>CM076990.1:112931975-114187094 GCA_039090855.1 Macrothele yani
CTTCCACCTACACAAGCAATGGAGATTGTGAATGGAGGTGTGTTGGGGTTCGAACTTCTTCGCCTACTGTCATTTTAGGTAACCTTCCGCTGGAGTTACCTCGATTTCCAGTTTATTTTCTCTGGGTTATGAACGTTGGGAGAGGTCTTCCACATCTTCCCTCCTCTCCAAGTTATTTCCCAGCTGGACAGAAGTAGCCGGAAGTGCAAGGCTCTTGATTGAGTAACTTCTCATATCAGATTTATTCCTAAGAACGCTTTTGAAAATTTTATTTTAGATTGCAGTATTGTCCGATAGACTACTAAGCAAACCAAAATGGATTCTGAACAATAACTCTGATGTATTTCGCTTTAAACGCTAGGGATTATTTTTGGTAGCTGAGGTAGCTGTTCCATACCTTACATAGTGGTACACTCTTAGGTTGACTCGGATTATAGTTACGCCACTGTCGGCGAGAGAACTGTTTTCGCGAAGACTGATGCGAAATAAATATTCCAATGCTAGAGTACTTCCCTGGTCGCAGTGTGGTCTGAGACGCCGGCTCCTGACTAACTGTCCGAGATGGGCCCTATTCCAGTCCCGGATGAGAAGACAAGGGTTGCGTGTTTGTCTTAGGGAGCTGGCTTTTTACTCTTCTTGGAACCAGTGGCCCCAAATTATGGAAAGGCGGGTACTTCTTGCCTTTAGAGTTTCTCATGGTGGTTGTTAAATCAGGAAAATAAAATCGAGAGTAATAAACAAAAAAAAACTCTTATTACAAAGTGAATTAATGTAATTGTGGATGACAGAAATATGTAGCCCTTAAACTGGGATTCCGTTCATGGGACATATAATACTGCCGGAAAAGTTTCAGGAAGTTAGACGTTAGTTTAGGCTTAAGTCAAACAGTGAAATCTTCCAGACGAGTTTTTGCTATTCATAACTTAATATTCGGATTTATTCGTCTGCGGAGTTTATCTTTTCTTGTTTGAACACTAGAATTACCAGGTGCGGAAGTTAAAAGTACTAGTAGTTGTGCGATCATGTCGGTCACTGGCATGCGATATAGAATTTTCTTAATCGCTTAGCAGTTTAATGAGAAGCATAGCTTGGATGACCCAAAAGAAGCGCCAGTGAATGAAGTAAGTTTCTCCCATGGAATGGTGGGAAGCGTCGAGGAGCGGGGGTGGTGGGCATCCACTGCGGAGAGGCGAGGCATCTGCGCCATGCGGCAGAACAGAGGTCACGATGCCTTCATTGTCTGCCGCATTCCCATCGATTCCGCCCGTGCTCTGGATAAGAGGCTAGGAAGCGAGCTTCAAACAGAACTCCCCCTCTCCTTGCTTTCCATCACCCTCTCTCTCTCGCTCGCTCGCTCGTACTCCAAGAAAATGCTGGCTAATGTCCTTGAGACAAGACTGCTTCGCACCTCCTTTGTCCATGGAGAGCTCGCCGCAGCCGATGCCTCCCCCCTCTTCCCCTTTTTTTTATCATCGCACATCGTTGCCAAAAATAGGAGGGAAAATGTCAAGAAAAATAGCCTCCCAGTGGTTTATATAGTAGGAGCTGATTGGGTGAGAGTTTCGATTTCATCTTTTCAGCATAAAGCGTTTGATCGAGGAAAAAGAACGAATCTGCATAAATTTAAAACTTACTGACAGTGAATTCTGAAAAGAACTTCGGGCTTGTTTTACATTATGATTAGTTATATTCATTCCAGGAACGATATTTTTTGAGCTGGCAAACAAAACAAAAAAAAAAAAGAAGAAGAAAAAGAAAAACGGCGATGAAAAACTGGTATGCTTAACACGGCGGATATAGAAATTTCACAGAGGGAAGCTGGTTTTGCTCAGCTATCCAGCTAACCCTAGGCGGCGGAGCTCAATAATTGCAGGCGGGTCCAACTTTTTTCTTTTCTTTGGGTCGAGGGTGTTTAACAAGTACCGTAAGCAACTCAGTGGGCTAAGCAGTCACCCGTCCCTAATTTAGGATCACTTGTTCCAGGGAAGGGAGAGAGCCAGTGCCGTAAGACAAACACAACATCTACGCCTCACTGGGATTCGAACCCGGATCCATCACGGACGAATAGTCAAAAGCCAGAGCTTAGGCGACCGCGCCACCGGAGTAGCTGGGTTCAAGTTCTCCGAGAGTTTAAAAAAAAAAAAAAAGGAGTGAGAAATAAAACCCCTAGGATATTTATGTATTTACTCGCACCTATCGTCATCATTAACCATTGTCAATCCACTGCTGGATAGAGGCCTCCTCCATTCTCTTTCACAACTTCATATCTTCAGCATATCTCTTTCAAGCCACTCCAGCATGCTTTCGAATTAAGTGGTCTTCGTCAGGGTTTTCTCCTCTCCTTTTACCCATTCTAATATTTCAGTTGTCTATTGGTGATCGATTCTAGCAATATAGCTAGCCCAATGCCAATTGAGAATTTTAACGATGTTTTTTTTAAATGAGAAACACAACCTTGGGTTAACTTTTCAACTTGTTTGTGCAAAATCAGTTTTCAAACTTCCACTTGAAACGTTTTCCCGAAAGCTGCGAAACGTGGTGACGGTCTCCACGAAATCTTCATAAAAAAATTAAATAATAAAATAAAAAGAAAAAACGTTAAATCAAATCCTAGGTGAAACCACAAAATTTTAAGACGTTTCGTAAGAAGATTCCCTCAGTAGGGAGACCAAAAAACTTGGGGGCTCTCCGCAAAGAATGTCTCCGAGGCCTTTTTGCGAAAATCTATTAGTTTTCAATTACCGAAATTTAAAAAATTCATATTAACAGCGAGTTTTTATGGGCGTTTTAATAATATAAATTCTTTAAAACCTACAGGTATTTTTGTAAAACGAAAATTATTGCACTTCATTGCGCGCAACACAAATGTGCGCGTTGTAATTAAAATGTTTGCCCTAGCTTTATACCAATGTTAAACACTATGAAACATTTACACCAAAGTTAATCATATCATGCAAATTTGATTCTTTTACAGAACTAAGGACAGCCACTTTGAAATGTCTCACGATCACACACAAAACATGATGTAACAGAGTCGAATGACCTTTTCCCATTTATACGAAAATACAGAACATGAGCAAGCAAATAAAATAACAACTAGGAATTGTAGCACAAAACGAGCAAACTACTAATAAAACTATTTACTCTTGAATGTGAAAAACACGTAACATTATGATATAATGTTTTGTATATAGTAAAAGGTTTTTCTGTTGATTCGATCATAAAAAAAAACATATTCTCTGTTTCTTCATCCTCGCGGAGAACGCCTTTTACTTCATCATATTCCGAAGGATGCGTAGTTACCTGCATACAACTATAATACATAACATAACACCTTATCGTCATTGGTATAAAACATTCATTCGCTGAACTGATATTTTTTTCACATTCTCTTGTTAATATGCAGGTATACGAACTATTGCTGTGGCTGTGAAAAGAGACCTCACATCTTCTGGAATAGCTGTTTTCCCATCATCCAGCTAACTAAGACTGCAAAAATGATTTCCAAATACTTTAGTTATTTATTGAAAAAATATCAAAACTTCCTTTTATTTTTCATAAATACTCCATTCACAGATACAGTCAAAAAGTTCTAACTTTATTTGAGTTTGTTATTTTAAAGATAAAAACTATGTAGTTTCAGCCAAAAATATTTTAAAGATGACTTCATATGTAGTTTCAGCAAAAAAGAAAAAAAACTTTTTCTTGAGGTTAAAGGCCCTCTTATCCGTGAGGCACCCCGTAACGCGGGGTTTGTGGGAGCTATCAGTACGCTTCTGCTCCCTACCTACCTATGTCGTCATCATTGTCCACCATTATTAATCCACTGCTGGATGAAGATAAGTTTCCTTCCCAACTGTCTGTCTTGAGCCTGCTTCCGCCATATTATTCCGGCATGCTTTCGAATTTCATTCACCCATCTCCCATCCGGACTTCTTCCAGGTCTTTTTCTGTCCTTTGGAATCCAGGATAAAATTCGGTTGTTCATCGGCGATTCTTTCTGCTCAGAACATGTCCAGCCCGTTGCCAGTTCAGGGATTTTCCTCTGATCATGATATCTTCCACTCCTGATATTTTCCTTATCTACGAGTTTCTCTTCTTACGTTTCTTGAATACACCAAATAAGCACCTTTCCATGCTTCTTTCAGTTGCCTGCAGCCTTTGTAAGTCTTTTTTAGCTAAAGTCCATGTCTCTGCTCCATATGTAAGAACTGTAAGGATGCACTATTTAAACATTTTACCTTTAAGACCTAATATCTTATTGCTCTTAAAATTTGTGCTGTTTCTTCCAAAAGCACTCCAGCCAAGTTTTATACGCCGATTAATTTCCTCATCAATGTGACCCTTACTTGATATCTTCTGTTGCCCAAGGTAAATGTAGGTATCAGTTACCTCAAGCTTTTCCTCATCAATCGCATTTTTTCAATATTATAATATATAATAATAATAATAATATATATATATATATATATATATATATATATATATCCTGTTCCCACTAAAGGGGCTATGACGAACGCCAGTAGCGGTATAACTATGCCATCGGGATTAGAGAAAATGCTATCCCACACTCACCAACCCGCTTGGCCAGCGTGGTGAGTTATGGCCAAAACCCATCAAAGATGCTTACACAATTTAAAACATGGCCCTCAGTCTCCGGCAGCTGGAATGTACCTGGCCAAGGCAGCGGCCAGTGCGACATGAAGGCAGAGGGTGCTAAGAATCACCGGAGGACCGGATCAGGCTGCCATTTGATGCTGACCTTGGCTACTTACAACGGACGCTCCCTATCTTCTGATTCAAGGTTTCTTGAATTGCAAGAGGAACTGCATAGGATCAACTGGGACATCGCCGGGCTAAGTGAGGTAAGGAGAAAAGGAGAAGATCTCATTGAACTGAAAAGTAGACATCTCTTCTACTATCGTGGGACAGATACTGGCAGAACTAGTGGTGTTGGATTTATAATAAACAAGAAACTGAAGGATAAAGTTGTACAAGTTAAAAGTTCCTCTGACAGAGCTTCACGACTCGTTATCCAACTCTCGAGAAGATACCACGTCCAGATTATTCAAGCTTATGCACCCACCACAAGTCACCCTGAAGAAGAAATTGAAGAATTTTACGAAGAAATTCGGAATCTAAATAACAAAGGCAAAAAGTACTTGAAGATCATTATGTGTGATTTCAATGCAAAAGTAGGGCAAAAGCAACAGAATGAAACTTCGGTTGGTAAATTCGGTTACGGGAACAGAAATCAACGTGGAAATGCTCTCGTAGAATTTGCAAAAGCAGAAAGGTTTTTCATCATGAACTCCTTTTTCAAGAAAAAGCCACACAGGAAATGGACATGGAGACATCCGAATGGGACGACAAATGAAATTGATTTTGTTATGTGTAACAAAAATTCGCCATCGAAGACGGCAGTGTGCTAAATAAATTCAACACAAGTAGTGACCATAGATTGGTAAGATGTAAGATGCACCTGAACACTAAACTGGAACGTGGCAAACTCATAAGACAAACAAAATGTATTGACATAACCAACTTTAAAAAACACCATAAAACCTTCAAGTTGGAACTGAGGAGGAGATTCTCTGCTTTAGAAGGCCTAACATCTGAAGAAGTGGATATTTCTGAAGTTAACAGAGAACTCACCAAGGCTCTTATGGAAACAGCAACAAAAATAAGAGGTACTAAGAACAAGTTACATATGAAGAACATTTCAGGAAAAACAAAAGTGTTGATGCAAAAAAGAAGGGAGATGAGGACAAATAAAGACATAACTTCCAATGTGGAATACATAGAACTATACAAGACAGTGAGAAAAAGTATCACTGAAGACATAAGGAAATTCAATTGGGAACTAGTAAGGAAAGCAATTGAAAACAACAAGAGCCTGAAGAGAGCAAAAGGACATCTCAGTAAGGGAAGAAAACAGATTATGACTCTCAGAAAAAAGATGGTACTGTAACAAGAAGTAGAAGCGAAATTTTGCCAAGGGAGAAATATTTCTATTCAAAATTATATTAAAGGGATGATTCATCTATTCCAGATATTACGATAGATACCAGTGCCAAAGTCCTTCCAATCCTCCCTGCAAAAGTTACATATGCAATTAAAAACATGAAACGGGGAAGAGCTCCAGGAGAAGATGAAATTACCGTGGACATTATACAAGAAGCAAGTGGAGAAACTGAAACTACACTTGCCCAAGATTTTACCAGATGTCTTAATGAAGGGAAGATTCCTGATGATTGGAACAATGCTACAATGATCCTGCTCCATATAAAAGGTGACGCTGAAGATCTCAGGAACTACAGGACTATCAGCCTACTATCAGTGGTTTATAAAATCTTCACTAAGGTTCTTTCACATCGCTTGAAGGTAACACTAGACATGGCCCAACCAAGAGAACTAGATGGATTCAGGAGTGGCTACAGCACTATAGATCATATCCATGTACTGAGAGAACTAACTGAAAGAACAGGAGAATATGAACTCTCATTATGCATGGCTTTTATTGACTATGAAAAGGCCTTCGATTCTGTGAAGCCATCGGCAGTAACAATGGCTTTGAAATCCTGCGGTATTGAAGATGCATACATTAGCATTATTAATAACATCTATGAAAATGCAAATGCAAAGGTTTGGATATTTGAGGATACAGAAGAAATAAGAATTGGAATGCGAGTGAGACATGACACCATATCTCCCAAGCTCCTTAACGCCACATTGCAAAATGTCTTTCAATCATTGAACTGGGAAAAAAAAGGGATAAATATTAATGGAAATTACTTAACTCACCTTTGTTTTGCTGATGACGTAGTAATCTTTCCAACTACCCCTTCGGAGCTGCAGAGTATGATCCAAGAACTTGCTGACAAGAGTAAAGAAGTGGGATTAAAATTGAACTTTCAGAAGACAAAAGTGATGTACAATGCTTTTACAAGAAACGAAGATTTATCGATTGATGGAAAGAAGCTTGAGACAACCGATTTATCTTGGGCAGCAGATATCAAGTGAGGGTCACATTGATGACGAAATTAATCGGCGTATAAAACTTGGATGGAGAGCTTTTGGAAAAAACAGTACAATTTAAGAGCAGTATGCCATTATGTCTCAAAAGAAAAGTGTTTAATCAATGCATCCTGCCAGTGCTTACGTATGGAGCAGAGACATGGACCTTAACTAAAAAAGAGACATATAAAGACTGCACACAACTCAAAGAAGCATAAAGATATGCATACTTGGTGTAACCAGGAAAGATAAGAAGAGGAACTTGTGGATAACGAAAATGACAGGAGTGGACGACATCATGACCAGGGTGAAATCACTGAAATGGCAATGGGTTGGACATGTTGCCAGAAGAACGGGCCACCGATTGACAACCGAAATTTTAGACTGGATTCCGAGGGACAGAAAAAGACCCAGAAGAAGACCCCATGGGAGATGGATGGATGAAATTCGGAAATATGCTGGAATGACATGGAGGAGACAGGCCCAAGACAGGCAATTGTGGAAGAAATTTGGGATGACCTTCATCCAGCAGTGGATTGATAATGGTTGATGATGATGATGAAGATGACATATATATATTCTGAAACCATCAAGACTGCAAATTTCTTCAATAAAAACTGAAGACCAAGACCAAACTTTTTTTTTTTTTTTTTTTTTTTGCGTCAGGGGTTCGGACGTTACTTGGTCTTCCTTCTATGGGTTGGTTATTATTTTTTATTTTTGTATTTTAATTTTTTGTTTTAATTCTTGATTTTAACTTTTTTTCATTTATTTTTTATTATTTGTAGTGGGATGTTTTTTTTTTTTTTATTTTAAAAATTATTTTTTCTGTTACCGGTTTTGGCTGGCTCGTTGCTGTTACCTTGCAGACTAGATTATCGCAGAAACCCACACTTTCAGGTCTCCGTAGAGCTTGGTTAGGTGTTGTCAGTGCCTGGCCCTTGACAAAGAAATGGAGAACGGCTTATCATTGCTCTATATCTGTCTCTTATCCCAGTGGTCAGTAAAGTTTGATCTTCCTGTTCAGCTTTCATTGAAGAAATTTGCAGTCTTGATGTTTTCAGTATTTAATTTGATTTTTCTGTAATGCAGCCTTCTGGCGCTTTAGAACTTCAAAAACATTTGTAACTGTTACCTTGTTTGTTTCTCTCTCTCTCTCTCTCTCTCTCTCTCTCTATATATATATATATATATATATATTATAATATTTAAAAATTAAAAAATTAAAATGGTGTCCATTTAAAAATGCAGAAAATATGCAAATATTTCCAGGATATTTTAAAGAGGGGGCTTTCTTTTTGTAGTCTTTCTCAGTTTTTTTAACAAAATACTGATCTGTCGACCTGTACATAAAATATTAGTTTCCAGAGCCAACGATAGCTTGTTAATGGCCAACATTTTGTGCAAGAATTAAATTTGTTCTTATTTCATTTATAAAAATCAATATACTGCGATGAGGAAAGATCACTTTAACATCGGTTAAACAGCCTAATTTTAAAATTGAATTGCATGATGAAACGAACCGCGTTTGTGAAGTTTCTTTTCCTTTCAGCTATATTCATATTGCATTCATTCATTTTTTATTTTTCTTGTAGGAATTGCATTTAACCCGTAAATGAATGCTATTCGTACAATGTACGTTCATTAAATTTCAACGCACGCTTACACACAGTGTATTTGTAATTTCCGAATATGAAGACAGCGTGACGGAAATTACAATTTTTTATTGCTGCTGAAAATGGATGTACACTTTCTTAAATGTTTATTTTCAACGGTGTAATAAGCGTCATCATCGTACTGCGTTTGCATTTCTTATTTCAAGAAACACTTCGAAATCGCAATTGGAAATACATATAGCAGTAGTGAATATCTGGTTCAAAAATGTTTTCTTTAACTATTTGTTTTTGATATCTTATTTTTCTGCTCAAAATAATAAATTTAACACACACACACAAAGCTGTAAATAAACAGGGGGCCTCGGATCCCTGGCTTCTCTTCTGTGTTTGTTCTTGCTAGTTAATGGTTTGGCCAATTTACTGCCCAATGCTGATATTAATAAATATCGGCAGACTGTAGTCCAATCAAAAATCAAAGAGCAAGGAAGAGACTATTAACTGTTTAGCTACGAAGATAGATTTACGCACTTCTTCCGCTTCATCTCAGCCTTCCGAAAGTGAATCCACGATCTACATAAATTCCCAATTTTTTATTCATTGATTTTTTCCTTCAATTGAATTGCCAAACATTAAAGTTTCAAAAGTAAAATTTAAGCAGTATTTTTTAATTAATGCCTCTTAGAAAAATCGCTTCAGTAATGTCTTGATTTTCAAGATATTTTAAATTTCCCTTAATGCATTTTGCTGTTATACAGCTTGCAACATATTTTAACTTACACCTTACCTTCTATTAACATCCAAATTGTTTGTTTCCACTAGGTAAAGACAAACAATTTTAGAGTTTATTTATTCTACATAGATCCAACAAAATGAAATAAATGAAATAAAAACGGCATTTTTCTTATGTTGCAGCTTTTCGTCCGTCGAGCGTTTAACAGTTGTAACAAGAAATAAAAGTGTATTTCGAAATAGGTGATAACGACAAAAGACATTTGTTAAGGGCTCTCACAACGCTGACAAAGTGCAGTCAAGACAAAATTGTAAAACTTCACCGAAACAACTGTCGTGTTTACTATTTATTGTATATTAACACTTCGTACTTCAAGAAATGCGGCGCCCCCCTCCCTCCCCCCGTGGCGCAGTGGTCTAAGATCTGGCTCATGCCCATTCGTCCGTGAAGAATCCGGGTTCCATTCTCGCTGAGGCATGGATGTTGTGTTTGTCTTACGGCACTGGTTCTCTCCCTTCCCTTTAACCAGTCACCCTAAATTAGGGATGGGCGACTGCTTGTAACGCACTGAGTTGCTCATGGTGGTCGTTAAACCCCAATCAAAAAGAAAGAGAGAGAGTGTGTGTGTCAGAGGTGCTGGTTTTTGCCTAGTCCGAGCTGAGCCAGGGACTGAGGCCCGGATCAGGCATGGGCTACGCCCGCGCACAACGGCATTGTCCCTTACTCCTCGCCGGAACCAGCTACCCCAAACCGGGGATAAGAAAGGGTTTTTAGCCGTTAGAGTTTGCTCATGGTGATCGTTGAAACCCAAAACAAAAATAAATTAATAAAGTATACGTTATTGCAAATTTAATCAATGACAATTGAACCGAACGATGCCGCCCCGGTGGCGTAGTGGTCTAAGGCGCTGGCCTCTGATTATTTCGTCCGTAAGGGGTCCGGGTTCGAATCCCGGTGAGGCATGGATGTTGTGTTTGCCTTACGGCACTGGCTCTCTCCTTTCCCTGGAACCAGTGACCCTAAATTAGGGACGGGCGACTGCTTATAGCCCATTGAGTTGTTCACGGTGGTCGTTAAACCTCCAATCAAAAAAAAAAAAAACAAAAAAAAAACGATCTGTGTTTTACTGAGTTGACATCAAAATGTTACACACAAAACGAAAAAATTAATGTGTCACATAAATATTTAGCCATCCATTTCCTCCTATATGCTTGTGTACTCTGTTTCCTTTCATTTGAGTCGGACTTTTCCTTTCCAAATTTCTTGAAGTAAACATGATCCTCGCTTCATCAGAATTTTCTACTAAAATTTTGCTGAGGCAGACTTTAATTTTACTGAAGCATTTTCATAGTACAGAGCTGCTAAATGGCAAAACAGTAAAATTTAAAATACAGTACTTCAATTATAGATCAGAACGAGAAACAGCAGAGTTCAGGCCAGAATACTAGAGTTGACCTTCTTTCAGAGAAGTATTAAGCTCATTTTTATTGGTGCATTTATTTAACGGCTGAGAAGCACGATAAAGAAAATTAGAAAAAATGTGTTTACCATTCAAATTATTGTTACTGTGCCTTCAATTTTGTTGAATTTTTCAAGCATATAAATTATTTTAGATTAGGTAGGTGATATCTTTTAAACACTGAAAATCCAAAGTTTGGTTTCATAAGGGCAGGGCGAAGGCATATTTAAATTTCCCTCTCCAGTACGAAAACATATCGCTTGTTCTGAAAAGAGAATATCTTTCATCATCGGAGTTTTTTTGTTTTTTTTTCTCTTACTAGAGGCTGCGCTTCTAGGCTCGCTACGCTCGTTTCCAGAGTAGCGCTCGGGCCCTGCAGCCCGATCTCCAAGTATATCACATGAAATAAAAACTGGAAAATTCATATAAATTTCAATTTTTATTGCATGTCTAAGCAAATAAGGTTGTTATTCCGAAATTTCAGAGATTTGTTTTACTGTCGTTAGTTTTTGGAAGGTCGGACTTTTGTCGTTTGTACTTATAGCACTTTGTAAATTTAACACTAAGGAAAACAAAAGCGGTCCAAAAAGCATTTCCGTAAATCGTAAACCGTTATGCTAAATCGTTAAGGTGGACGTCAAGTAATTTTGCTTCTTATACTTCCAATGGAAAATCTTTTGTACACGTTTCCTTCACAATTATTGTGTTCCCAGGGATAAAAATTTGACCATCGATTAAAATAACTTCATATTATAACTTGGAATACTTAATGTTTTCTAAAACATAATCATAATTATATAAAAAAAACAATAACATTTCCTTTGGTGGTGCTGTAACCAGAAAAAAGATGGCGCGACCTGTATTTTGATGACGTCAGTAGACAAACAAATGTTGGATTACATAATTATGATTATGTTTTAGAAAATATTAAGTATTTCAAGTTATAAAATGAAGCTATTTTAATCGATGTTTAAATGTTCATCATTGGGAACGCATTAATTTTCCAGAAAAAAGATGGCGCGACCTGTTCTTTGATGACGTGGGTACACAAACAAATGTTGGATTGCATAATTATGGTTATGTTTTAGAAAATGTTAAATATTTCAAGTTATAAAATGAAGCTATTTTAATTGATGTTCAAATTTTCATCCTCGGGAACGCATTAATTGTAAAGAAAATGGGTACAGAAGCTTTTCCATTGGAAGTATAGAAAGCACAATTACTTGACGTCCACCTTAAACAACTGAGACAGCTTTACTAACACAACATATGCATACCAAATGCATACCAAAACGTTCTGGTTACGGGACCAGAACGTTCCTCTGTGGTTATTTTGAAGACAGAGAAGCCGTTCGTGTCTTTCCTTTGCGTCTTTAAAAAATGCTTAAAAATCAGAAAATGACTTTTTCTTAATTTTTTTTTTGTAGAAAAAGGACTATAGTTGTAAGTTTATTGTGTAAAAATTGCAATACGTTATGATTTATAGTTTGCCATATATCCGTTTTTTTTAATGGATCCCATCGCGAAACAGAGAATTTTGTTAAATTTAGAAATTTAATTTCTCGTAAACTAAATCGAAATTCTAAAAAAGGGTGACAAGTTGCAAAAATTCGGTCATGGCACTACATGCCTACAAAGTTTCGTGGTTCTGTTGCTGTTAGTGTGTCCAGAACGCGACCTGATAGCCCTTTTTTGCTAACCTTAACTTTGAAATACAATAGCTCTTGAAGTATCGCTAGAATCGAGAAACGGTTTATTTCAGCGTATTTTCCAAACAATTCTCTGCACACGATGTAAATTTCATATTTTTGTGTTCAATACGTTTTGCGCTGCAAGCACGGAAAGAAAGAGTGTCGCGAAATTTCTAAAACAGCGGCACAGCAGCAGCGGCGGCAGTTACTGGTTTTTTAGAATAGAGAGATTAAAGCAGTTAGTAGTTCATGAGTTATTAATAAACATATGAAAATCCTTTGTTTTCAAAAACCGGAAATGATATTGTATGCATCAGCGCTGCCTGTTCATCGAACATGGAATCGTCATTGGCCACTGAGTATTATAATGCTTGCCATTGTGATAGGTGCCTCTGTAGCAGAGATGATTAGGAAATGAAATTCGGTAGCAATATTATTTAATACTCTTTCATCCGAGTATTAAATGAAAGGATCGAACATGGAAAAGTGTGCGTCACTTTAAGAGATCGGGAGGCAAGGGGAAGTAGTTTAAGCTTGAATCTCAGACTCCAAACGCCAGTGTTAAAGTAAGATTTCTCACAAATTTCCTCTTTCTCGCTCTTTTTTATCTCCCTGAGTATCTCCTCCTCAGTTCCTCACACTTTGAACCTCTCTCGCTGCATATCTTCTCTTTCTAAACCTGCACGCGTCTGTCTCTCTCCCTCTTTAAACTTTCATCTGTAGATTGCTTAAAACATAGCTGCAATCGTAAAAGTCCATGAACAGCTGATTTCGAAGTTTCTCTCATACCTTATCATATGCTATATAAAATGCTTGGCGAACCAGATGATTTTCTTGCTCGATTTTTGCCCCTTCATGATTACTTTGGGAAATTTTCCAGGACTCACTCTTTGCCAAACAAGTATATCCCGAAACAGTTCCGAACTATTTCAGATAGATCCTGAAAGAAGTGATACAGACTGAAAATTCTTGTAATCTATTTTCTTTTCCAAAATGTTGTTTCCTGAAATACTTTTTTGATCATACATTCTTGACCAGCAATCTCCTCCCGATACTAAATCTACTACTACCATATTATTATTCCACAAGATCAAGCGATTAAAATTTTAAGGGAAAGAGGAATAAAATACTGGAAAGAAAATTTTAAAATAGCGCCGAAAGTACCAATGCTAATTTTTTGGACATGAAGGATAGAAGATCAATGCAAACAATTTTGTTCCATGATACATTTCTTGATTCTATCCACATAAATTTCATAAACAAGAGATAAACAAGGCTCAATGAAGCACTTATCTGTATTACTGAAGCAGGGACTATTTACATGCAGTCTATCAAACGGACGGTGATGAAAATCAGAGAATATATTATATTTCCTTAAAACTGAAACTAAAAAATTAGCAAGATTGAAGAAATCAACGTTTGTTCGCAATAATTTTATTTTCCTGTTGACAGCAGTTTTGTTTTGTTTGGCCCAGATTTCTCAACACAAATGGCATGTAAATTTTCTGATCTCAGAATATTCACATGAAAATATTTTAACGACAAACCTGATTCAACAAAGCTTAATATATATTAAGGTAATACAACGTTTTTGTCACAATTATTTATTATTTCAAGCCGACCATGGTTTCGCTGGGTATTGATCTAGCTTCATCAGGACGAATGGCACGCAAATATGCAAATTGTATATGATATCATGAATGGTGTTTACAGTCACGTGTTTTGGTTAGATGCTTCCACGCGCTTGATAGATATGGCGTGGATGCCATATCATTAAAAGTTGAGAAGACTTCTGACATATATGGAAAGCTTCCAAAATATCAAGTTTGGTGGTTGAATCTGGCTTGTCAATTAATTTTGCTTCTTCAAAGAGAAATTTGTGGTCCTTTTCGTAACAATGTTTAGCCATCGATGACTTCTTTAGGTCACAACTCCGAATGTAGGTCTTGTGCTCCTTCAATCGAAAACGCAAGGCTCTACGGGTCTGTCCTATATACGAAGCGCCACATTCACACGGAATTTGATACATTCTCCACGAGTTTTTGTGTTCAACACAGTCCTTTGATCCTTAAAATTTCATTTTGTTTATGGGTTTAACAATCACTTTAAAATTAAAGGTTTTGAAAATTTTTGTAATTTTGAAGGCAATGTCACGGAAAATTGAATAATGGCTGTGACGTATATTCTAGATTAACTTTCCTTTTTTAGTTTCTTTCCCTATGTAATTCTTGAGTTTATTCTCAGTATTCTTCCCGCTTAACGGAATATCTTTCCCTTCAAATGAATACGTTTGGCAACACTACTGAGGTGGAATGCACGTGACATATGCATGTAATAAGATAAGAAAACGAGATAAAAAGCGACGACTGATCTGTTGTATGAGAGAAGTTTTGATATTATTGAGAGCGATTATTGAGAGCTATTATTGTGAGCGATTATGATGAGCGTTGTTAAGAAAAATGCTGTACGAAAGAATTGAATAGTGTTGAGCTAAATGTGTGGAGAGTGTTGTGATTCGATTCCGAATAAAGGACTGTTTCCGTAAGTTGACTTCTGGTTATATGTTTTGTCTGGCCGTTAAGGTTTGTTTCATTTAAGAACAATTTATTAGTATGTTGATATTTTAAGTTAGCGTAAAGGTCAAGACTTACTATTACGCGACATTGGCGCCCGAACCTTCCTTCGAACAAATCCATAGAATATATAGCTTGTGGGACGCCAACACCAGAAAACTAATTATAAGTATAATGATCCGATTTATTGGTGTCTAAAGTAAGAAATCACACAAATTTCACTCCGCAAGCTTTCTCTGTCAACGGACGGCTTCATCAGGCGGTTACATAGAGAATATAGAATCAAAATTGTAGACAGAACGTTAATTCTAATATGACAAATGAAAGCATGCATGAAGACCGCGCGCATAAATAACCACGAACGTGGTGAATACAATATCTTAAAAGTTAATGCAAAAGCAAACAATGTAAACTTTAGGAAGAAACTAGAATTATGAAGTCCATCTTGCGATGCCTAGCAGATGGTTCCAAGCTACCGGTAGTTCGAAAGAGACATCGGTGTTGCATACATCCTGCCTCGTTAATATCTCAACTGTTTCCCTTATGGCAGCTGTTCTTGCGTCTCCATATGGTGCGATCTTCGAGATAAGTCGGGGCAGATCGCCATAATGGACGAGCAAGACTACGACATAAAAATTCGTTCTTTCATTGATTCGAACGCCGTTATGCAGACAAAAGACCCTCTCAACAGATGGAAAGCAAGAGTAAGGAAAGCTTCTAATTTTAAAGCCCTTCCAGACGCCATCAAGCGAGCAGCGAAACTCCCTCCTGGGGCATCCGTACCCAAATTATTCGGGAGATTAAAGCACCATAAAGAGGGCAACCCAATCAGACCGATCGTTTCAAGGAAGAAAGCACCATCAACACACCTTGAAAAATCCCTGGCAACTTTTCTTATGGCATTCCTTCCGAACACAGACAGAGTCCTTAGATCCTCGAACGACTTCATCTCCAAGCTAAAAGGTATCACCATTGCACAACATGAACTTATTGGCAGCTTTGATGTTATCTCCCTCTACCCCTCTGTTCCAATACCAGAAGCAACGCAAAACATCAAACGAACCCTGGCTGGAGCTAACCTTTATGATAAAGAAGCTCTGAAAGATATCTTTGCTGTTCTTGACTTAGCTGTAGATTCCAACTTCTTTACCTATGGCTCCCACGTCTACAAGCAATCAAAAGGAGTCCCGATGGGTTCAGCCTTGTCTCCAATACTCGCTGAAGCCATCATGAGACCTATTGAAGAGATCATACTCACCACTCTTCCCAGGACACCAAGAGTATGACTACGCTATGCAGATGATATCTTTTTTGTCTGGTAGCACGGAGAAGCCTACTTGCAAGACTTTATGGTAGACATAAACAACATACATGAAGACATTAAATTTGCGATGGAAATAGAAAATCAAGGAGAGTTACCATATTTAGATGTACTTGTGAAGAAATCGATTTCAGGTACACTCACTACCAAAGTCTACTATAAACCCATGCACGTACCTAACCCTATTCCACCAGGATCAGCCAACCCAACAACACACAAGTATGCTCTATTCAAATACCGGGCTAAAAGAGCCAAAGATTTTTCACCTTGAAATCTGACTATGATGCCGAAACTAAGTCTTTGAAAGTTCTTGCCTTTGCAGGAGGGTTTGACGTCTCCCGCGTAGAGGACACAATAGCGAAAGTTGAAGCCAACACACTTGCTACACCGAACAGAAGAGCACCTTTAAAATTTGTTGGTTCGATCCCGTACATCCCAAAAATATCTTATTTTATTAAAAATCACTTTCAGAAGAAAGGATTGGATGTTGGCCTTAAAGCTTCTAAATACATGGAAACCGTCCTCAGCAAAGCAAGAAGTAATAGTACCTTGAAGCTCACAGATTCGGGCATCTATTGCATCCCATTGTTATACCCAGACTCCTCAACTAAATTTTACGTAGGTCTCACAAAAAGGTCATTTGAGGAGAGAATGAATGAGCATAAGAGGGACGTTGCACAAAAGAAACTTTCTACGTCACTTGCCAAAGAAGTAGCTAACCATCAAGCTCAACCCCAATGGCAGAGTATCTCGAAGATCGCACCATATGGAGACGCAAGAACAGCTGCCATAAGGGAAACAGTTGAGATATTAACGAGGCAGGATGTATGCAACACCGGTCTCTTTCGAACTACCGGTAGCTTGGAACCATCTGCTAGGCATCGCAAGATGGACTTCATAATTCTAGTTTCTTCCTAAAGTTTACATTGTTTGCTTTTGCATTAACTTTTAAGATATTGTATTCACCACGTTCGTGGTTATTTATGCTCGCGGTCTTCACGCATGATTTCATTTGTCATATTAGAATTAACGTTCTGTCTACAATTTTTGATTCTATATTCTCTATGTAACCGCCTGATGAAGCCGTCCGTTGACAGAGAAAGCTTGCGGAGTGAAATTTGTGTGATTTCTTACTTTAGACACCAATAAATCGGATCATTATATTTAAATCCATAAAAGTCACGGAAGATGGCAAATTTAACGAATTCTATCGGTCTCTTTTATGACCGCTATAGCAATGATGAGGCTCATAACTCTACAGCTGACAATATATGTACTCAGCGTTGTAGAGTTCCTCATAACTCACCAAGCGCTCTATACCAGGCCTGCGGTTCTGACTTACCAGATAGCGAGTACGCGAGGTATGAAGCCTATGTACCGCGTACGTCGACCGCAGTGCCTCAACAAATATTTACTTCACCACCCCCATGAGAAGGAGCAAAATTCTTGCTCATTACGTACCCCATGCGGGTTCTATTATATTTAGGGGAAACGGCTGTTCGCTTAGGTTTTTGGATTATCTGAACGATCATTTTGACCTTTATAATGTTCCTGAAGACTGTCAGATACCTATTGCTGGCACATGTTTGCAAGACACGGCAAAAGTCTGGTACAGACAGTGGCGTCGAATGAACCCAGAGGGTTCCTATCAGCAATTCCGAGCTGACTTTTTAGATGTCTTTCCTTTTGTAACCAATAAGGCCGGCCTTGCACAACAACTGTTTTCCAGGCGACAGCGAGCGTCAGATAACCCAGTCTCGTTCGCCCTGGAAACAGTCCGACTTTACAAATTATGGGATTCTGCTGCAGCCGAGTCTGAGATTTGTGACACGTTGTTACAGCAGCTGGATCCCTTTCTGCAGGATTGTCTTGAAGTTCGACGTCCTGTCTCCATTCACGAGTGCTTAAAACTCGTTCGAGTTTATGAAGACCGCCACAGCAAAGGTCAGTCTTCACAGGTTCACGAGTACCGCCAACCTACGCAGTACCGTGAACCTCATATTCAAAACAACAGGAATCAGCAGCCAAACCAGAACATTCATCAAAGACAATTTTTCAATCAGCCTAGAAACACCTATCAGCAGTCTAGGTACGTGCCGCCGCATCGTCGGGTACCAGAAGTGTGACATCCTGGCCATTATGGAAATCAGGGCACCCAAGTTTCTCGTCCCCGGAATAGTTACTACCCGGTGGACTAGACATATCCAAAACACCGTGCTGTGAGGCAAGGCCAGCCTAATGATAATAATGCTGTCTCTCTTGCACGTTACAATTCAGCACGTCCTGGTGGTTCGCCACATTTCCAAAATCAATCTAGACAGTCTAATAAGTTTCATGACAATTTAAACTTCAACAGGAGGTAGATGGGTCGAATCTATCTCCTCGTTTCTCTGAAGACCTCAAATCTCTCTTGTTAACTATTCAAGCTCCGCTTTTGCCCGATATTCTTGTGACCTTAGGCAAAGTGGTGGTGTCTACTAAAATTGATTCTGGATCTGACATCTCGGCATTAAATTTTGATTTCTGTGCTGCTACCTTTCCAAATGCTTGTGTCGAGCCCTCCCAGCAATGTCTGCGAGGTGCCGACAATAATATTTTTGCAATCTCTGGATCAGTTAATTTACCTGTCAAGATTGGCAAAGTGCAAGTTTTTTATACTTTTTTTAATCCAAGAGTTACCCGTGAATTGCCTTCTAGGGGTGGATTTCATTAAAATGTTTAAGCTCACACTTGATTTCGAACATGGCCTAATCTTAATGCCTGAGAGCAGTTCTTCCACCCCAGAAGAGCCAATTGATTTTTCTGCAGTTCTTGCAAGTGACAAATTATTGCCTGAACATAAAAGCGGACTTGGTCAGGTTTTACGCAGCAGACCAGGATTATTTTCAGATAAACCAGGGTTTACACAGGTGGTGTATCATACTATTGATACAGAAGGAGATAAACCAATTGCATGTAAGCCTTATCCATGTCCAAACCAGAAGAAAGCTGAATTCCAAAGACAAATATAGGACATGCTCCATTCGGGGATAATTAAAGAATCACTTAGTCCTTGGGCAGCACCTGCTTTTCTTGTTCCAAAAAAACAATCTGGAGAGTATCGCTTCGTAATAGATTGCCGAAAACTCAATGCGGTAACCAAAGCTATTAATTACCCATTGCCTATAATTAGTGATATTCTCCAGGACTTATCGTCAACAAACTGGCTATCAACATTGGATTTAGCTATTGGCTATTGGCAGGTGGCTGTCCATCCAGATTTCGTTGAAAAAACTGGATTTATTATCCCGTTTGGAGCATATGAGTTTTTACACATGCCCTTTGGTTTGGCATATGCTCCTGCAACATTTCAGCGCTTAATGGATTCAGTCTTACGTCCTGTACTAGGACCTAATGTCCATGTTTATCTGGACGATATTATCGTCTCTTCTGAAACTTTTGAACAACATCTATCTCTGTTGGACCAGGTTTTCCAACTGCTACATAATGCAGGTTTGACGTTAAAGCCTAGCAAATGTCAAATTGGCCGGGACGAACTCGTTTATCTCGGACTGAAAATTACCCCTAAAGGTCTTCTAACTGATGACTCAAAGGTAAAGTTATTTCGGACTTTCCGAGGCCTAAGTCGGCGAAAGAATTGTCGCGATTTTTAGGCATGACCGGGTGGTACCAACAGTTCGTTCCGCGGTACGCTACTCTATGCGAACCTTTATTCGCTTTGAAACGAAAATATAGACACTTTGCTTGGTCCACAAAGGCAGAGACTGCCTTTCGCCACCTGTGTTAGCCTTTCCTAACCATGCCGAAGTGTTTAATATCTTTACCGATGCATCAGGTGTTGGTCTAGGAGCTGTTTTATCTCAACGAGGGCATCCTATTGCATATGCCTCTCGAATTCTTAATAAAGCAGAACGTAATTACTCTGCTACTGAGCGAGAATGCTTAGCTATTTTATTTGCTGTCACCAAATTTAAATGCTATCTCAATCATTTAACTGTCAATGTTATTACGGATCATTCGGCATTACAATATTTAACCACAGCAAAGAATCTGTCTCGAAGATTGTTAAAATGGACACTTCGACTTCAGGAATATAATGTTCAAATTCAGTATCGCCCTGGCAAGTCAAACCAACTGCCTGACGCACTGTCTCGCTGTCCGGTCAGTTCTGGTGCCCAGGCGGATACTGAACCTCCCTCCCTATTTCTTCTTTCGGAAATAACTTCAAGGGAGCAAATAATTTCTGAACTGCCGAATGATCCAGATTTTGGGGAAATTTATAATTTCTTACTCGCTGGTTCTTCTGCTCCAAGTGAACCCTTTTTAGCGGGTCGTAGTCGAAATTATGAGATCATCGATGGTATTTTGTATTATAAAAAATTTGTAAACTCGAGAGCTGAGTACCGTCTTGCGATACCTCAGTCTCTTCGCATGGCTTTATTATACGAATTTCATGATATTCCTCTTGCCGGCCACTTAGGCATACGGAAAACTCGTAGTAAGCTCCGAAACGTAGCCTACTGGCCGGGCATGTACAATAGTATACTCGCATACATTCGCTCATGTGCGTACTGTCAAAAGTACAATTATGATAATAAACGACCGGCCGGTCACTTTATTTGTAGTTCAAATAATTATGTTTTTGAAACTATCTCTATAGATTTATTGGGCCCTTATCCATTAACAACTAAAACTAAATCTCGTTATATTTTAGTTGTTACAGATAATTTCTCTAAATGGGTGGAAGCATTCCCCATTAAAGCAGATACGGCTGATATAATATGTGATATTCTAATACATAATGTTTTCACTCGATTTGGCTGTCCCCGTACCGTAGTCTCGGACCACGGGGTTCAGTTCATTTCGGAGTTATTTGAGCGAATGTGTGCGAGGCTTCAAATTAAACATAAATTCATAAGTCCATATCACCCTCAAGCCAACCCGGCTGAGCGTGTGAATAGAACATTGCTAAAGATGATCTCAACCTTTATTGGTAATAACCATGAGCGTTAGGATGAACATGTTGAAATGTTTTGTTTTGCCCTTCGCTCATCATTTCATGAATCAACGCGGCTGACGCCCGCTGAACTTTTTCTAGGGCGCAAAATCCGCACCCCTTTTGAGAATTTAACTGGCATTATCGATGAGATCAACCAAAGACCAACACCTGACTCTGTAAAACTACTTGCGCAAAAGGCACGGACTGCTATCAGTCGAGCTCAATTAAGCCAAGCTAGGCACTATAATGCGAAACGGAGGGAACCAGATCTCGCAGTTGGAGATCTGGTCTTATTGGAAACTCATTACCAATCCTCCGTTGCACACACATTCGTTAAAACATTTGCACCTTTATATGAAGGGCCCTTTGAATTGGTGGAAGTGTACAATAATAATGTCATATTAAAGAAGCCAGATGGCTCCCTACATTTTGCCCATGTGCAGCAATGTAGAAAATGGGTTATTAGAAGCACTAGTGCAATTATAAACCCTAAATCTAGTAGGAATCCTCAGGCAGAGGGTGGGACTTCACAAGTATATATAAATGATGATGAAATTATTGACCCCATCCCTGTCCTGTCCGATTCTCTACCTTCGTCTGAGCGGGTCTTTGCTTCTACTCTTAACGATTCACATTCTGACATTATTCCATTCACTCGGGGTGCTGTCATTATTTCAACTCCTCCGTCTCCTGCTTTTTCAAACGAGGAAGTTCTAGTGCTTCTAGTTACTCTGGAAATTCTTGTCGTGTGCAACGAGGTTCTTTTTCATCTGCTTCTCATACTCCAATCGCTCCATTTGCTTCTTCACGTATAGTGCCTCCCTTTGGTTTTCAATCAAAAAACCTAAAACGTACAAGAACTGACATTTCTTCATCAGGCAGTTCCATCTCTCCTATGCCTAAAAGAGTCGTACCTCTTGCTGCATCTGAATCATCAGACAATATTGTTGAGGTTCTTCAGCCTCCAAGAACTAAAATCTTTCCTTCTGTTTCTGCTGAGCTGCTTCCTACTTCAGGAACATATGATCCATCTGCCGTAGGGCAAAAACGTCCTCTTTCGCCATCTGTGCCATTTCAACCTACAAAGCGTCCGCCGCCTGAATTTTCCCCTCCTGTTCCACACTCTCCTAGTGCAACTTCTAGTGTTGGGCTACAATCCAGACATAGAGTCCAGCATTTGCATCCGCCAGGTTTTTGTCCTTGAAATCTTTGCTCGGGACGGACGGAGCCTATACCTTCCTCCACCGTTCCTCGTCGTTCACGGAAGCGCCCCTCTAGTTACACACCGTTTCTTCGACCACCAAGGAAACGACCTGATCTTCATCCTTCTCAGATTCCGGGTTCGTCTCCAAGCCAGCCTGGGACTTCTTCGTTCCGGCCTGAGACTACTTCGTTCCGGCCTGAGACTACTTCGCTTCGGCCTGATACCTCTTTGCTTCAGCCTGAGACCTCTTCGCTTCAGCCTGAGACTTCCTTGCGACAGCCTGGTGACCCTGCCTCTTTTGGTCAGCTTGCCTTGTCCGCGGGAATTCCTGACACATCTCGGCGATCCAGTGACTTGCAACCTCAGCCTGCGAAGCGTGAAGCTTCGAGAGTGCCGTTGTCGCCCCGACAACAACATAAGCGTGTCCGCACACGGGTATTCTTTGCGAGCAACAGGTACTGTTAAGTTTTTTTAAAACTGACTTTCAAGCTCAAAAGAACTTTTTACAATATAGAGCTTTGCTCTGTGAAGATAATTTGAACTTTCTTGTATCACAAAACTTTGATACTTATGGAGACTATTTCTTTGAACTTTTTTTGTCCTCAAGACAAACCAAAATCACTGAACTTTTCTCACAAAATGTGACGACAACAAAATATCACAGAACTTTTTTTGACAAACTTTGAAGACCAAATATCGCATGCATTATCTTGTCAGTATGTAATGTTTTTTTTTTTTTTTTGTTTTTTTTTTTGGTGTGGCGCCACATTAATTTTTTTTAAGTACAAAATGCTTTTCATTTCATTCTGTGCATGTTGTCTTTGCGGCATAACACGAAAATCAGCATTGCTTTTGTTGATCATTTATAATGATTTCACTCCCAGGATAGGGTTTTCCAGGGTTTCCCCTATTCCATCTGACAATTCGATGTGCGAATGCATGGGAGTAGTTCGAAGTCGGCCCTGGCCGCCAATCAATCAAAGGTTTTTTGTGTTGTTGTTCCATGTCTAACCTTTTTTGGGCTTGATACTTGTTGAGTTGGTGTTGAATTTTTTTCTGCAAGTGCAATTTTTCTTTTTCAACTAACTACATTTACACTGTATTACAATATTCACTTAACTTAGTTTGAATGTTTTGTCTTCCCTGAGAAGTTTTCAGGAGTGGACGAATGTGTAATTAATCACGTTTAAAATGTTGTAGTTTTTTTCCTGCCTTACGCAGTTTTTTGACTACTACGCTACTTATATGTATATTGATGAGTGTTCTCCACACGTATTGACAAAGTATTTATCACGAAGTATAAGATGAAGATTTGAAATCGTACAGAAAGTTTGTTTTCTATGAATGTTTATTGAACTATTGATGTCTACAGACTATATGTACTGAGAAGTCGGTTACAGCAACAGGTCGACGAATCTCTTCATCAATTTTTGTAAGTTCTTATCTGAAAGGTTGAATGAATGATCAGATTGTTTGAAAGGATACCTCTACAAAATTGATAGGTTTTCGGCAAAAAAACAAAAAACAAAAAAAATTACGAGGGAGATGATGTAACGTATATTCTAGAATAGCTTTCCTTTTTTTAGTTTCTTTCCCTATGTAATTCTTGAGTTTATTCTCAGTATTCTTCCCGCTTAACGGAATATCTTTTCCTTCAAATGAATACGTTTGGCAACACAATTGAGGTTGAATGCACGCGACGTATGCATGTAATAAGATAAGAAAACGAGATAAAAAGCGACGACTGATCTGTTGTAGGAGAGAGGTGTTGATATTATTGAGAGCGATTATTGAGGTGTGTTGATAAGAGCGATTATTGAGAGCTATTATTGTGAGCGATTATGATTAGCGTTGTTAAGAAAGTGCTGTACGAGAGAATTGAAGAGTGTTGAGATAAATGTGTGGAGAGTGTTGTGCATTCCATTCCGAATAAAGGACTGTTTCCGTAAGTTGACTTCTGGTTATATGTTTTGTCTGGCCGTTTAGGTTTGTTTCATTTAAGAACAATTTATTAGTATGTTGATATTTTAAGTTAGCGTAAAGGTCAAGACTTACTATTACGCGACATGGCAAAATTCTCTCGCAATGAGCGCATCACAGGAGTTAATGTGGAGATTCGGAATTGTGACCTAAAGAAGTCATCGATGGCTAAACCCTGTTACAAAAAAGGACCACAAATTTCTCTTTGAAGAAGCAAAATTAATTGACAAGCCAGATTCAACCACCAAACTTGATATTTTGGAAGCTTTCCATATATGTCAGAAGTCTTCACAACTTGTTAATGACATGGCATCTACGCCATTTCTTCCAAGCGCGTTGAAGCAACTAACCAAAACCCGTGACTGTAAACATCATTTATGATGTCACTACAATTTGAATATTTACGTGCCATTCGTCCTGATGAAGCTAGGTCAATACCTATATATATATATAAGTGTCACAAGACTTTACTCTTTGAGATCAAGAAAAAGCTTAATATTTTGGAAGCTTTTCATATATATCAAAATTCTACACAACTTGTCAACAGCATGGTATCCAGTCCATTTTTGCCAAAGGTGTGGGAGCAACTAACAAGAATTCATGACCGTCAACACCATTAGTGGTACCACAGAAATTTGAATTTTTACATGCCATTCGTCCTAAGGAAGCTGGATCAAAGCTCAGCGAGGCTACGGTCGACAAGTAAATTAAGTAAATTGAGACTGAATGTTAATTTGTTCAATCTTATACACCGAAGAGCCAAAACATTATGACCACCAGCCCAATATGAATGTTGGTCCTCCACGTGCTCCCAATACAGTTCCACGAGATTTCTAAAGGTGTCTTGTGGTATGTGGTACTAACAGGTTACCAGCAGTTGCATTTAACTGTTGGAAGTTACGTGGTTGAGCCGCCACAGATCGTATTTGTTGTTCCAACACAAACCACAAATGCTCGATTGGATTGATATGGGGGAATTTGGAGAACAGAGCAACACCTGGTAATCTTCGTGTTAGGCGAACCGATCTCGAACAATCCGGGCAGTGTGGCATGCCGTATTTTCCTTCTGCAAGAAGGCATTACCAGAGAGAAATGCTGCTGAAAAAGAAAGAATCTCCCTGGTCTGCTATGATGTTTAGGTAGGTAGTATACGTCATAGTTTCCTGCACATAAATGACCGGACCCAAGGATTTGCCCAAAGCATTACACTTCGTCCCCCGGCTTGTTTTCGTTACATGATGTATCCTGGTGCGAACACTTCCTGAGGTAAACAACGCACGCGTACCAGGCCTTCCGCATGGTGCAACAGGAAACGGGATTCAACGGACCAGTTGACCTTCTTCCAGTCATTCAAAGCCCAGTACTGATGCTCGTGTACCCATTCTAGGCGCTTTTGAGGGAGAACCGAGGTTAGCATGCCGTATAATCAGCAGTGTGCTATGTACTGTGTGTTGCGCCACAGTATCCCTTCTGTTGGCGGGTACCATACGAGATTGCTTTCACTCACCTTTGGCATCGATGAGCCGTTGTCGGTCTACACCCTGCCGACTGTTAACATTTTTTCCTTTGGGGCCGCTTTTTGAAGGTACTAACCAGGGCTGACCGTGAGCACCCAACAAGCCTTGCGGTCTCGAAAATGCTCTGACGCAGCTGTCTGCCCATTAACAATTTGGCCTTGTTAAACTGCTTAAGTCTGCTGTACCGGAAGAACAAGAATAACCCTGATTAACAGAGCTCAGTATCAGGTGCTATTTATACCTTTTCATGATCTTCACACGCACCGTCTCTTACCTGCAGCTGCTTCGATTTGCATAAAGACGCGCTGGTCATAATGTTTTGGCTATTCGATGAATGCTACATAATGTTTGTAGTCTATGATTTATAAGAGACTAGATGAAAGCCCGTCAATAATGACGGGGGTAAATAAAATGTACGATACAGAAATTCATCATCATCATCAACCATTATCAATCCACTGCTGGATGAAGGTCTCCCGAAATTTCTTCCACAATTGTCTGTCTTGGGCCTGTCTCCTCCACGTCATTACAGCATAATTTCGAATTTCATCCTTCCATCTCCCATGGGGTCTTCTTTTCTTCTGTCCCTCGGAATCCAGTCTAAAACTTCGGTTGTCCATCGGTGGTCCGTTCTTCTGGCAACATGTCCAGCCCATTGCCATTTCAGTTATTTCACTCTGGTCATGATGTCATCCACACCTGTCATTTTCCTTATCCACAAGTTCCTCTTCTTATCTTTCCTGGTTACACCAAGCATGCACCTCTCCATGCCTCTTTGAGTTGTCTGCAGTCTTTGAAATTATTGACATTTATTTATTGAGTTTTTGAGTTCCACGTCAATAGACGGCGACGTTGGCTCACAGGTTTCTGAAAATTTCCCGAGCAATCGGTTATGGAATTTATACGACGGGCTGTCTGTTTGTTATGTGTTTTTGCAAAACCTTTAGTCCCTATTTCGTCAACACTTCCTTGTACACAACATTTCTCGTATATACTGACTGCGAACCCTGTATCAATTTTCCCTGTTCTTTTCCGTGAACTATTTTTATCTTGATGTTGCCACATACAGACAGATGGCTAAACACCGGTTCAGGTAGTGAACCAAAATTCCTGATGTAAAGTTTTCTTATCTCTAAAGAGTTGACCGAATGACGTAAAGCATCTCTGACGTCCTGTGAGAATGATTTGGATTAGGTGATGTCACACCAACAGTTGTGTTCTTTTTTGCTATGACAACAGAACTAAATGATATACGCGTAGATTATGCGCGTGTAGGTGACGTCACCTACACAAAAAGCTAAGCGTAGTGTCACAAACATTTGTTTCTCGGTTGTTGCTATGACGACTTAAAAAGTGGCACGGAAGAGAAGGAGGGCTCTAGCAAATTATACAGTATATTAGGATTAGCAATTCTGCTAGGTTGTAAGGGACAAAACGAAGCAACACGACAGCTAATGATTCAGTGCGGTGATCAGTACTAAAAATGCTAGCTAAACGTTTTTCTCTAAAATGCAGTTTTATTTATTTATTTAATACTTTCATGTCATACCAAAGAAAATAAATCTGCAACTGCATTTGTTTGTGAAGTTGCTTTCTGTTCCTTAGGTAAAGAAATTAGTGAGACGATAGAAAATATGACGTGCCTGCACCGCAGGACGCACATCAGATAAAGGCAGATATCAGTGAGAACACATGTCCGCGTAGCTCAGTTGGGAGAGCGACTTACTCCTGAGTGAGGTACCCGGATTCTATGTCCGGCACGGACAAACTTCTACATTATATAGGCGCCCGAACATCCAGGATGACTCGGCTGTTAAGTTTCTCACAATTATGTGATGTTCTTTTCACACGGCGAGACAGGAAAATGAGAATCCCTTCTCCAGTGCTTCGAAAAAATAAATCGGTGTGATGTTACGTTCCACACACCAAATTGTCTGGGATTTCTCAAATGCACGTTCTTCATAGGATGACTGCCTACAGCGACACATGGTCCCGGCTGAACCATGGGCCATGCCCCAGGCCCTCTTTCGGGGGTGGAGCTGTGACGTGCCGGCGCCGCAGGACGCACATGAGATAAAGGCAGAGCGTAGCTCAGCCTTTATCTCAGTTGGGAGAGCCAGAGTGAGGGGACCTGGCTTCGATGCCCTGCGCGGAAAAACTTGTACGTTATCTCTGTATATATAAAAGTGAAAGTTTGTATGCTTGTTCCGCATACGTTCCTAAACGGTTTGATGGATTTGCACCAAAATTGGCATACATACTCTTCATCACCCAGATTAAAATACAGGAGGGACGATTTTTAGAAATTCCATCCCTAAGGGGGTCAAATGTGTTTTTACAGGGCTCTCTATAAACTTGGTGCAAGTCGGCTGCTGCGGTATTACTCCGCGTCTCAGAGCAACGGTCGTCAGGTGATGCCTCACTCCTCCCAAGCTTCCGCGGTTTAAGCATACGGGGAAAAGTCAGATTTTTTAAAACACAACGCACCGGCGGAACATATGGTCATAGGTTTTTTTTTTTTTTTTATGTTACCATGGCATTTTCTTTGTAAGGATTAGGTTTCATTAGACTCCCAACAATTGGCGCAGGAGCCTCAAATATGGCTGAAGCTACAGATTCCCACCAATAGGCGTAATCCTCTCAAATAGCATCAAGGTTCAGTTGAAATTAAAACAGACAGTCTTCACACATAAAATTTAAATACAAGATTAGTATTGGTATTAGTATAGATAAAAGAAATAGCCTATGTTCACCGGAAAGAAGTAAGCTTCCCAATGGTGAAAGAATTATCCAAATGGGTTTAGTTTTCGAGATTAGTAAGAAACATTCCGTATATTATCGTGAACTACTTTCTTTCACGTTGGGTGTGATCAGGCTGTATATATACACTCTAGAAAGCTGAATGCGGAGTGCAGGAAGTGCATTATTGTGTATGTTTGCTGTTTCGAGTGTTTAGGGCTCAGAACGGCCATTATAAATTGTGATTTTTATAAAAAAAGTTTCATCAAGTGTGGTGAAATGCCTCCAAAAAGCGCAAACTCATCGGGCAAATTCAGCCGAAAACAAAAAAGTAAAATTACTTCGAGAGAGTGAGACAACCGAGCAACGTGATCGAAGACTTATGGATCAGCGGGAAAGAGCCAGTGTATCTAGGGCGGCAGAGATTTTGGAACGGCGTGAGGCCCGACTTGAGCGTTGTTTATCATACTAGGATTTCTTTTAATAGTGCGATTTGCATTGTTACTTGAAAACAAACTTTATATCTATCCTGGGCAACGCCGGGTATCTCCGCTAGTAGAAAATAATATAGTAGAATTTAAACAGCATCGTTTCAACAGCTGAAGGTCAGTCGATCACATATTTTCATTCGTATTAGCTTTCAGCTTACCACTGCGCTCAAGTAGCTGACAAATTCTCATGAATATCCTGAATCAAAAAGCCTCTTTCCTTAATTCTTGTCAATATCGAGCAAACAAGTGAAAAAAAAAAGTTGTTTCTTGATGTGTCTTCGGTGGCTTTGTCGATAAACGGAATTACTTGAAAATACGATTCTCGGACTTCTTTCTCCACCAGATGACCTAATGTCAGAAGAAATAGTTTATATATGTATTGGGGTACTCAGTCTTTTCAACTTCACAAACGTGACATTCATGTAAACTGTGTTCTGTATAGAAAGTAGCGCCTTTTATGAGGCTAGCAAAGAGGTTCCGAGAATAAGTTTGATTGCTGATGGTCAAGGACTGCAATCACGGTGAAAAGATACAATGGAGGCTTCGAAAATCTAACAAAAGGCTACATTCGGCAGCACTTTTCGAAGTTTATTTTCATTAAACTTCTTCCCCTTGCCGTATAATTATGTTATCACGTATTCCTTTTTATTTTATTTTTCATTTCTTCTGCACAGGTGGTTTCAGGCAGATGTTTAGAAATTTGCAGCATTTCATTTATTCCTATGGCGCAGTTGAAAAATCTGAAAAATATAAATACAGCATTGCCAAATCAAAGAATACACTGTAGTATTCCATAGCTATTCGCGGTTAAGTACTACATACATTTTGTTTCTTTTAGAGAGAGGATTTTCGATGTCTTGTTTTCAAAGTGTGATGTGAAATATCCTAAATTAAAGAACGATGACACCGATTTCCCGGATACTATGAACACACCTTTCGTAACAGTAAGATATGTGGCAATATAGATAAAAATAATCGTGTATTGACACATGGAATCTAATAACTAAGGATTTGTTACAGGAAGTGATGTACTCGTCATAGAGAATGCAGCTTGACTCAAAAATATTTTTTTAATATTCATATTTTAAAAGCAGGTAATTACCCACATATTTGGTGATGACGGTTTATTGCAACAAGTAACGTGCTATCGTTGTCTGCAGCACATACATTGCATGCCCTAATTTCGCTCAGAAATTTGCTCTATGAAAAAAAGAAAGAATTATAAGAAGAAAAAAATATGATCCGGTTTTACACAAAATTTTAAACTACATTTCAACAGTTTTGGAAGAGTTTCATTTGAAACAAAGTTCACTTACATTATTTTGTGTGTGCTTTTAGTCAAAAGTGATGAAACAATCGCGAATGCGAAAACTGCGTTCGTGTCGTCAAACCCGTACTTGTTTCTGTGTGAGATGGTGCCGTACTGGGGGAGTCAAATAAGACAGAGAGAAAACAGCAGTAACGTCGAAGAGAACAGATGTATTGTGATGCGGTGCTGTATTTGAATCTACCTTCTTCACTTCAAAGCGCAGGCTCAGGTTGTCGTCCAATTTGTGAAACTGGGATCTCATAGGTCCTTTCCTGTTTGCATCTCCCTTCTTCCTCTGTGAACTCCCATTTCGAATTCGACTTCGTTAACTGCAGTGAAGATATGTGTAGAAATGCGAAATAGCCTTATGCGTTAACCAATGAGAAGTAGATTTTTTTTTTTAATCGTGACCTTGTTTCTGATTTTCTGTCCAAACTTTAGAGTTTTCTAATACAACTGAAAAACTGTCAGGCTATTTATTATATACAAAGGCCGTTCTGTAAAAACTGAGAGTATTTTTTTTGAGTTGGCAACAGTGCAAAGGGGGAAATAACTACTCAGACGACTAACTGAATTAAGGAAGTATCTATGGCAACAGTTATCAGCCGTGGCAGACGATTCCGGTTTTTTTTATTGCGCCGTTGTTTAAAATACGTCTACATTTCACCATACAGCTACGGAGGTGAGTAATTCAGAGTTACGAAAGAAATGTGCTGTGCGATAAACTTTTGTTGCCTTTTAAGTAAAACGGTTCCAGAAACAGTTGATTTAATGAACAAAGCTTAAAAAGATAAATGTTTGGGTGAGTCAAAGATTTTTAGATGGAACAATGATTTCAAAAAAGGGCGTTGGTTGGCAGAACTGACTCCTAGACCTGGTCGACCTGAAAGTGTTGTTACGGAGCAAATTGTTAACACTGTTTAGTTAATCCCACAAGAAGATCGAAGAATGACGTGTGAGGACATGGTGGTGTCAACTAATATTTCAAAAACGTCGGCATTCCGCATTCTACGCGACAAATTACTGATGCATCGTGTGTATTCCAGATGGGTGCCTCCTCACCTGACGAGAGAACAATTGTTAGCCAGAGTTCAGGTGTGTCAAGAATGGAAACAAATGATTGGAAAGAATCCGAACTTCTAAACACAGTAATAACTGCCGATGAAACATGGGTCCACTATTTCGACCTACCTCACGAAGCGGGCAAAGGGGGTCTGGAAACACACAGGCTCGCCTCCTTCGAAAAAAAATCCACCAAACCAAATCAACTAGGAAGGTGATGATAATTTTCTTTGATCATAAAGGTGTAGTCGACCAGCATGCCATTCCTCCACAAATTACTGTTAATGCTGAGTAATACATTTTAGTCTTGAAGCGTCTGCGACGGCACATATCGATTAAGCGACCGGAACTGCGGGCAAGTGGACCCTACACCATGATAACGCCCGCCCACATGTGGCTGCTTGTGTTCAACAGTGTCTTGCGAAATGCAGTATTGAAATCATGCCACAGCCTGCCTACAGTCCTGACCTCGCCGCGTGCGATTACTGGTTGTTTCCAACAATGAAGGAGAAGTTCCGTGAAGCAACATTCAACACAGATACTGGCGTTATTCAAGCTGTACAGGGGTAGCTAAAGCAGCTTCCACAAAAAGCCTTCGCCACAAGCTTTGAAAAGTGGACTGAACAATGGGACCGTTTCATGTCATCCGAGGGAAGATACTTTGAGGAAGAATAACATATATCTCTTCATTTTTTGGAATTTTACTTTCAGTTTTTATGGTACGGCCGTTGTATATGTATATAAGGAAATTTTGGCAAACTGTCAGTTCAAAAGGAAAATAAGGAAGTCGACGCTGGTGTTGCAAAATTAATAATTGAGCCTTTTGATTCCCGAAAATTCACTAGAAACATTCTAAGTGTTTGGGCAACGGAAGTCCAACCTCAAACGTGAGCTGCTTAACATCGTTGTTAACTCGTTTTGGAAGGAATATTAACCTACTAATTAAGACAAAACTAAGTTAAAATTAGATTCAACTTAAACTCAAAGCATGGTATGCTCTCTCAAACAGATGAATGTGTCGTATGTTCCGTATTTGCGCCTACCAGTGAAAAGCTTATAAATGTATAAATATTATTCTTTTAATAAATATATTTAGTTTTCGTGAATTCGCGACATTCGTTCAAAAGGGTTAAGTAAGAAAATGAAATGCACGAAAGACATTTCAGCAAAGATATTTCAGCACAACGACACTTCAGGAAAAAACTGCATTTGCCGTAACTCCAAAAACTGTTTTCTTTGCCGTGTTCTTTATTTTGTAATAAAATTATGAGAAAATATTTACCCTTTTCTAAAAAAGATAGATTAGGTGTGCAACTTAATTCTCGGCCCCCAACCACAAGTGATCAAAGAACGTCGGCAAATGCAAATAGCTGTGTGCGATAATGGCTGATTGCAGCGCCATCCAACAGCTTTCCAGTCAACCGTAACCGCTCACAGCTGTAGTGACAGAAGAGACGAAAGTTGACGGTGAAAACAATGTCGTTCGAGAAGCAACCTTTGAGGCACTGCTCCTGTTCGCGTTTCAGTTGACAAAAAATGCCGCGGAAGCCCAGCAAAATGATCTGTGCTGCTTTGGGTGAGGCTGCTGTGTCCTACAGTGCGTGCAAGAAGTGGTTCCATCGGGTTAAGCAGGAAAAATTTGATTCTGTGATGCAGAACGTCTGGTACAGCCATAGAAAGTTGACGATCACGAACTGGAACAACTGTTGGACGCGAATCCCTGTCGCACACAGTCAGAGCTCACGCAGGAACTCGTAATAAGACGGCAAGCCATTGCAAAGCGCCTGAACAAGCTTGGACGCATTCACAAGGAGGGCCGTTGGGTGCCCCACCAACTCACAGCTGCGAACAAGTCTAGGCGCTACGATGTTGCTGTGTCCTTGCTCGCCAGATTCAAAAAGAAGGATTTCCTCCGCAAGATTTTGAGCTGTGATGAGAAGTGGATCCTCTACGATAATCCTAAGCGGCGCAAATGGTGGGTTTATCCAGGTCAGCCTAATACCACTACCGCCAAACCGAATATCTATGCCAGGAAGTTGTTGCTGTGCATATGGTGGGATCAGCGCGGTGTCGTACACTAAGAGTTGCTCAAACCTGGTGAAAAGGTCAATGCTGAGCGTTATTGTCAGCAACTCATTCGTGTGAGTGACGCCCTGGATGCGAAAAGGCCGTACACCGGCAAGGGCAGAAAGTCGGTCGGTCCTGTTGCTTCAGGATAGTGCGCATCCTCACACCGCGAAAACGACTTTAAACACGATCACCGACCTGGGATGGGAGATTTTGTCCCACCTGGCATATTCTCCAGACTTCGCCCCGTCGGATTATCACCTCTTTCTCTCCCTGCAACATCACCTGAGTGATACGCACTTCACTTCTGTCGAGGAGGTCCACACAAGTATTGATGACTTTATCAACTCGAAAGAGCCCTCTTTTTTCCACAGTGGCATTCGGCAGCTCCCTGACCGATGGCTGAAATGTATCCAACACGACAGAGATTGTTTCCCTGATTAGGTACGTATTCGATTTGCTATAATTTGCTGTCAACGTGTCATGCCTGTGGCCGAGATTTAAGTTGCACACTTAATAAAATTAAAAAAATAGTTAAGATGCATGTAATGTTTCCTTTTTCTGCACACACTTTAAAGTGCTTTAAATAAGGGAAAGCCAAAAATTTTCGTTTTCGAGCGAGGAATTCTTTGTATTGAAAATCAAGATCAGTCCAAATAGCACAGAGATAAACCAGGTTCAGGAATTTGTATGTTATTTAGGAAGCATGTTTGTTAGAGAGAGTAAATTAGAGGATGAAATTAGTAGGCGAGTGAATTACATACATAGTGAAACCTCCATTAATGGACACCTCAGAAGAACGGTAACCTCCGAGCAACGGCAAATTTTGATTGGTACAGAACAAGAATAACATTTACGATAAACTCCGAAGAACGAAACCTCTCAACAGAGGTCAACGAACACCCTAATCAGTCCTGAAAAAGATTTAACGGACACCTTGTTCTTTAAGATTTTACGGAGTTCTTTCGGTACTTTGGCGAAAGGGATAACACAGGGACAAATAATATCATTGCTAAAGGAAGTATGTCTCGAGAAGGATGCGTTGGAATACGGCAAGTACAATGGTGTGCTTAAGTGAAAAGAAAAGGAGTCTAAATTTAGTTCTACGTGGGTCGAGCTGTGTGTGTATCAGTAACAGCCTGGGCAGCTGGGGGTAGGGATCGGGGATTGATGGTGCTGGAAATGCTTTCCGTTGGCAGCTGGGGGTAGGGATCGGGGATTGATGGTGCTGGAAATGCTTTCCGTTGGCAGCTGTATATTTTTGTTTGGTCCCTGTGGGTTCTGTTCCTATTTTTCGGCGCTCGGCCAGCTAACTGTGCTTTTCAACTGCACGGTCTAACATTTTTTCCCTTAGCGTACTCTAAACTTAACCTCTTAGCTAAAGCTAAACTTAACCTCATTTCCAAGGGAAATTTAAGAAAACCGGTAAGACACAACTTTCCTAAAATCCTCTACACCATGATTTTTTTTCATAAATTGTTCTATTGAGTTCTTTTCAGCATTCTGCATTTGGAGAAAGTTCTGAAACCGTTTTCTTGGTGCGTAGGCTTTGTACAATTATTCTCCTTTTGTACCAAAGCAACGAACTGGCAATGTTAATCCTAACCTTTGAAAAACGGCACCTCCCAAGAACGGTCACTTTTTCCCCGGTCCGAGTAGTGACCGTTATTCGGAGGTTTTACTGTATATGTATTTTAAAGTGTACTTCAACCTTCTTAATTCTTTAACCCTCCAGAGGGTAAAATCTTCCAGAGTTATGATCATTATCCATAACTATTACTTTTATGGAAAACTTATTTATTCACCATTCAGTTTCTTCTCTTGCTAATTTATTTGTCTGCTTATTTATTCACCATCTAATTTATTCGCCTACTTCTCTACTCGTCTACTAATTTCACCATCAGATTTATTCTCTGTCAAACAGGGCTTCAAAAACGTATGGTACAAACCGCGTTTGGAACAAAAACGGTTATGCAGACTTAAATTGTTTGCACAATGCCAGTAAAATTCTGAAAAGCATGCGAGGCAGTTAGGATCGATTTTTTTATCACTATATTAATGTTTAACATGATGAAAAGGTACGACAAAATCGTAATATTTTGAAAAGGCTTATTCATGTCATGTGCCTTTTCAAGAAATGGCTTTTCGTGGTCACGATAAATCTGAAACATCAAGAAATCGAGGAATTTATATAGAAACATTGAATAGCTCAGTGAATTCGAGCGCTTCCTAAAGCCGCATGTGGACTCCTCTTCATTATTTTTAGGTACATCCAACAGAATTCAAAACGGCTTGATTGAAGCTGTTCAACGAAGAATGTTGAGCCGCATCTACAAAAGAACAGAAATTTCTTGTTTTACAACTATCCATGAAACGTTCAACATTTCTAAAATTATCTTGTCGCCCTGTGCCGTAGAGTTCAAAGTGAATCATGGGTGGTTTGCATGTCTTAAGCGCTGGCTCTCTGCCCTCTCTGGAACTAGTGGACTGCTTATAACTCTTAGAGTTGCTCATAGTGATCGTTTACTCTTTTCCGCTGCCCCTGCGGCGTGACGTACTGTAGAGGTAAAGCACGTGTCAAGACGACAAATCTGCAGCGATACGTTCTGTCCGTGCAGCTTTGTTGGGAGAGCAACTTACTCCGGAGCGAGGAGGCGCGACTTCGATCTCCGTCACGGACAAATTTATGGTTACACAGTGGCTGCTGACAATTCTTCTGAGTTGGGCCGGGATTCGAGTTCCAGGAGAGGTATGTGTGGTTCGCTTGTCTAACGGCACAGGATCTCTGCCTTCCTTGGAACCAGCTGCCTTAAATTAGAGACGGGCAACTGCTTGTAGCCCATAGAGTTGCTAATGGTAGTCGTTATGCTCCGAATTTAAAACAAAAACTTCACGTGAAAAAGTACAGAGGAATATGTCTAAGAAAAGAAAAAAAAACATTAGATTTCTATCATAGATATTTAGAATAACGTGCTCCACTTTTTCTCAGTATACCCCGAAAAGCTTTGTTTGCAAGATGAATTCCTCAAATGGCTTCTGCGGATTCCTGAAACGCTTGCTCAAGGACATAATTGACACTATTACTAAGCTGATGAAGACCGAATTTTCAAAAAAAAAAAAAAAAAAAAAAACTTTTAGAGCTCGTTAATCCGGTGAAACCCAGTTTCCCCGGGGAAAAAAGCTTGAATTCATTCAGAGGAACATCCCTCACTCGCTTTGTTTTCTTTAGGTAAAAAAAAATTAAGTGTTCTTCCCCTGAATTAAAGCAGCAAAAGAGTCTGTAAATTGTTCAAAGCTTTGGACAAATGCAAAGTAGCGGAAGAATTAAAAAAAAATGCCGCAGGATGGAAATTTACAACAAATGAAGTATTGTTTTTATTCGTTTCCGTGCATACCTACACATAAGATTTACGGCACGCCCCTAATTGTTATTGTGGTCCGTGGGTAGCGGAATTCGCAAATACACGGTGTGCTCTTTCTTGGGACCATGACGTGGACGCTTCTGCATGAAGCTCAAGAACTGAATAATGCAATTTTTTTATTTAAAAATAATATACCTGCTGCCCTCATGAGATTTGAAACATGAAAAGAACATCGAATTTGGAACGCACTTTGGCTCTTTAACTAAAACTGGAGACTAAATTTTTTCAATCACTGTTTATCCTCTAAAATCATTCTTGGACTAAAGATTATTGCTGTACCTAAATCAAGTGAACCACCAACTGAGTCCAAGAAATTTATACTAATATAATAGGTAATCATACTCAAATTTCTTTTCCTTGTATTGGCAAATTACTTATAGCAAAGCAAGACGGACCTTCGGCAGGAAAATCTTGCACTGGGCAGTTATTAAAATTTTATCAATATACTGCGAATGAATTTATGAAAAAGAATTTGCAACAATAAAAAGAACTGACCTCGGCATCTAATGACACTGTAAACCAACAGATGTTGATGAAGAATGTTTATGACATAACCCACAGCTATCATCTTGTGAAAATCTTACTGTCTTTGTTGAATAACAGAAGCTTTGCTGTATATTATAACGGCGAACTGGTAGAAGGAGAAAATAAAAGAACTGACTCTCTCTCTCTCTAGGTACTTTTGGCCCCAACACTGCTTAATATATACAAAAGAACCTGTTTAATGTGAGCCCGTATGTAGCGAGATCTCGGATTTGACGAGCAAAACAGAAGCTTTTATTTGGTGCAATGTTAATTCATAATTAATTTGATAGTTTCTAACGAACGAAATGCAAAGAAATTCCCGGGTTTACCGACGATGAGAAAAGACAAAATGATCACTTTTAATAAGCAAAGTAACAAAATTTAATGAAATTCCCTTTTTAACGAAGCAGATAATATCTGCTGCGCACTGTCCTGGAATAGTGGGATAGAAACGGTGGCATATAGAACGCAATTGCAACAGCGCAGGAGAATTCTTTGGTGCTAGGGAATAATATTGATAGAAAAGCAATGGGGAAGAACTACATCTCAACAAGCGAGTTGTACAAAAGCCTCTCTTCGCCACCCCGTTGTTAAAAAATAATGGGGAAGGACTAAATGCTCAACAAGCGAGCCATCCAAGGGACTCTCTCCGCTACGCAATGCAAGTGGAGGAAAGTCTCTTTCGCAAGAACTCTCGTGCCTTGGGTCTATTGCATTAGCAGAGTTAAAATCAGGCCACTTACTTCTAAGAAAAATAGGATGGGTGGGGTTCACGAACATTTAAATGGATTTCTGGGCAACAATTGCAGAGAGGGATAGGTAACTAATGCAATGGACTGCAACACTGATTAAGGATTGAGACCAGGTTCCCAGCTCCTCGTTACAAGCTGGCTCTACTGTATATGTTAAAGGACAGCAATTGAGGCACAAACAGGAAGCTTTACATGTGTAGAAAACTTAGCTGTGGCTGCGCAAGAATAAAGTTTCAAGACTAGTGAATAGCTATTAGAAATGGGTGATTTGACAATAGACTATGATCAAAATCAGTTACACTCTACTCCATTTAAAACAGTGATAAGCTTATTGTGTCCTCATAATAGAGATGCAAATTAAGTATTGACAATTTTCTGGGATGGTAAGAAGTTCAACTGCAGTAAATTTTATGTTTATCTTGGAGTTACTTTGGATCGCACTCTCTCACGTGGAATACATTTGGAAAAGATCAAAGCGAAACTAAATTTGAGAAAAGTTATTCTTCGAAAGCTAAGCAAATCAGAATGGGGAGCGAATGGTTTAACGTTACGAACTTTGACCTTTTTTCTATGTTACTTGGTTTGCAGAATTTGGAAGCCATCTTTCATGGGCATTCTATCTTTTCATCAGTGGCATGCCTTTTTATCTTTTATCAGTGGCATGACGTTATGTGTAGGCATGCAAAAATAAAAACAAAATAAAAACAAAATAAAAAACATGTCATTTGTAGCGGATTCCACCTTGCGATTTTTTTTCATTATTCTTCCTTTATTTTTCTTTAAATGTAGGCTTAGAGATCAAAATCTTTAGCAGAACTTTTCCAACTGTTATCAAAAAAATTTTCATATAATATGTCTTGTCTTTGCGCATATTACGAGGATAGTTCTTTATTCGTTCAATGTAATGGCACAGCGTATTAGTTCCCTCAAGCACTTATCAAAATCAAATTCGTAAGAACCTTTGAACAATTTGCAGATTGGTTTACTGCTTAATCCAGGGGGAAGAGTAAAAAACGCTTAATTCACTTTTTTACCTAACGAAATCAAAACGAGTGGAATATATTTCTTTCAGTGAATTCACGCTCACTTCAGAAAACCCGATGCTCTTTTTATCACAATTTTTTGAGCCCATGAGCTTTCTATATAGGATAGTTATGGGAGGGATGATTATGATTTGGAAACAACCAGGCGGAAAGATTTTTTCCCGCTGGGGTAAAAAGTCTTTCCGCCTGACTTAGACATCTGGTTGATGTGCGAAAACTTGGAACATTTGCTCTTCCAATAAATACGGTTTACTAGTATAGCGTTACTTGTTTTAGACAATCTTACTGAATTCTGACAATATTGTTTTTCTTTAGGAAAAGGTAAACAGTTTCTAACAGTTGCATTACTAAACAATAAACACGGCCAACAAAACAGCTTGGGAGATTTGAAACACTACAAATCTTGTCCGTTTGGTAAATAAATAGAAGTGCTGAAATAGTAATTAGTTTGTGTATTTAACCTGCATGTTTATCGACTCAAGTTTGAGGTTGGTGTTTCATTGTTTACACATTCGGATTTTTCTATAAAACTTAAGGAAGCAAAAGACATTAATTTTGCATCATCCATTTTGTTATTCCCCTTTTACAGTTTGCTTAAATCATCTTGAAGTATTTCATTACTTCAGAAAGGCAGGGAATATACAAAAATGTAGTGGTACAATTTTCCAACTGAGATTACGTACTAGATAGCAGATACTCACCGTCAAAAGAAAACAGGCTTCCCATTGGTTGATGCACACTCTCTTTCGCATTTCGACAGGCAGTTAACAAAGAATCCAAACCTCGTGGGAATAAACAGTGAGGCAGAGGGAACGGACTCCGTTCCTCTGATTGGTTGACTGACCAAGCCAGGGATGCAACGGCCGATTTGGCATCGAATGTTATGTCCTTGGCAGCACAGCACAATCTCACATGAGTTCGGACATGATGATATGAAGTTAGGTTTGCATTTGCGCTTTGTTTCAGTTCCGGATAAAATACACACAAATATGTGAATTTGGTTTTAAATAAAACTCTTCTAAACCAGGTACTTAGTTTAAATTTCCGATAAAAAACGGCACCATGAAACTTTTCTTTGTGTAATTATTTCTTTCCAGAGAACTAATTTTTGCACTTAATTAGGGCATGCAGTGCATGAGTTGCATACAACGACCGCACGCTACTGCTTTTCATACTCAAAGCTGTACTCAGCCCTTTATCAGTTCTACAGACAAATAACAGAAACCACTCCATATCGACAACATTTCTGTGTTAGACGGCACTGCCCCAATTTTAATGAGAATGAAAGTATTTATGCTCATTAAGAGTAAAAATTTAAACTACTGATCGACATCCTCTGCATGGACATGCGCTGTAAAATACGAACTTCCACGCACAAAAGTGCGGAATGATACATTGACACTAAATGACTTGAGCTTGTGGTGAGTGATGTAGGGGAGTAGCGTGAGAGATGTTGAAGGAGTAGGACATGCCGAGCTTTGGCTAAGACAACAAGTTCAGTTTGTACCGCGGAGTGTATTCCAGTTTATGTTTTTGTGTAAAGTAATAAATGTTTTGTGTTGTGATCGAGTGTCTGTGATGTTACAGCGCCCTCACCTAGGTTCTTGTAATCTCGAAAAAACGTCCTTAACTCAGTCACATCGATAAAAATGCCAGAAAAACAAGTCAGGACCTGCAAAGACATTTTTGGATAATTCTGTGACAATATCATAAGAAAGGGAGTTGAACCTTCTAAAATGTTTTCAGTCAGGGGTCTCAAATATTTTTAAATAAAAATATTTTATTTTATTTTTGTTTTGCAGCTTTTAATTTTTCCATTGCAGAACGTTGCCCTTTCCTCACACCATATGTTTAAGGCTCGCAATGTGCTGCTCTGTACGTCTGAGAGTGGTAATGTTACGGAAAGACTGAATAGTTAACTTGAGCATTAATATTTTTGCGCCTGATCTAAGAGACCGGTAATTAAATTTTTGGGTCCCAGTGATTAATGTTAATGTTCGAAATCCTAATTAGTAGTCCATGAATTCGAAAAATATTATAACAGCGTCTTAAACTCTTGTTTTGCATTGTCTAACGTATTTTGTATTTTACAAACCTGTCATTAGGCTTACATAAATTTACTAAGGAGGCAACAGGCTAGTGAGGATTTAAAATTAAAAGTCACTCTTATACGTATATTAGACAGCTACACCGAGTGATCACTGAATTACGACCACCCTTATCAAAAGTGGATGCGGTCGTTGACCACGTGATTTCCGAGAAGGCGTGATTTGTCGACTGACGTAGTATATATAAGGTGTGAGTGGAGCAGTAGATTGTAAAATATGGAGCGTGATGGGTAAACGAAAAGATTTATCGGACTTTCAGAAAGAATAGACTGTAGGAGCTCGGAGAGCGGGTGCCTTGATGTATCAAACAGCTGAACTGGTGGGTTGTTCGCTAGCAGCCGCCGTAATTAATCAGGAGTGGCGTGAAAATAGTCAAACAAAGACCCCGGGGCAAAACTGCATAGGACAAAGAAAGGTTAGTGTGAGAAGTGAGCGCCGGGTCCGACAGCTAGTACAGGCCAACAAACCTAGCAGTGTTCATCACTACAATACAACAGGGATCAACCCGGAATAGTATCTGTTATGATTATACGTCTTACGTTCGCACATATGGGCTATAACAGCAGACGACCCCGACAACATCCTCTGCCAACCACGGTTCCATCGGCGCAAAAGATTTGCCTGCTGCAAATATCATGCACGTTGGACGTTGAATTATTGTAAAAAAAATGTGCTGGTCTCACGACTGGCGTGTTTTACCCCACTCCGCGGGTGGTCGTATACGTACTTGGAACACACAGCATAAGTCACTCGATCCGTACTGCATGATCTCAATAGTGCAAGCCGGTGGAGACCGTTGTACTATACCGTGCAAATTAATTTATCCATAGTGCAAGCCGGTGGAGGCGGTTGTACTGTACCGTGCAAATTAATTTATCCATAGTGCAACCCGGTGGAGGCGGTTGTACTATACCGTGCAAATTAATTTATCCATAGTGCAAGCCGGTGGAGGCGGTTATACTATACTGTGCAAATTAATTTCTCCATAGTGTAACCCGGTGGAGGCGGTTGTACTATACCTTGCAAATTAATTTATCCATAGTGCAAGCCGTTGGAGGCGGTTGTACTATACCGTACAAATTAATGTATCCATTGTGCAAGCCGGTGGAGACGGTTGTACGTATGTGAGGGGCATGTTTACCTTGCAGAAGCTTGGAACTCTGGTGCATGTGAAACAACGAATAACCGGTACCCACTGTCGTGATTTGCTTGCTGACTCTGTACCCACAGGAATGTGACACTTTTTCCAAAATGGCGACGGTGTCTCCCAAGATGATAAAACGCCGGGCCACAGATCCAGTGTTGCAAACGAATGATTTGAAGAATACAATTCAGACTTCCGGCATATCGATTGGCTTCCGAACTACTTCGATATCAATTCTATACACCAATCACCTCCATACCGGCATAGAAATCCGCATTACACACAGCTTGGTTGGCGGTTCCTCCCAACTGCTTTCGGCATCTTATTGAATCGATACCACGTCGAATAGCTATTGTACATAGGGCAAAAGGGGGACATGTGAAGTATTAGGTAGGTGGTCATAATTCAAATATAAATATACGATATCATCGCTCTGTCCACGTTAATTTATAAACAACGAATAGCAACTGAAAAATTGTTCATCCGACACCGCTGGGATCGAACCCCAGATCTCTCGATAGCTAGCCGAGTGCGTTCCCTTTACGCTACGGTGCCAACAATTCACAGCGCTATTCGTTTCCCATCAATATGGATTTGTGTAGTCAGATGCTGACTGATAAACCACGAATAGCGCTGTGAATTGTTGGCACCGTAGCGTAAAGCGAATGCACTCGGCTAGCTATCGAGAGATCTGGGGTTCGATCCCAGCGGTATCGGATGAACATTTTTTAAGTTTCTATTCGTTGTTTGTAAAATAACGTGGACAGAGCAATGACATCGTATATTTACATTACTCCACGTATTTGAAATATATTCACCATGGTCATAATTCAGTGATAACTCACTGTATATTTGTATGCACAAACGGTGTGTTAATATATTTGGATAGCTCAAACGCTTGGCATTCCTTCTTCTCTCTAAAGCACTTCAATCCATTTGCAAACAGATTTCCACGAAGAAACAATTACCTATCTTTTTTCAGTAGGGAAAATATGTCTGATACATCTTCAAAAATGCCTATGACCCTCTTTTAGAGCTGTTTCTTTGATTCTAATTACTCGAAATTTCCATTTATTCTCATAAACTATACACCAATTGATGGTTTCTCCCGCAGGCAAAATGCGAAGGGCAATGCTCCCTGTGATAGTAAACAAATAAGTCAAGTGATGGAGTCCCGAGAAATCAGAATACCGCAGCCACGGAGTAAAATTTAATTGCTTTCCTCTTTTTAATTGAGGATCACCACGCTTCGCAAACGGAGAATGCCTCGTAATCATTCGATCGATTGCAATCAGCCTCTCTGGACACAGCTGATTTAAATGCATGCTAATTTATCTTATGAATGTTTAGCGTTGCACATGCCTTATGGACAAAACGAATTTTACCATGTTGTCAGATAAGTTTCGCATAAACACAGCTGTCAGCAAACTGTAACTTACGAAGTTTATTTTTCCTGCCGTTTTCTGACAAAATAAATACGCCGTGTTGATCAGCAACGGATGAAAACAAGTAATGCATCGATTTTTCTTCGTGTCGTATGTTATTAATCTCGATGCTTTTCTATTCTTAGCCGAATCACGATAAGTGCTTGCTCAACTGTTTATCGAAGTTCCGCGGTTGCTGCGTGCGTTTGTGATGATGCATGCGCGCCATCGCGTGCAAGTCTTGACCACTTTCCCAAACTCTTGCCTGTGTTATTGCGGCGGAAATAAATGACCCATAGCCTTCATGTAGAATGAGAGAAATAAGCTAATCATTGAGCGCATACAATGTTTACATGGTAAAAACATAGGAAATATGTCCTAGTTTTAATTTTAAAGCACTTTCTCTCAACGTACACTCACGGACAATGAAATTTGTGCACCTAGAAGAAAACATGCCACAACCTCGAAACTTTGCAAATGGCTAGAGTGCTTGCTTGTATGCAAATGATCCACGTTTGGTGTGATTGCGCATGACCACACACCCTGTGTTGGCGCTGCAAGAACGAACCGGCGTGTAGTCCATGCCCCACGAAAGAAAAAAGCACCGGCCGACGCAAGCAAGAATACAGAGTGACAAGAATGCCGGGTAGACGCCAGAGAGATCGATTTACGCAACTGACGGACTTTGAGAAAGGCCTGATCATCGGGCTAAAAACCTCAAGGTTATCGGCGCGCCGCATAGACCGCCACGTGGATCGTTATGACCATACCGTCCGACTCCGTTGGAGCAGAGGACACGTGACGATACTGCCACAAGGCGGAGTCACTCCGGACGGACCAGGAGGACCACCGTTAGAGAGGATCGACGGATCGTGCTCCAGACACGAACTGATCCCACGGGGACCCGGTCCACTATACAGGCAGATGTAGCGGCTCCTATGTGCCCACGAACCATTTCCTGACGCCTCGTGGGAGCGAATCTGTGATTTCAGCGCCACTTACGTGTGCTGTTATTAACACCGGAACATCGCCGGCTCCGTTTGCAGTGGTGTCAGGCCAGAGCGGCGAGGAACGCTACAGACTGGCGACGTGTGGTATTTAGCGATGAGTGCCGCTTTGTTTTTGGGACAGATGATCATCGTGTCCGGGTGTGAAGTTCCCCGCGTCAACGCCACAATCCCAACCTCACTGTCGAGCACCACATCTTCCCCACTGCAGGCATTATGGTCTGAGGAGCCTTTGTCTACGACAGCCGATCAGCTCTAGTAGTGGCACGTGGATCATTGACGGGCCAGCTATATGTGGATGAGATCCTACCGCCCTATGTGCTCCCATTCTTGGCTGCTATACCAGCAGGATAATAATAGGACTGCCAACGTCAGGTCCAGACACTTCCATGGCCTTCCCGCTCCCCGGACATGTCCCCTATCGAGCATGCGTGGGACCGGTTTAAACATTAGCTGCCGCCGTGCCGCACTATCCGGGATTTGGAGCATACCGTCCAACACGTGTGGTCCAGTCTGCCGTAGGACAGCAACAGGCGTCCGGTCGCCTCAATGCCGGACCGTATTGAAGCATGTATCGCCGCACGAGGCTGTGTGACGCAATATTGAAGATGACCGGACTGCGTGCCACAGATCTCTCTGTAATTCTGCAGCTCTGTTTTTGCCATCACGTGTATCGTTCATCTGTATTATTAAGTCCATAAAATCTCAGTTCAATCCGATGATTCCTTTTTGGTGCGCAAATTTCATTGTCCGTGAGTGTACATCATTAAAACAGCAGGTCGCTCAATAAAGTGTACGTCATTAAAACAGCAGGTCGCTCAATAATTATGTTCTACACCATAAAAAATTAAGTGGTGTGAATTCACGGATAGTTTCTGAAAATAACGTGCAGAAAAGTTGCCAGTAAGTGTCCATCTTTTAACTGAATTTCCATTTTTAAAAATGCCCGTTATTTTAATTTCCGTGTTTTCACTGATTTCCCGTAGTCAGTAATTCCGTTTATTTCAGAAAAGTCCGTTTCAAGTTTTTTCATATTTTGACAGAAATTTTGTAAAATCCAACATGCTGAATATTTCAGCCCTTACGCAAGAGAATCCTTTTGTGCTGGTGATCGTGTCCAGGTCGTTTGGGATGAAGCCGCGTATCTTAACCACTGAGCCAGGTAGTTACAGGAATCAATTAGGTAAAACTAATTGGGCGATGATGTGTTTTTTTCTTTTTTTCATTAATGCAAGTGATTTAGTCATTTTATTTTCTATTGGAGCTCATTACGTTTTTTAATACGTTTGTAATAATTTTTTTCTGTAAGATGTCTTTTTTCAAATTACGTATATTTTTACCATGATTTTTCAAAGAAACAGAATGATTTGGAGTTTGAGATCTATCTTTTTTTGACTGACATTGACTTTCAGTTACCTTTAAGAGGAGGTGCAATGTACTGTTTTATAATATTATTTCACAAAATTTCTAAACGTAGAAGTTATTCTTTATAGCTATTTAGCTTTTGTCTTAAGGACTCCACAGACTGCTACATGGACATCTAATAATCACCTGTACAATAAATTAAGTACCCGGTTTCTTAAAGTAACACAATATGTAATAGCTGGTGCACAAAGTGGGGAAGAGGAGAAGTAATAATCCTGTGCGACAGTAACAAAAATCAATGCGATATACTATCCACAATATCCGATCTCGCTTCGACAGACGATTCAAATTTTACAGTTAATCAAAACTCCAAGTATTCCCGTGAATCTCTCCTATTACCGGGAATTTTTCGTCGTATGGATAGGGAAAAAGTGAGAACGGAGTTTTTCGTTAATATCAGAAAGGAACTGCGGAAAGGTTTCTGAAAATTCAGAATTTTTCTGGCATGCAAAAAATCCTTGGAATTCAGAGTTTTTTTCCGTCATTTCACGGAAAAGGTTGTATCAGAAGTATGCTTCGTTAATTCACGAAAGAAATCGCGGAAAGTCACTCCTGAATTTCAGAATTTTTTTACTGTGTATCGATATCGTATAATTACTGCTATTTATAGTTCATGTATTCAGAACATCTTTTGAATTTTTTAATGGTGTTAATCTTTGACGTAAAAGGTCTTAGAGAAGAAAAGTAGAACTCCATGTGGGCACATCCCAGTGGCTCTCTGGAGGACTTCCTCGTGTTTAAAGCCTTTCTAAACAATTTTAGGAGGCGATTAAGAACCACAGGATGGCATTTGGTGGGTAGGTAAGATCTTTTTAGATTCACTTATGCTTTTGAATGTTGGCTGATACAGTTCTTTCTTTCCTGAAAAATGAATTTTCGGGTTTCACAGATTAACATTTATGCAACTAATAAATTCGATGAAATCCAGCGCACTGATTTCCTATTAATTAATGCCCAGTGGTAGTTTCTACTGTTATATTTCATCAAAAGATGATGCAGAGTGAAAGATTTTCCCGATATCCATGTGTTCATTGCATGATGTTTGAGTCTAGAAGTTACTGAAAACATCAAAATAGTATAACTATACTAAAAATCCGAATTTCTTGGAGTAGAATCGAAATCAGAGCTTTGAAGCTTCCACACATCAACCAAATGATTTTTTCAAGGAAGGCAGATAGCAAACTGCAAACTGAAGAATAGAATACTTCAACAATTTGAACGCGTGGAAACTTTATTTCTATTCTACGCCGAGAAATTCGGATCATCTAGTCTTATCATAAATACTCTTACAAAGTTTTCAATGACATAGCCAAAGAAAATAAAAGATATTTTCATATACCTGTGATATGACGTAAGTAGTACACTTGTGAATACATGGCACCAATAACTTTTCAAAATGGCATAATTTTGTTTTCACACAGTCCTTCAGTCTGTGTGGCCACTCATCACTAGCTTTACTCAAGGTCTCCACAGGGAAAGCCACTACTGCCCGCACCAAAGAGCGGTTGAGACTGTCAATACCCGGGTGTCTCTTTCTGCAGGCCATTTCCTCCAGTGTGGCTCACAACTTGCAGTCCAATGGGATGAGGTCTGTGCTTCTTGATGGACAGTCAGCTGAAGAGATGAAGTCTGGCAATTTCTCCTGAAGCCACTCCTGGGTTGACTTGGCCTCGTGGGCAGGTGCGGAATCTGCTGAAAGCTCCACTGTCGGATTTGGAAGAGGGTGTGACTCACATTTTTGACCACTAGCCCCAAAACTCTGTCCTGGTAGACTTTGGCTGATGTTTTCACTCCTTTCTCACAAAAATGAAGCTCGTGGTATCCTCGTAGGAGACTCCCCACCGAACTAGGACCGATGCAGGATGATGGCCCCTCATGATCTTTGGAGATTTCTTCTGAGCTTCTCGTGAGGTTGACGTATACACCCGGTCATTTTGGCAGTTGAAAGCCTCTTCAAGAGTGAAACTTTTTTCATCAGAGAGAAGAATCTGTCTGCGGCGATTGTCTGCGTAATCCTGCAGCAAACGTTTCACTATTAGCATCTTCTGCTGTTTCAGCTATGGGATGAGGAAGTGTCATGCACGCTACCTGTAAGCTCTTACCCTTAGGTCACTCCGCAACACGCGTGACATCGACATTCGTGAAATGTTCAGCCCCACGAGCGATCACTGATTGTTTTCTGACAGGATTTTGTCGAATACGGGATGCCACTGCTTTCACCAGGCGAACAGTCCTCACGAAACGCGGCCGACCCTCTCTGGGATATCAGTCTCACGAAACCTTTTTTTATGGTGCGGTAGACAAAATTCCTGCTGCTCTTCAGCTTCTTCATGTTGAAAATCTCGGAAGCTGATTTTCCAAATTTGTACAGCGCTATTTCAGCAATATGATCCTCATAATCGCCCCACTCTATGGCAAGTATTTTACGAAACACGTTATCTCCTCTGTGACTGAACGCACAATGATTCACTAACTGCTTCAAGCCTCCTGACTGGTCGGCGACGTTGCACACCGATTAGCTAAGACTGTGTATAATTGGTGTACAGATCCTGTTTATTAATTATTGAAAACCTTTTATGCCTCATTTTCTTGATTTATGAGCATAGTTTTTGGTCACTATACTTACCAAGAATTTTCTCTCTATGCCTTATCATCGTCATTTTGAGAAGCGACCGAGAAAGGTCAATGCATGCAGTTGGGTGTGTTATGCGGTTCTTCGGGGTGGACATGAAGTATTTTTCTTATTAAAAAAATATTTATTTAAAAAAACTATGATAGGTAGAAACAATCAGTTTGTGTCAGAATATATGTAAACTAAGAGGGTTTTAGAATGTCTTTTGTAAAAAAAGATCGTGCTTATGTTACCGGTTTGTCCGTCCGTCCGTCTTTTCGTTTTTTTTTATTTACGATGTACAATTTTGCTGTAGAGGGCGTAAATGCTAATGATGTCGAATTCAAAAATACGTTTTATTCCACATATTTGCTTCTAAACATCCGATTGAAAAAATTATTTTATCTTTCGATTCCATTTATGTCGAAGAGTATTTTAGATGTAGTTACTTTTTCAAATTACGCATAGATTTTCCACTAGGGAGCGTAAAAGTAAATTACATTTTTCCCGATAATTCTTCTTCTAAAACTCCGATTTGAAAAATATTTTCTTCAGCGGATACACCTCGTGATGCAAAAACATTTGCATATAATTTCTAATTTTCGACAAAAAATACTTTGGCTACCACGGGACGTAAGTGTTAATTTTTGCTTCTGATGTATTTGCCCTAAAATCCGAGCTTCTAAAATATCAATTGAAAAAATTCTTTCGTGTACTGATGCCAATTATATCGATTAACCTTTTCGAAATATTTTCTTCTTAAAATATTTCACAGTGTCTCCGCCAGGGGGCGTATATGTATATATTATTTTCGTCAATATCTCTATTTCTAGGAGTCCGATTTGAAAAATTTCTTCTTTTTTGAAGACTGTTTCCAGTGTGACATGTATTTCATATAATTTCAAAATTTGCAAGTAATTCATAGACTTTCCGCTAGGGGGCGTAGAGGTAAATTGCGTTTCCCCCTATATCTCTGCTTCTGAATCTCCGATTTTAAAAATTATTTCTGCACCGGATAGAGCTCCCGATGGGAAACCGTTTGCGCATAATTTTTAATATTTGTAAAAAAAAATGGTTTCGCCCCCAGGGGGCGAAAATCTTAATTTCCGCTTCTGATGTATTTGCAGCTAAATATGAGCTTCTAAATTCTCGATTGAAAAAAAGTCGTATGTAGACCGATACTACTCATGTCGACAAACCTTTTAGGATCATTTTCTTCTTGAAATAATGCATGGTTTCTACGCCAGGAGGTGTAGACGTATATCTTATTTTTTTCAATATATCTACTTCTAGGATTACGATTTGAAAAATTCCTTCTTTGTTGGATAGTCTTTCCGATGCGAAATGTTTTTCCTATAAATAAAAAATTTTTCAAGTAAATCATTGACTTTCCACTAGGGGACACAAAGGGAAGTTGCGTTTTCTTCGTTATTTCTGCTTCTAAAACTCCAATTTGAAAACTTCTTCCTGTACCGCATACAAGATCTGATGGAAAATATTTTTCACATAATTTCTAATGTTTGGTAAATAATGGTTTGTCCACCAGGGTGCAAAAGTGTTAATTTCTGCTTCTGATGTATTTGTAGCAAAATCAGGGCTCCCGAAAACTCGACTAAATTTTTAGCATGTCTTTTGTAAAAAAGATATTGTGCTTATGTTATCGGTTTGTCCGTCCGTCCGTCCGTCAGCCTGTACCCACAGTATCTCTGCAACTATTAGCCCGATTTGAAAATTGTTTTTTGCATTCGAAAGCGTGAAATATGCGAATGATGATCCTCTATTTCGTTTTTTTTACGATGTACAATTTCGCCGCAAGAGGGCGTAAATGCAGATGATGTCGAATTCAAAAATACGTTTTATTCCACATATTTGCTTCTAAACATCCGATTGAAAAAAATCTTTTATCTTTCCATTCCATTTATGTCGAAGAGTATTTTGGATACAGTTTCTTTTTGAAATTACGCATAGATTTTTTGCTAGGGGGGGGTAAAAGTAAATTGCATAAAACTCTTCTTCTAAAACTCCAATTTGAAATATTTTTTTTCAGCTGATACATCTCTTGACGCACAATCTTTTGCATATAATTTCGAATTTTTGGCGACGAATACTTTGGCCAGCAGGGGGCATAAGTGTTGATTTTCTCTTCTGATGTATTTGCCATAAAATCTGAGCTTCTAAAATATCGATTAAAAAAAATATTTCGTGGACTGAAGCCACTCCCACCGATAAACCTTTTCGGAATATTTTCTTCCTAAAATATTCGACAGTTTCTCCGCCAGGGGGCATAGACGTATATCTTATTTTTGTCAATATCTCGACTTCTAGGAGTCCCATTTGAAAAATTCCTTCTTTGTTGAATAGTGTTTTCCGTGTGACATGTTATTAATATAATTTAAAATTTTAAAGTATTTCATAGACTTTCCGCTTGGGGGCGTAAAGGTAAATTGCGTTTTCCCCTATATCTCTGCTTCTAAATCTCCGATCTGAAAAATTCTTTCTACACCGGATACAGCTCCTGATGGGAAATCGTTTGCACATAATTTTCAATTTTTGTAAAAAAATGGTTTGGCCACCAGGAGGCGTAAACCTTAATTTCCGCTTCTGATGTATTTGCAGCAAAATATGAGCTTCTAATTTCTCGATTGAAAATAACGTCGTTTGTAGACCGATACTACCTATGCCGACAAACCTTTTAGAAACATTTTCTTCTTATAATAGTGCACGGTTTCTACGCCAGGGGGCGTAGATGTATATCTTATTTTTGTCAATATCTCGACTTCTAGGAGTCCGATTTGAAAAATTTCTTCTTTGTTAGATAGTGTTTCCCGTGTCGCATGTTTTTCATATAATTTCAAAATTTTCACGTAATTCATAGACTTTCCGGTAGGGGGCGTAAGGGTAAATTGCGTTTCCGGATATATCTCTGCTTCTAAATTCCCGATCTGAAATATTCTTTCTGTACCGGATACAGCTCCTGATGGGAAATCGTTTGCACATAATTTCTAATTTTTGTGAAAAAATGGTTTGGCCCCCAGGGGTGTAAACCTTAATGTCCGCTTCTGATGTATTTGCAGCAAAAATATGAGCTTCGAAATTCTCGATTGAAAATAACATCGCTTGTAGACAGATACTACTCATGTCGACAAACCTTTTAGAAACATTTTCTTTTTAAAATAGTGCACGGTTTCTACGCCAGGGGCGTAGATGTATATCTTATTTTTGTCAATATCTCGACTTCTAGGAGCCCGATTTGAAAAATCCCTTCTTTGTTGGATAGTGTTTTCGCTGTGACATGTTTTTTATATAAGTTCAAAGTTTTCACGTAATTCATAGACTTTCCGCTAAGGGGCGTAAAGGTAGATTGCGTTTTCCCATATATATCTGCTTCTAAATCTCCGATCTCAGCTCCTGATGGGAAATCGTTTGCACGTAATTTCAAATTTTTGTAAAAATTTGTTTGGCTCCAGGTGGCGTAAGTCTTAATTTCCGCTTGTGATGTATTTGCAGCAAAACATGAGTTTCTAAAATCTCGATTGAAAAAAAAAATTTTGTGGACCGATACTACTCATGTCGACAAACGTTTTAGGAACATTTTCTTTTTAAAATAATGCATGGTTTCTACGCCAGGGGTGTCGATGTATATCTTATTTTTGTCAATATCTCTACTTCTAAAAGTCCGATTTAAAATATTCCTTCTTTGTTGGATAGTGTTTCCGATACGAAATGTTTTTCCTATAAATTCAAATTTTCAAGTAAATCATAGACTTTCCGCTAGGGCGCACAATGGTAAACTGTGTTTTCTACTCCTAAAACTCCGATTTGAAAAATTCTTCCTGTATCGCATACAAGACCTGGCGGAAAATATTTTTCACGTAACTTCTAATGTTTGGTGAAGAATGGTTTGGCCACCAGGAGTCATAAGTGTTAATTTCTACTTCTGATGTATTTGTAGCAAAATCTGGGCTCCTGAAAACTCGACTAAATTTTTTTTTTCTTGGAGCGATGGCGCTCATATGGAAAAACATTTTGAGAACACTTTCTTCCTAAAATAATGCATGGTTTTCCCACCAAGAGACGTAAAGTCACATTTTATTTTTGTTGATAACTCAGTTTCTAAGAGTTCGTAAGCTCACGATTCCGTTTACAGCAATATCTGAGGGATTACAGACCCGATTGAAAAACTTCTTTCTCCCGTCATATACTATTGTTTTCCATACCGGTTCCACTGACTTTGAATAGCTTTGATAAACTTAATTTGCGTCAGAACGGATTCAAAAGACGTGCTTATTACACCCGAAAATTCGGTGTCATCTTTCTTGTTTTTTCTTGGACCGATACCTCTCATATGGAAAAACCTGTGAATAATACTTTCTTCCTAAAATAATGTATGTTTTTCCCACCAGGGGACGTAAAGTCACATCGTATTTTTGTCGATATCTCTGTTTCGAAGAGTCCCATTTGAAAAATTACTTCTGTGTTGGAGAGCGTTTCCGGTGCGAAATGCTTCTCATATAAATTCATGTTTTTCTTAACGCACAAGTCTGCAACCAGAGGGCGTAAGCTCACGATTCCGTTTACAGCAATACCTGAGGGGTTAAAAACCCGATTGAAAAACTTCTTTCTTCTGTCAGATACTATTGTTTTCCACACCGGTTCCATTGAGTTTGAATGGCTTTGATAAATTTAATTTGCGTCAGAACGGATTCAAAAGACGTGCGTATTACACCAGAAAATTCGGTGTCATCTTTCTTGTTATACATTGTTAGCACACCTTCACATGAGCGTTGATCAAGGCCTGGAGCACGTCTAACCGGTATTCAATTTCTCGCCATGTATTGCCTAACATCTCTTTGGAGACTGTTGAAATAGCATCTGATCTCCCTCAGTGTAGAGTTTCAATATGAGACATTGGCGTTCGGTAGACTTTATACTTGATATAACCTTACAGGAAAAATTCTAGGAATGTTATGTTACGTGACTGTGGCGGCCATGATGATGGTCCGTCTCTCCCAATAAATGTGTTGGAATGTGGTATTGAGGAATTTTCGAGCAATTAATCCCCAACATCCTGCTGGAAAATTACACATGGCTGACGCTCTTTTAACTGCGGTGCAACAGAAGGCCCTAACATGTTCAGGTACACATTCGCTGCTATTCTGCTTTCACGAAAAAAAGTCCGATGACTCTGTTGTGCATGAGATCGCATCAAACATTCGCTGCTATTCTGCTTTCACGAAAAAAAGTCCGATGACTCTGTTGTGCATGAGATCGCATCAAACATTCACTTCTGGGCTGTCACGGTGTTTTTCAAAGACAACACGGGGATTTTCGGATCCCCATATACGCACACTGTTTCTGTTTACTTCACCAGAGGTGTAAAACGTAGCCTCATCTAAAAAACACACACGCTACAGATAATTGCTGTTGTCATCGATAAGCTGTAATATCTCAGTCGCAAAACAGCACGGCGTGGGAGCTCTTCCACCTGCAAGTCTTGAACAGTCTGCGCTTTGTACACAAACAAACGAAGCTTTTTGTCTAAAATTTTCTTCAGTGCAGTGCAGGCGATTCCGAGTTCAGATGAAATTCGGCGGGTGGATTTCGAAGAACTGCGTAAAATGCTGTCCGCACTACACCAACGTTTCTTCAATTACAATAGGTCGGCCGGTTCGTTTTCTTTCATCAAAATTTCCTGTCTCCTTCAAATTTGCACACCAAGCTGCACTGATGGCCACCCAAAATGCAACACCAAGAAGGACACGAAATAGCAAAGCCAGATTTACTGGACACATAACAACAGATACAATGATGAAAAGATTGAGCTCACATGCCCGTGCGACTTGCGGAACACGCAGACATCAATAGTTCGTGTGGCCCCCATGGCTGGCAATAACGGCCGCTACACGCCGCGGCATCGAACGTAAGAGGCTTTGGATGTGGGCTTGGGTATGTCGATGCAGGCTATCTTGCCACAGTTCATCAAGCGTAGTTGCGCGTGGTGCTTGCCGGGCAAATCGGTTTTTTTTCTTGTTTTTTTTTTATTGGAGGTTTTACGACCACCGTGAGCAACTCAATGGGCTATAAGCAGTCGTCCGTCCCTAATTTAGGGTCACTGGCTCCAGGGAAGGGGAGAGCCAGTGCCGTAAGACGAACACAACATCCATGCCCCACCGGGATTCGAACACGGACCCCGTTCCGACGAATGATCAGAGACAATCGCTTAGACCACTGCGCCACCGAGGCGGCGGCCACTCGGTTGCCGATCAGCGACCAGATGTGTTCGATGGGCGACATATCGGGAGAACAGGCGGTCCACGGCAGCAGTGACACCTGGTGGGCCGTGAAGAATTGTTGCATGATGCGTGCCACGTGCGTGCGCGCATTGTCCTGTTGAAACGTGGCCACTGGCTGGTCCTGCAGGTAAGGGAGGACTACAGGCTCCAAAACGTTGGACATTGTGCGGTGGCTGTTGAGTGCACCGGCGATGCGTACCAGAGGGGTGCGGGTGTCATATCCAATTGCGCCCCAAACCATAACGCCAGGCGACGGACCGGTATGGCGATGCATAATGCAGGTGTCATACAGCATCTCGCCGCGGTGCCGCCACACGCGGATCCGACCATCGTGGTGTTGCAGGCAGAAGCGCGATTCGTCGGAGAAGACAATGTCGTTCCATTCCGTAGTCCAGGTGCGGCGTTCAATGGCCCACTGCCGCCGCACTCGCCGGTGGTGTAACGTCAATGGTAATCGGAGCAGTTGGCGCCGTGCGACAAGTGCCCGCTCCTGCAGACAACGTTGAACGGCACGTGCTGACACAGGTTGTTGCGCAACACACCCTAATTCCTGTGCTAACGTTCGTGATGCGGCGGTGCGAGCCGTCAATGCCCGCCGCACAACGTGCCGGTCCTCTCGTTCGATGGTATGCCGCGGCTGCAGCAATCGCTCACGTCGGTCCGTCCGTCCCTCCTGCACCCACCAAATCCATACTCGCCTCACTGGGGCTGGATCTCGCCCCACACGGCCGCCGATGTCTCAGTACGATAAACCGCTGTCGCGATAAGCCACTATTCATCCTCTGTCGAACTCCGGAACGTGCTGGAATGACTGCCGTATTCTGCGACGAGGCATCAGGAAGCTTCCCGCGCACAGGTCCGGCAGCACAACATGCTTTCACTACTTACACCCCGCCTTCTGTGCACCCTTCTTATAGCGCTTCTCGGTGGCGTGCCTGGCGCACATGATTTGCATATGCTCTGCAATGCTAATCGTTTGCATGTCCTCCCGCGTGCTACGCATGCTGCGAATTTCAGGCCAATCGGATGCTTCCTTCTTGGTGTTGCATTTTGGGTGGCCAGCAGTGTAACTTAAGGACAATGCAGAGAAAATCGATGAAGACTTGTTACTGATTTTTATAATGAACTTTTATATATCTACTTATTAATTATGTTCCAGTTCATTTCTGACTTTTAATATGGAAAAGTCATTTATAACAAAATCAATAAAAAAATTTGTATTCACCCTACTTTTTCGCTGTTGTACCTGGAATGGGTTTGGAGCCACTGGACTATTCTATAATCCTCAAGATTCTAAGGGAGCAGTTCGACAATCTTTTCTCTGGATCCCCAAATCCTGGCAGAGTTCAACTATACCCCGGTAACTAAGGGACTGTGTCAGGAGCCAACGACCTAATTGGTCACCGAATCTACCTAATTGGTCACGGATTCTTTCAGATTATTAGTACCGGCTTTTAGAAAATCAAAATCATATTTGTGAACGACGAATGTACATTAATATTTTGAGCAGAAATCCTAAAATATCACCGACGTAAATCTAGAATGAGGAAAATTTTAAGCAGTAATATCATATACAGTTCTGTTTAAACTACATCTCAAAAAAATTCGGAAAGTCTATATGCGCCTTTATTTGCGAGGGAGAGCGAGAGATCAAAGCACGGTGATGTATTATACATACGACATTACTGCTCAAAGGGGGTAGGAGGTTAGCAACTTAACGTCTTAACCAGCAAAGCGAAAACTAATTTCAATGGATGCATCTTCCTAAACATATATTCTACAGAAAATTCTGAGCTTTAGCTGAAGATATTTAGCATTTTCAAAGGTAAAGCAAAAATACGAAGCGTGATGAGTTGTAAGAATAAGATCCGCTTGGGAGAACGGATATTGCGAGTACCTTCATTTAAGGCGTTATGTATAGCTCTTTTTTCTGTTACAGCTTCATGCTATAAAACAGGATGATTCAAAAAGGACTTTACAGCTTTGAAAGTGTAGAGAAATGTATTCAGAATACTTACAAATTTCTGGAGGCGTTAATCTGTAGCAAAATACATTACGTTTTACCTCACGTAGTTCCATAGCACCAAATTACATAACAGTGACAGACAGCAGAGTGCATTTCAAAATTGATATATTACCAGGTGCTATTTTAACTGCGTTTTGGTTTGAAGAAGCGAAACCCGTGACAACTGACTGTTCAACGGAAATTTCGCACCCAGTAACGTAGAGATCCTCCCACTAGACACACAATTTGCTCTCGGCATAAGAATTTTGTTGAGAATGGTTGCTGTGTTTGCCATGAGAATTCCCTGGTCACCCGAGTGTTTCTGCTGCTGTCGTGGACAAGTGCGTAAGAGCTTCGTTTGTAGTCCCACGAAATCAAAGCGACGTGCATCTCCTGTAATAGGTATTTCACAACGGACGGTTTGGTGAGTGTTATGAAAACGATTGCACTTAAATCAATGCAGATTTGCCATGGTTCAAGAAATTAGCAGCGCAGATTGCGTGGGTCGTCAGGAATTCTGTGCGGAAATGTTGCATCAGATAGAGGAAGACCGGACATTCCTGGACTACGTAATGTTCCGTGACGTAATGCCCCGAAAATCCACGAGAATCTCTGGAACATTTTTCTGACATTCCAGAGAGAATGTGGCTTGGGCACTTAGCAAACATAAGGTTTACGGCCATTTCTTTTTTCATGAGAAAACCATCAACGGTATCGTGTATATGGATATTCTCGAAAACTCTCTCATCCCACAGTTGGACGATGATGACCAAGAAGCACGCTGTTAGGGCGAATATTAATTATGTTGTGTGATATGTTGATGGACGTATTTTAGCATAATTATACATATATAATGAGACTGTCATATTGTCTGATGAACATTAATCAGCATAATGCTACATGTGCGTGGAAGGAAAAGCACGTGTTTTTCTGAACAAAGAAACGAGACGCAGCTTTCGAACATTCCAGATCATTCCTTGTCGCGGCGTGGGAGACATACCAGACTTCGGACGACACCAGAGCGACGCCTTAGAACATGCTATCATTGTACCTGTATTTGAACAATAAAGATTTAACTTAAGGAAGTAAATAAGATATTCCATTAGGATGGAAGTACACACGATATTTTGCTGAAACTAAACAGGCGCCAGGATGTCTGGCAGCGCTATTGTAACCTTTTATATTCTAATGTATGTTGTTCACTAATCTGTGTATTCACATGTGCCAACAGCATTCATTACGATCCGTGCGTTTATATTTTGCTATATTAAACATTCTAAGTGTAGCGAAGCCGTAGATCAGCTAACGTTAGTTCACCGCCCAGTCAAGAACGGGAGACCCCAATGGTTGGGAGAAAGCGCGGAGAGGAAGTCGGGTGACCTTTGTTAGGAACACGCAAGGCAGGAGGGCAAGGATCGCCTTCGGGCAGAGCAGGTAAGTAGGGAGGATGTTAGCCCGGAGAGGGAGCATCGGAAAAATATATAGTCGTTTTAGATTATTCACGTGTGAAGGTTGGATTTTGAAGAGGAGCGGGGTTCGAGCGATGAACTCGCGCTGGGAAGCGTTCTCAATGAGGAGACTCTAAGATTTTCCCGAAATTACGGCAATTGTACGGACACTGGGATACAGGCCTTGCAAAAATCTCACCGCCGTAGACTGTTTTTTTCTATTGCGTGTAGCTAAGGACTGAAGTTCAAGTGATACAGGCTATGTGTAGCTCTCACTTACTCAGTAAGTTAGGTAAAAGGAAACAACGGGTCCTAGAGTTAGGAGCAGCTTATCAAAGGAATCCATATTGAAACCACTATATCTATTGCACCGGTAAACCACAGAATCCTAAAATCGCGACGGCAGGACTCTATGCTAACATTAAAACTTGTTGAATTTTTTTTTATGCCTGTCAAATTCTTCGTGTCTGAGTGATTATTCTGCAATCTTTACCAACCCTCTCTAGATAGCAGATTTATTCATGGAAAGCTGAGAGAGCGAACGCCTCGCTATCCCTATTAATTATTAGTTGGATAGTTCTACTGCAAAGGACCTCACCTCTATTGTGCTGTGAGGATAATTTTTTTGAATCACGGAAGGATAAGACCGACGTGGTCTATGATAATTAGCATAAGGCTTTCCGTTCCTGCAAGCGCATTCACTTTCAGCAAAACGGCGCATCACCTCGTTACTGTAAAGATGTCAGGGATATCCTCAATAAGTGGGTTGGTCGAGCAGGGACGATAGCATAGTTACCTCGTTTTCCAGATTTGACAGCTCCCGATTTTTTCCTTTGGGGTTTCACTAGAGATCGAGGCTTTTTTTCAAGATTTCTTGCAAATCTTGCTGAACTCGAAACTTGAATCACCGCCGCAGTTGTAGCGGTGACAATAAATATTCTGCTTCGAGTTTGGGAAGAAATTCACTTCAGGTGGGATGTCTGCCGTATCACCAGTGGCAGTCACATTGAACCAAAATGACTATGTGGGATAAAACTTCAGGTGTTTTACTACAGATTAAGACTTCAAAACATTCTGTAAGTATTCAGAATAAATTTCTATATGTTTTCAGAGTTACAAAGTTCTTTTTGAGTCACCCTGTATTTAAAGGTGAAATTTCCGCCGATATTGTAATGTATCTTTTCAAGAAGTTCAAGCTTTACGCTCGTCCAGAACTCTTCATTTCAGTCCTAATGAATTTTGATTTAATTAAAAATTTCCCAACTCGCCAAAAATTAAATTGTTGACAGATTTCTAGGTTTTGTTGTAAAACATCTATATCTTAGTCGAAGTAATATGAAAAATAAAGGATAAATGCAGTGCTCGAAATGGAAATTTTGGAGCGCCAGATTGCTCACATTTAGCTAAAAATCATCCGGACAAAGTACCTTTGCCAGAATATCCAAAACTGAAAAAAAAAAATGAAAAACATTCCTGGAAGAAAAACTCCTTTATTGGAAATTGTAACTGACAATTCCAGAAACGATGGTAGTCAATTTCAGTTGATTAGTTTGTGGATCCAGAGAGTACTACTTATGCAACACCCAGGACTTGTTTTCAACAAGGAGTCTCTACCCAGGGACTAACGGATTAACGAGACTTCCGAACCTCGGCTAATCGATAGTTAATCAGCTGGACTTTAAATTAGAACTTTAAGCTTAAGTCCAGAAACCGAGAAGGCAGACGCCTTCCAATAGGGACTTTCATGAAGTAGGAAGTCGGGAAATTAGAATCTCCGCAATCAGAATGAATATTCAACCTTAAATTAAGAGCATTCTCACCACCCTCAAAAAAAAAAAAAAAAAAAATTCGAGGTGGAAAAAGTTTATGCTCATTACTGCAAAGTTTAAATTTGTGTTTTGTCTATTACTCTCAATTCTTCATTCTATGGAGAAGTTCGTCAAACTGATTTTACTAAATTAATGCTGTAATAAAAATTACAGACATTTTTAGTGGGATGATCTGGGTCTTGGGCAAGATATGATCATGCGCTATGGGTAGTTTCATTTCCATCCTTTGAAGGATTGAACTTATAGCTACTGTGTACACTACTCCCCTACGCATTACGGTTCCCACACACCTATTTCTCAAGGTCACCAGGCACATAAGGTTTCTGTGTGTAAGGATGTGCGTTCGTAAGTCAGAGCCAAAAATAAAAAAATAAAAATTCATTTCCGCAGGTTTCCATAGCTAAAATTAGTGCTGGTATGTAAATTCCGGGTAAAAAAAGGGACATTATGAAATACTAGGAAAAACAAAAAGTGCCGGTATGCCATGCCGGTGTATACTGGGCTATTTCGAGCACTGGATAAATATGACTAGTGATATCATTTGGAGGACAGCCCCTGTACATTCCCTCTCTAAAAGAAAGCTAGCCCCACTTGTGGCCAAATGGTACGAACGCTGGTTTCTAATCATTGGTCCCAGATACCTCAGGGTTCGAATTGTTGGTGAGGCACGGATGGTGTGTTTGTCTTACGGTGCTGCCAGTAGTCTTAGATTACGGACGGGCGAATTCTAATAGCCCATTAAGTTGTTCATAACGCTCGTTAAACATCCAAACACACACAAAAAATGGGAAGTTATTCTTCTTAGAATTCAAAGCACGATTAATCTCTCATTTTTTTAATGTTATAAATGGTACGGTACGCACGCATTTGATTTGCTCTTTAGCTTTTCTGTTTCCTGTATTCTGCTCTTTATTAGTTGGGATCAAGTCCGTTGTGGAGATTCGTGCTAGGAGAATTGACGTTTCCGGCGGAAAGGTTTCTGGCCAGATTCGAGAGCAACGACACTACCTGTGGTTTCGCCAGGATTTTCCATAGACACTTAAATCAATAAGAGAATACGTTCGATCGATATTGACCGTGCCATAAGCAGCATTGGCTCGTCTCGAAGTTCCGGAGTTAAAGCCTCAGGCGTGTGCTTTGATGGTACGTATGTCGTATGTGCCATATCAAAGATTTCTGGAATCGAGTTGAAAAGCAAGTTTGGAACATAAAAAAAGCGCAGGACATCCAATTTCTTATTCGGTTCTTCCCCTTAGGCACGGAGGCAAGAGATTACTTCCAGTTTCATTAATCACATAATCACAGGTTACTCGCAAGACATTTATAACTATTTAATATCTTCATTTCCGTGACACTATATGATTTCAGTAAATCCTTTCTACTTAGTACAAAAATGCCGTACAGGTGATTCAGAAAAATATGATATGATTAACCAAATAAGCTTACACACAGGGTGGCTCAAAAGTTCGTTTAAATTTCAAAACTTTATTACAGAACAAATGTGCGCCTATTACAGTGCAGTTTGCATGAAAATATTACATAGCAGGAGCATTTATTTGGCAACGAAAATGCTTTTAGTTCAAACAGTCAAAGACAGAGGGCAATAGCGGCTAAAAAGTTTGCAAATACAGTGAAATTCAGAAACAAATTGCATTAATTTCGTGACACTATCACAAGAGTAATAATTGTACATGTCATGTTCGCCACCACAAAGTATCCTAACATTCAAGCGTGTGAATACTCCAGTGAGCGCCGTATGCATCATGTCCGGGTTCGAGACAAATGGCTTCCTTCAGTTTAAACCCACGAACAGAAACCCAGGAGTGTCGGATCTAGAGACCGGTGGCCACAAGTTCTACAGTACCTACTGATTAGTCTTTTTGCACCAAATGTGGTGATAATAAAGTTCTTTACCGGATACGCGACGTGAGCTGGCGCACCATCCTGTATAAACGTGACTGTGTGCAACATATTTTATTCTTGCAAACATGGCATCACGTTAGACATGTACACAAGCAAGCCTTAGGAAACTTGAAAATTATATCGTTTTGGAACGGAAATCAAACCCGCAGCTCCCGATTTACGTTCAGGTATGTTACCGTTACACCACCCAGAACGAAGAACCTCCAAGAAAAGTCTTGAAACACATCCTCATGTTGCTTGGTGGTTCTTCGTTCTGGGTAGTGTAACGGTACCATACCTGAACGTAAATCGAGAGCTGCGGGTTCGATTACCGTTCCAGGACGATGCAATTTTCAAGTTTCCTGAGGCTTGCATGTGTACTTGCCTGATTAATTTGGCATCCATTTGCCTGCACATTTATTTGATGGCATCGCGTTTTCACACAGCAGTTTTAAGTAGCGTTCTACATTTACTGAGTAAGTCTTCAGCCATTTCTGGGGAACGGTTCTTCAAAGAAAAAATCTCAAGAATGACAGATGCAGTGAATCCACAATACACCGTAACTCGTGGTGAATACAGCTGTTCTTCTGTGCACGCATGAAGGTTATGCCGTGGCCATATTCGACAATTATGTGTGTTGACCGAGCCATGTAATGAAAAATGAGCTTCGTCTGTCCACAACGATTTTTAGCAAACCCTGGGGATCCCTAGTGATCTTTGCTAGAGTCCATTAGGCAAATGGACTCTAGCAGCTGGTGTAAAGTTTGCAGTTGGTATGAGCGTAGATTTAACACACCGTAAAGGGTACGATTTACTTATGCTGTCGGTTTGTCCAAACATTTTGCCGCTTCAACAGCACTGTGTGTTCTAGTTGACGTTTGAGATACTTATTCGTCCATTTGAGATGCCACAGCATTCGAACGGAACAGCCTTAATCCTGATCTTCCGCTTCGAGGGAGATGCGACAAACTTCCAGTTTCTTCAAATTGCCTCACGAGAAGCTGCAAATAGGCACAGGTGATAGAACCTTGGCTCTTATTCAGTCATTTGTGTGTTCGGAACTGTCGGAAGGTTTCTGTTGCGGATTTTCCACTTACGTAAGAAAGCTTCATCAACAAATTTTTATCCGGTAAAAGTTAACATCGTAGCCACACTCTTGCGGAACACCGATTTCAATAACGAGAGGGATGAAGGCAATTCACAGACGATTAACAATTGCAACTTATTACTTAGTGTTTTTAAAGGTATCTCATTTACATATCTTTCGTGGTTTGTATGCCTGTAAAGCGCCTCTCTCGTCACTTTTACAAAGTACAAATTTTTCCGTTGCCAAGCAAAATCCTCCTGCAAGTTGTTGCTTTTCGTACAGACTGAAATGTAATACACGCATTTTAAAGTCTTGAAATCTAAACGGGCTTTTGAGCCAACCGGTGTAAGTTTAAAAAATAATCAAAGCTCTTTGGAAAACGTTCAGCTTTATTATTGCAAAGAATAAAAGTCATGAACCTCCTCAATACGACCAGGAGTGAGTTTTTAAAGAATTGCAATTTCAGTTTGTCTTTAGCAAACTATGAGTTTGAAAAGCATATTTGGAGATCCTAAAGAATAACGGAAATTTTCACTGAAATGTTTTAACCGTTGCAATTTAACCCTTTAAGCGGTCCATGTACCTAAACCAAATGATGCTCGAAATTCTCTGTTCTCCCCAAATACAAATGTTCATATAGAGGCCATGTTTTATGGAACTACGGTAAAGCAATTTCTTCCCCCTCTCATCTCAGCAATGCCGGGGAAAAACCTATCATAACTAATAAGCGCTCGCGCCTTGTCCTTTATTCTCTGCTCTATGACCCGACGCATAACGGGAAGGGACATTTACCCTGACACGAACATCATGGGACTGGATAGAAACTGGTGATTCAAACATTTTCTCTGTGTTTTGTTTGTTTCGGCACCACTGTTATAACACCTTTATCAGGTAATCAGACAGAAGAAAGAGTGTCGATCATCCTCCTAAATGTTCACTTCAAATAATAAAGCTAAAAGGCAAAGCAGTGCTTTACATGCGCATATTCACTCGTAACAGCCACGCTCAGCCCATTTCTTAAATAGCGAATATATTCTTTCTACCCATTTAGCTAACTCCTTCTTAATTCGTTCTAGTCGATTAAAGGGTTATAAGTGGAATTTCTTTATTGTATCAACTGTAAGACATTTCAAAATACATCACATGTGATACATCCAAAACCCCACAAGCAACGGTTTCGACTAGGAAAGGTTTGGAAGTGTATGTAGATGTTGTAATGAACCAAAACAGGCAAGATAAAAACAAATTGTGCGCTCATCTTTTACGACTTTTTAATTCCTCTTACACAGAATTTCATGCGTCACATTACTGTGCATATCATGAGTACAACATTAATGTTTAGTCATACGACATGGAACTTCTACTGCTCAATATAAAATTAGTTGGAATGCAACGCAGACAATCCCTGATTTTACTATTAAGCTTATGTAAAGGATTTTCAAAGATTACTCATGCCAAAGAGATTAAAAACTACTTAAATTCACGCAAGGTTTAACATAGAAATGAGAACGCTCGATGAAAAGAATTCTTTCCATTGGACAACGGGGAACAATTCAAGGGAAATCGAAAGTACCTATTTTCCTGGTAATATTGCAAACAATATCTCTAAGAGGTTCAGAAAGATGGACAGCCATAGGGAAACTCGTCAATCAACCGAAGGTGTAATTAAATTTCTCAATATCAATTGTTCTGTGATCTCAAGCACTGTATCCAATATAAAACAAATCGGTCAGGAGTCGGAACACTTGTCCTGGGCCGTCCAAGACTGGCTATGTAAAGTGACCGCTACATCGCTTTTTGTCTTGCCGGAATTGGAGAGCAACGACACACAGTCTACATTCGAATCTTATAGCAGCCACAGGAAGTCAGGTATTTCTGTCTACTGAAACTAGAAAGCACCATAACTGTAAACTCTACGGCTGTAAGCCTGTTGTACATGTGCAGTTATAAGCCAACTACATGCACTCCCGCTTAAAACGGTGTCACAAAAATTTCGACTGCATCTTGCAACATTGGTGTAATAACTTGTTAACAAATAAGCTGCGTTTCTCTCTGGAATCAGGCAGCATATTAGTATGAAGCGTGCAAGAGCTCACTACACATCAAGAAACATCATCGAGCGAAATGATTCACGTTGTGGTGGTACATATGTCTGTGTCGTCATCTTTTCATTATATAAAAATTATATACTTCTATTTTTCTTAAGAAAGTTTTCTGACTGCTGACCAAGTACCTGCATTAGGTTCTTGATTCTTAAGCGAGGCCTTATACCGGTGCAGTTTGTGTTGATATTTTTCTAATGGATGATAGCTGGATGATGGTAAAAAAATAGAACAAACGTCGTCAACTCATATCTACAAAACAAGATATACAGCGAACGGAGCAGGCTACATTTTCTTCAAACATAAGTCCCATTGAAATTATGCGAAATGATCTAAGAAACAATTCTGCTACCTTCGATCCCCCTCTCCGAACTCTTAGAGAACTCAAAACGACGGTCATTCATTCTCCAGTAGCAATTATTGCCTTCCCACCCTCGGATCATCTATTGAATGTATGCGGGGTCACATTCCATACTGAATATATATTTCGCGTAAAAAACTGCCCAACCCCATACTGTTTTGGAGTTTTCTCTTTAAAGCATGAGTCTCTTTTATTTGTTCAGATACACTACCGTTTATACAAAACTGCCCAACCCCATACTGTTTTGGAGTTGTCTCTTTAAAGCATGAGTCTATTTGTCCAGATACACCACCGTTTATACCTGAAAACTTTCATGACTGCAAATAGCCTTTACATACAGAACTGTTAATATCATGTACTGGAACCTTTTTGCTTTTATGACGACCACTGGTCATCGAGGAATACTCTTCTCCAGTTTTTGATAAATGTCCGTTGATAACTACACTTCTGGCATCGCGGCCTCTGGGCCGGATGTAGAAATTTTAAAATGATAATCTTAGAATATGAGCATTCATTATCTATACCAACGACCAGCTAAAAATTGCAAGCCGTACTACACCCGATAACTTTGTCACTTAGCTCACTGGACTAATTACAAAAGCGACATACCGTTAGCAGCGATTTTCAGACAAAAGTGTTGGTAGCAATGGTTCCGAAGTTATATTTAGTGACAAAAATAAATTGTGCTCAAACGAATACGCACTATCGACGGATTCTCTACATTGGTAAATGTTGAGCTCCTTAGGAAACTTAACCTTTTCCCCCAATTTCTGGAGCTCAGCAATCACCTTTAGCACATACGGACAAAAGAAGATCTGTTCTTGGCTTAGATCTGTTGGAACCCAGAAAAAAAGGAAGCCACTGAGTAAGAACGACCGCAACACGCGCGTAATGTCGTTATTCGAACCGAAACCCATTAGACATTGGCAGTCTATGGAATATTACACTAACAGTGGTCTGAAAATCCGACGCAACGTGGGCGATACAATCGAAAGAGTTTCAGTAGATTTCCAGTTCAAATTACAAAATGATATTGGTAGCACCGCTGATGTACCATTTGTCTGCCTCTTGAGAAAACTTATCAGCATAATTACATCAATTCATGTGTTCTAAAACAAGAAACAAGTGGAACTTCACTTTGACTTTACTGCTCCTGATTTTGTCTTTCACGCAAAATATGTTGGATAGCTCAAAAAATATAGCCTGCAAGTCCAGGTATGATTAATGGTTTCATTCAACTTATTCAGGCTACTATTCCCCATGTACATATTTAATATACATACACTGAAGTAGGAAATTATTTGGAACACCCAAGTAGCAATTACACATGTGCCATCCTCACGTATATACGCAAATATTAATTAATTAATTAATTAATTAATTAATTAATAAGGATTTTAAATAAAATAGAGAACACATAAATTAATTATACTACTTCCACCCCCAAAAAAACTATCATAATCCCCATAAAATGTATATACAAATAATTCTATTGAAAGCGGGCTTTAGAGTGACTCTAGGGCAACTGCTCTTTGCACCAGAAAAACGAAATCAATTAGAAGGGGAGCTTAGATGTCTCAAATAAATGAAAGTGAATAAAAGTGGACAGAGCCTAAAAATCGCAAACAAAATTACTAGAAGCCTACCTAACAATTTTGACCTAACCAGTTTTGCAAGGTATTAAAACAAAACAATGCCAAATGATCACGACTCCCTTCCTTCCCCCAAAAAAGCACCAAGGAAGCAGGCCCCAAGAAGCAAGGTGCACTGAGGGTAACCTTTGAAATAATGCACAGTGCTACAATTAAGGCAGCAAAAGAGAAACCTAGTTTGCTGGAAGACAAAGTTTTAGCACTAAATCGGTATTAAATAGACTATCGTCTACATTTACTACGAGATAATAATTTTTTCGATTTAGCAAAAGCAATGTCAATCTTGTCATCATCAGATGAAAAGGACGGCTGAGATCTTAGTCTTTTTTTCGGAGGACTTCTCCTTGGAGCTCTGAGTTCGGAGAGCTTATCTGCAGATGGAAGTTGAGATCTGGGAGTTATGGAAAATGTGCGCTCCCAGACAGTAATTTCTGAACTACGACTGTATGATGTACGGCAGAGGTGGGGAACCTTTTCATGTTGGAAGGACGCATTAAGTTAGTTGAAATCTAGCATGGCCTCATTTAAGAAAATTCAATTCGATATCTTATAAACATTGTTTTGTAAAAATCTTCCCAGCAAAAACACAAGTGATGGGAAACTGCTGGCCACCAGCTGGCAGTGATGGGTCACTGCTGGCTGAAATCTGCCGCTCACAGCCCGATAGCGGTCCGTTGGTGGCAGCGTTATCAGTTGGCGAGCCATTGATGGCCCTGCAGCATCGCCGTGAATTGTGGGCCTCCAAGCAAGTGCCACTAGTGGCCCGTTGCTGGTAACCGATGCAACCCCAACAGCAGGTGGAAGCAACGGGACTGCGCATGCGCAGAAGCAACACTTGCTGTGTCTCTGATGGTACCAGTTAGTTGAAGCCGACGCTATTGCCATCGTGCTATTTTAGTGGATGTTAAGAAAAATAATCCATATGTAGAGAGGCGAATTAATTTCCTAATGAAATTCGACGTCGACGAAGATATCAGATTAAGCCATGAAATACTAGATTACAGTCATGAAATACACCCACTCCATTCCCATGAATAGTAATTCATGGAATGGATTGGGTGAATAACAAGAAAAAATTTGGAACCGCTTGAAACAAATGTCCTGGAAAACCATAAAAAAAGGTTTGTTAAAAAAAATGAATTATACGCGTACAAAATTTATTAATAATTTGAAAAAAAAAAAGCAACGCTATGTTGATATAATGTACTCATCCATGGATTGAATACACAAGACTGAGAGGAATTCGCTTCTAATAATAACGAGAAGTAAAATAAAATATCTTTCCTCATTAAAACAAATGTAGCTTCGGAAACGGAAAAGAAAGATACAACGTTAAAAATGTAACATAATGTGACATGAAACCGGGTAAATATATATTAATTTAACAATCTCCTTTCAAGACGACAAGGACAGTACAAAACTTTGGAAAGCGACTGTAAGTATGTACACTCCTTGAAAATGAGTGAAGTTCCCTTAAGGTAACAAAAAAACTATCGTTACGTTGAGAAAATAAATTTATGAATTATATGAAACTGACTTTTATGAAAAATACCTCGCAATATTGTAAAACGAAAGAGAGATACATTCGATTGCACATTCAAAAGCAAAGAAGCATTTTTGTGCATGTTGCCGAAGGCGTGCGTATTCTGTTGCATTTTCCGTATTTAAATTTGATCTTTCTTAGCGTCAAATAAGGAATTTAAAATTTCGTTTTCTGAGAGCTCAACCAATTCCATCTGTATTTCTTTAGGAGCCATAAAACGAAATCATGAGTGTAGCAGGCGTCAAAATAGCCATTATGACTTACCAAGTGTAGCAGTCGATCGGTGTTTCGCGGAATCTTAATTTACTCTTTGGAATTTTAAATACTGTCATTTTAAGAATGAAATAAAAATAACAAAAGACAAAACAAAACATATTAATAAAAATGAAAGGATTTGTTCTGCAAAATTTGGATTCACTCAGAAGGTTGCACTTAATATCCTGGAAGGCCGCAAATTCCCTACATCTGATCTAGGAGTTCAGAAAGTTGCGGTGTCTTGCTTGTAGACAATGTACAAAACATAAAGCATTCCGTAAGACTCCGGCTGACCGGGTGACACATTCCAAAAGCCCAAGTATAAGGCATAAGAAAGTTAAGGCATTCCTCATCAGTAACAAGTGATGGGAGTCTTTTTATAATGTACAAGTAGGAACCACCATCAAAAGACCTATTCCAGTAGAAGTTGATGGCCCAGACGGGCGAGAATCTGGTAAACTCCTGACAGGAGAAGAAATTGCCTGTGAACTTTGCTTTGACGTGGATGCAGTCCTGGTGGAAGGAGATTTAGCAGATCCGACGGATGAGTGTGTGGTCGAAGATGAGAAACTACAGCAGCATTACTACCGTGAGAAAGGATCTCTGGGTGAGAATAGAGGATTTCCCTAATTTTATTAGGAGACAGAGCCTCTTTAGAATGTCGACAAACAGAGTTAGCGACCATTCTGTCAATGTTCTCAGTCTTAAGAATGACGTCAATTTGCTGATTAGCTTCGTTCTGAAACGAAGCAAGAGTATCGTTTTTTGGCCTTTGAATAGAGGCTTGGACCTGAGATAGTCCAGAGTCTAGACAGGAAGAGAAGGCTTCTTTACAATCAGCAATAATTTTTTGCTGATTGGTCAGCGCTACTTGAGTAGCACCAACGAGAGTCTTCAGGAGCCCCCTTTGCTCAGCCACCTGCTGTATATACGGAAATATGACGTTGATATCACTTTGTAAACAGATCACTGCAAAGGATTCAGAGGTGTAGGAAACGTAGATAATGGCAACATGGGAGAGACTCGTGATTTAAGCGACTTTGAAAGAGGAATGATAGTGAGAGTCAGAGGAGCAGGTGTAAGCATCTCAGAAACGGTTAACCTTCTTAGCTATGCAAGAACAACCGTATCAAAGGTGTAAAATGAGCGGTGTGCAAACAATAAAACAATCCGTCAGCGGTTTTCCTGTGTGTGGAAATGACTGGTCGATATTCGAGAGCAAAGGCAGCTGAAGAGGTTTGTACAAGGTAAGATACAAGCTCCATTGGGGCAAGTAATAGCGCAGTACAACAGCTGTATCCACAGGAGTATTTAAGCACACACAGCCTGACGATTATTAGAAGGAATGGACTGTAACAGCAGACATCCATTCGTGTACCACTCGTCTCTGTTATAAACACCGACAAATTCGTCTGTAATGGGCTCGGGAGCATTGAAACTGTGCTCCTTTAAACTGGAGAAATATCAAACTGCTCCTTTAGGACTGGAGAAATATAAAACTGTGCTCCTTCAGAACTGGAAAAATATCGCCTGGTTCGATAAATCACGTTTTTAGTTAACACACGCAGATGGACGGGTCACAATAGCACGAACCGATAAATCCCAGTTGATTAGTGTTAAATATACAAGACGGTGTAATGGTCTGGAGTTTGTTTTCCGAGAGGGCATGTTGTTCCTTAATAAACCTGGAACAGCATTTGAATGCCAGAAGGTGTCTTAATATCCCTGCGGGCCAAGCAAACCTGCACATTTGTACGGTGTTTCGTAATGGATACTGCTACTTCTTGCAGCATAATGCTCCATGCTACATTCTGCAGCATAATCTGCATCGTCACATACCTCCTCCAACCACTTCTGTCTCAATCTCTCCTCATAAAGAGATTGAGACAGTCATTCGTAACACAGATCCTTCTCCAGCGAGCATTCGGCCATTGACCGACGCCATCGTATCCGCTTGGATGAACATACCTGTGTATAAAGATACCAGCATATCGTCGTACCTTTCTACACAGGAATGCCCCCACAATCCCCAGATTTTAACACGATTGAACATCTGTGGGATGAGATTGAGAGATCCATTCGTAACAGAGATCCTTCTCTAGCAAGCATTCGGCCATCGTATTCACTTGAATGTACATACCTGTAAAACGACGAAATCACCTCGTTGAATCCATGCCACACGAACCGAGGCTGTTTTGAGCGCCAGAGGCGGCCCAGTACGTTATTAGGTAGGTATTTCTAATAATTTGCTACATCAGTGTATTTCCAACGAAATGCACTTTTTCTGATAGCATGCGTCAGGGAGTGACACAATCCGGCAAAAGTGCGTAATAGGAGGGTTGTACCGAAAGTTATGAGAAAGTGGGCATAACTTTTTTATTAACTCACAGAGGTCGTTCAAATTGCACATGTTGGTAGGGTAACTCTTCTCTATACAAAGGCACTGCTCAGCATAGTCTCTATGGAAAGCGATACATTTGAGCCATCTTTGAACCCAACTCCCGAATCCTCTTTGAAAAAATTCAGGTTTATACTGTAGTACCCACTTCTTCACAGCCACTTTCATCTCGTCTGTGTCAGCAAATCGTTGTCCCCAGAGACTGTGCTTCATTGGACTGAACATCTGGAAGTAGGAGGGCGTAGGATCGGGGTTGTACCGTGGATGGGGGATCACCGACCAGCCTAATTAGCTGATCTCCTGATTTGTTGCCATGGTGAATGTGGATCCTTTTCAGACTCTTGTTCGGTCTCTTCCTCCTTATTGCTTCTCTAAGCTTCTTGAATATCTCAATGTACCGCTCCCTGGTCACGGTACGAATACGTTCCAGAAAATCAAAAACAAAGGCACCCTTGTCATCCCCAAAAACAGTCACCATGACTTTCTGTGCTGATAGCTGGCTCTTAAACGTCTTAAGACGTTTAAGCCTTGGGGAAGAGGTGTGACGCCATTCCATGGATTGGTTCTTCATTTCCGGATCGTGCATATACCGCCACATTTCATCCCCTGTCACCAGATCTCACCAGATAGAAAAAAACGTGTGTCCATTGGTTTCGAATGCTTTCAGAAGATCAGAGCAGACTTTCACCCTTCTCTCCTTCAAATCGGGTGTCAATTGCCGAGGTACCCACTTTGCACACACTGTCCGATACCCTAAGTCTTCCACCATCTTCTGTATGGCATTGTGACCACAGTCCAGTTGTGCAACAAGATCACGGATTGTGACTCGTCTCTCCGCGCGAATTAATTCATCCACTCCCTGACGATTCGTGTCAGTGGTCGCAGATGATGGTCTCTCATTGCGTGGTTTGTCTTCAGTGCTGGTTTCCCCCTTCTTTAAACTTCTTCATCCATCTGTTTTTTTTTTGTTTTTTTTTTGATTGGAGATTTAACGACCACCGTGAGCAACTCAATGGGCTATAAGCAGTCGCCCGTCCCTAATTTAGGGTCACTGGTTTCAGGGAAGGGAGAGAGCCAGTGCCGTAAGACAAACACAACATCCATGCCTCGCTGGGATTCGAACCCGGACCCCGTTCGGACGAATGATCAGAGGCCATCGCTTAGACCACTGCGCCACCGGGGCGGCTTATCCATCTGTGCACGTTGCTCTTGCCAAAGGTGTCATCTCCGTAAACATTCTGTAGCGTTGTGTCGATGTTAGGCAGCCTGCACCTTTCCTTTGTCAAGAACTCAATGACGGCACGTTGCTTCTGCTTGGAATCCATTATTTACCTGCAGTGAAGAAGGTAGCTTACTATGAAGTGTTACTTTACTAACATGTGCAATTTGAACAACCTCTGTCAGTTAATAAAAAAGTTATGCCCACGTTTTCATTACTTTCGGTACAACCCTCGTATTTTGAAAAATAAGCAGGAAACAAATTTACAGGTAATTTATCAAGATTCATTTACTCTGATAGCATTAATATTGTCGCTTACATTTTACAAAAAGCACACGTGCGTACGTGATGTTTCGGTTCTTTCGAGTTCACGTAAAGCAAACATCTTATAGAATCTTAAGATTTATATTAAATGATATGATTTCAAACTCAGTAAAAAGGTTCATGTAATGCTTGCTAACGTACAGCCTGGAAACTTTTGAGATCTTGATGAATAACAAAATATTGATAAACACATGTTGACTAACTTCGTCCAAAAGAATCAACTGTGACATTAGTTAGTAATTAGATTTCAAGAAAGTGGAAGCTTGATGCGAGGGATAACCTTCTCCCTCGAAAGAAATTTCTTTTTCAGACGCTTTAAAACGGAAACAGAGGAAGTCGTGTTCGTTAGTTCGAAGATCCAGTGAATTTATCCAGACAATAATGGTAGCTCTGTTTATACTGAGTTTATCTGAATTTAAAAACATAATGTTCAAAATAAAGAATAGTTTCGTGTCTGAAGCAACGTTCTCCTCTGTTTAACTTACGGATATCAATTTCTGGTACCGAATTTAAACTGGAATCCGAAAGATGATAAATTTTTTGTACACTTTCCTTAAAAATGGAATTCGCTGCAAATGAAAAATTATTGAACGATGCACTGTACTAATTATCAAACGCTTCTTAAATCCGAATGAATGAAGATTTTTAATAATGTCTTGAGAATTATTTGTTATCAGCCGCATTGCAAAATTAAAGGTTGAAATAATGTACCTTTACCGTAAGGAGATAGCTCGTGAAAATTCAACTTCAGCTTACCGAGAACAGAAAAAGTGTAATTCAGCATAGATAGATAGATAGATGTCCCGGAGACGACGTGATTTTGGGTGGGCTCGTCGAACCTGTCGATCCAAATAGTCCCACAAGTGCCCTGTGGGATTGAGATCGGGCAATTTCACTGGCCAAGGGAGAACTGAGACATGGCTGTTGTGTTCCTGGAACCAGTCACGCACTCCCTTAGCGACATGGCAGGGCGCATTGTCGTGTTGGTATCACCACCAGAGTAAACGTCCAACATGAAGGGATGCATGTGGTCAGCGAGGACAGACAGGTAGCCATTGGCGTTCGGGCACCCATCCAGTGGTACCAGTGGTCCCAGGTCATACAAGGGGAAAATCCCCCGGACATGCACACTGTCACCACCGCCGGCCTGTATTTGACAGACAAGCGTATACGGTTGCTGTTTCTCGTGTGTATGACGCTGTATCCGCCACCACTCGTCACTTCTATGGAGTAGAAACCTCGATTCGTCGGAGAAGTCAACCTTTTCCCACTCTTCCACTGTCCAGTGACGGTAGTCCGTTGCGAACTGCAGGCGCCGTTGACGATGGACCTGAGTTAACATGAACGCCTTGACGCAGCATCGACTCCGGAGACGCCATGCGTAACAGGGTTCACTCTACTTTTATCGGGTACACGTAACTAGGTACCGTGGACAAGTGCTGCACTGTTGCACGTCGATTGCCCTTTACCAGTCGACGGAGGCGCCGTTCAACTCTGGAGTTGATGGCCTTCGGGGCTCCACAGTTATGACGTCGGGAGGTACTCGATGTACCAGCGGTCCATTCTTGGTACACCCTCGCTACAGCACCTCGTGAAAAGCCCATGAAGTCTGGTGTTTTTAAGATGCTTACACCTTTTGCGTGGTAGGCGCAGGTGATAATAATTTTTAAATGTCCGCCAAATCACTACCTCTGGCCATTGTGCTCACGTAACACAATATGGCTCATCTGTCCTGGCCCCCCGCTTATATCTCCGTGGGTAGACCGTGCACCCTCTGACACGACTGGGCGGGTACACTGTGATTCCGGGTATGGTCAAATTATTCTGATACGACTATGTAATGGTATACTGCTCTTAAAAATTTTATTGTTTCTTCCAAAAGCTCTCCAACCAAATTTTATACGTCGATTAATTTCTTCATCAGTCTGACCGTTGCTTGATATCTGTTGTCTAAGGTAAATGTAGGCATCCGATATCTCCAGCTTTTCCCCATCAACTGATTAACCTTCATTTTCTTGTAAAAGCAGTGTACATCAGTTTTTTATTCTGAAAGTTCATTTCTAATCCCACTTCTATACCCTTGTCATATATATATATATATACAGGGTGGTTCAAAACTATATGTCAAAAATGTAAAGGCAGATAGAGGGGACCTAAATAAGCAGATTTCGTATAGGAACGTGTGTGCGGTAATGCCGCGTTGAGCCGGTAGAGAGCGCTGATGAGTGCGGCGTATAAAAGCGCTTCGCCAGCTGGATTCTTCATTCCCCGCACGGATCTCGAGCAGCATGCATCGTTACACCAATGCGGAGCTGGCCGACATGCATTTCATGTATGGGGCTGCACAAGGAAATGGATTAGCTGCTCAACAGATGTACAGGGAGCGATTCCCGGATAGGAATCAGCCAGATCGTCGAACATTCGAGCGGCTTCATCGGGAGTTAAGCACGAGTGGATCGTTTTATGCTTCCAGGCGTGATACTGGCATTGGAAGATATCGCAGAACTCCTGCAGTGGAAGAAAGAATACTAAACACAGTAGAGGATAATCCGTCGACAAGCTCGAGAGCTGTAGGACGTGCGTTGTGTGTGAGCCATCCAACTGTTTTGAGGACTTTACATGAAGACGGAATGCATCCGTATCATTTACAGAGAGTGCAAGCAATGACCCCTTACGATTATCTTACACATCTCAAATTTGCCCGTTGGTACCTACAGCAGACTGCAGCCATTCCAACCTACTCTGCAGATATTTTATTCACTGATGAGGCTACCTTTACGCGGTTGGGTATGTTTAACATCCATAATTCTCACCTGTGGGCTCATGATAACCCATATGGCACAATGACACACGCCTACCAAGAAAGGTTTTCCATTAATGTTTGGGCAGGCATTGTGCACAATAATTTAGTAGGACCGTACATTCTACCTAGTCGTTTAACTGGCCACATATACGGCATCTTCCTACAGGTGGTCTTACCTGAACTTCTGGTCAATGTTCCTCCAGATGTTCGCAAACGAATGTGGTTCCAGCACGATGTAGCCCCAGCTCACTTCAGCCGAAACGTCAGGAATCACCTGGACGCTGTCTACGGTCAGCATTGGATAGGACGGGGCGGAACAGTTCCCTGGTCACCGCGTTCTCCTGATTTAACCTGCTTGGATTTCTTCTTTTGGGGTCATATTAAAAGCATCGTGTACGAGAGTCCCGTCACATCTGACGTCTTTTCTAATGTACGCCGATCCATGCGCCGCCGCCGTGAATCTTGTATCGCCGTTGGTGGCCGCTCTTTTGAGCACCTCTTGTGAACTGTTAATAAATTTTTGTTTTCTTTTGTCTTTACTTGTCTTTTCAGTTTCCTGTGATTCATACTGCTTTACGTGCTAGCGCTTTAATGCTGCATTACCGCACACACATTCCTATACGAAATCTGCTTATTTAGATCCCCTCTACCTGCCTTTACATTTTTGGCATATAGTTTTGAACCACCCTGTATATATATGGCCCGTTGACCACATGATTTACGAGAGAGGCGGGCCTAGTCGACAGACGTAGCATTTATAAGGTGTGAGTGGAGCAGCAGGTAGTAAATTTCGGAGCATGACAGGTGAACTGAAGGATTTATTGGACTTTCAGAAAGGACAGGTTGTGGGAGCTTCGATAACAGGTGCCTCAACTTCCCTAATGGGTGAACAGGTGGGTTGTTCCCGAGCCGATGTAGTTAGAGTGTATCAGGATTAGAGTAAAAATCATTAAACAACGACCCGGAGGCAAAACTGCAGAGGACAGCAAAAGTTTAATGTGGGAGGTGAGCACCGGGTTCAACGACTAGAACACGCCAATAGACGTAGACATTGGGCAGATAACCCGGGACTATCTGTCATGCCCATGCGCCCCATGCTTGCACGTATGGGCTATAACAGCAGACGACCCGAGCGACATTCTCTCCTAATTATTCATCGGCGCAATAGGCTCGCCTGGTACAAAGATCATGCAAGTTGGACGTAAGATGACTGAAAGAAAAAAGAGTGCAGGTCTGACGCGTCGCGATTTTTACTCCACTCCATGGATGGTAGTGTACGTATTTGGCGCAAACAAAATGAGGCATTTGATCCATCCTGCATGGTCTGCACAGTGCAAGCCTGTGGAAGCTGATGTATGGTGTGCGGCATGTTTACCTGGAAGGAACGTGGACCCCTGGCACATGTGGAACAATCTATGACTGTTGCCCACAATCGTGCATTCTTTGCTAACTCTGTACACCCAGCAATGTTCCACTTCTTCCCGAATAGCGACGGTGTCTTCCACTGGGAAGAGAAAAACATCATCAAAGATGACAAGAGAACAATGCGCCAAGTCACAAGTCCAATGCTGTGCAGGAATGGTTTGAGGAACAGAGTTCAGACTTCCAGCATATCGATTGGCTTCTGAAGTCCCCAGATATCAGTCCCATAGAGCACTTGTGGGACACTATGGAATGGCATGTCAGGCGTCTGGATACACCAATCACCTCTTACCTGCATTGATAGCTGTATTACAGACAGATTGGTTGGGCACACCTCCCAACTGCTCCCGGCATCTTATTGAGTCGAAGCCACGTCGGATAGCAGCTGTACTGAGGGCCTATGGAGAACATACGAAGTATTAGGTAGGTGGTCATAATTCAGTGATCACTCAGTGTGCATGTGTATAGGAGGGGAGTTAACAACAACCGTGAGCAACTAGTTGCGCAGTAAGCAGTCACCTGGCTCTTATTTAGGGTCACTGGTTCCAGCGATGGGAGAGAGCTAGTGCTGAAAGACAAACACACCAACCATGCCTCTCCAGTTATTCGAAACCGGACCCATTTCAGAGGAATAGTCAGAAACCAGCGCTTAGATCACTACGTCTCAAGGATGGCCTGTAATTTTCTTCACAAACTACATTTCTTTCTAATTTACAATTAACACCCGTCAGAGTTCGTACCTTTGGCTAATGGTACCATGGACTTTCAAATACGATGACTTAAAAGAAACTGTCAGGGCAATCAGAGTCTTGGAAATTCTGTGACATTAGCAGAAAACGTAACGATCTGGACAATATGGAGAAAATGTTTGCACCGTCGGCTTTGAAAAATCTTTCATCATTGGAGTAGACTAGAGAAATAACCCTTAACGAAGTCCTTTGAACTCCTCAAGAAATGAAACAGCACAGCCTATGCATATGACACTTCACAACAGTAACACAATAAACACATCAGTAGAACCGGAAAAATATTACCGGAAGCAATTAGCTATGGGCAGGGGTAAGCACAACTTGGACCTCTGTTGAACTATGATTGTTCTGTTCTTTATACTGAATAGTGCAACCACAGATCGGCACCTGGTACACAAGTGTGCCGGTATTCTGCCAACAAGAAACCTAGACATAAAATTGAACAGTATGCACTATGCAGCTTGAATAAAAGCTTTTTAACTCCCCACCGAACTGATTCAGGCGATGCAAAGGAGGACAAAATTGGCCTGCAGGGAACTGGGAAAGCTTAACGGGGCATTATAAATTAAGTTGCATATTGTTTATCATAGATGAGTCACGCGGTGTGTGTCAGTGCTCCCAGAAAGCAATGGACCCACCAAATAAATTCCCGATGTACGGTTCTGCATGTGACGTTCTTGTCTAATAGATAATTACACGAGTCATAGAAGGGCTTCTGGTGGTTCTGGCAGAATGCCTGCCTTCTCGAAAGTAGGTACGACTTGTGATCTTCCTTCTAGACAGTAGGTACGACTTGTGATCTGCCTTTTAAATAGTAGGTACGACTTGTGATATGCCTTCTGGAAAGTAGGTGCGACTTGTGATCTGCCTTCTCGAAAGTAGGTACGACTTGTGATCTGCCTTCTCGAAAGTAGGTGTGACTTGTGATCTGTCTTATAGAAAGTAGGTGCGACTTGTGATTTGCCTTCTCGAAAGTAGGTACGACTTGTGATCTGCCTTCTAGAAAGTAGGTGCGACTTGTGATCTGCCTTCTAAAAATCAGTAGGTGTCATGAGGCAATATTGCCATCGAATGTTCCATAGTGATGGCGCTAGAGCCAAAGTTCTCGAAAAATTTGCGCTTGGTTTTAGGAACATGAGGTTGGCCTTCCACACTTTTCCTGGCCTAACCCTACTCCGATCGGAAACGTTTCTGACGGGATGTTTTTGCTGTTACTTTGGAGCTTAACTATTCCCAAAGCGATCACTCTGAGCACCTAAAGCTATAAGTAGACACCCGTCTTTAATTTAGGACTATTGGTCATAGGAGAATAAATTAGGAACGGGCATGGTGTGTTGTGTCAGGACTGAGATTACTTTCCTCCCGTGAAGGCTCAGCAAAATATTAAGTGTACAAATAAGTTTTAAAGCGTTTTCAGACAACGCAAAATGTAATTTGAGAGAAAACAACAATGCCTTTACGAATCAAATTATGCGCTTATCACCTTCCGCCATTGGTCGGGGGGCAGCTAACGGATTCCAGCCATAAAGAACACTTAGTTGTGTGACGCGATGAAGTCGTCAACGCATTTTAGCTTTTCGTCACATGTCCGGAACCGTACAGCAGACAAACCATGTTGCACCGATCTGAACAAATGATAGTCTGAAGGGGCTATGTCAGGACTATACGCCCGAGTGCTCCAACACTTCCCAGCCAGGCGTCAATAACGTTTCTTTGACAGATTTCCCGACATGCGGCCTAGCGTTGTCGTGCAGCAATTTCACGGGACGCAATCCTTTGCCTGTGAGTGGACGTTTCTGACAGATTTCCTGGTTAAATCGCAGCAATTGTTGCTTGTAGTGATCAGCAGTAACAGTTTGAACCTGTTCCAATAGTTCATTATAGAGCACACCCTTCATATCCTACCAGATGCACAGCTGGACTTTCTTGAAGTGAACATTGCGTTTCGGTGTCGAAGTCGGTGCTTCACCGGTGTCTAGCCAGTGTTTTTTGCGTTTGGGATTGTCGTACCATATCCACTTTTTCATCACCCGTAACTATTTTTCCACGGGTAAAACTTTTTGGGTTGCTTATTCAACAGATTCCAGCACTTCATGACACGCTCATTCTTGTTCCTCTGGCTCAGGTCATGTGGCACCCATTTTCCTTCCTTCTGAATATTTCCCATTGCGCGTAAACGATTGGAAATGGTTTGTTGAGTTGCACCCAGTTGTTCAGCTAGTTATTTTTGCGTTTGTGAAGAATATTGATCCAACAATCCTTGAAGTTTCTCATGTGCAACCTTCTGCGGGGTGCTGCTACGTTCTCGATCGCTAACATCAAAATCACCTGCTTTAAACCATCTAAACCAAAACTCACACGTGTTTTTCGATACAATATTCTCCCCCAGAACAGAAGAGATCGATGCACACGTTTTTGAGGCACTTTTTCCTTGATGAAATTCGTAACAAATGCAGTGTCGAATAAATGCATTATCGCTTGCCATCTTTCACCTATCGATGTGCAAGTGCGTGTGACTGTTGGGCAAACTTTTGTGTCACATTTTATACTCGGGACCAGTTACGGTCACATGACAACAATGCGTGGGAATGTCGGATATGTAAATTAGTGGTATGCGTCACACACAAAAGGCTTTAAAACTTATTTGTACACCTAATACTGTATTTGTCAGGTGTTCATATGAAATTAGCTAGTTAGTGTATTTATGTTGAAAATGCGCAAAGTGAATCGGCGGACTTTTTATAATTGCAATAGATAAACATTGACTCTCATGTACATTAACGAGACATGTAACAGCTCAAATAATTTTAGTGAACAGAATGAATGGGAAAAGAAAAGCAGACAGAAGGAAGAATGAATGGATGCACGCCTTTTTCTGTTACTAGGTTTAACTACCACTTGAGCAACTCAGAGGGCTATAAGCAGCTGCTATTTCCATAATTTAGGGTCACTGTTTTTGGAAACGGATCAGTGACCCTAAACTATGGGAAATCGGGTGTACACACTTCTCATGCCACATCCGGACTCGAACAAGGACCGTACTCGCACGAACTCGCACGACTTGAAGCAGTGGTTTGGACTAAACATGAAGGAAATTTTTTACATCCTCAGACTGTGAAATCAATGCTTTGGTGTTCATTAGCCTCTGTTTTAGGGAAGACACACGAAGAATACATAAGCAGGTGTGACAATAGCAGACATGAAAAACTTTAGTGAAATATCTCCCGAAATGCAGCGCCCTTTGGTCTTCAGAGGTACCTACCGAACGTACTGAAAGAAGAAATATGATTTCTCACTGTTGTGGGTTTTCTTTCCTTTTTTTGTCTATTTTTTAATACTTATAAGGAAGTGTCTGGAGTGCTGAGGGAAAATAAAATAAAAGTATCGTTATTGAGACCAGTATCAAACTTCATTCTGTGAACGATCTGTATATCTGCTTTAAGAACGTGATTCTGAGCAGATCAATTCAATGAGGCATTAATGTCTGGCAGGGGGATCTTGTTTGTTACTTTCGATGCTACCTGCACCCAGTAAAGGGGGAAAAGAATTTTTCAACGTCTTAATAACATTTTGAATCAACCGGATGATATTGCATGCAGAAATACAAGGATTACGCCAATTGGACTGGAAAGCTCGTTTTTTTTTTAAAAAATCTTACATATTTCAGTTTACTATAATGTTTGGTGTAATATTTTCCTACGGTTGCTTTTGCACCTACAGCATTTCCGTATTCCTCAGAAAAGTGAATACAATTCGAAATTCAGAATGCAGGTTCTGTATTGCAAGAAATAAGCTTTATCACCAAAGAGCTGTACAATACGAATTTCGAAATAAAATAAATTGCGTTTGTAAATGGAATACACCTGGAAAAGTCACTAGTGTTTGCTCTAAAAACGCAAATCGGACGTTATTTGTTAACAAAAATCCTGACTTAATGAATAAAATTATAATTTATGCAGCTATTTTATTTTCTGTACGATTTGTTCCTAACCGGATATGTCATATTTTCATATTTAGGAGCACCAAAGGTGTTTTTTTCATACGTTGTAAATCTGGTGGCTGTGCTCGTGTTTCGTTATGTCACTGTTTCTCCTTTTTTTTTTTTTTTTTTCGTGTTTGGAAGTTTAACGGCCACCGTGAGAACCTAGATGGTATAGGATTCGCCCGTGCCTAATTTAGGGCCACTGGTTCCGGTGAAGTGGCCCTAAAAATGTTTTAAGAACGAAGCCAGTGCTGTATGACAAATGCAATATCCATGCCTCACCCGGATTTGAACCCGGACCCATCTCAAAAGAATGGTCAGAAGCCAGCGTATAAAACACTGAGCGGCTGCCACTGATTCGTTCTTTAAAATTAAAAAAATATGACTTAGACAGGAAATAATGCGCAGAATATATGTATATGTAAATGTCACAGAATTGTTCTTTCTTCATTCCTTCCTTTTTATCTTGTATGTTCGATATCTGTAAACTATTTCAGACAACATTCAGTGTGTTTAATCTTTTCTCCTGCAGTTCTAACCTTACTCTGACTAAAAATTAGGTTGAGACCTATGACTTGGAGCTTTCAAGTGTCTTTCGCTTTACAGACAAAATTTAGAAAACAGCTAAGATAAAATTTGGAAAACAAAAATAACCGTAGTAGATAATAATTTTGCTAAATTTAATAACCTAATTTTGAATGTATATAAAGTTTTTCCATCACATAAGAGTTTTGAGTTATGAACGCTTTGTACGACAGCATACAAACTAATTGTAGGGAATCAAGAATAGGTATTAGCTGCTTTCGCATGTGAGAACTAATCAGCAAGGCAAAATATATAGTGCAGACCCCACGAAAAATTTCTCATACCAATCTGAAAATCCCGAACGGCTCCAAAAATGTTATTTATCAGCCTGTGATTAAAATCATTCGTATCTGTAACCATCAAGAAAATATGGAACCAGGTAAGGAATTCCAAAGTATCGATGCTGAGGGAATTAATAGCATAACGCAAAATCAGGGTTGTTTATATTATATTATACTATATTATATTGTATTATATTATATGTACTCGTGACCTATTTATTTTCACGTATATGCATATGTGTCGTTAGAGAAATGGAACAAAGTAATGCAAGGAGTTTTTTTATAGACCTGCACAACAAAACCCATAAGTGCTGCATTTAATTTATTAAAAAATCAATAAACTCTCAGATTACTAGTGCTAAGGGTCCGTCTTCTTCTCGTATCACACTTTCAGGTCCAAAATATAGCTATCATACAACGTGCTGTTCAGGCTGAAATTGTTGAAGACAATACATATTTGCTTAGATAAGAATTAAAAATGTACAAATTCCCAAATATCGCGAATGTTGATTTTCATCAAAGACCCTACTTTGTTTAATTTACTTAAAAGTAAATATTTCGTATGTTCTATATGTACAGCTCATAGACCTGGCGTGCTAGAAAAATAGTAAGCACATTTTTGGAGTCAGCATTACGTAATTTACACAACTAGTTATTCTACTTCCAGAAAAATCACATTCACTAGTGAATCTACTCAATGCATCAGAAATTTGCTTCGTTGTTTGAATAAGCTCGTATTGTTGGAAGCACTTGATTAGAGAAAAGTAGCTAGCGCATGCGCGGAATGTTAAAATAATCGGACGGATGTCGTTGATTTACCAGTTATTTAGGAAGTCGATTTGTTCAAGTGATTAAAAACCATATTCTGTCATTGATTCTCACCTACTTTTGTAATTGGTTCTCTATTTAAAGCACAAGGAACTGTCGTTTCCAAAGTACCTCTTTCGAACTGAACAAAGTGATAATCAAAAGTAAATGAAAACATAAATGGGAAACTTCTCTTGCAACCTCGGTGACCAGTTGTCAGAAGCACTGGTTTCCGGCTAGTCGTCCGAGACCCGGATGGGGCACGGGGTCGTGCGCCTGTTCCACGGCAATAGCTCTTATCCCTCCCTGTAATAACCGCCTCAATTTAGGGACGAGCGATTGGTTGCAGTTAAGAGAGCAGCTTATAACCGTTGTTAAACTCTTTTCCGCACACCCTGCCTCCCAAGAAAAAAAAACTTTTCCAACTTGTGTGACGATTTTTCCATGATAACGAACTCCCACAAATGGCGTTATTCTAATTATTGAAATGCTCCATGATATGTATTTTTTTTCCGATTGGTATTTTAACATCCGCCTTGAACAGCTCAGAGAGCCATATGCAGTGGCTCGTCCCTAATTCAGTACCACTGGCTCCAGGTAACGGAAAAGGCCAGTGCCGTAAGACAAATCCCCGTAAATCCTCACCGGGATTCGAACCTGGACCCATCTTGGACGAATGGCCAGAATCCACCGCTTAGACCACTGCGCCGCCATAATTTCATAATTTTGCTTCTGTTTCTACAACTGTTCGATCTGTTTGACCACATAAGGTTACGTGGAACCCTCGTTCTGTAATTTAACAGTAACTTCGCCGCTGGGGCCGAATGGTACCAAGCGTTGGCTTTTAATTACTCGTCCGGATTCGAATCCCTGGTGAGGCACGGATGGTACATTTGTCGTACGGCCCCGGCTTTCTCCCTTCTCTGGAGCCTGTGGTCCCGTTTCTAGAGACGTCCCATTCTTCTGGGATGGAATGTATGACTTCTTAAATTAGTATATATAGATATATGAATCATTATAGCCCATGGAGTTGCTTGCGATTGTGGAAACCCAAAAGAAAATTGATAGCGCTGGCTATGCACCCACAGTAGGTGTTAATAAGAGGCCGCGACGCCTTCAGATTTGTCCATAGGGTCGTTAAACCACAAAGCACACACACACACACACACACACAAAAGGCTGCTGAAGGAGGGGAAACAGGATCGATGATCATCTAGAAACTCGACAGGCTTCAGATTTGTAAGTTGTGCCTTTAAATCCCCGAACAACGGGCAGCTATAGGAATTAGTACAACTTCACATCGCACAATGAAAAGACTCTCACCGGATGTCCTTTTCTGTGTTAATATCTATAAGGATAGATTGCAAATCTAGATCGCACCTATTTGAGATCTATATTAGTTTACTCGTAGGTACAGTGGGATTTTCTTGTACAGTGGTGCCCAAAACCTAAGGGTAGTCTACATTTTTACCTGTATAAGAAAAACAGTACATGACGGCAGCCAAATGGGAGAGCAATGTAACTGCCAGCGTACGAACGCATGCAAAAAAGGTTTTTACAAATGACGCACAAATTACATTGTAATCAGTGTTTACGCAAAAGTTACAAATTCCCGATGGACATAGGTGAAGAACTGATGTATAGTGCTTAGTGATAACCAGGCGGAGAGACATTTCAGTATGGAATATGTCCTCCCCGAAGACATGCTGAACACCAAGGAATCCAGGACTACCTGAGTCAAATTGGTTCACTCCTCCCTCATAGCTCAGATGAGGCCCTGCTTGTTTTATGGAGAGCGTTTCTGAGCACGATGCGTACGAGAAGTGTTCGATGGAGTTGAGGTCTGGGAAGCATGCTGTCCAGTCGATGCGATGAATATTCCCGGAATCCAGAAAATATCTGCAAAGCTATCTTACGACGAGGTATCGCAATGGCATCCATGAACAGAAAGTCTTCGCCTACAGCACCACGGAATAGTCGAACATGACGTAGAAGAATTTCGTGTCGCCATATCGTTCGCCCACCATAGCCCCATTTTCCAGCACCTGTTGCAGTGTGCGTCAGTAATCATGATGCTGCCCCATATTATGGCTCCTGCACCGCCATATCTGTCCCTTTCCCGCACATTCTGGCGCTGGTATGCAGTACCACTCTCGCTCCAGATCAGCTGATATCTAGAATCCGAGTACAGACTGAAACGACTCTCATCTATGAAGAGTACATTGGCCCATTGATGACGTGTCCAATGTCTGTTGATACACCACTGAAAACGTGCACTACGTTGAGCTATAGATAGAGGGACGCAGACCACAGGCCTTCTGGCATATACGTAGCCCTATATGTCGCAGACGTCTTGCCACAGTTTGTCGGGATGTTCACGTTCCTGTTCTGGAATGGAGGCCACTCGCAAGCTGATCAGCAGAAATTACAGCCAAAAATCTGTCATAATGCGTCTTAGTAGAGGGAGAGTGACCTCTTAGCATGCGTCTGGAACATATTCTATTGGTTTGAAACGCTGCCCTGAGCCTGGGTATCACACTGAGCGCGATTCCAAACTTCCTGGCAACACTACTCACTCGGCGGCATTCTTCCAGCTTCAGTATTATTCTTCCTCTCTTAAAATACTCTAGATGATCTTTGAGACAACGTAAATTTCGCGTTCGAACCTTTATGCCTTCATGTCCAGATTTTCTTTCAAAGACATGTCGCCTACCGCTGCATTTTTTTCTTTTATCAATTTAAGCGATAACCACATCACCCCTGTGCGCACGATTCGACATTTTGCATGTGCGCCGGCTTTCTACTGAACGTCTCCAGTTATGCAAATTGCTACAAGCAGTTACGTCTGATTTTCTGGTTGTAACCTTTTGAAATTGTGCTCGTCCTTAGGTCTTGGACACGAGTTTATGAGTTTATTAGGACCAGGATTTTTCTAAGTTAATTTGTACAACAGCATTGCAAGATATCAATATATGCATACGCTTCTAGAAAGAAGCGTACCACGAAGCATCTAATTATGAACACAGAAAACCGGTAGTTCTTTTTTCTACAATTCACGTGGGATGTCCTGCTAACGCTACAGCAGAATTTACATATATACCGATTCAAAGGAATAGCGCATCTGTGGCAAACTAACCAGTATGATAAGTCGGCTGCAAAAGCTTTGAACATACGCCTACAGTGAGCTGTAAATGATTAAACTGCATATATATTGTGTACCTCATTCTAAGAGGGAAAACTTAATAATGATAACGAATGCTATTGGTATGAACAATTTCCCAGTCGTACAAGAATTGCGCGCAGAACACACTGTCATAGAAACTCTCCGCTAATAAACAGAGCAACACACACATATGTATCATTTCTAATCTAACATGTCAAGTCCCAGGCAACACGAGTTATGTATACATATATGTGTAGTATTTCTGATCAAATCGTCGAGCCACGTGAGGTTTCGCTGACGACTTCCTCTGTTGAAGAGGCTCGCCGACATTTGAAATCAGTACAGTAATACTCGAATAATTCCTAATTATTGAAACGCTGTTTGCTACACAAATGTTGAGAATTTGGTCAAGTGATTAGCAGAACAATCATCTCTGGCATAATACAACTACTACATTCCAAGCACAGATTAGACTCCCGTTTCCGGGAGAGGATTATTGCGACTGCGGTCATCAGAATTCTGTTATTTACAGCACTCTATTCAACCGTTCTCTCTCGTCATCTTCAAAATAATTGAAAATTACAGAAAGAGCAAACGTATTGACGTTGACCACCTCCACGAACAACAATTATGATATCCTTGTCCAAGAGGAAATCAAAATAATTACATAAAACTTTGTGCATACTAGGCTTTAAACTGAAGGAGTGTTTCAATAAGTCGCATGCATTTAAATGACGTTAACACTGCTTATGGATTGTTATTTTTACATGAAGATGAATCAAACCAGCAATTCCATTTCATTGATCTAGACATCTAGACCATGGATAGTCAAACTGTTGGCATAGTCAAATTTTTAAGACAAAAAAATTCATCTCATCCAATTAAAAAAGTCGAACTGTTTAATTGCGCATCTGAATTTTGAAAATCTATGCAGGACCAATCGCAAACTCACACACACAAGTCGATTTCCAATTGTATTCTCTGGAAATTCTAGCAACAGTTCCAGTTCCCAGTCATTTCTAAATAACAATTAGTTGTAGTTTTAGCACGTCTTTTGTAAAAGGAGAACGCTTTCCTGTTATCACTTTGTCCGTCTGTCTGTTTGTGGACCCCATATCTCTGCAACTATCAGTCCGATTTAAAATTTGATTTTTGCATTGGAAAGCTTGAAATGTGAGAACGATGATCCTTGCATTCCGATTTTTTTCTGATATATAACTTGGACGCAGAAGGACATAAATGCAGATACTATAGAATTCAAAATATATTTTATTCCATATGTTTGCTTTTAAATATCCAATTGAAAAAATGATTTCTTCATTTCGATGTCATTTATAATGAAGACTATTTTAGGTGCAGTTTCTTTATCAAGTAATGCCCAGTTTTCCGCTAGAGGGCGTAAAGTTAAATTACGATTTCTCCGATTTCTGTTTCTAAAAGTTCGATTTCAAAACTACTTTCTGCACAGCATACAGTTCCTGGTGGCAAATGTTTTACATATATTTTCTAATTTCTGTTAGAGAATAATTTGGCCACCAGGGCGCGTAAATGTTTATTTCTGTTTTTGATGTATTTTCAGAAAAATATGAGCTTCTGAAAGCTCGACTGAAAAAATTCTTTCGTGGACCAATACCGCTCCTCACGGAAAACCTTTTGAGAATACCTTCTACTTAAAATAGTGCATAGTTTTTCCGCCAGGGGCGTAGATGTATATCTTATTTTTGTCGATATCTGTGTTTCTAGGAGTCCGATTTAAAAAAAAATTTAATTGCAGGAGAGTGTTTCCGGTGCAAAATATTTCTTGAATAATTTCAAATTTTTCTTTGCCATAATTGTGCCACTGGAGGACGCAACTTCACGTTTCCATTTACAGTACGCTTGCAGCAATATCAGCGGGACTAAAGACCCGACTGAGAAAAAAATTGGTCAGATACTACTACCTACGAAAATATTTTATTTGTATTTCCTTCTCAAAATAATTCACAATTTCATAGGCATGGGTCGAAAATGTTTTATCTGTTTTTCTCAATATCTCTGCTTCTAAGCGTCCTATTTTAAAATTTCTTTTAATACCGATTCCATATACCCTGTGGAATACTTGAGGTTTGTACTTGAAGAGTTTTTATAGTTCACAGTTCTGTCTGTAGGTGGTGTTTGTGTACTTCAGTTTGTAGCTGTATTTCCGCTTCTAAAAGCCCTATTACGAAATTTCTTCTTTTACTGTATGTCATTCCCTGCAATAAAGATGGAAGACATTATCCTCATCTCAGTAGCTGAGCCCATCTTACGGATTTATGATGTCAGAAGCTGACTTAAAAATACACATAGCACCGCGAATTGTTGGCCACCGTGGTGTAAAGTTAACGCACTCGGCTAGATATCGAGAGATCCGTGGTTCAATTCCACGGTGGCGGCTGAAAACAATTTCTCGGTTGCTATGTGTTTCTGGAACGTGGAAAGAACGATGTACTTATTTATTTACTGACGCCACGTATTTGGAGGATTTTCACTTTTTCATTATCCTCATTTATTGATGCACAGCTTTCCCTATGGGGGCGTCAAGATCAAATCCTTTTTCTCGCTATCTCTGCTTCCGGAAGACGAATTTGAAAAGTTATTTTTCCTTAGCATAGCTTTTGCTATGAAGAATAATTTTCGCATATTTTCGACTTTTCCATTATGCAAAATCCTTCTGCTTTCAGGCGTAGATGAGTGATATCATGATCCTTTTTATATTTCTTCTTTTAATTGTTTGATTTGAAAACATCATTGTCTCTGACACCTTCCTTCTGCTAAGACAAGCGTTTTATGCACCATTTGTTAATTTTCGTAACATACTTTTTAGCCGCTGGTGGAAGTAAGTAGCTGTTTCTATTTCTGGATATTCTATCTATTGTAGAAATCCGGTTGATTTTTTCTATGCCGTACCATATACTACGAATTACTTTGATAAATTTTATTCGCGTCGAAAAGGATTCAAAAGATGTGCTCATTACAACCGAAAATTTCGCGTCATCTTTCTTGTTTATTTTGAAAAGGTATTTGTTGCAAATGAAAGATTCACAAGATTATTTTTGAATCTTTAAAGTAGGCTGTACGAGGAAAAATATATAATTAAAACACTCTCTTAGGATTTTATATGAGAACGATAATACGCAGAAAGTAATCCATTATTAGTTTAATTAAAATCCTAATCAAAACAAGAAAGATGACACCCAATTCTCTGTTGTCATGAGCTAGTCTTTTGAATCGTTTCTGAAACGAAAATAATTTTCTGAAATAGATATTTTTAAAAAGAAAACTTCAGCAAAAATGAAAACGCATTTTCGCTCCTATAGTGGTGAAGCTGCGTATTATTTAAAATTCGCAATGTGAGCAGTTTTCTGCATAGTGAATTAAACCTGTTGTAAAGAAGAAAAAAATTCAACACAATTTCTGCTCTCTATATGTAAATATCCACAAAGTTGCAACTTGCGTCCAGAAGAAATGTGTTGCAATGTTCTAATACAATTTTGTTTCTAATACAATTTTCATACTTCGTTCAAAATTACATAAAAATTTCCGTCACCGTACATATAACCTTGAAATTTTGTGCAACTTCAATAATTTATGTGAAACAATTTTTAAAATTAAGAAAGATCTAAATATAATGTGTTTTACTACTCGATGAGATACTATACAGTACTGCGCAATACAAGAATTTCCCAGTCTGAAAATACGGGCAGCTAGATGCACGAAAAGGCAATAAAAATAGTTTGGCAAGTCGAACCACCCAAAACATCTTTAATGCTTTGCTGTTTGCAAAACTTGTAGTGGTTAAACTTCCGAATAGCGGCCATCGAAGAGGAAAGAAAAAATGTCCGTTATTTAGAAGTGTCAGCAATTGGGAAAATCATGCTTTATGGCAGCATGCTGTGTTTATAACGTAAAAGGCAGTTTAAAAGATAAGTAAATATAAATATGTAAATGCAATACATAAAGCAAACTTATACTAACCTTTATTAAAAAAATATCTATCAAAACCTAAGAAGCAAAATAATCAAAGTATTACCAATTTTGAAGATGACAATTCGATTTTTGGTGTAAATGTGACAAGAATGGTAAGTCAGATAAAATCCGAAAACTTGAAAATTTAATCGGAAACTTGAGACTTGGTCGTCCTGGGTGGTGTAGTGGTTAGCATACCCGGGCGCTGTCTGGGAGACGCGGGTTCGAGTTCCGCTCCAGGACGACGAAATTTTCAAGTTTTCGGATTTTATCTGACTTACCATCAGTTCTTATTCTCTTTCATTTGCTTTCTACGCTCTTTTTTATTCATCATTCTACTTTATTATTTTCAGTTGGTGATGCACAGTTCGGGATATTGATCGCATGTCTACGGAATGTATTTCATTATATTTTTCATGGAATTTGCAGAATGAGAAGGTCAGAATTCTTTATAATGTTGTGCTGTATCTAAAGTACCCCACCTTGCTATCAGGCTTACGGAAACTGGACTAGTATACGGTAACACGAGAAAATGTACCACTCAAATAAATGTGCATTATATACAAAGGGTGTTCAGAATATAATGCTTCCATATTTATATACAAGCCCAGGGGCAAGGTATCAAATTGAAACAAAACAAGAAGAAGATCTCTAGTCTAATTATCGTATTTTATTTTTCTACGTAGTCCCTCTCACTCTCAATAAAGTTACGCCAACGTTTAACAAGCTTTTTATAAACCCGTGTCTGTAAAAATCTTCAAGTTGTTCTCGGAATCATTACTTCATAGCGGCTAGAACAACTTCGTCAGAGGTAAATTTAGTTCTTTTCAGATGTCTATTGGGAGCAGAAAACAAACAGTAGTCGGATAGGGCCAAATTTGGGCTGTAGGTAGGATGTTCAAGAACTTCAAACCCAGAATATTCAAGCAAAGCAAACTGAATTTGCTTGTACCCACTTACTGGTCATCCATGTAACACTTCTCAGAAAACTTGAAAATTTAATCGCCCCGGAGCGGCAATCGAACCCCGCATCTCTCGGTTACTGGTCAAGTATGCTAATTATTACACCATCCAGGACAGTGAAGTTCCAACCAACTGAGACATAGGAATCTGAAAGTCCTGAGATTTTTTTTTAGCACACTCGACTAGTAATCGGGAGATGCGGGGTTAGATTCTCGTTCCAGGGCGATGATATTTTCAAGTTTTCTGAGAAGTGTTACATGGATGACCAGTAAGTGGCAGAAACAAATTCAGTTTGCTTTGCTTAAATATTCCGTGAAATTATAAAGAATATTTCTTCCTTCATTAACTTCAAACCCAATGTTCTGCATGGTCTCTGAAATGAATGCACTAGCGTGGGGTTTGTTGTTATCGTGTTGCATAATTATTGGTTCCCGCCCCCTTCTACGGAAGAGGTTCATTCTTTGCTAACGATTTAAAAGTGAGCTTTCAGAGTTGATAGTCGTACCTATGACCATGTACTGCGTAATGTTTCTGTAGTATAAGAACACGGTGAACATGCACTTACCTGCAGAAATTTGAGTTTTGAGTTTTTTCGGTGGAGGAGAAAGTTGGTGTCCGTATTTCAGCGAATGATTTTTCATTTCTGGCTCATAACGGTGAACCCAAACATCACCAGTCACAATACTTTGGAGAAAATCACTTCCATATTTTTCAGAGCGAGCGAGCGAGCAAACTTCTTTGGCGTATTTCAGGTTTTAATTTCTTCATTTAATCGTTAGATGACGTTGTACCCAACGAGCGCACACGTCGTTGTATCCTAAAACGTTAACAATGCCATCGATACTACCTAAAGTAACGTTCAGCTTACCTGTTATGGTTTTCTGAGTTATTCTTCGATTTTCCCTGATGAGCTCATTGTTGACTTTTTACCTGTTCAAATATCGTACGTTGGGCTTACGGTTCTCCCACTCCGCAGCTGATCCTTTACGGCCTACATTCCTCCACTGTCCTTTGATTTTCTTTCCCAACGACGAATGGTGCTTATGTCTAAAGTTCCAGAACCACAAACTGCCATAAATTTAGCGTAAATGTCTTTGGGAGGTACGTTTTTATGAGCTAAAAGCTTTATAACTGATCGTTGTCTGACATCCGTCGACACAGTTGAAAAGCAATCTTCCGTTTGAAAAACAATTAAATGCGAAAAAATAGATGTACGGAGTTCTATGACGCAGTAAAACGAAGCTAATAGCACAAAGAATCGTTTGTCGTCTGTTTGGTTGCTAGGCAACAAATCACGCACGAAACACTTGACTTGCGCAGAGGCATTACTTATCGAACACGCCTCTTAATATCACCTAATGAACCATTAAATCGAAACTATAAAAAAATAGCCACACAACCGAAACAATCAGTATTTTGCAACAAAAACATTAACCTTTTAACGACCATGACCCAAAAATCTTGTATCACTGTAAATAGCATAACGCCCGAAACTGACTGCTGGTTCATTTTTTAGCACGTCTTTTGTAAAAAAAGATCGTGCTTATGTTACCGGTTTGTCCGTCCGTCTGTACCCACGATATCTCAGCAACTATTAGTCCGATTTGAAAAACAATCCTGCACCGGATACAGCTCCTGATGGGGAATCGTTTGCACATAATTTCTAATTTATGTAAAAAATGGTTTGGCCACCAGGTGGCGTAAATCTTAATTTCCGCTTCTGATGTATTTGCAGCAAAATATGAGCTTCTAAAATCTCGATTGAAAAAAGTGGTTTGTTGACCAATACTACTCATGTCGACAAACATTTTAGGAACATTTTCTTCTTGAAATAATGCATGGTTTCTACGCCAGGGGCGTAGATGTATATTTTATTTTTGTCAATATCTCTACTTCTAGGAGTCCGATTTCAAAAATTCCTTCTTTGTTGGATAGTGTTTCCAGTGTGACATGTTTTTCATATAATTTCAAAATTTTCAATTAATTCATAAACTTTCCGCTATGGGGCGTAAAGGTAAATTGCTTTCCCCTATATCTCTGCTTCTAAACCTACGATTGGAAAAATTCTTTCTGCACCGGATGCAGCTCCTAGTGGGAAATCCTTTGCACATAATTTCTAATTTTTGTAAAAAATGGTTTGGCCACCAGGTGGCGTATGTCTTAGTTTCCGCTTCTGGTGTATTTGCAGCAAAATATGAGCTTCTAAATTCTCGGTTGAAAAAAGTGGTTTGTTGACCGATACTACTCATGTCGACAAACCTTTTAGGAACATTTTCTTCTTGAAATAACGCATGGTTTCTACGCTAGGGAGCGTATATGTATATCCTATTTTTGTCAATATCTCTACTTCTCAGAGTCCGATTTGAAAAATTCCTTCGTTGTTGGATAGTGTTTCCGATGCAAAATATTTTTCCTATTAATTCAAAATTTTCAAGTAAATCATAGACTTTCCGCTAGGGGGCACAAAGGTAAATTGCTTTTTCTGCGTTATTTCTGTTTCTAAAAGTCCGATTTGAAAAATTCTTCGTGTACCGCATACAAGACCTGATGGAAAGTATTTTTCACATAATTTCTAATGTTTGGTAAAGAATGGTTAGGCCACCAGGTGGCATAAGTGTTAGTTTCTGCTTCTAATGTATTTGTAGCAAAATCTAGGCTCCTGAGAACTCGACTAAATTTTTTTTCTTGGACCGATGGTGCTCATATGGAAAAACATTTTGAGAATACTTTCTTCCTAAAATAATGCATGGTGTTCCCACCAGGGGACGTAAAGTCACATCTTATTTTTGTCGATATCTCTGTTTCTAAGAGTCCGATTTGAAAAATTCTTTCTATGTTGGAGAGCGTTTCCGGTGCGAATTGTTTCTCATATAAATTCATGTTTTTCTTAACGCACAAGTCTGCAACCAGAGGGCGTAAGCTCACGATTCCGTTTACAGCAATATCAGAGGGATTAAAAACCTTATTGAAAAACTTCTTTCTTCCGTCAGATACTATTGTTTTCCATACCAGTTCCATTGACTTTGAATAGCTTTGATAAATTTAATTTGCATCAGAACGGATTCAAAAGACGTGCTCATTACACCCGAAAATTCGGTGTCATCTTTCTTGTTTATTTAATAGCAACAATAGTGACTGAGGGTGATTCCAGCGATTCCTCACATGTCGTGTAAAAATGGGTAAAAAATCTGACCTACTCTGGGCAAGAGTTTCGGGCGTCTATGGTTGTTTGTATGTGCGGGCGGTTTAGGCGTTATGGTCGTTAAAGGATTAAAGCTGTGTTTTTTTCCTTTTTGTTTTTATTTTAGATAAATTATGGCGAAGTTATCAGAATTATTTGTTAAGTTTTTTATTGATCGAACGTGTGATGAAAGAGAATATCGTAACAAAGATATCAAGATTATATTTCCGCTACTTTTTATAAGTTAATCAAAACAAAACTGCAATATATAAAGATGCAAGAAAGAAATTTAAAAATGGCTTCGTGATTTCATTAGTCTTCTAAATTACATCCGAATTGTTGCTTTGTGTCTCACAAATGGGCCACTTTATCAGCTTCCAAGAAAGGAAAAATTTCTTTTCAGCTACAAACAATGATATATTCCGAATATTTTCTGCATTATTTTCAAGAGAGGTTGGAAGTTTTCAAGAAAACTCTGCGAAAGGAATTTTGCTAAATTACATGTGAAAATGCATGCACAATAAATACAGTTATAAAGTGAATCACAGTATTTGAACGAATTTATGTATGAATGAATCATTGAGTCTGCAAGTTTCTCATATGGAAGCAGACAAAGCAGAATGTAATTTAAAAAGCATGTAATGAAACTTACCAATCTTTGACTAAATCTCAAAAAGGATTTACCTGAAACGCAAGAAAAGAATATTTAGCTGAACCAACAAAAAATAAATGGCAATAAATACTATTTTCAACACAAATTGAATATTAAATTAAAAATTCCGAAAACCCTAATTACAAAGTGTTTTTGCACGGAAAAGAATTTGAGATTTTTCTGTAAATCGCAATAAGACCGTAAAATTCAAGAACACAATACAGTAGAGCTCCATTTATCCGGACTCTAGATATCCGGAACTCCAATTATCCGTATCATTGAAGGAGACGACCCTTTTTGACTTTTTTCATAAAAAACATAATTTTATTTCAAACTGTAAATAAAAAAAATAATCACGTGTACTGTATTACTCGTAACTTTTATTAATTTTATTAGTTTATATCAATAAGAAATTAATATAATGTTTGGTCAAAAATTTAATTGTAAAGAGCTTATGTCTTTTGTTTATAGTAAATTTAAAATATATACGTACAAAATTTCATCGCTTAATTTTTTTTGATAAAAGTTTGATTTGTGTTACTGTACTTTTACGTAAATAAAAATCTGTAATTTATTTTTTAAACTGTGTAACATTTGTTATTATAAAATACGATAAACGAAAAAATTAAATTTCCTCACTTCAATTCATAAATACGTATTTTGCCTACAGAAAAAAGACAACCCAATTATACGGATGGGCTATGGTCCGAGTTAATCCGGATAATTAGGGTTCTACTGTATTCTGAATTTTTTGCCAGAATTCGGCTTTAAGCGATATGATATTCGTAAATCATTCTTAGAGTTTTCAGCTATTCAGTTTCTCCAAATCTGCTGTTAACACGGGTAATTGCTGGAATTCCTAGCTTACGAAATTGCATAGCTCACAATGACACTACTGCACAAATTTCATTTTGCAGTGGCTTACTCCTCTTTTGCCTTCATTCCGATTTTAGTCCATTAAATACGCTCATCTAAAACTTTTCTTCGTGCACTCAAAAAATCTTAACCGGAATGATACAGTTTCACAGAATTTTCATTACCTATTTTCAAAAATAGGAAAGAAAATGCGACCTAGTCGTGGCGTCCTTTGGGTTCAGTTGGATTTCCTTCACTCAATATGGTCATCTAAAACTCTTCTATGTACTCATATTTTAAGATCTGAACCAAAAATTATAAAAATGCTCCCAACTGTCACGGGCAATTTGCAAAATCTAAAAAACACAAAAATACAGAAAATCAAACGATCGTATTTTCTAGGGCAACATAAGTCTGTCGCCTTTTTCTCTCCAACATCTTTACTGGTGTCCAAAATTAAAGTCCGGACACCAAAAAAATTTAAGTGGCAGAGAAAAAAAGGAAACACGTAACAGCAGCAGGTGGAGAAGTTTGGCAAGAAAAGAGACATAATCATAAGGGTAATAAGCATTTTATAACAATAAACATATATGTACATATTTTGCGTATACAGGGTTACATCCGCACATGTCACCAAGGTGAGACGTAAGAATGGAACCTAAAAACGTTTTAATAAGGAATTTGATTACCTTGTACCGACAGAAAACCCTCACAACGACGATACATACTCATCATCAGATTATTGATGAATTCTGGAGCCAAAGAATTCCGTTTCTATATGACGGCGGTGCGTAGCTCGGGATGGGTTTTGGGAAAGAAGTGACAAGCTGATACGTGTCACCCCCGAGCATTTCAAAAACGCTCTGTAGAGTTCAGATCCAGAGACCCACCGGGCCATTTCATACGCCACATAACCTCATTTTCAAGGAAATCATCGACAAGTTGTACCCTGTGCGGGCGAGTGTTATCATCAATTAAAAGGAACTGAGGGCAAACAGCTCTCCGAAAAAAAAAACTGGCATAGGGCTCTAGGATCTCGTCCTTATAGCACTCAACGTTCACATTGCCTCCTGCGAACACGTGGGCCAGTGGTCTAAGCGATGGCGTCTGATCATTCGTCCGAAAGAGTTCCGGGTTCGAATCCCGGTGAGGCATGGATGTTGTGTTTGCCTTACGGCACTGGCTCTCTCACTTCCCTGGAACCAGTGGCCCTAAATTAGGGAAGGGCGACTGCTTATAACCCACTGAGTTGCTGACGGTGGTTGTTAAACCCCCAAACAAAAAAACAACAACAATAACAACAAAACACGTGGAGTGGTATGCCGCGGTTGAATATAATGTCATTCCGCATGAACAGAATTCTGCCTCGGAAGGAGTCTCGTTTGTGGATGTTTGCAGGATCATTACGGGTCCCCTGTACTCTCAAGATAACGAGTATCCGTTTGTAGACTGAAACTCAAATCGTCTGTAAAAAAATTCGTCTGGACTTCAGGAACGATGTCGCCTGGAGTCCAGAAGCGTTCGGAGCTCAAGCCAGCTCTCCTGTAAGATGTGGTTAGCGGGATACAAACCATGTACCTCCTGGCACAAAGGCCAATTGCAATTAGCTTTCGATATATCGTTTGCCTTGATACCATTATCGAGTTACAGCGACGAGCTCCGAAGACAATTGCCGGACTGTACCGGACGTACGACGCCGTGCACTTAGAGCCATATAACGGTCCTTAAGAGGTGTCATACGTCTTGAACGGCTTTGGTGAGTCCTTCATGACACTTTGCCGGGGTCATTGAATTGCTACCATTACTACGAAACCACTCTGGGGTGGATACTCAAGTCCCTTTCGAGTTGGGCATAAGATGGGCCTGCTCCTAGTCGTCCTACCGCTTGCCACCGTACAGTGTCAGATAGACGTATACGAGACATAAGGAAAGTATTTGCAGCCACCGTAACGCTTCTTACACGTGCTGTCAACGAGAAATGTCTCTGCCGTTTCCCCTTAGGCTTTAAATATGTAACTCAATTTACATATTGGATAGCATTTTGCCCACTGATATGCAAATCTCATTGCAAGCATTTGTCTTCCGTGTTCGTTTGCATATGTCCTGTGAACATTATAACATTTCATTAAACGCTTTGGATTATTTGCCAGCTATTGCCCTCCGGAACTTTGAATACAAGTGTAGTATTCTTTCTGAATTTTGGAAAGCTTAACAAGAAAATACGGAGATGAATAAATTGTGCATACATATTCTAATAGTTGTTCACAAAAACCACCAAAAAAAATCGATTTCTCATGAGACATGTGGGCATGTCTTCAATGAAATGAATACATAGAATAGAGAAAAAAGCAGCAATGACTTACAAATCAGAACAGAAAAACCGAATGTATAGTTAGCAGAGCCTTGTTACCTCTGATGAAACCATGACAGAAATGTAGAAACCCGTAAAAGAAGGGCATTTATATGACGATAATTCACTGGCTAAAGACAGTTTGTTGTAAATTGTGTCTCAGTGCAGCAGCTCATCTAATACTGATAGCAAATGTTGATACCAAATGAAAAAGATATACAGCTGAGACTGAAAATCTGCTATCACGTACTAATTCAGCTTTATACAAATCATCATCACCTGGGAAAGCAGAAAATAGAATTGCATTGCTTTATCTTTCATTGAAATTAAATATATCACTCACAAGCCAGAAATTCATATTAGTGTAACACTTTTCAGAGGATACGAACTTTCATCCAGCCAAAACTGCAGAATGAAAAGACCAAGTCAAAACAATTAACCTTAGAGGTTCATTAGAGGTTTTTCGGCAGCATTAAGGTAAAGGCAAGGTCATCCTCTTTAACATCACGTCTGGATTTCTTCAGAAGAATGTTATTTTGAAGTTAATCTTGAATTGACGGGATCCAAATTCACTCACTGGCATTCTTGGCTTTAGATATTGAGGTCTAATGAAGCTATTAACGACCGGTTCGGAGTACACACACACACACATGAATTTCGTCCACACTGAGCAAAAACAGAGAAAGCACAGAATGCTGAGAGATGATCATTTCAATATCCAGGGTCATATAATGTAGAGTATTAAACCCATTTGCACATAAAGTTAGTGTATTACTGACTTGAAGTGCATTGTCCGAGAAAATATGTTTGTTCTACTGGAAGAGTGTGCGATTTGAGACTACCATGGAACAAGATGTATGCCCGTAATAGAGCGAATTTGCCTTTACACACTCATGCCAAAGTCTTGGGGCACTTGCAGTGAGAAAGAAAATTATCTTTATTGAAAAAGTACAAAATACTATATTGTTTGACGTTGAAGTTTTCTTCAATGAACTGGGTGAACATTTTCTGTTGTTTTATGACAGAAGTATTTTGATATTTTTCTTCGCTCCTGTTTTAAAGCTTGTAACGTAACGGATGAACAAATTTAGCTTTTCTTTTTGGTTTCTGTATTGCTCGTAAATTCTGGTTGATTCTTCTAGAGCAGTTTCGAATCTTAACGCTACAGTTTCTCTCTCGCTGAATGTTGTTTTGGCAACCTGTCGATAGGTCAAAGGTTAATGACTTATCGGAGGAAGTTTAACGACCACCGTGAACAACTCAGTGGGCTATAAGCAGACTTATCGGATGGATACTGACAGTTCTGTTTATAATTATATCAGAGAGAGAGACTGAGAGAGCTCGGAGAGATTTGTTAAGGAAAGACTGGCTGCAGAGAGTTTTGTTACGAGAAACATTACTCTTGTTATTGGAGCTTTATTGAATCGCTTAAATTGATGTCACACTTTGTAGATGTTGAAGTCTCAAATTGTTGCTGAGCTAGTAAGACTTGAAGAGTAACTTTATTATGCGTATCTGCTGTATTCAGATGTCGAAGTACTAGATTATTATACTGTAAATTCTATTCAGTGATATTTTGCTGCTTTGAGAATCTAGCAAGGACCAATAAATATTATTCGTCCTAGCTGGAACACTTTGATTTTCCTGGACGTAAATGTTACTGAGTGCTTAGTTAATTATGTATTATATATTTAAGCTATCCGGAGCACAACTCAAATGTAAGGAACGTTTCAATGGGAATAGTATTTACATTGAAGTTTGTTAGGGTTTTTTTTATAACACCAAAGCACTACAAGCTTCCATGACATTTACCACTAAAGGGTGTCGATATACCTGTGTTCTTTTTTTTATTGGAGGTTTAGCGACCACCATGAGCAACTCAGTGGGCTATAAGCAGTCGCCCGTCCCTATTTTGCAGCCACTGTTCCAGGGAAGGGAGAGAGCTAGTGCCGTAAGACAAACACAACATCCATGCCTCACCGGGATTCGAATCCGGACCCATCTCAGACGAATGATCGCTTAGACCACTAAGCCACTGAGGCGGCATGTGCTCTTGTTCTAAGTTTCTGTTGAGTAGGGTTTAGATCAACTTCTGAACTGTTCAGCACAAAATGTTTCTTCACTTCAAACTACATGTTCACAAACCATACTGCGTGGTACGATGCACTGTCATGCTGAAAGTTATAATATTTGGTTCCACAAAGCTGCCTTAATGTACTATATAACATCTTTTCAGAAAATCAACGAAGGAAACAGCAGTCATTTTTCAACATGCTGCTATCAATCACCATCGTTAGTACCACGATAATCATGACCACTCAGTGAGGCCTCAACTTCTACATTTCACACCACATTAAGGTAATAAATATTCACCAGGTCGTTCTCTGTGCTAAACCACTACTGAGAGAACAGGTTCTGACTTCGGCGCTCTGAGCTCGATTTCAATTATAGGCGCCTCAAAGTTACAAAAGATCATTATCCTAATTTTTCAACCAGACGGCTTTCTGTTTCTGGGATTTTCACACATTTGGCTCTTCATATATAGGAAACCAAAGCTCCAGCGACCACTACAACCGTAACAAAACAGTTTCGTAAGCATGTGAAGGGAATGATTTCATTTTTATCCCCGTGATAAGTCAACTCTTCCGAAAGTGATGCGTCCCTCGAAAAAGAACTGACCGCACAACCCTAGAGACTGCTTGACTGGTGTGCTAATTGAAAGTAAAAGTCAGTTATACGGGTATTTGTCAATATTTTTGAACTATTCCTTAAATGTTTGTCTACGTTCTCATGTACAGTGCACAGCCATGGAATAAGAGCTTGAAGGCTTTTTACTACTGTCAAATTATTTTTTGCTGGCGTTAATTAGACAAAGGTTCTGTTACAGGTTTTCGAAAAGAAAATACGTAGTGCTCCTCTTCTGAAATAAAAAGTCTTCAGGTATTAAATATTTTTTCATAAGGATTGGACATTTTTAGAAGTAGTCTTCATCGAGCAATACTTAATAAATAGCAAAGCATATTACTTTCGGAATTTCGATTTCGGCATTGGATCATCATTATTTCACAGTTCTTTATACATATATATATATATATATCCATCTCCTCAGAAATCTTTAAATTTCCATCAACCTAGAGCTAGTAAATAATAGTTAATTTATGAATGTTTGTCTGTAGCACCTATTATCCTAATGTTAAACTTTCGTACAAAGCACTACACAGGTTATCTCACGTATGGTTAAATTAGCCGTATTAAATTGGCTTCAGTACAGAACTGCTATTAAGGTTTATTGAGCTAACTATTGAAGCCAGACAGCTTCTCTTTTCGTTGCTACTGAAGGTCTTAAATCCTGTGTAAATATATAAATACAACAAAACGGCTCAATGGCTCAGAGACTACAAAGGTACATGAAATCAATGGTTTATTCTCAATCAGTACGTCATGGAATGGCCCTCGCAGCTATAAATTTTAGACTTTGAATTAGATTGACACAACTTTTGTGTGTCAATCTGTCAATCTCCCATAAATCTTAGACCATGAATTAGTATATACTTTTTGGTCAAAGCACATGTAAATATCCTCTCTGCTCGGTACAATCCACATTCAATGGACAAAACATTAGCAATACCTACCGTGTTGGTCCTTCTCCAGCGAGAGTAACGGCTGTACGCACCGAGGCAACGAATCCGCCAGATGCCTGAGGGATTCTGGAGGCAATGCCGGCCATGCATGTTGCACCATTGCCACAACTTCGCCCGAGACGTCGGTCCAGGATCCATGGATCTGATCTTCCGCTCCACGGTAGATGGATCTGATCTTCCGCTCCACGGTAGATGGATCTGATCTTCCGCTCCAGAGACCCTCCACAGGGTTTAAAACTGGAGACTTTGGGGCCACTGAATGGTTCCAAATTCCGATGAGTGTTCCTGGAGCCATGCCTGGGAGGTTGAGGCCCGTGAAGCAGTGCATTGTCCGGCTGACACAGGCCATCGGCAGCAGGATCCGCGAAAGCCAGCACATGCTGGTAGCGCGCAGCCGTTAAAAATATTTCCAAACATACTAAGGGAGCTATATGTGCCATGAGAAGGATCCACAAACCGTAAAACAGCATCCACCGCCTTGAACAGAGCCAACCAAGCATGACGAGGCCATGGATTCATGCTATAGACGCCGCACGTGCACCCCTCCGTCAGCTCGGTACAGCTGAACACGGAATTCATCTAACCCCACGACGCGCTGAACACTACAGAGGTCCAGTTTTGATGTTTCCGTCACCAGGTGAGACGTAATTTCCGATGACAAACAACAGTGGCACATGAGTCAAGAGTTGGCTCCCCTAGACCATGGAGCGTAGCGTGCGCCGCACCGTTCGCTCGTTGACACTGCTTGCGCATCCGAAATTTAATCAGGTTGTGACGTCACGCACATCACAACCGTTGACAAGCGGTTGGCCTGTACGTGCCTGGATAGTCTACATAGACCTCAATCATGAATGGTGTGTGGTCGGCCACCGCTTACTCTCTAGGCGCTGGTACGCCCGACGACGGTATACTCGAGGTACCACCTTGACAAGGTATACCTGAGGAAACCCACGGCTCTTACCACTTGGAGGATAGAATCGCCCATCTGTCTTGCGCCGACAACGAGTTAACGACCAAAGTCGCTCACATCACCACATTTATCAATGTTCTTCTATTGCAATACGCTGTTGGGAGGCACTGCTTTCCGCCTATTTATCGCTGGCGTTTGGTTTAAGACTGTTCCACTCTGTGCGGGGGATGTGGGTCAGAATCCCGACAGACACTATCCCGACAAGCCAAAATCCCGACAGTCAAAATGCGGACTACCCGAAATCCCGACACGTCCGATATCCCGACACTACCAAAATCCCGACAACCGAAATCCTGATAATCCAAAATAAAATTCCAAAGTGAAACACCTGATGAATTAAATTTTACATTTGGAGTCCCAGATAATCTTTCAAATTCTTTTTGATGTGATATTTTATTTTTAGCTAATAGCATTATTTTATTTTTTAGCTAATAACATTATTTTATTTCTAGCTAACAGCATTATTTGATCTGTATTTATATAATTTATATAATAATGTATTATCAATTATTTGATTTATTATAACAAGAAATACTGAAATTTGGAATTACTGAAATCTTTCAAATTCTTTTTCACGTGAAATTTAATTTTTAGCTAACAGCATTATTTAATCAATATTTATATAATAATATTTGATCAATTATTTGATTTATTATAAATACTGAGCTAATAGCATTATTATACTTTGAGTATTTTATTATAAATACTTAGCTAATAGCATTATTATATTATTTTTAAGTATTTTATTATAAATACTTAGCTAATAGCATTATTTTATTTTTAGCTAATAGCATTATTTAATCAATATTTATATAATAATATTGGATCAATTATTTTATAAGAAATACTGATATTTGGAAATACTGAAATCTTTCAAATTCTTTTTCACGTGATATTTTATTTTTAACTAATAGCATTATTTTATTTTTAGCTAATAGCATTATTTGATCAATATGTATATAATATTTGATCAATTATTTGATTTATTATAAATACTGAAATATGGAATTTTTTGTTGTCGGGATTTTGGTGTTGTCTGTATTTTGGGTTGTCGGAATTTCGGCTGTCGGGATTTTGGCTTGTAGGGAAAGTGACTGTCGGGATTATGTCCGGATCCGCTGTACGGGGTATGGCAGTGTCAACTGCCCACCACCCCTAACTCAGATCTTTTTTGTACTGAGTGTATAACATACGACTGTTACTCGCTTGTGATTTGGATTTTAAACATTAAACGAGAATCAACAAATAATAACGGTTATTCTAGAATATTTAACAAAACATATGAACATGGACTATTATCGGAGCATCTCACCGAATATTTCTTAGACATACAAACTTGCCTGGTCATATACTAATCAACAAAGCATACAGCACTCAAATGAGCAATCCAGAAAGCACCCTGAACATTCAAAACAGAAGATCTTATCTCTCAATTCGAACATACATTATCAACTCCTGACTGATTGTCAGGATTGCCAAACTTGAAACTCACTAGGCAAGAATCAGTGGTGGTAAATTTAGAAAAATCTTTAGGAAAAATAAACTAAATTTACAAAAGAATAAAGGAACTCAAAAGCAAGCTTAAATTGGAGAATACATAACCTCCGTGGTAGGTACCATATATATATATATATATATATATATATTCTATAAAGAAGATACCTAAGCAAAAAGATACATATATAATTTTGACTTATATACATCCCTCCCGCACCCTTGCAAAAGGCGGGTTCAACGAAATCGTAGGTTTCGGGCCAGCCGACAAACTATGCTTGAAGGCGCTCTCTGTAGACGAAGGAATTATGTGATTCCAGACGACGTGTAGAAGACGCGTCACATATTTCTTGCGAACCTCCGACCGAGAAATCCATTTTTACGTTCGGGTACCAATATAGTGAAACTGGCGTTTTCTGCCAGTAGTGGGATTCGAACGCACATCGTTCTACTCTGCAACGGCTGTTATACTGATTGAACTACGCCGGCAAGGCATATCGCTGTAATTTGACGTTTTGGCATGTGCGTCACAACTGTATTATACAACAGAATCAAGTCTTCATTAAAGATTGGTTTAAGAGCACTTTCCTACTGCAAGCACAATTCTTCATCTCATCGAACGAGCTCAGGTTTACAAAGTTCTCCGTAAGAATATTTTTGAATTTAATACCAAAACTGCATGTTTGAAATTCCCACAGAATAAATGCTGTTGTTAACTGTATACTATTAGGTGTGTTGTCATGGGGAACTAACTATACACTCAGTAGATAAAACATCAGAGATAGGAGTGATGGGCAGTGGACATGGGCGTCCTCCGCGCGCAGTGGAAAAGATCCAAACCTAACGAAGGCGATAAATAGGCAGACAGTAGAGCTTCCCAAGAATACGTCGCAGTTGACGAACATGGGTAAACGTGGGGATCTGAGAAAGCATTGTCAGCAATAGATAGATGGGTGATTTTGTCAGCCAATGGATGAGAACTTAGGATTCCCGAGGACAATCGTATCAAGGCTATACCACGAGTATACCTCCAACGGATGTACCTGCTCCCAGAGAGCAGGTACATCCGTCGAAAGTATACTCGTCATCGATGACAGGGGACGACGCAGTAGAGTATTCAAACTCTTACAGACCGGCCGCTTGGCATCGGCTGCGCAACTCACATCCAGGTTGATAGGTTACGCTGCATACCCAGGGGTACAGGAGCCGACACCCTATGGGCCACTGTGGGCTGCTTGTCATCCGATATTACGCCGCACCAGGTGTCGGAAACATCAGAACTAAACCTCTATAGCGTTGTGTGGTCAGATGAATCCCGTGTCTAGCTGTACCGAGCTGGCGTCAGGGTGCTTGTGTGACGTCGACTGCAGGAAGCCATGGCCCCCTTGTGCAAGGTAGGCTCGTTCAAGGCGGTGGTGGCTCTGTAGTGGTTTGTGGAGCCTTCTCATGGGACACATTAGATTAGGTCTGTTAGTGTGTTTGGAGAGGCCCTTAACCGCTACACGCTACCATCATGTGCTGGCTGACCACCTACACGCTTTCTTGGGCTTCGCGCATTCTGCGGCAGATGGTCTGTGTCAGCAAGACAATGCGCCACCCCATGGGGCCGCAACCGCACGGATGGCCATCCGGTATTCTCCAAGATCCCCAAATTTAAACCTGCGGAAGCTCTCTGGGGTGAAGTGGAGCTGAATATCAGATCCATGGATCCTGGACCGAGGTCTTGGGCAGTGTTGTGGACAGTGCTGCAAAAGGCATAGCTGGCATTTGCTGAAGTCGATGCCTCGGCGTGTACAGATTGTTATTCAGCTATAGGAGGACCCACACGCTTTTCGGGTGGCATCTCAAATGTTTTGTCCATTGAATGCATTTTGCGATTAAAACTAGGCAGGAAGCCAGATTTTTTTCTTCTTGGTGGAGGCCATATGGGAAACTGTTATTTTTTACTGAAGACTACTCAAACCTAAAAGGACTGTGTAGGTTTCTCTGAAATTTTGCTATCGTTTGTCCTCTTATTTGGCGACTTTAATTTTCTTAAATGAAAAGGAAATCTCTTAAACATATAATATTCTTATTAAAACGTAGGATTTGTTAGACTTAGGCAATTATTTTCTAAACATTTCAGCGACAATTATGTAAAAGTACGAGTAAAAGCTACATTTTTTGCAAATCGAAAGGTAATTTTGAAAATCTGAACTGCATCGGTGCGCTTCTCCTGAATTCTTTATGAAAGAGTCTTAGGGCATTTCTGAATAACATGATATTTTCTCAGATGCTTCGCAAAAGTATCTGTGTGTGCATTCCTGATTGTAACTCCAGACGACGATAAATTATCAATAATGTAACCAATGACTGGAATAATTTGAAATTACAAATGTTTTCTACACGATAAAGCAATACTACGATAAGACACCAAGAATTTCCCAAATTTAATTAACAGCTCAATCAAGACGTTCATGATTTATTCACTGAAGGGTTGAACCTTTACATTTTAATTATTCATTTAGCCAAGATTAGCTATTTGGTGGTGTTGAGAATTCTTTCAAATGCATCAGATCGTGAATAACTTGCTTCCCGATGGAACAAGAAAGGTGTTTGCCGATAAATTTCTTCGATCCTGAAATATGTATTCCAGTGCTTCCAAAAAAAAAATCCTCGAATGTATTTGTTTCGGTCTATGGAAATTATTATTGAACCTGTTCTTTTCTTTTTCTTAGTCTGCTGTTCCGCATTTCCTGTAATGTTTCTTTTTGGTAAATATTTATACATGAATCTTCTTTCCGGTAGACCTTCCACTTTCTTCATAAAGTGACATAATCATTGTTCATATCAATAATATTTTTAGTGTGTATTGTGTAATTTTTGCAGTACGAGTTTCAAGTTGAATTCTATATTTTTTGACGTAGAATAAGTCTATCGTTTCGTTCCAGTACTGGGTCCCTTGGTAAAAATCCGCGTCCCAAAAAAATGTACACCAGACTTCCTTCAATAATTTAAAAACTATAAAAGCTAGCAAAAATATAATAACTGAGTTGAAGACAGGAAGGTCCAAGGGTCTGCCTGTCTTCAACTCATAGCGTTCAACGTCAGATAACGCAATAGTGAACGGCGCACGCGTCCGTGATTTGGTTAAATCTGCGCTCGGCACGTGCGATAAAATTAGTATAACTCGGAACCCTGACGTGATGGCACGTACCGCGAGGTGTCGTTCGTTTCGTCTACGCGAGATCTATAGATATACACAGTGCGTCAAAGAATTTTTAAGACTGGCGCTAGATTTCAGCCTAAGGTGGCGCCACCAGTGTAATCGCGAATACGTTACAAACCATGACCATCTGCTTGCTTTCTGCCAAAAGTACTGCGCAGTTGTTAAAGTAACTCAAACGAAACGGCCGTTCATTCGAGAAGTAAAATTCTTTTCATGTTGAATTATTAAGATGGAACAAAGGGCTGTTATTAAATTTAACGCAAAACTTTGTAAAAGTGCCTCGGAAACGTACCAAATGATGAAACAAGTTTGCAGTGAGTATTGTTTAAGTAGATGAAATGTTTTCCTGTGGCACAAACGTTTTTGGACGGAAGAGATACGCTAGAAGATGATAAGCATACCGGAAGACCAAGTTCATCTAAGACACCTGAGATTATTGAAAAAGTTCGTGATTTCGTGGCAAACAACCGATGTGCGCCACTAAGAATGATGGAAGAGTCTTTAAACATCAACAAAGAAACGATTCCAACCATCGTGCGTGGAGATTTGGGCAAAACAAAAATCTGTGCTAAATTTGTTCCACACACGTTAACCAATAAACAAAAATCAAGGAGAAGTCCACATTGCAGAGACATCATTTCATCCGCTGAAAATGATCCAAACTTCTTGAAATCGATCGTTACAGGTGATGAAACATGGTGTTTTCAATATGATCCTAAAACAAAGCGACAAAGTGCGGAATGGAAGACAAAAAACTCACCACGAGCCAAAAAACAAGAAAAGTTCCATCGAAAAACAAAACAATGCTCATTACATTCTTCGATAGTAAGGGTATTATCCACAAACAATTTGTTCCGAGTGGACAAACAATTACTGGTGTTTTATTTAAATGTTTTGAGGCGTTTGAAAGGCAGAATTCGTCGCATTCGTCCAGAATATCGAGATGAAAACAGTTGGTGTTTGTTGCACGATAATGCACCCAGTCACACCTCACTTCTTGTTCGTAGATTTTTGGCGAAAAATAACGTCTGTGTGTTGAATCATCCACCGTATTCGCCTGATTTAGCACCCTGCGACTTTTCTTTATTCTCAAAACTTAAAATGACGTTAAAAGGGTGTTATTTTGATGATATTTCGACCATACAAACAGCTTCGACGCGTGCTTTGGAGGCAATTCCGCAAAGTGAGCTGGAACAGGCATTCGAATCATTATTAAATCGCTGTAACAAGTGTACTGAAGCCGGCGGGACTTATTTTGAATAACAAATTAAAACAAATTATAATTTCTTGTTTCTGTTTCATTTTACAGACCCAGTCTTAAAAATTATTTGACGCACTGTGTATGTAGTAAGATTTGTAAGAAAACTTGATTAGGTGTGTGAAAAATTCTGAAATAGTTGAGAACTTTGTGAAAATTTCAAAAATGTCTCATTATTTTAATTTAAAGAAGGTTCAAGCCTACCGCAAACGCAAACAAGAAGAAAGAATGTGTCAAAAAGAATCGAACAAGCTCAAAATGTCCGAGGCTGAGCGTAAGAGACACTATAGACAACGTAAGAACGCCGAGCGCCGCGAGCTGCAACCGAGTACGTCTACTGCTCCCGTAGAGCCAATGGAGATAGATACACCCGAAAACACTAAAGAAGATGTAATCGTGTCAATGGAGATTGGAAATAGTGTGATTTCATAACATTCGCAAGAGGAGAACCCGTCGAGTCAACAACTTGATCACCACGTGGAACGAGTCTACGGAGTTTGTGCGGGAGACAACGCAATAGCAGAAAAGAATGAAGTGCAGCGAATGCATGATCAGAGACAAGATTCACAAGAAGACGAAGAATTTCAGATGGCAGCCGCCGAGCCCGGAGTTGACGTGAGAGATATTGACCAAGTGCGCCGATCAAATGTGTTTCATAACATTTGGCAAGCAGCGACTAAACACTTCAAAGGCGCGTTCTTTGAAAATGAATTCGGATTAGCGGGCGACGTATGCGATTGCTTGTGCTTCAAGAAAGATGTGAATTCGGTGACAGCGAAATCCTTTTCAATCCTGCACGCCCAGTTACCGAATGAGGACGTCGCAAAATCTGAGGTTTGCAGCTGCTGTCACACGCTCTTGTACAAAGACAAGATTCCTCCTCTCTCGAAATCAAACGGCCTCAGATATCCGCCAAAGCCGAACCACCTGCTTCTTCTCGACGTGATCACGGAGAGATTAATTTCGCCGCGCTTGACACTTATTCAGATACTTCGATTGAGACACGAACGCGCTCATGGAATCATCGGACAAGTCATAAACGTGCTAGTGGACGTTAACACCATGGTCACGTCACTGCCGCTCCATCTTGACGATGATTACTTGTTCAACGTAAACGTAAAGAAGAATGTTTTCCATAAATTCCCATACTTGAGCGGATTCGTTAAGAAGAGCGTCGTCAGGGCTTTGCTGCGATTCCTCATCAACCACCGATCTATGAGACGTACAACATCTCTGTCGATTGGAGCCAACTCGATCGGAGATACACTGCGATAACTCATTCCTCTCAACTGAGCACGCCTACCGCTCGAGACACGGAAACAGAACAATCAGAAGCGGTCGTCGGCGAGATCGAAGAGCTACCGAGCGAAGGTGTACTCGAATCAAAAGTGCTCTTGGCGAGACAACACACGATGCTGTGGAACGAGGAGCACTATTTCAACATCGCACCGGGCCAGAAATCAACTCTACAGAATATCATCTACTATCGCTTCGGGGAAGAGCTCTCGTTTCCCTCGATTTACTATGGAGTCGATCGATCGTTCAAGCAAGACCTCAACGTGACGGCGTACATGATGTCGACCAGTGAGATCAAGGGAAGTATCGCCGTCGAGTCACTCCACAGCACGTTCTTTATATGGCTATGAAGATTCTGAGATTGAGAGTTGTCGACGGAATTCACAACACGTTCAGATGCGTCCGAGCCACCGAGAACATCACGCGAAAGATGATCGAGAGCCATCAGTTGCTTGCCGAGTGCGTGGGAAAAAACTTTGCTTTCCTCAAGTCGCTTCCAAACTCTGTTACCTACTGGTAGAATCGATCTCTTCGCGATGATCCGTCAGCTCGGGAAGCCAACCATGTTTCTAACAATGAGCGCCAATGAGATCCGATGGCAGCAACTGCTGAAAACAACGCTTCACCGCCTCGACGACTATTTTAAGGAGATCGACACGAGCCTCGAATAAATCTTGGAAACGTTTCACTGAAGCAAGCGAAGCCACCTAGTGAATGAGGACCCCACTGTCTGCTGCGTCTACTTCAGAAAGCTAGTCAACACCGTGATGTCGATGCTGCAAGGGAAGTGTAAATACAATCCATTCGGCAAATACCGTGGGCGCGACTTCTTCCAGAGGATCGAGTTTGAGCTACGCGGTAGTCCTCACGCTCACATACTGCTTTGACTTGAGAACGACCCGAAGGAGCTGGCTTGTGCCGTAAACGGTTCAACTCTTGATGGATTTGTGTTCAGTGATTCGCGAGGACATCGAAGAGGAGAGACGATTAGCAATCAAATACACCGACACATGTTCACATGCACAAAGCGAGGCGAGAGCCCGTGTCGCTTCAACATTCCGTTCTGGTCGATGCCCGAGACTAGAATTCTGCTGTCGATGGTGAGAGAGGATGGTCGCAAGAGCAGACTCAAGAGCAGAGCTCAAAAGCTAAGACATACAGCTCCAGGGACGGAATTACGAAAGCATTGACGAGTTTCTAGGCGATAAAAAGCTCAGCTACTAACAATACTTCCACATCATCCGAGCATCCCTGCGCCGTCCGACCGTTGTCTTCAAATGAGACATGACTCAAATCTATATAAATTCGTTCAACCCGTGGTTAGCTTCAGTTCTGAATTCCAACATGGATTTACAGTTTATACTAAAGGAATACTCGTGCGCTCAGTACGTCGTCGTCGAGTACGTGAATAAATCCAACCCAGGAATTTGTAACCTTCATAGAGAGCTACTGAAGCTGCACGAGGCGAACCCCGAGAAAGGTTACGTTCAGTTGATAAAGCAACTTAGTTTGAAACTCTGAACCACTGTTGAGATGGGCTCGCAAGAGGACGTGTGGTATCTGCTGCGACAACCGATAAGCCACAGCAGTAGACTCTTGAGTTACATTCCCACCGTGTGGCCACAAGTGCGACAGAAGGAGAAGAATAAGCGATCCTCGATGGACAAAGGGCTTAGACGAAAGCTCTACAAATATTTGGACTAAATCATTGATACAGAAATACGAGGATAGACCAAAGAATTTGAGCGACGTTTGCTTGGCCGATTTCGTCGCGTGGTACACGCCGTTGCGCACGAGGAGAGCAGGTCACAAACTCAAAGACGGTGAGCCAGAAGCTGATGAAGACGAGGAGGAGGATGAAGACCCGAACGACATGGGCAACGCGATCTCAAACGCAGTCATTCGCAATCAAACGCTATATCGACGTAAACAGACAGCCAGAATCATTAGATACAGACACTACGAGATCGTTGACACGACAAACTACGCTGCTGGCTACCCAAAATGCAAAACCAAGAAGGACACGAGATATCAAAGCCAGATTTACTAGACACAAAACAACAGATACAAAGATGAAACGATTCAGTTTACAGGCCCGTACGACTTGCGGAACACGCAGACATCAATAGTTCGTGTAGCCTCTATAGCTGGCAATAACGGCTGCTCACATGCCAGGGCATCGAGCGAAAGAGGATTTGGATGTGGGCTTGGGGTATGTCGGTCCAGGCTGCTTACACACGTTGCCACAGTTCATCAGGCGTAGCTGCGGGTAGTTCTTGTCGGGCCACTCGTTTGCCGATCAGCGACCAGACGTGTTCGATGGGCGACATATCGGGAGAACAGGCGGGCCACGACAGCAGTGACAACTGGTGAACCGTGAAGAATTGTTGCACGATGCGTGCCTCGTGCGGGCGCGCATAGTCCTGTTGAAACGTGGTCGCTGGCAGGTCCTGCAGGTAAGGGAGGACTCTGCGACGAGGCATCGGGAAGCTTCCCACGCACAGGTCCGGCAGCACAACACATTTCCACTACTTACACCCCGCCTTCTGTGCACCCTTCTTATAGTGCTTCTGGGTGGCGTGCTGGTCGCACAACTGGAAAAGCGGCAGTAAACCTCGACGGCACAAAGTCCCACTCGGCGTTTCGTCTCACGCCGCAAAGTAAAAAGGTCGGAAACTTGTTGCGCTAAGTTCAACAGTAATATCACCGACAATTTGCGGGAGTGAAGTATGTGATAATAGACGAAATCAGCATGATCGGATTGGATCTTCTTCACCGAGTATATTAGAGACTGCAAAAAATCGCGGGCGTATACGATCAGACATTCGGAGGACCACACATAATCTTCTGTGGCGATTTCCGACAGCTACCACTGGTAAACGCGAGACCAATATACTGTATAAAGGTAGCCGAAACATGATTTGCTGGGCGACTCTGTGGCAATCACTAAACTACTTTGAATTAATTCAAGTGATGCGGCAAAGCGAGGACTGATTATCCAGCATCCTCACCATGATCGGAAACGGCGACGGACTGCTACAGGACGAGATTGAGTTGATTTAGAGTCAATTCTGAACAGAGGAGAGGTGTAACGAAAATCTTCCCGAATGTAGTAAAACTATATCACCGCAATAGCAGCGCTGACGCTCACAACAAACGAGCTATCAAAACACAGCGATAAATCGTCGCAGACGACAAAATAATCGGTTACAGGAAGAGAACTGAGCTAACGACTTCGAGAACAAGCTACACAAGATGAGTGTCGCCAAAACGGGAGGGTTACCCTACTCGATCAAACCAGCGATTGGATTTCGATACATGATAGCGACGAATATAGACATCGATGATGGGCTAGTAAATGGAGCGATCGATACTTTGAGACGCATTGAGCAACTACACGAAGACATCACAACAGAAACCGAAAACGAGGCCAGCACCAGGAAAGAGACATCCTCGAAACTGATTAGACTCTGGCTCGAGTTTCCAACATCAGGCATGGGCAAAGCGGCGAGAATTAAATGCAAACCTCACGTCCTCTCAAAACCAAGCGTACTCAATTTGGCGTGGACACCGATTAGCAAACGCTCGGTAACCACTGGACTCGGCGGCTCCGTCAAATGCAAGCGAAGACATTTTCCATTAGTTCCAGCATCCGCAATCGCCATCTACAAGTCACAAGGAGCCACGTTCGACCAAATAGCCTTTGATTACGATATAGCACAGCAGAATCAGCTGGTTTACATGGCGTTGAGCAGAGTCACGAGACTAAACGGATTACATACTGGTGGGCAAAAATTAAGGACGAAGATGAGAAATTAGCATAAGAGCGGAACGAGCAGGGAGAACGGACCGAAAGACCACTCAGGAGATAGACTAGGGTCCGGTACGGTAGGGCATACGCATATATGCAGCATGACGTGGGGGGAGTGTCGGAAGGGTATAAAGCACACGGGTGGCGTACGCTCTGCAATTCGGTGAAAGCATATTGCATGGTGTACATCGGTTTGAACGTCGAGTTGCTGCCACAGTGTGATATGACCTACAGCCAATCCAGTAGACCACATCTGGATGACTTTACCCGAGGTCGCGTCATTGGGAAGTTGGAAAAGGGTCGAAGTGTGACTAGTGGGGCCGAGGAGTTCGGGATCGCTCACAGCATCGTTTCAGGAGCTTGGAGAGCATTTCAAACGAAAGGAACACCTGTCCGAGAGTTTAGCAGTGGTCGCCCACGAGCAACCACGGCAGCGGACGACCGGTATATTGTCCTACAGGCGAGAAGAGACAGACGGCAGACAGCGGGAGAAATCCCAAGGCACATGCAACAGACAACTGGACGTCTGTTATCGCGTTTTACCGTGGCCAGGAGGCTGCACAGAGGTGGTGTATTTCCACGACGATCAGTACGGTGTGTGCCATAAACGCCTGCTCATCGGAGACGGCGGTTTCTGTGGTGCCAGGAACACAAAAACTGGACACATCAGCAATGGGGTTGAGTTCTTTTTACGGATGAGAGCCGATTTAGTCTGACGAGAGATTCTGGAAGTATACACATCTGGAGAGAGCAGGGAGCACGCAATCACACCTCCAACATAATCGAAAGGGACCGATTTGAAGGTGGCGGAGTTCTCGTTTGGGGCGGTATCAAGCTTGGTGGCCGTACTGATCTCCACATCTTCCAAGGATGTTCAGTCACTGGTGTCCGCTATTGTACCGAGGTTCTCCTGCCTCACGTGCGTCTGATGTTGTAGAGTGAAAATATTCAACGCATGGATTAGCCCGCAAGGTCCCCGGACCTAAATCCAATCAAACACGTGTGAGACCTTCTCGGGAGACGCTTGGCAGCACGTCGCCAGCCGCCAGCAACGATTCCGCAGCTGCGATTGACGCTACAAGAGGAATGGGCCGCGATGCTTCAACAGCTTCTTAACAAACTCGTCCTCAGAATGGACAGACGTTGTAAATCCTGCAACGCAGTCAGGGGTGATCATATGTCCTACTAAAGACTGAATTTTTCTTCGCAGCTGCCTGTCACATGGACGTTTCTGTTTTCTGTCCAGTAGTGCTCGAAACTACCTTTTCAATAAAGTGCTTTTGTATCCTTTGGATTCCTTGTTTGAACGGTTTTGCTCACTTGTCCCATATTCTAACATCTTGGGGATCTTAAGGTATGACTTGAGTCCATGTGGAGTACTTCTGCACGACGTTACATTCGAAAAACCGTCTCGTCCTTAATTTTTGCACGCCAGTATCAGAAATTACAAAGACGACTTCAAATTCTACAACGGCGCAGGGGGTACGGCTCCGCCAGTGAAAGACATCCGAGACGAGTGCGCGAGAGTACAACAGCACAAGTTGCCCAACATCACGCAACGAGTACAATGGTTCGCGTTCGCCGACGAGCAAACAGGCGAGAGCGTCACGGTCACGATAACGAATATTAACGCACAGAGTTTAGTCGCACATGCACTCGACAATTGCAACAAGCACATGCCGAGTGCATGTGCTTCGGGAACCAGATTATCTCACGATCTCAGAGACTTAGATGGACGAGTCACAATCGATTCAACGCGAAGGATTCGACTTAAAGGTACTAATGAACGAATAAAAAAAAAGTCTTCAACCGTCCATCTCAAAACAAGTGTCGTTGACCAAAAGACGACGAATAGCCGGCGGCGTCGCAGTCTACAGTATTCTAAACAGTCCCGCCGAATGCAGAGTGATCGAGATAAAGTTGAACGCGAGAAACGGATAATTGAAGACTACGTGGGAGACATGTGCCGCGTCGACATCACACTGAACGGCAAATCGCGCTTCATTCTCGGATGCGTTTACATTCACACGAACGTCTCCATCTCGGACCTCGAAATGTTTCTCTCTGCGACGATGATCAAGTACCCCGAGAACGCCAAGAAAATCAACAAGAATATAATTGGGGACACTGAGGTATCGATGATAATCATGGGAGACTTTAACGTCGACGCTCAAACGAATCTACACGAGCTCTATTTCATGAAGACTCAGTTTAACTTGAACTTTATGCCGACGCGATCGCCAACCACGCTAGAAAACACATACATCGACTTGACTTTCGCGAGAAACATTATCGTCGACCTCATGCCATATGTGAGCTACTTCTCGTACCATCGGCCCCTCGTCAGCACGACCATTCTCAGCCTAGCATAAGTAAGCCATTCTCTCAAAATACATTACTCTCTGTACAAGATTTCTGTAAACAGCGAAAAAAAAATCCCTCTAAACCTAAAATCTGCGCATTCACTCATTTCTAACACCCACCCGACGTCCAACAGCCACGCAGAGTATTCTACGCCCAAAAGACCTGCGGCCGTGGCTCCGACACAGCCCCCCCCCCCCCCCAAATTTTCACCAATATTTTCTCCAATTGTTGTATAGATTTCACAGAATGTGCTGTGTAGTCTCTCAAGCATTTATTTCATTTTCATTTTACCAGTTAATCCTATGTTCTAGAGAATGTAGACAATCGGCCATTGTAAATGTTGCTGGGAGATGTATTCGAATGGAAACGCTAAAAAGTGCGTTCAAGGAAATTACTCTCTAAATGACACTATTATGAAAAAACTGCACTATCATAAATATCATAATTATAAAAGAATAAACCTCGATCTTTATATGTCGCGTCTTTTGTTTACATTTGCTGTTACCATGACTACTAAACGTTACACGATACATTAAATACTGGCTTTCATTCTCATATACACGGTCGAGTCACATTATTGTGACCACCAAGTAATATCCAGAGTAACCACTCTGTGGAGCGCGGACAGAACCTAGACGTGCTGGGAGTGACCCAATAAGGTGCTGGAAGATGTTCACAGGTATGTGGAGCCATGCTAACAACAGTGCATCTGACAGCTGCTGGAGGGTGCGTAGTGGAGGATCCATATAGCGAATAACATGATCAAGGTGGTCCCACAGTTGCTCAATTAGGTTTAAGTCTAGCATATTAGCGGGCCAGGGAAGTACTTTGATGTCTTCATCGTGCTCTTCCAACCACTCTCGGACGTTTCTTGCTGTGTGGCAGGTCGCATTGTCGTGCTGGAAGATCCCATCCGCCCCAGGGAAGACAATCAGCATGTATGGGTGTACATGGTCTGCAAGGATGGATTCATAACGAATTCCTTTCATAGTGCCTTCCACAGGCATGAGTGGACCCAGGGAATGCCACGAAAACATTTCCCAGACCATAACGCTACCCCCACCAGCTTGTGTTCTTCCAGTAATGGTTGAAGAGTGTTTGTTCTCCGATGTTTCTCGCTTTATAAGTCAAAGTCCATCGGTTCTATGAAGAAGAAAACGTGACTCATCGGAGAAGGCAATCCATTGTCAATCAGCGGATGTCGAATTCCGATACTGCCGCGCAAATGTAAGCCTTCTCTGCCGATGAAACTTTGTTAGCATAGGTGCAGTGATCATCCGTCTGCATCGGAGCGCCATACGCAGCAGGGTTCGATTAACAGGCGTTTTAGACACACTTCCGGTAGCCCACTGGTTCATTCGGCCAGTGAGTTGCACCACTATAGCGTGTCGATCGGCCCTCACGCACCTTCGCAGCTGACGTTCACCTCTCACATCAGTGGCACGTGGTGCTCCGCAGTTTCCACGTCGCTTATTCGCAATGGTTTCAGTTATCCAATCACGATGCACCGTAACCACAGCAGCACGCGAACAGTTCACAAACTGCGCTGTTTCAGGAATACTGCCACCCTTGTCCCGAAATCGGATAATCATGCCTTTTCAAAAATCTGACAAATCGCTCCTTTTATCCATGATAGCAACGAGTGATATGTTTTCAGACTGCCTACAGCACACCTTATATACCCTCCAAACCAGCTCACGACACGTGACTTCTCTCATTGGGTACACGCTGTTGACGTCAACAGTAGGAGGTGGTCACCATAATATGACTCCACTGTGTATAATTTCCGTAATAATCCCATACAAAAATATTATGCTTTGTTGCCACAGCACCATAAACCTGTTTTTAACAGCTGCTCCTAAGCTCAGATATAGAGATGGGTCACGGGTCAACGCATCGACAATTCTTCTCGGGTCAAACTTGTTGGGTCAAGGTGTTCCTGACCTGATTTCGACCTGGTTTGATTTTTGGAGAGAAAGAAAAATGCGCACTCTGGAATTTTGTGTTCGATATTGGTGTCAGCGGAGTGAAAAATGATTTGTCATGCAAAAATATTGCTGTCTGTTTCTTAAAGCAACGAAGACTTCCACTGATCGACTACACGGCGCCGATGTTAGACACACCGACACCATATCGTCGAACGATACTTTCTTTGCGTTTGTTTTCACTATGATTGACCGGAGCAAGGTACAGACAAACACCTCTTGTCTGCTTTTCTGCTGATTTACTCTCTCACACCCCGCGTGTCACATTGTAAGTTGCTTTTCACATCGCTTCCTTTGCATTGAGCATTTTAAGGTTTTCGTTTGACGTGCTGATCTCTCGTTCCGATGGCATGTCGTGTTGGAATTAATGCCTTATTTGTTAATATAGATGAATTTAATAAAAAGAGAGTGAAAAAAGCGAGAACCAATGATCGGACAATGATAAAATCAACATCAGCATTTTGGAAACATTCAACTCATTACAAGCTTGTGAAAATTGGTCTTGCTGTGAAATATATTCTGAATCTTGAATGCTATCAAGAAAACAGCAAAAACTGAAATTAAACATAAAACAATTTACTTAATTTCAAAATTTTGACTGTAGCGCTATCAGAAGTAGGTGGAACAGACTTAACATTACTCTGAAGGGACTTTTTGACTCTCGCAGATGTGTTTGCAAACATGTATAAAACAGTTAGGTTGTGTCATGCAAATGAAAAATATATACAGTATATCGGGTCCAATTTTGGTGGTCGGGTCCAATTACGTGACGGCGGGTCCAGGTCCAAACTTTTTGACTCTTTTCCAACTCTGCCTGGGATATCATCTCATCCAAAGAATTCTGACGTGATATCATGATGTCACACAACCAAATTCGTTTCAACAATACCCTTGGAGAAAGGAAACGCTACGTCACGAATATTCGTCCTGTTTTGATTTTAACAAACGACCATACAAATTTTGAATATGTGAATCCGTTTTTTGGTGTAAATATGACATGGATAGTAAGTCAGATAACATCCGAAAACTTGAAAATATCTTCGACCTGGAGCGGGATTCAAACCCGCGTATCCCTGATAGCGCCCAAGTATGCTAGCCACTACACCACCCAGAATGACTAAGTTTCTAGTTTCCGATTAATTTGAATATAACCATCACAGGATTCCCTAGTCGAAGCAACCGGCATTCATGTTTAGCTAATCTAGAGGTTAAGAATTCTATCCCGTGATTGCCCAGAGGAGCAGATAAATCATGGATGGAATACGGGACTACACCATAGAATACAAATTTTGAAGATGTGAATCCGTTTTTTTGGTGTAAATATGACATGGATAGTAAGTCAGTTAACATCCGAAAACTTGAAAATATCTTCGTCCTGGAGCTGGATTCAAACCCGCGTATCCCTGATAGCGCCCAAGTATGCTAGCCACTACACCACCCAGAATGACTAAGTTTCTAGTTTCCGATTAATTTGAATATAACCATCACAGGATTCCCTAGTCGAAGCAACCGGCATTCATGTTTAGCTAATCTAGAGGTTAAGAATTCTATCCCGTGATTGCCCAGAGGAGCAGATAAATCATGGATGGAATACGGGACTACACCATAGAATACAAATTTTGAAGATGTGAATCCGTTTTTTTGGTGTAAATATGACATGGATAGTAAGTCAGTTAACATCCGAAAACTTGAAAATATCTTCGTCCTGGAGCGGGATTCAAACCCGCGTATCCCTGATAGCGCCCAAGTATGCTAGCCACTACACCACCCAGAATGACTAAGTTTCTAGTTTCCGATTAATTTGAATATAACCATCACAGGATTCTCTAGTCGAAGCAACCGGCATTCATGTTTAGCTAATCTAGAGGTTAAGAATTCTATCCCGTGATTGCCCAGAGGAGCAGGTAAATCATGGATGGAATACGGGACTACAACATAGAATACAAATTTTGAAGATGTGAATCCGTTTTTTTGGTGTAAATATGACATGGATAGTAAGTCAGTTAACATCCGAAAACTTGAAAATATCTTCGTCCTGGAGCGGGATTCAAACCCGCGTATCCCTGATAGCGCCCAAGTATGCTAGCCACTACACCACCCAGAATGACTAAGTTTCTAGTTTCCGATTAATTTGAATATAACCATCACAGGATTCCCTAGTCGAAGCAACCGGCATTCATGTTTAGCTAATCTAGAGGTTAAGAATTCTATTCCGTGATTGCCCAGAGGAGCAGATAAATCATGGATGGAATACGGGACTACACCATAGAATACAAATTTTGAAGATGTGAATCCGTTTTTTGGTGTAAATATGACATGGATAGTAAGTCAGTTAACATCCGAAAACTTGAAAATATCTTCGTCCTGGAGCGGGATTCAAACCCGCGTATCCCTGATAGCGCCCAAGTATGCTAGCCACTACACCACCCAGAATGACTAAGTTTCTAGTTTCCGATTAATTTGAATATAACCATCACAGGATTCTCTAGTCGAAGCAACCGGCATTCATGTTTAGCTAATCTAGAGGTTAAGAATTCTATCCCGTGATTGCCCAGAGGAGCAGGTAAATCATGGATGGAATACGGGACTACAACATAGAATACAAATTTTGAAGATGTGAATCCGTTTTTTTGGTGTAAATATGACATGGATAGTAAGTCAGTTAACATCCGAAAACTTGAAAATATCTTCGTCCTGGAGCGGGATTCAAACCCGCGTATCCCTGATAGCGCCCAAGTATGCTAGCCACTACACCACCCAGAATGACTAAGTTTCTAGTTTCCGATTAATTTGAATATAACCATCACAGGATTCCCTAGTCGAAGCAACCGGCATTCATGTTTAGCTAATCTAGAGGTTAAGAATTCTATCCCGTGATTGCCCAGAGGAGCAGATAAATCATGGATGGAATACGGGACTACACCATAGAATACAAATTTTGAAGATGTGAATCCGTTTTTTTGGTGTAAATATGACATGGATAGTAAGTCAGATAACATCCGAAAACTTGAAAATATCTTCGACCTGGAGCGGGATTCAAACCGGCGTATCCCTGATAGCGCCCAAGTATGCTAGCCACTACACCACCCAGAATGACTAAGTTTCTAGTTTCCGATTAATTTGAATATAACCATCACAGGATTCTCTAGTCGAAGCAACCGGCATTCATGTTTAGCTAATCTAGAGGTTAAGAATTCTATCCCGTGATTGCCCAGAGGAGCAGGTAAATCATGGATGGAATACGGGACTACAACATAGAATACAAATTTTGAAGATGTGAATCCGTTTTTTTGGTGTAAATATGACATGGATAGTAAGTCAGTTAACATCCGAAAACTTGAAAATATCTTCGTCCTGGAGCGGGATTCAAACCCGCGTATCCCTGATAGCGCACGAGTATGCTACCCACTACACCACCCAGAATGACTAAGTTTCTAGTTTCCGATTAATTTGAATATAACCATCACAGGATTCCCTAGTCGAAGCAACCGGCATTCATGTTTAGCTAATCTAGAGGTTAAGAATTCTATCCCGTGATTGCCCAGAGGAGCAGATAAATCATGGATGGAATACGGGACTACACCATAGAATACAAATTTTGAAGATGTGAATCCGTTTTTTTGGTGTAAATATGACATGGATAGTAAGTCAGTTAACATCCGAAAACTTGAAAATATCTTCGTCCTGGAGCGGGATTCAAACCCGCGTATCCCTGATAGCGCCCAAGTATGCTAGCCACTACACCACCCAGAATGACTAAGTTTCTAGTTTCCGATTAATTTGAATATAACCATCACAGGATTCCCTAGTCGAAGCAACCGGCATTCATGTTTAGCTAATCTAGAGGTTAAGAATTCTATCCCGTGATTGCCCAGAGGAGCAGATAAATCATGGATGGAATACGGGACTACACCATAGAATACAAATTTTGAAGATGTGAATCCGTTTTTTTGGTGTAAATATGACATGGATAGTAAGTCAGTTAACATCCGAAAACTTGAAAATATCTTCGTCCTGGAGCGGGATTCAAACCCGCGTATCCCTGATAGCGCCCAAGTATGCTAGCCACTACACCACCCAGAATGACTAAGTTTCTAGTTTCCGATTAATTTGAATATAACCATCACAGGATTCCCTAGTCGAAGCAACCGGCATTCATGTTTAGCTAATCTAGAGGTTAAGAATTCTATCCCGTGATTGCCCAGAGGAGCAGATAAATCATGGATGGAATACGGGACTACACCATAGAATACAAATTTTGAAGATGTGAATCCGTTTTTTTGGTGTAAATATGACATGGATAGTAAGTCAGTTAACATCCGAAAACTTGAAAATATCTTCGTCCTGGAGCGGGATTCAAACCCGCGTATCCCTGATAGCGCCCAAGTATGCTAGCCACTACACCACCCAGAATGACTAAGTTTCTAGTTTCCGATTAATTTGAATATAACCATCACAGGATTCCCTAGTCGAAGCAACCGGCATTCATGTTTAGCTAATCTAGAGGTTAAGAATTCTATCCCGTGATTGCCCAGAGGAGCAGATAAATCATGGATGGAATACGGGACTACACCATAGAATACAAATTTTGAAGATGTGAATCCGTTTTTTTGGTGTAAATATGACATGGATAGTAAGTCAGTTAACATCCGAAAACTTGAAAATATCTTCGTCCTGGAGCGGGATTCAAACCCGCGTATCCCTGATAGCGCCCAAGTATGCTAGCCACTACACCACCCAGAATGACTAAGTTTCTAGTTTCCGATTAATTTGAATATAACCATCACAGGATTCCCTAGTCGAAGCAACCGGCATTCATGTTTAGCTAATCTAAAGGTTAAGAATTCTATCCCGTGATTGCCCAGAGGAGCAGATAAATCATGGATGGAATACGGGACTACACCATAGAATACAAATTTTGAAGATGTGAATCCGTTTTTTTGGTGTAAATATGACATGGATAGTAAGTCAGTTAACATCCGAAAACTTGAAAATATCTTCGTCCTGGAGCGGGATTCAAACCCGCGTATCCCTGATAGCGCCCAAGTATGCTAGCCACTACACCACCCAGAATGACTAAGTTTCTAGTTTCCGATTAATTTGAATATAACCATCACAGGATTCTCTAGTCGAAGCAACCGGCATTCATGTTTAGCTAATCTAGAGGTTAAGAATTCTATCCCGTGATTGCCCAGAGGAGCAGATAAATCATGGATGGAATACGGGACTACACCATAGAATACAAATTTTGAAGATGTGAATCCGTTTTTGGTGTAAATATGACATGGATAGTAAGTCAGTTAACATCCGAAATCCTGGAGCGGGATTCATACATAATTAAACGGCGTATTTTCTTTAGCTTTTCTTATAAATTTACAGGGGAAGAAGAAAAGTCACACACACACACACACACACACACACACAAAATAAATACGCTGAATTAAGGTCCACGCGTGAGAACAATAACATTGCTTTTAGCTACAACTCACTGCGAAACTCAATATTTGAGTAATTAGACACAAGGTAATTACATGTTTGCGTTTATTTGTTTCATCATCATCATCATCATTGTCAACCATTATCAATCCACTGCTGGACGAAGGTCTCCCCAAGTTTCCTCCACAACGGCCTGTCTTGTGCCAGTCTCCTCCATGTCACCCCTGAATACTTTCGAATTTCATCCACCCATCTCCCATGTGGTTTTCTTCTGGGTCTTTTCCTGTCCCTTGGAATCCAATCTAAAATTTTGGCTGTCCATCGATGATCTGTCCTTCTGGCAGTATGTCCAGCCCATTGCCATTTCAGGGATTTAACTCTGATCATGATGTCTTCCACTCTTGTCATTTTTCGGATCCACGAGTTCCTCTTCTTATCTCTCCTGGTTACACCAAGCATGCACCTCTCCATGCTACTTTGAGTTGTCTGCAGCCTTTGTATGTCTCTTTTAGTTAAGGTCCACGTCTCTGCACCATACGTAAGTACTGGAAGGATACATTGATCAAACACTTTTCTTTTAAGACATAATGGCATATTGCTCTTGAAAATTATGCTGTTTCTTCCAAAAGCTCTCCAGGCAAGTTTTGTACGCCGATTAATTTCTTCATCAATGTGACCCTCACTTGATATCTGCTGTCCAAGATAAACGTACGTGTCCGTTATCTCCAGCTTTTCTCCATCAATCGATAAATCTTCATTTCTTGTAAAAGCATTGAACATCACTTTTGTCTTTCGAAAGTTCATTTTTGATCCCACTTCTTTACTCTTGTCAGCAAGTTCCTGGATCATACTCTGCAGCTCTGATGGGGTAGTTGCAAAAATGACTACGTCATCAGCAAAACGAAGGTGGGTTAGATAATCTCCATTAATCTTTATCCCTTTGTTTTCCCAGTTCAGTGATTGAAAGATATTTTCCAATGTGGCATTAAAGAGCTTCGGAGATATGGTGTCACCTTGTCTCACTCCTTTTCCAATTTTTATGTGTGTTGTATTTTCAAACAGCCGAATCTTTGCACTTGCATTTTCATAGATGTTATTAATAATATTAATGTATGCATCTTCAATACCGCAGGATTTCAGAGCCCTTGCAACTGCTGATGGTTTCACCGAATCAAAGGCTTTTTCATAATCGATAAAAGCCATGCACAATGGAAGTTCATATTCCCTCGCTCTTTCAATTAGTTCTCTCAGCACGTGGATATGATCTATTGTGCTGTAGCCACTCCTGAATCCAGCTTGTTCTCTCGGTTGAGCCATGTCCAGTGTTACCTTCAAGCGGTGTGAAAGAACTTTAGTGAAGATTTTGTAAACTACTGATAGGAGGCTGATAGGTCTGTAGTTTCCAAGATCCTCAATGTCACCTTTCTTATGTAGCAGGATCATTGTAGCGGTGTTCCAATCCTCAGGAATCTTTCCTTCATTAAGGCATCGAGTGAAAATTTGGGCGAGTACTGTTTCGATTTCTCCACTTGCTTCTTGTATGATGTCTACAGTTATTCCATCTTCTCCTGGAGCTTTTCCCCTCTTCATGTTCTTGATTGCATGTGCAACTTCTGCTAGAAGGACTGGAGGAACTCTGATACTGGTATCTTTCATGATGTCTGGAGTGCATGTATCATCCCTTTCATATAATTTGGAGTAGAAATCTTTCACTCTTGTCAAAATTTCGCCTCTATTTCTTGTTACAGAACCATCTTCTTTTCTCAGTGCCATAATCTGTTTTCTTCATTTACTGAGATGTCCCTTTACTATCTTTAGGCTTTGGTTGTTTTCAATTGCTTTCCTCACTAGTTCACAGTTGAATTTTCTTACGTCTTCAGTGATACTTTTTCTTACTCTCTTGCATAGCTCTATATATTCCACTTTGGAAGTCACATCTTCTTCAGTTGTCCTCATCTCTCTTCTTTTTTGCATCAACATTTTCGTTTTTCCTGATAATTTATTTACATGCAACTTGTTCTTAGACCCAGCTAATTTTGTTGCTGTTTCCATAAGAGCTTTGGTTACTTTTTCTGATAACTTCAGAGATGTCCACTTCTTCCGATGTTAGGCCTTCTAAAGCAGAGAACCTGTTCTTCAGTTCCAATTTGAAGGTCTTATGGTGTTTTTTAAGGTTGGTTATGTCAATAGATTTTGTTTGTGTTATGAGCTTGCCACGTTCAAGTTTAGTGTTGAGGTGCATTTTACATCTCACCAATCTATGGTCACTACCTGTGTTGAACTTGTTTAGCACACTGCAGTCTTCTATGACGAATTTTTTGTTACACATAATAAAATCAATTTCACTTGCCGTCCCATTAGGATGTCTCCATGTCCATTTCCTGTGTGGCTTTTTCTTGAAGAAGGAGTTCAAGATGAAAAACCCTTCTGCCTCTGCAAACTCAACGAGAGTATTTCCACGCTGGTTTCTGTTGCCGTGACCGAATTTACCTACTGAAGTTTCATTCTGTTGCTGTTGCCCTATTTTTGCATTGCAATCTCCCATAATTATTTTCAAGTGCTGCTTACCTTTATTATTCATCTGTATATTAATTCATTGGGGATATGCACATATCTAATGCATTTTTCCTCGAAATTCTGCGGCGAAAGCATCTCTCTATTCTAAAAAAAAGTAACTGCTGCCGAGGTTTCAGAAATTTCGCGACATTCTTGCTTTCCTAGCTCGCAGCGCAAAATGTATTGAACACAAAAATATGACATTTACATCGTTTGTAGAGAATTGTTTGGAAAACTCGCTGAAATAAACCGTTTCTCGATTTTAGCGATACATCAAGAGCTATTGTATTTCAAAGTTAAGGTAAGCAAAAAAGTGCTATCAGGTCGCGTTCTGGACACACTAACAGCAACAGAACCACGAAACTTTGTAGGCATGTAGTGCCATGACCGAATATTTTCACCTCGTCGCTCTTTATTTGAATTTCGATTTAGTTAACGAGAAATTAAATTTCTAAATTTAACAAAATTCCCTATTTCGCGAAGGGCTCCATTTAAGAAAACGGACAGATGACAAACTATAAATTATAACGCATTGCAATTTTTACAGCATAAACTTAAAACTATCGTCCCTTTTTTACAAAAAACAAATTAAGAAAAAGTCATTTTCTGATTATTAAGCATTTTTTAAAGACGCAAAAGAAAGAAACGAACGGCTTGTCTTCATAAGGTCTTTATTGCTCAAAATGTTGGGAAAAGAACCCCGAACAAAATATATACAAGTACAAAATAAATATAGTAACAAGAAATGGGAGAGAACAAGGTGATCGCCAGCAATAAAAAACAAATAAATACAATATAAATGGTGTGAAAAAGCGGGCGCTCGCAGGCTGCCCAGTTTAACAGTAGTAAAAAATATCAGTCAATGAGTCCATTGGTGACAGTAGAAATAAAATGTGTCAGTCAAAAAAATATCAGTCAATGAGTCCATTGGTGACAATAGAAATAAAATGTGTCTGTGAGTTCACCGAAAAAAAAAAAAAACAGACGGTAAAGCAGTAAGAGTTCAAAGGTAAACAATTTCAAAACAAAACGCGAATTCAATAGTAAAAGTAAGTCTCGCACTTGGGCAGAAAAGTAGACACAGAACACTAATGAAGAACACTGATGATGGAATAAAACACAGTAGTGGAGAGCCGAAAGTTAAGCCAGCAGTTCCACGACATTTTCGACGACTTGGAACCAAGGCTGATGTGGTGACCATATAGACATGAAGTTTGGAACAGTGTTATTGGCTTGTGCAATGTCAAATTCGAGTTGTAGTCTGGTTGTAACGGAGTGACGATATCTGCGGCAGAGGAAACGACGAGCTGTGTGATAACGGCGGAGGGAAGGTTGATCGACGCTGCGATGATAGTATAGATAGATTGTATACTTCGCTTGTAGAATTAGGAAGGAGCATACATGATTATGCGTGGGAGCCGACGGAAAGTGGTGACGTAACACAAGATAATGTGACATGGTGTGAAGGTGAGCACAAACTTTTTGAAGGAGAGAGAACATCAGAGAGAACAAGGGCTGAAACATCAGACACAAGAAGTATGCATGATGAACATCTCCGAGGGTTGAACAAAAAAACAAAGAGGTGAAGTCAGATGACGGAAACGGTGAAGAGTTCGAGGAGTCAGTAGGCGGCGATGAAGATGTAACCAATGAATGTCACAAGCTTTTGGAGAGGCCAGAGAAGTATGAGAGTCTGTCCAGGTGGCTGGCAAATCTGAAGATGGTACATTAGGAATAGGCATTGGTTCAAGAAAATGTGTTAAAAAATGCTAATAAAGAAGCTTGACAGTAACCTGATGAGGAAGGAAAGGAACATCATTGAGATACACAAGAAAAGGAAGGCTATGAGGCGCTGAGGGTTGCGAGATAAGTCCATGTTGATCTGCGAAGAGAGGATAGAGTCGACGAATACTGACTTGAAGTAATCGAAGCTGAGAACGATGAATGGGCGAATCCGAAAGAGGAGGAGTGATCTGGGAGAGCGATTTCCAGCGAAGGTTGGAATCCACGAGTTGAGAGACTCGCACCACGCCACTGGTGAACCAGGTGGAGAAGTGCAAATATGAAGAAGCAGTGGAACGGATAGCAGAAGAAAAGAAGAGAGGTTCCGCAAGGAGATCGTTAGTAGCGGCAGGGGGAAGGCGAATAGGATATAAGGAACGCCAGAGGGTAAGAGCGGATCTGTAAAACTCAGGGAAATGGCTCGGAACGAGAGGAAAGAGGTCCATGCGGAGAAAAGTTGAGACAGTGAGGTGGGGACTACGGGGAAAGAGAAGCGTGTCGACAATGGTTTGAGAAGAAGAAGGTTGGAGAAAGAAATTCCGAAGGAAATTTTGAAGGTGGAAAGCTTTGAACTTCAGAGAGATATCGGAGAGAGAGAGACCACCAAAAGAAATAGGAAGAACGAGAGTGCAGTGCTGCACCCAATGAATGACATTCCAGACGAAATTAGTGAAGGTACGTTGAAGTTCGCGAAGCAAAAACTGCGGAGGAAGGTGCGCAATCCAAACATGAAAAAGATGGTTGGAGAAAGGTGTTGAGGAGGTAGGCACGGCTGAGGAACGACAGAAAAGGCTTGAGACGGTAAAAAGGTGCTAGGCGGCGATTGACCCTTTGAACCAGGGGAGTCCAGGTAGCAGCGGCGACCGCAGAGGGGTCTCCAATGTAGACTCCGAGGAATTTGGCAACACTTGAAGACCAGCGGGCACCCCATGGGCGGTCAGCGCGGATCGTCCACGACCCAGCCCATAATCCAGAGCATTTATCCATGTTGAGTGAAGAACCAGAAATCGCAGCATATTCAAGATAGGTATTTCGAAGAGTTTCGAATGCTCCCTCAGAACGGATGAAGACTGTTAAGTCATCTGCGTATGCCGAAAGAACTGTGTGGTGGTGACGGGTGCACGCAACTCCTCGCGGAACTGAGGAAAACAAACGAGAACGGAGACAAATCAAAAGCGGTTCAAAAGAGAGAGCAAAGAGTTGACCTGACAGGGGGCAGCCCTGCCGGATCCCACTAGCGAAAGGAATAGCAGAGGTGAGAAATGCTGAAGTACGAACACGAAAGAAGGAGTGAGAGTAAAGATTGGAAAGCGCCAAACGGAAGGAGGAAGGAAAACCAAACTGGCGAAGAACAGTGAAGAGATATGAGTGGTTAATTGAATCAAAAGCTTGACGCTGGTCGATATTGAAAATTGCGAGAGGTTCAGAGAGTCGAGAAGCAAGAGAGTATAAGTTACGAATGACAGAGATGTTAGAAGCGATTGAGCGAGAAGGAACAGTGTAGGTCTGATCAGGATGGATGATGTGCGAAAGAACTGGATTAAGGCGAAGAGCAAGAACTTTGGCAAAGATTTTGTAATCGGTATTTAGAATGGAAATAGGCCGCCAGTTTGTCAAGAGTCCAAGGTTGCCAGATTTTGGAATAAGGCGAAGTAGAGCAAAGGAAAAAGCTGAAGAAGAAAAGGAAGACGAAGAAAAAACGAAGTTAAAGCAGGCAACAAGAAGAGGAAGAAGAGTTGGAAGAAAAGCCTTATAAAAGGAAAGAGGAAGACCGTCTTCACCTGGTGAGGAACGATCATTAAGACTGAAAACAGAAGAACGAATTTCGGCTGGTGAGATTGGAGCACTGAGCGAAGAAAAGAAACATTGAGGGACTTGAGGAAGACCGTGAAGAAGTGGAGAGGAATCAGCTGGAGGCATCTGAGTAGGTTGAAAACGACCAGAAAAGTATGAATGGGTATGTTGGGAGATGAGGGAGGGGTCTGCCGTGGTAGATCCATCCGGAAGGGAAAGATAAGCGATGGTATTGTATTTAGTTCGATGTTCTTCAAGATGACGAAGACTCTGAAGGGGATCATCATGAAAGTGAAGAAGGGGTGAACTTCAAGCGAGTCAGAGCAGATTTAGCCGATGATTGGAGGCGATGATGAAGTCGGGCTTGCAGGATTTCAAAGTTAGGATCGGTGTGCGAGGTAGACTGAAGAGAACGGCGGATTGAATCTATGTCCATAAGACGATTGGTGCGAACAGAAAAACAAAAGCGTTTAGCAAACGCAGAAATGGAATGCTTGGTGGAGAGCCACAGAGCTGCCGGGTCAACAGTGGAGGAAAGTTGATTGACTGATTGCGCAATAATGGAATTGACATGAGAAATAAAAAGTTGGATCTTGCAGGCAGAAATCATCAAGGGTCCAAACCATTGGGTGAGGGACACCAGTGGAAGGAAGATGAAATTGAAGAACGACTGGACGATGGTCGGAGGAAACAGCTGGAGCATGTGAAACAGAAACAAGGGAAGAACGCAAAAAACTGGAAACATAAAATCGATCCAAACGTGCAGCAGCGTTGGAGGATCCTGCAGGAGGAAACCAAGTGAAATCACGGGTCACAGGATGGAGAAGGCGAAATGCATCTTGGAGATCAAAATTAAAGACCAGTTGAGTGAGTTGCGAAACCAGAGAAGAGCGGAAATCTTGAGACCCATCACGATCGAAAAGAGGTTGCAGCGTACAGTTAAAGTCACCAGCCATAATCACAATTTCAGAAGACGGAATCTCAGCGAGAATTGTAGTAACATGAAGAAAGAGGGATGTAGCTTCTGAATCACTACGAGGAACGTGCAAATTTAACAAATGAAAACGGGTAGAAAGGAAGCGAAAAGAAAGGTATTGAAAAATCCCGAGCAGGCTCTGTGACTCAACAACGTCAGACAGAAACGGAAGAAAACGATTATGAATGCCAATTGCGGTGCCGGACCCCCAAATGGGCACGGAAATTGTGAAAAAAGACAAAAGGCCAGCGTCGCCAGCGGGAAATGTCTGTCAAAGGAGAACAGTTTGTTTCCTGCAGGAGAATGATGTTAGCTTTAAGATAACGAATATCTTCGAAGACAAGAGCATTAGTTGCCGACGCAGCAAAGCTTCGGCAGTTGAAACTAACGCAAATCAGTTGGGATATCATGAACAGGCTGTAGATGGTTTTCGAGTTCAGCTGAGAGCTTCTTCAACAGGTATGAAAGACGCCGCTGAAACTGGGCAGCATCAGGAGGAAGAGTAATATTTCTCAAAAATTCATCAAGTAATTGAAGTTGTTGAAGCATTTCAGGTAACCTATTTAACTTGGATTGAATACACGGGATTGTTAGCAATTTACGTTTTTTAGGGTGTTGAATTAGTTCAAGAAGTTCGGTGTATGTGAGCGGTTGCACTGGAACAGAACAGTCTTTGAAAAGAGTTGAAAGTTTGGTTATGGTGGGAAAAGAAGAATCATCTTCAACATCCGAAGCAACCGATGCTGATTCACTTAAATCAGCAGCAACATCCATATCATCTTCAGTAGGGAGGCATGCGAATCTGTTTGTTGTACGAAGTGGAGAAGAAAAATTCTCCACGCCAGGTGAGGTTCCAGAGGAAGTGGCAGAAGATTTGGTCCGAGAACGCCATGAGCGTCGCGAACGCTTTGGAGAAGACTCCGCAGAATTTGGGCGTTTCCCTGGAAGTTTTGGGTCCAGAGGAGCCCTCAGAAGAAGGAAGAGGTGGAAATGAGATGTCATCAATGACAGCAGATTTGAACGGTTCAGAAGCAGACGTTTGAATTTGCGAAACAGGCTGTAAAACGGGTGCCAATTTTTTGCACGGTAGTGGCGCTTGAGTGCTGGGCAATGAAGATGCAGAAGTTTTGAAAGAAAGCAGCTGTTCGGAATTGAATGGTAAAGACGGTTCAGTGTTTGGCAATAACTGCGTATTTGAAAGAAAGCGCCTTCTCGGAGTTGTATGGTAATGGCAGTTCTGAAACAGGCAAAGACAACGAAATATCTGCAGTCATGGAAGGAGCAATCAGCAGAGATGGTGACGTGGTTGACATAGGAGCAACAGTTTGTTCAGTAGTAAGGGAGGAAGAAGTGGAAGATGGAGGTGCATCGGGAACCCTCGTCGAAGGGACAGCACCAGGTGCAGGTGTGCGGTGAGGGCACTCAGAAACCAGGTGTCCCTCAGCTCGGCACCGGAAGCACTGAACACCAGCAAATAAGTTGAAAACGTATGTTCGTGTGTCCGTAACAAGTTGCAGAGTTGTGGGCGGTAAGAAATGGCTTGGTCAGTGGGGAAAATAACACGATATTGGCGACGACCCCCTTGCACAAAGTTGAAAGGAGAGTCTCTGGCAGCAGCTGGAAGAAATTTTGTCTCTCCCACTACTCGACCAAGAGTGCCGAGTGCAGCAACAAGTAAGTTGTCAGGAATAGCAGTAGGCACAGGAGATAATGTCACTGTGACCAAGTGCTGTGCAGAAGCAACAGGTTGCAAGTGAAAGGAGCCAATATCAATGCCTGTAGCAAGAACGGTGTCGGTGGCTGTTTGGTGAACAAAATGAACGACAACACCCCCTCCAATGCGAATAATTGAAACGATGCTTTCCTTGGGAACAACTTTAACCAAGGCCTCCAAATAGAGGGGGAGGGGGGTGTCACGAAGAGACGGAAAATACACACTTAATAACAAAGCTGAAGAAAGTTCTATACCTGCTGGTGAGTCGTCAGAAATCCGAATCTTGAGAACTTTATCTTCTCTAGAAAATTCTGGTTGCATAGAAAGAGGTGCATGAGATTGGTTTGGACGAGCAGTCGCAGCATACGAACGTGGAGGAGTAGCAGCCATGGCAGCAGAACGTGACTCGGCACCCAGGATATGCAAATTAGGACGAAGAACATTTGATGCAGAAACATTAGGACGAAGCACATTAGAAGCAGAAACACAATTAGAAGTAGACAAATCCACACTTGAAGAGGTCATAGTTGTCTCACAAGCGGTCGATGTAGCTAAAGAAAATCCAGCAGAGATAAAATCAGCAGACGAAACTTGGGAAGCAGCCATCATGGCCGCTAAGCCGAACAACACAACACTGTCTGCTGCAACTGCGTCACACAGAAGAAACACAAAAAAACGTAACAGAAGGCACTCACACTCACTTCAAGTGAGGCAAAACGGTGAAACCACAACGCAGTCAACACGAACCACTAACGCAGACGATAAATTCACAGGAAAAAAACATTTTTTTTTACAGACGCAAAAGAAAGAAACGAACGGCTTGTCTTCATAAGGTATTTATTGCTCAAAATGTTAGTTATAAAAAACGCCTCCACAAAATATGAACAAGTACAGAATACAAAACAGTAACAAGATGTGGGAGAGAACAAGGTATACGCAAGCATTTAAAAAAACAATAACAACAGTGTAAAGGGTGTGAAAAAGAGGGCGCTGAGAGGCTGCCCAGTTGAACAGCAGTAAAAATAAAAGTCTATTAGTCCGTTGATAACAATAGTATTAAACTGTGTCTAAGAGTTCGCCGAAAAACTAAACAAAAACAGACGGTAAAGCAGTACAAGTTCAAAGGTAAGCAATTTCAAAACAAAACGTTTATTCAGAAGAAAAAAAACTCAGTCAGTTGGGAAATCATGAACAGGCTGTTGATTGTTTTCGAGTTCAGCTGTGAGCAACTTCAGCATGTACCACAGACGATGCTGAAGCTGGGCATCTTCAGGGGGAACGGAAACGTTAATCAAAAACTCATCAAGCAATTGCAGTTGTTGAAGCATTTCAGGTAACCAATTTAACTTAGATTGAATACACGGGATTGTTAGAAATTTGTCAATCCTAGGGCGTTGAATTAGTTCAAGAAGTTCAGTAAATGTGAGCGGTTGCATTGGAACAGAACAGTCTTTGAACAGAGCGGAAAGTTTGGGAATGGTGGGAAGAGAAGAATCATCTCCAACAACATCCGAAGCAATCGATGCTGATTCACTTAAATTAGCAGCAACATCCATATCATCATCAGTAGGGAGGCAAGCGAAACTGTTTGTTGTACGAAGTTGAGAAGAAAAATTTTCTACGCCAGGTGAGGTTCCAGAGGAAGTGGCAGAAGATTTGGTCCGAAAACGCCTAGTGCGACGCGAAGGCCTAGGAGAAGACTCGGCAGAATTTGGACGTTTCCCGGCAGTTTTGGGTCCAGAGGAGCCCACCGAAGTAGGAAGAGGTGGAAATGACATGTCAACAATGAGAGCAGATTTGAACAGTTCAGAAGCAGGTGTTTGCACTTGCGAAACATCCTGTGAAACGGGAGGCAATTTGTTGCTTGGTGGTGGCGCGTGAGAGCTGGGCAATGATGACGCAGTAGTTTCGGAAGAAAGCGGCTGCTCGGAGTTGAATGGAAATGGCAGTTCAGTGTTTGGCAATAACTGCGTAGTTGTTTTGAAAGAAAGCGCCTGCTCGGAGTTGTATGGTAATGGCTGTTTAGTGCTTGGCAATAACTGTGTAGGAGTTTTGAAAGACAGCGGCTGCTCGGAGTTGAATGGCAGTGGCGGAACTGAAACAGGTGAAGACAACGAAATATCTGCAGTCATTGAAGGAGCAAGTAGCAGAGATGGTGACGTGGTTGACATTGGGGAAACAGTTTGTTCAGTAGTAAGGGCGGAGGAAGTGTATGATGGAGGTGTGTCACGAACCTTCAACGAAGGGACAGCACCTTGCGCAAGTATGCGCTGAGGGCACTCATAAGCCAGGTGTCCCTCAGCTCTACACTGGAAACACTGGACACCAGCAAATAAGTTGAAAACGTATGTTCGTGTGTCCGTAACAAGTTGCAGAGATGTGGGGCTGTTAGAAATGGCTTGGTCAGTGGGGAAAATAACACGATATTGGCGACGTCCTCCTTGCACAAATTTGAATGGAGAGTCTCTGGCAGCAGCTGGGAGAAATTTAGTCTCTCCCACTACTCGACCAAGAGTGCCGAGTGCAGCAACAAGTAAGTTGTCAGGAATAGCAGTAGGCACAGGAGATAATGTCACTGTGACCGGGCGCTGTGCAGAAGCAACAGGTTGCAAGTGAAAAGAGCCAATATCAATGCCTGTGGCAAGAACGGTGTCGGTGGCTTTTTGTTGAACAAAATGAACGACAACACCCCTCCAATGCGAATAATTGAAACGATGCTTTCCTTGGGGAACAACTTTAACCAAGGCCTCCAAATAGAGGGGGAGGGGGTGTCACGAAGAGACGGAAAATACACACTTAATAACAAAGCTGAGGAAAGTTCTTTACCTGCTGGTGAGTCGTCAGAAATCCGAATCTTGAGAACTTTATCTTCTCTAGAAAATTGTGGTTGCATTGAAAGAGGTGCATGAGATTGGTTTGGACGAGCAGTCGCAGCATACGAGCGTGGAGGAGTAGCAGCCGTGGCAGCAGAACGTGACTCGGCATCCAGGATATGCAAATTAGGACGAAGAACATTCGATGCAGAAACATTAGGACGAAGCACATTAGAAGCAGAAACACAATTAGAAGTAGACAAATCCACATTTGAAGAGGTCATAGTTGTCTCACAAGCGGTCGATGTAGCCAAAGAAAATCCAGCGGAGATAAAATCAGCAGACGGAACTTGCATTTGTACTTGGGAAGCAGCCATCATGGCCGCTAAGCCGAACAACACAACACTGTGTGCTGCAACTGCGTCACACAGAAGAAACACAAAATAACGAAACAGAAGGCACACACACTCACTGCAAGTGAGGCAAAACGGTGAATACACAACACAGTCAACACGAACCACTAACGCAGACGATAAATTCACAGGAAAAAAAACATTTTTTTTTACAGACGCAAAGGAAAGAAACGAACGGCTTGTCGGTCTTCACGATAACCACAGATGAATGTTCTAGTCCCGTGACCTGCTGCCATAGGGACCCAGAAAATTTGTTATGCGTATGTTTTGTTGGTAAAGCTATCTCAGTTGTTTAAGGTGAACGTCAAGTAATTTTGCTTCCTATACTTCCAATGGAAAAACTTCTGTACATGTTTTTTTCACAATTTATGCGTTCCCAAGGATGAAAATTTCAACATCGATTAAAATATCTTCATTTTATAACTTGGAATACTTAATATTTCCTAAAGCATAACTATAATTATGCAATCCAACATTTGTTTGTCTACTGACGTCATCAAAATACAGGTCGCGCCATCTTTTTTCTGGTTCCAACACCCCCAAAGGAAAAATTATTGATTTTTTATATAATTATGGTTATGTTTTAGAAAACATTAAGTATTCCAAGTTATAATATGAAGTTATTTAAATCGATGTTCAAATTTTCATCCTTGGGAACACACTAATTGTGAAGGAAATGTGTACACAAATTTTTCCATTGGAAGTATAGGAAGCAAAATTACTTGACGTCCACCTTAACGGTTCAGCATAACGGTTTACGAAAATGCTTTTTGGGCTGCTTTTGTTTTCCTTAGCGGTAAAGTTCAAACGACAAAAGTCCGACCTTCCAAAAATTAACGACAGTAAAAGAAACTCTGAAATTTCGGAATAACAAGCCTTATTTGCTTAGACATGCAATAAAAATTGAAATTTATATGAATTTTCCTGGTTTTATTTCATGTGATATACTTGGAGATCGGGCTGCAGGGCCCACGCAGGGCCCACGCGCTACTCTGAAAACGAGTGTAACGAGCCTAGAGGCGCAGCCCCTAGTTTACTAAATAAAAACATAAAAAACAAGTTAGTAAAATCATGCAATGCATTGATTATGGTACGCTTTCCAACATACCAGAAATTATTACTCAAGTTATGAGGATAATGGCTGAGGAATAAATCTCGCTCCTGTGTCCTGACCTTTAACCCCATTTCGATGATATTCCACAGAACCGGTTCAGGACACCTCAAGAATAACATACTAACGTTTTGTCGCAATAGAAGCAGTTTTACGCAAGTTATGAGAATAATGGCTGTGGAATAAATCCTGCTTTTGTGCAATGACCTTTGACCCCATTTCATTGATATTCAACAGAACCGGTTCACTATACCTCCGGAACAACATGATAACGTTTTGTCGCAATCGAAACATTTTTTGGTAAGTTATGATGCACAAGGGCAATGGAATGGATCCCACTCCAGTGTTCTGACCTTTGACCCCATTTCGCCCATTTTCAATAGAGTTCGTCAACAGTGGCTCCCTACCATATACTAAAATGTCATCGAAATCGAACCATTTTTACGCAAGTTATGACGCATAAGGGCAATGGAACAAATCCCGCTCTTATGTCCTGGCTGACCTTTGACCCCATTTCGCACATTTTCAACAGGGTTCGTGCTCTGGTGGTTCCCTACCACATACTAAACTTTCATCGAAATCGAACCATATTTACGCATGTTATGACGCATAAAGGCAAATGAAATGGATCCCGCTTTTATGTCCTGACCTTTGACCCCATCCACCCATTTTCAATAGGTTCCGGTCCCAGGTGGTTCCTTAGCACATACAAAAATTTCATCGAAATCAAACCATTTTTACGCAAGTTATGACGCATAAGGGCAATGGAACAAATCCCGCTCTTATGTCCTGCCTGACCTTTGACCCCATGTCGCCCATTTTCTGTAGGGTTCGTGCCCAGGTGGTTTCCTACCACATACTGAAATTTCATCGCAATCGAACCATATTTACGCATGTTATGACGCATAAAGGCAATGGAATGAATCCCACTCTTATGGCGTGACCTTTGACACCACTTCACCCATTTTCAATAGGGTTTGTCCCCTGGTGGTCCCCTACCACATACTAAAATTTCATCGAAATCGAACCATTTTTACGTGAGTTATCGTGCCGACAGACAGGCGGACGGACAGACGGACGGAAAAAGCTGGAGCATATCCGCGTCTTCAACCTACAGTTGGAAAGCGTAAAAAAAGAGAGTTTCGAAAGGAAGCGTGAGGTGACATTTTTGTTACATCTTTTGAAGGATGTATTTCTTATAGCTTGAAAGTATCGACATTTTCTTTACAACATTGAAAATCCCTTCTTCGTCCCTAAAACTCATGGCAATGAAGAAAATATTAAATTCACAACCGAAGTTCTTCCCATTAATTTCGGTTTTCATCTATTCTGAGCCATTTCGATATTTCGCTTCGTAATTTGAATTATTAGTTTCATTAAGTTCCGTAATCTTCCTTAAAAAAAAGTCACTAATAGGTACATAAGTATATTATAAAAATAGCAGTATGCTATTACTAATATAAAGTATTACTGAAATGTACCTTCACAATTACACACCTCAATTTGTTTTATATAAATTTCAATAATAAACCCGGCTTTTTCATACTACAACACTGGTGTACATTCATTTAATGCAGTTAAGTGAATTAAAATGAAATGATGCAGTTAAGTGAATTAAAATGAAATGATTCGTCATAACTGATGTCGCACACATCGATTCCGCACGTACAACACAACCATAGTATTTTGTAGAATGTATCTCACTCCAGAATGATGCTTTTTCATATGGGAGAGAATGAATAAGTAGTAGGGAAAAGGAGCACAGCAATACACCCTCGCTGCTGTAGGTGCATTGCTTGACATCAGAAAATGGAGGACGACCTCACGAATTTAGTTTAAACTCACTATTAAAGCACGGATGTTCAAAAGCAATACTATTTTGCATATTCAGCGGCTTTGGGGAATAAAAGCATATCTTAACGTTTTAGTTCATATTTTTACATATATATTGAAAAATTTCTAAAACTGAGCTTTCGAGAAACAAAATTATCATTTTTTAGACTTAACTCTTTACAGTATCGTGATACAATAGCGAAACCCTAGTTCTAAAATCCTTTCCCATTGGAGAGTGATGATGCTCAAAGGAATCCATTTCCAACCAAATGAGAAATATTTAGTCTTCTGTCCCCTAAACTACTGCACCAGCAATGTGAATGTTCCTTTATGAAGGAAGACCACGTTTATCCAAATCCTAGCTTTCTACTCGTAAGGGATTTTTACGCTTTCCAACCGTAAACTGAATGAAGAAGCGTATATGCTCCAGCTTTGTCCGTCCGTCCGTCTGTTCGCACGATAACTGGCGTAAAAATGGGTCGATTTCGATGAAATTTTAGTATGTGGTAGGGGACCATCCGGGGACGAACCCTATTGAAAAAGGGACAAATGGGGTCGAAGGTCACGACGTAGGAGCGGGATCATTCCATTGCCCTTATGCGTCATAACTTGCGTAAATATGGTTCGATTTCAATTAAGGTTTACTATGTGGTAGGAGACTGCCTGGGGATGAACCCTACTCAAAATGGGTGAAGTGAAGTCAAAGGTCAGGAGATAAGATCGGGATGCATTCCATTGCCCTTATGCGTCATAACGTGCGTAAAAATGGTTCGATTTCGATGAAATTTCAGTATGTAGTAGGGGACCACCTGGGGACGAACCCTATTGAAAATGGACGAAATGTGGTCAAAGGTCAGGACATAGGATTGCGATCCATTCCATTGCCCTTATCCCATATTATTAAGGTGGACGTTAAGTAATTTTGCTTCCTATACTTCCAATGGAAAAACTTTTGCACACATTTCCTTCACAATTAATGTGTTCCCAAGGATGAAAATTTGAACATCGATTAAAATAACTTCGTATTATAACTTGGAATACTTAACATTTTCTAAAACATAACCTTAATTATATTAAAAAACAATAACGTTTCCTTTGGTGGTGTTGAAACCAGAGAAAAGATGACGCGACCTGTACTTTGATGACGTCAGTGGACAAAAAAATGTTGGATTGCATAATTACGGTTATGGTTTAGAAAATATTAAGTATTGCAAGTTATAAAATGAAGATATTTTAATCGATGTTCAAATTTTCATCCTTGGGAACGCATTAATTGTGAAGAAAATGTGTACAAAAGTTTTTCCATTGAAAGTATAGGAAGCAAAGTTACTTGACGTCCACCTTAAAGTAGCAATTCTTGTATGTATGTATGTATGTACATTTTATTTTGAAACGGCTCTAAGAATTTTGATGAAAGTCGTTAACCTACCGTTTGCTGGTCCTAGAAATCGATTTAGCTTGATCTCGACTTTAGAAGAATTCGTTTAGTAGGTTAAATAACCACCCCGAATTATAACGTTTTTAGTGATGGCGTTGTTCCATTGTTGTTACCAATGCTTAGAAATCTTATGACGTCACAACTCGCGTTTGAGAATGTTGGCGCGCGGTCATGCCATTTATCTCATTACGTCACGCGTTGTTTGTGAATCCTATTAAAGATTTGTGACGTCACACCTTGCTAGCAGACGGTCGCGATTACCTTCTGCCTCATTACGTCACGCGTTGTGTGCGTACGTCCGTCAGCACGATAACTCGCGTAACAACCGTTGGATTTCAATGAAATTTTTGTATCTGGTAGGGGATCACCTGGGAAGGAACCCTATTTAAAGTGAACCAAATGGGGTCAAAGGTCAGTTCATAGTAGAGGGATCCATTCCACTGCTGTTATGCGCCATAACTAACGTAAAAAGGGTTCGATTTCGATGACATTTTAGTATGTGGTAGGGGACCACCTGGCGACAAACCTTATTGAAAATGGGCGAAATGGGGTCAAAGGTTAGGACATAGGAGCGGGATCTATTCCATAGTGCTTATGCATCATAACTTACGTAAAAATGCTTCGATTGCGACAAAACTTTATCATGTTATTTCAGAGGTATACCAAGCCTGTTCTGTTGAATATCATCGAAATGGGATCAAAGGTCAGGGCACAGGACCGAGATTTATTCCTCAGACATTATTCTCATAACTTGAGTGATAACTTGAGTAATGATTTCTGGTATGTTGGAAAGCGTATTATAATCAATGCATTGCATGATTTTACTAACTTGTTGCTTATAATGGTTAACACGGAACTTTTTCTGCGCATCAAAAAACATAAGCCAAACAAATTGTTTATCGGAAATGACGCAGAGCTCTTAGCAACAGTGAAGGTAAGCAGTGCATGCCAAAGTTATTAGTGATGTGGTAGAAAATTGAGTCGCCTACGAAGTCAGCCTGCCATTGGCTGTTAAAATGAGATCACGAATGACGCAGGTGTCATGGCTATCGTTTGTTTGCACGCTCTAACGGAGCCACCCCTGAGTGCACGGGGATAACGTGCGCAGATAATCAGGGATCTTCGGGAAAATCATATGACTTTTTTTTCATTTGGCACTTCATAAACAAGCAGTTAGACCTGCTGTATGTGTAATCGAGATTTAGATTCTGATTGGTCCATAAGATTCAGTTAAAAGAATTCTTTTATGCCGTGACTCCAGATTCGTCGACGTTCGATTACTTTCTCTGTGGCTATCTGAAAAGCAGAGTTTTCAGCAATAACCCACAATCCATCACAGCACTGAAATCCAACATCATTTAAGAAATTCAGGTAATTCCTGGGTACATGCTGACCCGAACTTTCCAAAATATCAAGCGTCGTGTTCAGCTCTGTCTAGATGCAAATGGTGACCATTTCCAACAGATGCTATGATACCATCTCCTTTCTCAGAGCCTAAGGTAAGCCCAGTTCTAATTTCCTTATGATATCTTCATTCCTCTTCCAGTTATTACAAAAATGCCGGGTAAAGTAGCGAGTGAAACACCCTGTACCTAAAAGTCTTGTTCTCACTGATGCACTTTTCAACAGACTTACCTATATTAAAACAAAATCTCAGCAGGAGAGTAAACATTAGATTAAAAGACTGATCGTTGTCCGAAACTTCTATTGTGGACCTATATAATTCTAGATAAACTCGTATTATTCTCAGTTGAAGACTGAATAAACATGTATCTTTGCCACGACGTTCCTGTTTAAAAAAAAAGAGAAAAAAAAAAGCTTCTGTGCAATTGCATGTTGCCGAAATAGAACCAATACGAGTATATTGCTTATAATTAACTGTTTGGCGATTTCTTTATAAATATGTTTGAAACAAATTTCTCGGTTTTATTTTGCAGCATGAGAGATTTATTTATTCAATACAATGTAATGACCTGGGCTTTAAATAAAATTGAGAAAAATATAAATAATTATAATGATCCTCACCCTCTGTGACGTACTACAGAGGTGAAAACATCCCAGGACGACAAATCTTTTTTTTTTTTTTTGATTGGAGGTTTAACGACCACCGTGAGCAACTCAATGGGCAATAAGTAGTCGCCCGTCCCTAATTTAGGGTCACTGGTTCCAGGAAAGGGAGAGAGCCAGTGCCGTAAGACAAACACAACATCCATGCCTCACCGGGATTCGAACCCGGACCCCTTTTCGGACGAATGATCAGAAACCATTGCTTAGACCACTGCGCCACCGGGGCGGCGACGACAAATCTGCATCAGTTGGGAGAGCGACTTACTCCGGAGTGAGGGAGCCTGGAATCTATGATCGTCATGGACAAAGTTGTGTTTTCACATTGGCGCCCGATGGTGGAAAATGGATCCACTGGCCGTTGCGTGGGTTCTTCGAAAATGTTGTGATGTTTGTTCCACATATTGTTTGGAATTAATGAAAAATTCCTACTTCGCTTCAAAGACAAAAAACAATCAAGAGGGAGATGATGTGACGTAATACAGAGGTGAAAACATGTGTCAAGACGGCAAATCTGCAGCGAGACATTCTGTCCGCGTAGCTCATTTGGGAAACCGACTTACTCCGAAGTGAAGGGACACAAGTTCGATGCCTGTCGCGGAAAAACTTGTATTGTGTTTTCACACCTCTCAAAATAAATCCTAACAAAGTCCCATAAAACATTAATAAATAAATTTAAATAAAGCGGGTTTTAGACTGGCGCCCGCGGAACCGCTCTCTGCACCTACAGAGATGTATCCAGAGAGAGAGAGAGAGAGAGAACGCTTACATACACTGAAGTGCCAGAAAAACTGGTACAGACGAGCTTATGCAAAATACATAGCAACGGTACCTATGCGTGCACTCGGTTGCGTCCGCCAGTGCGTATATAAAGCGATAGACATCCTTGCCATCTGTCAGAGCAGTTTTCGGCATGAGAATGACAAGTAATAACGATTTAAGCGATTTTCAACGCGGTGTCATTGTTGGCGCTCGTGAGATGGGCCATAGTATTTCGGAAGTAGAAACGAAGTTCGGATTTTCACGGACGATCATTGCAAGGGTGTACCATAACTACAAGAATTCCGGCGAAACCTCCAACCTACGATACAAGTGTGGCCGTAAAAAAACATTGGGTGAACGTGACCATCGTCGGCTGTCAAGAATCGTTTCACGCGATAGGCGTGCAACACTCTCGCAGGTATCCTTGGAATTCAAGCCTCAACAAGCATCAGTGTCTGGACTCTACAACGTACCCTGCACGATATGGGCTTTGGGAGCCGACGCCCAACTCGAGTCCCTTGACGGGTGCACGACACAGAGCTATGCGCCTCGCTTGGGCACGGCAACACCGCTATTGGACACTTGATGATTGGAAACAAGTAGCCTGGTCTGAAGAGTCGTCTTTCCAACTGTATCGGGCAGATGGAAGGATTCATGTCTGCCTCAAACCCCATGAAGCCATGCATCTCGCCTGTCAACAGGGAACTGTACCGGCTGGGGGATCAGTAATGGTATAGGGTGTGTTTACCTGGACCTTCACTGGGACCCCTGGTACGTCTATAAACGTCTGTGACCGGCCAACGCTATGTGCGCATTCTTTCTGACGAGGTTCATGGCCTGCATTCATGCTGACGGGTTGGGCCTGTTCCAACAAGACAATGCGCCTCCACACATGTGTCGGAACGCCACATTATGGTTATAGGAGCATTCATTTGAGTTTGGGGTGTTGCCATTTCCACCGAAGTTCCCAGATCTGAACGTGATAGAACACATTTGGGATGCCATGCAACGCGCTATCGAACACAGGAGTCCTATACCTCGGAATACACCCGAATTGCGGAACGCTCTGCAGGAAGTATGGTGTGCATTGCCTACAGCATATCTCCAGAAGCTAGTGGAGTCCATGCCCCGTCGTATTTCTGCAGTCCTGCGCTCCCGTGGAAGACCTACCAAATATTAGACTGGTGTACCAGTTTTTCTGGCACTTCAGTGTGTGTGTGTGTGTGCGTGTTCGATCTTGAGTAAAGAATCTGAAAGCGCTGCAGATGATGAGGAATGGAAACCACTCCTATACCTATTGAGTGCAAGTGATGAGGAATGGAAACCACTCCTATACCTATTGAGTGTATTTGAAAGTAAAACAACTACCCTGGTGGCGAAGTGGTCTAAGCAATGGCTTCTGACTTTTCGTCCGAAATTGGCCGGGTTTGAATCCCAGTGAGGAATGGATGCTGTGTTTGTCTTATGGCACTGGCCCTCTCCCTCTTCTGAATCAGAGGCCCTAAATTAGGGACGGGTGACTTCTTATAGCCCATTGAGTTTCTCATGATGGTCGTTAAACCCTCAATAAAAAAAAACAGTATTAAGAATATGAAGCAAAAGAAAAAACAGAGAGCGAGATGTCAAATTAAAACATGTGTCTCAGTATTGTTCTTCTCTCATAACTTCGGAATATTATCTTGTTTTCAATGACCAATATAATATTCGGAATTCAAAATATTGAATTTTTATAAATATTAAATTTATTTATTTAAAATAATATTCAATTATTTTCTTTTATTTTAAATATTCAATTTTATATGAATATTTTAAATCTGACATTCTTATGGTACCTGTCACCTTGTTGGTAGTTTTTTAATATCGACATCCCAGAAACACATCAACTTAGAAAATGATCCACTTACTTGCTCTTAAAATCGAATTAATGATACTCAAACGTTTTATTACCATGTCTCAAGTTACCAAATTCGATTTCATAAAATCACTAAATATGAAAAATTATAGGTTATTTTTAACTGTATATTTACATATTAGTCAATGAAAAATGTTGAATTACTAGCCGTTTCGTGGAATTCCTTTATTTTTTGATAATTTGCTTCATTAAAGCCATAATATGGACACAGAAAAATATGAAGCATGGTCTAACGCTTGTGATTCCGTATTACTGTAGACTTTCTAGAAATATCTAAATATAAAGTTTCATTTTCAATACTTAATTTACGTTATTTTATTAGGCAAAATTCTTGTAAGTTCAACATTTCTGTTTTGTTAACAGAGGCGCGTCAGACCTAAACCCTAACTTATACATTATTTTCTCTCATATAACTCATTATCATATCTCATTCTTGAAAAATAATGATCATCAGGGACAAATGGGTATCCATTTTTTCTGATATACGAGAGCATATTTTGCAAGTATTTATCCTCTGCAACGTCTAAGTTAGCTATGACTGATTTATATGAGATTATAGTGCAACTGAAGACACTTGAGGGCAAAGCTTTTTAAGAAACCTGAAAAACAGAAAGAACTAAACATCATTCTAATCATGATAGCTTTAAATGCCGATGTGCTTCAAATAATTAAATATCTGATACAATAACAAGGTAATGAAGCTAATGTGGCTGACTATAAAACAGAGATGGAACTTTCCTCAAGAAAAAAAATAAAACGCTGTCCGCAGTTCTTTATCCAGAATCAGCCTCACGGTGTATACAGATATTTTGGTTTTCGAAACTCAGAAGATGCCACAGAAAGTTTTCATAAATCACTTCAACTAAAAAATATATAATTTGGAATTTCCCTTCGTGCAAATGGATGTTGCAACAGCCTTGGACTAGCTTTGAGGAATTTATTTTGACTTCGGTATGATCGGAAGTAAGTACGCTGAGACACTACACTTTATAAAACTTGTTGGATCATTATACAGCACTTCTGCATTACTAATCCAGTTTATAAAGGGAAATCAAGGTCGCCGAGTACCGGAGAAGAGGCTTTACTGCAAACAATAAAATGAGCACTAATATGCAATCTTTAGATTCCTATGAAGGGAATTTTAATGATGAATATTTAAGACACGAGAACGAGTAATTTTTTTAAAGTGATTTTTAAAGTGAAAGGTAAAATTTAGGGTAAGAAGCTTTTGTGTACTCCCTACCCAATCTTAAAACTTGAAAACCAGACTATCAAAAATTGAAAAGATGATCTTGAAGGAATTGATCCATGTAGTCACCCACTAATGTTCTTTTTACGTAAAGTATTAAAGGATAATCTTGTTTGTAATCTAGATATTACCAGGGTAGTGATTCAAGATCTAGTTTGGGTAAATTCCAGATATTCTGGGAAATACCGTTTACATTTTGCTAACACTAAAGAAACCAAGGTTTCTTTGCTAGATTTTCAATGATTAACTCTTTCTTCTTTACAGCTTTCTACTGAGAGTTCAACAAACTAGTTTCGCCTCTTCTACATTAACAAAAAACATGGAAGAAATAACAATAAAAATGGAAGAATCATACTGTATCTTTACGTCTTCCTGTATAATTCCACAAAAATATTTTTCTGCTTTGGATCAACATGAGCTCATTTTTCGCCAGAGCATGCTGACATCGATACCATTTACCACACTAATTTGTTCTTATCAGCTACAATACTTCTCTTTCCTTTTTGTTTTTCGTCTTAACAGCACGAGTTATCGGTTTCCGTTTCGATTTGAGAGAGGAGATCATCATTTCTGACGCTTTCCTGAAAATTTAAGCCCAGGAGCTTGTATCTAACTTGTATTAACAAGTCGACAACGTTGTTCTGTGTGTGGTCGAATACAGGTTTTAGTACGATCGCTATAATGATAACCAGGTAGTTCTTCATATATTTGTTTAAAATTCTTCATTTATTTTTACTTTCTTATGTCTGTTTGAATTTTCTATTATAAAAGTACCATTGCTGATAAAACCAGACTTCAAAAACGACTGACTAAATATAATACAAAAGTGTTAACACTGCTGACATCGATAGGTTCTGTTTTTTTCACAACAGCAAAAGACTGAAAAGGAAAACCGTTAGAAAATATTTTCAACGAACTTGACTCGATATTCTTTATCCTGGTAACCCGTCATATCAACATCGGTGTTTAGTTTACTTTGGTCTTCTTCTGTTTTCCTTTTCTCATTTTATTTTTCATGCATGTGACAGACAACGCGATTAAACTAGGAATTTCTTCAGGCAATAATAATAATAATCAGAAGATTACGGCACAAGAGTACTAAAACTTGAGCACTCCAGTTTTTCTGCAGTCATGCGGAGAGGTAATATTGCTCTCACGAAGAAATTTATGAAAGAAAAGAAATCTGGACAGCGGCGACTTGGCAGACTTCCATTGCTGGGAGGCATAGTATCTTCTCCAACCATTCTTGATCTCTCTCTCTCTCTCTCAGTACCTGATGGAAATAAATTGCTTTAACGTTCTCCTGGAATAAATCCCTTCAGGCGGTTTAGGAATGAATCGCTATTTGAATCGGAAAGTTACGGAATTTGCATGTCCTTTGTCTTACGACCTCAGCGCTGGACGTAATTGATCTGAAACAAAGTTAAGGGCAACAACGGCATGGACGACATGTTTAGCGCATGAGCGAAGAGCTAAGGAATCGCAGCTACTTAATGCATAGACGATTTCCCAGAATATTCATGACGTTCGCTTAATAGATAGAACAACTGACTTTGTACGAGGAACAAACCAATTACAGTAAATCGGCATTTCGGACTTAAGAAATCAAATATGTTCACGGCGTGATTTAGATTTAAAGGGGCTCCGCTGGTGTCGAAATTTCCCTGATTCCTTTGCAAATTCAAATCGGTTTCACGCCTGTCTGGGGAATGATCGTTTCTTTGGCAAAGCGCAAGAAAAGAAAATCGAAGGGGAAGAGAGTAACTGCCAGGAGATTTAGATTGGTCTAAGGATATTCAAACGTAATGTAAATGCAATCTGTGACCGAACTGATCCATACCCTGAGCAACTAGACAGAAAGTTTACCAAAGTACACGCTCACAAAGCTCCCACACTAGCGTTCTTTAAAAGGTAGTCAGCTTTCACAGACAAGCTGTACAGTCGCGCCCGTTTGTAACGAAGTCGTTAATAACGAATATGCGATTATAGCGGAAGAATGGCCGTTCTCTTCGATTTAGGTAGAAAAAAAAACACATGGTAAATTATTAACATGGTAATTATAACGAAGTCAGAATTCCCAGTTACGGATATAACGAAGTGTTGCATACCCTTTAATGTGCTTCCCAAAATGGAAAATAAATTGACGAATGCCTTTAAAACAAAGCAGATTCTTGCAAAACACATTACAAGAAGATAACACACAAAAACTAAAACGTAGCGGGGTTTTTCCCACAATTCACGAGTCTCTCTCTAACTGACGACAAAGAAACAACCAATCAACAGCAGAAGCAGCAGCTGAGGTCGAAGTTCAACTATCCTAGCGCTGGTGGCATCCTATTGGCCGTGACCTTCGGCTTCCCCACAAGAAATGATACGTGCCTCTCTTGCGTTCCCCGAGGTTGTTGTTACAGCAATCCGGCTCTGCTGGATTTAACTGCTATAATATATATAGCTAGTGCCGTTAATGCCCACCAGATGGAGACGTCTCAGTAGCTGAGCCCATCTTACGGATTTATGATGTCAGTAGCTGACTTTAAAAATACACATAGCACCGTGGATTGTTGGCCCCCGTGGCGTAAAGGTAACGCACTCGGCGCGATACCGAGAGTTCTGTTGGTTCGATTCCACAGCGGCGGCTGAAAAACAATTTTTCGGTTGCTGTGTGTTTCTGGAACGTGGAAAGAGCGATGTATTTATTTATTATTATTGAGAAAAATAAATATCGTATGCAAAATTTTGGAATGTCTCAAAAGCGTAAAGTGCTAACTTTGGAGGCGAAAGGGTCCATAATAATAAAATGTGATGGAGGCCAAAAGAAAACGGAGGTGGGCAAAGAATATGGTATAGCACAAAGTTCTTTATCCACAATTTTAAAGAAGCGACAAAACGTTTCAGTGGAGTTGGCGAAATCGGAAGAAGGTACGCTCGGCTCTCTACCCGGATGTAGAAGATGTCCTATTTCACTGGTTTACAGCTGCCATGGCCCCAAACTTGCCAGTGAGTGACCCAATAATCCAAGGAAAAGCTAGAGGTCTGGGCTTGAATGTGGGGTATGATAACTTTAATACGGGAACTGGCTGGTTACAAAGATTTAAGAACCGTCACAACATTACTTGCAAAGCTATGGTTGGAGAGTCAGGAGAAGCAGACGTAGCCGCAATGAATGACTGGATAACAAATAAGATGGAACACATACTTACAGATTATGCAAGGTCAGACATTTACAGTGCTGGTGAAACAGGACTTTTTTATCAGATGCTGCCATCTAAGACAATGGACATTTGTGGAAACAAGTGCGAAGCTGGAAAGGCAAGTAAATAACGTATCACAGCGATGCTTTGTGTTAACATGGATGGTAGCGACAAACGAAAACCTTTTATTACAGGCAAGTCTGTCAAGCCAAGACGTTTTAAAGGAGAAGAGGAACTCGTGGATCCGAAAAATGACAAGAGTGGAAGACATCATGATCAGAGTTAAATCCCTGAAATGGCAATGGGCTGGACATACTGCCAGAAGGACAGATCATCGATGGACAGCTGAAATTTTAGATTGGATTCCAAGGGACAGGAAAAGACCCAGAAGAAGACCACATGGGAGATGGGTGGATGAAATTCGAAAGTATGCAGGGGTGACATGGAGGAGACTGGCACAAGACAGACCGTTGTGGAGGAAACTTGGGGAGACCTTCGTCCAGCAGTGGATTGATAATGGTTGACAATGATGATGATGATGATATGTCATCACTTCCTATCGTGTACCACAACAACAGAAAAGCTTGGATGACCCAAACACTGTTGGCACACAATGTTACACCTGCATTGACAGCAGTGAAATTGGTATTTTTACCTCCCAATACAACATTCAAATTTCAGCCTCTGGACCAAGGCATAGTCGCACATTTTAAAAGCATTTACAGGTGGTTTATCGTTGAACGACTCCTCCTAAATTTGGACAAAGGGAATCCGACATGAAAATCGACATACAAATTTACTGACTTTGTCCGCAGTGCATGGAATATGGTAACCCCAGTGACGATACAAAATTACTTCCGAAAAGCTGGCTTTTCCCCAAAAGCTAACAATGAAGAAATAGCTATGGAGGAAACAGGTCCTGTACTCGTTAAAATGTGGGACGACATTGTGGAGAAGGAACTGAACAACGGAGCAGCGCTCCAGGATATTTGAACGGCTGACGATGACGTTGTTGTAATCCCACTTCTAACAGATGCTGAGATCCTGGATCAGATTCAAAGGAACTTCACTGAGGGCTCAGACACTGAGGGCTCTGACACTGAGGAAGAGGATGCAACTACCGGACAGACAGTATCGGCAGCATCTACAGTATCTTCGTTGAACAATGTAGCTAGTTTTTTTATGTCACATAACAAGTACACTAGTAGTGAAGCAGAAAAACTAGACTCCTTAGAAAAATTAATAATGTCATGTGCTGAAAAGAAGAAGCAAAGTTCTATAGATTCATGGATATTAAAAAAGTAAGTCTCTACAATGAGTTTTCTTGTCTTTATGAATTATGTACATGAGTACTACGTATTATATATACTGAATTTAATAAATATTATAGTTACTGCATATACACTATCGTGCAAAAATTAAGGACGAGACGGCTTTTCGAATGTAACGTCGTGCAGAAGTGCTCCACATCGATTCAGATCATACCATAAGATCCACAAGATGTACAAATATGGGACAAGTGAGCAAAACCATCCAAACAAGGAATCCAAATGATACAAAGGCACTTTACTGAAAAGGTAGCTTCGAGCACAACTGGACAGAAGACAGAAACGTCCATGTGACATGCGGCTGCCAAGAAAAATCCAGTTTTTAGCAGGGGATATTATCACCCCTGACTGCGTTGAAGGATTTACAACGTCTGTAAATGCTGAGGACGAGGTTGTCAAGGAGCTGTTCCGGCATCACGGCCCATTCCTCTTGTAGCGCCAATCGCAGCTGCGGAATCGTTGCTGGCGGCTGGTGACGTGCTTCCAAGCGTCTTCCGAGAAGGTCCCACACGTGTACGATTGGATTTAGGTCCGGGGACCTTGCGGGCCAATCCATGCGTTGAATATCCTTACTTTCCAACAGCTCAGCGACAGCCACTGTATGATGAGGTGTAGCGTTGTCGTCCATGAAGAGGAACGCAGGACCCACAGCACCTCTAAACAGACGCACGTGAGACAGGAGAACCGCGGTACAATAGCGGACACCAGTGACTGAACCTCCTTGAAAGATGTGGAGGTCAGTACGGCTACCAAGCATGATACCGCCCCAAACAAAACTCCGCCACCTCCAAACCGGTCCCTTTCGATGATGTTGGAGGTGTGATTGCTTGTTCCCTGCTCTCTCCAGATGTGTATACACCCAGAATCGCTCGTCAGACTAAATCAGGAATCATTCGTAAAGAGAACTCGACCCCATTACTGATGTGTCCAGTTTTTGTGTTCCGGGCACCACAGAAACTACCGTCTCCGCTGAGCAGGCGTTAATGGCACACATCGTACTTTGTGCAGCCTCCTGGCCACGGTAAAACGCAATAATGGACGTCCAGTTGTCTGTTGCATGGGACTTGCGATTTCTCCAGCTGTCTGCCGTCTGTCTCTTCTCGCCTGTAGGACAATATACCGGTCGATCGCCGCCGTGGTTGCTCGTGGACGACCACTGCTCGACTCTCGGACAGCTGTTCCTATCGTTTGAAATGCTCTCTAAGCTCGTGAAACGATGCTGTGAGCGATCCCGAACTGCTCGGCCACACTAGTCACACTTCGACATTCTTCCAACTTCCCAATGACGCGACCTCGGGTAAAGTCATCCAGATGTCGTCTACTGGATTGCCTGTTGGTCATATCACACGGTGGCAGAAACTCGACGTCGTTCATACTGATGTACATTGTGCAATGGCTTTCACCGAATTGCTGAGTGTACACCGCCCGTGAGCTTTTTACCCTTCCGACACTCCCCCCACCCCTAGGTCATGCTGCATATATGCGCATGTCCTACCGTACCGGACCCTAGTCTATCTCCTGAGTGGTCTTTCGGTCCGTTATGCCTGCTCGTTCCGCTGTTATGCTAATTTCTCCTCTTCGTCCTTAACTTTTGCACACTAGTGTACGTACAGTACGTTTTTTATAACGAAGTTTTCTCTAGGTCCCTTGGACTTCGTTATAGACGGGCGCAACTGTATTGCACTTATTTCCTATCATTTAGGCCAAATCACATACATCCGCTCATTCCACTTACAGTAAATTACACTGCTGGCCACCCAAAATGCAACACCAAGAAGGAAGAATCCGATTGGCCTGAAATTCGCAGCATGCGTCGCCCGCGAGAGGACATGCAAACGATTAGCATTGCAGTGCATATGCAAATCATGTGCGCCTGGCACGCCACCGAGAAGCACTATAAAAAGGGTGCACAGAAGGTGGAATGTAAGAGGTGGAAGTGTGTTGTGCTGCCGGACCTGTGCGTGAGAAGCTTCCTGATACCTCGTCGCAAAATACGGCAGTCATTCCAGCACGTTTCGGAGTTCGACAGAGGACGATTAGTGGCTTATCGCGACAGCGGTTTCTCGTACCGAGACATCGGCGCCCGTGTAGGACGACATCCAGACACAGTGAGGCGAGTATGGGTTCGGTGGGTGCAGAAGGGACGGACGGACCGGCGTGAGTGATTGCTGCAGCCGCAGCACACCACCGAACGAGAGGACCGGCATGTTGTGCGGCGGGCATTGACGGCTCGCACTGCTACATCACGAACGTTAGCGCAGGAATTTGGGTGTGTTGCGCAACAACCTGTGTCAACAAGTACCGTTCGACGTCGTCTGCAGGAGCGGAGGATTGTCGCACGGCGCCCATTGCTCCAATCACCATTGACGTTACACCACCGGCGAGTGCTGCGGCAGTAAGCCGTTGAACTCCACACCTGGACAACGTAATGGCACGACATTGTCTTCTCCGACGAATCCTGCTTCTGCCTGCAACACCACGATGTTCGGATCCGTGTGTGGCTGCACCGCGGCAAGAGACTGTATGACGCCTGCATTACGCATTGCGCCCCAAACCATAACGCCAGGCGACGGATACCGGTATCCGTCGCCTGGCGTTATTGTTTGGGGCGCAATTGGATATGACACCCGCACCCCTCTGGTACGCATCGCCGGTACACTCAACAGCCACCGCTACATGTCCGACGTTTTGGAGCCCATAGTCCTTCCTGAGATGCAGAACCTGCCAGCGGCCACCTTTCAACAGGACAATGCGCACCCGCACGTGGCACGCATCCTGAAACAATTCTTCACGGCCCACCAGGGGTCACTGCTGCCGTGGCCCGCCTGTTCTCTCGATATGTCGCCCATCGGACACGTCTGGTCGCTGATCGGCAACCGGGTGGCCCGGCAAGCGCCACCCGCGGCTATGCCTGATGAACTGTGGCAACGTGTGGAAGCAGCCTGGACCGAAATACCCCAAGCTCATATCCAAAGCCTCTTTCGTTCGATGTCGCGGCGTGTAGCGACCGTTATTGCCAGCCATGGGGGCCACACGAACTATTGATGTCTGCGTGTTCCGCAAGTCGCACAGGCCTGTAAGCTTAATTGTTTCATCTTTGTATCTGTTGTTATGTGTCTAGTAAATCTGGCTTTGCTATCTCGTGTCCTTCTTGGTGTTGCATTTTGGGTGGCCAGCAGTGTATATTGCAAACAGCTCAGTAGCGGGAAGATGATGAGAGATATCACAGAAACTATTTCCCAAGAAATCTTTGAGCACCTTTTCGTGCAAAATGTTATTAGACATCGGTTTACGGTCAGATATGCAGAACATTACATGGTTTACGGTTCGAATTTGCAAATAAAATGCTTATTCATATACACACTTTAAACTGTTGGTATAGATCTCTGTAAAAAATCGTTGCTTATATTATTTTCTACGATTAGGATACCGAACATTTAAAATTCGTCTTTGAAAAAGGTACGTACTATGTCAACTCATAGGTAGTTTTGTTTTTACAATGATATTTTACACTTGTGCTATGTTTTGATTTCTTCGCAGTTGACACGAAATCAGGACTGAGACTTGTCCATAAAGTATTCTATCGAAAAGTAGGTCTTCATGAAGTGCACTTGAAAGCCTGAGTAAGCACGTAGCGTTATCTCTGTACCTGCAACCATTAAATAATTGAAAAACGATGTGTTGAAATATGTGCAGCAACAGATTTCGGTTCAAAGCGAAATACTGTTGCAGTTTGGTCAAGAATCGATTCTTCAAGACTGCCGCATTTGAAGAATCGACTTTTGACCCAACAGCTAAAAATTAAGCAGCACTCGGTAGGATATCAAGCAGCAGTCTGCGAGAGTTTAGGTTATGTAACTTCGCCGTCTAAACAGCATTTTAATGCAATATCCCGTGCTTGCACAAGACAAAGTTGGCTTGGTTGGTTGATTGATTTTTATGGCGCAAGGGCCATGTTTGGTCAAAGAGCGCCAAATTTGGCTTGGCAAGAGAACAGGAGAAATATCGGTATACTAACAGATGTTTCTCTCAATTCAAGTCGGCTCAATTAACTACCAGTAAATGCCAAATAATTTATGAAAAATTGATGTCGCAATGAAATACACTCCAAAGCAGCACTTTTTTTATGTAGCGTTTGTGCCAGTCAGTATTATGAAGAAAAAATACAATGTGACTGGGGGCTATATATTTTCCATTACAATGTAACTTCAAAGAAGCCTCGAAGAAACTCCTCTTTTTCTTTTTTGTTTGGTGATTTAACCTTTTAACGAGCAAGACACTGAAATATTGTGTCGCTCAGGACATCATCATGCCCGAAACTGTATGTTGCTCCTTCCAGAATTTCTCTCCTCTACAAGCTAACAAAAGAAGAATTAGTACTCCGTCACAGCACGAAACTTCCGATCCGTACTTTTGGCATGATTCGATCTTCAGACGTTTCCCGGGAACGATCAGAGCATTCTTCCGTGAAGAAGGCATTCGATGTCCCTAGAGAAATAATATCACCTTGAGAGATACAGTATCAATGCTTGCTTTACTTATTTGTTTAGCGACAACAATGGTGACTGGGGGTGACTTCTGCTAACCCTGTGCAGTTCGTGTAAATTCAAGGAACTGGTGTTGATAGGAAATCCTACTCAACACTCCGCGGGTGTTTTCAGGCGGACGTGGTAGTTTGGATGTAAGGACATTTTCAGGCGGTCGTGTTAGTTTGGATGTAAGGACATTTTCAGGCGGTCGTGGTAGTTTGGATGTAAGGACATTTTCAGGCGGTCGTGGTAGTTTGGATGGAAGGACATTTTCAGGCGGTCGTGGTAGTTTGGATGTAAGGACATTTTCAGGCGGTCGTGGTAGTTTGGATGGAAGGACATTTTCAGGCGGTCGTGGTAGTTTGGATGGAAGGACATTTTCAGGCGGTCGTGGTAGTTTGGATGTAAGGACATTTTCAGGCGGTCGTGGTAGTTTGGATGTAAGGACATTTTCAGGCGGTCGTGGTAGTTTGGATGTAAGGACATTTTCAGGCGGTCGTGGTAGTTTGGATGGAAAGACATTTTCAGGCGGTCGTGGTAGTTTGGATGGAAGGACATTTTCAGGCGGTCGTGGTAGTTTGGATGGAAGGACATTTTCAGGCGGTCGTGGTAGTTTGGATGGAAGGACATTTTCAGGCGGTCGTGGTAGTTTGGATGTAAGGACATTTTCAGGCGGTCGTGGTAGTTTGGATGGAAGGACATTTTCAGGCGGTCGTGGTAGTTTGGATGGAAGGACATTTTCAGGCGGTCGTGGTAGTTTGGATGGAAGGACATTTTCAGGCGGTCGTGGTAGTTTGGATGGAAGGACATTTTCAGGCGGTCGTGGTAGTTTGGATGGAAGGACATTTTCAGGCGGTCGTGGTAGTTTGGATGGAAGGGCATTTTCAGGCGGTCGTGGTAGTTTGAATGGAAGGGCATTTTCAGGCGGTCGTGGTACTTTGGAGGGATGGGTGTTTTCAGGCTGTCCTGGTAGTTTGAATGGAAAGGCGTTTCGGCCGTTATGGTCATCAAAGTGTTAAGGACCACCGTGAGCAGCTCAGTGGGCAATAGGCCATCTCCCGTCCTTAATTTAGGATCACTTGTTCCAACAAAAGGAGAGAGCCATTGTCATAAGATAAACATCCCATTCATGCTGCACCTGGGATTCGAATCCGAACCCATGTGGGACGAATGATTAGGAGTCAACATCTCGTAAAACTCGAAACAGCTTCAGTGAGAAGGATATGTATGTATATATTTGTGCGCATGTGACGGTGAGGGACTGAAACGATTTATAAGTAATTTAAGAGCGTTGTGCCTGTTTTAGCACGCTGAGTGATTAAAAAAAGCTTCAACATTTAATGCGAAATGTGTTGCAAAGCAGAAAATCCTTTTTCCTTTGGATATCATTCCATTTCCTTTTCTCATATTATCACACGTACCTCACAAAACAATAATATTAATATGGTATTATCATTTTATGCAAACTTTTCAGTGCCTTGTTATTCCCAAAGTCACATACATGAATTTTCGAAGGTCTGTTTCATTTTTATATAATTTTCGAAGGTCTGTTTCATTGAACATTTCTCTTGAACAACTAAAACTAACGGGAAACGTTCGTCCTAAATTTGGCGTTTTTACCACCGGAAAATGGAGAGAACTTGTATCGTAAAAACGAAGAGAATGCTAAAGCATTATCCTTAATCTGATCATAAGCGCAGCAGTGCACAACGCGAGTAGCTATTCCAGGAGATGTATCCATATAATTGGTCGATTTGTCTTTGTTTTCTCCGCAGGCACAGCACCTGCTGTTTATTTCAGAGAGAATTTTGGAACGCTGGGCAGTTTAGGACTTTGACTGGCAGTTTGGACTGTGATTTAGGATTGGAAAAGATGTCTTTGTGTGCTTTTTGGTTTGATGTAGACGACAGTCCTTCTCGAGTAAATTTTAATTTGATGAATATCGAAATAATGATATTTGGAAAAGGCTGAAAATCGTTTCTTGCGGTAGTCCTGTGTTGTTGTTCTCATTATGAAGCTTTCTTCAATGCATTGTGCTTCGTAATATAATCATATGCATGATCTTATAAAGTGTAATAATGTTTGAGTGAAGTCATCTGAAACATGAAATTACTGTGTGAAAATCATTGGGATATTTAAATGGTTTTGGTTTCGATGGGTGTGTTTTAGGAATGATGTCTTACCCTTTTTTTCCTCATCCTGACCCGAAACTTTCCTGTTTCCTCTATCAACTGTTACCAAAACAGTTTTCTTTCCACGTACCAGTACTTTTCATTGAAAGTATCATGAAATTCTTAGGAAAAAAGTGCTTTAAAACTTTCCAAGTACCAGAGATAGCGTTTTGCAGCGGGCGCATTTCCTTCATCTGGAAGCAAGATGATCCACGTGAAAAGCCATAAAATGCTTAATGCGAAAATTTAGTTGCTGAGCACGGAATAACAGGTGTTTTAGTGTAGCCTCCAACTACATACGCCGTATCTTGATATTTCGGCTCACCAATATACATTTGCGCAGTAATTTAAAATTTTTATTGCTGCGAGATACGTTGTTAAACCTTAGGCCATACGTGCTTCGTGAAAACATAATGTTATTTTACTTGCGTGGAAGACTCTGAATCTTACGAGCAAAATGATGTAAATAAACGTACTTTTTTCATTTCTTTTTCGCCCAAGAACGCATTAGTAGAAGTGTTTTTTGCTTGAGGAATATATCCACTTGAAGCCCGTCCAAAAGGCGGCATGTTTTTTCTTTGTTTGACCATCCATGTTCACGCGATAAAGTGTTTTAATCACAAAAAAAATCGGATTGTTAGATTTCGCCGGAAACACGAGTTGTGTGCCACATGAAGAGAGCAAACTAAAATAATAATAAAAAGGTAAATGGTATTCTTCACCGCTTCATGTTTATTGAATGCAACGAAAACGGACTCTTGAAATAATGTACTGAATGTATGCGATGTGTATAGGAACCTTTACATTCTATAAAAGTCTCCTTGCACATGGTACGGGATACTTATGAATGCACGCCATACTGACACGGTCGTATCAAAATAATATGACCACCTACCTAATAATGGGAATAACCACCCTTAGTCCAGATGATAGTAGCGAGACGGCGTGGCATGGACTCAATGAGGCCGTGGAAGGTTGCCCGAGGCTCGCATGCCATTTCGGACTGCAACAGAGCACGGATGTCCCGAAGATTACGTAGTTGTGGGACGGCACGTCGGACATGTCGATCCAAATAGTTCAACAAGGGCTCTATGAGATTGAGATCTGGTGATTTTGCCGGCCAAGGAAGAACGGAGACATCGATGTCGTGTTCCTGGAACCAGTCACGTACGCCATTAGCGACATGGCACGGCGCAATGTCCTGTTGGTAGACACCATCGCCACCAGGGTAAACGTCCAACATGAAGGGATGCATGTGGTCAGCGAGGATGGACAGGTAGCCATTGGCGTTCAGGGACCCATCCAGTGGTACCAGTAGTCCCAGGTCATACCAGAAAAACATTCTCCTGACATGCACATTGCGACCACCGGCCTGTACTTGACCGACAAGCGTGTCCAGGTGTTGGTACTCGTGTGTCTGACGCCGTATCCCTCAGCGCCCGTCACTTCTGTAGAGTAAAATTCTCGATTCGTCGGAGAAGACAACCTTTTCCCACTCTTTCACTGTACAATGACGGCGGTCCTGTGCGAACTGAAGGTGACGTTACCAATGGACCTTGGTTAACATAGGCTCCTTGACGCAGCGTCGACTCCAAAGACCCATGCGTAACAGGGTTCGCTCTAATGTTCCATGGGACACGTACCAGGGCTCCCCAGCGTTCACTTGCGTGGACAATTGCTGCACTGTTGCGCGTCGATTGCCCTTTACTAATCGACGGAGGCGATGTTCACCTCTGCGGTCGATGACTTTCGGTGCTCTACAGTTATAACGTATGGAGGTACTCGGTGTGCCAGTGGCCCATTCTTGGTACACCCTTACTACAGCACTTCGCGAACAGTCCAGGAAATCTGCTGTTTCTGTGATGCTTCCACCTTTGGCGTTTTGAACGTCCGGGTGGGAGCATCACAGAATAGCCGATGAGCATTCGTTTTTAAACGTCCGTTGAACCACAACCTCTGCCCATTGTGCTCACATTACGCACTATGATTCATCTCTCCTGGATGGCCGCTTATATCTCCGTGTGGTCGCCCTTGTCAAATGCACTATGTAACCCGCCTGGGCGGGTGTCCGACTATGATTCTGGGGGTGGTCATATTATTCTGATACGACAGTGTATAATCTAATAACTAAATCATAAGTTATCATGAAATATGTGGATTTAGGAAACAGCGATTTAAAATTTTCAATTCTTTTTAAACTTGTTTCGGAGTAATTCCGATTTTTTTTTAAATTTCGCCAAACTAAAACATCGAATATATATCGATGCCAAGTTATTGCTCCATTGGTCTTCTTAAAAATTACTTTGGGTAAATGACACGTGAAACTCCTAAACGTGCATACCTTGGAGAGCTCTAAAACTGCTTAAAATCGTGCATTTACACCGATGATTCATTACATTATGGTCACCTACTTAATAAGCTGTGAGACCCACTTCAGCCAGCAAAACAGAGGCCACTAGACGAGGTATAGTTTCGATGAGGTGAGGATAGGTATCTCAGGATATCTGGTACCATAATGTCAACAGCAGGTCCTCCAATTCCCGTACATTTCGGGGTGGTGGTGATTTAGCGAGGAAACGCTTTTCCAAGTCGAACCACAAATGTTCGATTTTGTACATGCCAAGTTAATTTGGAGGCCAGGACATTAACAGAAAGTCACCAGCATGTTCCTCGAACCACTCCTTGACGATTCTGGCAGTGTGGCATGGCGCATTATCCTGTTGGTAATGGCCATCACCAGCAGGGAACACAGTTGCCATGAATGGGTAAACTTGGTTCGCAACGATGTTCAGATACCTGAAAGCTGTCAGGTATTGTGCTTTTGGAATAATGGGGCCTAAAGTGTCCCAAGGAAACATCGCTTACAGCATAACACCGCCACCGTCGGCCTGTTTCCGCCAAACAGGGAATCCAGGTGCCATAGCCTCCGTTCGTAATCGGCGTATCAGCGCTCGGCTATCTACGTGATGCACCACGAATGTTGATTCTTCAGAATAGACCACTTTCTTCCAACCATCCTTGGTCCAATCTCGATTATCTTGGGCCCATTTCATGCGTTGTTGGCGGTGATGTGCAGTGAGCATGGGGACCTGGCTGGGTCTTCGGCTACGCAGGCGCATGCGCAGAAGGCTGCGATTAACTGTGTGCTGTGACGCATTCCCCTGATCACCATTATTGTAGCTGCGGGTGTTTCGTCGCATTGGGGCCCTGCGGTCGCTGTGAACCATGCGCGACGACAGTCTCCGCTCCCCCTCTGGCATCAGTGAGCTGCGGAAGACGCACGGCTGGATGACGGTACGTTGTTTGTTCGTCTGTACACCACTTTTTATACGTACTCTCTAGAGCGGCACGTGAACAACACACAAACCGTGCCGTTTCCGTAATCGTAGTTCCGAGGCTCCGTACCATCACAATTTGTCCTTTGTCAAACTCCAATAAATAGGCAACTTGTCCCATTTGACTTCGAACGTTCTAGTAACCGAAAGCCGGTCCTCGGGTTGTATATATACTGTTCAGTTAACTTCACATGCGCCGCCATTCGGTCTCCAGGCGCTCTCATTTCTCTAGGCTGAGGGTGGTCATAATGGAATGGATCATCGGTGTATACAATGTATGTAGATATAACTTGTAGACTTTTTCTTTTTGTGCATAATGTGTGCGTCACCATTTCTAGTAATCACAAGTTTCCATTTCATATTTGCACACACACGCATCCACACATAAGTCTACACTGAAGAGCAATTGAATTAGAGACAGCTGGCGTTATGCAAATGTAGCCCTGTAAACGGAAACGACATGACGTATGCAGCGATCCGACAATATAAGGAGTGATGCGATGGGAGCCAGTAAGAGTCGGACGCAGTATGGGTAAGACGAAGGATCTAAGCGCATTTGATCGTGGGCAAATTATCGGGGCCCGACGAATGGGTAACTCCATCTCGGAAGTCGTGCAGGCACTGTGATTTTCACGAGCCACTGTGTCACGGGTGCACCGTGAGTACATCGAATCCGGTAAAACCATCCCTGCAAGGGCAACTGCCGTGGACAACAGCGTGTGCATAAGCGGGGTCATCGTCCGCTAGCTCGCATTGTAAATGCGCATACACCGTCCACAGTGCAAGAAATAACTCGGCAATTTAACGCTGGCGCACAAGATTGTGTAAGCAGCCACACCATCCCGAACCTTCTTCTCGCTATGGGTACAGAAGCCATCGTCCCACGAGGGTACCGCTGCTGACCGCACATCACAGGCTGCAAAGATTAGCATGGGCTCGGGAGCAGTTATATATATATAAATTAAATTAGTAGTAAACATCTATTATATTAAGTTAGTAATTTAAAAATATTATATTAAATTAGTAATTTAAAAATATTACATTAAATTAGTAATTTAAAAATATTACATTAAATTAGTAATTTAAAAATATTACATTAAATTATTAATATAAATTATTACATTAAATTATTAATATAAAATATTTTATTAAGTTAGTAATTTAAAAATATATTAAATTAGTACAAATTTGTACTATACACGAGCACTCACACACACATGGGCATGCATTGCTCGACAAAATAAAATTAACGGCATATTCTAATGCTATTTGTAGGCGGGAGGCACAGTCACCTGCTTTCAGGTTCGGGATTAAGACCTTCGGTACCACATCAAACGGACCGAATGTAGCTGGCAGTCGTGGCTCGCAGCCGCAATAATGATCGAATAGCCCCAATATAATCTCCAACAATGTGACCAACATTCTGATCTTATTTATCCAATTAGTAAAAATTTTCCATGCAACTAAAGAAAATCCTTATCTGCCCAACGAAAGAAAAAACCTTGGTCCCATTGTTGTCGACAAAAATCGTGGTTTTTCTTCAGTTCAACGGATTATAGAACTTCGCCTTCATTTCTGAATGTGAGTTTCTAGCATCCGCTGAACATTTTGAGGAAGAAATTCGAATTTGAAGTATGCTGCTGTAAAAGTTTCAATTCCAATTTTAATCAGACTGCAAGCAGTGATTTTTGCGCCCTCTCTTGAGTTGCGCCCCATCCGTTCCACCCTAGTTATGCCTCTGCTAGCTTTATTTACTGACGCACTTGTGGATCCAGTTTGGATTTCCTGCAGATTTAAGTGATGACATTTCTAGAAAAGTCCAAATTCCTTCTCAGGAAAAGAACTCTATAATATTAGCAAACCAAAGAGTGCACGGTATTAGTGGAAGAGTGCGTAGTGCTGGCATACGAAAGCTTACATGATGAATAAGATTAAAATTGTCGTATTCCACTTTTTTTTGTCGCAATTCTCTTTCTAGGTAAAGATGTCGAACATCATGTAAGCATTTTGTCTTTTATTGAGCATAGCCTATCGTGCACTCCTGTTTCCCTTTAACGCATCGGAAACGTCGTATTATCTTTTTTATGCATGTAGAAAGCTACACCCTCTCCTTTAGCTGATTACTAGTTCTCTATGCACCATTCTAAAACATCTGAGATGGGTAATGCAAACCAATTTTGTCGTATTCTTAAATATACGAACAATTATTACTCTGCTCAATAATGATTTTGCGCATGACACCTACGTTGTTTCATTTCCAATCGTATGCTATTTTTGAGATGTGTTGCTGCTGTGTTTTAACGAAAAATTGTTTGCCCTTTTAACAAAATTTTCAAGAATTTTGCCTCAGGAAAATTCCCCTTCCAACACTAAATGTACGATTCAGGTTTTTAATATTTCAGTGCTTCCACTTTTCTCCGACGTCTCTACGTCAGGGATTAGATGTTTTGTTTGAACATAGTTTTTACATTCTTTTCTGGAACACTGTACCTGGATATCAGAAATATTTGCACTAGAGTTAAAAAACGAAACTTCTCAAACGTAGATATAGGATTTTTATGTTGTATCATTGCATTGAAGTATCAGAATGCTACTGCATTTGAGTGACGCATTTAATTGATGATGAATATATCGCCCTAGATATTTTTAATGGAAAGAAAATGATATGTAATCGATAAGGAGCATGGTGTCTGCTGAATTCTAGATGCATTTATTAATTACGAGAGATATTTTAGAACCGTGTAAACAGTTTAAAGGCAGCACAAAAACCATTATGATTAACGGCCTAACATTTCTTCATTTCTTCTTCAGCGTTCTGGCATCGTTAATGTTACAACGCTTCTCTTAGGGAGCCAAAATTAATCCTAACAATAATCCTTTGTTGAAGTATCAGAATACTATTCTCAAAAGAAAAAAGAAATCAGTCTAGGCAGAATATGAATGCCTGTAACAACTATTTTAAGATGAGTGTGTGTCTGAAATATTGCACTCAGGATATCTGATAACTTCTCGTAACATGACACTGAGAGCACAAAACTCTGTTATTAGTTTTCGCTCTCTCTCTCTCTCTCTCTCTCCGTCTCTCATTGGCTCCTCCTCTTGCCTCTCTATCTCTTCTCTATTTCTCTCTCTCTCTCTCTCTCTCTCTCATTTCTCTTCTGTCTTTCACATTGTATGCATTTCTGCTTTTGTGGGTACCTTTCGCTCTATCCGTGTACCTACCATTAAAATGTTTGATAACGCATTAGATTAGTTTCTAAAATTGAGGTACTCTTCCACACGGATCTGCAGACCACACTTGAATGAAAAACGAAAGGTTAATGGACGCTGTTTTGTTTGACTAGTAAAGATAGTTTAGTTGATGCCATTTAAGATGATAGAAAGTATGTTAGTAATTCTCTAAATTCCTTCAGAAAGTGAGTTTTCAAAACATGTTATTTTTTTGTGCTGTTTCCCATGTTAAAACATAATCCAAAATTCAGAGTCTGTTAACTATGTTGCAAAACTGTGTTTTGGCATATCAAAGCAACACCTGAAGGAAATGCAATATCGCGAACTAACCAGACAATAATAATGCTTCAAAACAAAAAAACGCGGATATTATGAAAAACACAAGTTCTTCAGATTATGTGTTTAAATTGTTTACCAGCAAAGACTGTCTTATTATTACGTGTGCAACGTATTTCACGGCCACAGGCACGACACGTTGACAGCACATTATAGCAAATCGAATACGTAACTAATCAGGGAAATAATCCACGTCGTGTTGGATACATTTGAGCCATCGGTCATTGAGCTGCCGAATGCCACTGCGGGAAAAAGAGGGCTGTTTCTAGTTGCTAAAGTCATCAATACTTGTGTGGACCTCCTCGACAGAAGTGAAGTGCGTAACATTCAGGGGATGTTGCAGGGAGCGAAAGAGTTGATAATCAAACGGAGCGAAATCTGTAGAATACGCCGGGTGGGACAAAATCTCCCATCCCAGGTCGGTGATCGTGTTTAAAGTCATTTTCGCGGTGTGAGGACGCGCGTTATCCTGAAGCAACAGGGCCGACCTTCTGCCCTTGCCGCTGCATGGCCTTTTCGCCTCCATTGTGTCCCTCAAACGAATGAAATTCTTACAGTAACTTTCAGCATTGTCCGTTTCACAAGGTTTGAGCAACCCATAGTGTACGATACCGCGCTGATCCCATCATTTGCACAGCAACAACTTCCTGGCGTGGATATTCGGTTTGGCGGTACTGATGATAGGCTGACCTGGATAAACCCACGATTTGCGCCGCCTAGGATTATCGTAGAGGATCCACTTCTCATCACAGGACAAAATCTTGTGGAGGAAATTCTTCTTCTTGAATCTGGAGAGTAAGGACACAGCAACATCGTAGCGCCTAGACTTGTTCGGAGCTGTGAGTTGGAGGGGCACCTAACGGCCCTGCTTGTGAATCCGGTCAAACTTCTGCAGGCGCTTTGCAATGGCTTGCCGCGTTACGCCGAGTTCCTGGGCGAGCTCTGACTGTGTGCGACAGAGATCCGGGTCCAACGGTTGTTCCAGTTCCTCATCGCCAACTTTCTGTGGCTGTGCCGGAAGTTCTGCATCACGGTGATCGAAATTCCCCTGCTTAAACCACTGGAACCACTTCTTACCCATACTGTAGAACACAGAAGTTTCATCCAAAGCAGCACAGATAATTTTCTGGGCTTCCGCGGCAAGTTTTTATCAGCTGCAACGCGAACAGGAGTCAGTGCCTCAAATGTTGCTTCTCGAACGACATTGCTTTCTCTGTCAACTTTCGTCCCTTCTGTTACTACAGCTGTGAGCGGTTACGGTTGTCCGGAAAGCTGTTGGATGGCGCTGTAATCAGCCATTATCGCACACAGCTATTTGCATTTGCCGACGCTCCATGATCGCTTGCGGTTAGGGGCCGAAAATTAAGTTGCACACCTAATAACTTATTGAATATGATCGAGAGCAGACTCTTCAGAGCGGAAAATGTTTAACCGCGCAGATTCACTGTTAAAGCTAGAAAGGCATGCTTTCACTACAGCTGACAGCACTTCCTGTCGTGATTGAGGCAGAAATTTTGAACCTCCGTGATTCACTACTCTAGCTGTAATGCGGCCAATTACTTTCACTACAGTTATCAGCACTCCCCGCTGTGATTAAGTCAGAAATTTTGAACTAAGGTCATTCACGGCTCTATCTGGTGTCAGGCAGGCTGATTGCTTTCACTACAATTATCAGCACTTCCTGCAGTGAATGTGCCAGAAATTTCGTGGCAGAGGCATGATGATGCAGAATGTAGTGAAAGAATGTCACTCCTGATGCTTTGCAATTAGAAACTCGACTGATACAAGCTAGAGCTGGTTTTAAATTGCAGTCGTTGAATTAATTTTAATGTGCCCGTTTTGTAAAAAACGTTTTGCACAACAAGCAAACATTCGCATGAACAGACATTCCTCTGAAATAGTTTCAACTTTCACGTACTAAGCGCGGACTCAAAGTTCTTATGCTGATGGAAAACTTACGTAAGTAAATTTTCACTCTTGAATCATATGCTGAAGAGCATCACACATATCTTTTAAAAGAAATGAAGCCACACTATCGGACTGAGAGATCCATTTAATGTATCCCTTTGTTACCATTACTCCACGTGATCCACCTTTCAAAATCAAATCACAAGAACTAACCAATCAGCTGCGGTGGCGCAGTGGTCTGAGCGCTGACTTCTGACCATTCGTCGGACATGGATACGGCTTCGTATCTCGGTGAGGTATTTGTTTTTTGTGTTTTTATTTGAGGTTTAAAGACCACCGTTAGCAACTCAATGGGATATAAGCAGTCGCCCGTCCCTAATTTAGGGTCACTGGTTCCAGGGAAGGGAGAGAGCCAGTGCCGTAAGACAAACACAACATCCATGCCTCATCGGGATTCGAACCCGGACCCCTTTTGGACGAATGATCAGAGTCCATCGCTTAGACCACTGGCCGGTGAGGTATGGATGATGTGTTTGCCTTACAGCACTGGATCTCTCCCTTCAGTGGAACTAGTGACCCTAAATTAGGGATAGGCGCCTGCATATAGCCCATTGAGTTGCTCACGGTAATCGTTAAACCCCAAATTAAAAAAAAAAAAAGAAGTTGGTTAATATTTGTCCAGCACGTTATTCTCGTTTAGGGTGAGCAGAATAGCTACAAAACAAAAGTGTCCATCAGCCCAGATTCGTGATTCACTGATTCGAGTTTTGCAGGATTTCAAACGTTCCAGGATACCAGTCTCCACTCTGAAGGATTAAATTTTTTCATGGGTTCAACTCAAGGACTCTTATTTCATTATACGTTCTAGAAATGTTCACAAAGTTTGATTCATAACACCAAACATACTCAACCACTGGGCTTATGTCTGTTCGATTTTCTGATGTGTCAGTCTTGTCAATTCACGAAGCATTCTGGCAAAACGTTAAATGCCGATGTCTGGGTTTGCATTCTAGAAGTAGATAATGTTTACCAAAAATAAGGTAAGTCATTCGTGATCCGAAAATGAACAGTATGCATTATAGCGGCTAAACAAATTGAGAAAGATTTACAGAGTACTACAACGTCGAAAAACTTCCTTTTAAATAGTCCTGAAATTTTGAGCGCCTGAGAGGTACAAGGCACTGACTTCTAACCATTCGTCTCATACGACTGCGGGTTTGAATGCCGGATGAAGCAAGGAGTATGTGTTTGTTTTGCGACACTGTCTCGCTTCATTCCCTGGAAACAGTGGTCTTAAATGAAGGACGGGACCCTGGTTCCAGGGAATGAAGAGAGAGGCTGCTTATAACCCATTGAGATACGCGCTGTTGTCGTCAAACCGCGAAGCAAAAACAAAGAGAAAAGAAATTTCTGAAGAACTAACGGTTAAAAAAGAAACAACGCAGAATCAGAACTTTCACAGCATTAAAAATCAGAGATTCCGTATTTGTTAAGACAATGGTTCTGTTGGAATTTCTGCTTTGTTGACGTGAGCATAGATACTGCTTCATAAATTGTAACGGTACATCTTACCTTCAGAAAACTGACCTCAGGATGCCTCTTGCAAAATGTTCTGGAAAGTATTTTTCAACTACTTTTAAACTTATTTCAATAAATCCGACAGACTGCAAAATCATGAAGAAGCACACAGTATTCTGATAAGCCGTTCCTAGTGCGAGACAGCACAAAACACAGTCACTTTAAATGCTCCATGAGATAAAACTTATTTTTTGCTTACCAAAAAAAAATATGAGATTTTACTTGATCATAACAGAAAAATTCTAACAAACATTTGGCTGAAAATCTTTCCACGTGAATGAATCATTGTTTTATAAAAACGTTTCGATTTTAGAAAAATTAAAAATTAATGAATTTTCGGTTTTTAATGCCTAAACTTATTGATTCTAATATCCCATGGAATTTTTGAGATGGTAACAATTGTTTCTTTATTTTTCGAGAGTGTTAATTATTACTGATTAACTGTAGTTAGTTTTTTTAGAGGTTTACCTATTGCCGTTGCCAACGGTAATCGTTAAACCCCGAAACCAAAATGTCATCATTCAGCCAGTTTTTCTTGGTTATAAAAATTATGTTTGCAACGAAAGAAACCGGTGGACGGTATCCATAATCACTGTAGCGAAATAAGAACTCATATAACCTGATAGCTTGTGTTCACTGAAAAGTGAAAATTAATGGAAGTAAGAATCGTGGTCTTAAGAGGGAAAAATGCAAGAAACAAACAAATCTTATATACAGTATAAGGTAAAAATGGTATTCTAGATTTAAGGTAAAATTCGATAATCCAGCAAGTACATTGTATATACACTGAAGTGCTTAAAGTCATGAGAAACGTACCTAGTATCGTGAAGGACCTCTTCCAACCCAGCGAATTTCAGCAACTCAATGTGACATAGATTCTACAAGTGGCCGGAAGACTTCTAGAGATATGTTGAGTCATGCCGTCTGAATAGGCTCCCACAGTTCCGTGGTATTTGTAGGAGCAGAATCTTGGGTGAGAATGGACCTTTCCACCACGTTCCATTAGTGCTCTATTGGGTGCATGTAGCGTGAACGTGGTGGCCACACAGTTCGTCGGAACGGTACAGAATGCTCCTCGAACCAATTTTGGACACCTTGGGTCCGATGACATTTTGCATTGTCCGCCTGGAGAATCCCTTCGTTGTTGGGGTACATGAAGTCCATGAAGTGCTACAAATGGTCACCCAGCAGAGCAACAAAGCGATTATCGGTTAATGATGTGTTTAAGAGGACCAGAGGACCAGAGGACCCAAACCGTGCCACGTAAAGACACCCGACTCATGTATGGAACCACCACCAGCTTTTTTTTTTTTTTTTTTTTTTGATTGGAGGGTTAACGACCACCGTGAGCAACTCAATGGGCTATAAGCAGTCGCCCGTCCCTAATTTAGGGTCACTGGTTCCAGGGAAGGGAGAGAGCCAGTGACGTAAGACAAACACAACACCCATGCCTCACCGGGATTCGAACCCGGACCCCTTTCGGACGAATGATCAGAGGCCATCGCTTAGACCACTGCGCCACTGGGGCGGCCCACCAGCTTTCACAGGACTTTGTTGAGAGCTTGGGTTCGTGGCCTCATGGGGCTTGTGTCACACCCAAACCCTACCATCAGCTCGTAACAACTAGTAGCGTAAATCCTCGGACCATGCCACATGTTTCCAGTCTTCCAGGGTCCAATTACCGTGTTCACGATCCCAGTAGAGGCGCTGTACCCGATGTCGTAAAGTCAACAAAGGTACTCTGGTGGGTCTTCTGCTCCCATACCCTATGGATGCTAAATTACGCTGCACTGACATGATGGATATGTTTATAGTACCTCTTGCATTGAATGTGGATGTTATTTGAGTCAGTGTCGCTTGTCTGTTAGCATGGACAACTCTGGTCAGACGCCGTTGGTCACGGTCATTCAGCACTAGTGGTCGGCCACTGCGCTGTCCATGGTGTGTGGTAATGCCTTCCATGTGGTATTTTCGGTTCACACGTGACACCGTGGGACGAGGAATGTTGAATGTTTGCACAACTTCGGAAGTTGAATGCACCATCCGTCTGGCTCCCACTACCATACCTTGTTCAAACTCCGATAATTCACGTCGGCTTGCCATAATCCTACTAGAGGTTGTTCAGCCTGACTCACGAATCAAACCTCGCAACTGATAAAAACAGTGGCATGCGTCGAAGCCCTTATACGACGGCAACGCCAGCGGTGTCGTACGTGTGTTAATTAATTAGATTAGCAGGAGGTGGGGACAGCGCTATTTTTTGAGAACAACAGAAAGTGAAGTAATCCCGGAAGAGACTGTTGTTATGGGTGTGGAACGCAAGAGAGGCTGATTGATGCATGCCTGAGGGGATAGCCCTACGGTTTGCTGCGATAAGCAGGTCAGCTAGCCACTAACGTCACTCGAGATTCGCACTTTTTTAGATGTGAGAAACTGTTAAAACTGTCAAGTGCGAGGGAATTGCATATGACTTTATAGCGATTTTCGAGAGCAAAAGTGGCTGGCTGAATAAAACAGCTATTTAAGCATGTGTCACAGGCGTGGATTTCTGAACGTAAGTGTGTGTGTCGTTCCCACCTTGCACTTGAAAGTTTTTTACTGCTAAAATGACAATTCATGGAAGATTGAAGTCCTAGCAACAAGCGAAAAAGTTGGAAACAGAAGGGAAAAGACAAAAAATCAGTACAGCATTATTTGTGCGGGAATGTTGGTTTCCCGGAGAACCATCGCTGAAAGATTTTTACCGACTGTGCTGGCTAAGACCGCGAGGGAGTGGTTTAAAGAAGCTTCTCTAAGGCGAACGAAAGGAGAAACCCGACGTTTGGAAAAAATACGAGGAATTATCTCGTGCACAGAGACATAGAAAATTCCACTGACGGCTGAAACAACTGTTGATCCCGCTATCCGCAACGGACGATGAAGTGAGCATCCTGGTATAACTCAGCGGCAGTTAAACTGCATATTGCCTGAAGAAACTCTCCCAACACGTGGCAAGGACGAACAAGTTGCTCACTTTCCTGGGAATTGTTGACTCCGTATCTACGGAAACAGGCTAGAAGCTGCAAAGTCGGGATTCGAGACGGGGCGGTTGGTCAGTAACATCTCATTAAAGAGCAGCAAATTAAAGTGTTCACTGGCTGGATAGCATGCGGAGCGAGAGGAACTGGAGGAGGAAGAGAAAGCAGCCTTTCTCCCTAGTGTGATTTTCAAGGGACCAGCTGCCCACTCACTAGCGCAGCGAAGAAAAAGAAGTACGTGTGCGCTTCTGTGGAGTTTTAATGTTAAATGTATGTAGGCATTGGTAATTGCTTCTGGCACAAATAAAACTCCAAAATAACTTCACTGTTTTTGTTTCTTTTATTTGGAGGTTTAACGACCACCGTGAGCAACTCAATGGCTATAAGCATTCGCCCATCCCTAATTTAGGGCCACTGGCTCCAGGCAAGGGAAAGAGCCAGTGCCGTAAGACAAACACAACATCCATGCCTCACCGAGATTCAAACCCGGACCCACTTATACGAACGGTCATAAGCCAGCACTAAGACCACTTTGCCATCGGGGTGGCTAACTTCACTGCTGACCTACTTTTTACTGAAATGCTCGGTATAGTTTAACGTCGTGCTCCAGATAATTTAATTATACAAGACAAACTAATTAGGCACTAAACAGAAATAACGGCCAACTGAAAAGAAGTTTTTACTAGTGATGACCCGTAATGTTTATTTTGTCCTTAGTAGACACACATTGGTCAGCAAAACATCACATGCAGAATATAATTTCAATTCATATTTAATCAACTATCGCTTCAATATCTAAATAAAATGCTCGTGACACAGAATAATCGTTAAGTCTCACAACACTCGACAAATAATTGAGACTTATACGTATAACAAGGAAGCGTAACATTCAGCGTGGGAGAGATTTATGACGAAGAAAATTTCTCCATCATTTTTAATGCCAGGGTAAGGATTCGAACCTGCCACCGTCGGACTCCGGAGCGTTATCCACTATACAACACTGGCGACTGCGCTTACTGCTATCTATCTTTATCTCATGTACGTCCTGAGGGTAAGGCACATCCCATCTCCCCCTTCCCCCGAAAGAGGGCCTGGGGCATGGCCCATGGGTCAGGCGGCACCATGTGTCGCTGTAGGCAGTCATCCCATGAAGAACGTGCATTTGAGAAATCCCAGACAATTTGGTGTGCGGAACGTAACATCATACACGTTTATTTTTCGAAGCACTGAAGAAGGAATTATCATTTTTCCTATCTCGCGGTGTAGAATAAACATCACACCGTTGCGAGAAATCTAACAGCCGGGTCATCCTGGAAGTTCGGGCGCCAATATGACTGAAGTTTTTCCGCGCTGAGCATAGAAACCGAGTCTCCTCACTCCGGAGTAAGTCGCTCTCCCAACTGAGCTACACGGACAAAAAGTGACGTGCCTGCACCGCAGGACGCACACAAGATAAAGGCAGATAGCAGTAAGAGCACATCTCCGCGTAGCTAAGTTGGGAGAGCGACTTACTCCGGAGTGAGGGGAACCGGTTTTGATGTCCGGCGTGTACAAACTTGTGCGTCATAGATTTAATTCAACTCGTACAAAATCAAACTCTAGTTGCACAGCATCAACTCTCATTAAACTCGATCTCCTCTCACCAGTCTCGCAGCAATCTCTCTATCTCTCTATCTCTCTGTATCTCTCTCCTCTTTATCTCTTCGATTTAAACCAAAACATTCTCATTCACATACGTCATTCTGCTGATGAGTCGTCACGTTGCCGAAGCACATTCGCCGAGAGAGAAAATATAGCATTAAAGTTTTAAAAAAATGTTTAACGACAATAAACCAAAATTTACATAACAAGAACCAAAGTTAAATTTGATTATACGTTGCATGTGTTTGCATGCAGCCGAAAGTGCGGAAGGGTTCGACCCCCTATGTGTGTAAATTGCATAGAAACCAACATGCGCCATAAATAATAGCGTCATCATACAGGTGATGTGAATAACGCCATAATTAAATGCAGTTAAAGTTTTTATGTGTGTGTGTGTGTGTGTGTGTGTGTGTGTGTGTATGCGGGCTCCTGGATTTCTTCGAAACGGAAAAAGAACTTGCAAGTGACCTTTAAGTGTTTACATGTGTGCATTACCTGAGCGGAATAGGACGATTGTTATGAGCAAGAGATCTAAAGGAAAGAACCAAATTTAAACTGCAGGAATTGTGCCTGATATATTTTTTTTTTTATTGGAGTTTTAACGACCACCGTGAGCAACTCAATGGGCTATAAGCAGTCGCCCGTCCCTAATTTAGGGTCACTGGTTCCAGAGAAGGGAGAGAGCCAGCGCCGTAAGACAAACACAACATCCATGCCTCACCGGGATTCGAACCCGCACCCCATTCGGACGAATGATCAGAGGCCATCGCTTAGTTTCAATATTCGCTTTTATTCACGTAAAAGAATTACAACAGAACATCCCCAACCTCACACGCAGTGTGAGAGAAGGGGAGAAATAAAACAAAATGTAGATATTTACAATGAAATGATAATTGTACAGATGAGCAATGACAGGCATTGCATTATTTTCTGTAAACAGCAGTAGCTCTGGGATAAATGTTCATCGAAGTCTTGGAACATCACTGGAGTGAAAAAATTTACAGAAAAAAATCTGTGCAGTTCTAGTGACATGGGAATCACTGGTGGTAGAGAGTCACTGTGCAGATGAAGAGAACTGTGTACAAAAGGTGACATCAGCAGGAAGCAAACACAATCCAGTTCCAGGAGAAAACATGGTGAGGGAACAGTAAAAATTGAAAGTTCCGACGTAGGTTTATTAAAACAGCAGATGAACAGTCTGGGCACTAGAAAACTGAAACCAGGGACGACACGGCGACCATGTTGCGAAGAAGGCAGGTAACCGTGCCGTATCTTTCGCCAAGGAATATTCCAGGGTGAGTCTGGCTTTAACCCTGTTGCGGTAGTGTGCAACCAAGGAGGTAGAGAATGTAATAGGATCTGGATCTTGTAACTGTAGCAGGTGAGAGAAAATAATATATTTAGCTAGAATAAATAAATACGAACAAACTGGTAAAATAGAGCAGAAACTTGTAGAACTGTGGCCGAGGAAACGATAATCTTCTAGGGTGAGATCACTGGTACAAGAAGGATGTGCAAGTTGGAACATACTGTGAAATAGTGGGAGCAGCGTCGGACAGTACACAAACATGTGTAAGACGTCTCCAACGACGTTACAAAAAGGACAGAGATCTGATGATACTATATTTCTCCGGAACAAAGTCGAAGGGACAGGCAGTCGATTGTGCAAAAACCTCCAATGCACATTAAGTTCTGAGGAGAGGGCCGGTGAATGTTGGGCAGTAGACCAGACTGAGGTTAGTGCAAAAGAAGGAACAGAGGGAATAGGGCAAGGTACCGCAGAAGAAGAACGGAGAAAACGGTACAGGGTGCGGGTGGAAAGACTGTGGAGAGGAGGAGATCACCGGAAAAGGAAAGGAAGAACGGAAAAGGGAGAGAGGCAGAGGAAACGGAAAGGAGGCCAGAGGAATCGACTAGGGAAGGAAAAAGTGATTGAAGAGCATGTTTAATTTGGAGGAAGTTATGAGAGAGTTCGGGCGAGGGTGGTAGGGTGGGAAAAAAGTTCGGAAACGGGTTTCCATGAAAAATCGGGGAGGACCAGTTGGGAAACGGAGACTACACCAGCGTGTAGCCATGCGGGGAAAAAGAAAAAGTTGGCAGTAGGGGGGTGGAGGACGGAGGAGAAAAAAAGAGGCTCGGAAAGAAGATCAAGAGTGGAAGAGGGGGTAAACGAATGAGCGGTAAAGAACGAAGGAACTGAACAGCTTCATGGTAGACTAGAGGAAAACGGGGGGGAATGACAGTGTGAATATCCATCTTAAGAAGAAGATGGACGGTGAGGCAGGGATTAAGGGGGAAGTCAGAACATTAAGCAGAAGAATGGAAGCGGAAGAGTCTGGTTGAACTGTCAAACGGAGGAAATTGAAAATTCTTACAGCTTTATAACGTACGGTAATCTCTGGCATATTGAGGCCACCACAAGTCGAAGGTAGAGACAATACTGAGGAAGATAACCAATGAGTAGATGACCAAACAATGCTGAGCATTGCTGATGTTGTTGCAGTTTGAACGTAGGCTGGTGGCGGTTGTGCAATCCAGGAATGATAAACTAACGAGAGGATGTGGGTGCCAGAAAGCCGTGCACGACTGTGGTAGGTCAAACAGCACTTGAGCTTGGACCAGTAAGCAGCGGTGTGACGTAGTTTCCTGACGAGGGGTCTCCAGGTGGCAGCCGCTGCTGAGACCCGGCTGCCAATGTGCACCCCAAGTATCTTTTGACTGGTGGAAGTCCAATGAGCGCCCCACGGTGTATCTGGGCGATGTCTCCAGAGCCACACCATAAGCCTGTACACTTTGAAAGGTTTAACGAAGCGCCGGAAGCAGCAGCATACACTTGATACCATGCAAGAACAATTGTGAATTGCCATTCTTCTCGGATGAGAACTGTGATATCATCGGCGTAGGCAGTAAGAACGATAGAATGGTGCCTGGTGCTATGCTGAATGGTGGAGGGGGAGGTTGTAGAAGAGAACGGATAGAGCAAAGAAAAGGCTCAAAGACTAGAGAGAAAAGTTGTCCGGAAAGAGGACATCCTTGACGGATGCCCTTACGAAACGGAATGGGGGCTGTAAGGAAGGAGGCCGTCCGGATATGGACAACTGAGTCCTGGTACAGGGCAAGGAGGGATGTGATGAAGACAGATGGGAAACCGAAGGCAGAGAGCACAGAGGCAAGCCACTGATGACTCACGTTATCAAAGGCCTGCCTCTGATCAAGATTGAGGAAGGCTAAAGGTTCGGAGGAAAGGTGGGCAAGGCAATATGAGTCACGGAGGAGATTAATATTAGTATGAATGCTTCGGCCTGGGACGGTGTACGTTTGGTCGGGATGTATGACGGTGGGAAGGACAGGGTTCAATCGAAGAGAGAGTATTTTAGTATAAATCTTGTAGTCAACATTAAGGATGGATATAGGACGCCAGTTATCCAACTCCAGCAGACACCCCTTCTTTGGAAGAAGAATGATGTGAGCTAGAGTAAAAGCGGGGGGAAGAACAGATAAGGAAAAAGCAGCTGTAAAGCAAGGCAATAGGAGAGGGTGTAAGAAAGAGGAAAACGTACGAAAGAAATTAACTGTCAACCCGTCAGGACCAGGTGACGAGTGACAGTTAAGTAAGGCAAGTGACTGTACTACTTCTGCTGGGGTGATAGGCATAGAAAGAGATGTAACAAGATGCGATGGAATATGTGGTAAGGCACGAAGAATCGAATCAGCATGCGGAGAACTTGACTGGAACTGAGAAAAACGGGACTGGAAATATGTTCTAACACCGGAGCAAATGAGAGTGGGGTCATTAGTAACAGTTCCATCGGGTAACTTCAGATTACGGAGGTGATGAGCAGAACGTTTGTGGAATTCCAGTTGTTGAACCTGTTCACATAGATAGTCATTTGGCTGGAGATAGAGGAGCTTGAGGCGGTGAAGAGCTTGTTGGGAGACAGGAAGTAGCAAGGCACGAAGTTCAGCTTGGTAATGAGAAAACAGCGGAGAATCAAGATCTAGGGTGGAAAAAATCGAGCGTGCAGCATCAATCTTCATAGAGGCGGTGGTACGTTTTTCGTGGGAATATTGCTTGGTATAAAGAAGAATTTGGGATTTGACATTTAACCAATGTTGCAAGGGACAAGAAGCAAAAGGGAGCGTATATAAGGCTTGTTGGGGCTGCGATTGAATGGAATTTACGTAAGTTGAATCAAGTAAAAGATCATCATCAAGGGTCCAAGTACGGTAGTATTGCCGAGGAGATGGACCGATGTGAAGACACATTACGACACAGCTGTGGTCGGAAGAAACTGTCGGTGTGTGAGAAAGGGAGATAACTGAAGGAAGAAGAATTGAAGAAACATAAAACCGGTCAAGTCGGGCAGTTGTAGGGGGAGGAAGTGGAGTAGGAGCGCCAGGTGTACGAACGAAGAAATGGGTGCAGGTGTCGAAAAGCATCTTGGAGTTGTAGCTGGTTGATGGCTGTAGAAAGTGCTCTGGTAAGAAAATACCTGGTATCCGTGGAACCGTCCGATCTGTCGAGGGATGGGTCAAGGGTGCAGTTAAAATCACCACCTAAGATGACAATATCAGAGGCCGGAAGACCTTGAACACAGGAAACAAAATGCTCAAAAGACAGTCTGCATACTGTTGATTGCCGGAAACATAGATGTTGAAGATATGGCATCGTAAGTTGTGAAGTCGGAAAGACAAAAGCTGCAGGAGGTCACGATAAATCGGTTTGACCGTGATATCAGTGATGAAAGAACGAAGACGAAAATTGATGGCCACCGCAAGTCCTGCGTGAAGACTAAGTCGATGGGCATGGTAGAATTGAAATGGCCAGGTTCGCCACCGGTGGTATGGGGTGTTAGGATGGCAGTTAGTCTCCTGTAGCAATAATATATCCGCATCATGCGGTGTAATGTCTTCAAACACTAACGCATTGGTAGGAGGGACGGAGCATCCCTTACAGTTGAAAGACAGTAATTTTAACTTGAAAGAGGTTGTAGTGGTTGAATATTGCTATCAGCACTTTTGTGAAGACTGGTTACACGTTTCTTTAAGTTAGATGTCTGCGCATTAGTGACTGTGTTAATTTTTGGCAAAAGAGCAAGTAGATTCTGAAGTTGGGTGATAATAGTGGGAAGCTGAGCATTACGTGATTGAACGCAGTCTAGCTGCTTGAGAGGACGTGACGGTTGATTGAGTATAATGAGAGCAAGATCAGAGGGCGCCAGCGGCCCGTCTAATGCATGGAAAGTTTCCAGATATTCAGCGAAAGCTTTTTGATCCAACAATTTTGGAACAGCTGGGGACGTAAGAGATGTAGGAACTGCTGTTGGAGAGAAAGACTGTCGAATTGGCGAACGGGAACGAGAGCAGCGTGGAGAAGACGTCACTGGCGAGATGGAACTCTGTCTGGTACGTTTCAACGTGGGAACGCCGGGAGAAGCTGGTGGGTGTAGGACAGTTAGATTTGACTTCACATTAGGGGATCCAAGGGAAGAAGATGAAGCAACACGACGGAGGGGTTGCCATTCCTTTTCTGAGATAATACCCTCCGAAGAAGGTAGAGGTGCCACAGCAGCAAGTGGGTCCAACGATGGAGAGGTGGCCAAAGTACCTGTAGTAGATATCGAAGACTTGGAGACTGATGATGAATCATCACTTGCTGGGGGAGAATCATCTGGAACAACAGTAGAAGGGATCAAGGACGTCTGTGGAGCCGAACTTGGTGTGGCCAGAGAAACTGGTGTTGAGGCTGGGGTGTTGACTTTGGGTGGTATGGAAATAGGGGGCTTGGCAGATACATGTGGACAACGTGATTGGATGACCATATGCCTTGCATTTAAAACAATGCAAGGCAGTAACGATATCGATCCGGAAAATCTGCTTCCCTACAACCACAGTGAGGTCAGTAGGGCAATCAGCAATGGCATCTTCAGTAGGAAACAGGATCCTTGCTTGGCGACGCAGACCCTAAGATGTTCCTGTCATCTGGGTCTGTTGGTGCGGAAGACAGAGTGGAAATGGATCCAACTACTTTTCCACAACGGGAAAGGGCCGCCATTAAGTAATGGTCCTTGATTTCTGGTGGTACGGAGTAGCACGTAACAAGTACGGGGCGCTGCGTGAGCGGGACTCCCAGTAAGGTATGATCCCCAACATGCAGTCCGTCAGATAAGACGCGCTCCACAAACTCTGGCTTCGCAAAATAGATGAGAACAGTCCTAGGCTTCCTCGCCATATGGGTGATCGCTCCCTTAGGGAGGATTTGGCGGACGGCTAAGGAGTATTTCTTAAGGCTGGTGTCCGGGAGGGCATCAAAACATATGCCAAGTTTCTGTGTGCGTAAAACCTCCTGCCCAGCAGCTGAAGTTTCCGGAATTTCGATGCGTAATTTCTTGTTGTCTCTAGTGACAATCATATCAAGAGGCGTTGTACATGGATTCTTCGCTGTAGAGGAAGATGAACTGGTACCCTTCACAACGGAAGCATAAGGTAGAGTTGCCGTAGGAATGGGTGGAGATGGGGAAGGTCGAGACGCAGTGCTCGCAGGAGCAGATGAAGTACCAGAGGCAACGGATACTGAAGAAGTTAATGACGTCACGGTGGTGGAAAATGTCGGGAAATCAACATCCATAAAGTTGGAAGAAGAAGTGGTAACATCAGATAACGCGGCTTGAAACCAGCTGCGTGTGGTAGTGACGATGACCGAACGTGGCCAGGTGGGGGCGGAGCTTCGCTATCAAGCTTCAGACCTGGCCTATCAGATGCGGTCGCCGCCATTTGCAATGGCTGGCTTGCTAAACCCGACCATGGGCAAAGCCAGGACGGAAAAAGAGTTAGTACAAATAAAGTTTTACTTACAGGACGTCAAAATCGGACTCAATCGACACAGGAGACGTTCACAACACAGGAGATACACAAAATGACGGCACACACACAAAAGAACACCAATAAACGCAGGTCAAACACGGAGCACAGGTCAACACAACCTTTACAAAGCCATCGCTTAGACCACTGCGCCACCGGGTCGGCGTGCCTGATATCAATAGAACTATCTGGGAACTTTCATAACTATGCCGCGAAACTGAGCCTGCGAAGGCGAATGAGAATTTAGTCGTTAAACGCTTCCTTTTACTTATTCTTGCGTCTATCTCAAACGGGATATCTTCATTTTTAAATTTACGTTGATTAAATATCCGTCGTCTTGTTCAATTCTGATGTGGAATTACTCAGTTCCGAGTCCCAGTGGTATTAAATCTTATTAGATAATTTTAAGGTCTGTCTCATCTAAGCAATGAGATTTCGACAGATAAAAAGAAACACGCCAATCATAACAAACCCTCTGAGTCATCAGCCAATGAGTGTATCGCTACCCAGTTATTTCATAAACCCACATTTCGGAAAAGCTAGACACCTCCCAGAGCGTAGCAATACTGAACGCCAGGAAAGACACCATCACGGTTCAGTAAAAAGCCGGGAATGTCGTACGTTGCACAGCAATCGATGGAGGGGGCAGAAACTATTACCACGTGGTTTCGTAATTTAGATTTACAACTTCCTCATAACTAACGCAATAGTGGAAATATGAAACATAGGCCTTGCAGTTCGTGGAGTACCTGCACCAGTATTTTCCCCAGCAACTAGAGGCATTATATACACGGTCGTAACAGAATAATATGACCACCTACTTAATAATGGGAATAACTACTTTTGTTTCGGATGACAGCGGCGAGACGGCGTGGCACTGACTCAATGAGCCCTGGAATGTTGCCCGTGGCACACGTGCCCATTCAGACCGCAACAAAGCACGGAGGTCCCGGGGATGACGTGGCTGTGGGTCGTCACGTCGAACCTGTGGATCCAAATAATCCCACATGTGCTCTATGGGATTGCGGTCGGGCGATTTCGCCGTCTAAGGAAGAACGGAAACATCGCTGTTGTGTTCCTGGAACCAGTCACGCACCGACTTAGCAACATGGCAGGTCGCATTGTTCTGTTGGTTGACACCATCACCAGGGTAAACATCCAACATGAAGGGATGCATGTGGTCAGCGAGGATGTACAGGAAGTCATTGGCGTTCAGGGACCCAGCCAGTGGTACCAGCGGTCCCAGGTTATACAAAGGAAACATCCCGCAGACATGCACACTGCAACCGCCGAACTGTACTTAACCGACAAGTGTGTCTGAGTGTTGGTTCTCGTGTGTCTGATGCCGTATCCGCCACCGTCCGTCAATTCTATGGAGTAGAAACCTCGATTCGTCTGAGAAGGAAAACTTTTTCCACTCTTCCACTGTCCAACAACGCATGCCAATTGCAGGCGTCGTTCCCGATGGACTTGGGATAACATGGGCTCCTTGACGCAGCCCCATGCGTAACAGGGTTCGCTCTACTGTTACAAGGGACACGTACCTGGGTGCCCCAGCGTTCATTTGCGTGGTCAATTGCTGCACTGTTGTGCGTCGATTGCCCTTTCGCAGTCAACGGAGGCGACGTTCTCCTCTGGGGTTGATGGCTTTTGGTGCTGCACAGCGATAACGTAGGAAGGTACTTGGTGTGCCAGCGGTCCATTCTTGGTACACCCTTACTATAGCACTTGGCGAACAGCACACGAAATCTGCTGTTCCTGAGATGTTTCTACCCCTTGGCGCAGTAGGCGATGATCGTTCCTTTTTGAACGTCCGTCAAAGCGCTGCCTCTGCCCATTGTGCTCACGTTACGCACTTTGGCTCCTCTGTCCTGGCCGGCTGCTTATATCTCCGTGTGGTCGACTTTGCACTCTGTGACGCGTCTGGTGGGTACGCTGTGATTCCGGGGGTGGACATATTATTCTGATACGTCTGTGTACATGCTATCCTCTATAGCAGTGCTTTTCGAACTGCCTGGTGTAGCGGACAGGCAATTTGTTTTCAATTTATAAGGAACTGGTGTTGGCCTACAGGTACGTTTCAAAAAATACGTGGGTCATTCATAGTCAAATCGTCCGAAAGTAAATTTACTTTCCATTCCCATCGTCGATTCTTACGATTTTTTTCACTATTATACAGGATTACAAGGAAAGTCCTTGATCAGGCCAATATCTCACGAACTATGGCAGTTAGCGATTTACTTCTTGTGTAGTTGTATAGAAAACCACCTATGACGCACACAATAACACCACGAAGGATTCTTTCGCCTCCTTTCGGGGAGGGGGGGTGAGAGGGCTATCGCGCCCCCCTTTGCAGATAAAGCAAAAAAGTCAATTACAAACTTGTTCAGTGAGACAAAAATAGTACATAAATGTTTTTATCCCATAACAAAAGATGGAAGGGGACTCTCCAAATGCAAAAAAAGAGGAAAGCTACCTGAGTCGCTGTTTCCGAAGCATATTGGCAATGATTTCAAATGTGCTTTCTGCTTCGGCGTTAGAATACAAAAATGTTATGCTTGGTTGGTATGCCAACACTTCGTGAAGTAGTGACGGGAACTCGAAAGCTTTGCCACGTACGCAAGTCAATTAGATGTGCATACAGTTTTCCTATTGGATGAATGGTTCGCCACTTTATGCTATTTCTCCTCGTCCCAGTGCATTTTTTTACTGTATTGGACATCAAAGTGTGATATTGAATATGTCAAGAAACTGCGTTTTATTTCAGAACAAGAACTGTTGATAAGGTTTTCAGGAAATATTTTCCTTTGTGCTTTCATTTATTTAGAACTTACCAATTTAGATAAGTTCTAATTAGTAAGTTATTATCTAAATACTCTGTCTTTGCTTCCGGATGTTGTGATTTTCTTGGGGCCACATTCCCGGTGCCCTTCCATTTTTGTTATGGATCAAAAACATTTTTGTACTAATTTTGCCTCGCTGAACAAGTTTGTAATTGACTTTTTGCCCTATCTGCAAAGGGGGCTCGATATCACCCTCAACCCCCAAAAAGGGGGCGAGGGAATCCTTCGTGGTGTTATTGTGTGCGTCATAAGGGGTTTCCTATACAACTGCGCAAAAAGTAAATCGCTAACTGCCATAGTTCGTGAGATATTGGCCTGATCAAGTATTTTCCTTGTAACCCTGTATATTCCAATTTATGGAAATTTCTAATGTTCATTTTTTTCCTGATATGTCAGTACGTATGATATTTCTGTGATTTTGTATCACAGCGGGATTTTTTCAAATAAACTAGAACATCTGCTTTACTTAAAATAACAAATATACGAAATTCAGCGGTTTTTAATACATATTTGTGAGGAATCCATTGATGTAAGCTACGAGATCGTGTGCTCTGGTTCTAGAGTTACGTGCATAGTGAGTTCCTTTGTTTTGCAAAATTTAAAATAGCAATGTAGTACAAACACATAGGAAGTCAAAAGGGTTGTATAAAAACAAAGGTTTGAAATGACAAACTGGGAAATAAAAACATTGAAGTTTTTCTTGTATGCTGAGCAGTGTGTTCTTTAAAAAATTGTGTAGCTCGTGTATGTTCATTGAAGCGCAGTCGGTTGAACGCATTGTTCTGAAGCTTAGCAGGGTGAACGTAGTCGCAGTTGTTGCTTGCAGACAGTATTGTACAGTATATCTGATTAGCCGGCACACGATTTGTTCATATCGTGTTTGTAGATCTCATTATGCTGTCCTTCGCGGCATTTCAAATAATAAGAGTCTGAAATAGTTCTTGACACAATTAACAATGTGGCAGGTCAATTGACGAACACTGAGATACTTGGCAATTCGCCTGCGAAGTAAACAGGAATAATTAAAGCTATTGCGCCCAATGTACCAATGTATCTTCCAAAAACTTCAGTTAATGTAAATTACGGAATGGACGTTGAGTTTTTCCAGGGGTTTGGACTTATGTGCTCCTGTTGTATTCCGATTATTTTCCGTCAACATCTTAACGGTGGTACCAAAGATATAGGCTGTATTACTGCGGTAGAAAAAAGAACAGCGTATCGGGAACAGTTTTTGCGTAAACATGCAAATATCTCCTTTGTTTACAGTAAGGAGATAGCAAGTTGGAATAAGCTTTTCTGCGGAATCTGTTGGTGCAATTTAAAACATTTTATTCGCTTTTGTGTGAAGGTCTTCTTCAAAGACAAAAAGCATCGATATACACTGAAGAGCAATTGAATTAGAGACAGCTGGCGTTATGCAAATGTGAGGCTGTGGGCGGCCATGTAAACGGAAACGACATGACGTATGCAGCGATCAGACAATATAAGGAGTGATGCGACATTAATCAGTAACAGTCGGACGCAGTATGGGTAAGACGAAGGATCTAAGCGAATTTGATCGTGGGCAAATTGTCGGGGCCCGACGAATGGGTCACTCAATCTCAGAAGTCGTGCAGGCACTATGATTTTCACAAGCCACTGTGTCATGGGTGCGCCGTGAGTACATCGAATCCGGTAAAACCATCGCTGTAAGGGCCAACTGCCGTTGACAAGAGCGTGTGGATGAGCGGGGTCATCGTCGGCTAGCTCGCATTGTAACAGCGAATAGACGGGCCACAGTGCAAGAAATCACTCGGCAATTTAACCGCTAGTGCACAAAAACGTGTGAGCAGCCACACCATCCAGAACCATCTCCTCGCTGTGGGGTACAGAAGCCATCGTCCCACGAGGGTACCGCTGCTGACCGCACATCACATGGTGCAAAAATTAGAATGTGCGCGGGAACATCGCCACTGGACCCTAGACATGTGGGAAAATGTTGTCTGGACTGATGAGTCGAGATTCACGTCGGTACATGCGGATGGCAAGATACGAGTACGGCGCAAACCACAGGAAGCGATGGACCCTTCTTGCCAGCAGGGTACTCTTCAAGCTGGTGGGGATGGCATTCTCGTCAGGGGACTGTCTACGTGGACTGAAATGGGACCCCTGGTACGTGGGACATCGTCCCTCACAGGCCAACGGTACCGTGATATCCTGGGCGACCATTTGCTCCCGTTTGTGCGTCTTCAACATCCAACTGGTGACCTCATCCTGCAACAAGATAATGCACCGTGCCATTGCTCCCGAATTGTATCCGAATGGTTGGATGAACACTCCACCGACGTGACCTCGCTTCCTTGGCCAGCTAGGTCACCTGACCTCAATCCCATCGAGAACATCTGGGATGCCATCGAGAAAGATATTCGAGGCTCTGACTCCCCTCCATCAAATCTTCGTGAACTGTGGGAGCTTGTTCATTGGTCGTGGATCCGTATGGCTTCCCAACACTTCCGGTGTCTTGTCGAGTCCATGTCGAGACGAATCGCCGCCGTCATCAGGGCGAAAGGTGGTGCTACACGTTACTAGACAGGTATCTCTAATTCAATTTCACTTCAGTGCATTAAGTAAGACTTAAAAACTGAAAAGTAAAACCCAAAAACACCGGTGATGGAAAAATAATTCACGTTCTTCTGATCCGACATAAATTACATAGTGATGATTTCGAAGTGCTCTTGCCAGTAATTATTATGAATAACGCAATACATTTTTAAATTGCGAACGTAAGTTATTTTTATTTATAATTGGAGGTTTAACGACCTCCGTGAGCAGCTCAACTGTCTATGAGAAGTCTCTCATCCCTAATTTGGGGACCACTGGTTCCAGGAAGGAAGGGGCTAGTGTCGTAATACAGAGATTGTATTCATGCATACCCGTGGATCTGATCCCGGACCTATCTCAAACGAATGGTTAGAGCAGGAATGGTCAAACAGTCGATCGCGAGCTCTCGTACGTCGATCGTTTGTTTCTTCGTACGATCGATCGTTTGTTTGTTCTTACGGTCGACCCTTTTGGTAAATGTGATACCGAGGAAGTTTCATCAAACATTTCCTCTACTTTCCCCTTTTATTCTTCAGATTTAGAATCAGAAATTGTGAAACTCCAATCCGACATAGTGCTGAAGGCAAGAGCTTTAGATAACACATAATGGGCTCTATTGTCAGAATAAAAATATCCCTGCGTGGGATATGTTGCTCTGTTGCTCACGGCTTTCTTTGGATCCACATAACTCTGGGAAGCAGCTTTTTCAGAAATGAAATTAATGAAGTTGAAATACAGGAGCTGCCTGCCTGATGCTCATTTAGAAGGGTGTCTTCGACTGTGCCTCCCTGAATATGTGCCTGATTATTCTAAAATTTGTGAGGACATGCAATGTCATGCATCAACATCTAAGAATTAAATACTGTAAATAAGTAATGTGTAAGTAAAATTATATGATTTGTTTGAAAAATAGTGTTTCAGAAGTAAAAAATGATTTAAATATTATTTTTCTGTATTGGTCTCCAAACTTACAAAACCACACACACTAACAAAACACTCGTGATGTAGATTTATTCCTATTCAAATATGCCTATATCACTGGGATAAACCATGAAAGATCGCAGTAGGGAATGATAGTTTAATGTAAATCTTGGTTGAAGTTTGGCAACCAATGGGTTAGAGGAAAGAGCTCCGTAACATTCAAACACGGGGGCCGTGGCTTTTATAGTTACAATTAGACGAAAACCACTATACTGCTCGTTTTATATCACTGCGATTACTTTAAGGGATATATTACCACGCTATTGTTTAAATTCACTTAAAAACAAAACTTAAGCTATGGTTTTCATTTTTGCAGGATCTGTCCTATGAATTTTCTTGCATACTTAGTATTTCCACAGACATACTGTCGCGTTTTGTAAATGAATTCTTGAGAGACCACCTTAATTGGCAAATTTTAAAATAAAAATATGATGATATAAATCCATAGGAAAATAAATTTATAAGTAAGATAAATCAAACCTTGTTTTTCTTTTTCAAATTTTCTGGGAATTGCCATGTTAAAAGAAATTGGTTTGTCCAACTACAGGTGAAGCAGTATACTGTAGTTAGGATCACTCATCAGCTTAATCTTCTCTCTACATTCAATAATATTAATAATTACGCTCCGTAAATATTGTGCAACATACACTATCTACCAACAAGTAATTGGACACCCCTGCAACCGACGATATCTGCGGTCCTGATACACGTCACGGCCGCGGCCGTTAGATATCGTGTGGAAAACAACAACGCAACCAGTCTCATGCAAGATGCCAAGCAGTTCGGAGCTCTCTGATTTCGAGAAAGGTGTAATCGTCGGGTATCTCAGAAATGGCCGATCCATACGTGACATATCGACAGTGGCCAAGTTGAAGTACACAAAATCGACAGTGGCCTACGTGATTGGCAAGTGGAAGATGAGAGGTGACTGTCGGAATGTGTCCCGACCCGACAGACCCACAAAACTGGGAGTTAGAGACCGACGGGTGCTGGCCAGAGAAATTCGGAAGAACCGCACCGAATCGATGGGTCATATCCACGAGGAGTTTCAACAGGCATCCGGACAAGCCTTTGATCACCAAGTCCAATAGCGCTGCTCGGCTAACGTGGTGCAAAGAACGTCGACAGTGGACCGTTGAACAGTGGAAACAGATTCTCTGGAGCGACAAATCAAGGTTCACCCTCTACCGTGCGTATGGCACGGTCTGGATTTCGCGTCTGCTTGGAGAACGCCTCCTGTCGGAATGTATTGTGCCAACTGTGAAGTTACGTGGCGGTGGAATTATGCTATGGGGGTGTTTTTCCTGGTATGACACGGGACCCTTGGTCGCAATTCCTGGTAGACACAACGCCGAGACGAACTACACCATTTTGGATGACCATGCGCTTCCTACGTTGTGGCAGGTTTATGGGGTGGACACATGCTACTTTCAGGATGACAATGCCACCTGTCATGTTGCGAGGTCCACCATGGCTTGGTATGGTGACAATGGGGTTAATCGAATGGACTGGCCTGCGCAGAGCCCGTACCTTAACCCCATCGTGCACCTTTGGGACGAGTTGGAGCGTCGACTTAAGGGGTGCCCCCACCGCCCGAAATCTTCTCCAAGCCGAGTGGAAGAATATACCGCTAGCCGTCGTACAACGCCTGGTTGAAAGTATGCCCCGTAGGGTCGCAGCTGTAATCGCCGCCCGTGGGGGCTTCACCAACTATTGAAGGTGAATAAACTTCGTTTTCCTTTGCTATCACAGGTGTCCAATTACTTGCTGGTAGATAGTGTATATGTTTCTTATCTTGGAAGAACACTCTTTTCCTGAATTATGTAAAACAATTTACATTATATGAATGGATTCCTAGGAACAAATAACTTTACAATTCACTCCTTCATATTTTTTTTCTCACTGTGAATAACAAAGATAAACGCGCGTTTACACTAAAAACTTTTGCCATACCCCAAAATTCCTTTTCCCGAAGTAACATATTCTAGAGAACATGCACAAACCGCCGGGAATTCATCATCCACTTGATAATCTATAAGAATCGGATTTATTGGTAATATACACTGAAGAGCAATTGAGTTAGAGATACCTGTCTGGTAACGTGTAGCACCACCTTTCACCCTGCTGGCGGCGGCGATTCGTCTCGGCATGGACTCGACAAGACACCGGAAACGTTGGGAAGCCATACGGATCCACGACCCCTAAACAAGCTCCCACAGTTCACGAAGATTTGATGGAGGGGTCAGAGCTTCGAACATCTCTCTCGATGGTATCCCAGATGTGCTCAATGGGATTGAGGTCAGGTGACCTAGCTGGCCAAGGAAGCGAGGTCACGTCGGCGGAGTGTTCATCCAACCATTCGGATACAATTCGGGAGCAATGGCACGGTGCATTATCTTGTTGCAGGATGAGGTCACCAGTGGGATGTTGAAGACGCACAAACGGGAGCAAATGGTCGCCCTGGATATCACGGTACCGTTGGCCTGTGAGGGACGATGTCCCACTACCAGGGGTCCCATTTCAGTCCGCGTAGACAGTCCCCTGACGAGAATGCCATCCCCACCAGCTTGAAGAGTACCCTGCTGGCAAGAAGGGTCCATCGCTTCCTGTGGTTTGCGCCGTACTCGTATCTTGCCATCCGCATGTACCGACGTGAATCTCGACTCATCAGTCCAGACAACATTTTCCCACATGTCTAGGGTCCAGTGGCGATGTTCCCGCGCACATGCTAATCTTTGCACCATGTGATGTGCGGTCAGCATCGGTACCCTCGTGGGACGATGGCTTCTGTACCCCATAGCGAGGAGATGGTTCTGGATGCTGTGGCTGCTTACATGTTTTTGTGCACCAGCGTTAAATTGCCGAACGATTTTTTGCACTGTGGCCCGTCTATCTGCTGCTACAATGCGAGCTAACCGACGATGACCCCGCTCATCCTCACGCTGATAACCACGGCAGTTGGCCCTTGCAGGGATGGTTTTACCGGATTCGATGTACTCACGGTGCAATCCCAGTTCCTGCACCACTTCCGAGATAGAGTGACCCATTCGTCCGGCCCCGAGAATTTGCCCACGATCAAATGCGCTTAGATCCTTCGTCTTACCCATACTGCGTCCGACTGTTACTGATTCCCGTCGCATCACTCCTTATATTGTCGGATCGCTGCATACGTCATGTCGTTTCCGTTTACAGGGCCGCCCACAGCATCACATTTGCATAACTCCAGCTGTCTCTAATTCAATTGTTCTTCAGTGTATATTGCGCAATAGTTTTTTCAATATTTGTTTACTTCACCGACAAATTCCTAATTAAGTCAAGCTGTACTTCAAGCTTTAACTATTTGAAATGCCGCTAAGCATAGCAGTATCTGGCATTGAAACACGACATGAACTAATCATGTGCGCCCTAATCAGGTATATTATTGTATGCTCGCTCCAGATGCTACTACGTCCACCCTAGTAAGCTTCGATACAGCGCATTCAGCAGGTTGCGCTTCATTAAAAATGTACAGGCTACACACTGCATTTAAAAATTTATTGCTCAACTCACAAGAAAAGCCCAATGTTTCTACTTTTTCATTTCTCAGTTCGACCTTTTGTTTATATAAAGGAATGGTTTGGACTTTCCAACGATTGCACAACATCACATTTTTGAATTTTGTTAAAAGGCTCTTAAAATGCATGTGCCTTAAAAAATAGAACTGACATGTACCAACGTGAATCTCGACTCATCAGTCCAGGCAACATTTTTCCACATGTCTAGGGTCCAGTGGCGATGTTCTCGCGCCGTGACCCTTGACTTCAATAAATAAATTATTTACTAATAAAATACTAAAAAACCGTCATTTTAGGGTTTCAGTTATTTTAAACAAAAGATATATTCGAGTATTTTTTAAAGTCTTGTGTTGCACCAAAATCTTGGAAATTTCATAAATATATATCTACTGATCTATCAGGAATAAAACTGTTTGACTTTGGGTGTTTCCATCACTTAAGAGCTTCTACTTGTGAAAATCTCGTGAGAGGTGGTGATACAGATTTTACGTGCAATGATCGTATGTGCAGCTGTTGGCTACTGTCCCTGTAGAATTGTGGGGTTTGGACGCATGAAGTGAGTAAGTGCGCGTACAACATCGTCCCGTTTGGTGAACCGTTGTCCGTCCAGGAAATACTGCAACGATCGAGAAAGGCGGTAGTCGGTTGGGGCAATGACCGGGGAATTAGCTGGATGCGGCAGCAGCTCTCGGCCTGTGTCCCTGATCTTGTGACAGGTCATCCGTACTTTGTGATGTCTTGCTCCATCTTGCTACAGGAAGACGCCCTTGAGGTTCAGCAGTGCTGGCCATTTTGACGTGAGCGATTCGCTCAAATCGTCCATCTGACAGCAGTACACATCGGCGATGATAGTGATGCTATTTGACAGCAGCTCCAAACACACGACACCCCACATATCCAACCAAACAGACAGCAGCACTTTACGGGGGTGTAAGCCGTTTTAAGGGGTCGGCATGGGCCTTTATTTTGGGTCCAACCACTGTTTCTGGGCGCTGACATTGTTATACAGGACCCATTTTTGTCACCTATCACAATGCGGTCCAAAAACGGTTTAACTTGGTCTCGTACAACCCGGAAAACGCATGCACTTATGCGATATGTTTTCTGTTCCACTGTGAGTTTATGGAGTACCCAAACTACCCTCTTGTGCACCTTCCCAAGTTGACGCAGCTGCGTGATTAATGCTCTTGTGTGTAGTCCCCAGCTGTTCTGCCAACTCTCACGTGGTCTCACATGTTGGTCCGTCTCCACTTAGGTCTTCAGCATGCATGTTCTATCCACTGTTGGTGCATGTCCTATCCCACAGTTTTCCTGTTTTGGGACGATCTGACGAGTCACAATTTCCCTCTCGAAACCATTGGAACCAACGACAGCACTAACGATGTGATATGGCATTGGGGTACACACTGGTAATGTTCCTTATAGCACTTCCTGGGGTGCTACCACGACGGAACTCATACAGCATGCAATGGCGGATGCACTCTTTGTCCTCTTCCATGTTGGCAGGAGCTTACACTTTTCTCCTTCTGATGGCTAACTGCCACTGACCCCTGATGTCCTGCCGCTGTGCTGCAATCTCAGTTGACAATGTGCGCCGTGCCCGGGGCTTCGACTTCAGGTATCTCGTCATCGGACATTACTTTATTTCCAACCCAATACAACTAAGTATGCTACAGGTGGATATAGAAGGCATAGCGTGGGAATAACAAAAAGGCTGAACAAAACCACGTACTGTTAAAAAGGCAACTCCTGATGCAGGAGAAACTACATCAAAGCTTGGTACATAGATAACTAAAACCAAAGCACCCGGGGTTTAACGATCCCTGTGAGCAACACCAAAGGTATAAGCAATGGTATGTCTCTTACTAGGAGCCACCAGTTGGAGGGATGAGGAGAGGTAATACCATCCGTCCCTGGCTCTGGTCGGACGACTTGTTAAAATCAACGCTTTTAACTCCTTCCCTACCCTGGAGCCAGTGATTGCAATTTAAAGATAATCGCAAATTTAGCGTTATGTAATTCAGAGGAGTGAAGTTTATCTTAAAAAACACTCTAAAGAGTCTGTTAAACATTGATGGGATGTATCGGATGTCCATAAAAAATTAGTTTCACCACTCGACTCTAGGAGAATAGGTAACACTTTACGACAGTTCAGAAAAATTCAAAACAGGTAAAATAAGAAAGACGACACCGAATTTTTTGGGAGTAATAAGCACGTCTTTTGAATCCGTTCTGAAGCAAATTAAATTTATCAAAGCTATTCAAAGTCAATGGAACAGGTATGGAAAACAATAGTATCTGAAGGCAAAAAGAAGTTTTTCAAATGGGTTTTTATTCTCTCAGATATTGCTGTAAACGGAATCGTGAGCTTACGCCCTCTGGTTGCAGACTTGTGCGTTAAGAAAAATATGAATTTATATGAGAAACATTGCGCACCAGAAACGCTCTCCAACACAGGAAGAATTTTTCAAATCGGACTCTTATAATCAGAGATATCGACAAAAATAAATATTAATACTTATGCCCCCTAGTGGCCAAACCATTCTTTACCAAACAATAGAAATTATATGAAAAATATTTTCCATCAGGTGTATGCGATACAGTAAGAATTTTTCAAATCGGAGTTTTCGAAGCAGAAATAAAGCAGAAAACGCAATTTATCATTGTGCCCCCTAGCGGAAAGTCTATGATTTGCTTGAAAATTTTGAATTTATATGAAAAAAGATTACGCATCGGAAACACTATCCAACAAAGAAGGAATTTTTCAAATCGGACTCCTAGAAGTAGAGATATTGACAAAAATTTGATATACATTTACGTCCCTGGCGTAGAAACCATGCGTTATTTAAGAAGAAAATGTTCCTCAAAGGTTTGTCGACATGAGTGGTATCGATCTGCAAACGACTTTTTTTCTAATCGAGATTTTAGAAGCTCATGTTTTGCTGCAAATACATCAGAAGCGTAAATTAAGGCTTACGCCACCAGCTGGCCAAACCATTTTTTACAAAAATTAGAAATTATGTGCAAAGGATTTCCCATCAGAAGCTGTATGTGGTGCTGAAAGAATTTTTCAAATCGGAGATTTAGAAGCAGAGATATAGGGGGAAAGCAATTTATCCTTACGCCTGCTAGCGGAAAGTCAATGAATTACTTGAAAATTTTGAAGTTATATGAAAAACATGTCCCACTGGAAACATTATCCAACAAAGAAGGAATACTTCAAATCGGACTCCTAGAAGTAGAGATATTGGCCGCCCCGGTGGCGCAGTGGTCTAAGGCGTTGGCCTCTGATCATTCGTCCGTAAGGGGTCCGGGTTTGAATCCCGGTCAGGCATGGATGTTGTGTTTGTCTTACGGCACTGGCTCTCTCCCTTCCCTGGAACCAGTGACCCTAAATTAGGGACGGGCGACTGCTTATAGCCCATTGAGTTGCTCACGGTGGTCGTTAAACCTCCAATCAAAAAAAAAAAAAAAAAAAAAAAAAGAGATATTGACAAAAATAAGATATACATCTGACGGAGAAAACATGAATTATTTTAAGAAGAAAATATTCCAAAAATGTTTATCGACGTGAGTGGCATCGGTCCACGAAAGGATTTTTTCTATCGAGATTTTAGAAGTTCAGATTTTATGGCAAATACATCAGAAGCAAAAATTAACACTTACGCTCCCTGGTGACCAAAGTATTCTTTACCAAAAATTAGAAATTATATGCAAAAGATTTTCAATCAGAAGCTGTATGCGCTGAAGAAAACGTTTTTCAAATAGGAGTTTTAGAAAAAGAGTTATCGGTGAAAACGTAATTTACTTTTACGCCCCCTAGCGGAAAATCTATGGGTAATTTGAAAACGTAACTACATCTAAAATACACTTCGACATAAATGGAATCGAAAGATAAAAGAATTTTTTCAATAGGATGTTTAGAAGCAAATATGTGGAATAAAACGCATTTTTGAATTCGACATCATCTGCATTTACGCCCTCTAGCGCACTCTAACGGCAAAGGCACTGGCCAAATTGTAGGACATCGACGGTTGATTATTCTTTCGTTGGTAAAATATGCCTGAAGCAAAGGCTTGACAGAGGTTACTGTGTTAGGAGGAGCACCGTCCTGCACAAAAATATGTTGAATCGAGGCACTGACGCTGTTGAAGTGTTGGAATCACCTGGTTCTCCAAAAGAGATGCTTATCGCTGGGCATTGACGGAGCATGTAACGAGACCCACAGGACTGAGTTTCTCAAAAAAGAAGGGTCCGGCAATGAATTTCACTGCGAAGCCACATCAAACGGCGAAATTTCGCGAACGTTGTGTAAATGTTTGCTCGCCCAAATATGCAATTGTGCTTATTAACAGCACCATATAGATGGAAGTGGGTTTCGTCTGCCCAAACGTTCCTTGGCGATTCACTGTCCCGTTCATCATGAGAAAGAAACTTCAGAAAGAATGTTTCTCGTGCACCCTGGTCAAGAAGAAGCGAGTGCTGAGCACGGGATATTTTGCAAGGATAGCAGCGCAGTATTCCCCTCAGAACTTTATGAATCGTGTTTGAGGGCTTGCGTAAAGACTGAGCTATACGCAGTGCACAACTGCAACCCACGACTTTTGACATCCTATGTTCCTCTAAAGCTGTGAATATATTTTCCATGGTTCGCTAGTCCACTAGCTTCCGTCCTCTCTCATGTTTGACGTCCAAAGAACTTGTCTCTCGAAACTTCCAGGTCATTTTACATAAACCCTTTGCAGACATCGGACAAGTTTTTAAACCGTTGCTCAGTACTTGCGCAGTGCTGTTAAGGAACAGTTGTTTTTCTGGTAAAACAAGTTTAGAAGTGCAGTAACCTTTAGTGGTAGTGCCTTTGCGCTTTAAAGCGTTGAAATGACGCATTCGCAGATGCCTCTTTTTTTTCGCAGCTTTTATCCAATCATGCTGCATTGCGGGCGCTTGTAATTTGCATATTTGGGCTGCGGCAAAGCGTATAACTGTAGCTCCTCATTGTTGCACGTGATTACAGCATCACTGATTCCCTTGGAAGCGAGTTTTTGTAAATAATTTTGTTTTTCCGTCAAATAAAATTTCATTGCCTCATATCAAATTTGAATTCATTCCGAGGAATAGTTCCACCTGCATCCTTTGAAATGTGAACGTTAATTTTGACACCCGGTATATTTGTCTTCTCTGCGGTCTGCAGATATGTAGTAAAGCGCGAGATTATTCGACGCAAAGTTTACGTGCTCGTTCTTCCTGCTGGCAGTCAACCTCACAAAAGAGTCGTATAGAATTTCGTTTGTCTGCGATCAGATATTAGATAAAATATAAGATTCTATATGCACTTACAAGTACCGTTCGCAAACTTCATCATCTGGTAGCTGAGCCTCGCAGAGGATTAAAAGCTGTACTGCCATTGCAGCAAATGATGACCAGGGTTCGGTTTAGAATGGAAATTGCAACGGCAGGTTTATGCATGATTTCCGAATGGATTGAATTATTTCCATCTGCTTAGAAATCGTTTCATTATCCATGATATTCCTTTCTATTTTAGCACTACATAAATTTATATTAATAAAAATTTCCCTTTACCTCAGGCAGCACAACAACTCTGCGAGTAGATATAATATCAAAAATCTGTATTCTTTGTCGTAGCGCATAAGGTACATTGATGTTTTGTGCATCCCTAGAGATATGCCATGTATTATTTGATGCAGGTGAGGGTTATCAATGTTTCGAAAGCCCGTATAAGTATAATGGCGAGAACGGAACCATCCACGCTAGATGTTTTCCAGGGGAAAATATATATTTGTTTACCTCTTGTCAGTTCAAGGTCCTGTATTTATAAATAAATCATGCGGACCATTCGAGCGTCACTTAATCTACAAGACCAACAGGTTACTGGCTACAAAAGGATTTTCCTAACTTTTCTCCATTATGGCATTCTTTCTGATATGCCGCTTTTTTCTGATATTGGCACTAAATTCTGAATTCTTTCTTATTTGCGCTACGGCAGACAGAAACGGATGAGGACCGATTGGCAACCAACATTTAGGGATATCGAATAGATACAGAGTCTCAAATTGAGCAGAATTATTTTGGTTGCAACACTCATCATCAAAATGACATAACTTTCCCAATATCTATTTTAGAACATAAATTGCCAGTATTTTTAGTGTAATTTAAATTTTTTTTGATATCCCATTAACTGTTGATTTTTAATTTAAACCCAAGCATTTAAGCGTTTTCAACTTGCACCGAATTTTCTACTTTTAAATATATGAATTTTCTCTCTCTATATATATATATATACATTTGTAGCAGCACTGAGATCTTTTACAGTTCGGTTTTTAGCTTTTAAGTGTTAGTCCTTTTTATTATCACATCGAAGATTTGTCAATACCACTTATCATTTACATGCACTGCTCAGCTTTACTCGTCGATATTTTCTATCATAAGCAAATAATTTTACGGTTTTTAAACTTGAAGAATACGTATATAACCGTAGATTATTTCATTTATGGTTTTCCTTTTTTTTTCTTGTTTAAAGTCAGTTATTACTACTGCAAAGCAAATACATATTTCTGATCATTTTATTTTGTTGCATAGTTTTAAGATATTTTTCTGAATCATTTCAGCATTCGCAAAATTTGTGAACATTTTGTGCACGCTAAAATGCTAAATAAATAAATAAATAAATAAATAAATAAAGAAATAAATAAACAAAAACAGCCACAAACAAAATAATTCTGTGTGGGTTTGGAAAAGAATTTTCAGTTTCAACCATTGTTAAATATAAAAAATTCAACAGCTCTCCATTTTTAGAAGTTTCATCTACGTATTTTTAATTCAAAGTATGAAACCTAAATTTTTCACTATAAAAATTTTCAGACTTCGAGACATTTAAATCCACCTGAAAGCTGTGTATAAAAAATCTGTACGTAAGATATTAAAATTCTGGCTTTTTTTTTTAAATAAATTACAACCATAGACTCTCTGAGATTGCATGAATTCCGTTTTTCTTTTTTTATTACATTAACCGCATTCGTAGCTGGATTACATTTAAAACCATGCCTGTCAAACTATAGGAAACGTATAGTACCTTAGCAACGGTTTTGGAAAAAAAGGGATGTGCAATATTTCATCCATTAGTTTGAATAAACAGGCATATACAATTTATGCACGGTTTTGCAATTGCGTTTTGGCTTTTAATATTCCGTTCAATCATTTCGAAGTGACAGCTTTGTTTGATTCCGGCTTCACAATAATTTTGTTTTTGATATACTGATATAATTTTATTTTTCTTAATTTAACATTGTCTCACCGTGGTATTAACGAAATGAATCTCATAAGCCGCGGTTTATGAGATTCTTCATTTAGTTTCAACCAATAAACTAAACATAATTTTGCAGACAGTTACTCTAAAACTTTTATGTTATAGAACGGCATCAAACATTTCTACCGTCTGGTATGAGTTAATGCAACTAATAGTTTTCGTTACTTACTGCAATAATGACATGTTTTAGAATGGGAAATGTTGGAAAACGCCAGAATCAATTGATGTTCCAGACATCTGATCGCTTGTTTCTATTGCAGCCGCGGTAACAAATACCTGGCTGGCCTAATAGACCCACGCATCTGGCGAAACAAAGTCATTCCTACAATGAACCAATGTTCAAGAAGTCAACGATTCTTTGGAAGGAGACGCATACACCGATCCTGTGCGGAGTGTCCTAATGATGTATGCAGAAGGACAGAGGAAGTTTTCTTTAGTATGTGTGTGCTTAGCTGAGGGAAAGGTGATGCGGCGAGTTATTGATTTCTCCGTCTCTCTTTCTCTTCCTTTCTCTCTCTTTCTCAATACATTTCTTCTGTTATATCGCCTGAGTGAGCTTCTATGTTCAGCTCCTTTTATTATCACTAATAACCAACATGAAAAATTCAGCTCCTCTCGCATGAAATATTGTGATACATTTACTTAGTGAGGCTACATATGTCTTTATATTGTAAAAGTAAACATGGGTAGAAAACACACAGCAAGATATACTCACTCGCTTTTGTATATGAACATAGTCATATCTATCTAGCACAGGAAAGTAGTCAACAGAAAAACTGAGAAAGCAAATGTCTTGTGGTGTGCCAGAATTAAGCAAAGATTTGTTGTAGCCTTACGAGCGGAGATTACCTTTGACCAACAGGCGGGACTCGGAAAGTCGTTAAACTTCACTTCGACGAACTGGGAAGTAAGAAAGGTTTCAGTTGTTCAAAACTTAATTGAAATTAGAATAAATTACTGAAAACGGGTAGGATAAAAAAAAACTGTAGGTCAGCCAAACATCTTCAATCAAACTTCGATCGTAGGTGATAAGGAACTATAGCAGATAGAGAATAAGAAGGCAAAGGAAAATTTAAAAAATAATTAGTAAAATACTTCAACCTTCTATCTACCTATCTTTCTCGTTCTAGCCATTCAGTCATCCGATTTTCAGCTCCTGACTACTATAATATTAGTGTTTTCGCAACTGGCTCATTTCCTGTTTCACTAGTATCGTGTTAGGAAGTGTATTAGTTTTATTTGATATACTGTGACGTCTACTTCGAGAACAACTTCCCTTTGAGTTTTCTTTCTTATATAAGTTGTGTTACATATTTCTTGGTAACGTTTTTCATATCTGAACATCACGTAATCAATCTCCTGTTTCTTTGTCAGGTTTCACAACTCAGCCAGGGAAACCGTCACGATACGGAAGAGATAAAAGTGGCTGGGACAAGAGTTCAGAGGACTTGGGTGAATTTTTAACTGTTGCAAAATATGCTACGTAAATCCGCCTTGCGAACTAAGCTTTACTAGTTTACGAGGTGTGCTACCATTTATTATTATCATTCGTTATTAACGCCTGTTCTGTTACTGTTGAAGTTTTTTTTTTATTGAAGTTTTAACGACCACCGTGAGCAACTCAATGGGCTATAAGCAGTCGCCCGTCCCTAATTTATGGTCACTGATTCCAGGAAAGGGAGAGAGCCAGTGCCGTAAGACAAACACAACATTCATGCCTCACGGGATTCGAACCCAGACCCCTTTCGGACGAATGGTCATAGGCGATCGCTTAGACCACTGCGCCACCGGGGCTGCACTGCTGAAGTTGTGTTCCACTAAATAGCTTACTGGTTCAACAGTTGTGTCTTTAAAGTGAATTTATGCGGAGAGTGTGACGTACTACAGAGGTGACGCACATGTCAAGACATAAATCAGCACTGACAAGAGCTTGCCGGCGTAACTTAATTGGGAAAGCATTCTGCTCCAGAGCGGAAGGAGGCTTCTCGTGCTGACATCTGCAAATATGGGTTTCATATGGGCGCCAAAACGTAAAAAATGGGTCTACTTTCCGTTAGTTTCTTCAAAAAAATGTGTGATGTTCCTTCCACGCACGGTGTGGAATTGATAAAAATTCCTTCTTCGCTTCGAAAAATGTGTGATGCTTCTTCCACACATCGTCTGGTATTAGTGAGAATTCCTTTTCTACAGAGAGTTAATCCATGCATGGTTTGCGGTGTTTCCGAAACCTGCTTTCACAAGAAGGGATATGTGTGATGTTCTACAGAGGTGACATAAACACTGGCGGAAAGTGAAAAAGAACACCAGGAAGGAGACGTCTGATACCAACGAAATTTATACAGCATAATAACGGAATACAGAGGATAACGTGATCAAAACATTATGGCAAAATACAGCTGTATTTGCTGGTAAACTGAAAAATAACATTTCCATGTAACATGGTTAGTACGCGGTTGAACCGCCATGAACTGCGTCACACTGTGCAATTCTGGCATGGAGTCTATCGTACAGATGTTGGATGTAAGTTTGGGGTATTGAGTTCCAAGCATCCTCAACCTGGACGTGTAAATCGGGGATGGTCGTGGCTGGCCGTGGAGACCGGATAAGTCGTTGTCCCATAAAATCCCACACGTGCTCAATGGGGGACAAATCCGGTGAACGTGCAGGCCATGGAAGTTGTCTCACACCCTGAAGTGCATGTTGCGTTGCACATGCCCTGTGTGGGGGTGCGTTATCTTACTGGAAAACACCACGATGGACCGACCTTACAAATGGCACACCAACGGACTGAATGATGTTGTTGATGTAGGAGGTGCTGTTTAACGAACCCGGTACAAACACTAGTTGTGTACGTGAGTGACAGCTGATCGCTCCCCACACCAGGAGACCAGGTGTAGGCCCTGTGTGTCGCTGGCGGATGCAAGAAGGGTGGAGACGCTCCCCTGTGCGTCTGCGAACACGCATACGGTTATCGGAGGCTCCCAAGCCAAATCTGCTTTCATTGCTGAACACGACAGATCGCCATTGCGTTCTCCAGTGCAGACGTTGGCGACACTACTGAAGCCGTTCCTGACGGTGGCCTGGAGTCAGAGGTACACAGAGGCAAACGTGCACGTAGTCCTGCATCCAGTAGACGGTTGCGGATTGTTCGCGCAGTCACCTCAGGTGCAACGGCAGCTCGGATTTGCGTCGCAGTGGATGTTTTGCTTGACAACGCCGCTCTTCTTATGCGTCGATCGGTCCGCTCATCAGTCCGTCTGTGACTCCCGGTTCCACGTCTTCTCGTGTGGGAATGCTCCTCGGACCATCTACGCCACCATCATACCACCACCGATACTTCCCATCCAATTCGCTCCGGAATACGACGATACGACCACCCGGCCTCGCGAAGTCCGACTAGACGACCTTGCTCAAAGTCCGATAACTGCAGAAATCGTACATGTCTTGCATGTCCAGGCATTGCAGCTTCTTCAGGGTCTTTGCACGTGTCCGTACGCCGACGACTGATTATATTCACTTCGCCGTACTCCTTAAATACCACCGACGATAATTTGCATATTATGCCGTGCTGTGGCGTAAGCGCACAACGGTTGGTTCCGAAATTAACATCACACCTACGTAAACTCGACCCCATTAACATATATAAATTTCATGATCGTCCGCCAATTCCTTCTTGGTGTTCTTTTTTAACTTTTTGCCAGTGTATGTTAAGACGACAACTAGAAGTATAATTATTTGCCGGCGTAGCTTAATTGGGAAAGGAATCTATAACGAAGTCAATTTCTCCATCATTTCTGTCCACGCCAGGATTCGAACCCGGGTCCCCTCACTCCGGAATAAGTCACTCTACCAATTGAGCTACGCGGACGTTTGTTCTGACTGCTATTTACCTTTATGTCGTATGCGTCTTGCTAGCAGGTACGTCATATCTCCCCCCCCGAAAAAGGCCGGGGCATGGTCCACGGATCAGCCGTGACCATGAATCGTTGCAGGCAGCCATCCGCTGTAGAACGTGCACTGGAGAACTCCCAGTCAATCTAGTGTGTGGAATGCAACATCACACATTTTTATTTTTCGAAGCACTGGAAAAGGGATTTTCTGATTTTTCCTATCTCGCGGTGTGGAAAGAACATCACCTCAATGCGAGATTTTGAACGGCCGGATCATCCGGAAAGTTCGGGCGCCATTATAACGAAGTAAATTTCTCCGTCATTTCTGTCCACGCCAGGATTCGAACCCGGATCCCCTCACTCCGGAATAAGTCACTCTACCAATTGAGCCACGCGGACGTTTGTTCTGACTGCTATCTGCCTTTATGTCGTGTGCGTCCTGCTGGCAGGTACGTCACAAATCCTTTTCGGAGTAGAAGGATATGTGTTCTAGTGACGTCGCCGGCAATTCTGGGTTTCACAAGAGCTGCATGTTCCAAAGAAAAAACATAAATACTGTTGTTTACTGTTTCATTCATTGACCTCACCGTTAGATATTCTTGCGCTTTAGTAAGGCAAATACACAGACATTCACGACCGCAAATCTCACAATACATAGCATATGCATATGATTTGGTGAGAAAGGTCATTAACAAAGTTCGCAGTGGAAAACTCATTGATCAAGCTTAGCGATGACCATCATTATTCAATCTACTTCCATTTTTTTCCCGTCAAAGGCTCCACCCAATGATGATACCACATAATACCTTGGAAAGCTACTCCTTAAGACCGTCTTACTTAAACGCTGTAACTGCAGGGAGACAGGAGGTTTTCCACTCAGTAGTGACATGATGAGAAAAATCTCCGTAACCCTTCCTTTCATGTTCTTTACGCAGACTTGCAATTATTATTCCCTGGCCTACACTCGATCAAGTGTTACAAGCTCCAATTGTAAAATCTCATACTGATCCAAAACAACATGGGCCTGCCTAAGCAGTGTATGGATGAAGTCTTTTTAGGTCTCGTTGTCGCAATGAAAGTTCCAGAAATCATACTTTGCTTTGCTTTGCTTTCAAGACTGGATATTGTGGCATGCAGTAGGTATTCCATATTGTATCCCTAATGATTCAAGCCTTGTACTTTTATGCTTTCTTCAAAGCAAATATACAAAAAAGTGACTGACGCACTGACGACGAAGAGAAAATCACTTCCGGTTCTTGTAGAAACGCATTCACGGACTAACATGGTGATACTAATACAGTAGTTACAGTTTATGTTAGATGAATCATCGTATTGTATGCTTGTTAGTTAACATATTTTGTGCCGTTTGCACCGCATTTGGGCAACTTGCATCTAGGTCTTCTCTCCGATTATTCTCCACACCTCTCCCACTATTACTAGCTTGCGCTGCATCGACTCATGATGCTTCCAATACCTCACTTCATTTAGAAATCGGTCTCCTTCCCATGCGTGCAGTGACACACAAAACATGCAATGAAAAATCGACTACCAGTTGGTTTGCCTTTACTGTGCACTGATTCTTGTCACTACTTGTCAAAATAGGATTTCTCTGGAGACAGTAGTAAGAATTAACAGGTGGGGTTACCCCAGTGATAGTTCTCTGCTTTATTCCTCTGTTTCTACAGGTATCAGAACCCAACGAAAATACTGAATCAGGATCGACTCAACAAAGATACTGGATCAGGATGAAGTTCACGCGATTCTGATGTGGCACCATTTTTCTTTTTTACGCACAAAGAATAAAACAATAAGGCACAGAGTAAAATAATAATTTCCTGTAGCGTCACAGAAAATGAAGCATGGAATTTTTAACCAAAATTATATTGTTTCGACAAAAGACCTGACGAACGTCGGATTTTAAAAAAAACAACGTTTTTGCTGTCGAGTTCAGTGTAACAGTTCTGAGGCTATGAACAAAAGGCACGGAATGTACGTTGTGCAAAAATATTAGCGATCTTCCAACTGCTATCTGTAGAGTCCCAAGGGGAAATCAAAGTTATGGAAAAATCACATCATATTACTAATAACATTTTTATGAAATATTATCGTGTTCTATACTTTTCATAAATATTTTTCGTTGTCCTCAACGCTACAAGAGATGGAATAGAGCCATAGATAACAGAGTCGACGAATCACAAAGTCCAGATTTCTCGGGTCAGTGGATCAAGGGCTCTCAAATCAAGTTTTCACCAGTTTTCATTGACGCCTTAATTTCCAAATGAATTAAATTTTTGTTCAGAAAAAATTACAAATCTCTCTATGCACTTTTCGTACAATATTTCCCATAACTTTGCTTTTGCTCTGTCTACCTATTTATTCATTTATCTTTCTCTATTTCAAGTTTCTTTATAAACAGAAATGCATAGCGCCTTTCCTTCATTCATCCTAAGAAGCGCATATTTCGTCGTTTACTAGTTTCTCTTTTCTTTAATTTTCTGGCGCTTGCATTTCTTTCTTTTTCTCTTTTTGGCGATAGATTTCTAATTTTTTTATTTATTTTTATCTTTATGAATAATGCTATAAACCTGGCTCTTCTACACCACATTCTTTAACCTGAGGTTTTGTACCTGTAGCATTTGTATTCAGTAAATATTCTTCATTAATAAGTTATCAGTGGCAGAACGAAAATTAACAGCAAAATTCACCGAAATACAGAGCAGTGCTTTCCCTCTCGCAGTTTTAATAGCGTGAAAGATAGATATTTGACAGATTTCGAAAGTTACTGTACTAAAAGATCAATTTTTTACAGAAAATGAAATAAAAGTGCAATTTGCTTTGCTCCCTTGTTATTCACAACGCAATAATTACGGTTCCTCCGGTGTATTCCAAAATGAAACGTCCAGTAGCCCATATCAAATCAAGAAAATTTTTATTGGACCGTGACAATTCAAATAATACGCGTAATTCATTTATTTTCTTCGGCGTTTTCTACGTAAGTACTGTGATTTGACTTGTTTTCGTCATATGTCCACACACATAAAGACAAAGGCATTCGGACACCTTCGCATATGCAAAAAAAAAAAAAGTACATTTGCAGAACCACATGCGCACGTGAGAGCTGTGTTTTGTGCGTATATAAAGTGGAATGTTGGCACACCTGTCAAACCGTACTGCAAGCGATTTCTCTCCTCGGAGCTGAACTGATGGATTCTAAAAGGACACGACGGTTGGACGCAACGTGAGTAAACAATCATTGCTCTTCTTCTTGGATTTCAAAAATCCACTGCCTGAGATGTTCTTCTTCGACGGAAAGTAGATTGTGTCACTAAAGCTGAGTTGAGCTCTAGAATGCGGCACAAACTGAGTTATCGTGCCACACGAAGCTTACTGCGGAATGTGGAAAATGAGGCCACGTTCTCTTCCACTGACCTGACCGGCGACATCTCAGAAACCACGGGAACAGGTATTTGCACTAGAACACTCTATTTGATCTGCATACCCACGATTACCATGCTAGGTCAGCTACCCACGTGACCAACATTACCCTAGGAAATGCCAGATGCCGACAGCATTGGTTCTTCACTCACCGTTCATGGATAACAAAGGAGAAGCAAAGGGTCATTTGAAGTGACCAAAAATCTTTCATTCAGATGAACGTATACGGATGTGGCATTTGCAAGGGAAACGCTGTCAGGCGAACTGCATTGCCCCTTCAGTAAAGTTTCCAAGGGAAACTGTTGTGGTGTGCGGATGTTTTTCTTGAGAAGAGCTAGGTCATTTGGATGTAGTGCCTTCCAGCCTAACGGCCGCCAGGTACGGAGATATTCTTAAAAGTTCCTTATTAGTTACGCTGTAGAAGTAATTCGACACATATCTTTTTTTTTTTTTTAGCAAGATCGTGGATTTTGTCATACTGCAAGGTCAATCGAGATTTAGCTTTAGGAACAGAAGTCCCATGTGTTGAATTACATGGTCCAAAATCATGTTTTAAATCCAGTAATACATCTGTGTAACGAACTAGAAAGCCGATGCCGATTTCTGCCCGTAAAACCTTTTTCTACGGCAGCTCTGGAAGAAGCTTTACAGGAGGATCGTAGAAAATATCTGTTAGAGATCTATCGGCATCTCGTGAAAAGCGTGTCTACAAGGGTGGCAGCAGTGAAAACGGGAAAATCTGGGCAAAATGTGTTCTAAATTCGGCTAATAAAGGCTTTTGTTTCTGTCCAACCTAGGTGTTCATATAATTTTGATTACATGGTGTATATAGCTATCCTACTATTTTATTTAGGCCAGATTGGATATTATTCTTCTTCTCACTGTTATCTTCATTAATTGATTACATCAAACCAAATTGTTCGTTATGCGCATGTATACATATTAAGCTTGTGCATCCAAATCACGTGTATATGTTATAAATGAAACAGGTTCATTTAGTATGAAATCTTGAAGCATTCAGTAGTTTATTTCTTCCTGTGACCAATTATAATTTACCATGTTAAATGTTTTTGTCAACTACTTCATCACTTCTGTATCCAGAAAAGATGTGATTTATTATATGCGCACGTGTAAGCTGTACTAAATGCTTTATTTTGTAACATATATTACCTGACACTGGATAAATAAGTAAATTAGTATCTGCATGCTATTCTAATCCGTTAGGACAATCTACATAGTATTACATGTATTTATTAATTTATGTTATTTATAGTTGAGAGAGAGAAAGCAGCCAAGTCAGGGTCGAGTTATCAGGTCCTCCCAGAAGTAATGTCGTTTTGCGCAAGCCCAAGAGTAATTATTCACCTGTGCCCAGACTAAGACGGTGAGTATAAGAGGGATCACGCGAACAGACCTTCAAGTCGCTTGAGACTGCAAACGGGAGTTCTAGGTGCAGTCGTTGTGTACTTAAACCGCATAGGAAATGGCAGTGTCAGAAGACCACATTAGGCACATTATGCTGTATGAGTTCCACCATCGACATTCAGCGACGGTAGCAACACGAAACATCAATGTCGTATATAGGCCGGGCACCCTGGAGGTAAGCAAATGTCAATGCTAGTTCCAGACATTTCGACGGGGGGGGGGACACTAGCCTCGAGGATATGTAGCTACCCGGACGGCCTGTTGAGCTGGATAACGACGTGCTGAAATCTGCTGTTGAGGGAATTCAGCAGGCAACAGTCGAAGAATTGGCCACTCTTATTCATTCCACCCGTTCCACTGTTCATCGGCATCTGCAGGATCTCGTTTATGTGTCGAAACTGGATAAGTGGGTACCCCATGCTCTCACTCCACTACAGCTGCAACAGCGGGTGGACATTTGCACTTCATTGCTCTCCCGTGAAAAAAGGGAGCCGTTTTTCCACAGAATTGTCACGGTCAATGAAAAATGGATTGTGTATCACAACATTAATCATAAACGGCAGTGGTTTCCCAAAGGGAATGTGCCTGCAGCCGTGGCGAAACCAGGACGTTACCCACAAAAGGTTTTGATGTTTGTGTGGTGGGATATGCAAAGCATAATCCATTACGCGCTGCTGCCACCCACCAAAACCATTACAGGGGAAGTCTACTGTTAGCAGCTGCAGCCTCTACGCACGGCTTTTCAGGACAAACGCCCAACACTAGTGAATCGTAAAGGTGTGCTGATGCTGTAGCAGGGCAACGCAAAACCACACACAGCGAAAATGACCAGTGCCACGTTGCAGGACTTCGGATGGGAGAAACTTCCACGCCCAGCATATTCCCCTGACATTGCCCCATCCTACTATCACCTCTTTCGCAGCCTGCAAAACCATCTTGCTGGAACTACACTTCGAAATGTGAAGGAGGTACGGCTAACCCTTTCTGCCTTTTTTGCATCGAAACCTATGGAATTCTACAAGTCTTGGATTCAAAACCTTGTCGATCGATGGGAGAAGGTTGTGACTACCGGGGGCACTTATTATATGGATTAAAACATCTGTTCCAGGTAAGTGTTTCTTTCTTTTCTTTACACGTTGGAAAAACGATAGTATTTTGAGGATTACTTGATAGAATATAGTGCAAAGAGAAGCCAAACTTGGTTCTGGATCACGAAAGTTTTCCACGTGTGAACGTTCTAGACTTTGCCACAGGGTACGACTGTAGTGTGATTTATCTTGCGGCTGATGACCCAAATTTTAAAGCTCCTTCTTTCTGACTTTAGTAAGTTTAAACACGATAAAAAAAAAGGTTAACGCTGGTAAAATATCGAAGGAATAAAATGCACTCAAAAGCTTGCTCGCCCCGGTGCCGAGCGGTACGAAGTGTTGGTTTCTAATTATTTCTCCAAAATGGGTCCGGATTCGAGCCCTGAGTTATGCACGGATGTTGTGATTGTGTAACGTACCAGGAGATGTGACGTACCTGCCAGAAGGACGCACACGACATAAAGACAGATAGGAATCAGAATAAAACGTCCGCGTAGCTCAATTGGTAGAGTGACTTATTCCGGAATGAGGGGATCCGGATTCGAATCCTGGCGTGGACAGAAATGACGGAGAAATTTACTTCGTTATAATTGTCTTATGACTCTGGTTGTCTTCCAGCGCAAGTGGCCCCAAATCAGGGATAAGCTACTGCTATGGCTCACTGCGTTGCTAACGGCGGTGGTTAAAATAAAAAATAAATGCTTGCCTTCTTTTTCGTTTCTCAAATTTAAAGTATTAAAGATAATGTAAAGAAAACTAAAACTAACATAATGAAGATAAGATGCTATTTTTCCTTTTTGTACCACAGTACATCATCTGCGTTACCTTAATTTAGAACTAAACCCTACATGCAATCATGATATTTACCACTTTTCTCATTTCTGTATTTGCAACCCAAAACGGTGGTTTTCAAAAATGTTTTCCTAATAGCACTGTGTGTTCGTGACATGATGTCTGCATAAAGGCAGTGTTTTCATCTATCGTTGCGATAGAATTACACAATTATCTGTTTGTTTTTTCTTCCGAAGTCGCGATATGCCTCCACACATTATGGTTTACTTCCTGACATTTTCACAACGGTATTTAGCTATTTACAGGTACTGTCACGTGACATGCAAGTGTCATTATTCCGTAAACTTTCGTGTTTTGAGTTTAGGTCGTCAGTCGTCTTGTCCTGATGGAAAGAAAGTTTCGTGAGTTAGCAAACCCTATGAGAGTCGATGAGCAGGAAAAACAGTTCGTAATGATGTAGCTGCTTCGTGGAGGGGAACACGACCATCTAAAAATGGCGCACGACATCGATTTAGGAACGCACGAAAGAAAAAAAAAGCTAACGAAATGCAAGAGGACATTGGCGTTCGATGAGATCAATAAACCGTTTAGGAGGCTGCAAATAACACACACGAAGAAGAACCAAATCATCAGCGGTTCCGTGAATATCATTTTATTTACCACAAAGACTAAAAACTGCTCCGTGAGTCTTGTTGCCATTCTCCTTTTGCACTGATTCCGTTCTTTTCCCGTTTTTCTTCTTTGCTTGAGCAATACTCTACATTATTCCTAATATTCTGCTCATCGACAAAACATTTTTTGCCTAATAAGCTCTTCTAAAGACAAAGAGTGTAATATTCTAGTTTAGAGGCTTGATGGAAAGTCTCTGCCCTCTTACGATAAATCTTCCTATTTTTTTACATGACGGTCAAGTCTTTCACCATGCCTCCGAACCAGAGTATTACACTTTTTGTCAGTAAAGCTGATGTCTGTTTCTTTTTTCTCTGATATTTACTACATCAAATTAGGGTTACTTATATTATCACTACCGCGCCCTGTTGGATTGCGTTTCAATAGAAGATAAGGTAGTGTTTTTTTCTTTTTCTCCTCCCACAGCAGCGTGGCATCTTCAATACCGGAAATGCGTTCCTTGGCTTAGTACACTAGTCTCTTCCATGCTGTCTCACACCTTTCAACTGAGAGTGGCATTAGATATGATATCAACAGTACATAAGACTGTGGAGCTGAGAAACGCGCACATATGATAAAAATTAACATTTTGATGAAGTTTCCCAGTCTCTCTCTCTCTCTCTCTCTCTCTCTCTCTCTCTCTCTCTCTCTCTCTCTCTACGCGATGACGGAAATGTATGTCGAGTACTGTAAATATTTAAGTGGTGCTGTAAATCTGTAACTTACTCTAAAGCCTTAAAAGCCAATGGTGCTTAATTTGTGCGTAGGATAGTTTAAAATAATTGTATATTTCTTATCCTAAATCTCTTGAAACCAAAAAATCTGAATGAAATAGGTTATGCAAAAGTGAAATACCACATGTTATAAATGAGTGTCATCCAACACTGAATGAAATAGGTTATGCATCAGTGAACAAAATACCACATGCTACAAATGAGTTTATTTTGTTTTTAGAGCAATTTCCCGTTGCATCCTTCCAGTTCTTTCTTATGAATCAGAGACGTGAACCTTAACTAAAATGGATATTCAGAGGCTACACACTACTGAAAAATGTGTAGAGAGGGGCACACTTGGTTTATCTAGAAAGTAGAGGAACCGGAACTCATGGATCAGGAAAATGGCAGGAGTTGATGAAATCATGATCAGGGTAAAATCCCTGAAATGGTAATAACTGGACAAATTGCTAGAAGAATTGGCGACCGTTGGGCAATTGAAATACCTGACTGAATTCCGAGGGACAAGAAAGGACACAGAGGAAGATTATGTCGGAGATGGAGGATGAAATCCAAAAGCATGTTAGAGTGGCATGGTGAAGACTAATTTAAGATAACACGTTATGGAAGAAACTTGGGGAGACTTTTATCCAGCAGTATACATATAACACAGCCCAAAAAACAAAAACAATTTTCTGGTGCCTCGGATGTTAGTTAGACCTATTCTTGGGTATATTTGGGGTGCTGATTCCAAAAATGGCATCAATTTTGCCCAATCAGCTCTAGTTTTGGAGATGGGGCATACCCACCTTATATGCTGATGCGCAGAAATATTGTTATTTTATGTGCGTAACGTTAGCGTATATTTTTATTTTATGTGTGTAAAGCCAGTGTCTGTTAGTCTAATAGGGAGTTTGTGAACAACTATGCAACCAGATAATCTAATGCTATCTAATTTTGTTCGCAGATTGAGTAGATGCCATGGCTTCCCCGCGAAGAAGCTGCTTGAATCATCCAGATGTCTTTTGCTACATTTGTGGCGAGTACACCCTTAAAGAAAGTAGGAAACCTATTTCTGAGTTTGTGAAGAGGGCATATTTCGGTTATTTTGTAACTGTGCTTGGAGACCAAGATAAGTCGTGGGCTCCTGATATTGTATGCAAAACTTGCACGGAGCATTTACGGCAGTGGACAAACGGAAAAAGGAGCTCTCTGAAATTTGGAATATCAATGGTGTGGAGGAAACCTAAACACCACCGTGATGACTGTCATTTTTGTCTTGCCAACATCAAGGGAAACAATCGAAGCAATTGGACATATCCTGACCTCGATTCAGCGAGACGACCTCATCCACACTCAAATAAGGTACCCATTCCATCTTTCATCCAATTACCAGAGCTGCCAGAGGATGAGGAATCAAGCATGTCTGATCACATACAAGATAACAGCAGTGGGGAAAGTGACAGTGATTTCATAGGAACTTCATCAAGTGCTCAACCTTTTAAGCAACGTGAACTGAGTGACCTCATCAGGGATCTGAACCTCTCAAAGGAGTCTTCAGAATTGCTGGCCTCCAGGTTGAATGAAAATAATTTACTTCAATCTGGAACCAACATTACGTTTTACCGTAGTAGAGAAAAGGATTTGCTGCCCTTTTTCTCTAAGGACAACAACCTAGTGTTCTGCAATGATGTCAGCGGCCTTCTCAGGAAAATGGGTCTATCATCATACATGCCAAATAAATGGCGCCTTCTCATTGATTGTGCCAAGCGGAGTTTAAAATGTGTTCTGTTACACAACGGCAACAGATATGGGTCAATTCCAATTGGGCACTCAGCCGGTTTGACAGAGACGTACGAGACAATTTCTCTAGTCTTGGAAAACCTGAAGTATCAAAAACATCAATGGATGATTTGTGTAGACCTAAAGATGGTGAACTTTCTCCTTGGTCAGCAAAGTTGCTACACAAAATATTCGTGCTTTATGTCATTGGGACAGCAGAGCCAAACACGACCACTATGTAAGATAAGTGTGGCCTCTCAGAAAAGATATGGCAGTTGGAGAACAAAATGTCATTAAGGAACCTTTGGTAAGCAGATACAAAATCATCCTGCCACCTATGTATATCAAACTAGGCCTAATCAAACAACTTGTAAAGGTGTTGAACACAGAACGTTTGTGCTTTGTCTATTTCATCACGTACATTCCCTGGATTGAGCACGGAAAAACTGAAAGCAGGGATTTTCGATGGTCCCCAGATAAGGCAGCTTATAAACAATCCATATTTCATAGATTCAATGGACAACATTGAGTCTTGTGCCTGGACTTCGTTTGTTCTAGTTGTCAAAAACTTTCTTGTCAAACATAAAGCATACAACTTCTCTGAATTAGTTGAGGACATGCTCTCTAATTTTAATAAGCTCGGCTGTAATATGAGCATCAAGATCCATTACCTACACAGCCACCTAGATCGCTTTCCAGAACACCTTGGTGATTTAAGCGAAGAGCAAGGTGAAATATTTCACCAGGACATAAAAACTATGGAAGATAGATACCAGGGTAGGTGGGATACCCACATGATGGCAGATTACTGCTGGAATCTTCAGCGGGACTGTCCTCGTAGATCTCACCCTACAAAATCCTATAAAAGACGTTTCTCATATGTTGAATGGCTGATCAGTTTATTTGCTCTTGTGTTGAAATACACAGATTTAGTAATATGTGCTTGTTTCAATAGTATGTTATTTAGTATCAATATTTGTCAAGATCATGTTAAAAAATAGTCCTAAAAAGACGTTTCTCATTTGTTGAATGACTGATCATTTTAAATGCTCTTGTGTTGAAATATACAGATTTAGTAATATGTACTTGTTTCAATAGTATGTATATATACTCAATATTTGTCAAGTTCATGTCAAAAATAGCAGATCATGCGATGTAGGTTCGCAAAATTTGACGGATGACCGCTGGAATTAGCATATAAGGTGGGTATGCCCTATCTCCAAAACTAGAGCTGATAAAACAAAACTGATGCCATTTGTGGACCCTGCGCCTCAAATATTTCCAAATATATACAAGATTTTGAAATATGTGCTTCTTTAAATAGGATGTAATATTAATAGCATCAATATTTGTCAAAATCATGTTTAAAATAGCAGATCATTCGATGTAGGATCAGAATTTTGACGAATGACCGGTGAAATCAGCATGTAGGGTGGGTATGCCCTATCTCCTAAACTAAAGCTGATATGCAAAACTGATGCCATTTTCGGAATCAGCATCTCAAATATATACAAGAATAGGTTTAACTTTCGACGCACCAAAATTTGTGGTGGGCAGTGTGATTATTAATGATGATGATATCCAGTTTTCATTATATTTATGCTAGATCAATCAGACCAAGACCAGAAATTTCTTCGCGGTTGTATTGATTTATTTTTCTGTGTCCACAGTGGGTATAAATAATACGATATAATTATCCGGAAATGATAGTTTTTTTTATATTATTCCATCGTGCTATTCATGCCTTCATAATAAATGATCACAGCAGCTACAGAAAGTATGGTTCAAAATTCATTCACATTTATGAGTTCAAGCAATTTTCAGAGTTTGTCCACTATTGTCGGTGTGTAAAATTCAAGAGTTTTTAGTGCATATGACTTTCCAAAATTAATGGCAAGTTACTGAACGGAGGTAACGACTCCATTGTTTTAATCATAATCAGCCAGTAGCATCATCATTTACCTCTTCTGCATTGGTCAAGTGGTATTTTTGCACCAATAGCTGAGTTTTTCCCCACTATACGGAATACACTCTTTGTCAGAGAAAAAAGGAAGCACCTCTAGAATATCGTACGATCCTGATGAAACTCCACATGCAAGTATCGCTGGACCGAACATGCAAATGACTAAAAAATAACGCTTAATGACTAAATGGTGTCCCGCCACAGCGCATGGGAACCATGCATCGAGGAGAGTATATCAAGAACAAAGCTCACATTCAGGGACAACTCCGACAGCTGATTGAGGTTGTATTTACCTCGACGAACTGTGGGGATGCCTCGACGTCGGATCCGTTCACAATACGAGCAACTGAGTGAGTTTGAGAGAGGATATATAATTAGACTGCGAGAGGCCAGTTGGTTAAGTTCCCGTATCGCCAGGCATTTGGATCTGAGCGACACGACAATCGGACGATGCTGGCGCCAGCGGGTAGAGGAGGGCACAACCCAGCGGCACGCGGTCAGTGGATGGCCGAGGGCAAAAGACAGAACGCGAGGATTGAGCGATTGTGAGAACCGCACGAATAGAACCGAATTCGTCGCTCTCAACCATCCGTGACCATGTTGCGCCGTCTACAGGTACGGAAGTGGACATCCGGACCGTTGGCAGAGGACTTGTGGCACAGGGACTACCTTCGAGGAGGGCACTCCGCCGTCTACCACTGACCAGCAAGAGTCACCGGCACTGGTTGCAGTGGTGTCTAATCCGATCAACGTGGGGTAGTGTCCAGTGCCGTCGTGTTGCCTTCAGCGATCAGCCACGCTTTGCACTTGGCCCCAATGACCAGCGCCTACGAGTCTGAAGACAAACCGCCGAGCGCCTACGAGTCTGAAGACAAACCGCCCAGCCCCTACGAGTCTGAAGACAAACCGCCGAGCGCCTACGAGTCTGAAGACAAACCGCCCAGCGCCTACGAGTCTGGACAGGAACCGGCCAGCGCACGGAAATTTCCCTTACCGTTTAATGTTACACAGTTCGCACACCGGATGTGGCTGTCTGGGGAGCCATTTCCTACGATAGCCGGACAGCCTTGGTAGTTCTCCGTACCACCCGCATAGCCCAACGGTACGTTAACTAAATTCTTCGATCTTTTGTGTTGCCATTCTTGTCGCATCAACACCGATCAATTTTTAAACCGGTTAATGCCAGGCCTCATTAGGCACGACTCTTCCAGACCTGCCTCCGCAACGTAGAAACTTTTCCATGATCAACCCAATCGCCCGACCTGTCACTGATTCAGCATGTTTGGGAAATGATGGGACGCTACCAACGCCCATCCCGGAATGTCAGTGACCTGATCCGCAATTTGGACACTATCTGTCATACAATACCTGAGGATAGTATCCCTGAACTTGTATGGGTCTATAGCACGCCGGATAACCACTTGCATCTGAGCCAGATGTGGCTCTACAAAGTACTGACTTGTTCCACTTGTGCAGCTGCTTTATCCGAATACATGGCTCGGAATTGCAATCATTTCCTTTCCTATACATGTAAACCTCACATACCAAATTTCGTCTTGTTTGGATGATTCCTTCTGGGTGCTTCGTTTGTTTTTCTGGCTTCACATGTATTTCAAGAAATATTTCAGATATATCAAAATTTTTAGATACACATAGCTGCATTTTCATATTTATCTTCACCGTGCAACATCTATTCTGTGTAGCATGTAGTGGTTCAGTCTTTGTTCTTACTGTCACGAATTGTCTACATCTGTCTCTAAAAGCAGCATCGTCCTCTTCGTCTACCACATTAAATACATTTTGTCCTGGCGTTGCAAGTTATCTCTTCTTTAGAAGAATGGGCTAACAGAAAAAAATTCGTCGCTCTTCGATTTCTCTATTCATCTTCAAAAAAAATATTTTTAAATTCCACCATAGACTAAGCCGCATGAGGTTTTGGCTTACAGATTTACAGATGAAGTCGCTGTAAATGATTGCATAAATTAAACAATACACCATCATTTTGTCTGAAGATGATGAATTTTAGTCCTTGTTAAACTGGGATGTTCTGTTAATAGATCATAATTAACATAAATGAGACCATGTATAGGCATTAGGTCCAGGGCTTAAGCAAAATCAAAACACTTTTTCTTGTATTCACATTCTATCTATTATTTATAGCTTAAAAGTCATTTGTCGATGTCGATATTTAAACCCCCATCCTTTTGCTCCGGAGCCGAATGCTTTCCCAGGGAAGCTACACCGACGACGTTTGTCGCTGCAACCTTGTCGTCTTAAAATGTGCGTCACCTCTGAGGTAGGTACGTCGCATATATCCCCCCTCTCTTCTTGAGAATGGGCTTGGATGGAATCATAGGTCTCCGGGTCAGCCAGCAAACCACCCTTGATGGAAAGCTCACTGCAGAAGAAGGAATTCTGATTAATTCATTAATTCCTAATTATGTGTGGAACAAACATCTGGCATATTTTGAAGAACCCAAGAGCCAGGATTTTATTTTAACGTTTGGGAGCCAGTATAGCGTAAAAGCCATTTGCCGTTGGCGGGAATCGAACCCACAACCTTCTGGTCCGGAACCGAATGCTTTCCCAACTAAGCTACAGCGACGACGTTTGTCGCTGTAACTTTGCCGTCTTGACTGGAGCGTCATCTCTGAGGGAGGTACATCACAAAGTTATACGGTAGATTCCGGTAAATTGGGCCATCGGTTAATCGGGGCAGGCGTTTATTTGGGATAATTCTTAAAGAACATCCCAGATCATCTCTTTGGGACAAAGCTTCGCATAATTTGGGCAGCCGCTTACTTGGGTCACAGTGTTCTAGCCCCGATGTGTCCCAATTAATCCAAATCTACTGTATAACGGGAATGTCGATCCACGAGAAAGCAAATAAAACGCAAAACAAACCATTACGAATATGAATGGGTTTCATACCGAAGTTTGTTCAAGTGCCTGCACGTTTAAAAGTCGCTTCTCTAGTGGCAGGTTAGGGTTTAGCGAGGAGAAACGCTTGATCATCTATTCCGAAAATCACTTTCTCCATTTATTGCGCTCATAAAAGATCGGTATGTTGTTCTAGTATATCTGTGAATCACGTGGCTTTTCTAGCTTTCTGCAAAAGTATTTTGTCAGAGTAGCACTTTGTTTCGTGCGAGCAATAAATATGGCTGCAAAAGTCAGGCATTGATAACAAACATCAATTTGTTCATTCTTTTCCAAATAATGCTTTGCCGATGCCTTCACAAAATTTATTGCCACGATTTGATTGTCTTGTACATCTAATATGACCGAGAAACACATATTGTCCCTACTATACAAACCTCATGTGAATTTTTAAGCTTCGAGGAAATCTTGCAACACGTATCATTCTCTTCTAAAACACTGGAAGAGATGGTTGTTACTAATAAATCCGTTCTTGAGGGAAAATTTCTGGTAACAGTCTTGAAATATCCTTCTCTCAGATAATGAAGACGAGTACTAATTCAACTGTGTTTTTAGTGCTGATAGAAATCACTTCGAAATAAAATTAATCTAAAATATAAATAGTACGTGCTTCATGTGCGTTTGATTGTGTGCTTCTCTGCAATAATAATGGACCTTCAATGTTTAAGTTTACCAAATCATTCTGGCAAAATAAATTTTATAAAGGTAATGTGTAACAATGCACATTTGTTGACAGCCCAACGAAACTGCATCTGCTTGTTGATACACACAGAATGAGGATGTACAATTCCCTAATCTTGCACAGATAAACGTGTCGCCTACTACGAAGATGCCCGTTTTACTTTTAAAACGATATCTTCTAAGACCAGCAACGATATTTGAAAACTTTCTTTGTTTACTTTTTCTGTTATTAACAGTAAAATGCTTTTATTTTACAAATTTAAGGTTGTGATTTCGTCTATTGGTGTAAATTTTGACAAGAGTGGCAAGTTAAATAATATCCAAAAACTTGTCATAATATACACCAATAAACGGAGTCACAACTTCAAATTTGTATTGTACACTTGTGTAATCCCGTAGTTCATGGTACCTTTATTGTTTCGAGATCAATTCGTGGCATTTTCTCGCTATGTACAGACATAATAAATTTCTCGGAATTGTTGAGTGGAAGCCATAGCTTTTAAGACAAGAAAAATATCCGATATTCAGACATAAACCAAAACGGTTTTCATCCTATTTGTAAACAGATTATCTTATTTCAGGTGTTTCAGTAATTACTCCACTCCGACGAAGTCCCTTACTCCGTCAATATCTTCTCATTAGCGCGTCAACCGGAGACGTAAATTTTCCTATTATGAAAAAGGAAGGACATTCCCAAGTTCTAACATCAGGTGAAATTGTGAGCAATGAATTAATCGAGACAGTCTTCTGTTCTTTTAATGGACGCAGTAGGATAATATTTGATACACTAACTATTCTTTGTCTTGGAAGAGAATTCTGACACTGATGCTTTGAACATACATGCAAAATGTACACAGTTCTTCCTGCGCCAGGGGTACAGTGTACAAGCTGGGACTTTACCGTCAAAGATAAACGGTCGAGTTTGTCTGCTTCTAATATATTTTCTGGGTAACTAATATCTGCTAATGAAACACTAGGCATCACAAATTTTGCTACAGAAATGTTTTAATTTCTTTTAAGCGAATTCATCGCTTCTACACATGAAATTCGCATTTTGCAGATGTTACTCCTTTTGACATAAAGATTTATCTTAGCAAGTATTTAGTTACCACAGTTAAATCCAAGGCTGGCATTTGCAGATATACACAGCAATTCATTTTCCAAATGCAATTTCAAATTGGTGATCTTTATTGACTCTTTATGTTCAGTTGCGTATTAAAACCTTCCGTGCAGCAGTTTTCCTCCAAGCTTGTGGTATAAGGAAGTAAATTTCTTCGTCATTTTTATCCGCGCCGGGGCTCGAACCCGGATCCCCTCATTCCGGAATAAGTCACCCTACCAATTGAGCTACACGGACGTTTTATTCTGATTCCTATCTGCCTTTATGTCGTGTGCGTCCTTCTGGCAGGTACGTCACATCTCCTGGTACGTTACAGTGGAAAATGCTGAAACCTCAAAATGGTCACTCCCTTGTAGTTTTTCATTTTGTGAATAAGTAACTTAACGCCTATGAGTATAAACACATTTTGTACCTGAGATGGGGCGTTACTCAAAAGTGATCACTGACTCAAACTGATTTATGTTTTCAAAAATAAAAAAAAAGTCTTCACCTCTCTCTCTCTCTCTCTCATCACATCAACTTGTGATAAGCCACTTTTGCGTCTAGTCAAGATTCACCTAATAAGACTATCTGCTGAAAGATTTATGATTCATATCGATTGTACTATCTACCAGGATCGTGTGCATTCTTGCAATGCAAACAGTATCCAGCTGCACAAGGGATATGATGACATAATTTCAGTTTATACATTCCTCTATATCAAGTGAACTGCGTCTCAGAATTTTGACAACAATTTAAATGTGAGGTCACACATGCTCAACAGTCAAATCTGCTGTGATGGTTTCTTTCCTGTGCATGATGCATTGTGATTTTCAAGATCAGGATGCGTTTTGTTGTTGTATTAGGATGGAAAAATAAACATGGGTGAAGTGGATAGTATGGAAGAAATATTCTTCACTGGGTTAAGAGATATGGTAATAGTAATCATTATCCTCAACATGAAAAGTGTATTTCGAAAGATTTTAAATGCTCTAAAACGGCCGAAATTTGTCGCAAAAGTGGTAAATGAAAGTAGATATTTCTACATGGTACAAAACCCAACTAATTTGTTTAGTCCGTTTCCTAAAACCGAAGTATTGTCTCAGAAATGTAACCTACTCACCCCTGCCGAAAAAGAAATGCATTGACTGACATTATTTTGCTCGAAAACAGATAATAGCTTCCTTTGTTACTTTGAAATTTTAACTAGTAATTCATTATTTCAGATTAATAAAAGGATGAGAAGATCCTTTTGGGAAATATGAGGAATTCTTTATTCCTGACATGAAAGAGACATAATCTTTTTACTGTGCTTGCCAACTTTTTCCGCGTTTTCCAGTATAATACTGTTAGGAACGTTATTCCTCGGTAACGAGGGTTAACGCAGTAAACTTGAACAGAATGTAAACAAGATTCGAAAATTACTCATCTCATACTAGTATATTATAAAGGATATTTATTAATATAATTGTAGATTACGATTATTGCAGATAAATAATTAAGGGAATTATGATTACAGTTGGATCAATCTGAAACTTAATTTCCACGATAAAAATATTCCATCGTAACGGCGTACGGGCAGTCAGAAATCAATGACTATATTTTTTCATTAGACTCACAACACTGGATAAAAGCTTTGTTGTTCGTTATCTTACGTGGGCTCGTACATCGTACGTAACATCCTTGTGTTTTCAGCACGTGACACGTTGCTTGACGCCTGCCGCTAATCGTGTTCGGTCACGTTTTGTTCCTAACATTTTCCCACTCGGCAGGTGGCAAGGAACAATGATCGGTTGATGATAGGAGTCTCATACCTGTTCGGTGGGTCTCAAGCATACCTCTGGGAAGTGGTTTAGTCAGAACATCAGCAATCATCTTCTTGCTCTCACAATATTTTAGTCTTATCGTTGAAGGGTAGAGACTTCTTATGAAATGGATTTTGACAACCAGATGCTTCACTCTTGAATGAGCATTTTCGTTTTATATTAAACTAATAAAAGCATTATTGTCCTCATAAAGTACAGTGGGCGCAGTTTGAGGGACATGTAAGTCATTTAACAGATCTCTCATCCATACGATGAACTTGGAAGCATTTAAAGCTGCAATGTACTCAGCCTCTTTAGATGATAGAGCGACACAGCTCTGTTTCCTGCTGCTCCAGGCAACGGTAATGTCTCCCAGTTTTATGATGAAACCAGTGGTTGATTTTCTGTCTTGGGTATCATGCGTGATCCGCATCAGCATAAGCTGATAGTTCGATACTAGTTTCACAGTTGATGTGTAGTTTGTAGGTTGAAGTTACTTGTAGGTTGAAGTTGCTTGTAGGTTGAAGTTGCTTGTAGATTGAAGTTGCTTGTAGGTTGAAGTTGCTTGTAGGTAATGGATTACTCTTTGTAAAGCTTTCCAGTCCTTAACTGAAGGTTTTTGCACTTTTCTTTCTAACAATCCAACTGCTGTTGCAATATCCGAACGGCTGACATTGGCAATATACAGAAGTGTTTCCACTACTTCGTCATACACTTCCTTATTTCAAAAAATCGATTCATCATCTTTCGACGATTTCGAGTACTTAGTAGACATCGGAATGTAAAATTTCATAGTTTTGTTTTCACCGTATATCTCTATGATATTCGAGATTTTCTTATTCTGGTGCAGTAGAAAACCTCCACCCTGTTTTCTTTTTATTTCTATCCCTAGATAGTATTTGACATCTGCCAGGTCTTTGATTTCAAAATAATTTTTCAATACCTCTTTTGCCTTTTCTATATTTTCTGATTTGTTGCTGCATATCAAGATATCATCCACATAAACAATTAAATACGTAGTAGATTTTGAGTCGATGAGTGTAAATAAACATCGATCTGCTACTGCTTGTTTATAGCCATGTTGAACCAGGAATTTAACAAGCGTTTGATTCCATATTCCTGACTGCTTCAGACTATAAATAGATTTCTTCTTTAATTAACACACTTTATTTTCTTTACCTTTTATGTTATAACCAGGTGGTTGATTCATGTAAATTTCTTCATCCAATTTACCATGTAAATAGGTAAATTGTCTCACATGCGTTTTCTTATATGTTGCTATCTTTAATAGAGTTCTGGTCGTAGTGTGGTGGGTTACTACTGGTGAGAAAGTTTCGTCGTTGTCAATTCCTGGCTTCTGAGTGTTTCCTTGGGCCACTAAACGTGCTTTGTACTTCTTAGAATCATCACTTGTATGTTTGATTTTAAAAATCCATTTGCATTTAATTACTTTCTTTCCTGGTGGCAGGGTTACTAACTCCCATGTGTTGTTCCTTTGTAAAGATTCCATCTCCTCGTCTGTTGCTTTCATCCAAAGCAACTTTTGCGATTCTTCTAAGTTTTTGCATTTCATTCCAATTTTTTGGTTCTGTATCATTTTCTTTAGCAAGGCATCTGTACCATTCAGGTGCTATTCCTTTATTTAACCTCGTAAATCTTCTCAATTGCTCTGAGTTATTCTCAGGTTCAGACGCACTTTCTTTTCTTATCTGTTGGGGAATATTGGTACTTTCTAAAATTACATCCTGTGTTGCTACACTAGGCTCATGATCATTAGTGATCATTTGATGCTCGCATGCTTTTACGGTACCTTTTCTTTCGTCGAATTTTGCATTGCGGCTGATTGAGATTCTGTCGTTTTCTGGAAATAATATTCTATACCCCGTATATCTCTCATCGTATCCAACGAATATGCCTGATCATCAAATTTTCTTCTTGTTTGTCTAGGTACATAGGACAGAGCTTTGCATCCAAAAACTTTCATATGACCTAAATATGGTTTCTTACCAGTCCACAGTTCCATGGATTTACATCCTGTGTTGCTACACTAAGTTCAGGATCAGTGGGAACTCTATTTTGAATGTACATAGCAGTGATCATAGCTTCCCCCAATATTTATTTTTCAGATTGTCGTCTAACAACATGGCTTTAGTCATTTCTTGGAGTGATCTATTCTTTCGTTCTGCTACACCGTTTGACTGAGGACAGAATACCACAGTAGTTTGATGTTCGATTCCATGTTGTTTTAGGTAATTCTCAAACTCCGTGCTGGTGTATTCACTGCCATTATCAGTTCTTAGAACTGGTGGCTTTTTTCCAAATTTGTTGTTTACACTGGACACATATTCTTTGAATTTATTTATTACTTCATTTTTATGAGAAATAAGATGTGTATGTAAACCTACTGTAATCATCTACAAAAGTTATGTATAATAGTATCTTTTATCACTTGGAGTAACTGATTACATGGGTCCACTAATATAACTGAGTACGAGTTCTAAAGGTTCATTCGTCCGGATTGGATTTAAATTAGAAAATGGTGTCTGTATTATTTTTCCTTTGATACAACTTTCACAAAAGGTGTCTTTCTTGCAATTAGACAGTTTTATTCCATAGGCTGGATTTTTACTCTCTAATTCTTTGATTGCTTGTATATTCTTATGACCTAGTCTCCTATTCCATAGGCTGATGCAATCATCACAAAATTTTATTAATTTCACTGCTTTTGTATGTCGATCCTTTTCAAGGGTTTATAACTTATACAGATTATTGTCATCTAATATGCCAACAGAAAAAACAGTTTCATCATGTTTAATTAAGCAGCGATTTCCTTTGAATATGACAACAAACCCATTATCAGTAATTCTCTTGACTGACAACAAACTACTTTCCAGCTCAGGTACGTAGAGAACGCTTTCAACTTTAACTCTATTGACTTTTGTATCAATTTCGCAATTGAGATAACCTTGACCTACGCCTAGATATTTTTTTCTTCCATCTGCGGTTGTAATGCTTTCGTTTGAATGATGGTCTAAATGACAGAAAAAACTCTTGTCATCAGTCATATGTGCAGTTGCTGCTGAATCTATACACCAATGTGTGCACAATAAAGTGCTATTTACTCCGTCTTTCGCCCTGTATGAAAGGTTGTCATTTCGTTCCATTATATTGAATTCTGCTATTTTTTCTTTAGTTGCAAATTTAGCTCTGTGATTTTGTGTGTGAATGTTTCTGCCGCCATTTTTATTTTTCTCAGTTTTACCTTTATTTCTGTCTTTATAATACCAGCATTCACTAATTGTGTGATTCCCTTTGCGACAATGTGTGCAATATTTACTTTCATTACGTGCTCTAGTAATGCAGGTACTGTGTTCGAAGTTTGAGCGTGTGTCTTCGAACTTTCTCGTCTTCTATTCTATTCATCCACTAATTTATTCTTCACAAATTCTAGTGTTAGATCTGTGTCAGGCCTTGCTTCCAAAGCAGTAACTAATGTGTCATAATTAGCGGGGAGGTTACACAACAGCATAGCTGCAAGGTGCAAGTCATCAACTTTTTTGCCGATTAACCTCAGCTTCGTTACGACTTCCAAAAAACGGTTTATATGCTCTTGCGTAGTGCTACTAGTGGTTAAAACGTAAACTGTACAGTTTACGTAACAAATAAAGTTTATTCGTTAAACTCTCTCTCTCGTATAGGCTTCTCAATGCGAGCGATATATCTTTGGAATAAGTGCAATTATTCAATATGTACGATTTGATCGTCTTCTATAAAAAGGTTTTGCAAATACTGTCCCTTTTGATCCATGTATCATCTTTAACTTCTGGTAGTTCTTCTGAGATTAAATCCCAGAGATTTTTGTTAATTAGGAACATCTGCATTTTAAATTTCCAAGATGAATAATTGTTCGAATTTAAATGGGCGATACTTAGTTTAGTAACTATTTTAGGTTATTTTCCTGCTTTCTTTAACTGAGTTCCATTCAAGATTCAGTTTTTCAGTTTCATAATCAAAAATTTATTATATGTTAGGAACGTCATTCTTCGGTAACGAGGGTTGAAGCAGTAATCTTCAACAGAATGTAAACAAGAAGATTCAAAAATTACTCACCTTATACTAGTTTATTATAAAGGATATTTATTAATATAATTGTAGATTACGATTATTACAGACACATAATTGAGGGAATTATGATTACAGTTGGATAAATCTGAAACTTAATTTCTACGATAAAAATATGCCATCGTAACGGCGTACGGGCAGTCAGAAATTAATTACTATATTCCTTCATTAGACTCACAACACTGGATAAAAGCTTTGTTGTTCGTTATCTTACGTATGTTCGTACATCGTACGTCACATCCTCGTGTTTTCAGCACGTGACACGTTTCTTGACGCCTGCCGGTAATCGTGTTTGGCCACAGTTTATTCCCAACAAATACTATCTCACAAAAATCGAGGAATGCCACGTGATATGCCAACGACTCAGAGTTAGGGAGGATTTCATAGGAGCAATAAATCGGCACAAAAGCTTAACCAATTTTTTTCATAAAAATCAGTCATTGCGCGTACGATAGGATCAGTTTGTAAACATTTGCTTTTCAGGATTGATACTTTTAAACCGGATGGTACAAAGAACATTGCAAAAGTATTTATGCATCAGTACGCAGATGTCACATTTTCATCGCTAGAATACGTCTGATAAAATGACTACTAATTAAAAATATTCAAAGATACGGTTGAAGTACTCTTCAGGAAGATTCATTTTGCGCCAACAAGCACATATAATGGAAAACCACAACAGAAGAGGAAAACAGAGTAAAGCCCTTAAAAACCAAACCCATTGCCTATTCAATCAACGACGGCTGCCACACAGAAACCGTCATGGTTCATAATTGTAATCAGAATTTTGCTCTTTTCGTTGAAAGCTTAAGTGCCAACATGAGAAACATTTTGTGCGATTGCAATTTTCTGACTCGAACGTGAAGAGACACGGAGGACTGGGGAGAGAACGCAGGGATTGAAAGCCAAATGTGCTTGTCGCAGTGAAATTTTCGAAAGGGGAGGCGTTATCTCTTAGTCGGAATTGCTCTCCCTCTCTCTTGGTAGTATCGTCGATCATTAAGTTTCTCCGCTGGGTACGGGTTTTACTTGTCCTGTAGTAAGATATCTTTTCTGGTAATCTATTCTGAGTGTTTTAATAGGAACTGTCCTTGACCAAGAATTCTACTCATAATCAGCATTGCTTTCTCCAAAAAATGACGCACAATTTTGTTGCCTAGTGCAGAAAATGAATGGATATCCCCTTGGTAAGATATATTACCACGTTTCTTCAATCTCGCTGATTTTAAAGTCTCGGTCGTTAGCTAAGGAGTCATGAAGGAATACGTTTCATCTGAAGTTCTTTCTTAGAGCATATACATAAAAAAACGCATGGGTTGAAACTCATTAGCAAAGAACGGCATTTTCATAAAGGCAGCAGAAATTTTCTTTGCCAATACACCGCGACATAACGGCAGCAAACATATTAATAACGAGGAGCTATACACCAATTATGCAGAAAATAGTAAAACTATGCTAATAATCCGATTTATTGGCGTAGGAATATATAATCGTTTCCAAGATTTCGCACATCAATCAGATGGCCTTTTCAAGGAAGATAGACAGAAACTGCTATCATTAGGAGGCATGAGGAAATACGTTTTATCGAAAGTTTATGGCTTTTCAAGGAAGATAGGTGAAAGTGCTATCTGCAATTTCTGCCTATCTTCCTTAAGAAAGCCATCTGGTTGATGTGCGCGAAAGCTTGGAAGCGATTGTTTATATATTCCTACTCCAATAAATCGGATTACTAACATAGGTAGTAAACATTTGAGATAGATATTCACTGTCCCCGCAAAACGGCATTTACCGTATTTCCCGGGGTCAAGGACGCACCCCAATTTTAAAATGCAAAATTTTGAAAAAAAAAAGGAATAAACATGAAAATAAGGTCTCAGAAATTTTATTAAGATTAAAAGCAATACAAATGTTACCTCTACATATAAGGAAAAACATTTCAGTCATCCATATTCTCAAATCCAGAAAATTCACGGATGTTATCCATATCACTGGCATCATTGTCATAATCAGGGTCGTCAATACTGTCCAAAGTGTCACTATCTTCAAACATAATGTTGTCTTTTGTGCCTTCTAACTCATTACTGATGCCTTATTTTTTTAAATATTTTACTACTATTTCAGTCTTCGCAGCATTCCATGAGTTTAGGACCAAACAGCACACCTGGGCAATTGTTGGCCTTTTCAAACGACTTATTAGGGCTAGGTCGTGGTCTGTAGCCCGCATCCACTGATTCCACTCTTCTTTCATAAATACTTTAAAAGGCTTGTTGATGGATATGTGCAGTTTTTGTAATTAGCTTGTTAAACCACCAGGGATCTATGCCATATTCGTCTTCAGTCTCTGTACCCTTTCTTTACTAGTGTTAGTTTTGTGGGCACAAAACTGGTCCCAAAAAACAGGGATGGACTTTTAAGGAGGCCATCGAGACTCCTTGACCAGACTTTATCCAACTAGCTTCACTCCCTCTTCCCTCTTCATCAATCCCCCCGTTTAGGTAGACGTGAAGAAAAATGCACGTGGAATTTCGTCTTTTGGTAAAGTTTTCTTCTTGAAAATTAGTAGCGGTGGCAATTTTATGCCATCAGCACAACACGATGGCACCGCAGAATAATGGGTTTTCTGATGTCCAAATGTCTTTATACTTACCGTTTTTGACCCTTTAACACCCACTGTATTTTTTGATACGTACCACATCAAATGTTAATGGTGCCTCATCCGTATTTTTGATCTGACCCAGTTCGTAGTCAGTCCCTTTCTTGCACTGATTATGAACCTGTGAAATTCGATTATTCTGCTTTCATAATCTTCAAGAAATTGTGTGCTCTTCTCGTGTTCCCTCTCATTGCCAGTCCATGCATCTACATAAATCTGTCGCACCAGCTTGACGTGTCACGAAAATCATCCAGACCTCGTGCGGCTGCCCTCAGTTTTGATTCATTAATAATAATTTTTGTTGTTACTGCATGACCCAAGTTCTTTCCCCAAATATCCAATCTTTCATCTCTTCCTCCAGTTCTGACCACTTAGGTGTAGACTGATGCAGGTTACATTTACTACTTGATGCAGGATTCAACAGGTCCTCTTGCTTCCTCCGGTAGCGGAACATTTTCTCATTTGGAAGTGGTCCAAAATCCTTTCTGCAGCCCTGTTGCCACACTGTTTGAAATATTCAATTGCCTGTAGCTTGTAGCCGATGGTGTGGGGCCGCCTTTTGCTTCCAGATGATATGAAATGGGTAGTGTTAGAATTTTTAAGTCTAAGTCTTCTGAAGCTATAGATTACTCCTGACGTGAACTGATTAAGACCAACGCTTTTGGTCTTAATCACGATAAGTCAGCAACACCGCCCTCGAGTCACATGAGTCAAAGATGCCATCATGAAAGGAATGAAGCAGGAACTGAGACAGAAGCAAGGAAAAAGGAAAAATCTTACTATGGTAATACTGTAACAACGGCTAATTAATGCCTTGTTTTTCTTAAGTGCGACAAGTCTTTATTTTTTTCGCTTTAAATGGTTTACCGACGAAGTGCCAAGCGAAGATACCACCTGTTTTTCAGCGACGATGGTGGGAAAAGCTTTTCGAACAGGCGAGCTGAGATTGTTTACACGTTTTGGCAAAAACACATTAGAGCGGCTCTTTTGATCTAAAACTCCGTATGTGTGTGTCTCGGTCTCGTAGTACAGACCACGTGGTTTATCGTAAATGCATCTCAGCAAAGGCGACATGAAGAAATAAAACATTAGTCTTCCCATGGCGTTTCATGACAAAGGCAGTCTTGTTATTAATAAGGTTCTCAGAAATTCCTCCAGATATTCGCGGTTGCCTTTGTGATCTTCATAATTTCACATGTGAACTCTGGGATTTTAATCGTCGTGCGTTGAGATAATAATAAACATTTTTTTGTACTTCTTCACAGGATAGACGGATATTTGTCCCTCCTCTTTAAACGCCATTAATTGCTGCCACTCGACTGGAGATATTTTATTCCGAATAAGTTTCATATATCTTGATAGGGAGTGAATGTTACTGGTGACCACACCTTAGGCTCGTGCTCTTGTATTTATTCCATTCAATCTACCCTGAGATATTTATTAAGTACATCAGCTCTCGTCGCACGTAAGACGGCACATGAGTTCTTTGTATATTATAAATTAGGGAGATAATCAGTTAGCGTTTGACTGAGTTTCAGTATGGGATAAACAAGTTAGTAAAATCATGCAATGCATTGATTATGATACGCTTTCCAACATACCAGAAATTATTACTCAAGTTATGAGGATAATGGCTGTGGAATAAATCTCGCTTCTGTGTCCTGACCTTTGACCCCATTTCGATGATATTCAACAGAACCGGTTCAGTACACCTCAAGAATAACATACTAAAGTTTTGTCGCAATAGAAGCAGTTTTACGCAAGTTATGAGAATAATGGCTGTGGAATAAATCTTGCTTTTGTGCAATGACCTTTGACCCCATTTCGTTGATATTCAACAGAACCGGTTCACTATACCTTCGGAACAACATGACAACGTTTTGTCGCAATCGAAACATTTTTTGGTAAGTTATGATGCACAAGGGCAATGGAATGGATCCCACTCCAGTGTCCTGACCTTTGACCTCATTTCGCCCATTTTCAATAGGGTTCGTCCCCAGTGGCTCCCTACCACATACTAAAATTTCATCGAAATCGAACCATTTTTACGCAAGTTATGACGCATCAGGGCAATGGAATAAATCCCGCTCTTATGCCTTGCCTGACCTTTGACCCCAATTTGCCAATTTTCAATAGGGTTCGTGCCCAGTAGTTTCCTACCACATACTGAAATTTCATCGAAATCGAACTATATTTACGCATATTATGACGCATAAAGGCAATGAAATGGATCCCGCTCTTATGGCGTGACCTTTGACCCCACTTCACCCATTTTCAATAGGGTTCGTCCCCTGGTGGTCCCCTACCACATACTAAAATTTCATCGAAATCGAACCATTTTTACGTGAGTTATCGTGCCTAGAGACAGACGAACGGACGGAAAAAGCTGGAGCATATACGGTTGGAAAGCGTAAAAAACGGTCTGAGGGACTGAACTTGACATGACAGTTGACGCCAAGCATGCCTTTTTGACCATCTCCAAAACGGACTAACTGGGAGCTTCACGCACTACCGTAGCAAGGGTTTACCACGAATGGCGCGAGACGCAAAACTTTTCCATCAATTGGCCATTTTGTGGACCAAAAAAGCCGACGGATCGGAAGGATCAAAAGTGATTGGCAACATGGTTGTCGGCTGCTGTAGCCCATTCGCGACATGGTCCATTGCATTGAGCGTTCGAAGAAGGCCCACGGCACAACAATCTTGAATTCTGCAATAATTTCCCGGATTGTGGCCTTTCTGTTGCACGATTGTCTCCAGTCTCCTTTACCCCTATAACCCATCATCTGTTTTCGTCCGCAGAATTTCCGATTGCTGGGAGTTTTTTCTTTGCGTGTCGCAACATTAATGGTAAAATAAATTTTAGCATGAATCGCCCAGGGGTATTGCCGTGTGGGAGAAGCTCGAACCTTCACGCTAGACGCCAACTATCATGCCGCGTCCAGAGTCAATTAGACCACTCGTTTTGCACATTCATACCCTGAATTGAAAACTCTACTAAGGCTCGACGAGCTGGCTACCTTTCAATATCACGCACCGTGCTCAGTTTCCGTTTTACGCGTTGGAGTGAGCAATCTATGTAACGAGGGCAGGTGTATCGAATAAAATCGCATGTGACGTGCCTGCTCCGCAGGACGCACACGACATAAAGGCTGATAGCAGCGAGAACGAACGTCTGCGTAGCTGAGTTGGTTGAGCGACTTGTTCCGGAATAAGTGGACTCGGGTTCGATCCTCGGCGTGGACCAAAAATGAAGGAGAAATTTACTTCGTTATAATGGCGCCCGAACTTCCCGGATGGCCCGGCCGTTAAAGATCTCGCAATGGTGTAATATTCTTTCCACACCGCGAGAGAGGAAATATAAGAGAATCCCATCTTCAGCGCTTCAAAAAATAAATGTGTGTGACGTTGCATTCCACACACCAGATTGACTGGGAGATCTCAAGTGCACGTTCTACAGCGGATGGCTGCCTGCAACGATTCGTGGTCACGGCTGACTCGTGGGCCATGCCCCTGGCCCTCTTTCGGGGGAGATGTGACGTGCCTGCCCCGCAGGACACACACGACATAAAGGCGGATAGCAGCGAGAACGAACGTCTGCGTAGCTCAGTTGGTTGAGCAACTTGTTCCGGAATAAGTGGACTCGGGTTCGATCCCCGGCGTGGACCAAAAATGACGAAGAAATTTGCTTCGTTATACGCATCTCAGTGTAGAGATAATCATGTCCACATTTATGCATTTGTTCACCTCACGTTACACCAATACCCCTAAGCTCATCTAGGAAACCCATTTTATGTTTTATCGTGCATGTACCTCTTTGGTGCTCCATTGGTAGAGTCGGTCGACGCACTGACAGAGATAGTAACACGATGCTAAATTCAGTGCCTCTGAATTGTGAAAAGCATCCGAGTATGCTGCTTTCCGTTGAAAACTAGTTTCGGCGGCATCTTCTGTTGCTGTCCTTCTTCAGATACTTGTAATTATCCAGATTGATTCATTGCTACCCTGCGGGACACCAGAGCAGGGCACCCTGGTGGCTTCGTGGTAGGAGCGTTAGCTTCTATCATTCGCCAGTGATCGTGCAGGTTCGAATCTCGGCGATGCATGGATGCTGTGTTTGTCTAACGGCACTGTCTCTCTCTCTCTCTCTCTCTCTCTTCCCTGGAACCAGTGTTCCTAAATTAGGGACGAACGACTGCATATAGCCCACTGACTTTCTCACAGTGGTCGTTTAACCCCCAATCAAAAGAAAAGTAAAGAAATCAAAAAAGTACCCGGTCACTTACAAGAGTTCCCTACATTTCGGGAAAATTAGAACTGTCATGATTTCTTGTGTCACGTAACGAATGCCATGTCTTGTCAATTTATCTGGCTCTTTAGACAAGGGTCTTTTTATCCGTCACTTGCTTTTGCTAAGATCCAAATCACCTTCATTATGCACTGATGATCATGAGCGAGAATAAGCCAAATATTTATGAATTAAACACTGCGTTTCAATCGCGGAAGTGGGTGATGATGACTAATATCAGAGAAGACAAGAGCTTCACGATACAAAATACTAACTCACTCGTTTACTCAAAGTACTAACTCACCCATTCATTCAAAGTACCAACTCACCCGTTTTTAGTATCATTTTTATTTTTGTAGTTGCTGTCACTGTAGTTGTTGTGTACTGAATGTGTTACAATTTCTTTTAACACGCAAATTATTCATGATATACGAAAATTCTGAAATTTCTTCAAACAGAAAATTTTTGTCGTTAAGGAAACTTCCGTGGCAGCTGAAATTTCTTTTAAATCTTGTCTTGTAAATCTGCATTTAGAAAATAAAAATGCAAAGATTTATTTTAGAATAAAAAACTGTGCATTTTAGAATATACTAAAATGCATATTTAGGGTACTGTTTTAAACATAACTTTTTATATTGCGCAAAAATGGAGGTCACATGCTACATAAAATGAACCTACGGTTCAGACAACAAAATTTCCGCAAGGACAAAAAATGGTGCGGATACTGACAACCACTACATTCTCACACTGAAGACTTATTACAGCATCCACATATAAAAATTCAGACTAAATTCATATCACAGTGTCACTGTTACTCACGAAAGGTGATCAGTGAATTAGTGTTCATGAGTGCAGTTGCCATGAGTGCAGTTTGAAATGACTGGAAGAAATGCGCTCACCTGGCCTCTTAAGAAGTAAACACGTTTAACGCTGAATGACTTATGCGTCTAGAATTTGAAATGACTGGAAGAAATGAACTCATTAAAAATACTCATTAGCGTGAAAAAAGGGCTACAAAGCAACTCTTTCAGAAGAATACATTAGGTGCTGCTAGTTTTTCACCGGTACAATGACTAGACGAGAGCCAATATACAGGTGAAAAACTTTATCTATTTAACCGTAGGCCTCAGGCTAACTAGACACAGTGAGGAAGGAAACAAGACAATCAGAAAGAGTAATAAATTCTTCGTATCTGTTGTACTGGGTTGACGCATACGTTCATGCCGTTTTATTTCACGAATGTTTTCCAGGTCAGTAGTGACGGTGCAGATAGCCAGTTGTATATCAAAATGTAGCAAGTAATATCGTATATCTAAATCATATTGCGTTGTACGATTGTGGCTAATGAGTTTTGGTTTTCAAGTCCGGAAGTATGGCATGTGATATAGAGAAGAATGAACATTTCCGACATCTGCTCCTTTACGAGTTTAACAAGAGATCCACAGCCGCCGAGGCTACTCGACAAATTTGTGCTGTGTATAGAGAGGAGGCTATTACTCCGAGGACAGCCTGCAAATGGTTTTTGCATTTCCAAGGTGGCAATTTTGACCTCGATGACTCTCCACGCTCAGGTCGTGCATCTCACTTTGATGAGGATCGTTTGAACCACCTCATCCATTTGAATCCGTGTCAAACCACACGTGAATCGGCCACTGAGATAGGTTGTGATCAGGCCACAGTGGTGCGACACTTGGAACGATTTGGAAAGGTCCAGAAATTGGGGTCTTGGGTGCCTCACACTCTCACCGAGGACAACAAGAATCAGCGTGTTGTCATATGTGGTTCTTTGCTCGCCCGTTATCGCCAATCTTCTCAGCAACACAAAATCTTTCTGTCACGTATTATTACTGGAGATCAAAAGTTGTGCCTGTACTTAAATTTCAGGCATCGGAGGTAATCTTTAAGCCCAAAGAAGACGCCCACACCACGTCCAAAACATGACCTTCATCATGCGAAGATCATGTTGTGTGTCTGGTGGGACATGGAAGGCAATATTCACAGGGAAATGCTGTCGAGGAATCGGACCATCTATTGTGAGCAACTCCGCCGTGTGGAGGGAGAAATTCAGCAGAAACGGCCACATCGGCGCTGTGGTGACTTCTTCAACATCATAACGCACGCCCTCACAGTGCAAACATGACCAAAATGGCCATTCGGGACATGAAATGGAAGACCCTTCCACATCTGGGCCCCAGATGTAGCCTCTTCAGACTATCACCTGTTCCGATCTCTGTCGAATGCACACCGTGGCAGAACGTTCAACAATGACGCTGATCTCCAAAATTTCCTTGATGATTTCTTCGCAGTAAAACCTGCACGTTTTTTCCAAGAATGGCATTGCAGACCTATACAGACGTTGGAACACCATCGTAAACAATAGGGGCGAATACATTGTTGATTGATTTCGTTTTCCCTTCTGATGCAATACGTTCCTGTAGTGCGGTGAAAAAAAGCGGCATGAACTTAGGCATCAACCCAATCTATGATAGTTTCCGTAATGTTCTTAGTGTTAATGCTCTTTTAAGGAAAAATATTTTCCTATCTTTGAAAGAAAATTCTGTTCTTAAAGGTCATTCTTACAATGATAAAAGAAAAAATTAGCAAAAAGAAACTTTCGCGTAATTTTAGCATTAATAATTTTAAAGGGGAATCTAAGTACGTACCTTGTGCATATTGAAGATAGAATGCTCCATCATTAAAACAAGTTAGTAAAATCATGCAATGCATTGATTATGATACGCTTTCCAACATACCAGAAATTATTACTCAAGTTATGAGGATAATGGCTGTGGAATAAATCTCGCTCCTGTGTCCTGACCTTTGACCCCATTTTGATGATATTCCACAGAACTGGTTCAGTACACCTCAAGAATAACATACTAAAGTTTTGTCGCAATAGAAGCAGTTTTACGCAATTTATGAGAATAATGGCTGTGGAATAAATCTTGCTTTTGTGCAATGACCTTTGACCCCATTTCGTTGATATTCAACAGGACCGGTTCACTATACCTCCGGAACAACATCATAACGTTTTGTCGCTATCGAAACATTTTTTGGTAAGTTATGATGCACAAGGGCATGGAATGGATCCCACTCCAATGTCCTGACCTTTGACCCCATTTCGCCCATTTTCAATAGGGTTCGTCCCCAGTGCTCCCTAACACATACTAAAATTTCATCGAAATCGAACCATTTTTACGCAAGTTATGACGCATAAGGGCAATGGAACAAATCCCGCTCTTATGTCCTGCCTGACCTTTGACCCCATGTTGCCCATTTTCTGTAGGGTTCGTGCCCAGGTGGTTCCTTACCACATACCAAAATTTCATCGAAATCAAACCATTTTTACGCAAGTTATGACGCATAAGGGCAATGGAGTAAATTCCGCTCTTATGCCCTGCCTGACCTTTGACCCCAATTTGCCAATTTTCAATAGGGTTCGTGCCCAGGTAGTTTCCTACCACATACTAAAATTTCATCGAAATCGAACCATATTTACCATTGTTATGACGCATAAAGGCAATAGAATGGATCCCGTTTTTATGTACTGACCTTTGACCCCATTCCACCCATTTTCAATAGGGTTCGTCCCCTGATGGTCCCCTACCACATACTAAAATTTCATCGAAATGGAACCATTTTTACGTGAGTTATCGTGCCGACAGACAGACGGACGGAAAAAGCTGGAGCATATACGCTTCTTCAACCTACGGTTGGAAAGCGTAAATAAAATGACTGATTCCAGGAAAGGTGCGTTGCCTTACGGAGAATTTAAATCGTCGCTTAGCGATACGAGAAACCAAAAGACTGCTTTCTAGGTTATTCGACCATCTGGGGGCCTCAATGAAATCAAAATCACAAGACAACAAACATTTTTTCTTATGCTTTAAATTCTACTGAGTGCAGGCATAACGTTCCGAAACTAGACTGTTTTTAATAACAGCACGCTTCGTCTGAAATACAATACCAATGCGGAGATTTCAGGACCTAAAATTTTCAGATTCGAGATATGAACATTTCATATCCAACAGATTCGAAATGTGAATATCTTGCAGGCAACCACGAAAACAATAACTTTTTTTTTCTTTTACGCAAATAAAGAGCTTTCCATTTCAAAAGGATCATGGGGCCCCAGGGGTAATTGAAAACAAGGGTTATCGAATCAATCTCTCAAAGCATCTGGGTGGAATCTGCGGAAGAGTAAGCTCCAGGAAGGGAACAAATGGAACTTAGAGATGGGCCACGTAGAAACAGATCGCCTAGGAATGAGATTGTGAATCTCAAGTATAGAGATAGCAATCTTTGTGAGTCAAAGTCTAATTTTCTAAATGTCTCGCAAGACGTTTTCTAGGAAACCCACCGGAAATCTAAAACAACGTAAACAAATGCGAGTTTCGGAAGCTCTGAAAGATGGGCTGTTATCCTTAAAGGGCACAAGATGGAGGCTCTAGCCGTTGTGAAAATGAATTAAATAATGGAATGAAAGCTGAAAAATTAGTTAGGCAAATTAAATAAATGAAAAGTTGTCTAAACTTTTCCATGCCTTCACTGACACTAATGCTGTCTGTTAACATTTTGACCATCACCACTTTGTTTTAACCAGAGAGGTCCCGATAAGAACTGGTATTGATGTGGGAACTGCAAAGCATGGTGAACGATGGTTTACTTACAAGAGAAACGGGTCTTTGAGAAGGACATTTACATTGCGAATCATTAGAAAACACAAATCCAGAATTACACGGGCTTTGTAAATTATGCCCGAATTGCGCAAAAGCAAGAAATGCATGTGCATTCAGCACTCAGTTCTTGGTTCACGAAAATAAGGCAATAGTCCCAAATGTCACGCATGACACCATATATCTTACTTAGAGCAAAATAATGCCGCAATATTTTTCGGTGAGATGTATTTTGTAGAGCTAATCCTGTAATTCGTACAGGCCGTGCAAAACAGTCATCGTTACCTGTATAAAGGAAACAACCTACAATTCCTTTCAGCTTTTAGATGTATACAGTGGAACGTCGGTTATACATTTCTCAGTTATACGTTTTTCATTTTGATACGTAATTCAGCGTTAGTTCCTATATATTTCCTGTTGTTTCTATCGCATTCTTAAGACGATTATACGTAATTCATTTATACGCTTTTTGTGAGTATACGCTTAAAATCGAATGTCAGATTATCAAAAATACACGGTTCTTTGATTCTTTTATACGTAACACTGTATGTTACAACTTTGAGAGAATTGAGACAGCTTTGTTGTGCTTCTTCTTGGTGCAGCCAAAGTTGAACCTTGAACCCTTCAGAGAAGGGCATGACGTTTATCTTCTGTCTGGGTGAAAAATTGGTTTCTCCTTTCATGACTCGCACACATATGCGCTATTTAAAAATCAATAAATCTCTCGGACGTAACTTTGTGGCTCCATTATTTCGTGTTGACTAGAATATAATCTTAAACGTATCATCTATATTCAACAGTCTGGTTTCAAATTGATGATTAAGGATCTGCAGTAGAAAAACTGTTAATTCTTTCGTGCTGAAGAACTGGTCTTACATTCTTAATTTTGAAGATTTCACTTAATCTAGAATCCGAATTTTTATAGAAGGAGTAGTCAAAAGAGAGGTTGATTTTATAGGCTTTTGGGATTTTACAATGTGATAAAATATATTATTATTTGTACCCTGTTTTTCTTTTGCCTCTAATTCGACTTTAAATAAATCATTATTCTGGAACATCTTATGTTCCTTAAAGCATAAATTTTGCAATAGTATTTATTTAACATTTTAAAATTTCGTTGATACGTTTTTCCGATTTATACGTTTTTTAAGGTCATCCCCAAGAAAAACGTATAACCAAGGTTTTAATGCATGTAAAAAATGATATTCCATTTAAATTGTTACAATTACGATTGCATGGAAAACGCCCAATTGATTATTTTCCATTCAAGCCGATGTATTAGGAGCCTACAAAAGTGCCCGCCTCCCCTGCTAGCGGGCGCCGTAGGGGTCTAACCGGCCTGCGACCCGTGCTGTCAGTTCGCACATGCAGCCAAGCATGGCGGTCGATAAAGTTCATTTGCGGCACTGTTTGATACTCATGTTTAATTTGGGGAAAAGTGCGAATGAAGCATACAGTTCAATATGTCAGACCTATGGCGAAACGTTTATGGGTGAGCGGACGTGTTGAAAATGGTATGCTAGGCTTAAGAAATGTGATCTAAGCTTGGAAGATAAGCCACGTGCAGGTAGACCGCAGGAACTCGTAGACGAGGAATTGGAATCGCTGTTGCAAGAGGATGCCGCACAATCAACCACGCAACTGGTGAAACGTTTGAAAGTAGCTCAGTCGACGGTGGTGAGGCGTACTTTAACGGAGCGGAATATTGGTCAACGATTGGGCATCTGCATGTCGTTGCTGAAGAGGTTTCAAGGGAAGAACATCTTGTGGAAGGTTATTACCGGGGATGAAAAATGGGTCTATTGCGACAACCTACGCAAACTATCCTGGGGCGACCCAGGCCAGCCATCAACATCCAATGTAAAACAGGATATCCACTGGCAAAAGGTGCTGTTGTGTGTGTGGTGGGATACGCATGGAGTGCTGTACTTCGAATTGTTGAAACCTGGCGAAACAACCATTGCGCAACGATATAGCGTCGGACGCCGCTCAGTCATCCTGTATATAAGGACGCCACTCAGTCATCCTGTATATAAGGACGCCGCTGAGTCATCCTGTATATAAGGACACCGCCCAGTCATCCTGTATATAAGAACGCCGCTCAGTCATCCTGTATATAAGGACACCGCCCAGTCATCCTGTATATAAGTGGGCCGCGGGTGGCCTAGTGAGCAACGTTCGTGACTGTCACGGAAAAGACCTCAGGTTCGATCCCAGGCAGGTACGAACGCTCGATCCACTAAATACCCACCGTGCGTCGGACGCCGGGTACTGGCCCCCGGTAATAAATTAGGGCGTCTTCCTCCCCCTTTCTACTTCGCTTCCGTGTCACTTTCCTATCGGGCACTCTAGCCCAAATCTCCTAGCTTCCTATTTCTAAGGGTTGTTTAAGACCTGGGGTCAGACACTCCCTTCATAAAATCCCCTACAATCAATCAAAATCAAATCAATCAAATCAAATCCTGTATATAAGAACGCCGCTCAGTAATCCTGTATATATAAGGACGCCGCTGAGTCATCCTGTATATAGGGACACCGCCCAATCATCCTATTACACGTTAATTCCAGACCACATGTCGGTGCCACCACGAAATCAACCCTTGAACAGTTACACTGGGAGATTTTACCGAACCCGGCTTACTCCCCGGACATTGCACCCTCAGACTTCCATCTGTTTCGCTCTATGCAACATGCCCTAGCCCAACAGTGGTTCTCCACAGTTCCAGAGGTAGAAAATTTCGCCACTGCGTTCTTCAGCTCAAAACCCGAGTCCCTCTATGACAGGGGCGTTCAGTTGTTTTCTGAAAAATGACAAAAGGTAATTGATGCTAACGGCCAATATTTCGTTGAATAAATGTGCACTGGTTTCCTGATTGTTCCTATCTCCTTTCTTCTACTTAAAACGGCGGAAACTTTTGCATACCCCTAATGCATTGAAACAACTACCAGTCACAGCCAAGATCTGTAAAACAGAACCTGCACCTTATATTTTTATTTTACGAATGGGTCATTTAAATTTAGGGAAATACTACTGCTAAAACAATATTTTGACGCTTTTATGAGTAGAATAAGTAATGTTAATAAATAAAAAAAGTGTTAATTCCTGAACTTCATAATTAACTTTTTAACTTTCTTTCTTATAATTCACAGAAATTCTTCAACAAAATGTTATTCTCTTTCGAATGAGTTCAGTAGGCTCGATATTATTCTCGTATTCTACATTTTGATTGTAAAATAAGACTTCTAAAGGAAAATAACATGTCGCTCCATTTAATATAGTACATTTCGGAGAAAAACAATACAGTTTCTTTCTGTAAAATAACTGCTTCTTCGTAAATTTATCTTGCAAGCTGATCAAACCTGCTGTTCCATGCGAAAACGGAGTAAAAGAAATTGATTGAAAATAACCAAGACAACGTATGGATATGTAAAATACACCAGAGCACGTTTATGGAACGTCAACATTTACGTTCTTTCTCCAGAGAAATCTGCCGACAAGCACATATACTCTTCTCTTGCAGGAGAAAGCCAATGTGGAGAAGAAATTTTCCAGTCTTTCTCAAGCAAAAATAAAGAGAGACTGCCAGTTTTTGAGAAGTTTATCTTTCATTACTTTTTCTCCTGAGGCCTTTCTCAAACACCACAGCAAATAAATGTTTTCTCTATGTTTCGCTAATTGATCGCTTAAATTAAAAAAGATAAGTGTAATGTTTAGTCATCAGAGGAATACTAATGTATTATTTGTTTAATTTTGAGAACCAGAGTTTGTCGATGAGTTAGCGGTTCAATAAACAACAATATGGGAACAATCCTCTGTGTTAAATGCAGACGAAAAAAGGGAAACCTGCAATGAAACTGCGAATAAGAACTGTTATTACGTTTGGATTTGGTAGCTCATTTTGGCCAGAAATATTATCAAACATATTTTTCAAAACTGCTGATCAATAAACCCCCGCTGTGGATTTTACAATATACTGTAGTATTGTTCACTGAAAAATATGAATTAATTATCACGGAAGCGCAAAGAAGTAGAATGAGTAGTTCCTGAAAGCTCAACACAAAGCCTGCTGACACAGCCTGTACTTTCAAAGTGAGAATGTTTTCAAAACAATTTATTTCGTATTCCTGTCAATATTTAATTTCAATCCGAACTTCAGATGAGATTGAACGTTAACAACAGTCATGTTTTGCCAATAAACTGGAAAGTACACTACCCTAAGATTAACGTGCCGCAGTTCCTCTATTGAAAGTGAATTTGGTCGTACACAAGCACCACGACGCACACCCAACTAGAAATATGCTAGTAGGGCTATAATGAGAGTAGCACGAATGTTAATGCAATATATCTCGCTCGATTAACAGAATGAACTGGTTTCCAGCGCGGATTGGTAACATCTCTTCGTGTATAACATTTCAGAGGCGCTAAAGGTCCGTAGGTCGTAGTTTGATCATATAATATTCAAATGAAAGCAGTCTGGGGTTGAACATTCCAGGAAACAATCCTGTAAACCTTCGAAGGTAATTAATAGAACATGACAGAAGAATTCTACAAACGACTATCCGCTCAGAACACAAATCAACCTTTTCTTTAACACATAAATCATATGTGAGACTATGATGCCGATAATAACTTAATAATATTTCGGACTAATGTCAGCACCAATACAGTGCGTAAGACGCTGCACGACATCGTTCACCACTGTCGAGAAAATAATATCTGAGACTGCTGGGACGGATGTTACCACCAGTACAGTGCATTTGATACTGCACGATATAGGTTACTGCGGTCGAACAAATCCTATGTGAGACTAATGGGGTTGATTTAACACCAGTACAGTTCGCAAGACGTTGCACGACAAGGGTTATCAAGTTTAAGAAAATCCTATGTGCGATTATTGGGACTTTCCAAAAACTGGTGAAGAATATTCCACAGAGACACCAGTGTAATGCGTCGGACGTTACACGACATGGGTTGCCATGGTCGACAAAATCCTGTGTGAGACTATTGGGACATTTGTTACCACCAGCATAGTGCGTAGTTCGCTCCAAGACATCGGTTCCCGATCAAGGAAATTCTATATGAAACTATTGGCACTGATGTTCGCACCAGTACAGTGCATGGGCCGTTGCTAGATATGGGTTGCTACTGTCGAGAAAATCCTATATGGCACTATTGGGACTGATTTAGCACCAATATAGTGCGTAGGATAGTGCACCACATGGATTACTCCGATCGAGCAATTCTCGTGTGAGACTGCTGGGACTGATATTAGCACTAGTACATTGCACAGGACGCTGTAAGACAAGGGTTAGCACGGTAGAACAGCCATCCCCAAGCCACTAATAACTTCAGCTGATGCAGGATGCCGGTTACCGTGGTGTAAGGAGCGCCGATCTTGGACTGTAAACCAATGGAATTCTGTAGTTTGGACTGACTAGTCCCAGTTCATACCTTAATCGTCTGATCATTGTTCACTGGTGTAGCAGATGCCGTGAGAGTGAGAAGTCCCCGTCCGGTCTGTATTTCCCAGATAATGAAGTATCGTAAGTGTAGCCTGGCACTATGAAGCTGTTTTCCGTGTTTTGGCTTAGGCCTATTAGTCAAAAAGACTGATGTCCAAAAGGAAACAACCATGAGTTCTGAGCTCTACTTATATGTCCTCGACAATTACTCACTACTAACGTTGTGGCAGTATTTTGGGAAAGGTCCATGCCTCTGTCAGCAGGACAACGCACCATTCATACTGCGTGCGTTGTTATTTATTTCTTTGAGAACATTCTAAAAATTAGATTGGCCAGCCCAAAGTCCTGATCTGAACCCTATAGAGACTCTCTGAGAAGAATGGTGTCTACTGATGCGTGGAAGAATCGATCTCCTAAGGAAGAAATCGAAATTAATCACTGCTTTGAAGGCCCAATGGCGAAACATATCAGCAGATATTTTCCAAAAACTGGTGAAGAATATTCCACAGATACAAAATGGATGTCAGGGCCAAATGTTTCGGCACAAAATATTAAATTTTCTGTAAATGAAGATGATTCGTAAGCATGCATGCATCCATACGTTAATGGTAGGGTCGTGTACATATTCAAACAAAAACTAGTCACGGGATGATAAAAACAAATTTTCTGACTTCAAATCATGACCAAGCGCACATTTTCAGTGATCGTATAAGAGATTAGCTTTGTTTAAACTGGAGAAATTGAGTAAAAAATGAAGGGGATAACATCCGATTAGAATGTAAAATATTTTCAAATTTGCGCTAGATACTCGATACGACACATAATAATATTTGGTTAAAACCGGATAAGCATAAAGACTAATCACACTACGTCAAAATATTTAAAACATGTTTGACTGAGATTTGGAGATGGCACCATTAACAAAAGAAATTAATACAAGTAACATAGAAACACTTAAATTTCACTTTCCTGTTGTTGTTTTTTTATCTCTTATGAAAGAGCCAATTCTCTAGATCAGGGATTTCCAATCTGTGCGTCGTAACGCCCTCGGAAGTCGTGAAATTACTTGGCGGGGGCGCTCAATTACGCGTTAAAAAGCAAGTTTTAATTCCGATGTTTGTGAAGAATACAACCACCAGCGTCAACTCCATTTCACGGAATTTATAGTTTCCAAGAGAATAAGTTTCGCTCCTTGAACCTAGAGTGCTGGTGAGACCATTAACAGGCATTGTGTGCCTGTCCATCACCGCAATGTTGTTCCATTGTCAGTAATTGGACGTTCAAAGCTATGTATCAGCCATCACATCTTCCCGCTTTACATTTCCCTTCAGGCAATGGTAGTATATTTAATTAGAAATACTGTTACTGCTTGTGAAGTGGAGTTAGGAAAGGTATTTTAATATGCATAAGAAACGCGAAGTGAGTCTATCCGAGAGTAAGGGAAACGTAAACATAGGAAGTATGACGACAGCTATTTGAACTTTTGTTTCACGTGAATAAGTAAAGATAGTGAAGACGTTCCTCAAAATTTGTCCCAAAGTGCTGGCAGATGAAAGTATGCTATGAAAGAAACTAAGACGCCACTTAGAAACGGCCCATTCCAACTTGATAAAAAAACCACATGAGTGCACGAGAATGAAACATAAGTACGTTTCACACTACTCACACGGACTGTTTAACGGGGAGTAAAACGGGGAGTGGTTTTTTTTTCAGACTTTGGACTCTGCAATAAACTGGGCACGGGGTCACATGGTCTCAGCTCCCACCACCTGTACGAAGTAAGAACTCGGTTCTCACGCTTCGGTAATATTCTTAAGTTTCGTTTGTTGATGTATCGAGTTTATTCAGTTTATTACACTAAAATGTGTGAGAGTTCTTGCAGCAACAATTGATTTGTATTTATGTGTGATAAACTTACTTCATGTCTGGACAACCTATTCAATTTTTCAAGGTGAGTCAACCTTATTACAAGTATAAGGTTGACATAATTGTTTTGTATACAGTAATTTCCGTAGTTATGCAGTAATAAATCACTATCCATTTAGATTGGCGCTATTTAAAACTTGTTACTGAAGGTCACGAAAAAATAAAATAAAATAATTGCACACACATTTATACGACATTAAGATTATGAGACTGAATTGATCTCATGGAAGAAAACTGAACTCGGAATGAAATCTTGGAAGGCAATAGCGAGAATAGCTAACATCGGTTCTGAAACCGAAACCAAAACTTGAGATTTTCTTCTCCTAAGCCAATGTTATGTGCGCAGTCACTAAACAAGTGAATCTAAAGTTCTTCATGCTGTTGCTCTAAAACTAGAAATATGTGTATGTATATATGTCTTAAAAGAAAAGTGTTTGATCAATGCATCCTTCCAGTGCTTACGTATGGTGCAGAGACGTGGACCTTAACTAAAAGAGACATACAAAAGCTGCAGACAACTCAAAGAAGCATGGAGAGGTGCATGCTTGGTATAACCAGGAGAGATAAGAAGAGGAACTCGTGGATCCGAAAAATGACGAGAGTGGAAGACATCATGATCAGAGTTAAATCCCTGAAATGGCAATGGGCTGGACATACTGCCAGAAGGACAGACCATAGATGGACAGCCGAAATTTTAGATTGGATTCCAAGGGACAGGAAAAGACCCAGAAAAAGACCACATGGGAGATGGGTGGATGAAATTCGTAAATATGCGGGAGTGACATGGAGGAGACTGGCACAAGACAGACCGTTGTGGAGGAAACTTGGGGAGACCTTCGTCCAGCAGTGGATTGATAATGGTTGACAATGATGATGATGATGATGATGATGATATATACGAGTATAGATAGATGCGAAATTTATTAAATTAATATTTTATTTACATCAGATGCGAAATTTAATGGAGATTTCAAAAATGTCGTAATTTTTTCTGTAGCTACTTCTGTTCTTAAGATACGATATACAATATGGGGTTTGACAAACACACTGAAATTCGCGTTAGGTGCGTATCAGTTGCTACAGCCAATCATAGACATTCTTTTAACTGATTGACTGCTTCCTAATGCTATTCTGATCCTACTTCAGCCTTTGTAAGGGTCGAGGCAGAGCTACTAGAGCATTGTAGTGGTCGCTTCTCGTTGTCATTAGGGTATAATTTGTGTGCATTCTCAATAATGGTTAAAACTGCGGAATTGTCCACAGGGTAACAGAGTAATAATTGTTGTTTGCATGAAGTGGGATATTCTTTAAGGCAAATCGCTGAAAGAGTGGGCATCTACAGTTATTAGGCTACTGGAAAAAGTAAAAGACACTGCTGATATTAAAAATATATGTCGCAGTGGATGGCCCAGAACCACTGCAACCAGGCAGAACGGAGTGCTCAAGAAGCTAAATTTGCCAGGCAGGAGGTTCAATTAACCTGAATTGCTTCATAGATGGTCCGAAGTGATTGATGTTACTTTTAGTACATCTACTGTAAGAAGGAGACTGCTTCACTATGGCTTACGTGGCTGCAAAGACAGGCGTAAAGCAGTGTTAACTGCAAATCAAAGACAGCGTAGACTTCAGTGGGCCAAACAGCATGTCTCATGGACAACCAAGCAAAGGGAAAATATTCTTTTCGGTGATTAGGCAAAATGGAAATGCCAAATGTGTTTAACTGAAATGAAAAATTGCTGTAGTGGGAATTACAGCTGTGTCTATGTAAGGAGATTCAAGCATGAAGAATTCCATACAAGTTTGTTTGTGACTATTGTTAAGCATCCGGTGAAGGTGATGGTTTGGAGCTGCATGTGTTCACATTGGAGCTGCATGTGTTCACATTGGAGCTGCATGTGTTCACATTGGAGCTGCATGTGTTCACATTGGAGCTGCATGTGTTCACATGCCGTTGGGAACCTCCATATTATCGATGGCGCGGTAAATGTCCAGAAATACATCTGGATATTAGAAAACAAGATGCTATAATTATCTAGAAGACTTTATGACGGCAATTTTATTTTTCAAGATGACAATCAATGCTCCCTGTTATCGTGCTAAAGTAATGGAAAAGTGGTTTCAGGAAAAGCTGTTCATCATCTTGATCGGCCACCCCAGTCACCGGACTTAAACCCAATTGAAAATTTGTGGTTCAAAGTGTCGTATGAACTTGCAGAAAAAAGAAGCCAACAACCGAAATTCAACTCATTGGAGATGTAATTCAAATTTGGAATCGTATGGTTCAACCCCATCCTTTACAAAACCTTGCCCACGGTATGCCAGTAAGATGCAAAGCTGTGATTAAAGCTCAAGACTGGGCAACAAAATATTAGGTACATTTTATAATTTTACTTACAGTATATTTCTGTATTTAAATGTTACTTTATTCCTTATGAATTAGAAAATTGATGTATTTCTGTAAACCTAAGTATTGGCTAAATGATCCTTTTCATAATTTTGACTTGGTCATGATTTTTGTAATGTATCTTAAGAACAGAAGTAGCTACAGGAAAAACTAAGACATTTTTTAAATCTCCATTAAATTTTGCATCTAATGTTATAAAAATGACGAAATAACTATGAAAATTAGTTAGTTAAAAAACAGAGTTGTTCTTAAAAATTCACGGTTTTTGCCGGTGACGCAATACTTTTGGGAGAGGCGTCTTTCATTCTGACATTTTCTTATACTACTGCACAAGTCCAATGTAATCAGCCTCTGTCTTTCTTAACTTCAGTTTCTTTAGTGCACAAATCGGTCTCCAATTGAAATTCACAACCAGAAAGAATAGAGAGGCGGAAAAAAACATAAATTTGTTTTCTATTTTCATACAACGCACTTAAATTCACAGTTTGCCCTGTGGTTTTGTGATATTTTGAAAAAAAAAAACATAATTTGAAAAACCAGGATCTTGGTTCAGTTGACACAAATGTTTCAGAAACTAAACAACATTACGTCTTTGTAAAAATCTTTGGTGATATTTATTTTGAAGTTGAAAATATGTTGTTTTCTCTAGGTTTTCTCCCACTTGTTTCCTTTTGGTGTTTATTTCCTCAGCGTAATCTTTGAGTTTACACGCGACACAAACAAGTGTCGAGGAGTTTTACATTCTCTTCTAATAATCGGATACAGAATTTGGTACCTCATGTCCTACTCTAGTTGTAATTGCCACTAATTTCTTTTCTGATACTTTAATGAAAGTGACAAGATGAAACAAAGCTATGAAAGGGAAAGAGTGAAGTTTTTTTTTTGAAAAGAGGAATTTTATTTCTGCGAAACTCCTTTTTATCCTTCAAATAGATATACTAAAAAAATGTACGAGTTGAGAATATTTGGAAACGGTTGTTTTGGAATCCACAAAATGACCTTAATCTCTTTTATTTCAGTAGTGCATGACACAGAAATATAAAATTTATTATGTATGCTCATTGAATAGTTCTTTGGATTAGATCCTTATCGAAAAATGCGATTTTCGTGAAAATTAACGCCTCCCGTTTTCGTATGACACTCAGAAAATGACCTATAATTTCAGTAAGAAAATCATGGGAACAAATCAATATGAATATGTTAAGGATTCTTAATGTATTTCAGTAAATTTCTTTACGATGGAAATTCCGGTCAACCTAACAGAACGGATGAGGTAAATGACGCTTTAAAATATTCCACAGTATAGAAATGTGTCATGAAGACTATCATTTTGCATTTGACAAACTATGATGAAAGCGCGTTTTCAATTTTTTGACGACATCTTCTTTCCAGTGAAACTCTAAGCTAACGGATCTTGAAATGAACATTCCGCAGACCCATTCCGCAGCATCACTGGGACGGTTTGGTAAATTTGTGACTCATTAGTTTTGTCACGATAGATTTCAAAAGAACAAACAATGAACGAAAATGCGCATGATGGTATGTTCTTTGCTAGGAACATGCCAGAATGTGCAGTGGAAAGACGAATCTTCTGTATATTTTTAATATATATATTTTTAAATGAGTCACCACTTCTTCCAGTTATCCGGTCAGATGAAAACTAAACGTGCTAATATAAAATAAAATCGCATAACATTACGCTGACTATCATGTCATTTATTTATTTACTTGCTGATATCCCGTGATATGTACCGGTGAAAACGCTGTGACTAAAAATTGTCTTGTAATCTAGCAGAAAGGGGTTTCAATTAAAATGATAAAAAGGTGTTTCATTTCTTGATAAATGGATCCACCAAAAACCTTTGTCCTATGTTTTCAATGATAAAAATTTATGTACACATTTTCTTCGCAATTATTGCATTCCCAAGAATGAAAAATTTGCACATCGCAAAAGATATCATATAATTATGATTAAGTTTCTAAAACTTAATCATAATTATACAGAAGTCAGTCAATAAGTAACCTACAATCGCCTGTAACTCCCCAGTTTTTAAAGGTTGAATCATGAAAGTTGGTGGGTAGGCCCTTCATTCTTTTAGCTTCCAAATGATCATTAACAGTTGTTTCTTCTCTTTGCAGGTGATGGTGAAATGGACACCCTACTACGTCAACGGTCGGTAACAGGGTTTCTCTACAAATCTGGGGATAGCTCAGCCTAATCGATCCACAGACTATTGTTGCCAGCAGGGCCGGATTGAACTTTTTCGGGGCCCAGGGCGAAAAATCATATATAGAGGTCCCTAGGAAATGACTCTCATAGTTTAATGAAATCATTGTATGTAAAATGAAAATAGACTAAATTATCATAAAGGAAAATGATTATCTCAAATTATTGTGAGCTTAAGAAAACGTCCATCATATGGATTGAAAATTCAGAGAGAGAGAGAGTGTGTGTAAACAGTTTCTTAATGATAATGTTCGTGTATTTTCATTTTTCAGAGACAGAGACAAACAGGTAGAGTGTGAGAGAGGCAGACAGACAGACATTGAGTGGGAGAGAGTGAGAGAGACAGACAGACATTGATTGAGAGAAGGACTGACAGAGTGAGATAGACAGACAGACATTGAGTGAGAGAGACAGAGAGTGGGAGAGACAGATAGATAGAGTGAGAGACAGACAGACAGAGACTGAGAGAGATAGACAGACAGAAGCATTTTTACGTATGTTATGACGCATAAGGGCGATGGAATGGATCGCGCTCCTATGTCCGGACCTTTGACCCCATTTCGCTTATTTTCAATAGGGTTCGTCCCCAGGTGATCCCCTACCACATACTAAAATTTAATTGAAATTGGATAATTTTTACGCGAGTTATCGGATGGACAGACAGATGGACAAAGCTGGAGCATATGCGCTTCTTCAACCTACGGTTGGGAAACGTAAAACTATATTTTTGAGGGTCTTGCGCACCAAAACTTAAAAAAAATAACAATCAATATGGAGAAACCTAGCAAAATTAATTTTGTTTTTGTTTTGTGAAGTGCGGGGCCCCGTGAAGACGTGGGGTTCGGGGCGAACACCCCGGTTGCCCCTATGGTCCAGCCGGCCCTGGTTGCCAGTGTATGGTGAGACAACAATGGATCGCAGTAATGTGCAGCAATGGTTGCAGAGGTTTGAGAGAGGTTACTTTAGCATTCAGGATAAACAACGATGCCTCAGGCCGACCACTGTGACAACCACTGCAACTGAGGAAGCCATTGAGAAGTTGATTCAAGATAACATATGTATCACCACTTCCCAACTTATATGAACCACCTTGGAATTTCAAAGGGAAGTATTTTAACAGCGGTAGAACGCTTAGGATACCGGAAAATATGTCATCGTTGTGTACCACGGCTCCTCACAAAAGAGATGAAGAGAATTCGAAAAGAGGTGTGTGACGATCTGCTTGAACATTTCGCTGGTGACTTTCCACAATTTTTTCATGGTGTGATAACAGGTGATGAAACATGGCTGTTTCATTATGACCCACAGAGCAAACGTCAGTCAATGGAGTGGAAGCATGTTGGATCCCCGCGGAAGAAGAAGCCACAACTTTCAAGGTCATCAAACAAATTGATGATCACATTTTTTTCGGGATCGTTAAGGCTTCATCTTAATCGATTTCCTGGAAAGTGGGGCCACCATTACCAAAGAGCGTTATTTTTCATCCTTGGAGAAGCTCAGATATGCTATCAGAACTAAGAGACCACACTTACAAGCGGAGGACATCAAACTGCATCTCGATAACGCGAGACCGCACAATGCACAGAAGACAGTGCAGAAAGTGACTCGACTGGGCTGGACGCTGGTGCCTTAACCACCGTACAGCCCAGACTTGGCACCATCAGATTTTTATCTGTTTGGTCGTCTGAAGGAACATCTACGTGGGAAAGCATTTCAGAGTGACGCAGAACTCATTGCGTGTGTCAGGAAGTGGTGTGATGACCAATCTCCGGATGACCAATCACCGGAGTTTTACGAACGTGCAGTCTTGTCATGGAAACAGCGTTGGCTGCAAGGCAGTGAAGCCAATGGATCCTACATTGAGTGACGATTTCTCTAAAGCCAAAGGTCCAAGGTTGCTACCCACCAACTTTCATGATTCAATCTTTGAAAATTGGGAAGTTATAGCCGATTGTGCGTTACTTATTGACCGACCTTTGTATTAAGCATTAACAATTTTTCCTTTCATGGTGTTGAAACCTGCAAATAGATGGCGCCACATTTAACATTTACATGTGCCTTCTAAATGCAATCCCGTCGCATTTTTTCTTCAATAATGATATTAATTTTCCGAATGAAATCAACACTTGAGTTTATCCATGCAATATTCTGGAATGTTTAGAATGATTTGAGCCACGTAGATTAAATTTTTTGACAATACTTTAGCTGAAAATGTCGCAGAGTGAACTTCCTGATTTATTTCGGAAATAAAAATCAGCAGTACTTACAGTTCTGTTAACATTTTCAGTTAAGATATTTTCAGCAAAATTTAATCTAAATGGCTCAAACCATTGTAAATATTCCAGACGATCGCATGGATAAACTCAAGTATTGATTCCGTTCCGAAAATTAATAAAATTATTAAAATCCAAAATGGGACGTGCTGCATTTAGCAAGTCATATGAAAATGTGACGCCACCTATTTGTCGGTCTCAACACCAACAAAGGAAAAGTTATTGATTCTTAATATAATTACGGTCAAGTTTTAGAAAATGTTAAGTATAGTGGGCTATAATTTTGAGTTATTTTTATTGATATGCCACTTTTCATCCTTGGGAAAATATTAATTGCGAAGAAAATTTCTACAGAAGCTTTTGTCATTAGAAAAATAGGGCAAAATATTGAGGTGGATCCAACTTAAACTGCTGATGCTAGTAATTTTAATATTCAGTTTTTATAAATGTGTTAAAATATTTTCTGGGGATTCTGGAAATTCTCGTGATCAGCAATTTTACGAAAATTTAGACTTGCCGTAATGGTTTCATTAAGAAAAGTTAGGTAAATTTTCTTACTTGTGCACGTATTAAATAACATTAACTGACAGCGACATCCTCTCAGCTCTTCATTTGCCAAGCAAAGGCGGGTTTAAATATTCGAAATTCTATTCAGTTGGTTACAACTGCCGAGAGCCTTTCTGATGCGCGGTTGTTAAGCCTCGCTATTCTTTTTTACTTTCTACGTACTGTATGTAATCACCCGCGAAGCCTTCGGTCACACGATTGATAACAATAAAAAGTGTAGCATTGCAAGGTCTCGCGGTTTCTAATAGCAAACAGCGTACAAAATCATAGAGTTTGCCTGGGTATTTACGTGTATAATTTATTCACTCAAATTTGTTTACGCAAGAGCCACATATAAATGTATATGTATGTATACAGAATATAGGCTCGGACCGCGGAGCTGATTATTTTGTTTGGTCATGAAAAAATTAGAGATGCTGTGTCGGAATATTGTATCAGCATTTGCAACAGTAATTAATACCTTCGTGGAAAATAAAATAAACAGAAAAAGCATGTTAATGGTTCGTTTCTTAATGGTAACTAAAATTCTCTACAAAGCAAAGATATGCGCGCGCATGTGTATGCAAGATATTATTTACAGCAGAATAGCTGCTCGTCTTCACCTTTCCGTTGAAATTAGACTGATTTGATATTATGTTCTTTTGCGTCATCTCACAAATTTTTGGTGCTTCAGCATCTGTAAAAGAAAACATGTTGAAATTTAGTGGAACATCGCTTTATGGCTGTATTTTCGCTTTGAGATTTATTCTACTTTCTTTAACTAATACTAGAGGCTGCGCCTCTAGGCTCGCTACGCTCGTTTCCAGAGTAGCGGGCCCTGCAGTCCGATCTTCAAGTATATCACATGAAATAAAAACTGGAAAATTCACATAAATTTCAATTTTTATTGCATGTCTAAGCAAATAAGGTATGGAAAAACTGATAGAAACAGCAACACTTAATTTAATTGGCGAGCTCCCTGTTGGATTTTTGCGGGGTTTTTTTTCAATTTCCTTCTATTTTTATTGAAGGAATTTGCTCCGCCGCCATTCCGAAGTTTCCGAGTTTTTTTACTGTCGTTATTTTTTGGATGGGCGGACGTTTGTCGTTTAAACTTATAGCACTTATTAAATTTACCGCTAAGGAAAGCAAAAGCTGTGCAAAAAGCAATTCCGTAAGATGTATACATCTTACGGAAATACTAAACCGTTAAACAACTGATATGAAATATCTTTACCAATAAAACATATGCATAACAAATTCTCTGCGTCACCATGGCAGCAGGTCACGGGACCAGAACGTTCCTCTTTGGTTATCGTGAAGACAGACAAGCCGTTCGTTTCTTTCCTTTGCGTCTTTAAAAAATTCTTAAAAATAAGAAAATTACTTTTTTCTTAATTTTCTTTTGGAAAAAAGGGATGATTGTTGTAAGTTTATGCTGTAAAAATTGCAGTGCGTTATGATTTATAGTTTGCCATATATCTGTTTTTTAATGGATTCCATCGCGAAATAGAGAATTTTGTGAGATTAAAAAATTTAATTTCTCGTAAACTAAAGCGAAATTCAAAAACAGGGTGACGGGGTGCAAAAATCCAGTCATGGCACTACACGCCTGCAACGTTTCGTGGTTCTGCTGCTGTTAGTGGGTCCGGCACGCGACCCGATAGCACTTTTTTGCTTACCTTAACTTTGAAATACAATAGCTCTTGAAGTATCACCAGAATCGAAAAACTATTTATTACAGCGTACTCTCCAAACAATTCTCTACGAACGATATAAATTTCATATTTTTGTGTTCAATACGTTTTGCGCTGCGAGCTAGGAAAGCAAGAGTGTTGCGAAATTTATAAAACAGCGGCAGTTACTTTTTTTAGAATAGATGGATTCTATGCCTAAGAATAAGTGGATTTGATCGAAGCTTTAAGAAGAAGCTTTCTAGTCTGCTTTATAAGTATTGTACTATGCTGTTTCGTCAACGGGGGACGCACATTTTCAGTATGAAATCAGCCTTGCTATTTCTACAAATAAATGTACAGACAGAGACGCCAGATAGGTAAGTTAGATGTAGCGAATTTTCATTCTTTGCAAAGTACGCAGTTCTATTTTGTCGTGTTTCTAAAATGCAAGGTAGAAAACAAAGTTCGGTTTGTGACTCAACGCCATTTCTTCCCCGCCAGACGAAAAGGGCTCTGTGAAACATGCTAAGTATCGAACTGCTCTTGTCATAAATGCGTTGACATGTGACAATACAAGTATAAAAAAGTTTAAATACGTTTTGTACAGAATCTCAGAAAGAAATGCAGCTTATAAGACGAGAATTAAGCCAGACCGAAACCGGAACTAAGATATTGGAAAGAAATCACTTAAACTGAGATATATTAAGGACAGTACGGCCTACATACCTTTAACTGTCTTCTCTGAATCTGAACACACTAGTTCTACTCGCTTCCTCTTATTTTATACATTTTTTTATGTGCTCAATTCGGATCAATCTGCATCTTTCACATTTTCCTATTTCAAAGTAACTATATTTTTATTGGTGTCCCATTGCTAATTAACAGAATTAGGCAATTTTTCAAAGATGCTAAAACAGGTATTAAAACCGTTCCCGATGGCATGTAGTATATACACCGATGACCCATTTCATTGGGACCACTCCCACCCCAGAGAAATGAGCGCGCCTGGAGACCGAACGGTGGTGTAGATAAAGTTCATAGAGCAGTAGGTATACAACCCGAGGACCGGCTTTCGGTTAGTAGAGTGTTCGGAGTCAGAATGGGAAAAGCTGACGATTTATCGGAGTTTGGTAATTGACAAATTCTGATGGCACACCGCCTCGGATCTACGATTTCAGAAACGGTGCGGCTTGATGGGTTGTTCACATGCCGCTACAGTCAGTACGTATAAAAAGTGGTGCACAGCTGCCCAAAGGACGTACCGTCGTCCAGGCGTGTGTCGTCCGTAGCTCATTGACGCCAGAAGGGAATGGAGACTGTCGCACATTGTTCACAGCAACCGCAGGGCCACAGTGCGGCAAATCACCCGCAGCTACAACAGTGGTGATCAGTGCAATGTGTCACAGCCCACAGTTCATCGCAGCCTTTTGCCCATGGGCTTGCGTAGCAGAAGACCCAACCGGGCCCTTATGCTCACCTTACGTCATCGCCAACAACGCATGAAATGGGCCCAAGATCATCGAGATTGGACCATGGATGATTGGAAGAAAGTGTAACCTGGTCTGATGAATCAAGATTCCTGGTACATCACGTGGACGGCCAAACGCAGATACGCCGATTACCAACGGAGGCTATGGCACCTGGATTCAAGGTTGAGCGGAAACAGGCCTACGGCGGCGTTGTTATGCTGTGGGCGATATTTTCTTGGGGCACTTTAGGCCCCATTATCCCAATAGCACAATCCCTGACAGCTGCCAGATATCTGATCATCGTAGCGGACAAGGTTCACCCATTCATGACAACTGTGTTCCTTGCTGGTGATGGTCATTACGAACAAGATAACACGACATGCCACTCTGCCGGAATCGTTCAGAAGTGGTTCGAGGAATATGCTGGTGTGGCTTTCTGTTAATGCCCTGGTTTCCAAATTTACCTGACATGAACCCAATCGAACATTTGTGGTTCGACTTGGAAAAGCGGGTTCGCGCTAAATCACCACCACCCAAAAATGTACGGGAACTAGAGGACCCGCTATGGACATTATGATACCAGACACCCCAGGATACCTATTGCCACCTCATTGAATCGATGGCTTGCCGAGTAGCCGCTATTTTGCGGGCCACAGGGGGGGTCCTACAGCTTACTAGGTAGGTGGTCACAATATTAGGTATGTGGCCATAATATTAGATAGGTGCTCAATGTCTCATCAGTGTACGTTATACCAGCGAATTATAACGGGCGGTGGTTAAAAACAGCAACGAAATTTCCTGAAAAAGCAGTTATACTACATAACCGAATCCTAGTGAATGGGTTGGGGAACGGTGTCGTATAAAGAAGGAAAATTAGATTTCAAAAAAAAAGCAAGAGAGAGCATAAGAAGACAGAGAAAGCCAATTAGCGGAATCTGTGGAAAGGAAGAAATTTACTCTGTGTAAAAAAATCTATAATACTAGGAAGTAGTAGTGGGATTTTCATACAAATTGACAGACAAGACTGTAATGAGACAACTGTACATCAACTGTAAAACACATATGGTAAAATCTGAGGCTCTTATATCAGCGGGAATGTGGTGATCCCTGAGAAAGAGACTGACGTGTCTTTCCAAGTACCTTTTCCTCAAATTGTTCACAAAAGGGGGAACATTACCACAGGTAGAGTGCTGAGAACTCGTCTTCCCCGTGGTTATTATAAGCCAATGGACTTCGAAATAGGATGCATTATTATAGTTTGAATGAAACAGGCTGTCCGTCTTGGAGCGTTACGTTACTTTTTGGCCGTTTGACGCATTTCATTACGTTTTTTTTCGAGGTATAAAAGTTGGTTGAGAGAAAGACACGCCCTGCCACAGAGGAAAAGAGACAGAGGTTCAACTCTCCTTTTTGTACCAGCGCCCCAGTGGTCGGACATGAAACTATTTCGACGTCGGTCACGTGGTACGGCATCTTAAAAGGTTTTATAAAGGAAGACCTGTGGCTACGGGTACGGCGCTTTATTTCCATGTCCGTCGACTGGCGTGATGTTCTATTGACATCAACGGGGAGAACCTGGTGTCAAACTGTTTCTATTAACCGCTACGGAAGAGTTACCTCTGGGTATCCTACTCTGTGTGCACAGGTATCTGTTTGAAATCGGTCTGCCTACAGAAACTATAGGTCGAAAATACCGTTTCATCTGGTCAACGGGCCTTTTTGAACCGACAACCTCGCTCTCAGTAATGAAGAGAGCGGTGATACTGAGCATCAGTGAGAGGTGATGCTAAGAATCATTTCAAAGAATCTACAAGAAAACAATCTGAACACCCTGCGTTCATCTCTTCTCTTACCTCTGACACCTACCCATCTTCGTCAGCACTTCGTGTGGTGCTGCTTTCGAGTAGCCTAGATTGAAGAATGACGTCGTGTAGTGTACAGCAATGAATCTCCGTTCTGTCTTCAATCAGATAATCGCCCGATACACGTGTGGCACCGATGTGGTAAACGCGTCAATCCAGCTAATATAATTGAACGCTACACTGCTCAAACAACGTGCATCATGGTTTGGGGAGCGATCTCCTGCGTTTCTCCCTCAAGTTCCGTGTTTGTTACTGCACTTTTGACGACCTGCTGGTATGTCGAAGAAATCTTCAAAACTGTTGAGATTACGTTCATGTAAGGATTAAACAACGCATTGTTTCAGAACGGTAATGCCCATACTCATGCTGCACATACCACGAGGCTATATCTGCAAGGTGTCAGCATGCTGCCTAGGCCATCCGATCTTTAGATTTATGATCTATATGGCATGTTTGGACATGCTAGGGACGACACCTCCAAACTATGCATGAATCGCCTTCAGCCACAGATGCCGTGCGACATTTACCCGAATAAGCGTGGTTGTCAATGCATCAGGACGCTGTAAGACAAAACTATTCCACCGAGGATGGCAGAATGCATTGCTCATTAGGTAAGATGCACTTCTATGCCTCTGTAAGCCGTCTTTTTAACATTACTGTTATATCGTCTTATCAGAAAAAGGTTGACATTTCTTACGTATATATTATTTTACGTATCTAAAACGTTTCGCATTAATGGTGGCCCTACTTTCTGGTTTTTCAACCCAACTTGAGATAAATTATACGCAAGTAAGCTTTAAAGAACAAATTGCCTCAAGAAATACGAACAAAGAAGTTGGAAGCCGTTGAAAGAATGGTGAAAATAGAATGGAAGAATAATGGAGCTGGCTTTGAACGTGATCCTGAGAATTACATTGGAAAAATCCAGAGCAAACAAGGAAATATACTGTCCAGATTAAGGAGTGTAGCTTTATGCAAAGAAGACGAAGTAAGTTAAATAGATCTACACTGAAGACCAGGACGAACAAGACTCAGAGGTTAACTACGTATTCACGAAAGGCAATGACCACTGCGAGGATACAGTATCTAAATAGAATGCAAAAAGAATATAAAATATATGCACGATGGTGAGGGACAAAAGAACGTATTCAAATTTCGAAAGTAAAAAATAAAACCAACAAGTTAGTAAAATCATGCAATGCATTGATTATAATACGCTTTCCAACATACCAGAAATCATTACTCAAGTTATTACTCAAGTTATGAGAATAATGGCTGTGGAATGAATCTCGGTCCTGTGCCCTGACCATTGATCCCATTTCGCTGATATTCAACAGAACCGGTTTGGTATACCTCCGAAATAACATGATAAAATTTTGTCGCAATCAAAGCATTTTTACGTAAGTTATGATGCATAAGGGCTATGGAATAGATCCCGCTCCTGTGTCCTAACCTTTGACCCCATTTATCCCATTTTCAATAGAATTCGTCCCCAGGCAAGACCCCACAACATACTAACATTTCATCCAAATCGAAGCATTTTTACATACGTTATGACGCATAATGGCGATGGAAGTGATTCCGCTTCTATGTACTGACCTTTGACCCCATTTTTCCCATTTTCAATAAGGTTTGTCGCCAGGTGGTCCCGTACCAAATACTAAAAGTTAATCGAAATCGAACCTTTTTTTACGTTAGTTATGACGCATAACAGCAGTGGAATGAATCTCGCTCCTATGTACTGACCTTTGACCCCATTTCGTTCACTTAAATAGGGTTCCTTCCCAGGTGATCCCCTACCAGATACTACAATTTCATCGAAATCGAACGATTGTTACGCGAGTTATCCTGCGGACCGACATACGCACACAACGCGTGACGAAATGAGGCAGATGGGAATCGCGACCATCTGCTTGCCGCAAGTGTGATGTCATAAAACTTTAATAGGATCCACACACAATGCGTGACGTAATGAGACAGATGGTGTGACCGCGCGCCAACATTCTCAAAGGCGAGATTATGACGTCATAAGATTTCTAAGCATTGGTAACATTAATGGAACAACGCCATCACTAAAAACGTTATAATTCGGGGTGGTTATTTAACCCACTAAACGAATTCTCCTAAAGTCGAGATCAAGCTAACTCGATTTCTAGTACCAGAAAACGGTAGGTTAACGACTTTCATCAAAATTCTTAGAGCCGTTTTCAAAATAAAATGTACATACATACATACAAGAATTGCTACTTTAAGGTGGAAGTCAAGTAATTTTGCTTCCTATACTTCCAATGGAAAAATTTTTGTACACATTTTCTTTACAATTAATGCGTTCCCAATGATGAAAACTTGAACATCGATTAAAATATCTTCATTTTATAACTTGCAATACTTAATATTTCCTAAAACATAACCATATTTATGCAATTTAACATTTGTTTGTCTACTGACGTCATCAAAATACAGGTCGCGCCATCTTTTTTCTGGGCAATTAATTCGTTCACAAGGATGAAAATTTGAACATCGATTAAAATAGCTTCATTTCATAACTTGGAATACTTAATATTTTCTAAACCATAACCGTAATTATGCAATCCAACATTTTTTGTCCACTGACGTCATCAAAGTACAGGTCGCGCCATCTTGTCCCTGGTTTCAACACCACCAAAGAAAAAGTGATTGATTTTTAATGCAATTATGGTTATGTTTTAGAAAATATTAAGTTTTCCAAGTTATAATATGAAGTTATTTTAATCGATGTTCAAATTTTCATCCTTGGGAACACATTAATTGTGAAGGAAATGTTTACAAAAGTTTTTCCATTGGAAGTATAGGAAGCAAAATTACTTGACGTCCACCTTAATAATATAGGATAAGGGCAATGGAATGGATCGCAATCCTATGTCCTGACCTTTGACCACATTTCGTCCATTTTCAATAGGGTTCGTCCCCAGGTGGTCCCCTACTACATACTGAAATTTCATCGAAATCGAAAAATTTTTACGCACGTTATGACGCATAAGGGCAATGGAATGTATCCCGATCTTATGTCCTGACCTTTGACGCCACTTCACCCATTTTGAATAGGGTTCGTCCCTAGGTGGGCCCCTACCACATAGTAAACTTTCATTGAAATCGAACCATATTTACGCAAGTTATGACACATAAGGGCAATGGAATGATTCCGCTCCTACGTTCTGACCTTTGACCCCATTCATCCCATTTTCAATAGGGTTTGTCCCCCGGTGGTGCCCTACCACATACTAAAATTTCATCGAAATCGAACCATTTTTACGCCAGTTATCGTGCGGACAGACGTACGGACAAAGCTGGAGCATATACGCTTCTTCAACCTACGGTTGGAAAGCGTAAAAAAAGAATGCCCTCTATATCACAGAAAAATTAATGTGGCCCAATATTAATGTGCGCGATATAAGAAATAACTAGAACCAAAGATTAATAAGAACGGAAAGACTACCTAATAAAAGATTAAACATGCGCATGAGGAATAAAAAAATAAAAAGGGGCAAATAATTATGAAAACTGTAAAGACGGTGGTGTTAGACAACACTTTTATGAGTTGCGGGAGGAATTACATGCGTAAGGTAATGACATCAAAAATATATTTGAGCAGAAGTTTAAGAACTGTAAGTGAAGCAACAATGTGTTAATACCCTTTTATAAGGGAAGGGAGATCGTTTGTTCAGAATTGTTACGTTTAACGGGGCATAAAACTGATTTCGAACAGGATGAAAATAAGAAAAAAGGGTTCTTTCCTTTTTAAATATATAAATAAATATTTTCGGAAAGCTTTAAAAAAGTATAACACTGACTTTATGACCTCTACTCTAATTTAACTTTCATTTATAGTTGCCTTTCTCTATGTAAATTTTGAGTTCATTACTTTTTAGAGATTAAACTTTAACGTTCATTTCCTCACTCACTGAATGTTACGTTTGCAGCAGTCTTGAGGTCAAGAGTGAATGACATGTACATGTTTAACAAGCTAAGAACGAGATATAACATATGAAGCTAGCACACAAAGTGTGATGCAGTATTCGTCGAATCTGTCTTACTCTGAAGAGGTCTGTTCTTGAAGTTTGCGTGTTCGAGTGATGTTATAAATTCTGTGTTAGTGTTTGTTAATCTGCTATTGTGTTCAATAACTCCAGTTAATTAGCTGTGGTTGGAACTGTTGCTGTTGTTGGAATAGTACTAGTGAAATTTTCGTGATATATGCAATATATTGAAAACATACAACGTCTTTGCACGATAATTTAATTAAATAATCGTGCAAAGGTGGTGTATGTCTTCAATGAGTTGTTGAAATAATTTCCTAAAAGTTCTTTATTAGTGAAGTGCCAAGAGAGTTTTGGCTGAATGAATGGTGAATTGTAAATAACTCTTTCTTTGAACTTTATTTGAGTGACTCCTGTTACACTTAAAATCAGTGAATAAGAAGAACAAACTCTACGTAGTGTTCCCTAAACTACACCTACACGTTTTAAACATTGAGGAACATTTCAACTTGTTTCATTTCTTTTGTTACCGCGTCTACAATGAGCAAGAACAGCAAACTTAAAAAGATGTTCCTATTTATCTACTAAAAAGGAAGAGTTTCTTTTTCTTACTGCACCGTTCGAACACTTTTGTATTTAAGAGAGATTGAAAGAGAGAGAGAGAAAGAGAGTATCACCGAGAGATGGGAAATATAAGATTATGTTTAAAAAATAAATGATATGTCGGTCATCAGCAAGATTGGAAGAGACAGTAAGAATTTCATCTGCTGAAGGTTGCTCAATTTGTCTTAAGATCATTTTGGATGCGCATCACACAGAAAATCATTATTATTTGCTGGAAGGCCTGGTTGCAAAAAAGCTTCCATTTTGTGATGTATTTCTTCTTTGTGAATGATTTCTTCCTCAAGAGATTCTACGTCAGATCCTAAGGTCATCCTAAATAACAAGGGCACTGTTTACTATCTAACGTCGCAGCCCATCCTTTGGGGAGGTCACAACTTTTATATCTCAGGAACATTCACTGAAAATTTTTAGCCTGAAACCGTCGAAGATTCGCTTGTTGACATGTGTCAGGCAATTTTCTCTATTTATTTTTGATGTACATACGAACGAATCTTCATGAGACTCCATCCGTTACTTTGAAGCAGTGGCATCAATAAGTTTATCCATCTTATGAATAAACTTATTCCTTTCAGAAAAAGCTTTTGAGAATGACAAGCACATGTACCTTCATTCATGTCACATTAGTAACAAATAAATTTAGGTGCCAACGTCTTTAAATTGCTTTTTGGACAATCATGTTTTTAAATATTTATAAAAGCTGGAAAGATTCGTACGGACCTCACACATCCCACAAATTTCTGCATAATCCTATTCATCAAGAAATTTCTTTACAGATAAAAAATCATATGCTCTTTTTCACGTAAACCACCAGCTTAATTTGAAACTGCTCAGTATCTGCGCATAGAAGCAGATGGCTATGGAAATCAGTTTGTCATCAAACCACAGCAACCAAAAGAAAAGAAAAAGGAGAAAAAAAAACCTTATTAAGTTACCCGCTTCTTTAATAATACGTACGTCAATATACTATATAAAGCAACAGAGTCCTTCAGGTCGATGGATCTAATGTTACGGTCTTCATCAAAATAATAGCTCCTAACATTCAAAAGACAACGCCCTCCGAATGCATTTTTCATACGTGATATTAGTTCCGAAGATTTGACGCTAGATATGGCACATTTAACGTTATTATTAGGAAAAATCGAAGAATGTGCTTCAAGGAAGACGGATGTTCATCGTTACCCACGAAGTCTAGCAGTTTTGTATGAAAAATATTGATTTTCCTGTTTCCTTCTTTTGTGCTAGGGCATTGGCTTTAAATAACGACTTGCACAGCAGGGCGAGGAAATATCTTCTTGAAATAACCCTTCAATTTTCCTAATGTACTCCATGTTTATTTATGGAGGTCTCATATTCTCTGCTGAACTGAAATCCTTAATATCCGTAAAAGGTTACTGCTCACAACATTTTATACGAATGCCATAAATCAAAAGGGAAATGTTAGACCGAACTTATTTGAGAAAACTGGAGATACAGCACTTACGTCAGATCCTTAGGTAAAATGTGATAATTTGACATCTTTATTTAGTTTGCACCTTGAAGTTCATCACACTGACACACACACACACACACACACACACACACACACACACACACACACAAGCGCGCCCGAACGCACTCGCATGTATATATTGTTACGACCCACCCCTGCCATTAATTTAGTAATTAATATGCGTGGTGGATGTATGAAATTAATTAAATATTAATTATCACTGGTCAACACACTTTTTCCGGCATAAGGTATTCCAACGGTTTTAAGGTAATTTTGGGGTGCTGATTACAAATCTGGCATCAGTTTTTTGTCTATCACATCAGGTTTTTGAGATATCAAATATTGCATTTTCAATAAAAACAGCAAATTTGTGCTCATACACGAATAGCTAAACAGACATACATACAAGAATAAGATAAGATACAATATACAATAATAATGAAACAAACATTTAATGAGCCGTAGCACAAAGTTGTGAGAGTGACTGCATATTAATGTGAGTGAATGCATATTACCATGTAAGAATTGAATTGTGAAGATAAGAAAAATATGTACAAAAAGATTATTCACAATAGTGATGTTACATCTGCATAAACGACCTCTTCTTTGACGATCTCCGATGTACAGCTTGTGCAATGTTTCTCATCAAGGACCAGCAGTAATCTGCCATCATGTTTGAGTCCCATCGGCCTTGGTAACGTTCTTCCATATCTTTAATGTCTTGATGAAAGCGTTCACCTTGCTCTTCGCTCACGTGACCCATGTTCTCTGGAAACTGGGCCAAGTGACTATGTAAGTAGCGAACCTTGATGCTCATTCTACATCCAAGTGCTTGGAAACTCAAGAGCAGCTCCTCCACAACCTCTCGATAGTTGTCCGTTTCCTGTTCCCAAGGAAATTCCGCACCACATCAGGGAATGCATTCCAAGCTCTAGCCTCTGCCGCAGTCATTGTTGTAACAAAGCGTGGATCCCTGATGAGTGTTCTTATTGGGGGCCATTAAATATTCCTGCCTTTTTCTTCTCGGCACTGAGACTTGAAAAGGTAGAACGTATATAGCTGAAGCAGTCTCCAGTGTGATCAAGAGCTTTGACGAATTGCTTCATTAACCCAAGTTTTATGTGCACTGTGCGAAATACAATTTTATTCTTATCAACCAGAGGCTCATTCTTGATGTTCTTGTCACCAGGCGTCAAATTGATTCTTGGTGGCCACTTATTTTTAACCCAGTGTTCTAATGTAGCGCTACTGTCCCAGTAGCACAGGAAACAAGGATATTTGGTGGGACCTCCTTGCTGACCCAGCAGAAAATTGACCATTTTTAAATCAACACAAATTACCCATCCATGAACATGGTATTCCAATCTATCCAGAACAATCTTGATGTTTACATACTCTTCTTTCATTTTTACAGAGTGTCCTATTGGGATTGAACCATATATATTTCTGTTGTGAAGTAACTCACATTTCAGACTCCTTTTACACAATCGCGTCAATAAAAAGTCTCCATTCACTTGAATCATATGCGGGCAGTCCCATATTGAGAAGAAGCCCTTAAACATCATTACGATAAACAAGTTGAATATCTGAATGGAAGTTCTTTCCCAGTGCTGCTTCTCTGTTACGATAAAAAGAGACACTAGTGCCAGGTCTGAGTAGTTCTTTCTCTTGCAGCCTGGAAGCCAAACATTCAGCAGACTGCTTCGGCAAATACAAATCTCTTACAAGATCATTCAATTCAGGCTGACTAAACAGAGAAATTTTATTACAATCGCATCAGATGGCGTATATTCGATCTGAGCATCACCATCATCATCTGTAGAAGCAGGTTAACTGAGGTATTCAACATCAATCTCTGGTGGCTCAGTAAATACAGGCACAGGTATTTCCTCACAGTGCTCAACTGGTCGTCTGGTTGATGGGATATCTGGGTATTGTAAGTGTTGTTTGTTTTTCATAATGAAACCTATTACATTGACAAGGCAAAAGTAGTAGTTATCCAAATGGTTTGTAGGTTCTCTCCAAACCATTGGCACACCAAACTTCAGTTTAGCATTCCTTCCTTTAGACCATGATCGCAAAGTTTCAACACAGATTTTACACACTTTGTGAGGAGCCCAGTTTTAGTCTTGGTCTCCAAGTCGTACTTTAAAGTAGGCAAGATAAACCTTCTTGACAAAGGTATTGATGTTGCGCCTTTGATCCTGCAAAGTGAAGCTGCCACAGATGTAGCAGAAGATATCTGGGTCATTACTGCATTTCCTTCTTTCGGATGATGCAGCCATTGTTAGATCACGACCTGCAGAAGCAAAATATCAAATAAATGTGGATATCTACATAAAATGATATTATAAACACAGTATCAAAAAAATACAACACCCTATTTTAACACTCGCAACAACTTGCAATCGTAAGTGACAAAGAGTTAATTTCGGGTAAAATCAATGAAAATGTGGTATGCCGATAGCATAAAAATGAGATGTGATAGAGCAAATCTGAGATCAGATTTCGAATCAGCACCCTGAAATTAGTCTAAAACAGCTGAAAAAGTCCAGGCCAGAAAACTTTTTTTGTTGTTGTTGAACAGTGTTATGTTTGAGGCTTTATTGGAGTTTAAAAGTGTAAACAGCAGAGAAAGTTTTATCTGGTGATAGGACAGAAAAGAGGAGAAGAATTCCTTCTCTGGTTGGGTGGTCTGGAATATAGCGCTCTGTTAGGTCATAAATCGTAGGTCGCAGCCGGCGTGCTAGTCTACACAGGGAGAGAAGTGCGTTTCAAAGCGGGCCACTTGTGGAAATGAATGAAGATAGGGGACAAGAGGTTGGACGAATAATCGTACATTCGTCGATTGTTTAGGGCATTTTCGAGAACAATTGCTCTCTGTGTGTGTGGTCCGTGCATAAAAATAAGATTATCGCACTTGGCATGAAAATAAGGAAGAAAGCTCAGTTGCCTGTATGTTCTCCGATGTGAAAGGCTGGATGCCTTGAATCTGCTATTTGAATTGGGATAAATGAAGCAACGAATCTTCCCGCATTTGATAAGAAAACGGAGATACAGCAACTCGGGGGCAACTGGAGGTGCCAGTTTGTCAATAAGGCGGCGGAATGCCTATATCCGCGTGATAAAGCAGCAATTTCTAGGCTGGGAGCATAATAGAAATTAGCAACCGGTTGGCCCAATGAAAGCGGAGCTACTGAGGAATTGAGAAGTCTGCGAGTTGACAGTGGTCACTCAAATGAGAAGCGAAGCCAAGCCGAAACTCAGGTTCGAGTCCAACTACGGCAGTGTTGAATCATTATCCTCTCCCTGAAGCGGCGAAGGAGGCGAGCTGGTCCTGCTGGGCGAAGCGAGGCCCCATGTGTGTGTGTGTGTGTGTGTGGTACGTAAGCAGCGCAGTCCTTACGTGTAAGTGCGACGGGATAAAGCCGGCGCAAGGAAAATTGGCAGCGTAAGAGCGGTGGCTTGGATACCTAACAAATATACAGATGAAATGTTAAATCACAATTTGGATAAATTCGTGACAGCATCCAAGTAAGTAGGAACATTTGGTTTTTTATTATTACATCTGCTACGCGATAAATTGATGAACTGAACTGGTAAATAGTAAGACTGAACTACGGAATATAAGTTCATTAAAACTATCTCGCGGGAACTGATTTAGGTCAAAGTTGACCCAATACTTATGTTCAGAAGACAGCTAATATCGATTCGTATGTGTGCCATTGTTATGCTTTTGTAGCCAATTAAATATTCGTTTAGTGCAGTCAGCGAAGTCATTGAACACATTATTTATGTGTCCGCATGTGATTAGTTCGAATTGTTTAAGAGTATGCCCATATAATAAAGTTTTCGCGCCAATAACTACGTGGAAGAACCGCGGAGAAGAAATATAATTATTGCTCGGCTACGGTTGTTAAATTGATTGACCGCGGTGAAATAGAGACCACGAACGTTACATTTGGTGGCAGCGGCCGAGGTTGTAACAATATATATTCTCGTACATACCTATGTGTCAAAGCTTTAAAAGCAGAAACAAATCTGCTGTCCGGGGGGAGGGTGTCGAAGAATGAAAATTTATTTTATCAATCTTCTGAAAATACCCTCTGTCCTCAAAAAATAAAATTAGAATATATATATCGACATATATATTCGCATACGAAGAGTATATCACTTACTTATATCACGTTTAGTGCTTCGAAATATTGTTCTCATCGTCATTCCCATGCAGAATGAAGCCAAATGTTTACTATCGGTGTAAAGTCAAACTCTAGAACTGAACCACCATTTAGATGCACCTCTATCTATCCACCTAACTCGTCCGTCCAGGACGGTGTGAGTCCCGCGAAGACGAAAATTCACCTGTGACGGTTACTGGCAAACTAATGATGCAGCCGCCTGGCCATTCATCTGCTACATACGAAGGGACAAAGTGCGTCTGGTGCCGATTTCGCAGGGATCTATCTACGCATTCACGTCCCCAACCACAGGGATCCTGCGGAAACCTCGGAAAAACTGCAGACTAGATGGCTGACAGGAACGGGACTCGAACACCTGTCAGAAACGTCAGCCTCCCACACAGCGCATAGCGACTTAACCAACTTCGCTATGCCGGTGGTGCTCCCCTATCACTGCATTTAATGTCTCTTGTGCGTATATCTTTTTGAAAATTCACAGCTAAGAATCTCACCTCTACAGAGTAGTGATTGGCAAATTTGGTTTTCTTCCAGGAAGATATTCTCTAAGGTGATGCCATGAAAAATAATTCGCTGAAGATTGACTCACATGACTGACCAATGACTTCTGGTACTATCTCTCTGGCTGATAAAGTGCAACGGCTGAACGGGTCATTTTTATTCGTGAAAAGGATGCACCAGCATCTGATATTTTGGAAAAATTCAGTCGCGAACGAGGCACCATCATCGATATTTTGGAAATATGCAGTCGCAAACGATGCACCTCCAACGGATATTTTGGAAAAATTAAGTCACAAACGATGCACCACCGTCGGATATTTTGGAAAAATTCAGTCGCAAACGATCCACCTCTATCATAAAAATAATTTTGTTTCTTCAAGGAACGCTTATAGCGTAGTAAATCCGTTTATTTTTGTGGTGTAATATGCATAAAAATTATCCAAGCTTTCATACTCCACTGGGAGACTCTTTCAAGACAATATAGTCTTAAAATATCTACATGCCTTGAAAAATATAGACATGAAATGAACTTTATGTCGCTTATAGCACAGTAAATTCGTTTATCAAACTACACTGGGAGGCTTTTTCAAGGCAATGTAGACATAAAATGCAGAGAATTAGACCACGTAAGAAACAAAGACGATTTTTTGAAAATAACGTGGGTGACATCACGACATTAGGTGAGTTTTTATCAGGCAATTATATGGTGTGCCGCGATGTGTTTCTATCTTTTAATAACGCATGCCAAACCATTGGTAGCTCGATGGAGACTATGTTATTGCATGCTAGTCTTCTGGTAAGTATTGTAACTATTTTCATGATGGCAGTCTCTTTTAAGTTCGTGTAAGGGGCAATTCTTCTAATACTACTTCATACAGGAGCAACCGAGCAATCGGAGAGACAATGGGAAAAAGAAAATGTTTTCGTGTATGCTATACCATTGGTGTATCCTGACAACACGATAAAGATATACCCTGTATTGACAAAAGTCACCGTACTCCCCTTCAAAAGCAAATGAACGGATCCGCTGCGTTGTTAAGATGCGCGGTACATCTGCAAATGGTATAAAAACAAGCCTGCAGCTGACGGCGATCATTTCGCACTGTGAGGTTGAGTGAAAATATCGCGGCGGGAGAGAACTGACTTTGAGAAAGGAAAGATTGTTGGATGTTGTATTAGTGGGTTGTCCATAAGAGAAACCAAGAGGCGATCAAACACACCCAAGTCAACTGTTCTGGGTGTACTGAATAAGTGGAAGACACATGGCGTGCCGGAAGCAGCAAACCGTACCAGCCGACCAAAGTAAAACAGTGATAGGTGTACTGCACAAGACCGCAGTGTACAGGTGAGTAAAAAGGCTGAAACCTCGGTATGTACACGTACCATTCACAGAGAAATTCATTCCATGGGTTACCGTGGTCGTGCGGCTGCTCATAAGCCTTTTATGTCCACTTGGAATGCTACTCATCGTTTAGCATGGTGTAAAGAACATTTATCGTGGACCGTAGATCAATGGAAACGGGTCCTGTAGATTGATAAATCCAGATACACGATCCATCAGTCTGATGGTCATGTGTGGGTATGGCGGCAGCCCGGGAATACTATTTACCACAGTGTACTGTTCCTATGGTCAAGTTTGGAGCTGGCAGTGTACTCGTGTAGGGTTTTTTCGTGGTATGGTCCTGGCTCATTGGTTGTTGTGGACAAACCTGTTAACCAGCACATCTTCCTCGATATTCTGCACAATTATGCCCTACCAACTCTGTGGCAATACTATGGAACTGAGCCTTGTTGGTACCAGCAGGATAATGCATCGAGACATTAAGCAAGGAATGTTACGGCGTGGTTTGAGGATAATTCCGTATCGTGTGTGGACTGGCCAGCACAGAGCCCTGATTTTAATCCCATAAAGCACCTATGGGATGAATTAGAACGCTGCATATGAAGTTTGGAAAAAAGCGCTACTACTACGCAACAGTTAGCGGCAGCATTACAGTATGTACTAAATGGAAGCGCATACATATCGCTGTATTCCAAAACCTTGTCGATAGCATGTCTCGAAGGGTCAGTGCATGCATGATGAGCAAAAGTGGACAGACACCGTACTAATGTATATCAATAAAGGCTATGTTGTGTTTCTCTTCTAGGTGTCCGGTGACTTTCGTCAATATAGTGTATATCGGAATGACAAAGCGATACTTTGAAACTATATGTAAAGAGCACGTGCGAAGTGTCAGCCAGGACATGCAGAATACAGCCCACGGCAGTGATGCATAGCTCGGCCTCTCCTGTATGGAGTAATAGTAGAAAAATTGCTTCTTACACGATTTTAAAGAGACTGCCATCAGGGAAACAGCCAAAATACTTGCCAACAAACTAGCATGCAATGGCATGGTCTCTATCGAACTACCAATGGATCAGCATGCGTTATTAAAAGATAGAAACACATCGCGGCACACCATAAAATTGAGTGATAAAAACTCACGTAATACTGCTCGTGATATCACCTACCTTCTTTAAAAAAATCATCTTTGTTTCTTATGTTTTCTTATTCCCTGAATTTTATGTCTACATACCTTGAAAAAACCTCCAAGTGGAGTGCGAAAGCTTGGCGAATCTTTATGCATCTACGAAACTAAAGGGATTTGCTACCCTATAAGCGCCCTGTGAGTATTCACCATCTGATGTGTTTAAAATAACATTATTTTTCTTTCCTTTACCTTTTTTTATTTATATAATTAATTATCTTTCCGCACTGGATGTCATCTTAAAATTCTTTGCCATCTCGATGGAAAACGGCCTGAGGAAGACGAACTGGCAGATAATCGATTCTTAAGATCCTGATATCTATGCATTAATATTCGCGAACCGCAGATCCTTTCTAGGTGGCTGCACAATTACAGAAACATGTAATTGGGGCAAAGGTCCCAGAAAATATTATTCAAAAATGTATTGAAATTCAACCATGACGCTCAACATACACAGCAAACTAATGATGCTTAACTGTTTACAAGTAATGCGAGTTTAACGTACGTAATGATCACAAACAATATAATTTCCTTTGTATGAATGTTTGAACGGTTTTCCTACATTGGTACCACAGTGGAAAGTGCGTTTGCCTGTTTTAATTGTTGAATCCCTGCCTTAATCAATATACTTTTATTTTTATTGTGGTAATGTTCATTGTTGTAATTTTCATGAAACATACATGTACTTTCGCATTTGGATATCGCAAATAAAAAGAATACCTGGCTATTAAAAAGTTACTCTACATATCTTGTATTTTTCCGTCATTATTGATGGGCTTTCATCTAGTATAATATAAAATGTCTGCCTGCAAGAATAAATTAGAAAGCTTGCTACGTGTTTTCGCTTTTGTTTTTCATTTAAACTATTGCATTCGAATGAATATTTCACAATGTCCAAATGGAAGATAAATTTCTTATGTGTCCTTGTTTTTTTCTGAGGTGAAAATAGTGCTTTTGCTGTAACGGAACATCATTAACTGTATTTTCTGTATGCAGGTGCAAACCAGTGGGATCAATAAAATGTGTTTTTTATTGATTATCATCTGTTTCATTTTAAACGTTTAAAAAGAGAGATTGCATTATAATTTCCATATGTTTCTCAAGGGTAGATACACTATCTACCAACAAGTAACTGGACACCTGTGACAGCAAAGGAAAACGTAGTTTATTCACCTTCAATAGTTGGTGGAGCCTCCACGAGCGGCGATTACAGCTGCTACCCTCCGGGGCATACTCTCAACCAGGCGTTGTACGACGGCTAGCGGTATTTTCTTCCACTCGGCTTGGAGAAGACAGGTCAGTTCCTTCACCGATTTCGGACGGTGGGTGCACCCCTTAAGTCGACGCTCCAAATCGTCCCAGAAGTGCTCGATAGGGTTAAGGTCCAGGCTCTGCGCAGGCCAGTCCATTCGATTAACTCCATTGTTACCATACCAAGCCATGGTTGACCTCGCAACATGACAGGTGGCATTATCATTCTGTAAGTAACATGGGTCCACCCCGTAAAACTGTCACAACGTAGGAAGCGCATGGTCATCCAAAATGGTGCAGTAGGTCTCGGCGTTGAGTCTAACGGGAATTGCGACCAAGGGTCCCGTGCCATACCAGGAGAAACACACCCATAGCATAATTCCACCGCCGCCGAACTTCACAGTTGGTACAATACATTCCGGCAGGAGGCGTTCTCCAGGCAGAAGCCAAACCCAGACCCTGCCATCCGAACGGTAGAGGGTAACCCTTGATTCGTCGCTCCAGAGAACCTGTTTTCACTGTTCAACGGTCCACTGTCGACGTTCTTTGCACCACGTTAACCAAGCAGCGCTATTGGACTTAGTGATCAAAGGCTTGTGGGCGGCAGCACATCCATGATAACCGAGCAGATGGGCTTCCTTACGGATGGTATTCATGGAAAGAACACTCCCGGATGCCTGTTGAAACTCCTCGCGGATGTGGCCCATCGATTTAGTGCGGGTCTTATGAATTTCTCTGGCCAGCACCCATCGGTCTCTAGCTCCCAGTTTTTTGGGTCTGCCGGGTCGGGGCACATTCCGACAGTCACCTCTCATCTTCCACTTGCCAATCACGTAGGCCACTGTCGATTTTGGGTACTTCAACTCGCTGGATATGTCGCGTATGGATCGGCCATTTCTGTGATACCCGACGATTACGCCTTTCTCGAAATCAGAGAGCTCCGAACTGCGTGGTATCTTGCATGCGACTGGTTGCGTTGTTGTTTCCCACACGATATTTAACGGCGGCGGCCGTGACGTGTATCAGGACTGCAGATATCGTCGATTGCAGGGGTGTCAAATTCCTTGTTGGTAGATAGTGTATAACAGAGAGTCATCCGGGTGGTCGAGTAGTCTGAGGTGCTGGCGTCTTACCATTCGTCAGAGATAGGCCAAGATTCCAGTCTAAGATATGACATGAGTGGTGTGTTTGCCTTACGGCTCTCTCCCTCTCTCTCTCTCTCTCTCTCTCTCTCTCTCTCTCTCTCTAGCCCTCCTTCTCTCACTCTCTAGCGCTATTTCTTCCGTGGAACTAGTAGCCTTAAATTTGGATGGGCGACTGCTTATAACCCAATGAATTGCTCACGGTGGTCATTAAATCACGAAACAAAATTAAAAGCTACAGGAAATCACCACATGTGGAATAATAAAATAAAAATTACCACGTTATAATTATGGAAAAATCATAGAAAAACAAATTGCAGATTCATGTTTTATTAGCGTATTCTGAAATGCTCATGCTTATACAACATGCCGAGAGGAAAGTATGACATTTTTCCTTCTACAGCAAAGCGTTTGACCTATTTGCTAATCATTGGTTGAAATTGAATAAGCAAGAACTGTACACCAATTATACTCAAAATAGTATAACTATACTCATATAATCCGAAATTTCTTGGCGTAGAATAGAAATAAAACTTTCCAAGCTTTCGCACATCAACCACATGGCTTTCTCGAGGAAAGTAGACAGCTAACGGCAAACTGGATAATAGAACGTTTCAACAATTTGAACGCGTTGACTTTACTAGGCAGTAAATGAATAGGCGGAAACGTAATAGTTCGAAGAAACGAGGTGACGTTGGTTGGGCACGCGGTACCATGGTAGAAAACGCAGCATTATTTTAAGAATTTATTTCAAATACGCGGCAACTCCAGACAGAAGCTATCATTGCTAGCCTTGCAGTTGGTCTAGATTTCCGAGGTTTCGCGAATGGCCGTAGATTTGGGTGTGGAGTATGAAGCTAATTTCTTTACATCACTCCATATAGGATCGGCGGACTTGAACTTGACTTCTCTTGATAAGGCAGTGGTTATTTTTCCGTCTTTTGTATCCCTTTTATGTTCGCTGATTCTAATTCCAAACACACGTTTGGTCATTCCGATGTAGTATCGCCCGTAGCCGTCCGGATATTGTAGTGGGATGGCATAAATACCTGCCTCACTGAGAAGAGAGGGGTTGTCAATTTTTTCTTAAGCATCGTATGCAAAAATGCCGGAGACCTTATGCCGACAGCGAAGTTCATCTTCCTGAGCGCGTTTTTTAGTTGATAGGAAACATTTGGTATGTAGAGAATAGAGCCCAGGTAGCGAATTTGTGGCATAGAAATATTAGGACGACTGGTTCTGTCTTTCTGGATAAAGTTATGCATCTGGTTCGACGTAAATCCTGCCTCAGTGGTCAATTCGACTATGTTTTTAGTTCGGATTGTCTAGAACCGACATCGGATGAGACAGCAAAGGCTCTTCTAATGCGAGAACGGTGAAGGCCGTCTTTTAATCATCAGGGCAGAATGAACTGCGGAGCATCAGTTTGAGAACAGAGGTGGGTTTATAATAGACTTCCGTGTGAAGGCGGTTGCCAAGCGATTTGCTCACTGACACATCGAAACAAGATAAGGTATCATTGTGTTCATGCTTCATGGTTAAATTGATCGTAGGGTGTATATAATTTATTTTATCGAGGAAAAACGGGAGACTCTCCTTACCGCGTGGTCATATGAAAAATACGTCGTTGGCATATCGTAGCCCGGTGGTAGGCCTGGATCGATAAAATAAATTATATACACTCTACGATCAATTTCACCATGAAGCATGAACACAATGATACCTTACCTTATTTCGATGTGTCAGTGAGCAAATCGCTTGGCAAACCGCCTTCACACGGAAGTCTATTATAAACCCACCTCTGTTCTCAAACTGATGATCCGCAGTTCATTCTGCCCTGATGATTAAAAGACGGCCTTCACCGTTCTCGCATTAGAAGAGCCTTTGCTGTCTCATCCGATGTCGGTTCTAGACAATCTGAACTAAAAACATAGTCGAATTGACCACTGAGGCAGGATTTACGTCGAACCAGATGCATAACTTTATCCAGAAAGACAGAACCAGTCGTGCTAATATTTCTATGCCACAACTTCGCTACCTGGTCTCTATTCTCTACATACCAAATGTTTCATATCAACTCAAAAACGCGCTCAGGAAGATGAACTTCGCTGTCGGCATAAGGTCTCCGGCATTTTTGCATACGATGCTTAAGAGAAAAATTGACAACCCCTCTTTTCTCAGTGAGGCAGGTATTTATGCCATCCCACTACAATATCCGGACGGCTACGGGCGATACTACATCGGAATGACCAAACGTGTGTTTGGAATTAGAATCAGCGAACATAAAAGGGATACAAAGACGGAAAAATAACCACTGCCATATCAAGAGAATTCAAGTCCGCCGATCCTCAATGGAATGATGTAAAGAAATTAACTTCATACTCCACACCCAAATCTACGGCCATTCGCGAAACCTTGGAAATCTAGACCTGCTGCGAGGCTTGCAATGATAGCGTCTCTCTGGAGTTGCCGCGTATTTGGAATCAATTCTTCAAATAATGCTGTGCTTTCTACCATGGTACCGCGTGCCCAACCAACGTGGCCTCGTTTCTTCGAATTATCACGCTTCCGCCTATTCATTTATTGTCTAGTAAAGTCACCGCGTTCAAATTGTTGAAACGTTCTATTATCCAGTTTGCTGTTAGCTGTCTACCTTCCTTGAAAGAGCCATGTGGTTGATGTGGGAAAGCTTGGAAAGTTTTATTTCTATTCTACGCCAAGAAATTTCGGATTATTAGTATAGTTATACTATTTTGAGATTGTTTGAAAATGTTTATTTAATCATTGTTTTATATCGCTGTTCTGCTGTAAGTTGTATGCTTATTCGCAAAACAGTCATTTTAGCTTTCAAAAAATCTTAGCAGTAAGCTAAGCATATGACGATTGTCTATTGATATTGTGCCTTATCACTCAATAAATCTATTAAACATTTTGCACTCATGGCAAGATGCTGATAGGTGACTGACTAATCACAATTCCAATTATTCGTTGTTTCTGCTGATGTCGCCAGGGAAAGGGTAATGTTCACGAAATGACAACTGAAAGGAAACAGAAGGTACGCTGGGTCATCAGAATTTGGTTAATAGTCTGGCCTCTTGAACGTATGAGCAAAGTCACGTGATCATGTGATGGAGCAGATTCCTGGACGCCAGAGTCAGGAAATGAGCCAGTGACAAAATTGGCTAAGGGGTCGAACGATGAAGCAGAAACCGTTGAATTGTGTGAACGTATCGACATACTGCTCCCGAAGCTCGTCTTTCCTGAAAAAGCGATAAGGCACAAAAAATGGGATTCTGCGGAGAAGTTAATTTAAGTTCTCCTACGTTAAAAGAAACAAAGAAAAGAATAAGCGAAGGAGTGATCTGTCCGATTGTGAAACGAAAAAATAGAGAATCAATTTTTTTAGAAAGGCATTTTACCCTTTGGCTTTACCTTGAAATGTTGGTCATTAACTCTCCCGAGTTCCAAACTTACGCGAAAGATGCCATCATACGATGCAAAGGCAAAAGTACACCACAGGCAGATACCGAAGATTTGAGACAGGAGCTAGTTTTTTTTTTTTTTTTTTTTGTTGTTGTTTTCTTCGAGAATATCTGGCAGTCTTTAATTCATTTCGAAACTGAACACTGACACTTAGATTAAAATTTTACTAATGTACTGCTACTGTCAATTTAGCATTCGCTTCTCCAGACAAGTAATGTCATTCTCAGAGCAACAAAAATGAAAGTCTGACGATTTCAGGTCGCACATCAATATTTTATTTATCCATGATTTTGAAATAAGTATGCGAAATTAAATACTGGTGTTCAATAAAATCAGCATTCCGTTACTTATTGTTGTGAAATATGAAAATATTCCACATGTAGTCAACATATCGTTAAAATGTAGACTGCTGCACAGGTACGTGTGTAACGCTCTTGTTTGATCCCGAGTCTGTAACCGGGCACCGGGCAAACTCTTATTCAACAGCACACTTTCGTGGAGAGCGCGCTGAATTTAAATATTGCCTTAACTGTCTTTTCCTGAAATCCGAAGGGTAAGTTTTCATCGAAGCTGAATATAGACAACTTATGTTCAAGATTTTTAACTACCTTTATGAAAATATTGAAAATAATTTCTTAACTACATTAGATAAAAGTTAGATCTCACTCCACGCTTCGTACATGTGAAGACAAATCCGGGCTCAAATAATCACTCAAATAACATTTTTTGTGAAAAACGTCCACAGACTAAAAGCGATAGACTTTGGCGGGATCGACCGAAATCACCAAAAATCCGTGCGGGTGTTTAATTGAATCGTAAGAATCAAGAAGATTCAAGACACGTATAATACTCGTTTTCCATTTTGTATATCTTATATTGCTAAATTTGATCAAATTACTAATGAAACATCTAGGTTCTGTCTGAATAAATTTTCTTAGTTTTCCAATTCGACAGGTAGTTGAGTGGCACGAAACGTTGGCTTCTAATCATTTGCCCGTTATGGGCCTGGACTCGATTCCAGGGTGAGTATAGATGGCTTGTCAGTCCTACGGCTTTTGCTCTTTTCCTTCACTGTAATCACTGACCTCAAATTAGGGACGGGTGAGTGCTGTCAGCCCAATGAGTTACTCACGTTGGGCATTAAACCCTCTAGGCAATAAAAAGAAAGTTTTTCCAAGCGTATGACAGTCAAACAGAACTCATCGCTCTATCCGGTTTTTATAAGTGAGGCACCGAAAATTCTCATCGGCCGCCACCGGGAATCGAACCCAGGGTCTTCCAGTTTCACGCCGGACATGCTACCACTGCACCACAGCGGCCTCGAATTCTCCAGACTCACATACGACTCACTGCTAAATATGACAATTTTGAAGTTTCTGTGGATTTTTATTCAAATTCAGAAAAATAATTTTCCTTCTGCATTAATGGGCATCGAAATGTTCTTGTGTTTGATAAATACTTCTCTCCTTAGACTTTTAAGGGTTTTACAATTCTTTATCCATGAAGTTAATGGTGTGTCTAACTAAAATTAATATTTCACGAGTCATTTATTTGGCTCATAGCGTGATTTCTCATAGATGAAACATAAATAGTTTTATAATGTTTGCCTATTACTGCTCTTGCCTGATTTTTCTGCCTTATTTTTGGAGGGGTGGGGCGATATAACAACCACCATGTACAACTGGGAAGGCTATAAGCACTCCCCAGTTTCTAATTTGTGGCCAGTGGTTTCCGGGAAAGGAGATATCCAGCGCCGTGAGAAAAACACACTACCCATTCAGAGCCCATCTCGGACGAATGGTTAGAAACCTACCCCTCACACCACTCGGCGTCGCCGACCAACGAGGCAGCCTGGCGCGTTTTCACAACACAGAACTATGTACATTTAAAAATCCCAAATCCTGTATTTTCTACATAATTTTTAGCTATCTAGTTTCATCGTAAATTCACCAAACATTTGAAGATTTAGACTTCGTGCAATAGTTAACATTTAGAGTTCAAGTTAGAGTTCGCATCGATACAGTCATGCCAGGGTGTAATGTATTCTAATGATGAGTTATATGCCTGCCCTTCCCATTCCTTTTGTGGTATTTTCTGGGAACGGAACAGGAGCTCCATACCTTGACAGTCATGCCTACGATATTCTCTGAAACCACAAACGTGGTAGGAAAAGAGTAAATTTGCTGCTCAGCTAAAACCACCCGAAGCAGCACGTTTAGCCTAAGAGCTCTGGCATTTGACGGCACATGTTTTTAATATCTCTGAAAATTTCGGTTAGAAGTGACCTTACCTCCATTTAAGTTGTTCATCATCTGACTTTGCAGATAGGGCTTCGAAACATTAACTAACGACAAAGGACATTGAGGATCGGTTGTCATCGAACAGTTTCTGTTCACACACCCCTTTAAGGATTGAAGAAATTCGTCAGTAGTAGTAAGTACTACCAAGTTTTTCGTCTGTGCACCTTTAATTGTAGACATTGCGAAATACAGACTAATCAAGCTTGATGCTTTCACACGGTTTAAAAAAGCAGAAGCTCCTGTTAAATGCATTTCTGTTACCCAAACTCTTCGGCAGAATAAACAGCTGCATACAGATGGGAATGGGTTTTGTGTGTTCACAAAATGTTTCATAGACATTCGTTACCCAGTTCAAAACGAGAAATAAACAGCAAAGTGAATGCTTCCCATGCATCCCGGTCAGGGGGAAGCAAGTGTTGAACATGGAAAATCTTGTAAGAAAAACAACACAATATTTATCTTAAAACTTTGTAAACCGTGCTTGTGCACTTGCTAAAGACTGAGAAATACGCCGCGCCGTATGCTATTGTTACACGGCACTAGCAGTGTTCCTGCCTAGTCTGTCGGTAACGGTGCTTGAGACCTGAAGTACAATTTAGTTGGCCACGGCACCAGGTGAGAATCTCAGGTGCACTGCTGCACTCAAAGATTCACACCAGAACATAAAAAATGAAAAGTTGAAGAATGACCCGAAGCATAAGGCTTGGGTGAATCCACCTTGTGAACAAAATAACAACAACAAATAAACAATAAAATAATCTAAAAAAATGATACTTTGGGATCAGAGTTGTGATGAGGTTCACCCGCAATCACCAATTCGTGACTGAGTGTAGTGGTCCGGATCTTACTCCGGTACATTCAATCCCCAACCAGCCAGTACAACACTCACTTTCGCAAATAACACATGATTCTCAAATACACAACACAACATTTAATAACGTTCTGCGAGATTTAAACAGATCCGGCGCTCTCTAGGCGCATAGACAATTGCCCCTCATATGTGGGCAGCATACGGTGTCACACTTTACTGTCGGATAACGCAGCCGACTGAGTCTCCACCGGACTATCTGAACAAGAGATACTACTCGTTTACACACTAAATAGAGCTGCAGGTGATATTCATATACAATTGCTTAGAGAATGAAAAAAAAATTATATGCAAACGATCACATTAAAAATACTCGCGACACAAAATACACAAGCACGTTAATTTGCGGTATAAGATTATAGGTGCGAAATACTGCCAAAGTTAATTAACTAAATCTAATAAGCATGCACGTGCAGAACCCTGCCCCGCTGACGTTGGTCCTGAACCAAAGTTAAAAGAAACTGTCCCGCCCAGCGGAATTTGTGGCCACACCTTCTCCCTTATTCATGTAAAAAAAGTAATCAGGAAATGGGCCCTGTAAGAAATTGAAATCTGTATGTGCAGGTATTTCCTCTGAGGTTCAGTCACTCAGCATTACTGCATCTATGTCCATGCAGCTTTGGGTGTCGGGATGGCACAAGTTCGCAGATGTGCGAAGAAAGAAAAAGGAAATATTCATCTACTTACAGTTTCGTGACTTTGCTGTGCAAATCCGTTGTGCATCACATAATATCACTCGACAAAAAACACGCACACAGACACTTGCACCATGTGGCAGCACCGAAGATTCAACACTTCACTTTGACGCTTGATGTAAATGAAGCACACAATTAAAAATGGTAATATCACGCCGCACTTTGTTGCAATGATTAGAGTGCACACTGATCTATTCTCGTGACGATTTGAAGGTGGCCGTTAAGCAAAATAGGCCCTCTCACATCTGATGTTGCGGTTTCCAAGATTAATTTTCTCGGCCGAGCGAAATCAGACGTGCTTTTACCTTAAGCGTATATCGGCAACTCAACATTTCACCTGTATATTTGTTAGGTATCGAAGCCACCGCTCTTACGCTCATATTTTTCTTTCGACATGTTTTTATCCCGTCGCACTTACACGTAGTGGCTTCGCTGCTTACGCTACCACACACACGCACACATGGGGCCTCGCTTCACCCCGTAAGACAAGCGCATCTCTTCACTTCCTCCACAGTAGGGGATGAATGGGGGTGATGATTCCACACTGCAGTGGTTGGCATCCGAACCCGACTTTGCTTGGCTTCGCTTCTCATAGGAATGACCACTGTCCACTCGCAGACTTCTTAATTCCCCTGTAACTTGGCTTTCATTAGGCCAAACAGTCGCTGAGTTCCATTACGCTCCAGCCTAGAAATTTCTGCTTTATCCCGCGGATTTAGGCATTCTGCTGTCTTTATGGCAAACTGGCATCTCCAGCTGCCTCGAGTTGTCTCCATTTCTTACCAAATGCGGGGAGGTTTGCTGCTTCATTTTTCCCAATTCATTTTTTTGCAGATCCAAGGCATCCAGCCTTTCACATCGGAGAGCGCACAGACAACTAAACTTTCTTCCTTATTTTCATGCCAAGTGCGAACTCTTATTTTTCTGCACGGACCACACAGAGAGCAATTGTTCTCGAAAATGCCCCAAACAATCGACGAATTTACGATTATTCGCTAAACCTTTCGTCCCCTATCTTCATTCATTCCTACTCAAGTGGCTCATTCGATACGTATTCCTCTTTCCCTTTCCGTGTTGCATAGGCTGCCCGTCAGCTGCGCCCTGATATTTATGACCTAACAGAGCTATTCTGAGACCACCCAGCCAGAGAGAGAATTCTTCGCCTCTTTTCTTTCCAAACCCCCAGATAAAACTTTATCTGCTGTTTACACTTTTAAACTCCAATCAAGCCTCGAACATAATTAATACTTAATTAATTTCACACATCAACCACGCCCATTAATTACTAAATTAATGGCGGGGGTGGGTCGTAACATCGGCCCCTAATCAAGAAATCCAGAAGCCCTCTTCTGGGCCTATCGCTTTGCTCTTATCAATTTCCAGAGCAACCATTGAGTGCTACATTTTCCCACAGGTAGAAACAATTTAAAATGGCAAAAATATTGCGTTTCATGCCTTCAAGAGCATTGGAGCGACTTCCCAATTATCCCGCAATTTTGTTAATTAATTTAGAGAACATCCGAAAGAAAAAACAACGTAAATGAGAAATAAATAAAAAAAAACTGAACTGTAAAAGAACATGTGAGTCTGCCGAACTGTGATTCCTAGCTGCCTCATACAATACGCGACATGGCGGACAAATTTTAGAGTTTTCTTCAGGTTTTAGGAGGGGGGGTGTCCACTGTAACACTATTGCTTTCTACGACACTTGACATTTTAACGCTGTGGTTACATCCTCCACCGTCTGCTGATTGACTGGCTGCCGTGTTTGACGTCCAAATGAACTGTCTCTTTAAACTTCCAGACAATTTTACGTAAACCATTTGCACCTGTACTTTTAAAATTCCGGGTCATTTTACGTAAACGATTTGCAGCCATCGGCCCAGTTTTTAAGCCCTTTAATGATCCGAACTTGCGTAGTGCTATTAAGGAACAGCGTTATTCTGGTAAACCAAGTTTACGAGAAATGTGCGACTTTTTGGTGACAGTGCCATTGCGCTTTACAACGTTTTCTACTCACCTGCAGTGAAATGGAGTATTCCACAGATTCTTTCTTTTATCGCAGCTTCTTTCCAATCATGCCGCATTGTGGGCACTTGTAATTGGTATATTAAAACGGTGGCAGCGCGTATAACTGCCATTCCTAATTTTTACACGTGGTTACAGCGCCACTTATCCCCGTAGAGGCAAGTTTTGGAACTAATGATGTTGTTGTTTTTCTCACGTCAAATAAAATTCTATCGTTCGCCTTAACTTTTTGTTATATCAAATTTGAAGATATTCTGAGCAATAGTTCAACCTGTAGAGCTCTTTGAAATGTGAGATTTAATTAATAGACACTTGGTACTTTCGATTGCCATATTGCAGTTCAAAATTTTCTTTCCAGTTGAATTTCCATGAAGGCGTTTTTCCATACCCCCTTATACTGTCCACTCAGCAGCCCCTAGCCCTTGCGGGGACCCGCGACGGCTTTTCAGGTGACACCAGGCGAAAACTACTAATCAATTGACGACGGTGCGGGGCCCTGGGCGGTTGCCCGGTCTGCCCATGCCTGGAGCCACCCCTGCCAGGCTGCCACTCAGTTGCAGTATTCGAAGCATGCATCTTCAGTATCATTATGTATCTTAAGGGTAAATGTTAAGTTTCGCAGAGACTTAATGTGAGATGCAAACTTACTTTGCACTTTGAAAGAAGTATGAAAGAGAATTCAAAGTCTCATACTTCGATATGCGACACTGAAATGTTACAAAAGCTGCTGAAAATTGATATCGCTGAAGATATTGCTTACGAGAACATAGTGAGGAACCGTACATTACACAGTAGTTTGTTCAACCATAATCTTCCAGTACTTTAAAATTTTAGAAATTGAGCGATTTTCTGATTTTCAGAGTTATCTTAAAACCCAGGCGGAAGATGGTGTGTTACTATAGCTCAGTTTGTGGTAAATAATAGTGTCAAGAATTAGCCTGAATCCATGATAGGTTACACTGAGTTTTTTTGTTTTTTTTAAGATAACTAGATCGTAATCGATTTACTCCTTGTTATTCATTACATGCATTTAGAAGTTTCCAATGAACATTACCAGTGTTTAAATGTGTTTCCGTTGTCTATGATCAGGATAAAAACCAAGGTAAAATACAATTAGTATATCCTGAAATCTTCGGAATTGTTTGACTGTCATAACTCTCAATCTATGGTTCCTCACAGTGTTGAATTTCACTCAAGGCTATATTCATTGCCGATGACCCACTAAGTGACGTGTGCGGAATATTCAACTTTTACTTTGCCTGTGTAGTGGAATCCAACTTCGACATCGTAATTCTTAGAGATTCTACGTCCACAGTCAAGGCTAAATTTATGGTGAAAACCATACAAAGTCAAAACGTAATCAGGCTTATAATTTTTGATTTATCGGTTGAATGACATGCAGCCATGCACTCACCCAACTATCATAATCTAGGACCAGTGTAAAATATAAGCAAGCACGCTAAATTCTTACCGGATCTGCCGCTATTAACTCGGTATTCTATACATAAAGAACACGGCTCAATCTTTTCAGGGTCCAAATTTCAGAATTCTGTCTAGCCCATAAGGCCTAAATGAGGAGGTCAAATAATGGCATGCCACTCAACCTCAGATAAAAGTAGCGGACAAGATTTTCGTACGAACAGCAGATGCTGAAATCTTTCCTTTCTCCAAACGTTATTTTCCCCAAAAACAAAGACGTTGGCTTTACTTATAATTAGCAGTAATGTTTTGAACAACATATCGCAATTTTCTATTTGTGCGATTCTTTCCTACCAAAATCACTCGAAAGTTGGCATGGCTTTTTGGCATTTATTTTCCCAGGTACACATATTAAAAAGTGGTCTGTATAAGTATTGAAACTGAAGTTTGAATGACGTTGAACGATGGTACCATGTACAGTGGAATTCATGGGGGAAACATAGCAAAACATTAAGTGTAATTAGACAGAGTCTGTCCTTGCAGAAACATTCGGGAGTTTTCTGTCTCCGATGTTTAGTCATTCGGAAGTTTTCTGTCTCCGATGTTTAGCCATTCGGGAGTTTTCTGTCTCCGATGTTTAGTCTTGACGTCGATACTTACTCATCTTTCGGACCGGAGCTGCTTCGTAACACATGAAGCCTCTTTCTTTGGGCATTCTGTTGGCGTGGTTCTTATTAGTCGATAAAGCAGAGACCAACCTGATATCAGAATAAGTTAGTAAAATCATTCAATGCATTGATTATGACACGCTTTCCAACATACCAGAAATTATTACTCAAGTCATTAGGATGATGGATGCGGAATAAATCTCCCTCCTGTGTCCTTACCTTTGACCCCATTTCCATGATATTAAACAAAACTAGTTCAGTATACCTCCGGAACAACAGACTAAAGTTTTTTCGCAATTGAATCATTTTTAGTCAAGTTATGAGGATAATAGCTGTGGAATAAATCTCGCTCCTGTGTTCCGACCTTTGACCCCATTTCCATAATATTAACCAGAATTGGTTCAGTATACCTCCGAAACAACATGCTAAAGTTTTGTTGTACTCGAAGCTCGAAGCAGTTTTAGTTAAGTTATGACACATAAAGGCAATAGAATGGATCCCGCTCATATGTCCTGACCTTTGGCCCCATTTCGCCTATTTTCAATAAGGTTCGTCCCCAGGTGGTCCCCTACCAGACACTAAAATTTCATCGAAATCGAACCATGTTTACGTAAGTTACGACCCATAAGAGCAACAGAATGGATCCCACTCCTATGTCCTGGCCTTTGACCCCATTTCGCCTATTTTCAAAAGGATTTGTCCCCAGATTGTCCCCTATACCACATACTAAAATTTCATCGAAATCGAACCATTGTTACACGAGTTATCATGCGGACGGTCAGACAGACAGACGGACAAAGCTGTAGCATATACGCTTCTTCAACCTACGGTTGGAAAGCGTACAAAATTGTATTTTTGCAGGTTCCTATGTTACTGGAGTAGGGAAGCAAATAAATAAGTAAACAAATTGAAAAATAACAACTCGCTTATCTAGTCGCACGTAATATCTTTATTCCTCTGATTGGGGGAAATAAGAAAATATTGATCTGTCAAAGTATATGGTACTTCCAGCGGGGAGACGGGTACTTTAGATTTCTGATTACATTTTTTCCGCCAAAATCCATTCTATTTCTTTCTTAGCTAAGTGTCTGGTGAAATCGTCTTACACACTTCGAAGTCCCGAGTTTGTTCTCTTTTACAACCACCGTGGTTTTTTCCTTCCAGTTCTTTCTCTCTGCCTCTTGAAAGAAAGATGTTGCGCATGACATAAGAAGTTGCTAATTGGTGGGGACCAATTCTCACGAGGGCCATCTTCGAGACATTTTGTCCTTTCTACAGCGGGGATCAAAGGAAGTGGGGACGGGAGTCGTTGCTATTGTTCCGTTGGTGGTCACTGTCAACGAAGAAATCATTTTGCTGAAAGATCTGTTAAGGTTGTCCTAGCGACGGGTTTTATACGCAGCAGAGAACGGACAACGCTACCCAATCACGTCGGGCACTGCGTGACGTAACACGCTGGCGTGGGGTATTTTTCCTCCACGGGACAGACGACGACGGGATAACCTAGTCGTGACCCAAAAGTGTGAGGATATCTACTCGCGTAACAATGCAGTGCGTTTCAAAAAGTGTAAAAACACGTGTTTCAAAGAAGAAACTACGTGTTTTATGACTTGTCAAATACTTGGAAGAAGTGGAAGAAGAGGAGGATTTCATACTTGAACGGTTCCACAATAGAAAACCAATTGGTGCGATGTATTTATGTCGGGAAAAAGAAGGAATGTACAGAAGTTTGATAGAAAACCATTTGCTCGATGATGAGCTTAAGTTTAAAGCATATTTCAGATTCACAAGGGAGCAGTTTAATTTCATTTTGACTCTTATTGAAGGTAAAATAGCCTGCAATTCATATAATCGAGTGAAGAAGCCAATTACACCTGCAGAAAAACTTGCCCTCACTCTGAGCTGAGTAACTAAACGAACATGTATTATTAAAACAAATCTTTGTGCAATCGTGGATCGTTTTTTATTAAGTATGTATACACTAGAATTGTTACTACATTAAAAAATTATATGCAATATAGCAGTGAATAATTCTGAAAGAGTAATTTTTGAGGGTGTAGAATCGACAAAAAACACGCATTGAAACAGGATAAAAATTTTGCCCAAAGTACACTGCTGGCCACCCAAAATGCTACACCAAGAAGGACACGAGATAACAAAGCCAGATTTACTGGACACATAACAACAGATACAAAGATGAAACGATTGAGCTTACAGGCCCGTGCGACTTGCGGAACACACATGCATCAATAGTTCGTGTGGCCCCCATGACTGGCAATAACGGCCGCTACACGCCGCGGCATCGAACGAAAGAGGCTTTGGATGTGTGCTTGGGGTATTTCGGTTTAGGCTGCTTCCACACGTTGCCACAGTTCATCAGGCGTAGCCGCGGGTGGTGCTTGCCGGGCCACACAGTTGCCGATCAGCGACCAGGCGTGTTCGATGGGCGACATATCGGGAGAACAGGCTGACCACGACAGCAGTGACACCTGGTGGGCCGTGAAGAATTGTTGCACGATGCGTGCCACGTGCGGGCGCGCATTGTCCTGCTTAAACGTGGCCGCTAGCAGGTCCTGCAGGTAAAGGAGGACTACAAGCTCCAAAACGTCGGAGATGTAACGGTGGCTGTTGAGTGTACCTGTGATGCGTATCAGAGGGGTGCGGGTGTCATATCCAATTACGCCACAAACCATAACGCCCGACGACGGACCGGTATGGTGATGCATAATGCAGGCGTCATACAGTCTCTCGCGGGTCCGACCATCGTGGTTTTGCAGACAGAAGCGGGATTCGTCGGAGAAGACAATGTCGTTCCATTCCGTAGTCCAGGTGCGGCGTTCAACGGCCCACTGCCGCAGCACTCGCCGGTGGTGTAACGTCAATGGTAATCGAAGCAACGGGTGCCGTGCGACAAGTCCCCGCTCCTGTAGACGACGTCGAACGGTACGTGCTTACACAGGTTGTTGCGCAACCCACCCTGATTCCTGCGCTAACGTTCGTGATGTGGCGGTGCGGGCCGTCAATGCCCGCCGCACAACATGCCGGTCCTCTTGTTCGGTGGTGTGCCGCGGTTGCGACAATAGCTCACGTCGGCCGTCAGCTCCTCCTTAACCCACCGGATCCATACTGGCCTCACTGTGACTAGATGTCGTCCCACACGGGCGCCGATGTCTCGGTAGGATAAACCGTTGTCGCGATAAGTCACTATTCGTCCTATGTCGAACTCCGAAACGTGCTGGAATGACTGCCGTATTCTGCGACGAGGCATCACAAAGCTTCCCACGCAGAGGTCCGGCAGCACAACACACTTCCACTAATTACACCCCGCCGTCTGTACACTCTTTTTATAGTGCTTCTCGGAGGCGTGCCGGGTGCACATGATTTGCATATGCCCTGCAATGCTAATCGTTTGCATGTCCTCTCGCGGGTGACGCATACTAAGCATTTTAGGCCAATCGGATGCTTCCTTCTTGGTGTTGCCTTTGGGGTGGCCAGCAGTGTATTTATTTTTACTCGTTACTGTCGCTGAGGGCTTATGCAAAAGCGTCTCTGAGGATGTTTCTTTCTGGAGTTGAATACTGTTCGATTAAATAGGATTTCTACCAACCAATTCTATTAACTGCTCAGGGTTGGAAGCTGAGAAACGATCCAATGGCATTGTTAAAAGTAATAGGTTATTAATAAACGAAATAAAACGAACTATCTTGGTGAATGAATTATACTAGCGTGCTGCTTGCTACTGAATTGACTGCTCTCAAAGCAGTTACCTTATCACGCCGGGCTTCTCATGTTGGCGGAAAACCAGTTTCTTCTTTCTAAGAAAACAGTCTGTGTTCTTTCCATTGTAGAAGTGGGGAGAGTAATGAGCTCGACGTTTTCCGTTCACCGCTGCCTATAAAACCCGTCGCTAGGAAAATCCGCCTTTAAGCGTTTTCTTTTTTCTCCGAAGGCGAATTGCTATCAGTTGTTTTCGTTGTATAAACCCAAGTCACTATTTAATGATATCTCCAATATGTCTATATAATAATTCACTAAGTAAATAACTAACACGCCAGATACGAATTTTCTGTGTGCTCCAGAAATTTATAGTGATAAACCTTCTTGTTCATGACAAATAATTTTGATGGCGCTACTTTTTCACCTTTGTTTTCAATCATCTCAGTACAGTGGACTTTGTCCTTTGCCATTTGCGTTCCGAGAGAGACAACTCCAAAGGTCAAAGTTGTTTGCTGAAAAATTCACGTCTGTGCAAGAATAAGTAATACACACACTAAGAGCAAACTACATTACGACTACCCCTATGAGAAGGGTATTTAGTAAGGGTCCAATGGGCCTTGGCCCCTCTCGAAAGTGTTTAATTTTTTATTTATTTTTTGGTGAAAATACGACTTACATTAGAAAAAAATTTTTTAATTTAATAAAAATACACGAACTTACATTTTAAAAAATGCATGAAGTTATATTAGATAAAGTGCTTTAATTATTTTCCTTTAAGCGTTTCATTTTTTCTCCGAAGCTGAATCGCTATCAGTTGTTTTCGTTCTATAACTGGTGGATTTCAAAAAAATTCATTCTTCGTCGCCACCCAAAAAAATTCTGTATAGGCTCTTGACCCCTATGCAAAGTGGGTTACACCCGACACTGGCATAACGAGGAGGAAGGCGAAGAATATAGTGTTACGGCGGAATTCTCCGTATTCCAGTAACATACCGTATTCTTTACTTTTTTCCTCAAATTTGATTATATTTTTTTTTATTTTTCTCAAAACTTTTCGATTCAACCTCAGTGCGTATTTACTTGCGAAAAGGTATGGATTTCAGATCAGTTTCAAAAGGACCAAGTTAGAACTTTACATTATTTTAATTAATCTTCGTCACGATAATTACCGGACTTTCTAATAGGTTAGTCCACCGAACTTCTTTCAATTCTCTTTCTTTTTCGCTTTTCTTTCTGTTCCTGTCCGATCCGTAGGAAATGCTCGCCGCCAACCAGAAAGGGGGGAAGGAAGGATAGAAGGAGGCCCGAGATGGCCAGAAATTCCCTCATACACGGAATACAAGACATACAGAAGATTCACCACGTTTCTAGCGTGTTCCAAGGAAAGGAAGTCATACGCCTTAAAGGGGGTGTAAGCCTTTCCAAAAACCTTTACAGCGCGGTACGCCTCGCCGACTCCCTGAAAGGGCGAAATTCTCGAATTCGGCACGCAGCAAAATTCCGTACGTGACTTTTGCTCATCTTAGAAACTAGGTGCGACGCTACATAAAAAGGTTGGAATGCAATATTTCAGTACTGATAGCGTCCTCTGTAAAGGGGAGCTTCCACGAATCTTCAGCGAGATTTTTCAGAGCGATACACAAATCGCAAGCCCCAGGACCCGCGAGAGCCAATGAAGCAACCCGACGCCATTTTGGAAGGTAGGCAGTCACAATACCTTCGCGCCGGACGCGGGGACGCCGGAAAGGGTTCGGAAAACAAGAGTGTCCAGACTGACGAGTTCAAGCAGTTCACAGAGAGAGTCCACGGAGGCGGTCAGAAGTTTTGAAGTAGTCAGGAAGTTCTTTCGCGGCAGCACAGAGAAAGAAATTGGGAAATCAGTCATGTAGAGAGTAAGCATAAATGTAGTCAGTAAGGAGTCGCAGTCAGAAGGGCTGATGAGGAAGTTAGAAGGCGTCAGTATCTAGCCTAGGTATCCACCCAAACCTCGGCGGCTCCTACTACGATGTTAGTGAGGGTAAGATGCTTTTTTACTCATACATTTCCGAAGTCATGCCTCATAGCTTTGCATGTGCTATGCAGGGTCAGTTTCCTAATGGTCTCAACTATAATTTAACACGCGTATCTCTAGCGCACCGTTTCCGCGGCTAAACTCATGTAACCATAACGATAAAACCAGGTTACCATATATCTATGTTGCATATTACAGTTTAATGGAACTTCGGATGTTTATTTAATGATAAAGAACAAAAAATTGTGCACATTTCGGCCATTAAATTAAAATAATCGCACTACGGCGAATAAGACGTAGTAGTGGTTCGCCATTCTTATAAGGGGGCGGTAATAATAGGCTAGGGGAGTGTATGTAAGAGGTTGTTGGTTTAGTTGAAAGCGAAGTTACGGGTGTGATAGTTATAGCCAAGGATTTATCGGAGTTTACGAAAGGCTATATTGTGAGCGCAAAGAAGGGTTGGTGCGCCGCTATCAGAAACGGTGACACTTGTTGTTTTTCTTCTAGGGACCTCCGCTGTTTAAGTTTACCTGGGGTGGTGCCAAAGTAAGGAAAATAACCAACTGGAGGCACAACTGTAAGGGAAGGCGAAAGGTGCATTCGAGATGTGAGCAACGGGTGGGTCACCTCATACAGGGCAATCGGTGGAACTAGTTTCGTAGTTGAAGGCCCAATAGAAAATCGGTCTCATACGCCACCCTTCCCTGAAAACAGTCCCTCGACGTAAACGACTGCCCTGATGGCGACGAGGATTAAACGATTTTGGAAGCAGGTACGCTCTTCCGATGAATTACGATATGTACTCTATTCTGCCAATGGTTGATCCGTATTTTGCGTAATGAGGCTATGGATATCATGTCATCGACTATCCAGGCTGGTGGGGCTGTTATATGATAAGGAGCATGATTAGTTGGCCTGTGCAGGAGGCCCTGGTACGTGTGGACCGACGTATTGATTCCGGTTACTATCAGAGACAGCTTGAGGACGATGAAAAACACACCACAATGTTGTAAATCCATGCAGAGGGGAATGGAATTATCCGGAGAGAAGAGGCCCTTTGTCATCGTGCTTGAAATGGATCGCGAACATAGTGCTGCTATGAGACATCTCAAATAGCCTCCAAATTCGTCCATCTCAGCTCAATTGATGATTTATGGAATAATATCGAACCCCTGGTGGGGTAACAGGCAACATCACCCAGCTCCCGGAACTGTAATACACTGGCGTGCAAAAATTAATGACGAGACGTTTTTTCGAATGTAACATCGTGCAGAAGTGTTCCACATCGACTCAAGTCATACCATAAGATCCCCAAGATGTAACAATATGGGACAAGTGACCAAAACCGTCCAAACAAGGAATCCAAAGGATACAAAGGCACTTTATTGAAAATGTAGCTTTGAGCACAACTGGACAGAAGACAGAAACGTCCATGTGACAGGCGGTTGCCAAGAAAAATCCAGTCTTTAGTAGGGGATATGATCACCCCTGACTGCGTTGAAGAATTTACAACGTCTGCCCATGCTAAAGACGAGGTTGTCAAGGAGCTGTTCAGGCATCGCGGCCCATTCCTCTTGTAGCGCCAATCGCAGCTGCGGAATCGTTGCTGGCGGCTGGTGACGTGCTGCCAAGCGTCTCCCGAGAAGGTCCCATACGCGTTCGATTGGATTTAGGTCCGGGGACCTTGCGGGCCAATCCATGCGTTGAATATCTTCTATCTCCAACAGCTCTGCGACAACCACTGTACGATGAGGTGTAGCGTTGTCGTCCATGAAGAGGAACTCAGAATCCACAGCACCTCTAAACAGACGCACGTGAGGTAGGAGAACCTCGGTATAATAGCGGACAGCAGTGACTGAACCTCCTTGGAAGATGTGGAGGTCAGTACGGCTACCAAGCATGATACCGCTCCAAATGAGAATTCTGCCATTTCCAAACCGATCCCTTTCGATGATGTTGGAGGCGTGATTGCGTGTTCCCTGCTCTCTCCCGATGTGTATACGTCCAGAATCGCTCGTGAGACTAAATCGGCTCTCATCCGTAAAAAGAACTCGACCCCATTGCTGATGTGTCAAGTTCTTGTGTTCCTGGCACCACACAAACCGCCGTCTCCGATGAGCAGGCGTTAATGGCACACACCGTACTGGTCGTCGTGCAAATATACCACCTTTGTGCAGCCTCCTGGCCACGGTAAAACGCGATAATGGACTTCCAGTTGTCTGTTGCATGTGCCTTGTGATTTCTCCTGGTGTCTGCCGTCTGTCTCTTCTCGCCTGTAGGACAATATACCGGTTGTCCGCCGCCGTGGTTGCTCATGAACGACCACTGCTAAACTCTCGGACAGCTGTTCCTGTCGTTTAAAATGATCTCCAAGCTCGTGAAACGATGTTGTGAGCGATCCCGAACTTCTCGGCCACACTAGTCACGCTTCGACCTTCTTCCAACTTCCCAATGACGCGACCTCGGGTAAAGTCATCCAGATGTCGTCTACTGGATTGCTTGTTGGCCGTATCACACGGTGGCAGCAACTCGATGTCGTTCAAACCGATGTACACCGTGCAATAGCTTTCACCGAATTGCTGAGCGTACGCCGCCCATGTGCTTTATACCCTTCCGACACTCCCCCCTACGTTATGCTGCATATATGCGCATGCCCTACCGTACCGGACCCTAGTCTATCTCCTGAGTGGTCTTTCGGTCCGTTCACCCTGCTCGTTCCGCTGTTATGCTAATTTCTCCTCTTCGTCCTTAATTTTTGTACACCAGTGTACAAACAGCTTAGTGAAAATCCTGCAAATATGTGGCGTCAGTGAATAAACAGATATCGCTCTTTCCACGTTTTAGCAACACACGGCAACCGAAAAATTGTTATTTGGTCACCGCTAGGGAATCGGATCCCAGATCTCTCGATATCTAGCCGAGCACGTTAGCCTTACCTCCATTCAACTGTACGGACACCTCGTGGAGTAGATGCCCTGCCAGATGGGGACCTTTTCCCAGTAGGAAGGAGAACCCATGAGGTATTAGGTACGTGGTCGCAATTCAGTGAGCACTCAGTGTATTTCCAAACATTATTTAGACTTAGTTAATTTATAAAATTATTGGAAAATGAAATATAAATCAAGTCTGCAATTATGAAAAGGAAATCCGAAACGGGCAAAGTTAAGGAGTGAGAGTCATTGATGCATAAACTTTCTTTAGATTCCTTTGCTTTTTTTCTCCCCTGTTACATTTTACCAGGTCGACGACTTTTGTTTTTCACGTGCTAGTCACACCTTTCGCACACTTTGGCAGTGTTCTGTCCCCGTGCTTGTCTCATCACTTCTTATGTTGGCAGCATCGTTTGCACGTGGTCCCCGACTGTTACACGCAGCAGGTGCTCCTACATTAGATTAGTCCAAGTGTCAAGATCAAAAGTGAAACCTTGACACAATTTCGGCAGGCATCGCAAAGCTGGATAGGTTTTCGAGACAATCCCTCTTTCTTCTTTTATTCTCTTTTTATTTTAAATGCTTTTTGGCACCAGGAACTGATAAACGGCTTCGGCGAAACAAAGTCATAAAAAAAGGGGTCGCAGGGGAGGTAAAAGGTCTTATCATGTGACTCTCACGTGCGTGCGTGCATTTGGCACCGCTTCCCAAGCCTTCGAACGTGTTTCTCCTGTAGCAACGGCGGTTGCGAAATAGAACTTTCTCCGATCTGATGAGTGTCGCACACTGCCTTGCAAAGATAACCTCCGTCTTTGACTTTCTGTCATAGTCCTGGTTCTGAGGACAGAAAGGCTTAACTGCTGACACCTCCTCACAAAACTCGCTGGTCGCTGAAGTCACCAAGGGCAGAATCGCTCGGTAACATACTAGAATTGGGATCTTCAAATGTTACTACGGCTGACAAGTTTTAGTTCACACTGACTTCTAAGATCACTGACTTTAAAGGTCATAGACTATTCTATAACAGCGAATGCTTGGGTTCTGTTACTTTGTTGCGATCATAAAAAAAGAAATAAAATTATTCGATACATCCAATTGTTTGGGAACCTTCGTTATTAAAAAAGCTAAACAATGAGTAAAACATTTTGTTCTGGAAATTTTAATCAGGTGGTGTTCCTTGTGTAGAATAAACAGATGAAAATTAATCGTTCTGCTATCCCTTTGCGTTTCTGTTGAGCTCAAATCTGGTTTAGATCTATTATTTCCATAGCAGGAACCGAGCAGGAAGCATAAAATACATTTATTACGCTAGTGCTTTAAAAAAATTCACATCAAGAGAACTTTTTCAAACTCAAATTTTCCTCACATTTTCCGAAATTTCTTAATGCATGCAAATACAAATTCGCAAGTATACAAATATGATGCCCTTCATTGAAACTAAATGACATAGATTTCTCCTGTGTTATACGTTAATTCGGGTGTTTTGATGAATATTAAATTTCGAGATTTTGTGTAATGTATGCAACTTTAAACATGAAGACTGTCTCAACATGTATTTGCTTTTTTGTGACGCATATAAATAAACTGAGTAGGTACTAATGCAGCGAAGGTACCCAAGGTACGTAAGCAAGTGTTTGGAAATGGTAGCAGTTTTTTGAATATTCTTTATTTTAGATCCCTCAAAGATTAGAAAGGCAATCACTAATAAGTTTTTATTTTAACAATGATTTGCTACCAGTTTCCATTATCTGCTTATATTCTCTAATAAGATGTATCATATTCTGAAATGAGTATATAAATATATTGTATTCTGAAATGAGTCAGCGAATGCCGACGGCCAATTTAAGACTCATCTCTCTTTAAAGGTAAAGACACGCAAGACCAGTTCTATTTCAATGTAAAAAACTTGGTCACGTAAATTTTAACAATTTTCTTATAATTCAGCAGACGTTTTTGTAGGATACTCAATCACGTAATTAAAGCAACCGACTTATGCAACTTCACATGTTAGGTCCAAACCGCCACTTTCGGATCGACAGTTTGACTGCAGTTGTAAGTACGGCTATACATGCGATATATTCTTTCAATATGTCAATAACATGCAGCGCACTTGTGTGACAAAGAACACTCTTTCCACATAGTGGATTTATTCATTAAAACACTTTCCTGTGGTTTAATTCTTATTTAATATTGAGAATGCTGTTTCTGCGCAAGTTTTAAAGGCAATATGATATCAGAATTAGCTATGCAGCTTCTTTCCAGAAAAATTAGTATGATTCCAGGTAAGCAAAACAAACCACAGACAAACCCCAGCAATTTTTGGTTATCTTATTTTTGCAAATAGAAGAGGAGAGAAAATCATTTTCCAGTCCCATCAGCTGCATCGATAAACATAAATCCGTCATTCTTGTTATTGATTAAGACTAAAGTTGCATTTCGCTCCCACTGTCCAATCAGATTCCGGTACTTTCTCATTAGTTGATTGAAACCAACTGTTTAACATCACAGTTGATTTCGCAAGCCATTTATTGATGTGGTTCTGTGAAAGCAATATTACACCGAACTACTGGAAAGTTTTACCGCTGACAGAAACATATTTGTCACCGAAATAATAAATAAGTACGACTATGCTTGAAATTTTCAGGCGAGAAGCCTCATTTCTGATTCTATTAGTTGGCATGGCAGAACCCTTCCAAAAGTTGAAAACAGGTGGTTATTGACTACGTGCCAAGAGCTTTTCGTCCGATGTTTCCAAACAAAACTAGTTTGACTTCGACACAATTAAACATGAGATACTGCTACCTCTAAGAGAGAAAAAACACCGAACTTAATAAAAAAACTAGCATTGAAACCTGTAATGGACTGTTAGTTTCTGGTCGTAATTTTTTGTTGTTGTTGTTGTTGTTTTCCCCATTGTAGGCTGTTCTAAAGTCGTATGAGGACAGAATCCTGCAAACAGCTGGAAAATTTAGGGAAACGTCTACTGCTGGTGACTGAAGATCCAAAAATCTTGCCTACCAAATTGCATATCTGGCTTTGAAGGAAGTAAGTAAGATGGTACTGCTGTCAGTAGTGGATAGGAAATAGATGAATCATTTTTTCCTTTTTTCTTTTATTCATTTTCTGTGAAAATATTTATGAATATCTGCAATACTAACGCTAATTTTTGTGTTTCAGTGGTTATTCTTAATTAGACATTTGAAGCACCAGTGTGGGCGTGAAAGGGAAAACTATGACACCTCGAACGCGCTCTTCCTGCATATGACGGATACCGCATTAAACTCCCTCTGCAAAGGGATAAAAATGTAATTCCGTACAACAGCTAAACTTTTGGGTCAGTCCATATGTTTATACGAAAAAATAAGGCGACAGCAGATTTCACGGGATGCAATTTTGGAAAGAATAAACATTTCACTTTTACAGATATAAATGATCACTATGCTTAATTATTTTTTTTATGAACACCATGCTTATTTTTGTTTCATAGCACTAATGCTCATAGTTTAATTCAGTTGTAATAAGTACTGATCTAACTTGCAAATTTGTAGCTTTGTCGACTTTTGAGGACCTTCTCTTCTGGTTAATTTACAGTTCTTTGGAGAAAGAAGGTTATAAAATAATCATATGCATTCACCTTTATCGCAAGGTGGAGCAATGAAAAAAAAAGTAGCATTTTAATTCAGAGGTAGTATTACAGTATTAAATCTCAACAGATAACAAATTACATAACCTCCAGTATCAAAAATGTTTTCTGCGTGGTCTGCAAATCCGTAAAAACAAAATGATTTTAATTAAAAGTAAAAAATCACTGAAGGAGTTGTTTAGTAATAATTTTTCTGAACTATAATTTGCTGTTTATCTTCCTCCTCTTTTGTTTTTTTCTTATTTCTATCTTTTTTATCTGAATTTTGGAATTTTCTTTGTTTAGTTTTACTGATACAAGCGTAAATGCTAAGGGCCGTCCAGCTAGCGTAGTGGTTTAAGCGCTGGCTTCTGATCATCCGTCTTAGATGGGTCCGTGTTCGAATCTCGGTGAGGCATGGATGTTGTCTTTGTCTTACGGCACTAGCTCTCTCCCTTCCTTGGAACCCGTGGCTCTAAATTAGGGACGAGTGACTGTTCATAGCCCACCGAGTAGCTCACGGTGGTGGTTACATCCCCAGTCAAAAGAAAAATGTTGTAGGGCGAACTATGGAGAGTGAGTCGAAAGTTTTGCAATATTTGCATAAACGCATGTGCTGCGGCGGGTATGTCACGTGTTTAAACTACTTCAAGTCGTGCACTGCAGTCAGTTGAAAGGGATATAAAGTGGTAGTCGTTGCTGTGAACAGCATTGCATGTCGTCGTTCTGTCTATGGTTAGAACGCCTAAAAGATGAATAATCACGACCGGCTAATAAATGAACTTTTATTTTACGAGTTTGAATTCCGCCCTAAAACTGCTCAAGCAACACGAAACATTTGTCATGCAAAGTTTCCGTGGACCACTGCATCGCAACCAGATGGTTCAAGAAATTTTGCTCAGGTGACAGAAACCTCGACGATCACCCAAGGTCAGGCAGGTCGCGAACCGTGGATTCGGAGGCCGTACGTCAAGCCGTAGAGGCAAATCCAACAACCAGTACTCGGAGATTATTAGACGAGCTGGGCATATCCCATACCACCGTGATACGTAACCTTCAGGACCTCGGCAAGGTCTACAGGAACTGCCTCATTGTCCCTCACGAACTGACTCCAGCTGAAGCAAACCGTCGATGGGAAGTGTTCACGAAACTCTTAGCAAACCCCGCGCGATGCACGTTTCATCAAGAGAACTGTTACGTACGATGCAAAGTGGGTCTATTTTCGTAATCCTAACACACAACCGCAGTGGTTGAGCCCGGGCCAGCTTCCAGAACCTGTTGCCAAACGTGGACGCTTCGGACACCAGGCGGTGCTCTGCGCCTGATGGAATTTTGAGGGGATAATTCATTACGAATTTGTTCCAAATGGTCGGACCATCAACGCCAACCTCTACTCTGTACAACTGGAGAAGAACACGAACGCCGTTTTGGTGAACTACCCGACACTGGTGAACAGAAAATGCGCTCTCGTACGGCAGGACAACGCTGAGTCTCCTACCGCGCGAACGACCACGGGCAAGACACACTGGCGTGGAAAAACTAAGGACGAGACGGTTTTTCGAATGTAACGTCGTGCAGAAGTCCTTCACATCGACTTAAATCATACCATAAGATCTCCAAGATGTACGAATATGGGACAAGTGAGCAAAACCGTCCAAACAAGGAATCCACAGGATACAAAGGCACTTTATTGAAGAGGTAGCTTCGAGCACAACTGGACAGAAGACATAAACGTCCATGTGACAGGCGGCTGCCAAAAAATCCAGTCATTAGTAGGGTATATCATCACTCCTGACTGCGTTGCAGGATTTACAACGTCTGTCCATGCTGAGGACGAGGTTGTCAAGGAGCTGTTCCGGCATCGCAGCCCATTCCTCTTGCAGCGCCAATCGCAGCTGCGGAATCGTTGCTGGCGGCTGATTACGTGCTGCCAAGCGTCTCCCGAGAAGGTCCCACACGTATTCGATTGGATTTAGGTCCTGGGACCTTGCGGGCCAACACATGCGTTGAATATATTCACTCTCCAACAGCTCTGCGACAGCCACTGTACGATGAGGTGTAGCGTTGTCGTCCATGAAGAGGAACTCAGGATCAACAGCACCTCTAAAAAGACGCACGCGAAGCAGGAGAACCTCGGTAAAATAGCGGACACCAGTGACTGAACCTCCTCGGAAGATGTGGAGGTCCGTACGGCTACCAAGCGTGATACCGCCCCAAACGAGAACTCCGCCACCTCCAAACCGGTCCCTTTCGATGATGTTGGAGGTGTGATTGCGTTTTCCCTGCTCTCTCCAGATGTGTATACGTTCAGAATCGCTCCTCAGACTAAATCGGCTATCATCTGTAAAGAGTACACTACCCCATTGCTGATGTGTCCAGCTATTGTGTTACTGGCACCACAGAAACCACCGTCTCCGATGAGCAGGCGTTAATGGCACACACCGTACTAATCGTCGTGCAAATAGATCACTTTGTGCAGCCTCCTGGTAACGGAAAAACGCGATAACGGACTTCCAGTTGTCTGTTGCATGTGCCTTGCGATTTCTCCCGCTGTCTGCCGTCTGTCTCTTCTCGCCTGTAGGACAATATACCGGTCGTCCGCCGCCGTGGTTGCTCGTGGGCGATCACTGCTAAACTGTCGGACAGCTGTTCCTGTCCTTTGAAATACTCTACAAGCTTGTGAAACGATGCTGTGAGCGATCCGAACTCTTCGGTCACTCTAGTCACACTTCAACCTTCTTACAACTTCCCAATGACGCGACCTCGGGTAAAGTCATCCAGATGCCGTCTACTGGATTGCTTGTTGGCCATATCACACGGTGGCAGCAACTCAACGTCGTTCAAACCGATGTACACCGCGCAATAGCTTTCACCGAATTGCTGAGCGTACACCGCCAGTGTGATTTATACCCTTCCGACCCCCCCCCTACGTCATGCTGAATATATGCGCATGACCTACCGTACCGAGTGGCCTTTCGGTCCGTTCTGCGTGCTCGTTCCGCTGTCATGCTAATTTCTCCTCTTCGTCCTTAATTTTTCCACACCAGTGTATAAAACAAATAACAAGTGAATAAAGTAATACTGAAAGAAGATAGAAATACTCGGGGAGAACGTGATCTGAGCAGCTGTTTATGTCTTGAAAGGGAAGTGCAACAAAGATCGAAACCTCAAAGATTATAGGAAAGAACTCTCAATGTAGAGTAAATTGATAAAGAAGAGAAAGTTGCATTCCATTTGAAAATCAGAAAAATGATAATGAAGAATAAAAAAATCAAGCGCTTAGAACCAGACAAAATTCAGTTTCGAATGCACTACTCAACGTAGAAATTTCCCTATCCGGCAAGAATAAGCGTGCAAGTTTGTAGGTATATGCAGGCAGGTAGAATATGGAGGTCGTTCGAATATGCGACCAGTCGCATGAATGGTGCGAAAAGTAAAAGAGAAAACACATCCTGCAGAAGCCGTGTCGTGTGCCATGCTCCAGGTTGTACGGAACGAAGCAATGAAGGTTTGAAGGCTGATATAGCTTATCCAAGAACCGAAGACGTCCCGTAGATATCGTCACTAAACCTGCCATAAGTCGAACGCGTTTGGGAGAGGCAGGAGTGTAGGCCTCCTTGAAGCTGCTTGGTCGCTTCGCCGCGCCTCGGCCGACGCGTATTTGGATGCCAGAGCAGTTGGATGTCATTGGCAACAGTGGTTACGAAAAAGTCGCCAGTCACCGTAAAGGGATCGGTGTAATCAGACGAAATCATCTTGCATCGTTCGCCATTTCTTCGTCAGGAAGTCGCAGTGCCACAAGCTACTGCAGAGTGCCTTCGACTGGCTGTAGTGTCGACTATGGATATCATTTTACGGCTCGGACGGGGAACCGAAGATTGGCGGAGGCAGGTCTGTGCTTCTCTCAGCCATTGTATATACTACCACTGACTGTAACGCATACCCGAACTCGACTGGAGGTGTGTCATATCAGAGCTGCGTGCCTACAGAAGTGGCACGATGTCGGTCGTGTTCAGCGGTAAGTCCTGTCTGACTCGGTGCAGACTATCGTCGAATCCGCGACTGGAGACGACGCGTCCACAGGAAGGACATAGCTGTTGTCCTCGAGCATCACACTTCGCGCCAACTGGACATCCTTCTATGTGCTATCATTTGTTAAGATAGCCGGTCAACTCTGATACGCATGAGGGCTACGGTGGCTGCCCGTGTTGTTGCCGTTTCAGAGTGGTATTACAGAGACCATTTTCTAGCAAGATGACGCTCAGCCACACACAACTAACATTTTCCAAGCGTACCTACAAGGCGTCCATATGCTTTCGTGACTAGCAAGATCTCTGGAACTATCACCCATCAAGAATGTATGAGACCCCATTAGAAGATGGTTCCAAATACCGCAGGACAGCCTTAAAGGGCTTTAATATTCCATGTCGCACCTTTCATCGGATTGCATTTCACAACATGGTGACCACGCAAGTTATTGAATGATGTCACGTGATTATGTCCTGTAGCCTTTCAAACTAATATACTGTCTTGGAAATTGAATCATGGTATTATCCATCTCAAATTCTGTCGTGTCTGGTGATTTTCGACTATTTGGTTCACTCTTTCTGTGTTGGAAAATTTCAGTGTCAAACAGTGTATCAGATGACACACATCATTAGTTCTGTTAGTTTCTGACAATGATTCTTTCGATCATGATAACGTTCTTCAATATAGTAGGGGCGACGAACGCAACACTTTGCTCACTTTCTGACTGAGAATATTCAACAGTTTCTTCACTAGAGAGCGTAAATGCATATTTCATTTTTCTTGGTTTCACTTTTAAAAGTTTGCACTTTTTTTTTTTGTCTGATAGAGATTACAGCGAACAAAAGTTTACATATAATTTCCAATTTTCCATAACGTACAGTTTTGCCATTAGGCAAAGTAAGCGCATATTTCCTTTTACTCGAAATGAAAATGCGCATTCAAAATTGCAACTGAAAACTTCCTCTTTAATAAGCCACCTCTCACTACATAATATATTTCGCGCTCAAAATAGTACGAAATTTTTGCATTAAGCGGCATCTTAGTTTTCTCGATATCTTTGTTCCTACAAAAAGTCTCCACCTGATTCTTTTTGTTATTTGCATCGCATATCGTTTATAATGAAAAGCATATTATACATCCTGTCAAATTTTTCGCAACGCACTTATCTTGTAAATGTCGCATTTGAAAAATTACTTTCCCATCGCGTAGCTCCTGCCAGGAGGAATGTTTCGTGTATATTTCCTGCTGTCTCACAATGCCCACACAACTCTACCATTAGGGAAGTAAGTGCATATCCATATTTGAAAGAATATTTCCATTCTAAAAATCTTCTGTTGATAAGATAAATTTCACTATGAAGAACATTTTGCTCCCATTTTCTTCTTTAAGTTATTCAGTTTTCTGGGTGAATGTGTGAAGTTATATTATATTTTCCTTTATATCTGTGCTTCTAAATGCTCTATCTGGAAAATTCCTTGCCCGTGTCCTGGTAATCTTAGAAGCTGGCTTCTGACCATTCGTCGGAAATGGGACTGTGTTAATAGCATGGGGTGGCCTTTTTGTCTTATGGATATGGTTCTCTCTCTTCCATGCAAACATTGCCCATAAAACTGGGACGGGCAACTGCTTATATACCTCAGAGTTGCACGTGGTGGTCGTTACCCAGGTAGCACACTTACATCAGCCCTACGTAAAGCCGAAAACGTTGGCGAAACGTACAGTTACTACGATAGGCCTCCTCCATAAGTCTTGCTGGCCACTTACCAGCCTCCGGTAGGCACAGTGTACTAGCCAGCAATGATCCAACGTAAGGATGAACGTTTATATAACATTGTGCTAGCATTAAACCAATGTTTCATACAACATAAATCCATCAATCCTTCAACACTGAGCCACTCATACAACATTGAGCCATCGATCTAATAACATTACGCCAACACAACACACAACGTCAAACCATCGTTTGAATAACCTTGTGCCAACATCATTTACAACATTAAGCCATCGCTCATATAACATTGCGCCACTGTCGTAACGTCGAGCCGACGTCTTTATAACAGAGGCAGCGCATAAGACAACGTTGAACCATCATTTGCACAACATTGTACCAACATCTTTTACATCATTAAGCCATCACTCCCACAACCTGGAGCCACTGTTACAACGTTGAGCCATCAGTTTCATGACACTGTGCCAATGTATTACACAACATGCAGCCATCACTCCTATAACAATGTGCCAACTTCTTTATTGCAAGAATAGTACGTGTCCAATGTTCTCAGCAGCTTTGTATGTCACATCCTTTATGATTGTATCGCTACATTTTTACGTGGAAGTGTCGCAATGTAGTCTTTTGTCCCATACTATATATGTTGCAGTGCATGAATGAAAACGCATGATTGTATAAAAACAGGTGAGTCGGAAATTATCTATGTACAGTTTACATTAAGTTTTACTTCTGAGTATGTACAGCAAGAAATGTTACACATTCTTGTGCACATGAATATAGCAAATTTTTTTAGTGATGCACATGGAGGGGATATTTTGCTACGTAGCATACTGCGATGATTGAAAATATGGTAAAACCATGCTATAGCAAATTATGTTTATAACAATTCCTTGACTACGTACCATCCATTTTTCTGGTGTAAAAAAAAAACACTTCTGGAAATAATTATCGGCTGGTTATAAGGAAACCTGAATATAACAAAGCATAATTCACACACACACACACACACACACACACACACACTTACACTAAATTGATATAGAGTTTTCATTGTACTTTCAAGTATTTTAAAGTACTGAAAAAAAAAGAGAGGGTTAAGTAATGGTTTTCGTTCATGGAGTGTGTAAGCCTCCCCTCCTGCCTCTTTATTCTTTTGCTTCTTAGTCTAAAAATGAAAAGCCGGTAAATCTAATGTGGAACGTTAAAAAAAACATAGCTAAATATGACATACTTCGATGGTAAAATTATAACAGTGTTAATGCTGCAGGTGCTTGTATTGATGCAATGCTTTAGAATGAAAGTTTCTCAATTAAGTATATAATTCAGGTAATATGTAATATATGCAGTTCATTCATGAAAAATATAGTACATTATCACTAGTAGCTTAGACCAATGGTGTGAAAGCAGTGATATTAACAATAAAATAGTTTTCTAATCACACACACACACACACGCGCGCTTACTCTTTTACACTTTAACATTAAACTTTCATTGTATTGTGATATCCAGGTAGCTTTAGAACCTTCCAAAAAAATCCTTAGTTGATGACATTTTGCAGAATGAGGGTTTACCTTTTAACACTACTGAAAGGCAAAACTGCACACATGCAATTAGATAAACTTTAACCCATACCCATATGTTAAATAAAAATTTTGAAATTGCACTGATAAATACAACACACCAATCACAACTGATAAAACCTGAAAAAAAAAAGAAACATTTTTGAAATTCTGATTCACATTTATTAAGCTAAAATAATTATCATTGACACATTCCATATGTAACGTACCAGGAGATGTGACGTACCTGCCAGCAGGACGCACACGACAAAAAGGCAGATAGGAATCAGAATAAAATGTCTGCGTAGCTCAGTTGGTAGAGCGACTTGTTCCGGAATAAGCGTACTCGGGTTGGAATCCCGGCGTAGACCAAAAATGACGGAGAAATTCACTTCGTTATAATGGCGCCCGAACTACCCGGATGACCCGACCGTTCAAAATCTCGCATTGGTGTGATGCTATTTCCACACCGCGAGATAGGAAAAATATGAGCAGCACTTCGAAAGAAAAAGAAAAATAAGGGGAGATGATGTAACGTACCAGGAGATGTGACGTACCTGCCAGAAGGACGCACACGACATAAAGGCACATAGCAATCAGAACAAATGTCCGCGTAGCTTATTGGTAGAGCAACTTATTCCGGAATGAGTGGACCCGAGTTCGAACCCCGGCGCGGATAAAAATGACGGAGAAATTCACTTCGTTATAATGGCGCCCGAACTATCCGGATGACCCGACCGTTCAAAATCTCGCATTGGTGTGATGTTATTTCTACACCGCGAGATAGGAAAAATAAGAGAATCCTTTCTCCAGAACTTCGAAAAAAAAAAAAAAAAATAAGGGGAGATGATGTAACGTACCAGGAGATGTGACGTACCTGCCAGCAGGACGCACACGACAAAAAGGCAGATAGGAATCAGAATAAAATGTCTGCGTAGCTCAGTTGGTAGAGCGACTTGTTCCGGAATAAGCGTACTCGGGTTGGAATCCCGGCGTAGACCAAAAATGACGGAGAAATTTACTTCGTTATACATACTAAATCACACATGAAAAGTAAAAAGTGCTGGAACATAATGTTATATTCCCTAAAAGTAGGTTATTCATCTAAGTGTTATGGTGAGATGGCGATCAAGCTCTGTATGCGTTTCTACACCTGCCAGTCTAACTGTTGGATGCAATTGGATTTCCACAACGGTCCCTAAAGTGGAAACATAAAAAGGAAGGAAATAATTCCTTAATGCCCAAAACCACAAATATACACTGAAGAGCAATTGAATTTTAGAGACAGCTGGCGTTATGCAAATGTGGCGCTGTGGGCGGCCCTGTAAACGGAAATGACATGAGGTATGCAGCGATCCGACAATATAAGGAGTGACGCGACGGGAATCAGTAAGAGTTGGGCGCAGTATGGGTAAGACGAAGGATCTAAGCGCATTTGATCGCTGGCGAATTGTCGGGGCCCGACGAATGGGTCACTCCATCTCGGAAAGTCGTGCAGGCACTGGGATTTTCACGAGCCACTGTATCACAGGTGCACCGTGAGTACATTGAATCCGGTAAAACCATCTCTGCAAGGGCCAACTGCCGAGGACAACAGCGTGTGGATGAGCGGGGTCATCGTCGGCTAGCTCGCATTGTAACAGCGGATAGACGGGCCACAGTGCAAGAAATCGCTCGGCAATTTAACGCTGGTGCACAAAAACGTGTAAGCAGCCACACCATCCAGAACCATCTCCTCGCTATGGGGTACAGAAGCCATCGTCCCACGAGGATACCGCTGCTGACCGCACATCACAGGGTACAAAGATTATCATGGGAGCGGGAACATCGCCACTGGACCCTAGACATGTGGAAAATGTTGCCTGGACTGATGAGTCGATATTCACGTTGGTAAATGCGGATGGCAGCATATGAGTACGGTGCAAACCACATGAAGTGATGGATCCTTCTTGCCAGCATTGTACTCTTCAAGCTGGTGAGGTTGGCATTCTCGTCTGGGGACTGTTTACGTGGACTGAAATGGGACCCCTGATACGTGTGACATTGTCCCTCAGAGGTCAAAGTTACCGAGATATCCTGGACGACCATTTGCTCCGGTTTCAGCGTCTTCAACATACCACTGAGGACTTCATCTTGCAACAAGACAATGCACAGTGCCATCGCTCCCGAATTGTATCCGAATGGTTGGATAAACACTCCACCGAAGTGACCTCGCTTCCTTGGCCGGCTAGGTCACCTGACCTCAATCCCATCGAGCATATCTGGGATGCAACCGAAAGAGATGTTCGAGGCTCTGACTTCCGTCCATCAAATCTTCGTGAACTGTGGGAGCTTGTTCTGGAATCGTGGATCCGTATGGCTTCCCAAACGCTTCCGGTGTCTTGTCGACTCCATGCCGAGACAAATCACCGCCGTCATCAGGGCGAAAGGTGGTGCTACACGTTACTAGACAGGTATCTTTAATTCAATTGCTCTTTAGTGTATATATACTTAAATATTGTGTTAGTGTATCTTGCTGCTAATATAGCAGCAAAATACACTAACATAAAACACTTATATTAACTCTCCAATGCAGTTTGTGAAAAAAGATACGTCAAAATATAAAAAACTGATAAACAATATGAAAACAGAACTGTCTAAATTTCATTATTTTTATTAGATAGTTTATGTACTTTCTGGGATGAATAAACATTGAAAACAATTTCCATTGTTCCAGGAGAAAATGAAATACGGAATTTAAAAATTTGCTCTGTGAACCAATTAGTACAAAGCATAGCTCAAATAAATACTATACAGGAATTCTAGTAGAAAATTGGATAGATTTCCTGAGATCAATTACGATCAGAAAAATGTGAAAAAGAAAACACCCTTGAAACACAGTGAAGGGCACAGACTGTTTTCTTCAAGTGAACTGAAGCAAGAGAACATGTGCAATATTGCTACCTGATTTTTTGAGAAAGTTTTTGATAATTTGTTTAATTTTCATAAGAAATATAATGATGCAACTTTCCAATTAAAAGTTAAGAAATTCAGAGGCTCTAACATTGAGCATTTGCTGTTCTTTTTTTACAGCAAAAGTCAGTGTAAAAAATCATAATATGCTAAAATCAGTTTCTATTCAAAGGTGTTGATGCTGTGCCCTGTTGTTTTAGTGACAACACAAAAAGTAAATATCCAGATTTATACTATCGTTAACAGCAATGTTACATGAAATATTTCCGAAGAAAACATTGTGAAATCAGTTTACAGCATAACCTAAGATTTACTGCAATATTTATGTTTGCAGTTTTTGCTGAACTCTCGTCATATTTTGAGATAACAGTGCTAATATTCTGGAATAATAAATTTTGAATTATGGGAATATTCGTCTTTTCTTTGCACAAACTCACATGCTCATATCATATCTGCGTAGATAACCTAGTTAATTTGTCATTTGTAATTAGCTAGTAGTTTAAACACACTTACTTCCTTGTCACTAAGAAATTATATTGTAACAACCTTACCTATTTACATTTTTCTCTCTGATATCGCTGAACAAATACCCCAAACGACTCTCATCCATCACATTCATCGGTTTTTTACTTCGTGTACTGTGACGTATATTCTAGATTAACTTTCCTTTTTTAGTTTCTTTCCCTATGTAAATCTTGAGTTTATTCTCATTATTCTTCACGCTTAACGAAATATCTTTTTCCTCAAACGAATACGTTTGGCAACACAATTGAGGTTGAATGCACGTGACATATGTCTGATATAAGATAAGAACAAGAAATAAAAATGACGACTGATCTATTGCTTGGAGGGGTTGAAGAGAGCGATTGTTAAGAGCGTTGTACGAGAGCGTTGTATCATAAACTGATGATTATTGAGATCACGTGTGGTGTGTGGTGTACATTGTGATGTAATCGTTCAGATGGAAGTTTCTTCTACAGCCAAGTAGCATCAAAAATGCAACATCTATAAAACAAATATGCTATCGCAATTTAGCAAGAGCTATTTTAATATTATTTTGTGTGTAATAAAAACATGCAGAAAATCTAATAATAAGATTTATTCTACATACATGAAAGTTCCAGTTAGCACGTGCTCAATGAACGAACAATGGTTGAACCACACACTGTTGAACAAGAGTTGCCCAGGTGTAGCTTCAGGCGTAGCCTCCCTCCATGCTGATGATGACTCACTGGGGGACTGGTTGGAGTTAGGTCGCGCTTGACTGTAATCGGATTACCCAAACCTTCCCCTCAGTAGCTCATCAGTTGCAAAATCTTTAGCTTTACGTCAACATTCAACGATAACGTCTTGCCCATCAAATTGGGAATATAATACGGGGGCACAGCGTCGCGTCTACGTTAATTTGCAAGGGTGTGCTGCCTGGGTAGACTCCTAAACAAAAAAAATTGCTTTTCTTTCGGATATCTTCCGGTAGGTGAAAGATTTTACATACAATTTATTAATTTTCGTAACACACTTTTCCATCTCTGGTGGAAGTAAATAGCTATTTCTTCTTGCAAATACGTATTACACCGACTCCAGGTTGGATAAAGTCCCTTTTGTAAGCGGTCCCATTCAAAATAAGGAACATTCTGCAAATCTTGTATTTTTTTAAATTCACAGTTTTTCCGATAGTGGTTGTAAATGGGATTTCGTTTCCGCTGATTTTATGCGTTTCTACGAACAAGCTCTGAAGAATTAATTTGCCTTGGAAATAATTCAAAAGACGTGCTTTTTACACTCGAGAACTCAGTGTGTTACTTTTCAGATGTTTTTACTTTTCGTCGATCCGAGTTTTGGCGTTTAAATTGAGCTCAAAATCAGAAAACAGGAGGAACATAATAGCTTTATTTTAAATACACCAGACATGAATAATAATGAAAAGCATATAGCGTATTAAATCTGTTTATTTTTGTGGTGTAGTCAACAAAAAGATTCGCAAAGCTTTCTTACTCCACTGGGAGGCTTTTTTCAAGGCAATGGTACACATAAAAATGCAGAGAATTGTAACATGTAAAGAACGAAGATTATCTTTGAAAATAACGTGGGTGGCATCTCAAGCATATTACATGAATTTTTTATCACACAATTATACGGTGAGCTGTGATGTGTTTCCATCTTTTAATAACGCATGCCAAACCATTGGTAATTCATTGCATGCCACTTTGTTGGATAGAATTTCCACTGTTTCCCTGATGGCAGGTTCTTTAAAATTCGTATAAGGGGCAATTCTTCTAATATTATTCCATACAGGAGTGGCCGAGTACTGCATGACTTCTCTGGCGAGGGCTGTATTCTGTATGTTCTGGTTTCACACTTCGTACGTGTTCTTTACAACTAGTGCCCAAGGATCGCTTTGTCATTCCGATATATATCTTTTCCGTGTTATCAGGATATACCAATGGTATAGCGTACACATCCTCCTTTTCTTTCTCACACTGTCTCTCCATGCAATTTGATATTATATGTGATAACGGCGTCGGAGACTTCATTGCTATTAATATCTTGTATTTGCGTAATAAATTCTTTAACCAATATGTAATGCCTGGGATATATGTGATGGATTCTACGTATCTCATCGTACTACTAGCCGATCTTGTTATTGCTGATGTTTTATGATTTCTTACAGTCATATGTATTCCGTCTATGCCATCCTTCTTATATCCATCCTTTAGACCTTTGCTATAAATATCATCAATTTCTTTATTATTTAGGTACTCGGGTTTGCATACGTTATACGCTCTATAGAACCATGCTCAAAATGCGAAAAGTTTGTACTATTTTGGGCAGTACCGAACCTTGTCCTTCCTGATTCGCACCGCCCAAAAGAGTACAAACTTTCCGCATTTGTAGCCTGGTTCTATAGACCGTATATCGTATGCAAACCAGACTACTAAATAATAAAGAAATTGATAATATTTATAGCAAAGGTATAAATGCTGGATATTAGAAGGCTGACATAGACAGAATACATAGGACTGTAAGAAATCGTATAATATCAGCAATAACAAAGTCCCCTAGTAAGACGATGAGATCCATCACATATTTTCCAAGCTTTACATACTGGTTAAAGAGTTTATTACGCAAATACAACATATTAATAGCAATGATGTCCCCGACACTGTTATCACATATAATATCAAGTTGCAAGGAGAGACAGTGTGAGAAAGAAAAGGCGGGTGTGTACGCTATACCGTTGGTATATCCTGACAACACGGAAAAGATATACATATATCGGAATGACAAAGCGATCCTTGGACATTAGATGTAAAAACAAGTACGAAGTGTGAACCCGGACATACAGAATTCAGCCTTCGCTAGAGAAAACATGTATTGCTCGGCAGCTCCTGTATGGAATAATATTAGAAGAATTGCCCCTTACACGAATTTTAAAGAGGAAACAGTGAAAATCTTATCCAGCAAACTGGCAGGAAATGATATAGTCTCTACTGAACTACCAATGGTTTGGCATGCGTTATTAAAAGATGGAAATACATCACGGCGCACCGTATAATTGCGTGATAAAACATTCATGTAATATGCTCGTGATGTCACCCACGTTATTTTCAAAAATCATCTTCGTTCTTTACATGTTCCAATTCTCAGCATTTTTATGTCTACCATTGCCTTTAAAAAGTCTCCCAGTGGAGTGCGAAATCTTGGCGAATCTTTGTGTTGACTACACTACAAAAATAAACAGATTTGATACGATATATGCGTTTCATTATGAAACATAATAGGTAGTTTCATGCAAAAGAGGAATATTACCATCGGCGCTTCGTCTATGATTATTTGACTGATACACGAGCAGAAGGTTTATGCGTTGCGAAATTCTTAATCGAAAAGCGAAGTAGACTAAAGTTTTCCTTGGTTCATATTAGGAGGCTCACACACGCCGTACAAATTATTCTGACGGAAACACAAATTCATCCAACTGGTTGGGGATGGAGAGAAGAAAATCTTCTTTGGGCCAGAGTAAAGTTAAGCAAACTGCGCTCACTCTTTTTCTAACACCAAAGTCAAAAAGTTGATCAATCAGTAAAGCACAATATTTGTTTTTAGAAACGCTGTTTTGATAGGGACACTTGCATTTGCTAGTAAAGGGAATAAGAGATATAATAACCTAACATTTACTGTCCTTAACAAAGAGAATCTAACAAAAGTTATGAATGACAACAAAATATTTATTCGGGTCACTGAATCGCACTAAGGTGTCTCGCAAATGCGTGTGCCTTGTGGGAGATGAAAGATTATACCACAACAAATAGCACATTCGAAAGTAGCTGGACAAAGACCTACATGGGAAAGATCTGAAATAAGTGTGACGTTGATAAGCGAGTAATAACTTCTCAGAAGCAGAAAATTATGTAATATAAAGAGATATTGCAGCATTAGTTTTAATTTTGTTTCCGAATTTTATTTTCAGTTTTTGTTCTCATGATCTCCGTTACCAACTTAAAGATTTCCATATGCATGCGTCACCAACTTAAAGATTCCCATATACACACAGCCGACACGATAGCGCAGTGATCTAAGGGCTAGCTTCTGACCATTCGTTCGAGATGGGTACGGGTTCGAATTCCGGTGAGGCATGGATGTTGTTTATGTCTTATGGAAGTGGATTCTCCCTTCCCTGGAACCAGTGGCTCTGAATTAGGGACAGGCGACTGCTTAAAAAAGAAAAAAATATGCACATGCGAAAAGACGATGATTATTATTATTTTTTATGAGAACTTTGGCATGGTTGTGAAAATTAACACTGAATTTAAATTAAATTTGCGTACCAACATCGTAATAACATATCTTCTCAAAAATCAGCAAAAACTGTTTGCAAAAAAGCGTTTGAAAAAATACGAGCTAAAATTCAAATCCTTCCTTTTCAACGTGAAGAACAGAAACGTATTTTTAAGATATTTATGCGTTATAATCTTTGATTATGATTTTCAAAATTCGTACAAGGCAATGTGTTCCTTTCACATTTCCAATAGCCTATAATCTGAAAGATTATTTTGATAAGAATTAATTAACGGTAGTTAGTTGATACTTATCGAAAGAATGTTCAGATTTCACCCTTTATTATCGTATCGAAATTCCACGATTTTTGAATAGTTGCGTATAAACTTTTTAAAATACTTTGTGCTGCATCTTGAACAGACGATCGATGACATTCATGTTACTTTCAACGAGAATAATTATAATTACCATCGCTTAATTAAGAGAGGAAAAAGAACTGAGTTTTTTTTTAGATGTTTCATTTTTCCCCGAGAGCAAACATTTTTTTGTGTTTCTTTTGGGAAAACATGAAAACATCTTTGAAGTCATCATCAACTCCAGAGAATGATAAAGCAAACGGAAAAGCAAACAGAATGGAAGCCAAGCAAATGCTGGAGATTCTTTTGTACAAAGTTGGGCAACAACAAGAAATCTCTCAAGAGAAGTCAAAAACTCATGTCAGATACAGAGAATAACAACACATGCCAGTTGTTTTATTTACTAAAAATCCAGTTTTTCATAACAAAATGTTAGTACTTCTAGACCATGCATTTAGGGCGCCCTAAAAGAAAACAAGGACATTGTTTATTCTCTAAAAATCCGTTTGATGTGATTTGATTGAAAAAAAGATAATGTAGCAAAAGAAACGAATTTCAATATTTTTTTCAGAAATTGCGCAGTTAGTGTTTTATTCAAACGGAATTTGTTATTCTACCTGCTTAAATAAAAAACTCTAAAATTATAAGCGTACAACATTCTGTTTAACATTTATTGCGAAAATAAAAGCAACAGAAGTAGAGATAGCAATGAACATTTAATATTTCAATGATTTTGAATGATATTTGATAAATCAAATTTATTTCAGAAAGCGTCAAAAAGAATCCAACAACTATTACCGCAAATTCTTTTCAAAGTGAAATTCATCTGCAGGAATTTAGCGGGATGTAGAATTGTGTAAAGACATTCCCATCCGTGTCACTATAGTCCGAGTGAAATTTGGGCGAGTACTGTTTCGAAATCTCCACTTGCTTCTTGTATGATGTCTACAGTAATTCCATCTTCTACTGCGGGGTTGACATTTGTCAAGGAAACTTCTTCTACTGCGGGGTTGACATGGCTCAAGGACTTGAAGAAATAAAAAGCGAAGATTTTCCTCCAGAAGTTAAGTCTGATGCAGGAAGTCTTTTTCACGCTATAACAGATACTGTATTAGGCTACAGTATCTGTTATAGCGTGACTAGTTACAGGCAGAACTAGTGGTGATGGCTGGTTCCTTTTAAGTTACTTCCAGTGTATTTCTTCATAATTTCCCATCGTGCAGTCGATGATGCATGACAGGCGGGGTTCACATTTGTCAAGGAGAGGCTGTGATGTTACGCATCACCTGACCTTACATCCCTAACTTATATATATATATAGGATGTACCACGAGTAGGCGGGGTTGACAAATGTCAACAACGCCTTCTCGTGATACATCCTGTTCCAACTAAAGGGGCTCTGACGACCGCCAATAGCGGTATAACTATACCATCGGGATTAGAGGAAATTCTATCCCACACTCACCAACCTGCTTGGCCAGCGTGGTGAGTTATGGCCAAGCCCCTCCAAAATGACTCCACAACTTAAATCTTGGCCCTCAGTCTCCGGCAGCTGGAATGTACCTGGCCAAGGCAGCGGCCAGTGCGACATGAAGGCAGAGGGTGCTAAGAATCCCCGGAGGACCGGACTAGGCTGCCATCTGATGCTGACCTTGGCTACGTATAATGGACGCTCCCTATCTTCTGATTCAAGGCTTCTTGAATTGGAAGAGGAACTACAAAGGATCAAGTGGGACATCGTCGGGCTAAGTGAAGTAAGGAGGAAAGGAGAAGATCTCATTCAACTGAAAAGTGGACATCACTTCTACTATCGTGGGACTGATACTGGCAGAACTAGTGGTGTTGGATTTATAATAAACAAGAAACTGAAGGGTAAAGTTGTAGAAGTTGAAAGTTCCTCTGACAGAGCTGCATGACTCGTTATCCAACTCTCGAGAAGATACCAGGCTCAGATTATTCAAACTTATGCACCCACCACAAGTCATCCTGAAGAAGAAATTGAAGAATTTTATGAGGAAATTCGTCATCTAAATAATAAAAGTAAGCAGCACTTGAAGATAATTATGGGAGATTTCAATGCAAAAATAGAGCAACGGCAACGGAATGAAACTTCAGTAGGTAAATTCGGTCACGGCAACAGAATGAAACTTCAGTAGGTAAATTCGGTCACGGCAACAGAAACCAGCGTGGAAATACTCTCGTAGAGTTTGCAGAGGCTAAAGGGTTTTTCATCTTGAACTCCTTTTTCAAGAAAAAGCCACACAGGAAATGGACATGGAAACATCCAAATGGAACGACAAGTGAAATTGATTTTATTATGTGTAACAAAAAAATCATCATAGAAGACTGCAGTGTGCTAAACAAGTTCAACACAGGTAGTGACCATAGATTGGTGAGATGTAAGATGCACCTCAACACTAAACTCGAACGTGGCAAGCTCATAAGACAAATAAAATGTATTGACATAACCAACCTTAAAAAACACCATAATACCTTCAAGTTGGAACTGAAGAACAGATTCTCTGCTTTAGAAGGCCTAACATCGGAAGAAGTGGATATTTCTGAAGTTAACAAAAAATTAGCCAAAGCTCTTATGGAAACAGCAACAAAATTAGCTGGGTCTAAGAACAAGTTGCATGTGAACAAATTATCAGGAAAAACCAAAATGTTGATGCAAAAAAGAAGAGAGATAAGGACAACTAAAGAAGATGTGACTTCCTAAGTGGAATATAGAGCTTTGCAAGACAGTACGAAAAAGTATCGCTGAAGACGTAAGGAAATTCAACTGTGAACTAGTAAGGAAATCAATTAAAAACAACCAAAGCCTAAAGATAGCAAAGGGACATCTCAGTAAGGGAAGAAAACAGATTATGGCACTGAGAAAAGAAGATAATTCTGTAACAAGAAATAGAGGCGAATGCTTGAAGAGAGTGAAAGACTTCTACTCCAAATTATATGAAAGGGATGATACATGTACTCCAGACATCATGGAAGGTACCAGTACCAGAGTTCTTCCAGTCCTTCCAGCAGAAGTTGCACATGCAATCAAGAACATGAAGCGGGGAAAATCTCCAGTAGAAGATGGAATTACTGTAGACATCATACAAGAAGCAAGTGGAGATTTCGAAACAGTACTCGCCCAAACTTTCACTCGATGCCTTGATGAAGGGAAGATTCCTGAAGATTGGAACAACGCTACAATGATACTGCTACATAAAAAAGGTGACATTGAGGATCTCAGGAACTACAGACCTATCAGCCTCCTATCAGTGGTTTACAAAATCTTCACTAAAGTTCTTTCACACCGTTTGAAGGTAACACTGGATATGGCTCATCCGAGAGAACAAGCTGGATTCAGGAGTGGCTACAGCACAATAGATCATATCCACGTACTGAGAGAACTAATTGAAAGAGCGAGGGAATATGAACTTCCATTGTGCATGGCTTTCATCGATTATGAAAAAGCCTTTGATTCGGTAAAACCATCAGCAGTTACAATGGCTCTGAAATCCTGCGGTATTGAAGATGCATACGTTAATATTATTAATAACATCTATGAAAATGCAAGTGCAAAGATTTGGCTGTTTGAAAATGCAACACACATAAAAATTGGAAAGGGAGTGAGACAAGGTGACACCATATCTCCGAAGCTCTTTAACGCCACATTGGAAAATGTCTTTCAATCACTGAACTGGGAAAACAAAGGGATAAAGATTAATGGAGATTATCTAACCCACCTTCGTTTTGCTGATTACATAGTCATTTTTGCTACTACCCCATCAGAGCTGCAGAGTATGACCTAAGAACTTGCTGACAAGAGTAAAGAAGTTGGATTAAAAATGAGCTTTCAGAAGACAAAAGTGATGTTCAATGCTTTTACACGAAATGAAGATTTATCGATTGATGGAGAAAAGCTGGAGATGACAGACACGTACGTTTTTCCTTGACAATAGATATCAAGTGAGGGTCACATTGATGAAGAAATTAATCGGCGTACAAAACTTGTCTGGAGAGCTTTTGGAAGAAACAGCATAATTTTCAAGAGCAATAAGCCATTATGTCTTAAAAGAAAAATGTTTGATCAATGCATCCTTCCAGTGCTTCCGTATGGTGCAGAGACGTGGACCTTAACTAAAAGAAACATACAAAGGCTACAGACAACTCAAAAAAGCATGGAGAGGTGCATGCTTGATGTAATCAGGACAGATAAAAAGAGGAACTCATGGATCCGAAAAATGACAAGAGTGGAAGACATCATGATCAGAGTTAAATTCCTGAAATGGCAATGGGCTGGGCATACTGCCAGAAGGGCAGACCATCGATGGACAGCCGAAATTTTAGATTGGATTCCAAGGGACAGGAAAATACCCAGAAGAAGACCACATGGAAGATGGGTGGATGACATTCGAAAGTATGCGGGAGTGACATGGAGGAGACTGGCACAAGACAGACCGTTGTGGAGGAAACTTTGGGAGACCTTCGTCCAGCAGTGGATTGATAATAGTTGACAATGATGATGATAATATATATATCATCATTGTCAACCATTATCAATCCACTGCTGGACGAAGATCTCCCCAAGTTTCCTCCACAACGGTCTGTCTTGTGACAGTCTCCTCCATGTCACCCCTGCATACTTTCGAATTTCATCCACCCATCTCCCATGTATCTGGGTCTTTCCTGTCCCTTGGAATCCAATCTAAAATTTCGGCTGTCCATCGATGATCTGTCCTCTGGCAGTATGTCCAGCCCATTGCCATTTCAGGGATTTAACTCTGATCATGATGTCTTCCACTCTTGTCATTTTCGGATCCACGAGTTCCTCTTCTTATCTCTCCTGGTTACACCAAGTATGCACCTCTCCATGCTTCTTTGAGTTGTCTGCAGCCTTTGTATGTCTCTTTTAGTTGGGTCCACGTCTCTGCACCATACGTAAGCACTGGAAGGAATGCATTGATCAAACACTTTTCTTTAAGACATAATGGCATATTGCTCTTGAAAATTATGCTGTTTCTTCAAAAGCTCTCCAGGCAAGTTTTTATACGCCGATTAATTTCTTCATCAATGTGACCCTCACTTGATATCTGCTGTCCAAGATAAACGTACGTGTCTATTATCTCCAGCTTTTCTCCATCAATCGATAAATCTTCATTTCTTGTAAAAGCATTAATATCACTTTTGTCTTCTGAAAGTTCATTTTAATCCCACTTCTTTACTCTTGTCAGCAAGTTCCTGGATCATACTCTGCAGCTCTGATGGGGTAGTTGCAAAATGACTACGTCATCAGCAAAACGAAGGTGGGTTAGATAATCTCCATTAATCTTTATCCCCTTGTTTTCCCAGCTCAACAACTGAAAAACACCCTCCAATGTGGCATTAAAGGCTTCGAGATATGGTGTCACCTTGTCTCACTCCCTTTCCAATTTTTACGTGTGTTGTATTTTCAAACAGCCTAATCTTTGCACTTACATTTTCATAGATGTTTATTAATAATATTAATGTATGCATCTTCAATACCGCAGTTTTCAGAGCCATTGTAACTGCTGATGGTTTCACCGAATCAAAGGCTTTTTCATAATCGATAAAAGCCATGCACAATGGAAGTTCATATTCCCTCGCTCTTTCAATTAGTTCTCTCAGCACGTGGATATGATCTATTGTGCTGTAGCCACTCCTGAATCCAGCTTGTTCTCTCGGTGAGCCATGTCCAATGTTACCTTTCAAGCGTGTGAAAGAACTTTAGTGAAGATTTTATAAATTACTGATAGGAGGCTGATAGGTCTGTAAGTTTCAGATCCTCAATGTCACCTTTCTGTAGCAGGATCATTGTAGCGGTGTTCCAATCCTCAGGAATCTTTCCTTCATTAAGGCATCGAGTGAAAATTTGGGCGAGTACTGTTTCGATTTCTCCACTTGCTTCTTGTATGATGTCTACAGTAATTCCATCTTCTCCTGGAGCTTTTTCTCGCTTCATGTTCTTGATTGCATGTGCAACTTCTGCTGGAAGGACTGGAGGAACTCTGGTACTGGTATCTTTCATGATGTCTGGAGTGCATATATCATCCCTTTCATATAATTTGGAGTAGAAATCTTTCACTCTTGTCAAAATTTCACCTCTATTTCTTGTTACAGAACCATCTTCTTTTCTCAGTGCCATAATCTGTTTCTTCCTTACTGAGATGTCCCTTTGCTATCTTTAGGCTTTGGTTGTTTTCAATTGCTTTCCTCACTAGTTCACAGTTGAATTTTCTTATGTCTTCAGTGATACTTTTTCTTACTGTCTTGCATAGCTCTATATATTCCACTTTGGAAGTCATCTTCTTTAGAGTTGTCCTCATCTCTCTTCTTTTTGCATCAACATTTTGGTTTTTCCTGATAATTTGTTCACATGCAACTTGTTCTTAGACCCAGCTAATTTTGTTGCTGTTTCCATAAGAGCTTTGGTTACTTTTCTGTTAACTTCAGAGATGTCCACTTCTTCCGATGTTAGGCCTTCTAAAGCAGAGAACCTGTTCTTCAGTTCCAACTTGAAGGTATTATGGTGTTTTTAAGGTTGGTTATGTCAATAGATTTTGTTTGTCTTATGAGCTTGCCACGTTCAAGTTTAGTGTTGAGGTGCATCTTACATCTCACCAATCTATGGTCACTACCTGTGTTGAACTTGTTCAGCACACTGCAGTCTTCTATGACGAATTTTTTGTTACACATAATAAAATCAATTTCACTTGTCGTCCCATTTGGATGTCTCCATGTCCATTTCCTGTGTGGCTTTTTCTTGAAGAAGAGTTCAAGATGAAAAACCCATTCTGCCTCTGCAAACTCAACGAGAGTATTTCCACGCTGGTTTCTGTTGCCGTGACCGAATTTACCTACTGAAGTTTCATTCTGTTGCCGTTGCCCTATTTTTGCATTGAAATCTCCCATAATTATTTTCAAGTGCTGCTTACCTTTATTATTTAGATGACAAATTCCCTCATAAAATTCTTCAATTTCTTCTTCAGGATGACTTGTGGTGGGTGCATAAGTTTGAATAATCTGAGCCTGGTATCTTTTCGAGAGTTGGATAACAAGTCGTGCAGCTCTGTCAGAGGAACTTTCAACTTCTACAACTTTATCCTTCAGTTTCTTGTTTATTATAAATCCAACACCACTAGTTCTGCCAGTATCTGTCCACGATAGTAGAAGAGATGTCCACTTTTCAGTTCGATGAGATCTTCTCCTTTTCTCCTTACCTCACTTAGCCCCACGATGTCGCACTTGATCCTTTGTAGTTCCTCTTCCAATTCAAGAAGCCTTGAATCAGAGATAGGGAGCGTCCATTGTACGTAGCCAAGGTCAGCATCAGATGGCAGCCTAGTGCGGTCCTCCGGGGATTCTTAGCACTCTGCCTTCATGTCGCACTGGCCACTGCCTTGGCCAGGTACATTCCAGCTGCCGGAGACTGAGGGCCAAGATTTAAGTTGTGGAATCATTTTGGAGGGGTTTGGCCATAACTCACCACGCTGGCCAAGCGGGTTGGTGAGTGTGGGATAGAATTTCCTCTAATCCCGATGGTATAGTTATACCGCTATTGGCGGTCGTCAGAGCCTTTAGTGGGAACAGGATGCACCACGAGAAGGCGGGGTTGACATTTGTCAAGGAGAGGCTGTGATGTTACGCATCACCTGACCTTACATATATATATATATATATATTTATATAGGAAATGGACATGGAGACATCCAATTGGGACGACAAGTGAAATTGATTTTATTATGTGTAACAAAAAATTCGTCATCGAAGACTGCAGTGTGCTAAACAAGTTCAACACAGGTAGTGACCATAGATTGGTGAGATGTAAGATGCACCTCAACACTAAACTGGAACGTGGCAAGCTCATAAGACAAACAAAATGTATTGACATAACCAACCTTAAAAAACACCATAATACTTTCAAGTTGGAACTGAAGAACAGATTCTCTGCTTTAGAAGGCCTAACATCGGAAGAAGTGGATATTTCGGAAGTTAACAGAAAGGTAACCAAAGCTCTTATGGAAACAGCAACAAAATTAGCTGGGTCTAAGAACAAGTTGCATGTAAACAAATTATCAGGAAAAACCAAAATGTTGATGCAAAAAAGAAGAGAGATGAGGACAACTAAAGAAGATGTGACTTCCAAAGTGGAATATATAGAGCTATGCAAGACAGTAAGAAAAAGTATCACTGAAGACGTAAGGAAATTCAACTGTGAGCTAGTGAGGAAAGCAATTGAAAACAACCAAAGCCTAAAGATAGCAAAGGGACATCTCAGTAAGGGAAGAAAACAGATTATGGCTCTGAGAAAAGAAGATGGTTCTATAACAAGAAATAGAGGTGAAATTTTGACAAGAGTGAAAGATTTCTACTCCAAATTATATGAAAGGGATGATACATGTACTCCAGACATCATGAAAGGTACCAGAGTTCTTCCAGTCCTCCCAGCAGAAGTTGCACATGCAATCAAGAACATGAAGCGGGGGAAAGCTCCAGGAGAAGATGGAATTACTATAGACATCATACAAGAAGCAAGTGGAGAAATGGAAACAGTACTCGCCCAAATTTTCACTCGATGCCTTAATGAAGGGAAGATTCCTGAGGATTGGAACAATGCTACAATGATCCTGCTACATAAAAAAGGTGACATTGAGGATCTCAGGAACTACAGACCTATCAGCCTCCTATCAGTGGTTTATAAAATCTTCACTAAAGTTCTTTCACACCGCTTGAAGGTAACACTGGACATGGCTCAACCGAGAGAACAAGCTGGATTCAGGAGTGGCTACAGCACAATAGATCATATCCACGTACTGAGAGAACTAATTGAAAGAGCGAGGGAATATGAACTTCCATTGTGCATGGCTTTTATCGATTATGAAAAAGCCTTTGATTCGGTGAAACCATCAGCAGTTACCACGGCTCTGAAATCCTGCGGTATTGAAGATGCATACATTAATATTATTAATAACATCTATGAAAATGCAAGTGCAAAGATTCGGCTGTTTGAAAATACAACACACATAAAAATTGGAAAGGGAGTGAGACAAGGTGACACCATATCTCCGAAGCTCTTTAATGTCACATTGGAAAATGTCTTTCAATCACTGAACTGGGAAAACAAAGGGATAAAGATTAATGGAGATTATCTAACCCACCTTCGTTTTGCTGATGACGTAGTCATTTTTGCAACTACCCCATCAGAGCTGCAGAGTATGATCCAGGAACTTGCTGACAAGAGTAAAGAAGTGGGATTAAAAATGAACTTTCAGAAGACAAAAGTGATGTTCAATGCTTTTACAAGAAATGAAGATTTATCGATTGATGGAGAAAAACTGGAGATAACAGATACGTATGTTTATCTTGGACAGCAGATATCAAGTGAGGGTCACATTGATGAAGAAATTAATCGGCGTACAAAACTTGCCTGGAGAGCTTTTGGAAGAAACAGCATAATTTTCAAGAGCAATATGCCATTATGTCTTAAAAGAAAAGTGTTTGATCAATGCATCCTTCCAGTGCTTACGTATGGTGCAGAGACGTGGACCTTAACTAAAAGAGACATACAAAGGCTGCAGACAACTCAAAGTAGCATGGAGAGGTGCATGCTTGGTATAACCAGGAGAGATAAGAAGAGGAACTCGTGGATCCGAAAAATGACCAGAGTGGAAGACATTATGATCAGAGTTAAATCCCTGAAATGGCAATGGGCTGGACATACTGCCAGAAGGACAGACCATAGATGGACAGCCGAAATTTTAGATTGGATTCCAAGGGACAGGAAAAGACCCAGAAAAAGACCACATGGGAGATGGGTGGATGAAATTCGTAAATATGCGGGAGTGACATGGAGGAGACTGGCACAAGACAGACCGTTGTGGAGAAAACTTGGGGAGACCTTCGTCCAGCAGTGGATTGATAATGGTTGACAATGATGATGATGATGATATATATATATATATATATATATATGTATATGGGGGCGGCATTTCTTCTTTTTGTCCCCCTTCAAAAATTGTCTAGATCAGGCACTGTACACAACACTGACATTTTTTTAATAAAAGAGGGATGATGATGGAAATTTGTTTACACAATTATTTATCAACTCACAAAACCAATATTCGAACGTAGCGTGTGACCTACTGTCAATGATCAGTTTAATACGTGTTTCAAAAAATGCATGAATTCATAGAATGAAGCCCTCGCCCAGAAATCTAATGTGTGTGTGGAGCTCTTAAGGTGAATCCTCCTAAAAACTTTGCCCTATGTTTTCAATCGTAAAACATTTCTGTGCACATTTTCTTCGCAATTAATGCGTTCCCAAGGATGAAAATTTGCACATTGATAAAAAATATCTTCATATTATAGCTTAGTATATTTAATATTTTCTAAAACTTAAACCTAATTATATTAATAATCAATAACTTTTTTTCTTGTGGTGTTGAAACCTGCAAATAGATGGGCGACACATGTTACATATGACTTGCTAGATGTAACAATTTATGAAATGTATTTTTTTTATTTGGGGCTTTAACGACCACATTGAGCAACTCAGTGGGCTATAAGCTGTCGCCCGTCCCTAATTTAGGTCCACTAGCTCCAGGAAAGGGACGGAGGCAGTGCCTTAAGACAAACACAACATTCATGCCTCACCGAGATTCGAATCCGAACCCATCTCGGACGAATGATCAGAAGTGTCGCTTAGACCACTGAGCCACCGGGGCGGCCGAAATGTAATCAACACTTGAGTTTATTCATGCGATAGTCTGGAACGTTTAGAATGATTTGAGCCCCTTAGATTAAATTTTCTGACAATAACTTACCTCAAAAGGTTTACGGAACTGTAGGTACTGCCGTTTTTATTTCCGAAATAAACCAGCAAGTTAGTTCTGCGACATTTTCAGCTAAATTATTGTCAGAAATTTTAATCTAAGTGGCTCAAACCATTCTAAACGTTCCATAATATCTCATAGATTAACCCAAGTGTTGATTCCATTCCGAAAATTAATAAAATTATTGAAGAAAAAATGCGACTTGATTGCATTTAGAAAGTCAGATGTACATGTGTCACCATCTTTTTGTAGGTCTCAACACCACCAAAAGAAAAGTTATTGATTCTTAATATAATATGTTAAGTTTTAGAAAATATGAAATATACTATGCTCTATAATAAAGTTCTTTTTTTCGATGTGCATATGTTCATCCTTGGGACTGCATTAATTGCGAAAGAAATGTCTACAAAAGAGCTAGAACTAGATTGCGAAAGAAATGTCTACAGAAGAACTAGAACTAGATTGCAAAAGAAATGTCTACAGAAGAACTAGAACTAGATTGCGAAAGAAATGTCTACAGAAGAACTAGAACTAGATTGCCGAAGAAATGTCTGCAGAAGAACTAAAACTAGATTGCGGAAGAAATGTCTACAGAAGAAATGGAATTAGATTGCCGAAGAAATGTCTACAGAAGAACTAGAACTAGATTGCGAAAGAAATGTCTACATAAGACCTAGAACTAGATTGCGAAAGAAATATCTACAGAAGAACTAGAACTAGATTGCCGAAGAAATGTCTACAGAAGAACTGGGACTAGATTGCCAAAGAAATGTCTACAGAAGAACTGGAACTAGATTGCCAAAGAAATGTCTGCAGAAGAACTAGAACTAGATTGCCGCAGAAATGTTTACAGAAGAACTAGAACTAGATTGCGAAAGAAATGTCTACAGAATAACTAGAACTAGATTTCGAAAGAAATGTCTACAGAAGAACTAAAACTAGATTGCGAAAGAAATGTCTACAGAAGAACTAAAACTAGATTGCAAAAGAAATGTCTACAGAAGAACTAGAACTAGATTGCCGAAGAAATTCTACAGAAGAACTAGAACTAGATTGCCGAAGAAATGTGTACAGAAGAACTAGAACTAGATTGCGAAAGAAATGTCTACAGAAGAACTAGAACTATATTGCGAAAGAAATATCTACAGAAGAACTAAAACTAGATTGCGGAAGAAATGCCTACAGAAGAACTAGAACTATATTGCGAAAGAAATATCTACAGAAGAACTAAAACTAGATTGCGGAAGAAATGTCTACAGAAAAACTGGAATTAGATTGCGGAAGAAATGTCTACAGAAGAACAGAATGCGCTAGATGATACAGCGGTGGTACCATTGAAAACATGGAGCAAAGTTTTGAGGTGGATCCACCTTAAATGTTTAGTATTTTATCAGGTGTCTTATCATTCCTACGAGCGAACGAATGATTCATAGGCTTTCATTTCATGTGGTCGCAGAACGCCGAACAGAGGACAAAGTCAGAAAGCGAACAGTATTGGTGAAATTAGGTATGCATACTTGTTTCATTACAAAATAGGTTTAACTTCCCGAAACGTTGATGCTCCATTTGAACTAGATCGGGTGTTTTAGTTGAAGAACCCAAAGCGGGATAAATTCCGAAGTTTTGTACAGCGCAAATTATCAAGGGAATATCGTTCTACGTTGAGTCATTTTAAAACAAAACTGTGCCTGAGGGATATCGCTCTTTACATTCTTCATGGGTTATATGTGTTGGCATTATGATGCAACGACATGTAAATTGACAGTATCTCCAGTTAGGAGTTGCGGAAGGCAGAACTTATTTCGTGCATCAAAACTAACTTTTGGGATTATAGCCGTCTGCACTAACATACTAGAAGTTTACGATGACTATGTACTCGATAGTAACAATTCTTCAGGTAGCAAGCTTTCGGCTGAGTCATGCGAATACGTAGAAGAAGCATGAAGTACGAGGCTGCTGAATGAACTTGATGATGTAGAATCAACTAAATGATGCAGCGGTGACGCATTGTCACTAAGGAAAGTGGATTGTCTCGGAGCACACACTTCGAGGCCGCATGAGCAAGAAATATGCCCACGATTTCTGTGTTCAGAATTACTGCGAAAATCTAAGTAAAGAACGACATTCTACACGAAACGCATTCGTACGAAAACTATCTTGTCGTTCGAAGCGTTTGATTCTTAAATAGCTACAGTATTTTGCGAAAGCTGATGGATTTGGCGATGGATGTCGTTTAGAACTGGGAAATCAATTGCCACATCGGAAAGATTAAAATTCCAGATGCCCTTCAGAGGTCGAAAGACACGAAGATGATAACCACTTAATCGTAAGACAGGTAGACAGTGATTACGACAAACAGGATTCGTGCATGCACAATATGATAGCAATATACTACGATATATTTTTTTCAAGATATACTGCAAACGAGAATTCGCAACTGCAGACCTCACATGTCCGCATAAAAACAGGAGAGCCGGGTGGCGCAGTGGCCTAAGCGATGGCTTCTGATCATTCGCACGGAGGGGGTTCGGGTTCTAATCCCGGTGAGGCATGGATGTTGTGTTTGTCTTACGGCACTGGCTCTCTCCCTTCCCTGGAACCAGTGACCCTAAATTAGGGACGGGCGACTGCTTATAGCCCATTGAGTTGCTCACGGTGGTTGTTAAACCTCCAATCAAAAAAACAAAAAAAAACAAGAGGGCACACACGTCAGGGAAAGTGGTATTATGACGAGGGGAAGTCAGTAAATAAGTTGCGAACAGTTATGGGATATCTGATAAAGGTAGTTATTAGTCTCTAAACGTGTTATTTGATGGCAGCCCAATACAGCTGACTAGTATTTCAACGTAGCAGACGCTTGGTATCGCATGGCATGCCCAGCTCAGATTGCAAAGGGCGACAGTGCTTGAGAGGGTATAATGGAAGATCAGCGCGTTGTTGTGTATTTTCTTTCGGAAAAAAGGACTTCCTGCAAGAGATATTCATATGAAAATGTTTCCTGTTTACGATGAGAAATTTTTATCGCGTAAAGCGGCACACAACTGGATCGATAAATTATCTCAAGGACTCTCAAAGGTTGCGTATGAAGACGGACTTGGTCGTCCTGTTCAGATTGGGACAGAAGGGTTTGAGAAGATGAATAGAGCTTACAGGCGAGTAACGATAGACAATGTAGCAGCTACAATAACGTGTTCTCAAGGATAAGCGTACAGCATAATGCACGACCGTTTGAATTTCCGGAAAGCGTGCTCATGGTGGGTGCCCAGAGAACTGACTGAGGAACATAAAATGTACCGAATGGTCCTGTCTTTGCAACTTATACCTCGGTACACATGTGACGGAATAGACGTGTTTAACAGGACTGTTACTAGGGACGAATCTTGGGTTACATCACTACCAACCCTAACCAAAGTGTGCTTTAAAGCAATGGAAACATCCCTCTTCACCTTCAAATAAGAAATTCCGAATTTGGCCATCAGCAGGGAAGGTAATGCTTATAGTGTTTGGGATTCTCAAGCTGTGCTGTAAGCCCATTTCAGGAAGCGAGGTCAGAATGTAAATGCTGCATCACTCTGTGGAATTCTATTGATGCTTCAGGGTGCAATTCAAGAAGAAAAATCTTCCAGGATTACTGACTAGAGAAGTGTTGTTCCATCACGAAAACGCCAGACCTCATACGGTTCGATAAATCTCGCAGAAATTGAACAGTTAGACTGGGAACTTCTTGGACATCCGCTTTACCGCCTTGACTTTATGGTTGTGGGGGAGGTCTCCATGCCTTTAGACCACCCAGATGCAGTTTGAAACAGTGAGAGAAGAGGAAAAAGAAAGGGAAGTTCAGTCATTATGTACATTGTATCTTTACACTTACGTATTAACAAATTCTGAAAGGGGCAGACTGTTCCAAACAACAAATAATTATTTCATATTTCTTTTTATAATTTACATACACCTTTTCTTATGATGGTGGGGGAAAGAAAGACAGATGCTGGAATAACATCTTTATTATTATAATTTTTTCTCTTATCCACAAAAATGAAAGGAAAAAAACAACAACATAAAATTCATGAAGAAGTGAAGTTACGCGGATACACACCCAAAATAAAATGTCATCACACCGACCTACTGCCAACATGAAGGGGGGAAAGTAATTCAAAGTTACCCAAAAGAAATATACGGAACAACACTCACAGGAAGGTAAATAGTAATTTTGAAAGGGATATTTCCAAGAGAAGATTTCTGACTTTTTCTCAACTTTTTTAAAATAAATTACATAAAACCCCTCCTGCATATGATCAAGAGAAATGAGAGACCAGTAAGGGAAAAAATGACTACACAATTATTCTCATTTTCTCTTAGAGAAAACGCGTTCGACTGTTGTCAGCCCTGAATGAAAATTCACATAAATTGGCCAGTTTCATGTGTTTCCAGGACAGAGCAAACAGGACACTTAGCCCCGGGCGATTTTCACCTGTTTGGTCATCAAAATACTCACCTTGGCGGCAAACGCTTTGCGGATGACGAAGATGTTGAACATGAAGTGCGAATGTAACTGAGACAGCAGGCCTAAGACTTCTATGCTGCAGGTTTCGAAGCACTGATAAAGCGATAAGTGTATCAATATTAGTGGAAATTATGTTGAGCAATAAGAGAAAATTTAAAGGCGATAATAAATGTTTTTTAAGTTCCTATCAATATTTTTTAAATAACTGTTTGTGACTTATTTACTAACTTCCCAACGTATGCATGTAATAAGCTTCCGTTATCCCCATTCCATCAAGTCTAAACATGCATTCTCTTACTTTTATCTTTTACTAGCATTAAAGGAACCATCAACGTTTCAGGTAAAACAATTTAGGAATTTGGAGGAATGTATCATCTGATGCGATCCAACCTGTACTGCGCCGCCCTGGTGGCGCAGTGGTCTAAGCGATGGTCTCTGATCATTCGTCAGAAAGGAGTCCGGGTTCGAATCCCGGTAAGGCATGGATGTTGTGTTTGTCTTACGGCACTGGCTCTCTCCCTTCCCTGGAACCAGTGACCCTAAATTAGGGACGGGCGACTACTTATAGCCCATTGAGTTGCTCACGGTGGTCGTTAAACCTCCAATCAAAAAAAAAAAAAAAAAAGACCTGTACTGCACATTTATTTCAAACCCGCGGCGTCCTATAAGCAGGATTTACGGAAGTATTGGAAGATGTTCATAAAATAAAATTGATATAAGATGAGCGCCTTGAACCTGTGACGTATGCGCGATCGTCTGTTTTGTTTTCCCGTTCTGCTTGTTTCAAGAACGGTGTTTCTTTTACGCTTGGACAGCCGATCCCACTGGGTCCGTCATTCAGCGCTGCATGACGGACCTGGTGCCGGCACGGTGGTTCTTGCAAAAAAGCTTCTTAAGTTAGCAACGTTCGAAAAGATGTCTGAAGCAGCCACTGACAGATGGAATGCTGTGTCATGCCCAAAAAGCGGCTTCGTTTTTGAATATTTACCAGGTGATTTGTGACACCGCTTAGCAGCAGAAATTGTGTTGTGCTACTGAATACCGTATTCAAACCATACGTTTAAGACAACGCTCAAAAAACGAAAGTTAAAGGGATCGTTGGGGTGTGATTTGCGATACCCGTTAAATATCCCATTCGATTATTATTTATCAGATACGTTTTGTCTTTAGTTTTTGTCAAATTCATTTACTCAGGATAAGTCAAATTAAAATCAGATTTTTTTTCGAGTGCATACAACCTAAATTTACTCAGCTGTCCCGGGGCGCAGGTCGAAGCGATGGCTTCTGATCTTTCGTCTGAGATGGGTCTGGGTTCGAATCCCGTGAGGCATGGATGTTATGTTTGTCTTACGGCACTGGCTCTCTCCCTTCCCTGGAACAGTGGCCATAAATTAGTATTTCTCATTTTTTTTCTTGTAGGACTTCCGTCCACAGTGAGTAGAGTTTAGGTCCCAACCACCTACAGCGAGATCACCTTTTGAGCAGGACACAGAAACCGAAGGAATGAGAGCAAGTCTAGCGACTTTGACAGAACAGTTTGTAGTGAGATTAGAGTACAGTAGATGGCGCCACCGTACAAGTACGATGTTGCACATAGAGGGGTGAGAGAATTTCAGGGGGTGCATAGGAAAGGATACCCATTTAACCAGTGGGTCCAGCCTGGGGGCCGTCACTTTACGTGCTCGTCCGATGCACGGCGGATATTCAGCGATTGTTAGTAAATCACACCATCTCTGAAATATCAGCCCAGGATCGAACCTAAGGACCTTGCATTGATAGTCTGACTCGCAAACCACTAAGCCATCCGCGGCTCTTGCCATAAATTAGGGACGGGCGATTGCAGTATTGCTCACGGTGGTCGTTAAACCTACAATCAAATTATATACTGTATATATACTACATATATATATATATACAGGGGTTGTCCAAAATAATTGAAACACCTTGAAATAATAGGTGTTACGCACCTAATATGGTGTGGGAGCACCCTTGGCATTTAAAACCGCTTGAATCCTCCTTGAAATGGACGCATACAAGTCCTGGATGGTGGTAAGTGGTATGTTGTACCATTCTTTCTGCGGAAACTGCTCCAATTCCTTGAGAGACGGCAGACGAGGATAACGGGATCGCACGCTGTTTTCCAACACAGACCACAGGGGCTCCATGATGTTTAAGTCCGGTGATTGTGCAGGCCAGTGAAGGAGTGCAACTTCATCCTCATGTTCCTCAAACCATGATTGAACAGTTCGACTTCTGTGAATCGGGGCATTATCATCTTGAAAGGTGCAATCCCCTGACGGAAACAATGTCTGCGCCACTGAATGCACATGGTCGGCTAAAAGAGTGACATAGTCCCCGCTAGTGATCCGTCCGTGTAAGGTGATAATGGGACCTGCTGCAAACCACGAGATCATGGCCCAAACCATTACCGAACCGCCTCATACTTCACTGTAGGAAGGATACAGTCTGGGTTGTAGGCTTTTGCGGGGGTTCTTCACACATAAACCCGTCCTGTGGTGGGGAATAGTGAGAAACTTAATTCATCGGAAAAGAAAACATGTTTCCATTGATCCGCAGTCCACGTTTTATGTTCTTGGCACCACTGTAGTCCCCGTTTCGTATTCCCCGGTGACACCAGGGGTTTTGAAATCGCAGCTCTGCCTTAAATATTGTGCTTATGCGATTCCTTTCGCACGGTATGGGTCGACACAGGGTTTTGGAGATGTGCATTAAGCTCAGCAGTCACTTTCGTCGCCGTAGTCTTCCTCCTTGCGGTTACAATCCTCATTAATGTCCTCCTGTCTCTCGCAGTGAGTTTGGTTTTCCTTCCACAATTTTGTCTCGCAGATGAAGTTGTGCCGTGAACATTGTATGCTGTCATGACCTTCGACACGGTACCTCTCGATACCCCCAATACCTGTACCACTGTGGTTACCGACGTACCAACCAGACGGGCTCCTAGAATCTGCCCTCTTTGGAGCTCCGACAGGTCACTCATTGTGCCTTGACTTGGAACGAAATTATACAAACACCGATTTACATTGGAATCACAAAGACTCTTTAGACTATAGCAACACTGTTTTACAAAAAACATTGTAGCTACATGTTCGTTTTACTCAAAAAGTAGACATACCAAAGTCATGAGCGAGCTGTTTCCATTATTTAGGCAACCCCTGTATATATAAATATATATATATATTGACATAACCAACCTTAAAAAACACCATAATACTTTCAAGTTGGAACTGAAGAACAGATTCTCTGCTTTAGAAGGCCTAACATCGGAAGAAGTGGATATTTCTGAAGTTAACAGAAAAGTAACCAAAGCTCTTATGGAAACAGCAACAAAATTAGCTGGGTCTAAGAACAAGTTGCATGTAAACAAATTATCAGGAAAAACCAAAATGTTGATGCAAAAAAGAAGAGAGATGAGGACAACTAAAGAAGATGTGACTTCCAAAGTGGAATATATAGAGCTATGCAAGACAGCACGAAAAAGTATCACTGAAGACGTAAGGAAATTCAACTGTGAGCTAGTGAGGAAAGCAATTGAAAACAACCAAAGCCTAAAGATAGCAAAGGGACATCTCAGTAAGGGAAGAAAACAGATTATGGCTCTGAGAAAAGAAGATGGTTCTATAACAAGAAATAGAGGCGAAATTTTGACAAGAGTGAAAGATTTCTACTCCAAACTATATGAAAGGGATGATACATGTACTCCAGACATCATAAAAGGTACCAGAGTTCTTCCAGTCCTCCCAGCAGAAGTTGCTCATGCAATCAAGAACATGAAGCGGGGGAAAGCTCCAGGAGAAGATGGAATTACTATAGACATCATACAAGAAGCAAGTGGAGAAATTGAAACAGTACTCGCCCAAATTTTCACTCGATGCCTTAATGAAGGGAAGATTCCTGAGGATTGGAACAATGCTACAATGATCCTGCTACATAAAAAAGGTGACATTGAGGATCTCAGGAACTACAGACCTATCAGCCTCCTATCAGTGGTTTATAAAATCTTCACTAAAGTTCTTTCACACCGCTTGAAGGTAACACTGGACATGGCTCAACCGAGAGAACAAGCTGGATTCAGGAGTGGCTACAGCACAATAGATCATATCCACGTACTGAGAGAACTAATTGAAAGAGCGAGGGAATATGAACTTCCATTGTGCATGGCTTTTATCGATTATGAAAAAGCCTTTGATTCTGTGAAACCATCAGCAGTTACCACGGCTCTGAAATCCTGCGGTATTGAAGATGCATACATTAATATTATTAATAACATCTATGAAAATGCAAGTGCAAAGATTCGGCTGTTTGAAAATACAACACACATAAAAATTGGAAAGGGAGTGAGACAAGGTGACACCATATCTCCGAAGCTCTTTAATGCCACATTGGAAAATGTCTTTCAATCACTGAACTGGGAAAACAAAGGGATAAAGATTAATGGAGATTATCTAACCCACCTTCGTTTTGCTGATGACGTAGTCATTTTTGCAACTACCCCATCAGAGCTGCAGAGTATGATCCAGGAACTTGCTGACAAGAGTAAAGAAGTGGGATTAAAAATGAACTTTCAGAAGACAAAAGTGATGTTCAATGCTTTTACAAGAAATGAAGATTTATCGATTGATGGAGAAAAACTGGAGATAACAGATACGTATGTTTATCTTGGACAGCAGATATCAAGTGAGGGTCACATTGATGAAGAAATTAATCGGCGTACAAAACTTGCCTGGAGAGCTTTTGGAAGAAACAGCATAATTTTCAAGAGCAATATGCCATTATGTCTTAAAAGAAAAGTGTTTGATCAATGCATCCTTCCAGTGCTTACGTATGGTGCAGAGACGTGGACCTTAACTAAAAGAGACATACAAAGGCTGCAGACAACTCAAAGTAGCATGGAGAGGTGCATGCTTGGTATAACCAGGAGAGATAAGAAGAGGAACTCGTGGATCCGAAAAATGACGAGAGTGGAAGACATCATGATCAGAGTTAAATCCCTGAAATGGCAATGGGCTGGACATACTGCCAGAAGGAAAGACCATAGATGGACAGCCGAAATTTTAGATTGGATTCCAAGGGACAGGAAAAGACCCAGAAAAAGACCACATGGGAGATGGGTGGATGAAATTCGTAAATATGCGGGAGTGACATGGAGGAGACTGGCACAAGACAGACCGTTGTGGAGGAAACTTGGGGAGACCTTCGTCCAGCAGTGGATTGATAATGGTTGACAATGATGATGATGATATATATAGTCATCAAAAATTAAAATTGTTGATGACTTTATCATATTTTCGAGGCTGCAGCGTCGTAAAGCATAAACTTACTGCGTGATTATTTCATCATAAAAACGCTCATCGCACTGAGCCGCTGTTATATGTTCGTAAAGAGGATCTTTCTTCTGCACTAACAATGAGCTATGCACTCTTATTGAATTTATCTGCGTACTTTAGCCCGCATCACTTAGAATAAATTCTGAAGAAACGAGAATTGCACTGATATTTCTCATTCAATATACCAGAGATTTTTAACATGCCATTACACACACGGTATTACAAGCGTCTGGCTAAATGCGTTTCATTTGACATATATATATATATATATATATATTTGCTTCAATAATATTAAACCCATTAATGGTCCAAAATTGAAAGCGCTTTTAAAAGCAACGGAAATAAAATAAGCATTGGCGTAATTTCAGTTAAAAAGACGCAAAGCCAGCAATTACGATTTCAAAATCCCCCCACATTACTCCTCGGAGACATGCAATAGTTCTAAAATTCCTAACGCTGACGTTTTCGGGAAAGCATTCTGCGCCAGCGGAAATTATTTGCGTATTTCATATAATCCAATAAGCATTCCGTACCTATCCATGATTGAAAGGCATGTAAATATTATTCTAATTAATGAACATTAGTTCTTTTGCGAAAACTACGCTGTGAATTATAAATGATAATTAAAGTCAGAGCTTAATCCCCAGAAACGTGATGGCAACGAACGTGCCTGTGATTAAAACGTGAGGTCGTTAAATTAAAGATCTCACAGATATCACCTGCTGCTGACATCTCATTTCTTGCTGCCCTACAGGGGGCGCTGGCTGTCTGCATTGCAATTGCGCTTTGCGTTTTTGCAGAACAGCTGCTTCTCTGGCCGCTCTAATCACAAAACTTCTTTGTTTTGAAAGTATTAAAAGATTAATCTGTCAGCGGTCAAAATATTGATGTTTACGACTTCCGTCGAACCGTCTTCGCAGTTTTATACCAGAACAGAAAGTTTCAAAGGGTGATTTAGAGTATAACATCCGGAAATTTCAATAGCCAAGCTTAAGGACCTCTAGGTTAGGGATTCACAGATGTTTGGATCGAAGTTAAATCGCTCATCATATCTAAAGCAGAAAGTATTGAAATAATAGATAAAACATCTTTTAGTACGAAAAATTTAAAAAGTACTACTGTAGAAATGAAGAAAAAATAATTAAGTCAAAATTAAAATATTTTTCACGAAGGTCATTTAACAAAAATACTCGTCGACCTTGAATTTTCATATAAAATTCTTATTTAGTTACTTTTGATTTTTAAAGCGCTAGTGCGATATATTGGATCTGTAGTGAAAACATGACAACGAGAAGAATTTTACATGATCTTAGAAGCAATGCTTTTGTGATTATTGCAATCGAAAGCGAACATTACAAGTTGCGCTTCGAATGTTTTCTGAATCGTTCAGAGTAAAGCATATACAGCAGCAAGAAAAAAACATTTGTGCTTTAAAGATCGCAGAAATACCCAAATATTTTATTTCTTCATCTACGATTCGTAAAGTCAGCGCGAATATTTTTTGTCAGCTGTTACGAATTTTAACTGCTATCGTGGTTATGACAATTTGGAGATTTTTCTTCTCATAAAATTTAATTTACGAATAACGCTTTTTTTTTTTTTTTTTTTTTTTGTATATTTGTTTGCTTTTTTCTTTTTTCTTTGAAGGAATTGCGGTTTAACGACCGCCGTGAGCCACTCAATGAGCTATAAGTAGTCGTCCGTCTTTAATTTCGGGCAACTGATTTTAGGGAACGGAGAGAGTTAGTGGCTAAGGACAAACATACCATCCATGTCTTTCCCAAGATCTGAATCCAGACCCTTACTGGATGAATGATTTGTGTGTGTGTGATTGGAGGTTTAACGACCACCGTGAGCAACTCAATGGGCTATAAGCAGTCGCCCGTCCCTAATTTAGGGTCACTGGTTCCAGGGAAGGGAGAGAGCCAGTGCCGTAAGACAAACACAACATCCATGCCTCACCGGGATTCGAGTCCGGACCCCTTCGGACGAATGATCATAGGCCAACGCCTTAGACCACTGCGCCACCGGGGCGGCGATGAATGATTAGAAGCCACCGCCTCAAACCACTCGGCTACGTGGGCGTCCAAATAGCGTTTGCTCAACAAAAATGTTTAAGTTCTCATAACGAAATTGTATTTTAAATATAATTAATTTTGGTTATAAACGAATCTTTTCTAAGTTGAGATCCTTCTTCATGAAATTCGGGCATATACCTGTGTGTATAAATCCAGCAAGGAACTCTACGCTGATTGAATTGGCTTAACAAATAACAGAAAAGACTAAAGGAAATTCCCGCATAAAGAAATCAGGGTGGTCTCATTTAAGAAGCGATTTACTTCCTGTTTTCATTGGGGGTTTTTTGCGGAGATTAACAGCTACTCTGAGTAACTCTGAGGGTTCTAAAGTCATCGCCAGTCACTAATTTGGGGCCAAGGGTCGGGTGGACGGGACATAGTGAGTGCCATCAGACAAACATACCACCCATACTCTCTCGTACAAATAATCAGAATCCAGTGTCTCACACCATTTGGCCACCGGGAAGGCGTTTCCGTTGCTCCCCAAAACTGTTTGAAACAAAAACCAATTTGAAAGATGATATTCGTTTTACACCATTTGCCCAAATACAAAATATGAATGCCTTCAAGCATGATATCATTTTTCATAATGATTTTCCTTTTTTTGAGTTCGTTACGCAGATTTATTATATGTCTGTGCCTAAAAGCTGGTGTAGTTCATCCAGAGATTATGAATGTTTAAATAAACATCTACTGAGGGATATCCACCATAATTGAACGATGTATCTCTAAAGCACACTCAGTCAGAAGTGCATGCTCCACTAATGAGCAAGTGATCATGATATTCGCCTTGGATTTCATATGCCGTGCCAGAATGAATGCATTTTGAGTCCGCGGAAGGTACTGCCATACAAATATGTTTCGAGACAGAATTGAAGTAACACAAAGAAAACGTGATATAAATTTTTAATATATTACGTAATGAAACCATACAGGATAAAACCTATACAACAGCCTACGTCTGTCCTTTACGCTCTGACTTCATTCAGTACTTGCAGCGCCATCTCCTTTTATCCGGTGGCCGAAATCGGAACTAAGCACTCGTTATCGCTCGATACGTAAAATCAATGAGAAATACCGGAAAATAAAATAAAGTGAGTAAGACAAACGACTTCATATGTGGCAACACACGCGTGCTCGAACAACTGTCTGCGACGTTTGTTCTGTTAAGTAGATGTTATGTCGTATTTTATTTCCTTTTCTTCGCATTGCGGAATAATTTCATAAAAAATAGAATCAGCGTTATTTTATTTCATAAAAAGGAACAAGTAAAATTGTAAGAAAGTAACTGCATGCGTGGTTTTGATTCACTGTGATGGAAATTAAAAAAATAATTGGTTCCGTGGTCCAAAGTAACGTATATCTTCCTTTTATTCTAAAGAAGCGTCAGTTCCCCATAATTCCGGCTTATGCAATGACTCTCAATGTCATCCTAACAGAGCCTTTTTTTGCTCATGGTCAACTCTATGCTGCGCTATCAAGATCAAGAAATCCACAGCACATGAAAGTTTTTGTCAAACAATAAACTGCAAGGAAATCTTTTGAACAATCAAATGACAATAACATAAAACATTGTACGAATATATTAAGAAGTCTCCCATGACCTTATGGCACTGGCTATGAGCTAGGTTTCAAATAAAACGAAAGGATTGTAGGACAAAATGAAAAAAAAATGTGGTACAAAGTGAAAGGAGTGAAGTATAAAATAAAAGGAGTACAGTGCAAAATGAAAGTAGTACAGAATGAAAGGATCGTAGTAAAAACTGAAAGAACTGTGCTATAAGAATGAAACAAGTACACAGCGGTAACCTTCAAACCCATACAATGATCATCAAAAGTACAGGGTGATTCGTTTGAGAAGGGATAATTAAAAAATGCTGTGGTATGGCTTGTAACAGATATAATAAGTTCAATATTTGGTAGAAATTTCTTTTATGGATGGTAGTTTGTTTGACCTCTACATGACCCCCTTTGCGGTCTCGGCAGAGTTTATATCGAGTGCTCAATTCTTGCCACGTGTTTTCTAACACCAGCGGAGAGATTTGTGCGAACGCTGCAGAACTTTGCACCTTCAAGTCACCCAGGCTTTGAGGTCGTTGCTCTTAGACGATGTTCTTCACAAACCCCCACAAGAAGAAATCGGAATGAGTGAGATACGGGAAGTTTGCAGTCCAAGGGCCATCATGGTCGCACCAGTTGGCATTGAATGCGTGGTTGAGGAAGTTCCTGACTTCCAGTGTCCAGTGAGGTAGGGTCCCCGTCTTGCTGTAAAATGGTATCGTTATCCAGTTGTGATACCAAGAAGATCTGTAGCATATTCAGATATGGTCTTTATCGTACAGTGTCCTCAGAGAAGGAAAAAGGACCATACAGCTGGTAACGACTCACCACTCCGCACCTCACATTTACCTTAGGGCTTGCTGTTTCCACTTTGTAGAGAGCATGGTGATTCTGGGTATCCCAAAATGTTAGCGTTGTGCGTATTCACTCTTCATCTCACATGAAATGCAGCCTCGTCTGTGAATAGCCATCGATCCAAAAAAAGGGATAACCGCTTCCATTCGGTCGCACACGAGACAGGCGAATTCGAATTAGCTTACGTGGTTACGCTCTCGTAGTGCGTGTCCGCGCTGTAAGCGATATGGGAGCATTTTTAGGTAACGCCGCACAGTGCGTTGACATGTTGTGTACGGTAATGTCAGCTCCAAGGATAAGCGTCGTAGACTTTTCCGCGCGCTATGCTCCAAGGCGGCTGAAACAAGGGTTTCTTTCTCAGGCTCCCTCTTACGGCCACTGTAGTTTGGCTTCATGATGGACCCCGTTTCTTCATATGGGAGATACCAACGCATTATGCTCTCTTACTTAGGCGCCTTCCTGACCTATTAATACGACGACTCTCGTTGAACAGCCGTAAGACTTTCAAACTTTGCATGCCAGAGGACACGCTTTGCGCGTTGTTGAACTGTCGCTGATGCCATTTTCAATTTTGCCACGACGCTGCAAAGGCGCATGAGCACTGACTAGCGCATCAAACTCCCCTCATTCCCCGCCGTTCTGGCGCATGCGGACTGACTGCAACGCATGAAACTCCGATCTTTCCTCTCCCTTCAAGCAGAATTTGACCTCCGTACTCCAACGTTCGTACAAATCCCTCCACGGATGTTATGACCTCCGTACTTCAACGTTTGCACAAGTCTCTCCACTCGGTATGTACTCTGCTGAGTCCACAAAGGGGGTCAGATAAGAGGCCTAGATAAACTCCCATGCATTAAAGTAATTTCTGTCAAATATTGACTTATTATATTTGTTACAAGCCATACCAGATAATTTTTAAATTATCCCTACCCAAACGGATCACACTGTGGTTGCATCAAAATAAGCAAACAGGAAAGAACTTAAAAATTGATGTAAGGTGCTAAAAAGATGAGCAGGAAACATTAATGTGTACGACACCCTCTCAGACGTCTAAGCATGCTTGACAGCAATGAGCCTTGCTCAGTCAAAGGCCCGTTAGAGAGGTTTGATGCAATAAATCTCCCTCAACTACCATAGGTACCTTTAACTCACTGAATTCCCAAAATGTGAATACAGGCTTCCAATGAGGGCGTTCTCCACATGTTTTATGATATTTAAATCTGGGGGATCTTTCTAGCTAAGCCAGTTGTTGGAATGTTACAGTTTTTCAGCATTTCTCTACCAGCGAGCTCTGTCAGGACGCAAGTTATCGTACATAAACAGAATATCTCAGCCAACAGTGCATCCAAAATATCATAATTGGGGTTAAAGGGTATGGTCTATGTATCTTTGACCAGTTATGGCTTCTCCATCGAAGATATGAAACGGGGTGCCGTCGTTAAATCATTGTGCCACCCTATCAGCGCATCACATTCACCATTAGTATGCTTTTTGCCTTTCCTTGATGTTGGAGAAATGATAAAGCTGAAGGTTAAGTACGATTTAGATTCAGAATGTATGATGAAAATGGGACTCGCCAGAAAACAGGGCTACAGACCGTTATTTGGGGCTTGAAGTCACATTTTGGCAATACCAGTTCTGGCTATCTCTTCAGTCATTGATTGTTTGCGAGACGTACCAAGGGGAACCTGTTATACAGCCCATTTGCATTCAGCCGTTGTAACGCCATTTTACTGGAAATTATTTTGACACCGCTGCCTAATGCCTGCTGGTGTGTGCACTGGCGGTCACTATTAGTATTAAGGGTAATCACTCGAATTTCAGAAACTATGTTTTCCCATTATTAGAGAAAACACAGGCTCGCTATTCGAGGATGGGCGTTGTGTTTCACCCAGCCGACGTTCCGTGTATCGGGGTCCGCTGAGTGCCGCAATGTTTAAAAGTAATCGTCTAGCTTTTCATTTCTCTTTGAATAATTCGTTAACTTACAAATTTTGATTTGTTTACTAGCACTGATGTGTAAGTTACTCAGTATTGCACTGGAGGACTTTTCTGAACATTCATTCCAAATCATTTACTCACGCATCCAACTTTCAATCGTGATTAACATTTTTACTTTTCAAAATTGTACACTCAAATGAAATTTAGCCGACTCATAATAACGTGAAAATAAAATATGTTTATTTTGCCTGATGAAGGCTTGAAATCTAGAAAAATACACTCAGTCATATGAAAATGTTTGAAGACCCTTTTAGCAAAATTATTTATTTAAAGGTTAACTTTAATTTCTTATTTTCATTTAATATAATTCTGAAATATTTCGAAACATAATTTACTAAAAATGATTCCCTATCCTACACAATTTCCTGCTCTGATCAATGGTATTTACTTTACTCAACCATTTCATTTCTTCTATTTCTGCCCTACTTTTCTCAGCATTAATTTAGAGCTGGTTTTATTTTCAACCTTGACTTAGTCTACTATGCTCTTCTTTAATTTTCGGTTCATCATACTAATTATGTAAACAAGAGGAAACGTTAAGGTCGGAAATGTCCTACCTTCTATCCCACGATGAGGGCTGGTATTTCATTCTCCTCTTCCCGAAGTTTCCATGCAGATTCCCTTCTGTCCTGGATCTTTTATATCACCGTCATGATTTCAGAGTCCACTTTGTCAAGTACTATTGAAGATTTCTCTTTGTTGTGCACATTCTCGGTCCTCGGCTAAATCCTCAGCAATGGCGAGGCGGTGATACAGCCTTCTCGCATCATTTCGATTTCCTCTATACTCCGATCCTCGTATCGGTAGGTCTTTCTCAACTTTCTTTCACCATGCTATATCTTCTCTTTCCGAAGTTTTCATGCCATCTCCTATCTTTCCGAAGTTTTCGTGCTGTCTCTCAGAATTCTCTTTCCGAAGTTTTCATGCTATCTCCTCTCTTCCCGAAGTCCTCATGCTATCTCCTCTCTTCCCGAAGTTCTCATGCTATCTGTCTGAATTCTTTCATCATTCTTTTGCTCCTCTTCCTGTCCTACGAAAATTTGTTCTTCCCGGATCCTCCTACCAATTTACAGATTGGTCAAACAATTATCATTTCCCGATCTGATTTGCTCTGGGTTTCCCGCCATTTCTCTGACTTGCCATCCTTCGCCCCGTCCAAAATCTGTGTCCGCCCTTAAATTCTAGGAACTTCGTTGCCTACGGATCTCTGGGGTCGTAAATCTTCCTATCATAAACCTGCTATGGGTTTTCCTTTGCTTGACGTCAAGCTATTCTTTTCTTCCAGACTTGGTGCATCAATTCTCAAGACGACTGGCGTCGAGCTTCAATAAAATGTCTACCCGCCATTTCTCTGACTTGAATTACTTCGCCTTACCCAATATTGCTGGCTCGTAGCAGTTAGGGAAAGGATGCCCCGCGGTCCCATGCCACAGCAAGCGGACGGCTGGAAGCCCTTCGACTCGGAGAGAGAGAGAGAGGGTGGGGGCGAAGGGGAAAGAGCGGTACTTTCCTGACCTTCCTAGGCGCGAATCCACGGAAGAAAATCTAAGGGGAAAATTAAATTGTGAAATGCAGAGCGTCTGAAGAGCATGAAGTTTATAAAATCCTAATTTTATTAATTCTTACACCAGCTCCCCAAAATCTCTCCCATTCATTTGATTAATTTTTTAAATCCCATTTCTTTTGCGCTTTTCCGATTACTTCTCAATTTCCAATACAGGGAAAAGGTGCGCACTCGCTCACGAGTGCTGCAACATTACCTCCCTTCGCAGAACTGAAAGAAAGAAATTAGGGCAAGAAGACCCTGATTTAGAATATCCCGTCTTCATTATTTCTGCCGATGCCCTACGTTGATCAGAGCAAGTAAATAACATAATCACATACATCACACTGCAATACATAAATGCACAATTTTAGAGGTAAATGACTATAAAGAATGGTTATTAGGGTATTGCATAAATAATTGAAATATATGTACAGCTAGTCACTTTTTTGACTTTTCCATTAGTAATTGACGATGACAAGTAACACACTGCTTAGGTATGAATCATCTAAAAAGTGTTTTTTTCGTGAACGCACCATGCGACTATCGGCATCGCACAACAATTAGAGTAGTGTTTTTATTTTTCTTGCACTTTGTCTGGTGCTCAGATTCAGCACAGAATTTGAAATCAGTGGACACTATTGGTCACACTTGGAATGTCACACCACCTATTCCATAAATTCCAGGATAAGTGTATTTCACATTTTTATAATACAATGTCCAAGACCACCACATTGAGTGGTCCGAGGTAACGTCATCTCCGTTGCTCAGTTCCACACAGAATACACGAAATTGTCCGCTCCAGTCACTCTGAGTAGCATTTGCCGTATTCCGTCAGTACTTTCCCGCAGTTCGTTGATCAGTTTGAATGCAGCGACGGTTGTTCAGTTCGAATGAAGCGTCGGTAACTTCAAGTGTCGCTAAAGTTCCTGGCTAATGTTATTTGCAACAAATTTACAGCACTCGCTCCTTCAGGCGAAGCCTTTTTATGAAAACCGCAGACAGTATATCGTCTGCGCCAATGACAGTAGAGGTCCTTTATACCTCCATAAATAGCAGTACAACGCGAACTGATGCTGCCAACACTACATAGTTCATGCTCTGTTGATTTCGAACGGTTTGCACAACACTATTGTCGTAATATTATCTACTGGAAGCTTCTTCTTTCGACGCTTTTCCGTCCTCGGATATTGACTGTCAGAGGAAAGAAAATTTTCCTCTTTTCTTTTTCGCTGCGTCCAGAGTCCTGGCAGACTCACTGCGCTTTGTACGCAAATTCCACTGAGAGGATGAGATCACTCACTTTCACAAGTCCCTTTGTCATCTCTCTGTGGCGCTTCCACTGTCCCCACAATAGTGGTAGGAACGCTCACACTCTGGAGAGTTGATTCTTTCATTCATAAGCAATGTATGCCAAAGGGCATTGTCCCACAGGAATGTATATTTAGCGTTCTTTTCTTTTTTTTTTTCAAAGCAGTGGTCCGAATACACCGACACGGACAGCTATTGGGATGAAGCTGCTATATGTATCTGCACATAGTCTCTGCTTTGCATGTAGCCAATACTCTGGTTATTGCTGACCTAGCCCTGTAAAAAAAACTTCAGCATAGAAATAAGACACTCCGCCATACGGTTCCTCTTTTCTTAATTCGATTATTGTTAGAATTATGCCTAATCTGTTTAACCTTTCCTTCTGGAAATCAATATGAGCATAGTAAAACAAGCTTATATCATACTAACACATATCTTCTTTTTTTTTCGTGAATCCGTGGATTCTTAACATTACCTTGGCGCACGGCCACTAATCTTCTTGTTTTGACTCTGTTCTCCTTTTCTCTTTGCTTCTATTTTATTTTATTTACTTATTTCTTTTTATTATTATTATTATTATTATTATTATTATTTTTATTATTATTTTTTTTTATTTTACCCTTTCATGTAAGTGTGCATTTTTGCGATTACGATTACAAGGAAATGACAAGAAATTTCGACGCTCTATAATTAAGCCAAAATCACTCAATCCTTCACACACACACATCCATCTCACACATCACCTTCACCTAAACAAAAATTTATTCCTGAAACTTCCATCGTCGGCGCGCAGAATGTACACGACCATGCTTCCGAATCAACACTGAATTTTCGCATAAGACACTACTTCTTCCATTTAACTACTCTCCCCCTTTGTGATTTATACTATTACTTTAAAATATTCTCCCTTATTTGTTTTACTAACTGCTTAAGTGTTTAGCCCCTTACATCGATTTCGCTCTAAACACCCTTTTCTTTAGCTGGGTCTGAGAGAAACCCCTGCTTGCGTTCGGGGGGGGGTCATATGAAGTCACCCCTTTAGCTCAGGTACTCACGCCAAAAGCTGGGAGTTAATCTTTACCTTCCTACCCAAGGTTATTACAACTCGTTTCTTCCATCTGGTCCTCTGAGGCTTGGGGTGTAGGAAACGCTAGGAATTACTTCCCGTTGCTGCTTCCTGTTTTTACTCCTTCGCTCCAGAAAGGAAGCCCCGTTGACTCTGCCACGTTTTTTTTTCATTCTTCTAAAAGACACGCCGCATGGTCTTACGTTCTTGTCCGTTATGGTCAGATACCCTTTGCCAAAGTGCCCTGACCATAATGTCACCCAATATATTTTTTTCTCTACACTCATTTCCCTTACACATGTTTTTTTTTTTTCTTTCAGCTGCATTATTTGGATTACACATTGGATAACACACAAGGTAAGTGAACTTTTATTTTTTTCGTAGGGTATCCCAGGCGTGCTCCGAATTATTATCTCTCCCATTCATTATTCTTAGCCTAGTGAAACCGCTATTTTCTGCTTAACTGCCCTAAGCAAATCTCCCAAAAGGTAATACTCTCCTGATATCCTCTACTCACGTGCTTGTCAAGAAAATTACTAATTTGCTTTACAATACCGAGACTATATATCATTACTGAACTGATTGAAGAATTAGCGATGAATTATTCATTCGCTACTGTAAACTGCGAAATGCTGTCGAGAGTTGACATCGCTAACTATTCTTACTATCTTTACTACTCAAAATTGATATGCAACTGAATGTGCTAACTTTTAATAAGTATTGGTGACAATTATTATTCTATTATATAAGTGCCTCCAACTGCAGAATGTCCATCTAATAAAATTCCGAACACTACGGATACTACTCTGATGCAAATTACTGCTATTACCTTTATTCTTATCTAGGTAACTGAAATTCACGCATAAATAAGTTGATACTACTTAACCTACTTGGCCAATTATGTTAATCATTAACCAACGTAGCGAACATAATTTTAACCTGAAAGCACTGAACTCAATCATTTTTCTCCTGCAACTAAAGTACCTAAAATATTCCTGGCTGATGAGTACTTGCCTTTCACGTAATCAATATATGCCCTGATAGAACTGTTGGCTATTCAAAGTTACACCTTCCCAATTTATCGCATGAGAATTAACAATTACAAGTGATATACACAGTGAATTAGAAGAAATATACCTGAAGTAAAGTGACAATTATCATAAAGTGTGAACAAATCATTAACATTATTTGCAAAATGTTTTCAGAGAAAAAAAATATTTTCTCTAAATTTTATCCCACCAATTTACTTAACCTTTACGAATGCGTCTGTGAAGATAAAATAACTCTGACACACAGGTTCTTAAATATAATGAAATTTGATACCATACTCTGGTTATCAACAATACTCTGCTGTGCTAAACCTGCTGAATTGCTAATACTGAGTGCGATTTAAAATGTAGGCTTCTACTGATTTTGATTTTCAGCGTTCACAAACCAAAATTGAGCACTCAAGTTTTTTTTCTTCTCTTTTTTCGGCTCTCCGCTTCTGCCTAGCTCTCCATGCTATACCCAAGATTCCTGGGATGTTCGTCGTACTTCAGCATATTTCGGATACACATACCGTACAGTATCATCATTCGGATTTTCTGCTGTCGAGCTTTCGCTTACGTTCTGAATATCCTGTAAGCAATTTTCCGCCTGCTCGATCCACGATTCTCCCGATGATTTAGGTGCTAGTTTCAGTTGAGCAATAAATTTCCCTATTAAGTCAGCCTTGTCCGTGGCTCCAAACTTTTGATTCCTTTTAGCCATCTCCTGCTGCTCTGGTTTTGTGACACTCCCACCTTCCGGGATATTGCTATATATTGGAGTATACACTGTTTTAGGCTTCGTAACATGATTCACGGTCGGCTCTGGTTGGGAGTTACGGTTTCTCAGCATGTACGGTTCTCTACGGAACGGCGTCCTTCCCACCTTTTCGGCGATCGGATTGCCAGCTTGCTGAGGCGTGCTCTGCACTGCCACCGCTGTCGGTGTAACCTCCAAATCAAATTGAGGAATAAATTCGTACTCTTCTGTCGAATCCGAATGAGCTGTTAAATCTTCTAACTCCTCATTATCGTTTTCTGCTTCTTCGACGTGCTCTCGCTCCGGTGAGTTATTCTCTAGGTGATGTCTCCGTAGAGGTGCTTTGAATACGCGGTTCTTATGCACTACCTGTTGTTTTCTCTCGTCCTTCAAAGATACTAGTCACACATTGACGGCTGATGGAAAAGACACAATTTTCCACTCACCGCTGTTTTTTCTGGCAATTTTATCAGAAAGACCACGGTCGATATAAGGCGTATGCAAAAATACTCTGTCACCAATTCTCAGGTCCTTTTCTCTGGCAAACCTGTCTGCATACTTTTCCTGCTTTGCTGCAGCCTCCTGCAGATTTCCATGAACCAACTCGTAGGCTTTTCTCATCTTTTTGTTGAATGCCTCTACATAATCCTCTTCACTATAATATGTTTGTTGGCGAGGCGAAAGTAAAATGTCGGATGGAACCGTTAATTCTCTCCCAAACACCAAATAGCTTGGAGCATATTTGGTTGCTGAATGGTTTGTAGTATTATATGCTAGACTGATCATAGGAATGTAGGTGTCCCAGTCGTCTTGTCTCTCATTAACTAGACAACTTAATGATTTGTTAAGAAACCTGTGGCTAGCTTCGTTTTGGCCATTACTCCAGGGTGCAAAGGATGTCGTATTCAATCTTCTTATGCCCAATCTTGCCAATAAATTGGTGAATGCCTCAGAGATGAAGCATCCACCGTTATCTGACAAATTAGTTTCCGGTGTACCATAAATACTTATGACATGGTCGAAATATGCCCTTGCGACTGTAGTTGCTTTTTGGTCTGGCATAGGCACTAAAACAGCATACCTGGTGAACGAATCAATCATGACAAGTAGGTATTTATTTCCGTCAGCAGTTGTAGGATACGGGCCACAAATGTCTAAAGAAATTTTTTGGAAGGGGTAAGAACCCGTTTCCACCCGCTGCAGTTTCTCTACTCCTTTTAGTTTGTGGTTTGTCCTTTCATTACATTTTTCGCAAGAAGCTACATAATTTTTGACATCCGCATACAAGTTTATCCAAAAATAACGTTTTCTAACATAGGAGACAGTTTTGTCTCCGCCGAAGTGTCCTACCGAGGGAATATCATGACAACGTTTTAAAACTTCATGTATCATAGCCTGAGGAACTACAAGTTGCTCCCAAAATTCATCTCCAGATGCGCTCCTGTCAGGATATTGGAAATGATATAACAATCCTTCAGAGTTTAGGAAAAAATTATCCTTAACCCTATGTTTGTCTACTGGGATGCGTTGTTTTTCCAGCATGTCAATGATCGGAGCAAGATCGGCGTCTGCTCTTTGCAGTGCTTTAACACGAGCTGCTTCCGATTGGTCCTCTTCAGCGGTCAGAAGAGACACGCCCCTGATTTCTCCTTCAGCGCTCCCCGGTGACTCAACTCGGTGCTGCCTGCTCAAATAATCAGCCACGACATTTTGCTTCCCTTGTTGATACAAAATTTTGTAAGAAAATTCACTAAGAGCCATTCTCCACCGATTCAATCTGCTATTTGCGTCTTTGATATTTTGAAGATACGTAAGAGGACGATGGTCGCTAATCACATAGAACTCTTTTCCTAGTAAATAATGTCTCCAATGCTTTAGGGCACAAACTACGGCCAACATCTCCTTTTCGATAACTGGGTAGTTCATTTCGGCTGGATGTAATTTCAGCGACATAAATGCGATTGGCTGCAATATGCCATCAGATGAGTATTGTTCCAAGACCGAGCCCACTTTTGTATGACTTGCGTCACAATGAAGGTAAAAAGGTTTGCTGTAATCAGGATGAATTAATACCGTGTCACTTAATAGACAATTCTTGATTTGAAGAAATGCTCGGTTGGCTTCTGGTGTCCATTTAAATTTCCCTTGTTTTGTCAAGTCGGTCATGGGTGCTACAATGTCAGAATAGGATGGTATAAATTTCCGGTAGTAATTGCATAAACCCAAAAATCCCCGTAAGCTCCTGAGAGTCTTAGGAGTTCAAAAAATGTTGACCTTATGCAAATTACTGGGATCTGGACGAATTCCTTCTCCGCTAACCACATGACCCAAAAATTTTACTTCCGTTTTCATAAATGAGCACTTGTCCGGCGTTAACTTCAAATGGTGTTCTCTGGGACGTTTAAAAACAGCTTCCAATTTGATAAGGTGTGTCTCTTCATCTTTTGACGCGATAAATATATCATCTATGAAACACATTATGTTAAAATCTGCCAATCCGTACAGAAGAGCATCACTCAATCTCTGAAAGCTATTCGGAGAAGTTTTGTAGCCAAAACAGAACCTCTCGAATTGAAACAAGCCCCATGGGGTAGTGAATGCTGTTTTGTGCTTGTCGCGCTCCGCTATCTCAATCTGATTAAAACCTGCTTTCATATCTAACGTGGTGAAGAATTTGTTGCCCTGAGCCTGCTCTAATAAGTCTTCTATTCTAGGCAAGGAATAGCTATCAGGTATAGCAGCTTCATTTAAAGCCCTGAAGTCTATACATAAACGAAATTGATGGGATGCTTTTTTAGCAACGAGCAACATTGGTGCTCTGTAGGGTGAAGCGCTCTCCGTAATAATGCCGGCATCCAACAAATCCTTGATTTGCTGTTGAGCTTCCTGCCTGAGGTGATGTGGAACTCTATACATTTTTCCTACGATTGGCACGTCCGTGTTCAGATTGATCTCATGGTAGAGTAAATTGCATTTACCCAACTCGCTCATAGAACGGGCAAAAACGTCTTTATAATTCATTATAAGAGAAGCGAGTGGTCGCCTCCACTTGGGATCCACTTCTTCGAGATTAAAATCCTTCGGAGTAAGCGGAGGTAATTTTTCTCTTTTACTCTCCTGGAGTGTCCCCGCATCAACGATAGGCTGAACGTACACTAACTTCGTGCTTTTGTTAAGGTGGAAGGGTTGCTCTTTTAAATTAGCCATTAAAACTGGAATTTTACCCGAGGTTCCTAGAGTATTCACTGAACGCCCTACCCTAACACATCCTTGACTAAATTTTTCCACTGGCTGCACTAACACTTGCCCTAAATAATTCCTCGAAAAAGGTGGGCAATTGACCCAAACGATTTTCTCTGCGCTCGGAGGAATTATTTCCTTCCTAATTAGCTTTCCTGCTTTGGTTTCATCCGGAGGATAAGTAATCTCTTTCCTCCTTATCTGCTCTTCTCTTCTCACCACTGGTGCAATCTTATTCACACGAGCTGCCCTACGTTTCTCTTCTCTACGCTGCTTACGGGCCCTCCTCTTCGATACCGGCGTTCTTCTCTCTAAAATCCCTGACCCTGCATCAAATGCAAAACCGTGGGCCTTTAGAAAATCCCACCCCAAGATAAGCGAATAATCTGGGTGCAACTTCTTCCGAGTAACGTGATAGGTATGTTTAACAACATCCTTCCCTATCTGTATTGGTAACTCATAACAGGCTGCTATTTCTAAAGGGGTTCCAGTTATTCCTGAGATTTTCATTCCTGATTCCTGAGGCCTGCACTGCATTCTCTTGCAAATCTCCTGCAACGCTGTAGGACACAAAATTGAAACTCCTGCCCCAGAATCCAGTAAACCGCGATATCGATGTCCTGCAATTTTTACTTCAATCAGTGGCAAAGCTTCGTGCTCCTGGATTGAACAAGTGGTTAGCACTACAGAGACCTTTTTCTTTCTATTTCTCCGGCCGAGAACGGTCCCGTTATCCCGACCTCCACCTAGTTTAAATTCCTCTGTCCTTGCCTCCTATCATTTGCTCTGCCAGAATAATTATCCTGGAAGTGCACCTGCTGATTCTGCCTACTATATCTTTCCACATCATTTCTCCTTGAATCGTATCCTCTATTCCTGTAATTTTCGTGTTCTCCTCCTCTATCGTAATTCGCCCTGCGCCCGCTAGGATAGCTGCTGCGTCCTCGAGTTCCTCTTGCATCTGGCGGAGGAGGCGAATGCACCGAGCGCCCTCCCGTAGGGAAATCCTGCTCCCGATGGCTGCCTTGGCTTAATGGGTTAGCCGCTCGCCTTTCCCCGGAAAAACCTTGCTCCCTAAAATTATTGTCTCCGGCATATCCATATCTCCTTGAATTATTTCCTTGATTTCCTACGTATCTATTACCAAAAGATGCTGGATTGCTAAGAGAGCATTCCTTTAAAAAGTGGTTTGGGCTTCCACACCTAAAACAGACTTGGTTCGGATCCCTTCTATCTACTCTTTGCTGATTATTATTTTCCTCTAGCCTTCTAATTCTTTGCACATGCTCCCGGTGTGCCCTCTCCGCTTGTTCTAACCTCCTGTTTAACTCCGTTGCTTCATTTCTCAACGTATTGACCTGTGCCTCGTGGTCGGCCATCTGACGGGCAAGCAAGCTGCATAATTCAGATACCGCACTATCTGTGTTATCTTTCGGTACTCCTCTCCGAACTCTATCTTGGTTCCACTCTTCAGTGTCTGTTACGTTTACACTAGAGGAAATAAGTTCATTATTCTGCTCCTCTAAGGTCGCCCGCTTGACTGCTTCAGCGAAAGTGTTCGGTGCAAATGATAATACCGATCTTTTTAACTTCGGGTCTAGCCCGTTAAGGAATTGAGACATTTTTGCTTGGTCTGCCATTTCCCTTACCTCACGGTTCGACTGATCTACCTGCCCTAGGTATTGGTGAGCTAGCCCCTTCAATCTGGTCACGTATTCCGAAACTTTTTCTCCTGCTCTTTGACGGCACGTTGTAAACTTATTCATACGGACCATCACCGGTTGCTGGGATTCGAATCTTTCAATAATGGCTTCTTTGAACTTCTTATAATTGGTCTCCCTCCTGATATCAGCTACGTCTGTCAGAAATTGGCTCGCCGCTGCCCTGCATTTTGCTTTTGCCGCCAGAATTTTAACGGCGTCCGTCCATCCTGCTACCTCAGCCACACTATCAATCATCTCGAAAAATTGTTTTGCATTGATTCCCTCATCGGTATTTCCTGAAAAAATTGGCAAATAAGAGAGCATTCCCGCCATTGATTGGATGGTTCTTTGCGTATTTCTAGTTGCGTCTACTTGTCTATTGCTGTGTTCTTGAATCTCGTTACTTTCTGCTCCCCTAGCTTCGTTTGAATTTTCCTCACTATCACTATCCCCCATCTTGATACAATTAGAATTCTTACTGTTCCACTGACAACTTTATTTAATAACAAAATTCCTTGCTACTCACTACCACGTTTGCTACGCATATAAATACTCTGCAGTTACTACCCAACCAACTTCATGCCTTGCTTCCTAGTACCCAATTATTTTTCTCAATACTTACCTGAGGATCAAAACATAACTCTTAGGTCACCCCTAACCCAATTCGACATCTGGGGAAAATTCCCTATACTTATCATGAAGTACTGCACTTTACACACTATACAGAAATACAAATTATATACATACACTTATCAACTGAATGAAAAATGAATTTTTCTCTTCTCGTTAACTCGTCGCCTATATATTTCCATTTAATGTTCATTTCTTATTCCTATGTTGATTATTCTGAACTATTATCGTGAACTGTATTCTCATCACTAATATCAACCATCAAACAAATTTTTATTTTTTACTTTTAACTTCTAATATTTCCTTTCCAGTCTGCTATAAGTCATGGTTCGAAAAATCCTGGTCACGGCACCATTTATGACACCGCTGCCTAATGCCTGCTGGTGTGTGCACTGGCGGTCACTATTAGTATTAAGGGTAATCACTCGAATTTCAAAAACTATGTTTTCCCATTATTAGAGAAAACACAGGCTCGCTATTCGAGGATGGGCGTTATGTTTCACCCAGCCGACGTTCCGTGTATCGGGGTCCGCTGAGTGCCGCAATGTTTGAAAGTAATCGTCTAGCTTTTCATTTCTCTTTGAATAATTCGTTAACTTTCAAATTTTGATTTGTTTACTAGCACTGATGTGTAAGTTACTCAGTTAGGCACTGGAGGATTTTTCTGAACATTCATTCCAAATCATTTACTCACACATCCAACTCTCAATCGTGATTAACCTTTTTACTTTACAAAATTGTCCACTCAAATGAAATTTAGCCGACTCATAATAACGTGAAAATAAAATATGTTTATTTTGCCTGATGAAGGCTTGAAATCTAGAAAAATACACTCAGTCATATGAAAATGTTTGAAGACCCTTTTAGCAAAATTATTTATTTAAAGGTTAACTTTAATTTCTTATTTTCATTTAATATAATTCTGAAATATTTCGAAACATAATTTACTAAAAATGATTCCCTATCCTACACAATTTCCTGCTCTGATCAATGGTATTTACTTTACTCAACCATTTCATTTCTTCTATTTCTGCCCTACTTTTCTCAGCATTAATTTAGAGCTGGTTTTATTTTCAACCTTGACTTAGTCTACTATGCTCTTCTTTAATTTTCGGTTCAACATACTAATTATGTAAACAAGAGGAAACGTTAAGGTCGGAAATGTCCTACCTTCTATCCCACGATGAGGGCTGGCATTTCATTCTCCTCTTCCCGAAGTTTTCATGCAGATTCCCTTCTGTCCTGGATCTTTTATATCACCGTCATGATTTCAGAGTCCACTTTGTCAAGTACTATTGAAGATTTCTCTTTGTTGTGCACATTCTCGGTCCTCGGCTAAATCCTCAGCAATGGCGAGGCGGTGATACAGCCTTCTCGCATCATTTCGATTTCCTCTATACTCCGATCCTCGTATCGGTAGGTCTTTCTCAACTTTCTTTCACCATGCTATATCTTCTCTTTCCGAAGTTTTCATGCCATCTCCTATCTTTCCGAAGTTTTCGTGCTGTCTCTCAGAATTCTCTTTCCGAAGTTTTCATGCTATCTCCTCTCTTCCCGAAGTTCTCATGCTATCTCCTCTCTTCCCGAAGTTCTCATGCTATCTGTCTGAATTCTCTCATCATTCTTTTGCTCCTCTTCCTGTCCTACGAAAATTTGTTCTTCCCGGATCCTCCTACCAATTTACAGATTGGTCAAACAATTATCATTTCCCGATCTGATTTGCTCTGGGTTTCCCGCCATTTCTCTGACTTGCCATCCTTCGCCCCGTCCAAAATCTGTGTCCGCCCTTAAATTCTAGGAACTTCGTTGCCTGCGGATCTCTGGGGTCGTAAATCTTCCTATCATAAAACTGCTATGGGTTTTCCTTTGCCTGGCGTCAAGCTATTCTTTTCTTCCAGACTTGGTGCATCAATTCTCAAGACGACTGGCGTCGAGCTCCAATAAAATGTCTACCCGCCATTTCTCTGACTTGAATTACTTCGCCTTACCCAATATTGCTGGCTCGTAGCAGTTAGGGAAAGGATGCCCCGCGGTCCCATGCCACAGCAAGCGGACGGCTGGAAGCCCTTCGACTCGGAGAGAGAGAGAGAGGGTGGGGGCGAAGGGGAAAGAGCGGTACTTTCCTGACCTTCCTAGGCGCGAATCCACGGAAGAAAATCTAAGGGGAAAATTAAATTGTGAAATGCAGAGCGTCTGAAGAGCGTGAAGTTTATAAAATCCTAATTTTATTAGTCCTTACACCAGCTCCCCAAAATCTCTCCCATTCATTTGATTAATTTTTTAAATCCCATTTCTTTTCCGCTTTTCCGATTACTTCTCAATTTCCAATACAGGGAAAAGGTGCGCACTCGCACACGAGTGCTGCAACAATTTTACCTGTGTCCGAAGCAGCACCGATAGGCAATAGCTGCGGGAATCACCCTTGTGTGCAGGTGTTGCCTTTAAAACCAAATAATCGTCGTTTGTGGTTGACGTAACTCTCGGACGACATGAGCCGGCTCTTTTTATAGTGGTTCCCATTTTATGGAATAGTTTTTCCCATGTCAAAATGACTTTTTACGACCTACTGAGCCACTGTTCCCTCTCCAACTGAGATTTCTTAAGTCATCAGCTACCTCAGATAATCATCTGAATTATGATGGCGTCATCTTCAGTACTAACGAAGTGCCTAACTATTTGAGAATACAAAGAGTCAGAAATAGTGCGGTTTGGTAGAAACCCGAGTTCTGATAGGAACGGCAAGATTTACATGTTACACTAACTTGTGAATTTCCTAGATCTTTACTGATTCGCTATTCCGAATGTGAATAGTAGTGTTATTATTTTTACGTCCTTTTGCCGATGGAAACGTTGTTAAAATGCAAATAATGTCAGAAAACACTGTGTCATCTTTACTTTATCGACCAATGTAGAAGATTATTGCCTTCCACCTAAAAGTTGTTACCTGCCACCGTGATGGCTGAGTGGTTTCAGACTCGGGCTTCTGACCATTCGTCCGAGATGGCCGTGTTCAACTAACGGATGTCCTGGTGAGGCATGGATGTTGTGGTTGTCTTACGGTACTGGTTCTGTCCCTTCTCTGGAACCAGTAACACAAAATTAGAGACGGGAGACTGCTTATAGCCCATTGAGTTGTTCACGGTGGCCGTTAAACTTCCAATCAAAAAATTTAAAAAAAAAAAGTCACGGATGTGACATGGGTGGTGTGTTAGGTATGATGGCTCTGACTCTGTAATTTCCATGGAACGAGTGGCCTCGAATTTGGACAAGCGACTAATTATAGCCGTAAACATAAGAGTTGCTCATGGTGGTTGTTCAACCCCGAAATAAGAAAAGTTGTTACTTTTAACGTAACTTGCACATATAGGCGTTTTGTTCTTAGTGTTTTCCTTTCTTGTTAAGAAAGAAATGACATAACTCAACAGTTCTGACATAAGCTTCAGTTTTATGCCTATGTTTCATTAGATGTCTTCGCTGACTTAGAAATACAGCTCGACGAACCGAATAAGGAAAATGGCACTTTTAGAGATCGATAATAGTATTAGTAAGATATTTCATTATAGTGCTACAATGAGTGGCAACATGAAGAAATATTCACCAAAGTGTTTTTAGGAAAAGTTATTGCCTATTTGTTTGTTTTGCGACTGCCTTGAGCAACTCTTAGAACTGTACGTAGTCGCCCGTACCTAATTTAGAACCACTGTTTCTAGAGAAAGGACTGAGGAAACGTCTCAGACAAGTACAGCAGCCGTGACTCGCCCGTGCCCATCTCGGACGAGTGGTCATAAGCCAGATCTCAGACCACTAACCCACCAGGGCTGCAGAAAAACATTTCATATTTAACGGCATGCAGTTCGTTGCAGCTACAGTAAAATGAATAACTGTTTAGTTTCGTTTCACCAGGTATGGATAGTAGAATTTCAGGAGCACTTAAGAGAACGAACGAGCATCAGGACGAAGCCGCTCCCTTGGCCGAGTAGTACAAATCCTTGGCTTCTGATCATTCGCTCGAGGTGGGTTTGGGTTCAAATTCCAGGTGTGGCATGGATATTGTGTTTGATTCTGACGGCACTGGCTCTCTCCCTTCACTGGAATCAGAGGTTCCAAGTTAGGGACCTACGGCTGCTTATGGCCCATTTAGTTGCTCATGGTTATTGTTAAACCTCCAAGCAATAAATATCAGAACAAAACAGTGTAAGGTACAAAAAAGTGTTCCTTTCGTCGTGTTTCATGTGCACTTTCCTGATGATTTACGTCTATTAATCGACCTTTCACATGCAGGGAAACTAATCGCTAATCGTGCCAAATTGGCCACAGTTTTGTTCTCACAACTTCACCGAAGGCAAGACGTAAACCCCAGGGTGCAAAACAAAGTTTTAAAGCTCTATCTGTACTTGCCACTCACCATCACTATCTTCCAAGTGGCATTTCTCATTTTGACCTTTTGACGATAACCTCTTAAATTTTAATGTAAAATGTTTCACTGAGAACCTCTTCAGTCTCACCCAGTTTATGATAAACGTTTGCATTCACATCACAGTGGAACTCTATTTCCAGTTTATTCTGATGTGAATACCCTGGCGTTACCTGCAAAGAACTGTACAGGAGGGCTGTTAAGTGCTACCGAAGAAACAACCGGTTTCAAATATTTTAGTCCAAATCGATTTCAATCGGTTATATGACCAACAGTCTAGATTCTAGAAAATAATTTAATGATTTTCTGTTTCCATGTTCCGATAACTTAGAAATTCTTTGACATGGTGAATTTCAAACAGCTTGGTAGATTTTCCTTTAAGGAGATTTTCCCATTTTCTAAAAGTTTTTGCACTTTTCTATAAATGATAACGAAATAAAAGGTTGTTAAATCATGTTTCCTGAGTAGTTTACCCATGTACTAGGAAGACACGGATTTTAATTTTGAACTTCAAACCGGGTAGTTCAAGCTTTTGAAAAAGGAAGAAGATAAAATTATTTTTACTCAGATGTGTCGAACGTTGATGTACCATAATCCAGAGCCTGAACTACGTGAGCATTTTTCGTATGTTTTTTGAAAATATTTTTTTTTGCTTTTCTATCAATATTTCTATTCATCCGTCTGCAGATATCATATCTCTGCACCTATTAGTCCAACATGAAAAATTCCTTTATCGCTGGGAAGCCCGAACTGTAAGAATGATGATTCTTTCCTTTTGGTCTTTTACCGATCTAGAACTTCATTTCGAGTAAACGTAAATGCAAACTATATATTATTCCATACCATTGCTTATAAAAATCCGACTGAAGCAATTCTCTTTTCAGCTATTATTTTTACCGCAGAAATCGTTTTTGTGTATGGTTACTTCTTTGACTGGTGTAGTTTTCTAAAAGTGAGATGTGAAAAATTATTTTTCACCGGCTGCTGTTCATAGCATAGAGTACTTTGCATATGATTTCTTTTTTTCATAATAAAAATTCTGCTACTTGGGGCATAACGGAAAATCCCTTTATCCAACATATTCGCATCCGTACAATGCTTCTGAAAGACCAAATGATTTTTTTTTTCTTTTTGGTCAAATACTTATCACAACGGAAAACATTTTTAAAAATTCTTTTTTGCGACTTTAGCGTTTATAATAAATACTATATTGCATATAATTTGCAATATTTCTTAAGGCACAATTTTTTCACTAGATGGCGCAAATATATATATATTTATTTAAAGCATATTTGCAGCAGTATCTAAACGTCAAAAAACCAGACTGAAATATTTTTTTTTGTTTTGATACCGCTCACTACGTAAAACAATCCATTCACATTTTTCGCCCGAAATAATTCAGTTTTCCCACTGGTGTGGTAGACATATATTTAATTTTTCACAATAACTCTGCTTCTAAAAGTCATATTTGAGAAATTGTTGTGCATAAGATGTCATTTACCTTGAGGAACATTTTCCGTATGTATATTTTTGAGGTGCATCTTAATGATAACGAAAAAGTGTTGAGGTGCATCTTACATCTCACCAATCTATGGTCACTACCTGTGTTGAACTTGTTTAGCACACTGCAGTCTTCGATGACGAATTTTTTGTTACACATAATAAAATCAATTTCACTTGTCGTCCCAATTGGATGAAATGGACATGGAGACATCCAATTGGGACGACAAGTGAAATTGATTTTATTATGTGTAACAAAAAATTCGTCATCGAAGACTGCAGTGTGCTAAACAAGTTCAACACAGGTAGTGACCATAGATTGGTGAGATGTAAGATGCACCTCAACACTAAACTGGAACGTGGCAAGCTCATAAGACAAACAAAATGTATTGACATAACCAACCTTAAAAAACACCATAATACTTTCAAGTTGGAACTGAAGAACAGATTCTCTGCTTTAGAAGGATTAACATCGGAAAAAGTGGATATTTCGGAAGTTAACAGAAAAGTAACCAAAGCTGTTATGGAAACAGCAACAAAATTAGCTGGGTCTAAGAACAAGTTGCATGTAAACAAATTATCAGGAAAAACCAAAATGTTGATGCAAAAAAGAAGAGAGATGAGGACAACTAAAGAAGATGTGACTTCCAAAGTGGAATATATAGAGCTATGCAAGACAGCACGAAAAAGTATCACTGAAGACGTAAGGAAATTCAACTGTGAGCTAGTGAGGAAAGCAATTGAAAACAACCAAAGCCTAAATATAGCAAAGGGACATCTCAGTAAGGGAAGAAAACAGATTATGGCTCTGAGAAAAGAAGATGGTTCTATAACAAGAAATAGAGGCGAAATTTTGACAAGAGTGAAAGATTTCTACTCCAAATTATATGAAAGGGATGATACATGTACTCCAGACATCATGAAAGGTACCAGAGTTCTTCCAGTCCTCCCAGCAGAAGTTGCTCATGCAATCAAGAACATGAAGCGGGGGAAAGCTCCAGGAGAAGATGGAATTACTATAGACATCATACAAGAAGCAAGTGGAGAAATTGAAACAGTACTCGCCCAAATTTTCACTCGATGCCTTAATGAAGGGAAGATTCCTGAGGATTGGAACAATGCTACAATGATCCTGCTACATAAAAAAGGTGACATTGAGGATCTCAGGAACTACAGACCTATCAGCCTCCTATCAGTGGTTTATAAAATCTTCACTAAAGTTCTTTCACACCGCTTGAAGGTAACACTGGACATGGCTCAACCGAGAGAACAAGCTGGATTCAGGAGTGGCTACAGCACAATAGATCATATCCATGTACTGAGAGAACTAATTGAAAGAGCGAGGGAATATGAACTTCCATTGTGCATGGCTTTTATCGATTATGAAAAAGCCTTTGATTCGATGAAACCATCAGCAGTTACCACGGCTCTGAAATCCTGCGGTATTGAAGATGCATACATTAATATTATTAATAACATCTATGAAAATGCAAGTGCAAAGATTCGGCTGTTTGAAAATACAACACACATAAAAATTGGAAAGGGAGTGAGACAAGGTGACACCATATCTCCGAAGCTCTTTAATGCCACATTGGAAAATGTCTTTCAATCACTAAACTGGGAAAACAAAGGGATAAAGATTAATGGAGATTATCTAACCCACCTTCGTTTTGCTGATGACGTAGTCATTTTTGCAACTACCCCATCAGAGCTGCAGAGTATGATCCAGGAACTTGCTGACAAGAGTAAAGAAGTGGGATTAAAAATGAACTTTCAGAAGACAAAAGTGATGTTCAATGCTTTTACAAGAAATGAAGATTTATCGATTGATGGAGAAAAACTGGAGATAACAGATACGTATGTTTATCTTGGACAGCAGATATCAAGTGAGGGTCACATTGATGAAGAAATTAATCGGCGTACAAAACTTGCCTGGAGAGCTTTTAGAAGAAACAGCATAATTTTCAAGAGCAATATGCTATTATGTCTTAAAAGAAAAGTGTTTGATCAATGCATCCTTCCAGTGCTTACGTATGGTGCAGAGACGTGGACCTTAACTAAAAGAGACATACAAAGGCTGCAGACAACTCAAAGCAGCATGGAGAGGTGCATACTTGGTGTAACCAGGAGAGATAAGAAGAGGAACTCGTGGATCCGAAAAATGACGAGAGTGGAAGACATCATGATCAGAGTTAAATCCCTGAAATGGCAATGGGCTGGACATACTGCCAGAAGGACAGACCATAGATGGACAGCCGAAATTTTAGATTGGATTCCAAGGGACAGAAAAAGACCACATGGGAGATGGGTGGATGAAATTCGTAAATATGCGGGAGTGACATGGAGGAGACTGGCACAAGACAGACCGTTGTGGAGGAAACTTGGGGAGACCTTCGTCCAGCAGTGGATAGATAATGGTTGACAATGATGATGATGACGATATTTTTGAATTTTTTTAATCCAGGTTCTGATTCTAGATGGTGTAAGATTGCCTTTCTGTTGGCACCTGTATGTGGCTTATAAAAATCCTAATGAAAAACGTTTTTTTAACACTGTAGGACTTTTGCTATGGTAAGGATTTCCAATGTTGTCCACTTCAAATAATTCACAGTTCCCTCGCTAGGGGAATATATGTATAAATGTTTTTTTGCTATCTATGCATATAAACGTCGTACTGAAGGAGTTCTTTGGTCGCAAAGCTCCCGCTGTGAATTATATTTTGCTCATAATTTTTGCTTTTCATAAAGCACAGTTCTGCCGCTAGGGGCGCCAGTGTATATTTCTATTTGAAAGAATATCTCCGATTGTGAAATTCAGACAGAAAAAAAAGTTTTTTCTGGTAAGTACTTTCCCTATGAAGGATATTTTGCGCCCGCGTTCTTCTTCAAATGTTCACAGTTTTCCCCATAGCGTAAAGTTACGCTGTGTTTCCCTTCATATCTCTGCCTCTAATTCTACGATTTTTAAAATTCCTTGTGATTGAGATACCTACTGGTATATGGAAGATTGTCGTACACTTTGTAAATTTTCATGAAACATATTTTTGCCACTAGTTAGTTATTACTTCTTGCAAATGTTTTACGGATTCTAGAAATACGGTTGGAAAACTTTGTTTTGTAACAGACTGTATTCACGGTAAAATGTTCTATTCAATATAGTAGTGCGAGCACTGTGTTTTTTTAAAAAAAATCACTTTCCTTGATTTTACCCAACACTTTTGTGTCGCAAGTGGTTACAGATATGTGCACGTTATAGCAAAAAAAACGATGGTATCTTTTACTTCCCACATCTGTCTCTTGATCTAAACAATTCCATTGTTAAAAGATGTGTAATTTTTAGCAACATCGTGTTTAATTGAAAAGCTTTCATATGCACCTCAATTCCAACTGGGCTTTCAAAATACTTCGCAAGATGTCTCAAAATCTTTATCCATTAAGTCAAAACAATTTCATTCCACTGAGTGCACCTGATAACAGATCAGAATGACGCTTTAGCGCGCAGACGAAAATGTGTATGAAGCTCTCTCAGAAAGCAAACAATTGTTAACTGAATTTTCCGCATGGAATAATTATAGCTAAGAGTAAAGTAAATAAGTCATGTAAAACGGACATGAAACTTCTCTAGTTTATGAAACACAGCGGGAGATATCTTGTTTGCAGTAAATTCCAGTTAAACCGTTCGCTCCAGCTGCGGCAGAACAGACTGATGAATCAACATCTTGCGTTGAAATTAGGGAATCACCCATGGCTACTTACGGTAGGCAGCATTTATGTCTGAGGGTAATTTAAATTTAACCTGTCAGATTATTTTCCGCATTTACTCCCCTTCTCAGCAGTATGAATTCATTTCTTCGAAAGCACACCAAGAAAGAGATTGCCGAGGTTCTTTCAGTAAAGAAAGAATCGAATAAATAACTTCGCCTTCCTTTAGAGGTGTAGCTTCACAGGAAATCTGGCAGAATTCACATTTCGCTGTAATGTCTGTTCAGAGTAAGGCCTCGATCGCCAGTAAGATAGCAGCAGAGGAAGTGAGAGCGACCCATTGTGCTAGATCCGAAAGATAATTTGAATAAATTTACAGATTCGCTGTCTCCATTGTGAAAATGTTCTAACCAACGGCAGGAGTATTAGTCAGCAAACGGCAAAGGAAATTAATGCTCATCTGTTCGTTCCACCTTATCTCGGGCAGACGCGTTAGGCAGGTTTCTCGGACTGTTCCTCCTATCTTAGTGAGTTCCGGTCTTCATTTCATCAAGATATTTAACTACACCGACAGGACAGAAATGAAAATCTTCCTTTAAACACTTCTTTACAAGTGAGTGCGTCTTACTCGAGTAATTCTTATAGATCAGTTTCTATAACAGAAGCTGTGTTTCGTGACAATTACTAATTACAGTAAGTCTTGGCTGAATATATTAGGTGCACGAATAGTAATCATAACAAATGAAATTTTTGTATAAAATTCTGGCCTGACGCATGGTAGCAGAAACTCAGTTCACTTCTTGATCCCCTACAGCTGCAGCATTGCTTTTTTATTTAGAAGACAGACAGAGTAGAACATGAATGAAATCGGAAAAAATATGTGGCAATAATATTGGCTGTTGTGATTGCTTGGGAAATTACCTTCAGAAAAAACATGCACTAAATTTTTTTGGGGGCACGAAATTGAAAAAATTAGTGCTACATTTATCACAGCTTCCAATTCAGGTATAAATTATTTTCATTCACAAAATTCATTGATGCAAGATGCTTTGATCGACAAAGTTGACTGATTTCTATCGCGAATTGATAATAGAGTGTCACATAAGTAACGTAGCATGACAGAGTCATTGAAGGTTCCTAGGTCAACGATTGGTGATGTGATATGCAAATGGCAGAGGTTGGGGGTTAAATCTGCCAAGAAACGACACGGAAAATCTCCGAAGCTTACAGAAAGTGACGGAAAAGCACTGCAAAGAAGGTCTGATAGCTCAGTATGCAAATTAACGTTGTATTAAATCATATAAACCCTATGTGAGACTATTAGGACTTATGTTAACACCAGTAAAGTGTGCAGGGCACTGAATGATATGGGTTAGGAATGATCGAACAGCCATCCAGAAGCCACTTATCACTTCGACTAATGACACCCGCAGATCAGCATGGTGTGTGGGGCGTTAATCTTGGACTGTTGACCAATGGACAACTGTGCTTTTGACTGACGAGCCTCGCCATACGATCTACCAGTCTGATAACCGTTCCTGAGTGTAGCTGATACCGGAAGAAAGGTATCTTTCAAACTGTATCCTACGACAATGAAGTTTGTTGGGGGAGCGTTATTCAGCTGTTTTTCCTGCCTCGGCTTGGCCCAAGACCGTCTAGAAAGGGCAAGCCATGACATTTGACAGATGACTTCCCCCGTTCATGACGTCACGCCCATGTTACATAGCCTGATACGTCAGTGTCGTGTTTGACGTCTTACCTGACAGCGTTGAAAACCAATTGGAAGCTGTGTTTTCCTCGTGACGTCACTAAAAGAGGGAATTCATCTCTCTAACGTCATGGCCTTGTATAATACATTCTAGGTGGCGTTGCTTGGACCTATTATCCTTTTTGGGCAAATCCATGAAACCTGATCTATACCTAAACTTCCAGGACAATTGTGCGCTACCAATTTCGTGGCAGCATTTTATGGAATATATCTAGAGTTGAACTGGATCACCCCCGGTGGAGCAGTGGTCTACGCGATGGGCTTCTGATCATTCGTCCAAGTTGGTCTCGGGTTCGAATCCCGTGAGGCATGGATGTTGTATTTGTCTTACGATACAGGCTATCTGCCTTTTCTGGAGTCAGTGGCCACACATTAGGGACGGGCGACTGCTTATAGCCCATTGTGTTGCTTACGGTGGTCGTTAAACTCCCAATAAAACAAAAAAAGTGAACTGGTTAGCGCTTTGAAGGCCGAACGGTAAAGTATACCGGAGGACATTTACAAAATACTGGTGGAAAGTTTTCCACGAAGACTAGAAGCCGTCACAAGCCACAATATAAAATTTTCTATAAATAAAGATTATTTGTAGGCATGAAAGTGTCCGTTTGTAGGGCAGTATACACAGATATAAGTCGCATAAATTATGCGTTGTCCTATATACCTCATATCTTTCCATTATATTGAACACATGCACACACATTGTACATGCGTAGCGCATACATGCAGATGTAAACATATACGATATTTTCAAAATTTTGAAATTCAAACTTTTTACAAATATATTTCACGGAAACCAGTTTCACGTGAAACATATGAGGACATTTTATTCCAGCGGTTCGTCTCAACCACTGGAATTACGAGAACTTGCAATTTAATATCCAGTACTTATTTCCAATCAGTAAGACACACAACGTTCTACGGAGCCAGTCACGGGAGATTTCATTTCACACTCATTCGATCAAACAGCAATTCCAGGTAACGAAATGTTCTTACCAGTGGTGCTGTTTGAAAAGCTGAAATTCTGTTTAAAAGGAACAAATAAGAAAATTAATGCTCTGTGTAAGTCTTAGATCTTGTTTTTCTTCAAGAGTGCGGAAAGGGTATGAATATCTATTGAAAGCTTATTTTTTTTAGGAATGAATGATATGCTGAAACATTGCATTATTTAGGGTAGAATACTGTTCTTATAAATTAATTATGAAGATAATTGCTCTATTCGTCTGACAAATATAATAAATGTTCGCAAGGGAAAAATACAGTAATTGCCCTTTCAAAGAGGAAAGAAACGAATCACAAACGGCATTACATCAGCATTTAGATACCTTTCTGTTGGAAATCACTTTCCTCAAGCGAATAACAGAAATAAATGTGGTCTTTTACCTTGTCTGAAGCGTACACAATGGTGTTCTAGACACATCAATCGAACAGACGTCATCATTAGATATGATGTTTTCTGCAAATAGATGAAAATCAGGAAAGTCATGAACCACAGGCTTATAAATCAATTCGTTTCTTCTTTCAAGATCCTCAATAATAATTTGCCCCATAGATTAACATGTAAGGATATTTCCTATGAATTACATGAATTTTGGACAAATGAGTATTTTACAAAAGTTTCAAGACTTGTTGATATGTAAAACCGAAAATCCAAATCATCTGAAATCCATTTTATTTTTTTTATTTTTTTTAATTTACACGCGTCAGTACAACAGTTCGGAAAATCTAAAATCTGGTCACATAACGAGGTTGTAACGTGCAACGTACTCTTCCGTTTAGGTCTGCGCATGATCATGAATGACATTCTGCTAGCGTAAACTACATGGGATGTAAACAATTTAATAAAGGTAAACTCGTGAGAAACGTTAGGTTTTGAGTACGACAAAGCAAACACAATTTCAACGGAACATTTTCACTTAGTGCAAATTTTTCTTTCTTTTATTGTTTGCGTTCATTTAGAGAAGTGTGTGAGCATTCCATGTTTGTGCCAGTGATCATTGGTATTCTTAAAATCATGTGCTAAATACTTGGAGGAAATTTTCATCTCGTTAGCTTTTTCCGATGTTAAAAGTCTTTCTCGTTAAAAATCCAGAAAGCTCATATAGCTCTTCATGATGGAGAATCTAGTAAATGGTAATTAATGGTTCTACAAAATCTGCTTAGTCTTGCTCATGTTACACCATCTGAAAAGAAACGTGAGTGATGTAGTTTTCAGATTAACGAGTAAGATATAGTGATTCAAACAGACTAGTGTATTATTAAAAAACGAAAATTTTCCTGATTCCAAGATACGTCATTCCTCAGGATATTGGATAACGTGGGCTGCATTAGTTTCTTTATAAAAAAAATATTTCTTCTGTGTAAGCACTCTGCAATGCCTCGTAGGGTTACACCTGCACGGAAGGTTTAGACGCAACTATCTGGTCCCATGGGAATTTTGCGCTGCGTATCACAAACGAAGTTGCATGAGATGCAACATAGGTACTCACGATGTATACAGGGCGCAGGGTTGACCCTGTGAAAAGTAAGAGTGCCAGATAAAAAGTGCGAGACGACGTAGTTGGGAGTGCCAAACTGTGACGTCACAGTGAGCACTTCCAGGGAGAAGGATATGAACGTGGCAATGAGTAGACGGCCTTACTTTTAACAGGAGCTTCAGTGCCCCATTTCCGATCAACCTATTTGTCATCGAAACCGCGACCATCTGTTGGAAGACTGTCGCTCTAGGCATTTTGCATAATACAGGGTGTTGTTAAATGATTATCGTGATCACATCATGCTATATTTTTTTAATGATGAGTCTTACATACGTTTTCGATTTTTCAGGCGTTCTCGTAAACGCACAGAGTTCCTGTGTTCATGTGTTTCGTTTACCACTTCCGTCACTAGGAGTGCTGTAGCAGTTGTATTAATATGGCGTCTGTAACAGAGAAGGCACAATGTGTTGTGTGTGAGTGGCTGGCTTTCAAAAACAAAGCCTCTCGTCAAATTTTCAGCGAAAGTTCATAACGAAGTGTGGATTTATTTCTTTGTGGGTGATGTTAAAAGCGTGATTTGTGCAAGAGTTATTCCAGATATCAGGACTTTCCAAGCACACATTACAATTGTAACAGCAACAATTACCCCATAAATATTCGACAATGAGTCATACGAGTGTGCATATCGTTCAGACAGTTTACGTGTGACAAGGGATGCACATGTTGAAGCCTATTAAATTTATTGACTATCAGCCCTTTGTATATTTATCTGATTCTGTTTAAAACTGAGTTTAATTACAGTGCTAATTTAAAAGTTGTAACATGCATGAATTAGGGTAATTATTTATGGACACCATGTACACTGATACTGCATTTTCGATGAGGAAATGCTTTCTCTGATACCGTAGGATGTACCACCATGTACAAAGTCCACAAGAAATTCTTGCATATACAGACCCATTACAAACGCTTAAAAATTCAAAGGAAGCATATGTGCACAGTGCGTTACAGGAAGTACGAGTGTCCGTGCACAATCAATACCCGTGGACCATAGCATCAATGAAATCACTTGAAATGCGAGATCATAACATCCTCGAGATAATCAGAAACACGTCTACTTCAAATTATCTAATGACTTACCTACAAGGCAGTGACGTCTTTCACGATTTTGCAGATATACATATTTTGATTCAGAATACTGTTCTTTAAATACTGCACCCAAGGAGTCACTCACTTGGAGAAAGTGAACAGCTGTTAATCTAAGTGATTTGCCATTGAAAAATCAAGTGATTTTTTCCGTAATGTGAGAAATGAACTCGTATGTGTCTTCACAGTGCGCTTTAGGAGAGGACATTAACACAAGATTTTTTTATGCTTTTCTGAGGTACAATTCTCAAGGAATAGTGTCTTTACGTAAGAAGCCTAATGGACAACATTGCGCACTGGGAAGACACATACGTGTTCATTTCTCACATTACGTCGGATATTGCAAGATTTGCATGATTCCGATGAGGAGCTATTTGAAAGTTTCTGGCTTTTAGTACCTGTAGGTATGGGTCGAATATTGGATAAGAAATGGATAATCGACTTTCTCTTCGTTTTGACTGTCTCCCTTTCCTGGTGTCAATAATACCAAATTATAAATGAGTGACTCTACCTCTCCTCAGGTGTTTCTGAAGTTCGGTGAAGCACAACAAAAGCCAATATCATTCAATTATTTTCCGCTGTTTAGGTGTGACCGTAAATTGACAGTTCAGAGGTGACTCACCTTTTAGAATGCTAGCTTTTCTCTATAAAGACTTGGAATTGATCCGGGTGCTGCGCGAATTTTGTATGTGTAATTCGGTTCTTACTCTTTCTCTTCTGTGTGAAAAAAAACATTCATTAGCAAACTCCCGCTACCCCTAGCCTCGATTTTTGTGTTCATAGTAATATTTGGACTAAGAAAACCAAAATATGTGAGTTAATAGCAGTATACAGAAAGAATCACTCGGAGGGAATCGTGGTACGTTAAGCACCTCATTCGATGGGAGTCAATTCAAGTTGAATTTTCTTATTCCTTTTTCCTAATGTTTTCATGTGTTTACGGAGACTTTGCATGTTTAATGAAACATTTTAATGACCAAATTACAAAAGACCTAAACTGCATAAAAGCCACATAAGAACTAAATTACCAAAAAACTAAACGAATTTAATGTACATTGCTTTTACAAAAACTGAAGATTTGGAGATTGATGTGGTAAATTTATAAGTAGCTGATGCCTATATTTACCTTGAACAACAGATATCAAGTGAGGGTCACATCAAAGAAGAAATTAATGGGCGTATAAATCTAGGCTGCAATGCATTTGGAAGAAACAGGGCAATTGTTAAAATCAATCTACCGTTATGTCTTAAGCGAAAAGTGCTTCAGCAGTGCATCCTTCCAGTTCTTACTTATGGACCAGAGACATGGACCTTAACTAAAAAGAGGTATACGCAGACTGCGAATTACTCAAAGAAGATTGGAGAGCCGCTTGCTTGGTGCATCCAAGAAAGATTAAAGAGGAAATCATGGAACAGGAAAATGAGAAAAGTTGACAACATCATGATTAAAGTAAAGACGTTCAACTGGCAATTGACAGATCATATTGCTAGAAGAAAGAACCGCCGTTGGACAACTGAAATACCAGACTGGATTCCAAAGAGCACGAAAATGACCAGGAGAAGACTACGTGGGAGATGGATGGATGAAATTCCAAAGCTTGCCGGAGCTAGATCGAAGAGAGTTGCTCAAGGCAGAGGGTTGGAGGAAAGATATGAGGAGACCTTCATCCAGTTGGGGACTGAGAATATTTGGTGGTAAGCATGGCGATTACCAGATTGCCTTTTGATGTTGCAATTTTAACTCTCTCCGATATAGGGCTGGAAGAAAGATATGGAGAGGCCTTCATCCAGTTGGGGAATGAGAATGTTTGATGGTAATCATGGTATTTACCAGAATGCCTTTTGATGTTATAACTTTAACGCTCTCCGAGGGCTTCCCTTTTTTTTTCTTTTGTAATATTTGGGTTCATGCAATTTAGGTAAAACCACGGCCGCCAGTAGTGTTTTAAAACTTATGATTTTCAGAAAGCTATACAGCAAAATTCAGAAAGCTATAGCAGTATGTCCGAAATGCTGACGTGGGTACTTACTAGGGATATGAACTAACTAGAAGGGCACAAAGCCTCACAATAGCAGAGTGGTACGAGGCGCTGGATCCGGTTTCAAATCCTGGGTTAGACATAGGAGGTGCAAGCGCTTGTCTTACAGCATTGCCTCTCACTCTTCCCTGGAGCCTATGACCTCAAATTAGCGATGGGTGACTGGTTTCATAGCTCAATGAGTTGCTTACTATGGTCAATAAATCACAAACAAATAACGGGTCAGAAACCAGAAAATATTTTTTAACATCTGCATTTTAATTAATAACAAGGAACTGTACATCAATTACACTTAAAATAGTACTAGTGATAAAAATTTCTTGGCGTAGAACATAAATCAAAGTTTCCAAGCTTTCGCACATCAACTAGATGGCTTTTTCAAGGAAAGTAGACAGCTAACTGCAAACTGGATAATGGAACACTTCAACAATTTGAACGTGGTGACTTGACTAGACAATTAATGAATAGGCGCAAATGCGATCAAACATTCGAAGAAACGAGGTCACGTTAATTGCGCGCGCGGTACTGTGGTAGAAAACACAGCATTATTTGAACAACTGATTCCAAATGCGTGGCAATTCGAGAGAAACGCTATCGTTGCAAGCCTTGCTGCTTCATCAAGATTTCCAAGGTTTGCGAATGGTAGAAGATTTAGGTGTGGGGTATGAAGCTAATTTCTTGATATCATTCCACATAGGATCAGCGGACTTGAACTTGACCTCTCTTAATAGGGCAGTTGTTATTTTACCGTCTTTTGTATCCCTTTTATGTTTGTTGATTCTAATTCCAAACGAACGTTTGGTCATTCTGATGTAGTATCGCCTGGAACCGTCCAGATATTGTAGTGGGATTGCATAAACACCTGCCTCATTGAGAAGAGGGGGCTTGTCAATATTTCTCTTAAGCATCATATATAAAAATGCCGGAGACCTTATGCCGACACCGAAGCTCATTCTCCTGAGCGTATTTTTGAGTTGATAGGGAACTTTTGGTATGTAGGGAATAGAGCCCAGGTAGCGAAGTTGCGGCATAGAAAGATTGGCACAGCTGGTTCTCGATTGTTCGATAAAGTTGTGCATCTGGTTCGACGTATATCCTGCCTTAGGCCAATTTAACGATATTTTCTAGTTCTGATTCTCTAGAACGAACATCTGAGGAGACGGCGAAGGCTCTTCTAATTCGAGAACGGAAGAAGGCCGTCTTGTAATCTTCAGGACAGAATGAACTGCGGAGCATCACGCCCAGAGCAACATGACCTCCGCGCAGAGCAACATAGTTGAATAAACAAACAGTTGGTAATTTTAAAATTCCGAGGGCGATTTCGAACCTTCGAAATGACAGCTCAATAGTGTTGACGCTAACGGACAAATCCGGTTAGACAGCTTTTATGGACACAGCGGATTACAATAAGAAACTGGAGAACTTTATTTCCAATTTTGGGTCTACGGTCTTACGAACTAACACTCTAAATTCTTGGGTTGCACGGGTATAACGAGTTGCAAGACTACCTGCTCTTCCTGAAGATCTCAAGAAAGCCTCCAAATATTACTGCCTGGCCCTCAGATCCCAAAGTTCTTTGGTAGACTTAAACACCACAAGCCCAGAAATCCATTGAGACCGATTATGTACAGAAGGTCCGCACGGACCTTCCACTTAGAGAAGGCACTATCCAGATTATCGACTAGTCATCTACCTGAATCGGACTTTGTATTAACTTATACTTTAGATTTCATCACGAAAACTAAGCAACTCATGGTTCAATACAGGATATTATCGGCAGTTTCAACATTGTATCCTTTACCCATCAGTCCCCGTGTCGGAAGCCATCAGAACGTTGAAAGAGGATGTTTCTAATTCATCAGTTTATTCGCAAGAGTCTTGCTTCAGCATCGTCAAATTAATGAGCTTTCTCTCAAATTCCTGCTACTTCAGTTTCCAAGGGCATGTTTATAAGCAAGTAAATGGCACTCCGATGGGATCTTCGCTTTCAGCCGTTCTCACAGAAGCAATACTTCGCCCCATTGAGCAATATATACTCACTAACATCATCCCCAAGGCCTGCCACCTGGCTGCGATATGCGGACGACGTATTTTTCATATGGCCTCACGAAAAGGAGACTCTCCCATCTTTCCTCGATAAAGTTAATTATATACACCCTACGATCAATTTCACTATGGAGCTTGAGCGCAGTGGCACCTTACCTTATCTCGACGTCTTAGTGAGAAAATCACATGACAATTGCCTTCGTACGGAAGTCTATTATAAACCCACCTCCGTTCCCAACTTGATACTCCGCAGTTCATTCTGTCCTAATGATTACAAGACGGCCTTCTTCCATTCTCGAATTAGAAAAGCCTTCGCCGTCTCCTCAGATGTTCGTCCTAGAGAATCGTAACTAGAAAACATCGTCGAATTGGCCACTTAGGCAGGATATACGTCGAACCAGATGCATAATTTTATCGAAAAAGCCAGAACCAGCTGTGTCAATCTTTCTCTGTTGCAACTTCCCTACCTGGGCTCCTTTCCCTACACACCAAAAGTTTCCTATCAACTCAAAAACACGCTCAAGAGGATAAGCTTCAGTGTCGGCATAAGGTCTCCGGCATTTTTACATACGATGCTTAAGATAAATATTGACAAGCCCACTCTTCTCAATGAGGCAGGTAATTATGCAATCTCACTACAATATCTGGACGGCTCCAGGCGATACAACACTGCTGGCCACCTAAAATGCAACACCAAGAAGGACAGAAGACATCAAAGCTATATTTACTGAACACATAATAACACATACAAAGATGAAACGATTGAGCTTACAGGCGCGTGCGACGTGCGGAACACGCAGATATCAATAGTTCGTGTGGCCTCCATGGCTGGCAATAACAGCAGCTACACGCCGCGACATCGAACGTAAGAGACTTTGGATGTGGACTTGTGGTATGTCGGTCCGCGCAGCTTCCACACGTTGCCACAGTTCATCAGGCGTAGCCGCGGGTGGTGCTTGCCTGGCCACTCGGTTGCCGATCAGCGACCAGACGTGTTCGATGGGCGACATTTCGGGAGGACAGGCAGGCCACGGCAGCAGAGATACCTGGTGGGCCGTGAAGAAATGTTGCACGATGCGTGCCACGTGCGAGCGCGCATTGTCCTGTTGAAACGTGGCCGCTGTCAGGTCCTGTAGGTAAGGTAGGACTACAGGCTCCAAAACGTCGGAAACGTAGGGGTGGCTATTGAGTGTACCGGTGATGCGTACCAGATGGGTGCGGGTGTCATATCCAATTGCGCTCCAAACCATAACGCCAGTCGACGGACCAGTATGGCGATACATAATGCAGGCGTCATACAATCTCTCGCCGCGGTGCCGCCACACGCGGATCCGACCATCGTGGTGTTGCAGCCAAAAGCGTGATTCGACGGAGAAGACAATGTCGTGCCATTCCGTGGTCCAGGTTCATCGTTCAACGGCCCACTGCCGCCGCACTCGCCGGTCGTGTAACGTCAATGATAATTGGAGCAATGTGCGCCGTGCGACAAGTCCCCTCTACTGCAGACGACGTAGAACGGTACGTGCTGACACAGGCTGTTGCGCAACACACCCTAATTATTGCGCTAACGTTCGTGATGTGGCGGAGCTAGCCGTCAATGCCCGCGGCACAACATGCCGTTCCTCTCGTTCGGTGGTGTGCCGCGGATGCGGCAATCGTTAACGTCGGTCTGCCCGTCCCTCCTGCACCCACCGAATACATACTCGGCTCACTGTGGCTGGATGTAGTCCCACACGGGTGCCGATGTCTCGGTACAATAAACCGCTGTCGCGATATGTCACTATTCGTCTTTTGTCGAACTCCGAAACGTGCTGAAATGACTGACATATTCTGTGACGAAGCATCAGGAAGCTTTCCACGAACAGGTCCGGCAGCACAACATACTTCCACTACTTACACCCCGCCTTCTGTGCACCCTTCTTATAGTGCTTCTCGGTGGCGTGTCGGGCTCACATGATTTGCATATGCCCTGCAATGCTAATCGTTTGCATGTCCTCTCGCAGGCGGATCCGACCGTCGTGGTGTTGCAGGCGGAAGCGTGATTCGTCGGAGAAGACAATGTCGTGCCATTCCGTAGTCCAGGTGCGGCGTTCAACGGCCCACTGCCGCCGCACCCGCCGGTGGTGTAACGTCAATGATAATCGGATCAATGAGTGCCGTGCGACAAGTCCCCGCTCCTACAGACGACGCCGAACAGTACGTAATGCCCCATTTTGTTGCGCAACACACTCTAATTCCTGCGCTAACGTTCGAGACGTGGCGGTGCGAGCCGTCAATACCCGCCGCACAACATGCCGGTCTTCTCGTTCGGTGGTGTGCCGCGGCTGCGGCAATCGCTCAAGTCGGTCCGTCCGTACCTCCTGCACCCACCGAATCCATACTCGCCTCAATGTAGCTGGATGTCGTCCCACACGGGCGCCGATGTCTCGGTACGATAAACCGCTACGCGGTAAGCCACTTTTCGTCCTTTGTCGAACTCCGAAACGTGCTGGAATGACTGCAATATTCTGCGACGAGGCACCAGGAAGCTTCCCATGAACTGGTCCAGCAGCACAACACACTTCCACTACTTACACCCCACCTTCTGTGCACCCTTCTTATAGTGCTTCTCGGTGGCATGCCGGGAGCACATGATTTGCATATGCCCTGCAATGCTAATCGTTTGCATGTCCTCTCGCGGGCGACGGATGCTGCGAATTTCAGGCCAATCGGATTCTTCCTTTTTGGTGTTGCATTTTGAGTGGCCAGCATTGTACATCGGAATGACCAAACGTTCGTTTGGAATTAGAATCAACAAACATAAAAGGGATACAAAAGACGGTAAAATAACCACTGCCCTATTAAGAGAGGTCAAGTTCAAGTCCGCTGATCCTATGTGGAATGATATCAAGAAATTAGCTTCATACCCCACACCTAAATCTTCTACCATTCGCGAAACCTTGGAAATCTTGACCAGCAGCGAGGCTTGCAATGATAGCCTTTCTCTCGAATTGCCACGCATTTGGAATCAATTCTTCAAATAATGCTGTGTTTTCTACCACAGTACCGCGCGCCCAACCAACGTGACCTTATTTCTTTGAATGTGTGATCACATCTGCGCCTATGCATTAATTGTCTAGTCAAGTCACCACGTTCAAATTGCTGAAGTGTTCCATTATCCAGTTTGCAGTTAGCTGTCTACTGTCCTTGAAAAGCCCATCTGGTTAATGTACGAAAGCTTGGAAAATTTGATTTATATTCTACGCCAAGAGATTCGGATCACTAGTACTATTTTAGGTATCTGCATTTGTTTATTTGTTGTATGACACCCGAAACGTCTAATGAATTCACAAACTGTTTTCCATGTCTTCTAAACTTTTATTTCTAATACCCTGGCGGAAAGTGAAAAAAGAACACCAAGAAGGAATTGGCGGACGATCATGAAATTTACATATGTTAATAGGGTCGAGTTTACGTAGGTGGGATGTTAATTTCGGAACCAACCGGTGACCGCTTACGCCACAGCACGGCATAATATGCAAATTATCGTCGGTGGTATTTAAGGAGTACGGCGAAGTGAATGTAATCAGTCGTCGGCGTACAAACACGTGAGAAGACTCTGAAGAAGCTGCAATGCCTGAAAATGGAAGGCGTGTACGATTTCAGCAGTTATCGGACTTTGAGCGAGGTCGTCTAGTCGGACTCCGCGAGGCCGTGTGGTCGTATCGTCGTATTGCGGAGCGAATTGGATGGGAAGTATCGGTGGTGGTACGATGGTGGCGTAGATGGTCCGAGGAACATTCCCACACGAGAAGACCTGGAACCGGAAGTCACGGACGGACTGATTAGCGGACCGATCGATGCATAAGAAGAGCAGCGTTGTCAAGCAGAACATCCACTGCAATGCAAATCCGAGCTGCCGTTGCACCTGAGGTGACTGTGCGAACAATCCGCATCCGTCTACTGAATGCAGGACTACGTGCATGGGTGCCTCTGGCATGTGTACCTCTGACTCCAGCCCACCGTCAGGAACGGCTGCAGTGGTGTCGCCAACGTCTGCACTGGAGAACGCAATGGCGATCTGTCGTGTTCAGCGATGAAAGCAGATTCTGCTTGGGAGCCTCCGATGGCCGTATGCGTGTTCGCAGACGCACATGGGAGCGTCTCCACCCTTTTTGCATCCGCCAGCGACACACAGGGCCTACACCTGGTCTCCTGGTGTGGGGAGCGATCAGCTATCACTCCCGTACACAACTAGTGTTTGCACTGGGTACGTTAAACAGCATTTTCTACATCAACAACATCATTCAGCCCGTTGCTGTGCCATTTGTAAGGTCGGTCCATCGTGGTGTTTTCCAGCAAGATAACGCACGCCCACACACGACACGTGCAACGCAACATGCAATTAAGGGTGTGAGACAACTTCCATGGCCTGCATGTTCACCGGATTTGTCCCCCATTGAGCACGTGTCGGATTTTATGGGACAACGACTTATCCGGTCTCCACGGTCAGCCACGACCATCCCCGATTTACGCGTCCAGGTTGAGGATGCTTGGAACTGAATACCGCAAACTTACATCCAACATCTGTACGACAGACTCCATGCCAGAATTGCACAGTGTGACGCAGTTCATGGCGGTTCAACCTCGTACCAGCCATGTTACATGGAAATGTTATTTTTCAGTTTACCAGCAAATACAGCTGTATTTTGCCATAATGTTTTGATCACGTTATCCTCTGTATTCCGTTATTATGCTGCATAAATTTCGTTGGTATCAGACGTCTCCTTCTTGGTGTTCTTTTTTCGTTTTCCGCCAGTGTATATTTAGTTTGAGACAAATTTATTTTCATGCAAACTCCACTAAATGTCAAATATGGGTATTTCATCCAAATGAATAATACTGAAATTCATATGTCGGACTCCTGTTATTTGCGTTAGTGTCCATTAAAAATTACCCTTTAACACTGTCCTGACTAAAATGTTATGAATTCACGTGACGAGGCACTTTTCGTTTGTTTTTTCAATAGAAAGCGGGATAATATATTCACTGGTAAAATAAAGCAATCAACTTAGCGTACCTGTCTCACGAATATTTTTATAAGCAACCTAATGTGGTGCTGCTTCGCTACATTGTGTAATCAATCGCTCTACACTTTGAGGCAACTTAGATTGGAAAATTTCCGTCTTTTTCTATTTCTAGTTTTCCCGTAGATCAAATTCAATGAATTCTTTTTTCACATACTCAACACTAGCTTTGCGAATCAGAAAGATTCAAGGAATACTATAAAATAAAGTTTATACCATCTAGGCACGTTAGAAACATTTTAGGTTTCGCCATAACACACTAGTGCTTTCGACAACTGGATACACTAATGTTTGGTCTCTTCGATATGACGAAACAGTCGTAATACATAGATTTGCAAATGCTTGCTATAAAGAAGAATTCCCTATTATTCTAATCCATCCTTGGAGACACCTTACTAACGAAGAGACTATTTTCCGTGAACTGTCGAAGAAATCTTAACAAAAACTATAACATATTGCTATGTTAAATATCTCATCTTCATCAAAATCTACAAATGCTCTTTATAGCTAACTTCCCCAACAATTTGATATTTAAATAAAACACGCACCTTAGTGTTCCTGATCATAGCCATCACGTAAATATATTACTTACCGTTATAACAACAAGGAGTATTTTGAATAGTGTGTATTTGAAAGGATCTATATCTTATTTTGTACACCTGATGTTGAAACGATAACATAGTTTCGAAAGCGCTAGTGTGTTATGGCGAAAAATAAAATATTTCTAACGTGCTTAGACGGTATAAACTTTATTCTATAGACATAATCCGGTGCGTAATCAATCTCGCTGAGTGTATGACTTTGTAAAAAATCATCACATTTTACAGAGTGCATCACTTGGGGATATTTAATACTTCAAGGAATACGTTGATAACCGAAATAAACAGAAAGTTCCCATTTTTATCTCGCAAAAAGGTATGTTTGAGAAGGAAAAGAGCACATTTTTGAAGAACAGGAGTTTGTCGAAGTTACATGTTTTTATTTTGTTTTTTCAGTCTAATTTCGCAAATTTGATCCGCTAATTGCTCTAAATGTCATAGAATAGTGTTGCCATAAATGTCATAGAATAGTATTGCCATAAATGTCATACAATAGTGTTGCCATAAATGTCACAGAATAGTATTTCCATAAATCTCATAGAATAGTATTGCCATAAATGTCATAGAATAGTATTGCCATAAATGTTATACCTGATACTATTAAAATGTGGTATTTCGATTTTTCAGTTTTGCATTTTAACTTACTGATTAGAGTGTCAGGCTTTGTTTTCATAGCAGCTATCTGAAGCGAGCTGTTTGACACTAATTCTTTCTGATCCCAAAGTAATGTGTTATGGACGAATCAGTCACCTCTCAGTAAAATCCGAAAAGGACAATATAAATTTGCAAATATAATTTAACATACCAAATTTTTGGATGCAGAAATATAACATATTTTCTCTTTATCGCTTGTGTCTCGTAATAAAGGTCTCACGCATCTCTGAGGTAAATACAGCTGGTTACTTTTCAATAAAAATTTGGGAAGGTCTCAATTTTTATTACGTAGAATAATAATCAAATATGTGGTATTCGATGACACACATCAAGTCCACTTATTCCAATAATTTTCGTTTATGAGTCTTTTTAGACTCTGCGTGTAAATCTCTTTAAAAATCAAAAGACTCTTATGGAGTTATTCCATATGATGATGCCCGTCAGTGTAATTTGCCGCGACAGAACCGAAAGGTGTCCCAAAGTAATGCGTTCTCACCGTATTGTATGCCCCAGGCATGAAACGCTTTAACGCCTGGAACATCGAATCAAATCAAACTTGGACTTTGGTTCAGATCGGGAGCGTGATTAAAACGCATGCAATTATCTTCTCTGAATTAAATTTGTTGTTAAAATGTTAAATATTAGAATATAATGCAAACTCACGGAATTGCATTATTAAGAAATGTATAAAGGATTGTGCCATTCGCTTTTCTTTTTGATAGAATCACTTCACAGTAGATCATCTGCAAGCAATTTCGAAAACTCCCGACTTGAAGCATTTCGCTCAAACACGGAGACATTTTTTCCCGTTTCCCAAATACCATTTTATACATCGTCAGTGTAACAAATAATTGCGTGTTGTACACCGAAGCGGCGAACCAGTTTCGCTAACTTAAGAACGAAACGATCAAAACGTAAACTTTTCGAAATATCCACTTAAAAGTGTTTTAAATGATTTGACTGAATTTGGAAAAAATAGCCCAATGAAGTGAATTCAAAAGTTCATTTATTCAAAAGATGTTGTGCCACGCTAGAGGGCAAGACCTCAAGGCTCTGGTTTCTGACCTTTGTCTTAGGTTGGCCTTTTTCGAGTCTTGGATAAGACCTATGTAGTGTGTTTGCCTTGCGACACTGGCTCTCTACCTTCCCTGAATCCAATGGCCCTAAATTAGGGTGAGGTGACAGCTTATAGCTCTTAGAGTTCCACGTGGTGGTCGTTTGGCCCTGTCACTCAGCTGTGGTTGCGCTTCATCGGGAATCAGTTTACGCTCTGAGGCAAATGATGCCTGAAAACAAAAAAAGAGGTATTAGATTGAAATGCCTCTTTTTATTTTTCAGGCATCATTTTCCTAAGACCCTAAACTGATACCCGAGAAGCTCAACGACAGTTGAGTGGCAAGATTAAACGATCACAACGTGGAACTCTAAGTACACAGCAGCACATACAAACACTCAAACTATCAACAACTTTTGATTCTAATTGCAAATCAAGGGCAAGCATGTACAACTCATCATCAACAACCACGGGAAGATTCTCGTAGGTGTCTAGTGCCAAGAGGCATCAGATTACAATCGTCTTTTAGTGTTTTACTACCAGGGCATCGACACTCATCTGGTAAACCCAGGTTTCTCAGGCAGCCTAGGGAATGGGGTCCAAGGACAGATGGCGTCCAGAGCCGATTTCCGAGGGAACCATCTATACAATCGCGTTCCCAAAGACGGAGAATCTGCGGGAAACCAGCAAACTAGATGGCCGGCTGGACTGGGATTCGAACACCTGTCAGGAACGTTCGCGTCCCTCACAGTGCGCAGCGACTTAACGAACTGCGCTATGTCGGTAGTCATTTATAACTACCACATAGTAATTTGAACTAATGCACTCATGTTAATAAAAAACAGAACACCTGAAAGGAGTAGAGCTAAGATTTTCATTTTTTACGCTTTCCAACCGTAGGTTGAAGAAGCGTATATGCTCCAGCTTTTGCCGTCCGTCCGTCTGTCCGTCTGTCGGCACGATAACTAACGTAAAAATAGTTCCATTTCGATGAAATTTTAGTATGTGGTAAGGGACCACCTGGGGACGAACCCTATTGAAAATGGGACAAATGGGGTTAAAGGGCACGACATAGGAGCGGGATCCATTCCATTGCCCTTATGAATCATAACTTGTGTAAATATAGTTCGATTTCAATGACATTTCAGTATGTGGTAGGGGACCGCCTGGGAACGAACCCTATTGAAAATGGGTGAAGTGGGGTTAAAGGTCACGACATAAGAGCGGGATCTATTCCATATGCCCTTATGCCTCATAACTTGCGTAAATATGGTTCGATTTTAATGAAATTTTAGTATATGGTAGGGGACCACCTGGAAAGGAACCCTATTGAAAGCGAACGAAATGGGGTCAAAGGTCAGAACATAGGAGCGGGATCCATTCCACTATTCTTATGCGTCATAACTAACGTAAAAATTGCTCAATTTCGATGAAATTTTAGTATGTGGTAGAGGACCCCGTGGGAACAAACCCTATTAAAAATCGGCGAAATGGGGGAGAAGGTCAGGACACAGGAACGGGATCACTTCCATCGCCATTATGCGTCATAACTTACGTAAAAATGCTTCGATTTGGATGAAATGTTAGTATGTTGTAGGGGTCTGCCTGGAGACGAATCTTTTTGAAAATGGGCGAAATGGGGTCAAAGGTTAGGACACAGGAACGGGATCTATTCCATAGCCCTTATGCATCATCAATTAGGTAAAAATGCTTCGATTGCGACAAAACTTTATCATGTTATTTCGGTGATATACCGAACCGGTGCTTTTGAATATCATCGAAATGGGATCAAAGGTCAGGGCACAGGACCGAGATTTGTACCACAGCCATTATTCTCATAACATGAGTGATAACTTGAGTAATGATTTCTGGTATGTTGGAAAGCGTATTATAATCAATGTATTGGATGATTTTACTAACTTGTTACAGGATATGTTTATTAGGCAATACAGAACAAATGATTAGCATCTCGTTTTCATACTACAAGATGCTTTGATGCAGCTAATAATCGAGACGACCACCTCTGGCTTGTATCCCCTGCTTTACGCGCTGAGGCATGGAATCAAATAATATGTGAATGGTGTCTTGTGGAATAGTCATCCAGGCGGTATTGACCTGCTTCCAAAATTCATCAAGAGTTGGGGGGGAGATGGATAAGAAAAATCCTTACCTCCTTCAAGGCTGTCAAACATTTTAGTAAATGTACAAGATACTAAAATACAACAAACATAATTGATACAATCAATCATTAATATCTTATTATTTTTAAAAATGCTTTAAGAAAAGGTTTCGTCTATTTTAGTGTTTTAAATTTATCAAAAATTTGGCTATACTAACGGCTACGGGGGCGGGGGGGGCTCGAGTCCCCCTTTATGGGCGCCCTTGGCCATAAGACAAGTATAACATCCATGCCTCACCGGAATTTTAGCCCGGTCCCACCTCGAAGAAACAATTAGAAGCCAGCGATTTGACCATTGCGCGACCGGGATTGCAAATCCAAGTATTCACTCAAGTAGTTGAGCATCATCAGGAATCATTTTAGGTTCTGAAGAAAACGATGCCTCTAGAAGCCCAGCTGTAGTTAAGCAGAAATTAACATTTTTTTGTTTTTGTTTTATATGAGAGTCATGTGAGCGAAAATGTTTGTTTTAAAAGAGCAGAATGTGAGAGAATCTGGCTATTTTACTTTAAGTATTCCTAAGATTTCGTATCGATAACGTAAAGTTATCTTAAATTGTTTGTCAAATATTTCCACTACCTGAATGTTGAAGTCGCAATAAACAAAGTTTGTTCCCAGTCAAACATATTTGCGAAGAAACTTTGTTTTGAAAAACATCTGCACGTATACGCAGCATGATACGTTATGCAAGTACTTAGTCGACTTAATTTACTCGCAGAAATAATTAAAAATCATTACAACCGATTTTGTTTTGCTGCTATAATCCATATGATTATGTTTTGTTGCTAAAACAGCATAGTCCATAAACATATTTTCAGGTACAATCAATTGCAGTGGGGTACTTTCTGCAGTTCTAGGTTTGCTAGGAGTCAAATAACATGGAATAAGATTTAGAGCGATGAAAATGAAGCATTTCGAGGTTCAGTGAAATCTACTTCCGTTAAGAGATCACCGATGATCCTTAGATTTCATCAAATTCAATTGTTGTAACTTCCTGGATAAATAAAATCTCCCATAAAGATTTCAAAAATGTTCAAGTACCGCTGATCGTTCCTAAATGCGTGAATGAGGCTGGTGAAAATTGCACTTGTAGAAGCGCATCATCCACTTTCTATAGTGCGTACTTAAATAAGCGTCTTAAGTTCAATGTTTTTTTTTCTTTGTCTATTGTGTGTCTGCTATTTAAGTGGTTGTGCGCGCAAACTCGTGTTTTCAAGGTTGCTTCGAGAAGAACGGTTATTTCTCCGTCTATCGCTTTTTTGTTCTAGTAAAACAGTAGTTGAAAATGTTCTCACACTTCAGAAGTTGCTGAAGTTGTGTTGTCCTTTTTCCTCCCCAACTCCATCTTTTCCTTCGCTTCCTGCCAACACTGCAATGTAATACACAGGTGGCCATTCAATTATTTTAATATAGTAAACCTTCAATTAGTAACTACGTTCAATCCTGGATTTATTTTAAGTTACTGCACTAAAACGTTCTTGAAATCAGAGAATACAGTCTTGTGACGATTATATATCTTAAGGTAATACAACGTTTGTCACAAATATTTTATTTTTTCAAGTCGATCAAGGTTTCGCTTGGTTCTGACCTTGCTTCTTCAGGACGAATACCATTCCAATGGCATTCGTCAAAGTGTTTCTAAATATTTTCGAATGGCATTCGTCAATATTTTTTAAGTATTCAGACGTTTCGCTAGGTTCTGAATTAGCTTCGTCAGGACGAATGTCATTCGAATGGCCATTCGTCCTGATGAAGCTAGCTATGTCAGAACCCAGCGAAACCTCGGTCGACTTGAAAAATAAAATATTTGTGACAAACGTTGTATTATCTTAATATATACACTAAAATGTGTCATGCATTGTAGTGTAAGATTTTAATATTTGCGCTTGGTTTAGTGCTCATATGAAGATACACTGACGTAGCAAATTACTAGGAACAGCCAATAGTAATCAGTTACGTACCATCTTTACTTACGTATGCAACTATAACCCTAAGATGGCTGCATAAATAGCTCACTTCAAAGTATTCAGATGTGTACGAAGCGTAAATAGAGGCTATATGGGAAATACTGGTGATTTTAGCGATTTTGAAGGAGAAAAGATAGTGATTACTAGTCGGGCAAGTGCACGCATATTAGAAACGGCAGCCTTCTTGGCGATGCAAGAACAACTGCATCAAAGAGGTAAAACGAGTAGATCCCCCCCCCCCTTCCAAAGAAATATATCAGATAGCGGTCTTTCTGTGGGCGCAAACGACTGGTCGATCTTCTAGGGCAACCGTGGATGGAGAAGATTGTGTGAAGTAAGAGACCAACTCTATTACGTCAGATAACCGCGTAGTACAAAGGGGTATCAAGAGAAGAATTTCGGCATGTTACATCCCGTTACACAGTGGCCAAATGGGCTATAACAGGAGATATCTCCTTCGTGTATCTCTACAGCAGATATCTCCTTCGTGTATCGCTTCAGCAGATATCTCCTTCGAGTATCTCTTCTTCGTGTATCTCTTCGTGTCGTTTCTCCCAAAAACCGACAAATTCGTCTTCACTGGACACGGGAGCACAAAAGCTGAACACTTGAGCACTGGAAAGCGTCACCAGGTCTGATAAATCACGTTTATGGTTGATAATCACGTTTATGGACGACCCAGAATATGCCACTAAAAGTACGAATCGATAAACTCCAGCTCCCTAGCGTTAACTGTACAAGCTGGAGGAGAGGTGTGTTGCATGCATTGGATTCCTTAATATGTTCGGAACAGCATTTTGTTGCCACGAGGTATCTAACGTCATTGAGAACCACACACACCCGTAAATATTCACGGTGTTTGCTGATGAAGAGGGCTACCTCCAGAGTAGGATAATACGCCACGCAAAAAGACTTGGATTGTCACATGACAGTGATTTCAAGGTGCTAAAAGTGCACTACAGTTACATAAAACTTAACGCAATAGAACACCTATGGAATGAGATTGAGAAAGCCATAATTAACAAACATCCTCCTCTAGAGAACATTCGGCAATTGACGGGCGCCATCACATCCGCTTGGCTGCACCTACCAAGTAGGTGTTCCTAATGATTTTTTACTTCAGTACATGTCACGTATTGTAGGATATATGAGTAAAATCCAACTAATCTATGAGTCATTTCTCAGAAAGTTCCTGAAATGCCATTACCATTAACAATTTTCACAGTATAATTTGGTATCTTGTAAAAAGAAAAAAAGGGAGAAAAAGAACTGTAAAGGGTATCAGACTCCACAAAAGTAATGTGAAGAACATGAACGTAAAACCTGCTTGATCTCAATGAAATAACTATGTTTGTAAAATATATTTTGCAGTATGTCTAAGTCGTGTCGTTTAAGAATCCCTAAATAAGCTTGACGTAATTACTTCAATCAATTCTACTTTTAGATAATTTCTTTACAAAATAGCAATACTTGCTCAGGAATTTACTTTAAAACAATTGATCTAAACTTTAATACACGGTCTTTTTAACTTCAAAGATTCAAACAGCAAAAGAAATACGGACGTACTATCGGTGTTTGTTTTTATTCTAAAATGAGTGAGCGCGATTGTTTTATCAGAACATGTAATATGTTTGTAAATTCCTTTTTTACTATGTGTACATTTTTAAATTTTTCCCTCGGGAATTTCATATGGCAACAATTGTTTATAATGAATTTCAATTTATTTAACAGATCACAAAAATGTTTTAGTATATTGGTTGTGTTTTTTTTATATTTTGCCTACAGGATAATGGTGTTTTCAATGAAGTGACTCTCTCTCTCTCTCTCTCTCTCTCCCTTAGTGTAATCTTGAACTTCAAGTAACTTAGAAAGGCGAAATGCCTTGAAGGCAAGGATTCGTTTAGTCTATTGAGAAGGTTTCGTACAAGATTTAATTTTCTTTTACCAAGTATTGCTCAGCCTTGTGAGAAACTCCTACGCCCTGAATTTCTATGGGTGCCTCAAGACTTTTGGTTATCTAAAACTAATTCTGAAGGAAGCCATGTATACTGAATGCACTCATAAAAGCCTTAGACATCATCAGTTCCTCGAAAGCTTCAAGTGTTTCCTCAAGGCAGTTACGTTATTCAGAAGTGCAACCAAAATGTGGTGTACAGATTACCAGAAAATTTCACGCAGAGACATCTTTTCTTATTATCATTTTTTTTAATTCTTTTCATTTACCTAGTTTTTGTAGCTCACGCGTATCTTAATTTTCATTCTAGTACAATGCAAGAACATGGTATGAGAAATCGTTTTTAAAAGTATTCGTATTAAAACTAAAGCCACGATGTCAGGTTAAATATTCAGAACAATAATCATTTGCCTAAAATGCTCCAACTCCCGTGCTCCTCAGTCGGAATGCAAATAGCTCACCTTATATATGCTCAAAATGTAAACAATAAATTATTATAGGTCTCTTATAAATGAATGAAAAATGATTTCACAAATTTTCTTATTTGCCCGATATTTAGAAAAGATCTCTTTCAAATTTGTTTCTGTCAGTTTGAGACAATTAAAAAAGCAAGCCAGTAAACCACCGAGTTGCAAATTACGCTATAAACAAACGCACATGTTAAAAGTTCTGGCTAACATTATCCATATTCCAAATTTGCCCACACACAGAGCTTAACTACGGTCGCTAATTATTTTGTCTTTTCTTTCTATTTTGGTGAGACTTTATCAATTCCATTTACATGAATTAAATACAAAATGCATGACGTGCATACCCGTAAAAAGTTTATATTGTGTTGTACGGTAAGTTCGTCGAGAGAATTGCTTTTACACATTTTAGCAGGTCTTCTGACAAAAAAAGGGGAGGCCGGCTTATGTTATATCACTGTAAATCCGTCCGACTGTGAAAACTATAATGAACACCTATATCTCAGCATCTATTAGTCCGATTTGAAAAATAATTCTTGCGTTAGATAGCCTGAATTGTGTGGATGATAGTGCTTTCTTTTCGGTCTGTTTCCGATGCACAACTTTTCAGCTAGTGGGCGTAAATGCAGATGCTATTAAATTCACAATATATTTTATTTCATATCATTGGCTCTAAAAAATTAACAATTGTTTTTCCTTTCAATACTTTTTAAAACGAATATTATTTTACGCACAATTTCTTTTTCAAATAACGCACAGTTTTTCCGCTAGAGAAGTAAATGTATATTGCATTTCTTCTATATCTCTTCTTCTAAAAGTGCGATTTCAAAAATCTCCTTTTATATCGGAGAAGTTAGTGGAGAAGAATATTTTGTATATACACTCACGAACAAAGAAGTCTGCGCACCTAGAAGAAAACATGCTACAACAGTGAGACTTTGCAAATAGCCAGAGTGCGTGCTGGTATGCAAATGATCCACGTTTGGTGCGATTGCTCTCATGACCGCACACCCTGTAGTGGTGCTGCAAGCATGAACCGGCAGCCTTCTAAACGGGCGTGTAGTCGATGCCCCATGAAAGTGAAAAGCACCGGCCGACGCAAGCAAGAGTACAAAGTGACAAGAATGCCGGGTAGACCCCAGAGACGTCGATTTACACAACTTACGGACTTTGAGAGAGGCCTGATCATCGGGCTTAAAACCGCAGAGTAATCTGTGCGGCGTATAGCCCGCCACGTGGATCGTTCTGACCCTACCGTTCGACTGTGTTGGGAGCAGCGTACACGTGACGTCATTGCCACACGGCGGAGCGGCGCCGGACGGACCAGGAGCCCCACCGGTAGAGAGGATTGACGGATTGTGCGCCAGGCACGAACGTATTCCAGGGGGACCCGGTCTACTATACAGGCAGATATAGCGGCTCCTGTGAGCCCACGAACCATTTCCCGACTCCTCGCGGAAGCAAATCTGCGATCCCAGCGCCCCTTACGTGTGCTTCCATCAACACAGGAACATCGCCTGCTCCGTGAGTGGTGCCACGCCAGACCGACGTAGAACGCCACAGACTGGCGACATGTGGTGTTTACCGATGAGTGCCGCTTTGTTTTGGGGACAGATGATCATCGTGTCCGGGTATGGAGGTCGCCGTGTCAACGGCACAATCCCAACCTCGATATCGAGTGCCACTCCTCCCCCATTGCAGGCATTATGGTCGGGGAAGCCATAGCCTACGATAACCGATCAGCTTTAGTAGTGTTACGTGGATCATTGACGGACCAACGGTATGTGGATGAGATCCTACAGCCCAATGTGCTCCCATTCCTGGCCGGGATTCCAGGTGCGTTATACCAGCAGGATAATGCCCTCTCGCACACGGCTCGGGTTGCCCAGGACTGCCTACGTCATGTCCAGACACTTCCAAGGCCTGCCCGCTCCCCGGACATGTCCCCTATCGAGCATGTGTGGGACCAGTTGAAACGCCAGCTGCCGCCGTGCCGGACTATCCGGGATTTGGAGCACACCATCCAACACTTGTGGGCCAGTCTGCCGAGGGACAACTTCAGGCGTCTGTTCGCCTCCGTGCCGGACCGTTTTGCAGCATGTATCGCCGCAGGAGGCGGTGCGACGTGCTACTGAAGATGATCGGTCTGCGTGCCACAGATCCCTCTATAATTGTCCCGCAGCTCTATTTTTGCCATCATTTGCACCATTCATCTGTATCATTACGTCCTTAAAATTTCAGTTCAATTCGATGCTTCTTTCTTGGTGCGCAAATTTCATTATCCGCGAGTGTAAATTCTAATGCGTTGTAAATGAATAATTTTGTCACTAGGGGGTACAGATGCGAACCTCTCTTTCCTATATATGCATTTCTAATAGTACCTGCACTTCTAACATTTCGATTGAAAACATTGCCCTTTTTCGTCATGGCGAAAAGGTTTTTGCGCGTACTTCTTGACCATAATAATGCACATTTCTTCCGCCAAGAGCTTAGATATATGTCTTTCGTTTCTCGATATCTCAATTTCTAACTATCCTGTTTGAAAATTTAGGTTTTCTTTTTCTTTCTTGTAGGACAACTTTTCTGGTGAAGAATATGTTGTACATAATTTTCAATTTTCCGTGACAGCGATTTTACCAATAAAGCTCATAAACCGCATATTTCTGTTTGCAATGCACATAAATGCAAACGCATCGGTGCGTCAAAACACCAGTTAAAATAATTCGGTTTTTGGTCAGACACCGCTAACCACGAAAACGTTTTAAGAGCATTTGCTGCCTCAAATAATATATGATTAGCCGCTTCGAGGCGCAAACATTCAATCTGTTTTTCTCGATATCTCTACTGCTAAACGTCTGTTTTGAAATGTTCTTTTAACATCGGATACCATTCTTTTTTTAAACATTTTGCACGCACTCTTGGATTCTTCATTATGCCCAATGCTGCCGCTAGGTGGCGTTAGTGTGAATATAAATTCGCAGCTGCCTCTCCACTTCTAATCAAACCACCGAAAAAATTGCTTTTGTATTGTATGTCATTTGTTACAATAGAGAGTGCGAATGTTGTGCTCTTTAAATAATACAATTTTCAACTAGGGAGTACACGTAAAACTCCTTTTCTCGCTCTCTCTGTTTCTTGAAGTCGTATTTGGGAAGTTCTTCCGCCGTTGCATAGCTTTTACTATTATGAATATTTTGCGCAAATTTCCTATCTTTCAATAATTTAAAATTTTGCCACCAGGAGTGCATGTATTTATTCTTTCAAGGGATCTTAAAATCCCTTGGGAAACCCTTTCTTGGTAATGTATCCTTCGTTATGAAAAATAGTTTGCCCCCATTTTCTACTTGAAATAGCGCAAAGCTTTCCCGGCATAAATTGTAAAGCAACATCACGTTTTCCCCCATGGCTCTTCTTCTAATTCCTCGAATTCAAAAAATACTTCAGCCTCAGATATCTTCTTCTATGAAGAACATTTTCATACATTTCGTGAAATTTCTTAACACACGTTTCTCCCGCTAGTGAGTATAAACAGATATTTGTTTTTGTGGTTTTCTTACCGATTGTTGAAATTTAGTCACTTTTTTTTTTCTTTTTGGATCACTTACGATGAATAACATCGATCCCATTGCATATTTTAAGTAATGCTCAGTTTTTCGACAAGGGGCGTAAATACACTCTCTTTTTCTCTGAATTTTTTCTTTTTCAAGTCTTGTTTGAAAAATTATTTTCGTGTAGGAACATATATAAAATGCTTTCTCATTACGTTTAGAAATTCGGTGCATTTTTGTTGTTTTATATTCCAGCCGTATCTTTGTTTAAGCAGAAACCCCGAAACCCTTCAAATTTTGCAGAGAAAGACAAAACCCCTTAAAGTTAAGCAGAGCAAGACAGAATTCCAGAACCCCGGACACCGGGGAGAAATAATGGTAGCATGCATTTTTTCTCAACCATGCATTTGAAACTCTGCGATTAAAATACCGTCACAAAATAGCTCAGAGAAATAATGAGTGAAATGGCATTAAATCAATATGTAAAGTTACTGACAACTACGCAGCACACGCCGCCGCCGCTAAATGTCCCCATGAACCTTCAGTCCCGAAAATACACTGGCGTGCAAAAATTAAGAACAAGAAAGGTTTTTCGAATGTAACGTTGTGCAGAAGTGCTCCACATCGACTCAAATCATGCCATAAGATCCCAAAGATGTAAGAATATGGGACAAGTGAGAGAAACTGTCCAAACAAGGAATCCAAAGGATACAAAGGCACTTTATTGAAAAGGTAGCTTCGAGCACAACTGGACAGAAGACAGAAACGTCCATGTGACAGGCGGCTGACAAGAAAACTTCCAGACTTTAGTAGGGGATATGATCACCCCTGACTGCGTTGCAGGATTTACAACGTCTGTCCATGCTGAGGACGAGGTTGTCAAGGAGCTGTTGAGGCATCGCGACCCATTCCTCTTGTAACGCCAATCACAGCTGCGGAATCGTTGCTGGCGGCTGGTGACGTGCTGCCAAGCATCTCCCGAGAAGGTCCCACACGTGTTTGATTGAATTTAGGTCCGGGGACCTTGCGGGCCAATCCATGCGTTGAATATCTTCACTCTCCAACAGTTCTGCGACAGCAACTGTACGATGAGGTGTAGCGTTGTCGTCCATGAAGAGTAACTCAGGACCCACAGCACCTCTAAACAGACACACGTGCGGCAGGAAAAACTCGGTACAATAGCGGACACCAGTGACTGAGCCTCCTTGGAAGATGTAGAGGTCAGTACGGCTACCAAGCATTATATCGCCCCAAACGAGAACCTCCAAACCGGTCCCTTTCGATGATGTTGGAGGTGTGATTGCAGGTTCCCTGCTGTCTGCAGATGTGTATACGTCCAGAATCGCTCGTCAGAATAAATCGGCTCTCATCCGTAAAGAGAACTCGCCCCCATTGCTGATGTGTACAGTTCTGGTGTTCCTGGCACCACAAAAACCTCCGTCTCCGATGAGCAGGCGTTAATGGCACACACCGTACTGGTCGTCGCGCAAATGGACCACCTTTGTGCAGCCTCTTGCCCACGGTAAAACGCGATAACGGACGTCCAGTTGTCAGTTCCATGTGCTTTGCGATTTCTCCCACTGTCTGCCGTCTGTCTCTTCTCGCCTGTAGGACAATATACCGGTCGTCCGCCGCCGTGGTTGCTCGTGGACAACCACTGCCAAACTCTCGGACAGCTGTTCCTGTCGTTTGAAATGCTCTCCAAGCTCGTGAAACGATGCTGTGAGTGATACCGAACTCCTCGGCCACACTAGTCACACTTCGACCTTCTTCCAACTTCCCAATGACGCGACCTCGGGTAAAGTCATCCAGATGTCGTCTACTGGATCGCCTGTTGGCCATATCACACGGTGGCAGCAACTCGATGTCGTTCAAACCGATGTACACCGTGCAATATCTTTCACCGAATTGCTGAGTGTACACCGCCCGTGTGTTTTATACCCTTCCGACACTCCCCCTACGTCATGCTACATATATGCGCATGCCCTACCGTACCGAACCCTAGTCTATCTCCTGAGTGGTCTTTCGGTCCGTTCTTCGTGCTCGTTCCGCTGTTATGCTAATTTCTCCTCTTCGTCCTTAATTTTTGCACACCAGTGTAGAAATTACATGTGAAAAGTCGAAAATTATTTGTTTACTTCTAACATCGTTGAGGGAAAAAGTGACCATGCTCTCACTTATTGTACTTGTTCCAGTTTCTGTTAAAATTAAAATAACACTCTCGAAAACTTCAGTATAGAAACAAATTTTATCGCTTCCACGAGAATAAACTTACACCAATCAAATCCTTTTGGTGTTGTTGATTTTTTAGCCTTCCCTTTGGATGACAATTCTGTCCCTAAAGCATAAGCGCTTACATGATATTCCCTACATTTCTAGGCTTTTTGTCAGCCCATTAATCACAGAATTTGAAATATGACAAGAAACTGACGTTATTAAAAGACGAACCATTATACAGTTTTCCTCCATAACAGAACTGGAAAGTTGACGTTACTAATCTACCATTAATAAATAATGCTTCTGTGAGGAAAGTATTTTTGCCAAAAATAGCGCACAAGCATTTCAAGCAGATACTTTGAATAACTTCTCAAAGTATGCTTTTTTTCTTTTTCGAGAATTGCAGTTGACGTAAAACTCTGGCTAAAAGGCAAGCAGGAATTTCACCTTAACATTCAAGATTTCTGGTCTTAAATTAATAACTTTTGCTTACCATTCTTCCATAATCGTAGATTCAACTTGCATAATATCGGCGCCTACCCAGTTTTTGTACTGGCCAGTAATAAACATTTTTTACCTTTTATTAGTTTGAGCTCAGAATTAGGTGGAAACACGCACTCCATTTTAACAACCAACGCTAGATAGCTTCCAGTCAAAGCCCAAACACGAGGTAATACTGGCTTCTAATTTGAGTAGTCAAAATACATCAACAAGAATATTGGTTTTGGACGCAGAAATTATGTTCAACATTAGAGAAATTATGTTCAACTTGCATAAACACTTTTTGAATTTCCCTTATGAAGAAAAGAAAAACATCACTGAGGAGACTTTCTTTACATGATTTCGTTTGAGTAGACCATGAGAATCTTGACCATTCACATTGATTTCTGCCAAACGTTTTGCTTTATTACTCCTGAAATTAGCTACAATATTTATAATCAAAATCTTTCTCTCTGGATAGCAGCAAATGTTAGTGATAAAGAAGAGACGTAATTTTATTTTGGCATGCCTGCGTTCCATATTCTGTGTTTTCTTTTTTCACATTATATAGTAGAAGTAAGTTATTAGCTCATGTTTTGTAAAAAAAAAAAATACGGGCTTACAGCATCATTTTGACCGTACGTTTGTCCGTCCGCCTGTGGACACCACATCTACGCAACTATTAGTCTGATTTCAAATTTTTTTTTTTACATTGCGAAGACCGAAATACACAGTGTGGCAAAGATTTTTAAGACTGGGTCTGTAAATGGTTTGCTATTCAAAATAAGTCCCTCCGGCTTCAATACACTTGTTACAGCGATTTAATAAAGATTCGAATGCCTGTTCCAGTTCACTTTGCGGAATTGCCTCCAAAGCACGCGTCGAAGCTGTTTGTATGGTCGAAATATCATCAAAATAACACCCTTTTAACGTCATTTTAAGTTTTGGGAATAAAGAAAAGTCGCAGGGTGCTAGATCAGGCGAATACGGTGGATGATTCAACATGCAGACGTTATTTTTCGCCAAAAATCTACGAACAAGAAGTGAGGTGTGACTGAGTGCATTATCGTGCAACAAACACCAACTGTTTTCATCCCGATATTCTAGACGAATGCGACGAATTCTGCCCATCAAACGCCTCAAAACATTTAAATAAAACTCACCAGTAATTGTTTGTCCACTTGGAACAAATTCTTTGTGGATACTTACTATCGAAGAATGTAATGAGCATTGTTTTGATTTTCGATGAAACTTTTCTGGTTTTTTTGGCTTGTGGTGAGTTTTTTGACTTCCACTCCGCACTTTGTCGCTTTGTTTTAGGATCATATTGAAAACACCATGTTTCATCATCTGTAACAATCGATTTTAAGAAGTTTGGATCATTTTCAGCGGCTGAAATGATGTCTCTGCAATGTGTACTTCTCCTTGATTTGTGTTCATTGGTTAACGTGTGTGGAACAAATTTAGCACAGACTTTTGTTTTGCCCAAATCTTCATGCAGGATGGTTCGAATCGTTTCTTTGTTGATGTTTAAAGACTCTTCCATCATTCTTAGTGACGCACATTGATTGTTTGCCACGAAATCACGCACTTTTTCAATTATCTCAGGTGTCCTAGATGAACTTGGTCTTCCGGTATGCTTATCATCTTCTAGCGTATCTCTTTCGTTCAAAAAACGTTTGTGCCACAGGAAAACATTTGATCTACTTAAACAAAACTCACCGTAAACTTGTTTTATCATTTGGTACGTTTCTGAGGCACTTTTACCAAGTTTTGCGTTAATTTTAATAACATCCCTTTGTTCCATCTTAATAATTCAACATGAAAAAAAATTTACTTCTCTAATGAACGCTCGTTTTGTTTGAGTTACTTTAACAACTGCGTAGTACTTTTGGCAGAAAGCAAGCAGATGGTCACGGTTTATAACGCATTCGCGATTACACTGGTGGCGCCACCGTAGGCTGAAATCTAGCGCCAGTCTAAAAAATTCTTTGACGCACTGTGTATGAGAACGATGGTTCCTTCTCTCCGGTCCTTTTCTGATGCATAATTTTCTCATTAGGGGGCGTAAATGCAGATGCTATGTAATTCAAAATACATTTTATTCCATATCTTTGCTTCTTAATATCAGATTGAGGAAAACCCCGTCTTTTCCTTCGATACCATTTATTACGAAGACTATTTTAGAGACTGTTTCTGTTTTTCCTCTAGAGGCGTAAAGACAAATCGCGATTTATCCAATAACTCTGCTTCCAAAAATCAGACATAAGAAATCGCTTTTGCGTCGGATAAAGTGTTTGGTGGGAAACGTTTTGCATACGGTCTAATTTTGATGAACTGTTTGCCACTAGGGGCGTAAGTGTATATTTATGTCTCGGATGCATTTTCAGCAATATATGCGATTCTGAAAATTCGATTGAAAAAGTTCCTTTGCGGTCAGATACCGTTCTGCGCAGTAGATCTTTTTCGAATATTTTCTGCTTAAAAAAATACAGTTTCTTTTTCGCAGGGGCGTAGATGTACACTTGTATATTATATTTTTTCTCGAGATCTCTGCTTCTTAGGGACTGATCCGAAAAATTCTTTCGTTGTCGGACAGCATATCTTATGCAAAATGTTTTGCATGTAATTTCAAAATTGTTCTTGAGGCACAAGTTTTCTACTAGAAGAAATAAACCATTTTTCTGTTTAAAGCATATTTGCAGCAATATCCACATGTCTAAAACCCTGATTGAAAATATCCGTTTTAGGTCAAATATTACTACTTATGCGCATTTTCTGCCCAAAATAATACACAATTTTTCCATTAAGCCCCACAAATATTCAATTTGTTTTTTCGCAATGCCTCTGCTTCTAAAACTCCAATCAAAGATGTTCTTTCACCACCGGATACCATTCCCTTCTGCCTGTATTCGTGGGTGTTTGTAGCTCACAGTTCTGGCGCTAGGTGTTGTTAGTGTGTACTTCTTTTTACAACTTTATTTGTGTTCCTAATAATCCTACTGAAGAATTTCTTTTTTTTTTAATGTATGCCATTCATTACAGCAAATTATTCGGCTGTAATGAGCACGTCTTATGAATCATTTCCCACACAAAACAAATATTTCAAAGCAGCTTCTTGCAAAACCTAAAAATTCCACTATGAAAAAATGCACTTACACCACCTAGAGAAAAATTCGCATATTTAAACCCCTAGCAGAAAAACTGTTCATTATTTTAAACGAAATTATCCACTTTAAATAATGTACAGTTTTTTCGCTAGAGGGGTAAATGCCATAACTTTTTTACCGCTGTCTCTGTTCTGAGAAGATGTATCTGAAAAATTATTTTTGCTTAGCATTGGTGTTTCTATGAAGAAAAATTTTCCAATACTTTCTACTTTTCCATTATTCAAAATTCTGCCACCACGGGTGTTCAGCGTATATTCTTTTTGGGAAAGATATTATTAGATTCCAAAAATCCTTTAGAAGAATCCTTTTGTGGTAATATCTTCATTACGAAGAGTATTTTATACTCGCTTGCTTTAAGTACCGCACAACTTTACCACTAGCGCGCGTAAAGGTATACATCACGTTATACTCTATATCTTTTCATTTAATTGTTCAATTTAAAAATGCCTGTTTCCTCTGATATCTTCTGACACGAGAAACTTTTTATGCATAATTTGTTAATTTTTGTAGCACACTTTTCAGCTGCTAGTGCGAATTAGTAGTTGTTTCGTTTTGTGGTTATTCTTTATTAATTATAGAAATGCGTATTTTCCTTTCTTTTCTTTTTTACCATCAATAACCCAGCTCACAGTGCGTATTTTAAATTATGCCAGTTTTTCCCTAGGTGGTGTAAGCGCATTCTTTTTTAGTGGAATTTTTAGGTTTCGTAAGGATCTGTTTTGAAAAATGTATCTGCCGCCCCCGTGGCTCAGTGGTCTAAGAGCTGGCTTATGATCATTCGCCCGTGAAGGGCCCGGGTTCGAATCCCAGTGAGGCGTGAATATTGTGTTTGTCTTACGGCACTGGCTCTCTCCCATCTCTGAAACCAGTGGTCCTAAATTAGGGATGGGCGACTGCTTATAGCCCAATGAGTTGCTCACAGTGGTCGTTAAACCCCGAATAAAAAAAAAATATTTGTTTTATGTCGGAAAGGATTCAAAAGACGTGCTTATTACAAACGAATATTCGGTGTCATCTTTCTTGTTAATGAATTAGTCTATGAAACTTCTCATAAGGGATCGGTTTTATTTTGTTTCATGCACAATGAGCGGAAATATAGCCTGGTATCAGTCTCAGTCGTTGTAAGGTAAATTGATTGCCTTCTGCAAGTTGCCACAACAGGTGCAAAAAGAGAATCAATCGTGTTTATGGTATATCTTCAGCGAAATTTTCAGGAACGATTTTTGCACGAAACTTCCAAAGAGGAAATAACCTCGAACAGCTGGAACAGAAAACAATAAAACAATGTTATGTTCACAGCTATTCAGCAAATGCACCGGATGTAGAGCAATTGTATCGTTCGATTATGTATCAACACTCCACAGAAATGATTGCGTGTGTTCTGTTGGACTGCATTTACGTTTCCTTTAGCTTATGACCATGCTTCTGAAATCATAATATCCGTTCTTACACTGCTATTTTTGCAGTGTATCATCGCGCATTCGTTCTAAGATAATTGCATGTGAATAATTAGTCGTAAAACATTTGTACGCGGTATATCTTGATGTATTTCCGTGAGCTTTGCTACTTCTAAAACCAGTGAATACTTGTTTTCTCTTGAAATAAAGATAAATTGAAAAAGTCTACCTCCATTTCTTACTTGGCATAACGCATTGTTAAAAACATTTTGGTTGATAAACATGAAGAAACCGTAATTTCCCTTGCAAATTACGACTGCACTTTGTGTGTTCTAGGATAATTTATTTACACACTAGCCTGTTGTACCCGTCGTTGACGGGCTAGTGATAGTATAAAGTAAATGCTATATCGGCAATTAAATTAAGACTGGTAAATCAAGGTGTATACAACTTTGTAGTACAACTTCCCGGAATAGAATATTAGGATAAAAAATGTATTTGAATTATTTAGTAGTTGTCACGTCCAATGTAAATAATTCAAAAAGTTTGAAAGCAGAAGGCTTATGCAGTGAAATTGATTGAGATGAAAAGTTACTTATTCATGTAGAGCCTCGGAATAAACAATATTAACAGTCCTTCCATTCGGAGCAAAGATGTAAAGATTTTCTCCATTTCCGACTCTGGAACAACCAACGTACAGTTGACCATGAGATAAGCATGGACTTTGTGTAGATCCAGTCCAACAACTTTTAGAGACTGCCCTTGTGCCTTATTGATTCTATTTTCTAGCTTACAACATCGTCACAGTATGATGACCTTCTGACGTATGTGACATTTTTTAATTAATAACGCAGATTGAAAAACTACGATCTATTTTCTTTTTTTACTTCTCCGCCCTCAAGGTCATAATGCAATCGACAAACAACGCTTACAAAAAAGGCCGTAATAAATGTATTTACGAATGAAAATAGTCGTAATGGAATTCTTAAAAAGAAACGCTTAAAATTTATATTGAACTACTTTTCTGCACGCCTTAAGGTTCGGTGTGATCAGGTTGGTGTCAACAAAGCGGAAAGACACACTCAGATCGGGTAGAAACGCGTAACATTAAATAACTAAAAATGAAATTCAAATTAAAATAATTGCTTCGATGTGCACCAGAAGATGTCTACAGGTACCTTCATAACAAATTTCGTCGCTCTAGGTCTTCTAATTCTATGTGAAATTCGACCGACAGACACACACACAGTCTGTTTTTATATACAGAGATAACAGTATCGCGACAAGTTGACAAAATTCTGGTCATATTTTTAGGAAAACTAAAGCTCTCCTAAGATGGAAAACTACATGTTTCTAATAACGTAATACAGTCGCATTAGTGACGAACAACGACGTTTTCCACAATAAATTAAACAGAACTGATGAGAGATCTACCTGATCAAAAGTGCTTTAAGAGAGATAGTAATAAAGATTTCCCAAGAGTTTGACTAAAACAAATGCTTTGAGAGAGATTCCTGTGTTTGCACATTGTAATTACTGATTAGTACATTTATTTAACATGTTAAATATTGGTGATTTTGCTTAAGACTTTTCAAAGATTCTTTGATGACCAGTACTTTCTATCTTTGCTATCTAATGTTTAGATAAAATAGAAAGAGTAGAGTAATAACTTTTTAACGTTCCAGGAGATGTGATCAGGATCAGTTGTATGTTCGGTTATTTTAGATCTATTGATTTTCCGGTCTATTCTTCTCTCTAATACTAATTTACACGAATGTCTAAGCTTCTGTGGGTTTTCCGTTTATTTGTTTGTTTTTTCGGGGTTTAACTCGAACCACGAGCAAGTCGTTGGACCATAAATAGTCTGCCGTCTTTGATTTGGGGTCACTGGCTACAGGGAAGGGAGAGAGCTAGTGTCGTAAGAAAATCACACAGCCCATACTTCATTCGGGGACCGTACTGAGAACAAACTTTCAGACGCCAGCAGTTAGGCCATTACACCTCGCCACCGGGGAGGTTACATAAGATTCATCTGTGCTAAACGTGTACGGTATTGTGCATATGGTCTCCGCTTACTTCACTCCGGTATTCACGATTTAAATATATATCATCAACATCATCATTGTCAACCATTATCAATCCACTGCTGGACGAAGGTCTCCCCAAGTTTCCTCCACAACGGTCTGTCTTGTTCCAGTCTCCTCCATGTCACTCCTGCATACTTTCGAATTTCACCCACTCATTTCCCATGTGGTCTTCTTCTGGGTCTTTTCCTGTCCCTTGGAATCCAATCTAAAATTTCGGCTGTCCATCGATGATCTGTCCTTCTGGCAGTATGTCCAGCCCATTGCCATTTCAGGGATTTAACACTGATCATGATGTCTTCCACTCTTTTCATTTTTCGAATCCACGAGTTGCTCTTCTTATCTCTCCTAGTTACACCAAGCATGCACCTCTCCATGCTTTTTTGAGTTGTCTGCAGCCTTTGTACGTCTCTTTTAGTTTAGGTCCACGTCTCTGCACCGTACGTAAGAACTGGAAAGATGCATTGATCAAACACTTTTCTTTTAAGACATAATGGCATATTGCTCTTGAAAATTATGCTGTTTCTTCCAAAAGCTCTCCAGGCACGTTTTGTATGCCGATTAATTTCTTCATCAATGTGACCCTCACTTGATATCTGCTGTCCAAGATAAACGTACGTGTCTGTTATCTCCAGCTTTTCTACATCAATCGATAAATCTTAATTTCTTGTAAAAGCATTGAACATCGCTTTTATCTTCTGAAAGTTCAACAATGATCCTGCTACATAAAAAAGGTGACATTGAGGATCTCAGGAACTACAGACCTATCAGCCTTCTATCAGTGGTTTATAAAATATTCACTAAAATTCTTTCACACCGCTTGAAGGTAACACTGGACATGGCTCAACCGAGAGAACAAGCTGGATTCAGGAGTGGCTACAGCACAATAGATCATATCCACGTGCTGAGAGAACTAATTGAAAGAGCGAGGGAATATGAACTTCCATTGTGCATGGCTTTTATCGATTATGAAAAGGCCTTTGATTCGGTGAAACCATCAGCAGTTACAATGGCTCTGAAATCCTGCGGTGTTGAAAATGCATACATTAATATTATTAATAACATCTATGAAAATGCAATTGCAAAGATTCGGCTGTTTAAAAATACAACACACATAAAAATTGGAAAGGGAGTGAGACAAGGTGACACCATATCTACGAAGCTCTTTAAATATATATATACAGTATATTAACTTTAGCTGGAATTTTTAAAGCAACTTCGATTTCTTAAACTAAGTGAAAAGTCTGGATATTTTCATGAACTATTAAGCTATATGAGGAAATAATAAAATACGTTTTCGCTCCTGTTTTTTTAAAGTTCAGCGGAGCTGTTCACTATAACACAGGTTTTGCATTTTTGAAATTCAAAATGAATTATGAAAAATAAAAAAGCTATCATCAGCGTACTTTCAAAACGAGAGCCTTCTTCCTTGGAAAAAGTATTCATTAATCCACTGGACTGACAACAATATGTTTTTTTTCGTTTCGGAGTTTAACGACCAGATCAGATCAGTTCATATGTAGAAGATTTTAGGAAGGGAGTGTTTGACCCTAGGTCTGACATAACCGTTAGGAACAGGAAGCTAGCAGATTTGGGCTGGAGTGCCCAATAGGAAAGTGACACGGAAGCAAGGTAGAAAGAGGGAGGAAGACGCTCTTATTTTTAACGGGGGGGGGGGATACCCTCGGTCTGACGTCTTAACGTGCCCATCCGACGCACAGCGGATATTTAGTGCTTCGAGCATTCGTGCCTGCCTGGGATAGAACCTGAAGTTATCTCATTGGCAGAGTTTAACGACCATCATGAGACTCGAAGCTATAGAAGTTGCCCGCGCCTAAGCCCACTGCTCTCAGAAAAGGACAGAGTGCCACGTCCGTTAGACACGAACACTACCCATGCCACATCCGGGATTTAAACTAAGGCCAGGAACACTACCCATGCCACATCCGGGATTTAAACTAATGCCAGGAACACTACTCATGCCACATCCGGGATTTGAAATAGGGCCAGGAACACTACCCATGCCACATCCGGGATTTAAACTAGGGCCAGGAACACAACTCATGCCACATCCGGGACTTAAACTAGGGCCAGATACACTACCCGTGCCACATCCGGGATTTAAACTAGGGCCAGGAACACTACCCTTGCCACATCTGGGATTTAAACTAGGGTCAGGAACACTACTCATGCCACATCCGGGATTTAAACTAGGGCCAGGAACACTACTCATGCCAAATCCGGGATTTAAACTAGGGCCTGGAACACTACTCATGCCAAATCCGGGATTTAAACTAGGGCCAGGAACACTACCCATGCCACATCCGGGATTTAAACTAGTGCCAGGAACAGTGCTCATGCCACATCCGGGATTTAATCTTGGCCAGGAACACTACCCATGCCACATCTGGGATTTAAACTAGGGCCAGGAACACTACCCATGCCACATGCGGGATTTAGACTAGGGCCAGGAACACTACTCATGCCACATCCGGGATTTTATCTAGGGCCAGGAACACAACCCATGCCACATCCGAGATTTAAACTAAGGCCAGGAACACTACCCATGCCACATCCGGGATTTAAACTAGGGCCAGGAACACTGCTCATGCCAAATCCGGGATTTAAACTAGGGCCTGGAACACTACTCATGCCAAATCCGGGATTTAAACTAGGGCCAGGAACACTACCCATGCCACATCCGGGATTTAAACTAGTGCCAGGAACACTGCTCATGCCACATCCGGGATTTAATCTTGGCCAGGAACACTACCCATGCCACATCTCGGATTTAAACTAGGGCCAGGAACACTACCCATGCCACATGCGGGATTTAGACTAGGGCCTGGAACACTACTCATGCCACATCCGGGATTTTATCTAGGGCCAGGAACACAACCCATGCCACATCCGGGATTTAAACTAGGGCCAGGAACACTACTCATGCCACATCCGGGATTTAAACTAGGGCCTGGAACACTACCCATGCCACATCCGGGATTTAAACTAGGGCCAGGAACACTGCTCATGCCACATCCGGGATTTAATCTTGGCCAGGAACACTACCCATGCCACATCCGGGATTTAGACTAGGGCCAGGAACACTACTCATGCCACATCCGGGATTTTATCTAGGGACAGGAACACAACCCATGCCACATCCGAGATTTAAACTAGGGCCAGGAACACTACTCGTGCCACATCCGGGATTTAAACTAGGGCCGGGAACACTACCCATGCCACATCCGGGATTTAAACTAGGGCCACGAACACTACTCATGCCACATCCGGGATTTAAACTAGGGCCAGGAACACTACGCATGCCACATCCGGGATTTAAACTAGGGCCAGGAACACTACCCATGCCACATCCCGGATTTAAACTAGGACCAGGAACACTACTCGTGCCACATCCGGGATTTGAACTAGGGCCAGCTACGCAGTATTAGCCAGAAGCTCGGACATTCGATCCCTTGGCCTGCTGCATAGTTAAAAACATTAGGCTCAAACCTTATGAGCAAAGATTAAGCACGGACTATAGCATGCTACATAGCCGCACATAGAAACCTTACACAACAAATTCTAGTATTTAATATTGCGGATTCAGCTTTAATGGTTTCAAAGTTTAAGAACGCCAAGGAAATATTTCTTTCTTGTTTCAAACAGAAAGACACAGCAAGATGTCCATGAAATTAAATAAAAAATATTACCAAATATGGTTTGCCACCCTTGAAATATTAAATGCGCCACCGAACTTAGTGCAGAAAAAGGGAAGTTCTGTTGGTTGTGGATGAGAGATGCACAGATATGAATCTGTGCATTTTGAGTTCACAGAGAAAGAGAAATCACTCTCTCAATTGTTGGTGAGAGATGCTTAGATTTATTTCCGTACATAATAGATCTATTTCTTTATAACCGTCAGTTGTCGAGGGGTGGACTCTGACGATTGGGTCAGTTCCGATGAGTCCAATGGATTATTCGTCCAACGTTTTCATTGTCTCAGTGTTGGTTCGTCCAATGGTTCGATTGGTGCAATGCCTATCCGTCTAATCGCACGATTAGTCCAATTGTACGGCTGGTCGAATACCGATTCTTCCTATGGTACTACTGGTGTTTAGCCCATTTGTCCAAAAGTATCATCTGACCAACGGCCATTTTCATTTTTTTACTTTTAAAACATGAGCGATTGAGTAATTCTCCTCTTTATAGTGTTTCCAGAAATGATTTCTATCAGTAGAATTTATGTTTTAACCAAATTTTAAGACTTACTATACATAAATTAATTTAAAATATATTCGAGGTTTAAAATCTAATACCTTGTAGTTTCATTTAATAAATAATTCTTTAAAATTGTCAGTGCTTGGAAATAATTTTAAATTTCATAAAATATTAAGTTATTTACAAAAGACTTCTACCAAATGCGACAGTATATTGAAGTGGCAAGAGCTTTTCCGCTTAAGAAACTCTTAAAATATTCTCTATGGTATTAAGCTTTTATAATATAAAAAATTGTTTCCACCAGTATTAAAAACTTTGCCCGTTCACGCTAAATTTCACTGATCTCTTCTACTGTTCTATAGCTCTCCGTTTTTCATTTGCTTCTCTCAGTAATCCTTTTCGTAGGTATCAAACCTTCCTCGCTAATGTCAAAGAAAAATTTAAAGAGGTGTTGAAAACTGGTGTTAAATAACTGCAGCCCGAAGTGTTTCTGCAGCTTTGTTGCCATATTTTCTAATAATGTTGTGGTACAGTACATCTTACATGTAGAAAAGGGGATTAAAATGAAAACTAAATACAAATTTAGGAACCTTAAACAAGGAGTCCTTGCTGTTATTCATATACCTCCTTTCTCTCTTTTTTATCACTAGTCATTTCGAAAGTGTTTATTTTATTGGATAAACAAATCGTTGAAGCCAACGGTAAAGGGACACATAAAAAGAAGAAGAAAAAGATGTTTTTTAGTATAATGGACACATCTTTTTAGTTAAAGTAAATATAAAATATAGTGATCAAACATTTATTGCCCTGTGAAAAATTATAGTAAACAGTGTGTGATATCTCTCAAAAGTTTGTCATAAAGAATTACTTCCGCTGGAGTGGAAGATGTTTGCAAATCTTTTGATGTAATTAATTGCATCTGACACAAAACAGAAGTTTTTCAATGGATTAAAAACTATCGGATTAAATTTCTATAATTAATGGAAAAAGCATAGAAACGCAAACCCACGGCAAAGTTTTTTTTTGCAGTGGAGCATTTGCTACTGTCCTAAAATAAGTGTAGTAACTTAGCGTGCAGTTTTTTTCTTTTGCTAAAACTTCTAAACTGATCTTGCCTCTGTATAACAGAAAGGAAAAAATTGCAAAATGAAGAAATGTAAACAACCATAAATGCATTCCAGAAACATATTAATCGTAACATACTATTATTTCCTTATCGAGAAAGTAAATGCTAATATTCTGTAGCACATGAATAAATGCTACGTGATTTGTTGATGGTGCTGTAATTTCTATTCCGTCGCGTGCTTTCTTTCCTTCATTTTCTCATATTTGCACTGCAACGGATATTCAAAATTTTGTTATTTCCATCATAACGAAACATCCCCATTACCACAAACTTTGAATAAACCTGATGAGGAAGTGGAAAGCAAAATCTCTACAATAACAACAACAAATGGGAAGGGGGGTAGAGAGAGAGAGAAAGCAAAAAATTCCGGCTTTGCAAGGCGAAAGAAAAAGCTCCTTTTTTTACATATATTATTCCGAGTTGTCCTATCTAAAGATACAACAGCAATTTACATGTCGATCCTCCCTCCCCATTTATTTCCGGTGTCCAAGAGTTTAATATGTGAATGTACAAAATCCAGACCCGTTTCCTTCATTCCGTGCAAAAGTAACGAAAGAAATGTTTTTATGAGTTCGACAAATACTGCATGCACAGATAAAAGGGAAACGGAAAACCGGTCTTTTACATTATTAAATGCGAAAAACAATGATCGAAGTTGATTGAATGGTCCGTACACCAGCACTTTCATTTGATAGCGAGGATAGCATCAGCTCTTTTTCTTTCTTGAAAAGAAAACAAGAAAAATCCGAAACCAAAAAGGAAATCTGTAACCACAAAAAGCCTTTTTTGAGATTCAACAACCACCATGCGCAACTCTAAAGACAATAAGTTGGACTGTAAGGACTATAAGAAGACTCCCGTCTCTCTCTTCCAGAGAGAAGGTAAGAGCCAGTTCTGTAAAATAGACGAACCTCCCATGCTTCATCAGATGCTTCAGCCCGGCCCAACTCGTACGACCGGTCAGAAGCCAACGCTTAAACCACTGCGCCACCGCGACGCCAATCAAAATATTACGCATGAAATATAACATTATACCGCATTCTTTGGAGTGCTAGTACTTTCATGGGACAGAGAAGGCAGCATCAGGAACGACGAGCTTTGTTTCGCAAAAGTAACCCTTCGGGCAAATCGTTATAGGTCTAATCATACCATTAGACAAATTGAGATTTCACCAATCGTGCTATTGAACTTATCGGGATAGGTCCAGTCGTGCCTTTGAACTTGTTGGCATTGCACGAGCCATAACACTAAATTAATGTTACATTTGGACCAGTTGTCTTCTTTTAAATAATTGGCATTGGCACAGTGGTAGTTAGACAAATCTTACTACACCCGTGGAGGAGAGGTGCACAAATTTATTTCTGTATATCATGAGTTCACATAGCATGAAATAAAGCTCTGTCAGTGTGGAGAAGAAATGCATAAGTTTCTTTCTACACCTAATGAGTTCACAAAGTAACAAAAAAATATCTATCATCTGCAGCGGCGAGATGCATACACATACACTCATCGTCAAAAAAATAGTTGCACCCAGAAGGACGTATCGGATTAAAATGCTCTTCGGGAGGAAGGTAAAGGTGCCCAAGAATAATGAATGATTAAACATTGAGACTGATATGGGCAATATTTATTGAGCTACACTCCAAGAAGTACTGTCGCTGAGTATCGCGTCGGGCCGCCATGTTTGCTCACACAGCATGCCAGACTCTCGGCATGGAGTTGCACAGGTTCCTAATGGTGTCCTGCGATAAGCCATCCCATGCAGCTTGAGTCTTCTTACGCAGTTCCTGCATATTGTGTGGTAGGGGTGGAGTGTGAATAGTGCGTCCAACAGCATCACACACATTTTCAATCGGTGATAGATCTGGCGATACGGCTGGCCATGGCAAATTGTCAGTGCCTTGAAGGAAAGCTCTCGAGACAGCAACAGTATGCGGACGAGCGTTGTCCCGTGGGAAAATCGTAGGACCACTGATTGCAGAACCACATTAACGTAACTTTGGGGTGTCAAAGTGCCTGTAATTAACACCAAAGGTGATCGGGCATCGTAGGCAATTGCGCTCCACACCATGACACCAGGCTTTTTTGACGTGTTACGCTCGACAACAAACCGCTCATCTCGGCGCTGATCACGGTGCCTCCACACACGGATTCGTTGGTCATCTCCTCCAAGACAAAAGCGGGACTCATCACTGAAGATCACCCGCTGCCATTCTGAGTGGCTTCATGACTATGGCACGGCACCATTGCAGTCTTAGGCGACGATGTAATGGTGTTAAGGGCAGTCGTCGTAACAGTCTGCGTGCGTGTAGTCCTACGTTGTTCAAGCTTCTGCCAATGGTGCTGGCACTAATCGGATGATGCATATAGGGTACCACAGCTAGCTGAATATCCGCAATCGTGGCTGTTGGGTCACTCCGCGCATGTTAAACAACCCGTCGGTCCTCTCTCTCTCTCTCTCTCTCTCTCTCTCTCTCTCTCTGTTGTTCGTCTGGGTCGCCCAGACCCTTCTTGTCCCTGGCGTGCCGTATTATATCCACTACCGCCAACAGCATGCTATGGTTATATCCGCACGTTCGGTATGGCGCGCAATATGGCGGTAAGACCATCCCGGAGCCAGACGACGCGGCTCCTCTCGAACTCCCCCAACTGCTCGAATTGGTTCCGAACTTTTCTCCGAGGCATACTTCACTTGCAAATGATGCAACCAACACAACAGCACGAGTCACAATGGCAAGCACGCGCAACGGGATAACCTTATATAGCCGGTCAGGCACATCGCTACGACCCCTCCTTGCTTGCGTTACATGCGCGGCCGAGCGTGATATTTGAATCATTTGCATGTCGCGTGATATCTAACCTACCCACCAAGTTTCATTCCTGTCAGTTGCTTCCTTCTGGGTGCAACTACTTTTCTGACGATGAGTGTATGTAAATAAATTGTTCACAGAGCAAGGGGGAAAAGTCGCGATTCCATTCGTAACTCAGGTGTTTTAAAATAAGATTCATTAGTGAATGCAAAAGAAGTAGACTGGGTGCATGAGTAAGTGTGTTGAATACAAGCATACATTTTTGCTGAACACAAGTTTTCTTCGAGAATGGCCCATGTCGGAAGAAAGACTGCTTCTGAAAATGGAATTTTGTTAAAACCTATAAAGCCAGGATATGTTGGAGTTTAAGATCAATAGACATATGTCTTATTTTGTATCAGCGTTCCGTAGAAGCTTGTACTAAATATACACTAAAGTAGCAATTTCAGCGACGTTGAAAGAGGCACGATAGTGAGCGCCAGGCGGACAGCTGCGTGTATTTCAGAAACGGAATATCTTCTCGGCTATGCATGAACTGAACTGCGGTGTGCAGCGAGTAGTGTGCAAACAACAAGACACGCAGTCAGCGGTCTTCCTGTTAGGGGAATGGAAACGACTGGTCGATGTTCGAGGGCAACGGAGGCTGGACTGGATTGTACGAAGTAATAGATGAGCTCCATTGCGTCATGTAGCAGTGCTACACAACAGCAGCACCGAGAGGAGAATTTCGGCATGCACACCCCGCCTCACATTAGCGCGAGTTGGCTAAAACAGCAGACTTCTTCTCCGTGCACCACTCGTCTCTGCTGAAAACCGACAAATTCGTCTGCTGTGGAAAACTGGACCGTGATGAATCATATTTTCAGTTAACATTCGATTACGGAAGAGCCAGGATATAGCGTCAACAAATTTAGCGATACAAGCTGTTGACGATTGACGTAATGATATGAGGTCCGTTTTTGTGATCGGCATTTGGTTCCATAACACCTCTGGAACAGCATTTTTATGCCATTTGGTATCTGAACATCGTTGTGGACCAGGAATATTCGTATATGTATGTGGTGTTTCCTGATGGAAACAATTAGCAGGATAATGTGCCGTACAACAAAACACGTATCATTACACTGCGGTTCCAGCAGCAGGATAGTCACTTCAAAGTGCCAAAATGACCTCTTCAGTTTTCACAATATAACCCAATTGAGCCCCTGTGGAAAGAGACTTAGAGAACTATTTTGAAACAGAGATCCTTCTCTTGGGAACATTCGGCAAATGAAGGACGCCATCACATTGGTTTCACTGAACATACCTGTCGAACGATATCAGCACTTCGTTGAATCTAAGCCACGTCGAATCGAGGCAGTTTTTGAAGCCAAGGGTGGCACAACACGCTATTTGGTAAGTATTCCAAATAATTCACTACTTCAGTGAATATATAATTTGTTAGACGTAAGAAACAGTTAACTAATATCTTCCTATAAGGTGGGTTGAAGAACTAGTACTAGGTACTAACTACTCCGATGAGCCGCTCCACTATGACCACCCTCAGCCTAGAGAAATGAGCGCACCTGGAGACCGAACGGTGGCGCAGATGAAGTTCACAGAGCAGTATATATACAACCCGAGGACCGGCTTTCGGACAGTAGTGTTCGGAGACAGAATGGGAAAAGCTGCCGATTTATCGGAATTTGATAAAGGACAAATTCTGATGGCATGGCACCTCGGAACTACGATCTCGGAAACGGCCTGCTTGTGGGCTGTTCACGTGACTCTACAGCGAGTACGTATCAAAAGTGGTGCACAGATGCCCAAAGGACGAACCGTTGTTCAGACGTGTCTCGTCCGCAGTTTAATTATGCCAGAGGGCAGCGGAGAATGCCGCGCATTGTTCACAGCGACCGCAGGGCCACAGTACGACAAATTACCCGCAGCTACAACAGTGGTGATCAGGGCAATGTGTCACAGCACACAGTTTATCGCAGACTTCTGCGCATGGGCCTGCGTAGTCGACTTCCCAGCCGGGTCCCCTTGTTCACTGCACGTAATCGCCAACAATGCATGAAATAGGCGCGAAATCATCAAGATTGGACCCTAGATGATTGGAAGAAAGTGGCCTGGTCTCACGAATCAAGAGTCCTGGTGCATCATGTAGACGGCCGAAAGCGGATACGCTGATTACCACTGGAGGCTACAGTACGTAGATGCACTGTTGGGCGAAACTGGCCCGGCGGCGGCGGCAGTGTTATAATGTGGGCGATGTTTTCTTGACGCACTTTAGGCCCCGTTATCCCAATAGCACAATACCTGACAGCTATCAGATATCTGAACGGACCAAGTTCACCTATTCATGGCAACTGTGCTCCCTGCTGGTGATGGCCATTACCAACAGGATAATGCGCCATGCCACACTGCCAGAATTCTCAAGGAGTGGTTCGAGGAACATGCTGGTGACTTTCTGTTAATGCCTTGGCCTCCAACTTCCCCTGACATGAACCTAATCGAACATTTGTGGTTCGACTTGGAAAAGCTGGTTCGCACTAAATCACCACCACCCCGAAATGTACGGGAACTGGAGGACGTTCTCTTGACGTTATGGTACCAGATGCCCCAGGATACCTATCGCCACCTCATCGAATCGATGCCTCGCCGAGTAGCCGCTGTATTGAGGGATAAAGGGAGTTTTACAGCTTATTAGATAGGTGGTCATAATCTAATGGATCATCGGTGTATAAGCGCAATTGCTAATTTTATGTGCATTTGATAAAGAAAAATACCTGGGAAAATAGAAATCTTAATGTATGAAGGTTACGTTTCTAGGTGTTATCAAAAACAAAGTATTTATAATGATACTTCATATTTTTAGGAATGATCTTTATCTTTGGACTTTAATCGAGAAATAGGTAGTAAAAAGTAAATGCACTTTTTAAATGCTAATGTTATCCTGTTATTATTACAGTTCATTCCATGATCTAAGTAATAAAGACTTCTAGAAACGTTTCGTGCAAGTTCTTAAAAATAAAGTTCAAGCATTAAAAAGCCTGAGAAGAAGACGATCATCCGGATTAATCTCTTAACACTATATTGACAAAAGTCACCGGACATCCCTTCAAAAGCAAATGAACGGATCCGCTGGGTTGCTAATATGCGCAGTACTTCTGCAAACGGTATAAAAACAAGCCTGCGGCTGACCGCGGCCATATCTCACTGTGAGGTTGAGTAAAAATGTCGCGGCGTGAGAGAACTGACTTTGAGAAAGAAAAAATTGTTGGGTGTTGTATTAGTGGGTTGTCCATAAGAGAAACCGAGAGGGTTTTCCATAAAAGAAACTGAGCCATCAGATACACGTTATACTAGTCTCATGGCCGTGTGTGGGGTATGGCGGCATCCGGGGAAACGATCTTTACCACAGTGTACTGCTCCTATGGTCAAGTTTGGAGCTGGCAGTGTACTTGTGTGGGGGTGTTTTTCGTGGTATGGTCCCGGCCCGTTGGTTTTCGTGGACAAACCTGTTAACCAGCACGTCTACCTCGATATTCTGAACAACTATGCCCAACCAACTCTATGGCAATACTATGGAACCGAGCCTTGTTGGCACCAGCAGGATGATGCACCGAAGCATAAAGCAAGGACTGTTACGTCATGGTTTGACGATAATTCCATATCATGTGTGGACTGTCCAGCACAGAGCCCTGATCTTAATACCATAGAGCACCTATGGGATGAATAAGAGCGCCGCATAAGAAATTTGGAACCAAGTCCTACTACTAAGCAACGGTTAGCGGCAGCATTATGTACTGTATGGAAGCGCATTCCTATCGCTGTGTTCCAAAACCTTGTCGAAAGTATGTCTTGAAGGATCAGTGTATGCATTAAGGCCAAAGGTAGTTTCAGAATCTCTTTAATGTAACAAAACAGAGTAGACGAGCAACATGGAATCGTCTCAAAGAAAAAAAGTAAAAGGAAAAGAACAGGAATGATACAAACTGATAAAAGCGATGATATATATATACATTGAATGAGTAATGACAAATTTACAACGTGATGCAGACAGAGCAATGCTTGAGGAAGAACAAAATGATCACAGGAGGGGCACCGCAGTGCGAAATAACATCAAAATGTTAATGCAGAGCCTTAACTCACCGTGAGATGTAACGGACTTTGTGTAACAGCGAACCACGGAGTCACTGGCGACCACGTAGCATAGAAGGAGCTTTCACGTCATGCGGAGATGGCAGACTGGTACTCCTGCTGTAAGCGGGAGAGGAGGCGATTGCGGAAATATCCGAGTAGGGCAGCACTGGCTTGAATGGAAGACGCAGGAGGAGGTAGACTGCGGAGTTGCTGATAATACAGGTAGATGACGTGTTTCAACAACGCAAACACGTAAGAACACACTGGGGGAAGGAGAGGAGAAGATGCTAGTATGCTGCAAAAGTGAGGTCGACGGGGCAGAAGCGACGAGTAATGAAGAACGCCAGATGTAGCACAGGTAGTACCACAAGGCAGTAAAGGTAGACGTGCGGAACGTCCGCCTCGTGCGCAGAAGGAGCAAAGAGGGAAACAGAGAATGTCATGCGGTGGAGAAGGGATGGAACGGGGAGCCGGTTATGAAGGAAGACCCAGTGGGTATTGAGTTCAAGCGGGGACGAAAGAGGAGAGAGCGGGAAGCAGCCCAGACAGTAGAAACAGTAGCAGGAGGGACATGGTGGATCGGTATAGGTGAAGGAAAAGCAGAGAAGGAGAGAAACCGATAGAGGGATTTAGCAGAGAACGAGAACAGAGGAAGAGACAGGTCAGAGACACGCAGAAAGAAGGGGAGTGGTTGTGGAGCAGAAGATACAGGACAAGGCCAAGAGGAGTTGCGTCATCAGGAAACTGAGAAACGATAGCAGAGCAGAGAGAGTCATAGACGTAGCGAGCTGAAGGAGAGGAGAGAATAGCAGGCGGAAGGTTAGAAAAGGAGCGCCAGGAGAGGTCAGGGTAAGTAATGTCGCGGACCGTTACTACCCCAGCACAAAGCCAGGAGAAGAAGGCAAAGCAGGGAAGATGAGGGGGACGAAGTAGCGAGGGGAAGAAGAGAGGTTCAGAGAGAAGTTTGAGAGTTAAAGAGGGAGAAGAGCGAATAAGAGGGAGGGAAAGGACAAAGGTAGACCGACATCGTACTAATGTATGTCAATAAATGCTATGTTGTGTTTCCCTTCTAGGTGTCCGATGACTTTTGTCAATATAGTGTATATTAGTTGTATACATCAACAAAATGCAGATATTGCGGTGTTAACGCGTAAGGTCCTTTCAAGATCTGTGAACTCTTTCTAAAGCCGCCTTTTTGCAGAAACCTGCCTTTAGCAGAATTTGATGCCGATATTAAACTTATAAATATCTGCATCTTCTCCAGAAACTTGATATTCCGTTCCCCTTACACTATGAACTGTATGTGAATAAAAATGAATCTAGGCATCTCTCGTCTACAAAGTGACAGAAATTTCGTTTGCTTGCATTAAATCACTGATGCATTTCGCATGTTGAGAGATAGCTCAACAGCAGCCTTGAGTAGATTGCTTAGTAAAAATAGTGGCCCTCATCTAGGCATATTTTGCTGCCTAGATGAGGGCAACCATACAGCAAAATATGCTTCAGTGAGGACCTTTAAGCCTTGATGAGGTTTTTTTTTTTATTTTGGCTTTCTGAGATACTGAGTTATAAAAGCAGAGTGCAAAACTTTCATATTTAACTTTTACTTCGGTGTACGGCTATGTGAACAAAACATTGGATTTCTGTTCTAGGTAATACCTGTTGAACGAAATATCCTCATTTAAAGTATCACCATTGTTCTGGGTTTTCGGACTTTCTTAACTGATACAGGTACTCAGAAATTCAAGAATCTATTATCGTAAAAGAAAAGCTGTACTAAGAATAACAAAAGAGAATTTCACTTATTTCGAATATGTTTTAGCAATTTCTTGAGTAACCAGCAAAGTTTTCTCAAAATGTTCCCACTGCAAAATTGTTCAAAAGAATTTCAGCGAAAATCCATATTTTATTTTCATTACTAAATCTCAACGTGGGGCGAGCAAAATGCTCTAAAATTCGAGTTAATGTCTGTCAAATACGCGAAAACTAGACACTCGTCTAAATGAACAATAACGCAAAATGCATGACGTAAACATCACCTGATCTTCATAGAAGAATATTCAATTGATCCCGTTCGTATCAACAAGAATGATGCCATATAATTGTTCAAATATTTCTAACTTGTTTTAGTTCAGCAGCCATCACCGTGAAATTTTGTAAACGCAACTTTAGTTACTTGAGAGGTTTTTAAAAGATTTCTTCTCTGCATTGTGTTTAATTTACATGAAATATTTACTTGTTATTTGGCAACAGCAATTCATTTCTAGGGTTCTTTCAATAAAATGATGCGTAACTGAAAAGGATATATTCTCCTGCTGAAAACCCGACTTCAGTGCTCTTTAAATGGTATTTTAGTGAAGATAGAACGTCTCAGATTCTCACAAAATTGATGTATTGCGAAGAAACTCTTAATGCACGCGAAAATAAACGGCGAAATATCGGTGAGGGTGAAACCCTATGGACACAATTTTCTGGATTTTCGATTTCCTGTTTTTTTCAAGGAAAGATCTTTGCGGTACTAAACCAGATACTTAATCGGAAATCACTAAATGAATGCTGAGGCACAAAATATTCACGCATCGTGGGAAAAAAAAAACTTCAGTCGAACGATATTTCGCATCTCGACAGAGAGAATAATTGGATCTTCTGCAATGTACGAGATACGGTTGAGTCTCTATTTAACGAAGTTTCAAATAAAAGCTTCGTTATAAAGGAAATTCGTTAAATAGAAATGAACTTAAATTGTAAAAACTTAATCAAATAAAATGAAAAATACCGTAAAATGTAGTTAAATTAAACTACTGTCCAAATTAGGACAGTAAATTGAACTTTTGAGTAGAAACTTTTCGTAAATGAGTTTAAAGCTTTTTCTTTATATACATATATTCGTGAAAGTAGAATAGAATAAACAAATTAATGAAGCGCAGGAAGCGAAGACTAACGCTTACCTCTTTTTTTCATTATCCTATAATACACTGCTGGCCACCCAAAATGCAACGCTAAGAAGGAAGCATCCGATTTGCCTGAAATTCGCAGCATGCGTCGCCCGCGAAAGGACATGCAAACGATAAGCTTTGCAGGGCATATCAAAATCATGTGCACCCGGCACGACACCGAGAAGCACTATAAGAAGGGTGCACAGAAGGCGGGGTGTAAGTAGTGGAAGTGTATTGTGCTGCCGGACCTGTGGGTGGGAAGCTTCCTGATGCCTCGTCGCAGAATACGGCAGTCATTACAGTATGTTTCGGAGTTCGACACAGGACGAATAGTGGCTTATCGCGATAGCGGTTTATCGTACCGAGACATCGGCGGCCATGTGGGACGACATCCGGCCACGTGAGGCGAGTATGGATTCAATGGGTGCAGGATGGACGGACGGACGTGAGCGATTGCCGCAGCCACAGCACGCCACCGAACGAGAGGATCGCTAAGTTGTACGGCGGGCATTGACGGTTCGCACCGCCATATTACGAACGTTAGCACAGGAATTAGGGTGTGTTGCGCAACAACCTGTGTCAGCACGTACCGTTCGACGTCGTCTGCAGGAGCGGCGACTTGTCGCACGGCGCCCATTGCTCCGATTACCATTGACGTTACACCACCGGCGAGTGCGGCGACAGTGGGCCGTTGAACGTCGCACCTGGACTACGGAATGGCACGACATTGTCTTCTCCGACGAATCCCGCTTCGGCCTACAACACCACAATGGTCGGAACTGCGTGTGGCGGCACTGCGGAGAGAGACTGTGTGACGCCTGTAATATGCATCGCCATACCGATCCGTCGCCTGGCGTTACGGTTTGGGGCGCGATTGGATATGACACCCGCATCCCTCTGATAAGCACCTCCGGTACACTCAACAGCCACCGCTACATCTACGACGTTTTGGAGCCTGTAGTTCTCCCTTACCGGCAGGACCTGCCAGCGGCCACCTTTAAACAGAACAATGCGCGCCCGCACGTGGCACGCATCGCGCAACAATTCTTCACGGTCCACCAGGTGTCACTGCTGCCGTAGTCCACCTGTTCTCCCGATATGTCACCATCGAACACGTCTGGTTGTTGATCGGCAACCGAGTGGCCCGGCAAGCACCACCCGCAGCTACGCCTGATGAACTGTGGCAACGTGTGGAAGCAGCCTGGATCGACATACCCCAAGCCCACATCCAAAGCCTCTTTCGTTCGATGCCGCGGCGTGTAGCGGCCGTTATTGCCAGCCATGGGGGCCACACGAACTATTGATGTCTGCGTGTTCCGCAAGTCGCTTGGGCCTGTAAACTCAATCGTTTCATCTTTGTATCTCTTGTTATGTGTCCAGTAAATCTGGCTTTGCTATCTCGTGTCCTTCTTGGTGTTGCATTTTGGATGGCCAGCAGTGTATATGTACTTAATTTGAACTGTAAAAAATCCTGTAATCTTCTCTGTACAAATTTCCCATGAACATTTTCACATTTTTGTAAACATCGGAGCATTCCGATGTTTACAAAAATGTTTCATTTCGATGTTAACAACACTTTCTTGAAACTGTAATCCTCGTCAAATAGTACCGAATAATTTTTGGGTTTCTGCATGTGAATGTTTTTTGATAGCCTCTTCATCAGCATCTTTACCATTTACTGTAGTTTCTTCAATAAATTTTATAGCAGTTTCCAAGATGTAATTCTCTGTGGGATAATCAGCGATCGCAACGTTTTCATCAAAGTTAAGAAAATCAGAGAGCTTCTTTAACGCTTCCTTTGTCTCTTAACTGCTGCCATTTTAATACTTCACGACCACAGCTTTCTTCTTTATCCTTGATCAACATCACCTAAAAATGTCACTTTATCCGCAAAAGCATTTTCCTTTGCACGTTTTGAGTGAACAACAGAGGCAAGTCAAACGGGTACTGATTAAATGAGAATAAATATGTACTCGTAACTTCTACAGTCAAGCCCACAACAGTTACAACCAGGTTTTCCCCGAGAAATGCAATTTCTACGATGAACTTTCTATTGAGAGTTGGAAAAACAACTGCTTCGTAAAGTCTCTATGAACACTCCCGGTGGGGGGATGGGGGGCTCTTCCAACCAGATTCCGTGCTTCTCACAGAACCAAAAGTTTCAAGATAAGGAATTAAGGACGCTCTGCTCCCATCTGCGTGTCAAAAAATTGTAAAGCAAAATTTTTGAAACACAAAAGGGTAATTTTTAGTCGGAAAAAATATCGTTATATGGAAATTGATTTTTCTTTTATGGAGATATTAATTTACATGTAAACATCGTTCAAAGTCAAGGTTCTGCGGAAAATTCCGTTAAACAGAAGATTTCGTTAAATGGAAGTTCGTTATATAGAGACTCTACTGCATATGCCTACCAATGCTTAACAGCTTCCGAATCCAGTGACTAAATTGAAAATTAAGAACTGTCAAAAGACTGGCACGTGTAACCTCAATCTTTACCGCAGAACATTTTGACTTTCTCCATGAATCACGTGATTGCCTTCTCGGTCGTCGAGTGGTTAGAAGCATAGATTTCTGGCTCGTAGTCCGAGATATCCCGGACCTGAGGCCCGTATAAGGCAAAGATGTAGAACCTGTCTTTCGGCCATGGCTTTCTCCATTCTTTGGAACCAGTTGCCCCAAATTAGGGACAATCGACTGCTTTTAGACATTAGAGTACTCATGGTGATTGTTAAAACAGGAAAAAAAAAACTCCATGATTATCCCTCTCCACTTCAGATAAGTCTGTGAAACCCAATTATCATAATATGCTTTAGGACGTATATAATCCATTTTACTTCCCACTTTTGTTGCTATGCATTAAGAAAATTGTGTTTATCTATCGATTAGAATTCCTGAACTTTTGTCTAACATCTTACCGTCGCTAACTGCAGTGGTAATGTCGATATGTCTGATCACCATTTTCTTGAGCTTGGAACTGAACTTCTGAGAAGGCAGGAGTTCAAATCCGAATCCATCTGAAAGCCCGGTACTAAGATACTCTACGTTGAAACAGCTTTCAACGTGGAATATCTTAGCCACGTCGAAAGCCGCTGAATATCTTCGCACTGATAAACCTGTTCTACCGAGCAATCAAAATTTGGACATCTTTGAGAACAAAAGTCTCTAATGAACTAACCTGAAGAAATTTTATGGTCAGAAATCAATGTTTCTCGGAAAATGGAAAATTGTTAGTGTTTTTTTTTTTTTTTTTTTCACTTTCGGATTCTATAATGCACCAAATACAAATATCTTTGAGAATAAAAGTCTCTGATGAATTAACCTGAAGAAATTTTAAGGTGAAAAATCAATTCTTCTCGGAAAATGGTAAATTTTTAGTGAGTTTTTTTTTTATGTATTTTTTTCTATTTTGTGCTTTCGGATGCTATAATGCGCCAAATACAAATACACGCTACTAATAAGTGGTAAATATGTGCCTTACATAATTCTTAAAATATCTGCATAATCCTGGTAATGTTTACAACCATCCAAAGTAGAAACCATTTTTCAGATCGACTGTTCGAAGCAGAAATGTCAGGACAAACATGAATACGCACTGGCACCACTAAGAAATGTAGTACGGTAATCATGACATGTGTTAATAGCCACCAGTATTGTTAGGATTATCTGAAGTAAAGTTATTCGTACGCATGGAATGCGTCGTTCATTGTTGTCGTAGGGATCAACGGCTTGAACGCGCGTAGCGCGTTCCTACCGCAGCAGCAAGAATTTTAAGTGTTGGGCGGTAAGCAAGCTGTAATCCGTCCTTGTTCAAATCCCGGTGGAGCATGCATATTGTGTTTGTCTTACGACACTGTTCTCTCCCTTCCCTGGAACCAATGAATCTAAATGGCGACTGATTATAGCCCACCGAATTGCTCACGGTGGTCGTTAAACCTCCAATCCAAAAACAAAATGCACTTATTGAAGGGACTTTGCTCAAACGGTGGTGTAGTGCTTGTATCTCTCTAACTGTTATTGGTACTTGATAACAAAGTGTTTGTGTCCTCTCAAAAATGACGGGCCACAATGATATCTGAATTGCTGTAACATGTTGCCTACAATTGCTTATGAAGGGCAGGTAAATAGTAAAAAACTGGATGTCAATGATTATTTCTTATGACTTCGAAAAGATTTAAATGTACCATTAAATTCCAAATTTTGCAAATTACAACCCCATAAGGTCATTTTAAATAACACTAAGATGCACTTCCTTAGTCAATGTACCGAATTGTTGGTTTCTGAGATTCATGGTTTTTAATAAAATCAGGGAAATGTATTGCATAACATCATAGCATTGCCTAATGTGGCACATTATTACCACAAAAGACGCAAGATTACACTTTCTATCAGTTCGTATTACCGGAAGAAAAGAAAGTGTAATAAGATAGCACATGTTTGCAGTAATATCATTCGTGACATGAATAAGTGCATCGTACCACGTATAGCACTGGAAGTTCCCCATGTCACTGTAATAAATCCTGCAGTACAGGAAAAAAGTAGCTATTTTTTTTATTATCGCGTCGTAACTAAATAGTGTTCGCTTCAATTTCGACTCTTTATGCGCTTTACGTTTTTCGTTGACATCAAATTTTGCACTGCAATTGCTTTTCGCAATTACAGTGCATTGCGGTCAAACAAAGGAACTGTATATAATGCGGAAGCTATTCAACTAGATTGAAAACGTCTGTCTCTATGACTTATGGACTTACCATAACCTCAGCAGTGTGTTGTACATATAAACCTGCTGTAGTGGTCGAGCAGTCAGAGGCGTAGGTTTCTGATTGGTCATTCAATCTATGGTCTTGAATGCAGCATAGGTGGAGTGCTTTGCTTAGGGTGCTGTGTCTCTCACTTAACCTGGGACCAGCGTTCCTAATTTATTTTTTTTATTCGAGGTTTAACGACCATGTTGAGCAACTCAGTGGGTTATAAGCAGTCGCCCGTCCCTAATTTAGGGCCACTGGTTCCATTGAAGGGAGAGAGCCAGTACCATAAGACAAACACAACATCCATGCTTCACCGGGATTCGAACCCGTACCCCTTTCAGACGAATGATCAGAAACCATCGCTTAGACCACTGCGCCACTGCGGCGGCTTCCTAGATTTGGGAAATGACTACGTTATAGCCCTTATCGTTGATCATGGTGGTGTTATACCCCGAAACAAAGAAAAGCCCCTGTGGAAAATCAGGACCTTAGCATTATTTTTGTCTGTACAACAATTTTCACAGAATACTTGTGGGCCTCGTAAGTTTTTGCTGACAGTATAACATCGCATACAATTCGTGCCTTCACTTAAAATATCGTGTCATCGTGATAAAAAGACAGAAATATTGCTACCTTTTAATCATCGATCAAGTTACCTTTTCTCTTTCATTTCATTGTGCGGATGACGAGTTGTTAATTTTGAGGCACGACAAGCAGGAAAAATACTTCAAAATTGTGTCAAGGACTAAAACTAAATTGGTGACATGGTTAATTACACAGTGCTGTCATTCTCCCGAGAGTATATGGGCGGTTTCAGTCCTAAAGCACTAAATCAAATTTCTCCCGTTTGTTCTTTTAGAACAATGATCGAGCCATAATTTAGAGGCAAGTATTAAGGTGAACTTTATGAAAGTTCTGATATGATATTTCTAAAAGACATGTCGTCAAAAGGTCGTTCTCAGCTTAGTAACGTGAACAAAAGCGCCGTTGTCACGCAACAAGGATCATGAGGCCATCAACAGTGAAAGATAATTTCACGTAGGTAGAAAAAGAGCTTTTGAACAAGAAAGTCTAAGACACGCTGTCATGTACATCTTAAGAACCATGGCTAAAAGAGCAGCTTACCGAAGAATCGTGATTTCGGCACAAATTTCTTCATTTCAATGAATCAAAATTTGATTCTACCACCTAACCATCGGTTCTGTTCCATCTCACTCGCCAAGTTTCACATATTTCTTCATTTTAACAGCAGACGTTTCTTTTCTGTCAGAACAAAAGTCGTTTAGAAAATCAGATATGAGAAAATTTATCTGCTCATTTTCGAAAAAGAATCGGGAGGGAAAACACACTGACTTGAATGCACTGGAAAATATTAGATACCTTTATAGGTGTGAGGGAATATTTAGCAAATCGCGGAAAGAAAAATTCGTTACTCTTGCATGTTGAGTTCAAAAGATATTAACGATTTTAAAACATCTAAATTAAAACGGGGAAAAAATGGTTTATTGCGAGAAAGAGCTTTTACTGATCAGCATGTAAAGCACAACGCTTTTCGAAATGTCGACACAGATATCGAGTATGCATTACCTTCACACATTACAGCAGCTTCCCAGTTACACCATGATTATTAACAACTTCAGCTCAGCCATGAGATGCCTCCAAGTCTACAAAAACACAGCAAATTTTCATACCAATTGACAGATACATTTCAATCAGCATACGTAATAAAACATTTGGTTAGTACAGTCCTTACCAGGGTTAAAACAATTCTGTACGTCCCACACTTTCGCTGATGAAAAGCCTCGTACATTACCGATAATGACCTTTACAAACACTTCCTCAGGGGCACAGGACTTGATTAACGCAGCCGACTGCCCTAGGCATAGTGTGCTATGCATGGGCCTTCTGCACATCCAAAAGTCTGTAACACTCATTTTTTTAAACAAAGTGAATCTATTGCGATACACCTCAAAAGGTCCTGTTCGTTTTCTATAGTCTGATCCCCTTCCATGCACTTGTGCAACTTTATATGATTAGGTGCCATTAAAGAAATTCCGTGAACCATCTTTGTGTCGGCAATTGATTAATATATTTGTCTTCAGTTTTGTCCAATTTCTGAGGGACATCCCATCAAAAACCTGTGCGAAGTTAATGAACGGACACGAATGTTTCTGAATTATACCTTCACTTGTAAACAAAACACCGGCAACTCCATTTCTTTTTTTCTTTTTTTGATTGGAGGTTTGACGACCACCGTGAGCAAGTCAATGTGCTATAAGCAGCCGCCTGTCCCCAATTTAGGGTCACTTGTTCCAGGGAAGGGAGAGAGCCAATGCCACAAGACAAACACAACATCCATGCCTCACTGGGATTCGAACCCAGGCCCCTTTCGGACGAATAATCACAGGCCATCTCTTAGACCACTGCGCCAACAGGGCGGCTCAGCAAACCCATTGCCTACTTCACCAACTCTAATCCGTTTGGTATGAACAATAACTGTGTTTTACAACAAATGCATTTGGAAGGGAAAAAACACTCTCCTTTTATTTTGACCTTATTTAAGATTTAATGTGTATAAACTAGGATAGACAATTTCAATTCATACATTATGACTTAATGCCATATACAACCGATTCACAATTTGTTGTGTTATATAAATACTAATTTGTGTATTTTACTGAGATATATTATCTGAATCTGTTGGGGTTTCTATTTTGAATTTTCTAAACATTCTGATGGAGAAAATATATCATGTTAATGTCAACTTAGTTGAACTTTTTTCTGAAAATAAGTGTTACTCTGCTTTCATGTGTGCCGTTATTTTTTCAGTTAGCGATTGAACTTCAATGATCACTGTTCAAAGTAGTCCGAGCGCAAATAAAACTTGGACGATCAAATTACATACCATACTTTAATAAGACATTAAATTTTTACTGACTGAGAAGGTAATAGTTTGAGTTATAGTTTTCACTTTTTCCATCGCTCGATGCAAGGAATTCGTTAAACAAAGAGATAATCTCAAATATATAGCTTCAAGAACAGGGATTTTTCTTTGAGATGGCGTAATTTAAGTTGCTGTATTTTGCGTCCATGGAAGTTCGGAGTCTTTGGATTTGGCCTTAGGGGCTTGTTTGGTCATAAGACCCAGCTGGCTCATTTGGCAAGCTAACACCGCAATAGTTCTTACATTCAGTCTGAACACCTTTTCCTTTACACGAAGGGACAATGATAGCATCCCTCCAATCCTTATAGCTAACTCCTAACTCTCAATATAGCTGACAACTTTCAGTCAAACGTCGACCCAGTGGAGCAGTGGCTCAAAGCTTGGCATCTGATCGCTCATCTGAGAGGTGCCGGGTTCGAGTCCCAGATGAGGCATTGGCGGTGTGATTATCTGATGACATTGGGACCAGTGGCAGTAAATTATGGCAGAGCGACTGCTAATAATACTTAAAGTTGCTCATGGCGGTCGTTGAAACCAGAAACAAACAAAAAATTCAGTTTAACAAAAAATGGTAGTCACCACCACATTTTCAACACCACACCACAGCTGTTATACCATGTACTCCTAAAGTCTTATCATTTTAAAGAGATTTTACAGCTTCATAAACCCACTCTCTCTTGAGATTTCTGCTGTGCTTACTTCTGTCTCTGAGGCATCTTCTGTTTCTACCTCCAAATAATCTTTGCTTTCATGTTCTAATAACTCATGGAAGTATTCACCCCATTATTCACTTGATTCATTAGATTTCCACAACATTTCTCTGATCCTATCCTGCACACAATTTAGAACTTTATTTTCCTGTTCTTTCGATCTGTGTGTGCGTAGCTTGTATACTGCCAGAACGATATTATATCTTAAAAAAAAAAAAAAAAAAAACGGCAAATGCCTGTCACCTTTATCTTCATTATTTTTTGCCTTACTCTGACGAACCAGCTTCGCTGTTTCATTTTTTTACAGCGATATTCACCCACAGTAGCTGACCTTGGAACATCCAAAGATATACAGCAGATCCCAGTAAATTGTGACACCTCAGGGCTAGAACACTTTGGCCCAATTAAGCGGCTACCCCAATTATACGAAGCTTGATATACCAAAGACCTAATTTATGATGTTTTTCAAGAGCTGTCCCAAATAAAAAGCTGACCCAATTAACCGAAAACCCAATTAACCGCAATCTACTGTACTTCAGTCTTCTTCAACCGCTCTGTTTTATCAAGCATCACATTTAATGATACCCACTGTTGCATTACCACAGACCTGTTCATCAACAGTAACAACACAGTTCTCAAAACATGTACACTTCTTTTCCACATTCCTCTCACATAACTTCAACTCATTCCGTCGTTCACTGAGTATTTCAGAGTAAGGCTGGTGTTCTACGAGAAGAATTTCGACCTTTAATTTTTTCATCACAGGCATCTTCCTATTCCTCTTTCTCCAACGAACATTCAGATTCACTAGTGACGCTAACAGGTAATTATTAGAGCAAAGATCTGCACCTCTCATCACAGGAGTGTTAACCACTAAATGTTTCAGTCACTGATCATAAAGAACAGAATTTATTAAAAAGATCTGGAAGTTTGTATTTCTTTTTGGAGGTATCCTCTGAATCTCACAGAACAGCTTAGTGATATGTATGTATGTATGTAATTTATTACACTTTTTCGCGCCAGAATACGATTCTTCCACGTATTTGTGTGGATGTGCTTGCGATTGACAGACATATTAAATCCACACGACCCATTCTCATAAATCTCATTCTGAACACTACCCTATCATCAAAATCCCCAGCAACAAGAACTTTCTTTTTGGCACCAGACTGGCTTGAAACAGTTTTTAGCTCATACTAGAAATCATCCTTCCTGTCTGAAGGTTCATAAGCACAAGGAACATACACTAGAACAATTACTATTCTCTGAAGTTTCACTTTCAAACGCCCAGAATTATCTTACTTGTTTTTTTTTTTTTTTTTTTTTTTGAAGTTTTAACGACCACCGTGAGCAACTCAATGGGCTATAAGCAGTCGCCCGTTCCTAATTTAGGGTCACTGGTTCCAGGGAAGGGAGAGAGCCAGTGCCGTAAGACAAACACAACATCCATGCCTCACCGGGATTCGAACCCGGACCCCTTTCAGACGAATGATCAGAGGCCATCGCTTAGACCACTGTGCCACCGGGGCGGCTATCTTACTTGTGCAACTGCAGTATAGTAAACCAAGTTGTGCTTCATCTTTTCACTTAAACTCACACCTACCCAGTCCTGTCCTTTTGCATCGTTCAACGCTTCAGACCACACCCTCTCCATTCTATTCGCTTCTTCGATCCGAATTTGTTTTTTATTTGCACTTCAACCAATAATAATCAAATACATACTTATTCACTTTTTCAATTACTTCATTGATCTTTTAATTTATTCTTGCAGTATTTCATACCTCAATCTTACATTCACAGCGCTCAGACCACTCTCTCTCTCTCTCTCTCATATGCCATTTATAACTCCCATATCGCTTCCGTAATGGAACACCCTTCTCAAGCGTGGTAAGTCTAGCGCTTGTGTCCTTCAATATCTTTCTTTGAGTCTTTAAATTCATAAATAATGCATCGGTTTTGGGGATCATCCCATAGCCGATGGTTCCAGTTGGTCAGTACAGTTAAAAGTTCTGGGAAAAAAATCCGGTGATTTGTAGTCTTTCGGCCAGATCTAGTTGGTACCTCAACAATAGTTGCGATGAAGCTAAATTTTGCATTTATTGTTTTACGAAATACTTAATTATGCATTAAAATGTTCTACAAAACAATGTAAGCATCATAGCCATAAGAGTATAAATAAGTAAGTGAAACAGACAAAGAAATTGTTTGAATTAAAACATTTCTGAAAATCTTAGTTCGAGCAAGTTGTAGAGTAGTACAAAACATAAAATTTTCAATTTGAAACTTTCTGTCTGTCGTCCAGATTTCCACCACATTTAAGCTTACAACACTAGTATGTGCAATCCAGTGTAATATATTAAAACTCACCATAGGACAAAGAAGCCTTTCACTGAATGAAATAGTTAGAATTTGCGATTCTGTTAGCAACAACTTTTTCATGATGTGATGAAAGTAAGAAGAATATGTTTCCTGTAGAAAAATGGCAATTTCATTTTCGTGTTATTTTTCAAATAAGTTATATAAACTTTGTGTACCTAATATAGATCCCACCGGGTTCCGCATGTTTCTCAATTATGTATTTTCCCAAACTGACTAGGTCCTTTTCACTTGACGTATCACAGCTGAAACTATCATTTATGTTCTTAATGGTATGATATATCAATGCGCTTGAAGTAACTAAAATGGATAAGCATTTGAAATGATTTCTTTTTTCTTATAAAAACACGTAAGGTAAAGATAGTGCAAGTATCTGTTCCTAAACCACTTTTTTTTGGAGTTTAACGACCATTACGAAAAACTCTTAGGGTATAATTTCTCCTCCCCCCCCCCCCGGGATCCCGTTCCTAGTTTAAGGTCACTGGTTCCACCGAGGGCAGGGAGCTATTAGCATCATAGGACACATACACCATCCCTGCCTCTTTCAAGACCCAACGCTTATGGCTGCCTATGCGGCTCAGTTTTCTGAGACGTAGGTTTCTGGATAGTCAGCCGAATTGGGCCCGAGTTCCAGACCCAGATGTAATGGGCAGCTTATTTGTCTTATGGCGTTGGTGCTCTCTCCCTCCTGTAACCAATGGCCAGTCGGAGCTTTCTTAGAGCCCTAAGGGGTGCTCATGATAATTGTTAAACCCCAATATAAGAAAACAAAACTGTGCCGTTGACGATTAGGCTACTATAACGACGCTAAGCTAGCTCTCCAATGATCTTACGGAAGAGATTAATAAACAAATTCTTGTGAAGGATGTTTTGAAATGAGAGCGGGATTCGTCATGACCAAATTTATGATCAATCTTTTATAAAGAATTTTACAGTAATAATTTGCTACAAAAAGCATTCCAGATATTTCAAACTTAGTTTTGTGAGTATGTTGTAAAAGCCATTTGAGATTTGATTGCCCACCTAAGTTCTGATTTTAAATCCCGATTCAGCGAAAAGCTGATTTAATTGAATACTTCCGAACTTGCTTAGAATGTAATTCACAATGCTTGTTACTTAGATTTTTTTTTAGTTTCTCGTACATATCAGATATTTCTTTCTAGTTTCTGATACGTATTCAACATAATTTATATTGTTACGACCCACCCGCCGCCATTAATTTAGGAATTAATGGGCGTGGTGGATGTATGAAATTAATTAGATATTAATTAGTTAAGTTCGAGGTTGTAATGGAGTTAAAACGTGTAAACAGCAGAGAATGTTTTATCCGGGGATTTGGAAAGCAAAAATGCGAAGAATTCTCACTTTGGCCTAGTGGTAGCAGTTCAGCGCTTTGACGTCGTAAATCGTAGGTCGCAACCGACGTGCAGCCTAAACAACACGGAAGGAAAGAATGGTTCGACGCCACGCATTGCGGGCCACTTGTAAAAATAAATGAAGATGGGAGACAAGAGGCTGAGTGAATAATCGTAAAATCGTTGATTGTTTAGCGCATTTGCGATAACAATTGCTTTCTTTTTGTGTGATCCGGTCGGAAAACAAGATTGCGCATTTGGCGTGAAAATAAGGAAGAAAGTTCAGTTGTCTGTATGCTCTCCGATGTTAAAGACGAGATGTCTTGGAGCTGCTGTGTGATTCGGGAAAAATGAAGCAGCAAACCTCCCGCATTTTGTAAGAAACGGAGAAGTAGCAACTCAAGGGCATCTGGGTAGGCCAGATTGCCATTAAAGCAGCGGAATGCCTATATCCGCGTAATAAAACAGCAAATCCTGTGCTGCAAAACCATACAATAATTTGCGACTGGTTGGCCCAGTAAATAACAAAGCTGCGGAGAAATTGAGAAGTCGGCGCTGGTCGCACCAAGGAGAAGCGACACCAAGGCACAGAACTCAGGCTGGAAACGCTAAGAACAGCGTTGTGAATCGTCAGTATGGTCATCTCCTTACAGATGCCGATAAGGAGGAGTGGCGAAGCTCCATCAACAACAACATGTTTGTGTGTGTGAAACAGCGATAACAGGGCAACACCTCCGAGAGAAAGCGACGGGGCTATGCACGCGCAAAAGATATCGGCAGCGTAATAGCGGTGTGTGGATACATTACCATTTAATAGGTAACAACTATTGGATTAGATGATGATAGCTCCATCCATGTAAGAAGAAACATTTTTGTTATTGTTGATACATCTGCTACGTGATTAGGCGAGGAACTGAACGGGCAAATAGTAAGAACTGAACTGTGTATTAAGTTCATTAAAACTTTCTTACGGGGTTAGATTTCGGTCAAAGTTAACCCAACACTTATGTTTAGAAAACAACTAATTTTGATTCGTATGTGTGCCATTGTTATTTTTTTATAGCCAATTAAATGTTTGTTTAGTGCAGTCAGCGCAGTTGTAGAACACATTATTTATGTGTATGAAAGTGATTGGTTTAATTGTTTAAGTGTGTGCCCATACAATACAGTCTTCGCGCCAAGGACAACGTCGAATACCCGTGGGAAAAGAAATATAATAATAGCTCGGCCACGGTTGTTACATTGGTTGTCCGCGGTGAAATAGCGGCCGCGACCGTTACATTGGTGGCAGCGGCCTAGGTCGTTACAATATTAAAGGGAATAACAGAGATCATGTTAATAAACTAATGCAAATATACCAATCTCATGACAAATAATACTCGAAACGTGTTGGAATTGTATTTCCCTAATGCTACTCACATGTCGGTTCTTCAAGTATAACGGCAAATTGAAAAATTCCTTACCTCTACTCAATGTTTTAAATTGAGATTATCCTGCACACGACTTTCATCGTTTTCATTTAAAAAAGGGGAGATGGTGCATAACATATTGTAGTATTCATCATATGGAAAAGAAACTTACCAATTTTGCATACCACTTTAAATATAGGAAGGATTTATTTACCTGAAATTTAAAAGGACTTTATTAGATTTCATCGTACAGAAAAATATAAGAATTATCATAATAATCACATTCCATTTTAATGGCATTAATGGTTTGGCAAAATGTTTGATCGTCAAAAATAAAACAACTGAAAACTCTCACTTGGTTAAACAAGGAACAGCAGAAAATGTTTCTAAAGTTTTGTAAAATATCAGCAAATGTAAAAATAACGTTTGATTTATATCATCATCATCATCATTGTCAACCATTATCAATCCACTGCTGGACGAAGGTCTCCCCAAGTTTCCTCCACAACGGTCTGTCTTGTGCCAGTCTCCTCCATGTCACTCCCGCATATTTACGAATTTCATCCACCCATCTCCCATGTGGTCTTTTTCTGGGTCTTTTCCTGTCCCTTGGAATCCAATCTAAAATTTCGGCTGTCCATCTATGGTCTGTCCTTCTGGCAGTATGTCCAGCCCATTGCCATTTCAGGGATTTAACTCTGATCATGATGTCTTCCACTCTCGTCATTTTTCGGATCCACGAGTTCCTCTTCTTATCTCTCCTGGTTATACCAAGCATGCACCTCTCCATGCTTCTTTGAGTTGTCTGCAGCCTTTGTATGTCTCTTTTAGTTAAGGTCCACGTCTCTGCACCATACGTAAGCACTGGAAGGATGCATTGATCAAACACTTTTCTTTTAAGACATAATGGCATATTGCTCTTGAAAATTATGCTGTTTCTTCCAAAAGCTCTCCAGGCAAGTTTTGTACGCCGATTAATTTCTTCATCAATGTGACCCTCACTTGATATCTGCTGTCCAAGATAAACATACGTATCTGTTATCTCCAGTTTTTCTCCATCAATCGATAAATCTTCATTTCTTGTAAAAGCATTGAACATCACTTTTGTCTTCTGAAAGTTCATTTTTAATCCCACTTCTTTACTCTTGTCAGCAAGTTCCTGGATCATACTCTGCAGCTCTGATGGGGTAGTTGCAAAAATGACTACGTCATCAGCAAAACGAAGGTGGGTTAGATAATCTCCATTAATCTTTATCCCTTTGTTTTCCCAGTTCAGTGATTGAAAGACATTTTCCAATGTGGCATTAAAGAGCTTCGGAGATATGGTGTCACCTTGTCTCACTCCCTTTCCAATTTTTATGTGTGTTGTATTTTCAAACAGCCGAATCTTTGCACTTGCATTTTCATAGATGTTATTAATAATATTAATGTATGCATCTTCAATACCGCAGGATTTCAGAGCCGTGGTAACTGCTGATGGTTTCACCGAATCAAAGGCTTTTTCATAATCGATAAAAGCCATGCACAATGGAAGTTCATATTCCCTCGCTCTTTCAATTAGTTCTCTCAGTACATGGATATGATCTATTGTGCTGTAGCCACTCCTGAATCCAGCTTGTTCTCTCGGTTGAGCCATGTCCAGTGTTACCTTCAAGCGGTGTGAAAGAACTTTAGTGAAGATTTTATAAACCACTGATAGGAGGCTGATAGGTCTGTAGTTCCTGAGATCCTCAATGTCACCTTTTTTATGTAGCAGGATCATTGTAGCATTGTTCCAATCCTCAGGGATCTTCCCTTCATTAAGGCATCGAGTGAAAATTTGGGCGAGTACTGTTTCAATTTCTCCACTTGCTTCTTGTATGATGTCTATAGTAATTCCATCTTCTCCTGGAGCTTTCCCCCGCTTCATGTTCTTGATTGCATGAGCAACTTCTGCTGGGAGGACTGGAAGAACTCTGGTACCTTTCATGATGTCTGGAGTACATGTATCATCCCTTTCATATAATTTGGAGTAGAAATCTTTCACTCTTGTCAAAATTTCTGCCTCTATTTCTTGTTATAGAACCATCTTCTTTTCTCAGAGCCATAATCTGTTTTCTTCCTTTACTGAGATGTCCCTTTGCTATCTTTAGGCTTTGGTTGTTTTCAATTGCTTTCCTCACTAGCTCACAGTTGAATTTCCTGACGTCTTCAGTGATACTTTTTCGTGTTGTCTTGCATAGTTTATATTCCACTTTGAAGTCACATTTTTTAGTTGTCCTCATCTCTCTCTTTTTGCATCAACATTTTGGTTTTTCCTGATAATTTGTTTACATGCAACTTGTTCTCTAGACTCCAGCTAATTTTGTTGCTGTTTCCATAAGAGCTTTGGTTACTTTTTCTGTTAACTTCCGAAATATCCACTTCGGAAGTTAACAGAAAAGTAACCAAAGCTCTTATGGAAACAGCAACAAAATTAGCTGGGTCTAAGAACAAGTTGCATGTAAACAAATTATCAGGAAAACCAAAATGTTGATGCAAAAAAGAAGAGAGATGAGGACAACTAAAGAAGATGTGACTTCCAAAGTGGAATATATAGAGCTATGCAAGACAGCACGAAAAAGACTGTACCATAAATGCTGCGAGATAATATACACCGTCGAGTCACATTATTGTGACCACCTCCTACTTTTGACGTCAATAGCGCTTAGCCAATGAGAGAAGGCACGTGTCGTGAGCTTGGGGGGAGTTAATATAAGGTGTGCTGTAGGCAATCTGAAAACATATCACTGTCATGGATACTAGGAGTGGTTTATCAGATTTGCAAAAAGGGACGATTATCGGCTTTCGGGCCATAATCGTCCCTTTTCGGCTTTCGGGCCATTATCGGCTTTCGGGCCAAACAGCGCAGTTTGTGAACTGTTCGCGTGCTGCTGAGGTTTATTTTATTTTGTAAAAATATTAGCGTGTGTATAGTGATTGGGGAAATAACACCATTGGGAATAAGCCACGTGCAAACTGCGGAGCACCAGGTGCCATTGATGTGAGAAGTGCACGTCGGCTTCGAAGTTGCGTGAGGGCTGATCGACACGCTACAGTGGAGCAAACCACTGGTCGAATGAACCACGGGGCTACCGGAAGTGTGTCAAAAAGGACAGTTCAACGAACACTGCTGCGTATGGGGCTCCGATGCCGACGGATGGCCACTGCCCCTATGCTAATGAAGGTGCATCGGCAGAAAAGGCTTTCATTTGCACGGCAGTATCGGAATTGGACCTTCGATGATTGGCAAACAATTGCCTTCTCCGATGAGTCACGTTTCCTGCTCCATCGAGCCGATAGACGTTGGTGTATAAGGCTAAAAACATCGGAGAACAAACACTTTTCAACCACTGCTGTAAGCACACAAGCTGGTGGGGGCAGCTTTATGGTCTGGGGAATGTTTTCGTGGCATTCCTTGGGTCCACTCATACCTGTGGAAGGCACTATGGAACCATTCGTTATGAATCCATTCTTGCAGACCACTTACACCCATACATTGTGATTGTCTTCCCTGGGGCGGATGGGATCTTTAAGCACGTCAATGCGGCGTATCACATAGCTAGAAATGTCCGAGAGTGGTTGGAAGGGCACGACGAAGACTTCAAAGTACTTCCGTGGCTCCCTAATTACCCAGACTTGAACCCAATCGCGCATACATACCTGTGATCACCTTCCAGCACCTTATTGAGTCACTCCCAGCCCGTCTAGCTGCTGTCCACGCTGCACACGGCGGTTACTCTGGATATTAGCTGGTGGTCATAATAATGTGACTCGACCGTGTATATATTTATAATGCATTTTTTGCCTCTAGCGGTAAAACCCCGTAATATTTTAAGTCACAAATTGCGCAGTGTTCTTAATATCGAATTGAACCATGCAGTTATAAAAAGACGTTTTCCACAGGTAAATGAAGTTTTAGTGATTGATGGGGTGCAAAGACTGCTAACTACGTATAGCTATCAGCAAAAGATGTTTGCGATGCAAAAGATCTCAAATTACATGCAAAATATTATTCATGGCGATAGATATTCGAAGCAAAATAATATTTTTAAATCCAGCTATTAGCAGCACAGATATGAAGGAAAATGCTATATAGCTCAACCTTTGTCCCGGGAGGGGGGGGGACTTTATTGGGAGAAAAAGTGCACGCAAAAGATTTAAAACATTTTTTCAATCGTATTTAAAACAAGAAAGATGACACCGTAATATCGGGTGTAATAAGCACGTCTTTTGAATCCGTTCGGACGCAAATTAAATTTATCAAACCTATTCAAACTCAATGGAATTTGTATGAAAACAATAGTATCTGACGGAAGAAAAACGTTTTTCAATCGAGTTTTTAATTCCTCAGATATTGCTGTAAACTGAATCGTGAGCTTACGCCCTCTTGTTGCAGACTTGTGCTTTAAGAAAAACATGAATTTATATGAGAAGCACTTCGCACCGGAAACGCTCTCCAACACTGAAATAATTTTTTTCAAATCGGACTCTTAGAAACAGAGATATCGACAAAAATAAGATGTGACTTTACGTCCCCTGGTGGGAAAACCATGCGCTATTTTAGGAAGAAAGTATTCTCAAAAGGTTTATTCGTATGAGCAGCATCGGTCCAAGAAAAATAAAAATTAGTCGAGTTTTTAGGAGCCTAGATTTTGCTACAAGTACATCAGAAGCCGAAATTCACACTTATGCCCCCTGGAGGACAAACAATTCTTTACCAAACATTAGAAATTATGTGAAAAACACTTTCCATCAGGTCTTGTATGCGATTCAGGAAGAATACTTCAAATCGGTGTTTTAGAAGCAGAAATAACGCAGAAAATGCAATTTTCCTTTGTGCCCCCTAACGGAAAGTCTATGATTTACTTGAACATTTTAAATTTATAGAAAAAACATTTCGCATTCGAAACACTATCCAACAAAGAAGAAATTTTTCAAATCGGACTCCTAGAAGTAGAGATATTGACAAAAATAAGATAGACATCTAAGCCCTCTGACGTAGAAACTATGCATTATTTCAAGAAGAAAATGTTCCTAAAAGGTTTGTCGACATGAATAGTATCGGTCAACAAACGACTTTTTTTCAATCGGGATTTTAGAAGCTCATATTTTGCTGCAAATTCATCAGAAGCGGAAATTAAGGCTTACGGCCCCAGATGGCCAAACCATTTTTCACAAAAATTAGAAATTATGTGCAAAGGATTTCATATCCAGAGTTGTATCCGGTGCAGAATTTTTTTCAAATCGGAGATTTAGAAGCAGAGATACAAGGGGAAAGAGCAATTTACATTTACGTCTCTAGCGGAAAGTCTATGAATTAATTGAAAATTTTGAAATTATATGAAAAACATGTCACACTATAAAACCTATCCAACAAAGAATTTTTTTTTCAAATCGGACTCCTAAAAGTAGAGATATTGACAAAAATAAGATATACATCTACGCAAAAACCGTAGAATATTTTAAGAAGAAAATATTCCGAAAAGGTTTATCAATGTGAGAAAGGCATCAGTGCACGAAATAATTTTTTCAATCGATATTTTAGAAGCTCAGATTTTATGGCAAATACATCAGAAGCAAAAAATTAACGCTTACGCCCCCTGGTGGCTAAAGTATTATTTACCAAAAATTTGAAATTATATGCGAAAGATTTTCCATTATTAGGTGTATACGCTGAAGAAAATTGTTTTCCAATCAGAGATTTAGAAAAAGAGTAATCGGGAAAAATGCAAGATACTTTTACGTCCCCTAGCAGAAAATCTATGCGTGATTTGAAAAGTAACTATGTCTAAAATACTCTTCGACATAAATGGAATCGAAAGATAAAATCATTTTTTCAATCGGATGTTTAGAAGCAAATATGTGGAATAAAACATATTTTTGAATTCGACATATCTGCATTTTCACCCTCTAGCGGAAAAATTGTACATCGTAAAAAAAACGAAATGAAGGATCATTATTCGTATATTTCAATCTTCCCAATGCAAAAAGAATTTTTCAAATCGGACCAATAGTTACAGAGATATCGTGGGTACAGACGAACGGACGGACAAACCGGTTACATAAGCACGATCTTTTTTACGCTTTCCAACCGTAGGTTGAAGAAGCGTATATGCTCCAGCTCTGTCCGTCCGTCCGCACGATATCTGGCGTAAAAATGGTTCGATTTCGATGAAATTTTAGAATGTGGTAAAGGACCACCTGGGAACGAACCCTATTAAAAATGGGACAAATGGGGTCAAAGGTCACGACGTAGAAGCGGGATCCATTCCGTTGCACTTATGCATCATAACTTACGTAAATATGGTTCGATTTCAATGACATTTTACTATGTAGTAGGGGAACGCCTGGGGACGAACCCTATTCAAAATGGGTGAATTGGGGTCAAAGGTCAGGACATAAGAGTGGGATGCATTCCATTGCCCTTATGCGTCATAACGTACGTAAAAATGGTTCGATTTCGATAAAAATTTCAGTTTATGGTAGAGGACCACCTTGGAACGAACCCTATTGAAAATGGATGAAATGGGATCAAAGGTCAGGACATAGGATTTCGATCCATTCCATCGCCCTTATCCCATGTTATTAAGGTGGACGTCAAGTAATTTTGCTTCCTATACTTCCAATGGAAAAACTTTTGTACACATTTCCTGCGCAATTTATGTGTTCCAAAAGATGAAAATTTGAACATCGATTGAAATAACTTCATATTAAAACTTGGAATACTTAATATTTTCTAAAACATAACCATAATTTTATTAACAATCAATAACTTTTCCTTTGGTGGTGTTGAAAGCAGAAAAAGCCTGGTGCGACCTGTACTTTGATGACGTCAGTGGATAAACAAATATTGGATTGCATAATTATGGTTATGTTTTAGAAAAAATTAAGTATTGCAAGTTATAAAACGAAGATATTTTAATTGATGTTCAAATTTTCGTCCTTGGGAACGCATTAATTGGGAAGAAAATGTGTACAGAATTTTTTGCATTCGAAGTACAGGAAGCAAATTTACTTGACGTTCATCTTAAAGGAGCAATTCTTGTATGTATGTAAATTTTATTTTGAAAACGGCTCTAAGGATTTTGATGAAAGTCGTTAGCCTACCGTTTTCTGGTACTAGAAATCGATTTAGCTTGATCTAGACTTTTTTGTTTAGTGGGTTAAATAACCACCGCGAAATACCACGTTTTTAGTGTTGTGTCATGGCGTCGTCTTATTAGATGTTGGCGAGCGGTCACGCCATCTGTCTCATTACTTCATGCGTTGTATGTGGATCCTATTAAAGTTTTATGACGTCACACTCTTGCGAGCAGATGGTCGCGATTCCCATCTGCCTCCTCACGTCACGCGTTGTGTGCATGTGATCGTCCGCACGATAACTCGCGTAAAAATAGTTCGATTTCGATGAAATTTTAGTATGTGGTAGGGGAACACCTGGAAAGGAACACTATTGAAAGTGAACGAAATGGGGTCAAAGGTCAGGACATAGGAGCGGGATCCATTCCACTGCTTTTATGTGTCATAACTGACGTAAAAAAGGATCAATTTCTATTAAATTTTAGTATGTGGTAGGGGACCACCTGGGGACAAACCCTATTGAAAATTGGCGAAATGGGGGTCAAAGGTCAGGACATAGGAGCGTAATCACTTCCATCGCCATTATGCATCATAACGTATGTAAAAATGTTTCGATTAGATGAAATGTTAGTATGTTGTAGGGACCTGCCTGGGGACTAATCCTATTGAAAATGGGCGAAATGGGGTCAAAGGTTAGGACACAGAAACGGGATCTATTCCATAGCCTTTATGCATCAAAACTTATGTAAAATTGCTTCGATTGCGACAAAACTTTATCATGTTATTTCGGAAGTATACTGAACCAGTTCTGTTGAATATTATCGAAATGGGATCAAAGGTCAGGTCACAGGAGTGAGATTTATTCCATAGCCATTTTCCTCATAACTTGAGTAACAACTTGAGTAATGATTTCTAGTATGTGGGAAAGCGTATCATAATCAATGCATTGCATGATTTTACTAACTTGTTTTACAAAAGTCTTGCTAAAACTGAGATCAAAAGGTTTATTTAGAATATTTTTAAAAAACAGTGTCTGACACCACGTCTTAAACAGACCTTAGAAGTAGGAAACTTGGAGATTTGGGCTAAAGTGCCGGACAGGAAATTCACACGGAACCGAGGTAGAAAGTCAGTAGAATAGATGACATTATTTGTAACGGGGGTTCTAATACCTCGGGACTGCCATTAGTCTGCTCTACAAGGCATTACGAGTATTTAGTGTTTAGGCGGTCGGGCTGGAATCGAGTTCCCAAACATATGGTTGGAAGCCGGCTGCAAAGGACAATCCACAGCCCTGAGAAACGGATATAATCTTGCAAATAAAATACAATGTATATATCGACTTCCCGTAGAGGCAGAACTGTGCATTACGAAAAAGAAGAAAATATACTTCATAGTGGGATCTAAGTAATGGAAAAAAGTTTAAATGCTACTTCTAGGAGAAGGCGCAGCAAGAGAACGGTTTACACATATACCTCACCTAGAGATGGAAATGTGCATTATTTAAAATGGATAATGTTTGCGATAATTATTACGTGAATGATATTGTGTATAAGAAGAATGCTTTTGACTGGAGTTTTAGCAACAGAATTGTAATTGCAGCTAAAAATGGATCCAAGATCTAGCGTTAGAAACGTGCATCATGAGAAATCCAGAAATTATGTGCAAAATGTTCGCTGTATTGAGATATATTCGTTTTTAAAGAGAATTTTGCAAATTTGACTTTTGGGAGCAGAGATATCTGGAAAACTTAGATATGTATTTACGCTTCCTAGAGCGTGAAAATGATTTGTAATCTTGGGAAACAAAGGTGGAAAAATAATTTTCTGTAATGAGCTATATCGGACCCTATAATGCTTTTTTAAATCTGGTATTTAGATGCTTAGATGGGGCTGCAAATATGCTGTAAAGAGAAATATATACCTACTCCTCCTTGTGAAAGAATGGTGTGCTACAAGAATTACAAGCTACATGCAAAATAATCTCAACTGTGAATGGCATCCGACGCAAAATTTATATAATAAATCGAAAGTTTAGTAACAAAGATATCGCAAAAACTACAATATATAATTACGCCATCTAGCTGGAAAACTGTATCATTTCAAAGAAAAGTTATGCGGAAAATGTTATTCTTCGTGCTGATTTTTAAATACAATGATATAGAGTAAAATATATTTTTAATTCGATAGCTTTTGCATTTACGCCCTCTGGCTTGGAAGTACTTTATCTAAAAAACTAAACAAAATATACCATAATCATCTCTCTCACTGTTCAGGCTTCCAAATGCGAAAGAATTTTTCGAATTGGATTCATAAGCGCAGAGATATAGTGCCTGTAGACTGACAGACTGCCAGAGTGATAACATATGCATGCACGCGTGCTAAAAGTTGTCTTTTTGACCCTTGTGTAGACCTCGATCTTTATGATGTTATTTCGTGGACACGCTGTTTTTACTGCAGTTTGCATTTTAATATTGATTCTTGTTGCGAAGAATCGTTACTCTACCGTGCATTCTTCCGATTTTTTTCCATAAATATCTGAGCAGAGTATTTGAATTAATGGCTCAGCTTTCTCTTTCAATACATTTTGATTGAATATGGCAACCGGAGCTCTGATATCTTGATGCTTCAAGAATCGACTAAATTAGGTACCGTCTTCTCTAAATTGTTTATTTTTAGCTGGAAAGTCTTCAAGTTTCATAACTTGAAGTGTTTTTAATATCTCCAGAGAGATTTTCTCAAACAGGGTATGGCTTCCGCTTGAATGTTCCCATCGCGATAACTAATTTTAAAGTCTTTCTGAGCGATTCATCTTATCATGTATTGCTTTGGAACAAGATGAATTTCCATGAACACAATCTTTAGAAAACCGTGCAATTTCTTTTTGAATACCTTCCCTGCGCTCTGCAGCACACTCGCTAGTTTTTCGTGTTTCAGTATTTTCTAAAACGTTTATGCTCTCTTCTCGAACAACATCTAAAATTTTGATAAGATACACATATTCTTCCCACATTTTAGCAAAATCATTTATTTACAATACAAAAATCAAGTTACTTCCTGCATCCATCTGCGAAGTTTTTCTCATAACCACGTATGAAATAGGAAATTAATTTTTAAATATGTCTAATTATAATAGAATATTCATTAATTTGTTCAGTAAAATCTCCTTACCGGACTCTCCCGAATAGCGAGCACCTTCATTAAGCAGACAGTTTTGTGATTCCCAGTCCTAAGGTATTGTATATACCTTTATATATATACTGTTCTGCAATTCATCACCCAGTAACGGACTCTACGAATAGCGGGCAGTTATCTTGGTCATGAAATAGGTGAAATGAAAATGTTCAAGGGAGAACTCGGTAAAATTTTGCCGCAAAGAATTTATGTAGTTTCTTTTGGCGAAAGCAGAGTGACTTTTTGTCCTCAAGATTCCCATTACAAATCTACTGGTCCGTGGTTTCAATAGAACCGACCTTTTCTTAGAATTGGACGACACAGCTGTCTATGATTCTTACTTTAATCGAAACACCTATGAAACATATTCTGTGTCAACTAAAGTTGATCAAATCCAGGGTTCATTTTGTTGCTAATTTTTCCCACTTCTTTTAAGAACCATCATGAAACCTTGAACAAAGTATAAAGACCTTAAACATAAAGGGGGAATGCAGCCGCCAATCGTACGTTTCTGAAAGCGAATCAGTTTACTATCTCATTTATTTGTTAACTGTCAATATTCTTTCAGTGTAACAACGATTTTGTGCTTGCGTAGCTTGTAGCGAATGTCTGCAATTTTTATTTGAATAAATTGTTAGTTCTGAAATTTGTGACCAAAAGAGAAAACGATTAATGTTGAAAAAAAAATCGAAATTTTAAATGCTGTTGAAAAAGAATATTTAAGTTTGTCGATTCTTGGTGAACGCGCCTATAAGTTGGCAAAACGCAAATAAGCAAACTTTTGAGAAAGAATAAGGAAATCAGTAAACTGGTTCATCAACGCCAACGAAAACAGCAAGAATGTTAAAGTTTGCAAAACTGACTGCGGTGCAATTGATTATGTGGTTTACAATTGATGTAATTCAGTCTGGTCAAAGAAGATTCCTTTTAGTAGTCGTCTGATAGAAGACAAGGAATTAAGTTGAAGGGGCGACATATGGTAGAAAATTGATATGTACGAACTTTCAGCCCATCAAAATAAGTATATTGTATGCACTGTGTTTTAAAATACAAATACTATGCATGCACTGTCTGTATGTACACATATGGCATTGTTTCCCTCTTTTAAACAATACCAGAAAATGAAACGTTTAATCGAAAAGCATCATTTTAATATTGTTTTGTGAGTACGTGTTTAGTATGTATTTTTTATTCTGGTAGCCTAGGTGGGCTCAAAAGTCAAACTCCCGAATAGCGGATAAATGTTGGGGCCCCAGTATGTCCGCTATTGAGAGGTTTTACTGCAATATCTCATTTTTCGGCTCGAGGACATATATTCTTTCACAAAATGTGCACTAAAGAAGGATTACACTGCTTGTAGAAACAGCATTTAGGTCCTTTTTTACGCTTTCCAACCGCAGGCTTTCCATTGGAGTTATGCGTCATAACTTGCGTAAATACGGTTCGATTTCAATGAAATTTTACTATGTGGTAGGGGATTGCCTGGGGACGAACTCTTTTCAAAATGGGTTAATTGGGGTCAAAGATCAGGATATAGAGCGGGATGCATTCCATTGCCCTTATGCGTCATAACGTGCGCAAAAATGGTTCGATTTCGATGAAATTTCAGTATGTGGTAGGGGACCACCTGGGGACGTACCTTATTGAAAGTGGACGAAATGGAGTCAAAGGTCAGGACATAGTATTGCAATCCATTCCATCGCCCTTATCCCATATTATTAAGGTGGACGTCGAGTAATTTTGCTTCCTATAACTCCAATGGAAAAACTTTTGCACACATTTCCTTCACAATTAATGTAATCCCAATGAAGAAAAGTTGAACATCTATTAAAATAACTTCATATTATAACTTGGAATACTTAATATTTTCTAAAACATAAATATAATTATATTAAAAATCAATAACTTTTGCTTTGGTGGTGTTGAAACCAGAAAAAGGATGGCGCGACCTCTACTTTGATGACGTCAGCAGACAAACAAATGTTGGATTGCATAATTATGGTTATGTTTTAGAACATATTAGGTATTCCAAGTTATAAAATGAAGCTATTTTAGCCGCCCCGGTGGCGCAGTGGTCTAAGGCGTTGACCTCTGATCATTCGTCCGTAAGGGGTCCGGGTTCGAATCCCGGTGAGGCATGGATGTTGTGTTTGTCTTACGGCACTGGCTCTCTCCCTTCCCTGGAACCAGTGACCCTAAATTAGGGACGGGCGACTGCTTATAGCCCATTGAGTTGCTCACGGTGGTCGTTAAACCTCCAATCAAAAAAAAAAAAAAAAAAAAAAAAAGCTATTTTAATCGATGTTTCAAATTTTCATCCTGGCCGCCCCGGTGGCGCAGTGGTCTAAGCGATGGCCTCTGATCATTCGTCCGTAAGGGGTCCGGGTTCGAATCCCGGTGAGGCATGGGTGTTGTGTTTGTCTTACGGCACTGGCTCTCTCCCTTCCCTGGAACCAGTGACCCTAAATTAGGGACGGGCGACTGCTTACAGCCCATTGAGTTGCTCACGGTGGTCGTTAAACCTCCAACCAAAAAAAAAAAAAAAATGTCATCCTTGGGAACGCATTGGTTTTCCAGTAAAGAGATGGCGCTACCTGTATTTTCATGACGTCAGTAGACAAACAAATGTTGAATTGCATAATTATGGTTATGTTTTAGAAAATATTAAGTATTGCAAGTCATAAAACTATTTTAATTGATGTTCAAATTTTCATCCTTGAGAACGCATTAATTGGGAAGAAAATGTGTACAGAATTTTTTCGCATTCGAAGTACAGGAAGCAAAATTACTTGACGTTCACCTTAAAGGAGCAATTCTTGTATGTATGTAAATTTTATTTTGAAAACGGCTCTAAGGATTTGGATGAAAGTCGTTAATCTACCGTTTTCTGGTACTAGAAATCGATTTAGCTTGATCTCGACTTTACAAAAATTCGTTTATTGGATTAAATAACCACCCCGAATTACCACGTTTTTAGTGTAGTGTCATGGCGTCGTCTTATTATATGTTGGCGCGCGGTCACGCCATCTGTCTCATTACGTCATGCGTTGTATGTGGATCATATTACTGTTTTATGACGTCACACTCTTTCGAGCAGATGGTCGCGATTCATATCTGCCTCCTTACGTCACGCGTTGTGTGCGCATGTTCGTCCGCACGATAACTCGAGTAAAAATCGTTCGATTTCGATGAAATTTTAGTATGTGGTAGGGGAACACCTGGAAAGGACCCCTATTGAAAGTGAACGAAATGGGTTTAAAGGTCAAGGCATAGGATCGGGATCCATTCCACTGCTCTTATGCGTGATACCTAACATAAAAAAGGTTCGATTTCAATGAAATTTTAGTATATTGTAGGGGACAACCTGGGGAGAAACCTTATTGAAAATTGGCGAAATGGGGGTCAAAGGTCAGGACATATGAGTGGAATCACTTCCATCGCCATTATGCGTCATAACTTACGTAAAAATGTTTCGATTTGAATGAAATGTTAGTACACTGCTGGACAATTGCTAAGGACGGATCATAAACGGCTATCTAGCGCATAAAAAAGTAAGTGTGGTTGGATGCCAAGTGAAAAAAATAATGTCAGAATGCCAGGACATTACAAGAAAGACAATTTATTGTGCTCTGAAATCCAGAAGGCTTTGGAACGTGTTCAAGGGACAAACAGGACATTTTGTGCAGAATACGTAAACGTGAAAAATGCAATTACCGTCTGCAGGCGTTCCGGCGTAAGATGTCAATACGGGATATGGCCACCTTGGAGGGCGATGCAAGATTCCACACGTCGTGTCATGCTTTGCACAACATTATCAAGCAGCTGTTGGGGTAATTCATCCCATTCCTCTGTCAGTGGACGGATGAGGGTGTCCTTGTTTATTGGAGAGCATTGGCGACCAGCAAGGCTCCTCCCCAAAGCATCCCACACATTTTCAATGGGATTCAGATCTGGAGAACGTGCTGGCCATACGAGGCGTTGAATATCCTCGCTCTCAAGACACTCCTGGACAGCGACTGTTCGATGACATGTTGCGTTGTCGTCCATGAAAATGAATCTATCACCGACAGCACCACGGAACATGCGAACATGAGGTAGCAGAATATCATTAATGTATCGTTGGCCAGTCATAGTCCCAGTTGGTAGCACATAGAGGGACGTACGGCCATTGATCATGATGCCAGCCCATACCATGACACTACATGTCGGATATCGGTCCCTTTCCTGTATGTTTGCTGGACAATATGCAGTACCACTATCACGCCAGATCAGTTGTCGTCGACAATCAGACGATAGACTGTATCTGCTCTCGTCTGAGAAGAGGAGAGCAGACCAGTCCCAATTGCGATGTTGATGGCACCCTTTGCAAACGGGCGGTACGGTGACGTCTGGACAATGGGATGCACACAACAGGACAGCGGGCGTATAGTCCTCCCTCATGCAAACGTCTAGCGACAGTTTTTCGGGAGATCCGCTTGCCAGTAGCAGCCATAAACTGATTTGCTACCTCACTAGCTGTGCTGCGCCGGTGTCTTTTTGTTGATAGCACTATGTACCGATCTTCTGCAGGTGTCGTACTGCGAACACGACCTCCCCCGTGACGTTTGCTACACTCTCCATTTGTTTTAAATGATTTCCAAAGCCTTGAAATAACACTGTGGCTGACGTCAAACTCCCGGGCAATATCTGTTATTTTTCGCCCTTCTTCAATCTTGCCAATAATACGGCCACGCGTAAAATCATCTAGGTGATGTCGGGGAGACATACTGAAAATTGCAAGTTCGTCAATTGATTCTTTACCTTTCAACTTTGCGTTTGAACAACAACGGTCAATACGCATCAAATCCGTTATATCTCTTATCAGCGCTATGACGTCACGAACAAGTTCGGCAATCCAAGATTTGCATACGCACAACACGTCTTACTGTATCCCGCACTTATGCTAATTTCCACATTTTCCTGCCTTCCATTTTATGGTTGCTATCGTTGCTATTGTCATCCGTCCTTAGCAATTGTCCGGCAGTGTATGTTGTAGGGACCTGCCTGGGGACGAATCCTATTGAAAATGGGCGAAATGGGGTCAAAGGTTAGGACACAGAAGCGGGATCTATTCCAAAAGCCCTTATGCATCATAACTTACGTAAAATTGCTTCGATTGCGACAAAAGGTTATCATTTTATTTCGAAGGTATACTGAACCAGTTCTGTTGAATATTATTGAAATGGGATCAAAGGTCAGGGCACAGGAGTGAGATTTATTCCACATCCATTTTCCTCATAACTTGAGTAATAACCTGAGTAATGATTTCTAGTATGTTGGAAAGCGTATCATAATCAATGCATTGCATGATTTTACTAACTTGTTTCAAGAAACTTTAAACATGAAGGGAATTATAGATTTAAGAAAAATGAAATTTGTTACAAAATATGATTCATTTCATTTTCTTTAAATGAAGACATGAAAAAATTCCTGAACATTTGAAAAGTCATGATTTGCTCTATTTGTGCTTTGAACAAATACGCAGCATGTGATGACTTTGTATTGCTAAATAATATTTTTGTTTGGGAGTTTAACGATTACCGTGAGCAACTCACTATGCAATCGCCAGTCCTTAATCTTGGGCCACTGGCTCCAGGGAAAAGAGAGAGTTAGTGCCTTGAATACAAGCACACCATCCATGCCTCGTCCAGGATTCGAACCAGGAGCCATCTCGGACGAATGGCCAGAAGCCAGCGCTCACACCACTGCGGTCTAAATAATTCAACATAATTATAAACTAGACACTGATCTCAGCAGTGAGAAAGAAAGAATAATTCTAAAACAAAACCTTTTTCACAAAACAATTGAAATATCGGATTCCTCTTGTAAATTTACTCTTTGTAAACTAGTAAGTTAATAACGAGATTATCGTATTTTGTAAACAGAATTTTTCTACAGTAGTGCTCTTCTCTCTGTTTTATGTTGAGGGATTTCTGTGAGTTTTTCCACAACAATAACGTTGCCATCGAAAATGAATGACTGCTTTGGATTACAGAAAATTTTGAGGAGACAGGGAATGTTCCTCACGAAAACCGTTCCCTTTGTTATCATATTTTTTCTTTATGAAATGTTCTGCTCAGTTTATAATATTTTAAACAGGCTGCGCAGCCAACATACGCCATATTTAAGACGGAGGGGTGTGGAGGGTATATATACCTGGCGACACGTTCAAACAGTGCTGTATGATAAAAGTCTCCGAAGTAATTGATGGAAAACATCCTGGCCGAGTTTGGCGCTCCGCCCCTTCCCTTGAAACCAATCGATGTCGTCCGTGATCGATCCCTGAGTTGCACAACAGGCCGGCGACGAGGTCCAAGCTCGGCATAGGAGCAGCAGCCACGTCTTGCCTGGGATCCGTGACCTAACGATACCTACCTCCTCAACATAACTTCCATGAAGGACACCAAGGGGTGGGTGCGATTGCTCAGCGCTGTCAGTAAAGGCTGCTTCTTGGCTTTGCTGGCATCGATGAAACTGAAACTCCATGATTAACTTTGCGCTTAAGGAGAAATAACTGAAAATATACTTTGCTTCCTTCAGATTTCTAATATTCTGAAAGAATGCAGGCAAAACGTCATTGAATAAAAACTTGTAAAGCCTTTACACCGTTCGTAAAATTTTAAAAGCACCTTTACGCTTTATTTCTTGCTAGGCGCTAAATAGTGGTGTTTCTAGAGTTTATGTTTAGAATCTGAGTGAAAGAATTGCACAGTAAAACGACGGCAAAACTACACACAATGAAGCTAAAGCAAATGATGGTGTCCAGCCTTTTAATATCTGGGAACCAAAAAAAACCAGTGAAAAACTGATATTACAGCCAAAGTTGGAAACGGGTCAAAAATTTTGTACCCATACCCGGACGTCACATAATTGCACCCGATCCGGATCTGTAACTCACCCGGACCCCACCCGAAAAAGTTGGCTTTGAATTCTAATATCTACACATATACAGACAGTTCAAAAGGTCTCTCCGCAGGTTGTATCTTATGCAGGTTATACGGAAATCAAACAAACGTATTATGGGAACGTATAATTTACTGACTTACTTACAGGAAGTACGCGTATTGAAACTGTCGTCCTTTATTTGCAAGACGTAAACACATGTTTTCAAATACATCTTCGGGCGTCAAAAAGTCTCTCTGCAGTAATAATAAGGCTGTCCCACCTCATTTTGATGGCGTTACAGTCAAAATTCACGTAACTTGTTGTATGTTTAACTTCAGTTTTTTTTTGTTCTTTTTATAACACATCAAGCTTCATAATATGTTTCAGAGCAACACCAATTTTCACAAGCTTAAGATAAGCTGAAAGTTTCTAAAATGTGGATGATGTTTTCATCATTCTTTCTGAGGACAGTCATTCTTTCTTTTGCATGACAAATCATTTTTCCGTCCGCGGGCACTAGTATCGAGTACAGAATTCCACAATGCGCATTTTTCTTTGAAAATATAACGAAAATAAACCGGGTCGAAATCGGGTCAGGAATACCTTGACCCGATCCGTTTGACCCGCAAGAAACTGTCGACCCCTTGACCCGCTGACCCGTGGACCGTTTCCATCTCTCATGGAATTTAAGAAAAGTTTTTGATTTGAAATCATTGAGCTTTTTATAAATTTATTCTAAACGCATAAGTGAATTTTAGCCGACTCGGAGGGCGAGTGGTAGGAGGCGCTGGTTTCTGACTATTCATCCGAGATGGTTCACGAGGAGGCATGTGTGGTGTGTTTGTCAGATGGCACTAGCTCTCTCCCTTCCCTGAAACCAGTATCCCTAAGTTTAGGACGAGCGACTGCGTATACCCCTATGAACTTCCCCGCGGTGGTCGTTAAACCCCTAAGCAAAAAACATCAGCAAATTTTAATCAAGTTTTCTTATCTAGATTATTGTAATATTCAAGCAAATTCAATGAGGAGGCACTAAGTTGCAATCACAGGAAAATACATTTTCTTGAAGTGTCAAGAAAAACAAAATACATTATCAGTTGTAGATTAAGATCTCTGTAGGTTTAATATGTAACACAAATAAAGTAGGCCTTTGTTTTCCTGTAGCAATGGCATCCCCAAATTGAAAAAAAGTAGTTCTAATTGTGATAATTTCCGTCAATGCTGTATTTTATTTTTAATTACTTTCTTGCCAATCGTCTCGTAGTGCTTCATTCATATACTGCTGATTGCTGCAAAAAACTTATCGTGAGTATCCCACTTCTCATCTAAGGCAATAAAACTTATATATTTCATGCTTAAAAATAAGGTCTGTTAATATAAACATTAGACAATGAACTACTATGCCTATGGTGACATACGTATGTTTAAAGCATAAAGGCTCCTGTAAATAGTATGTCTAAAACAACACAAAAAGTTCCAGAGCTCTTTTTATTTTTCCAAAACAGTAGAAGCATTCTAAAAGTGCCAAGTTTTGAAACGGGGCTGCGAATTTTTTTTCTAGAGACCGTTTCGACAGGCGCGACACGGAAACTGCCGACTTTTGCAAAGTATTTCTGACACACATAAAGTTACTTTGTTTACCTATCTTCAAAAAGAAAAGCGGCGACTCCGCCCGGGACAGTTCCCTTGAATAAGTGATTAGTTTCTTGCCCAGACTCAAACAGTAAAATCTACACAGCAACAAACTATAGATTGGTTTCGAGAATTCTTAGCGAATGATGAAATTTTCATGTCACCAAAGCTATACCTCAAATATTTTCCACAAAACTTAAAAAAAACATATCTCTTACACATTTTAAGAACACAATGACCTTTTTTGAGTGTGTAGCATTTCAAGACGTGTCCTTCCATGAATAAAGAATTTTTCTGAAAAGTTATTGGTGCAACGCAACACGACAACATAATTTCGTATCAGCTTCAGTGCCTCTGGTCACTCAGCTAGTGGAGTGGAAGAGTGGACAGGGGCGCTGGGTTCTTGTTTGTCGTTCTAGCTGCGCCCTAGCCCTACATGGGGCGTGTAAGGTGCATCGGGTCTCTCAGCCCTCTCACCTACAGAGACGAGCGGCTACTTGTAACCCTGAGTTTTTTATGGTGGTCGATAAGGTCCGTAATAAAAATAAACTTCATTCTTTGCAATGATATAGAAATGTCATTTCATGTTTTGTGGGAGCCCATCCTGAGCAGCTAAAGCTAGCAGCAGTCACCCGACAAAGATCGAGAAATTTGTTTTACAGAAAGTAAAAAATCTCATAGCGCTCATATTTTCTCCGAGCCTCCCGCCCAAACATCTGTATAAACACCCGGGAAATCAGGCGTTAGACCAGGGGCCGGCAACATTTAAATACTGTTGGGCCGAAGTAATGTTGCAAAGTCATTCAACGTGCCAACCTCAGTCCACTATATTTTTATATACAACAACCATTGAAATAAATTAATTTGATCTTGTATTAACATGTTTCCGATACATTGAATAACTATTCTGTTCTTTGTTCAATACTTTTACACCAGATCGCACATTCTTACCTCCAATGTCTAGCAACTTTCGTGTTGAAAGGATGTAAAAGCAGGAATAGCTTTAAAAGCATTATATACCTTTATTTAATTAAAAGTTCACTTTTTTTTTAAATGAGATCATATATTGTATTTCAATTCACTCAGCGTGCCATTGAAAATCGTGCCACGTGACACGCTTGGCACGCGTGCAGTAGGTTCCGAACTCCTGCTTTAAACGGTTCGACCGCAGGGAAATGGAAGGAGTTCGATCATGCACTGCATTGACAAAAGTCACCGGTCACCCCTTTAAAAGCAAATGAACAGATCCGCTGCGTTGTTAAGATGAGCGGTACAGCAGCAAACGGCATAGAAACAAGCCTGCAGCTGACCGCGATGATATCGCACTGTGAGGTTGAGTGAAAATGTCGCGGCGGGAGAGAGCTGACTTTGAGAAAGGAAAGAATGTTGGGTGTTATATTAGTGGGTTGTCCATAAGAAAAACCGAGAGGCGTTTAAACATACCCAAGTCAACTGTTTTGGATGTACTAAATACATGGAAGACACATGGCGTGCCTGAAGCAGCAAAACGTACCAGCAAACCAAAGAAAATCAGTGAAAGAGGACGTCGAAGTCTCAGGAGAGTCATTACAGCTAATTGACGGAGTACTGCACAAGACCTCTGTGTACAGGTGAGTAAAATTGCTGGAACTTCGGTGTGTACACATACCATTCGCAGAGAACTTCATTACATGGGCTACCGTGGTCATGCGGTTGCTAATAAGCCTTTCATCTCCACTCGGAATACTACTCATCGTTTGGCATGGTGTAAAGAACATTTATACTGGAACGTAGATCAATGGAAACGGGTCCTATGGACTGATGAATCCTGATACACGATCTATCAGTCTCATGGCCATGTGTGGGTATCGCAGCAGTCGGGGGAACGCCATTTACCACAGTGTAATGTTCCTAAGGTCAAGTTTGGAGCTGGTAGTGTACTCGTGTGGGGGTGTTTTTGTGGCATGGTCCTGGCCCATTGGTTATCGTGGACAAACCTGTTAACCAGCACGTCTACCTCGATATTCTGGACAATTATGCCCTAGCAACCATGTGGCAATGCTGTGGAACAGAGCCTTGTTGGTACCAGCAAGATAATGCACCGAGCCATAAAGCAAGGACTGTTACGACGTGGTTTGACGATAATTCCGTATCGTGTGTGGAATGGCCAGCGCAGAGCCCTTATCTTAATCCCATAGAGCAACGACGAGTAGTATTCCGAGTGGAGATGAAAGGCTACTACTACTAAGCAACAGTTAGCGGTAGCATTATCTACTGAATGGAAGCGCATACCAATCGCTATGTTCCTAAACCTTGTCGAAAGCTTGTCTCGAAGGGTCAGTGCATGCATCAAGGCCAAAAGTGGACCGACACCGTACTAATGTATGTCAATAAATGCTAGCCACCCCGGTGGCGCAGTGGTCTAAGCGATGGCCTCTGATCATTCGTCCGAACGGGGTCCGGGTTCGAATCCCGGTGAGGCATGGATATTGTGTTTGTCCTACGGCACTGGCTCTCTCCCTTCCCTGGAACCAGCGACCCTAAATTAGGGACGGGCGACTGCTTTTAGCCCATTGAGTTGCTCACGGTAGTCGTTAAACCTCCAATAAAAAAAAAAACAATAAATGCTATGTTGTGTTTTCCTTCTATGTGTCTGGTGACTTTTGTAAATATAGTGTATTTCAATTAAAAGATCGGTACCGCTCAGAGCTCTTCAAATGAGAAAGAACGTATCATAATGTTAGTAACCATTTTTATTTTTTTAATTATATTTAAATAATAAAAACGATTACCAATCCCTCGATCCTTGCGTTCTCTTGTTGCCTTCGGCCATCCACTGCTTAAGTGCCGCTGTGCTGTGCCCTCCTGGACCCATTGGCGGGAACATCGTCTTATTGCGGCGTCGCTCCGGCCCAAATGCCTGGCGATACGGGGACTTCACCAACCGGGCTCTCTCATTAAGGCCAAAGCATACTTAACACTAGTACAAGTACTGATTTGGCCTAAACACTGATTTGTCACTAGATCTACTGACTTTGACTCCTGTCAACTGGTAGATTTTCGTAATCTACTGATTTTTCACTGCTTTAAGGCCACCTCCTGAGTTTTCTACTATTGTGCCTAACTTTTTGGCTTGCGACGAAATTTTTTGATTACTTGATGGAAGTTTTCTTCCTCTTTAAACTGTAAAATAATTTGTATGATGCACCTCTGATACTAATCTTATACAATATTTCAAGCAGCTGGTTATGGTTTCTTTTATCGAATACCTTCAAGAAATTAAAAGTCCTACAATTTTTCAGCGGAATTATATTTTTTGTGAAAGTTGATTAAAAATGAACGATGAATAAATGTTGGAGAGGAATTGGGGAAGCGAGTGCCTGAACTTAGATCTTAAGCAGCCTTTAGAAGTAGGAAGCTATGAGATTCGAGCTAGGCTGCCCGATAGAAAGTACACATGAAAGTGAAGTACAGAAAGCTACGTGTTTATCATTCAGTTCTTATTTCTGTCCTGGGTGTAAGGGTCTTGGTTACAAGTCGCTAGATGACCAAGCAAGTCACCTATGTAATCAACGAAGCTGTCAAAGAGAGTACGTCGGTACCTGTGTGTTTTATCTACCACATTCAGGAACAATGCTGTCTGCCTGTATCCTTTCAGTACACACCATTTACTAATCCAATCGACAAGACTCACCTCAGAACTAGTCGGAAGAAAAAGAAGCTTTGGAAATATCTGTGTATGGTTTAGTAAGAAGTGTAAGTACAGTATACAGGGTGATTCATAAAGAAGTATACAGTTTCAACGCACCATAAATCAAGAACAATGTAAGATATTTTATGTTACCTGCAACAGAATTGTAGGGGAATGTTTCAAGTTTTTTAGAGACAGTCACAAATGTTCTATATGTGAACCCTTAGTCGCACGACACACATCCAGCCGGTAATCCATTTCCGCCCAAACGCGAAGTAAGATATCTGAATCAAGTGCAGTGACATTTTGCAACATCTGTACTTTGTATAGAATCCTTTTCAGCTTCTTTCTCAAAATATTCCAGACAGTGGACTGTGAAATCTGCACTTCACGACTCACCTTTCGCGTTGATTTTCCAGTGGTTTGTTAAATGGCGGTGCAAACACTATCGACGACTTCTTCCGATACACGCGGTCGTCCAGGACTTTTAAGTTTGCAGAAATAGCCCGTAGTTTCAAATTTTTCATGTCAATCATAGATCGATTTTCTGGTTGGAAGTTCTTTTCGAATCGTGATCGAAAATGCCGTTGCACAACAGTTACAGATTCCGTTTTGCTCAATTCCAGGACACAAAACGCCTTCTCCACTGCAGACACTGCCATTTTGATTGGCTCGCGTTATCGCTTATGTCACTTCCCTCAGTAGCGAGAAACAAACTTATGAGTACATCTACCAAACGGTTTGCAGTTATGGTCTGCGTCTTCAACTGTTACTGTTTTACAGCATCTAGAATACAGCATCTGGAAACTGTATACTTCTTTATGAATCACCCTGTATTATTTGGTTTTAGGAATACGAGAGGGACCAATACAAATGTAACTACATTAAATGACCATTGCCATCATTATTTACACCAACATTAGTTGTAATAGTAAGCATTGTTTTATAAAACTGATCATCAGTAATTATCTCGTGCAAAAGTGACCGGATTGTATTGATTTGAATTTTCATTCCGGTGTTTAATAATAATTTAAATATTACTGGTATTATATGAAATGCAGGTAGATTTAAGTGTTCTTTCGTATTGAAATCACATACGAAGCTGATTTTTTGAACTCTAATCTACTGATTTCAGGTAAAAATCTCCGGCAACACTGCTCTCATCTCAATTATGCGTCCTCTCTCAAACTCGCTCATCTAGTATTATGCACGTATCCGATGTCGAGGCATTCTCACAGTCAGTGGAGATTAATGCAATTGCAATTCGCTGTCACAGTTGTCCCTGCGTGATATACCCTCCTCGATGCGCGGTTCCCATGCGCTGTGGCAGGTTACTATTTTGTCATTGGTCGTTATTTTTTAATCATTTGCATATTCGGCCCTGAGGTACTTGGATGCGGAGTTTAATCAGGATCGAATAACCTTCTCTTGGTGCTTCGTTTTTTGTGTTCTTTTTTCAAAGAGTGTATTTTGGGGCTGTCTAGAATCCAACAAAGGGCATTACACCTCTTGCTTTTGCTCCCTGGTATATCAGCGGTCAGAGGCACGGGTTCTGGCTCCCGATATGACAGAGACACAGTGTTTATTCGCAGGTACTGTTTTCTTTTTTGCAACCAGTCATCTCAGATTAGGGACTGATGACTCCTCATAGCCTTAGATGCTCATGGAGGCTGTATGATTCCCCAGTACAGTTATTACTTTATAATAATCTCATTATCTTCAGTTACTGGTTTCAGTATTACACCCAAATTAGAATCTTATGGCCACTCCGGTGAATCAGTGGCCTTAGGCGCTCGCTTCTGACCATTCCTTCGCGATGGGTCCGATTTCGAGTTCTTTTTTTTTTTTTTTTTTTTTTTTGATTGGAGGTTTAACGACCACCGTGAGCAACTCAATGGGCTATAAGCAGTCGCCCGTCCCTAATTTAGGGTCACTGGTTCCAGGGAAGGGAGAGAGCCAGTGCCGTAAGACAAACACAACATCCATGCCTCACCGGGATTCGAACCCGGACCCCTTCGGACGAATGATCAGAGGCCAACGCCTTAGACCACTGCGCCACCGGGGCGGCATTTCGAGTTCCAGATGAGGCATTGGATGCATATTTGTTTGATCGCGCTGGTTCTCTGTCTTTCTTGGAACCAGTGACATTAAATTAGGAGCGAGAGACTGCTTATAGCCCGCAGAGTACCTCATGGCGGCTCTTAAATCCCGAAATAAAGTAAAAGGATCTTATTTAAAAGTAAATCGTAGCCAAAGTAAGCCTCAGGTCAATTTAATCGTCGAACTAACATCTACAATTGCCCTTCGTGGGATACAAAAATGGTCATTTCCACCAAGTTCTTTCGCCCAAATGGACATTTCCTCTCAAAGAAAAGTTCCTTATGGGAAGCGAATTCTTCAGAAAAGACTTCATTCGGAAGCATAACGTAGAGCAAAACGCTTATGGAATAGCATAAATGCGTTTATTCAATGGCGTAGAAGAGTATATTGAAGCGGCGGAACTTTTACACTCCACTGGGAGGCTTTCTGAAGGCAGTGGGTAGACATAAAATATAGAGAATTAGAAAAAAAACAAAGATTATCTCATTAAAATACCGTGGGAGACAGCAAAAGCGATATTACGTGCTCTTTTAGACGCGATTATTTATATATACGCTATGTTGTGACGGGTTTCGATACGTTAATAATGCATGCCAAATCATTAGTAGTTCCGCAGAAACAGCATCACTGCATGCCAGCTTGTTGGAGAGATTTTCAACTGTTTCTCTGATGGTCGTCTCTTTAAAGTTCGTGTAAGGGGAAACTTTTCTTACGTTATTCTACTTGGGAGCGGCCAAGTACTGCATGACTTCTTTGCAAAGAGCTGCATTCTATTTCTTTTTTTTTTATCATGACAGACGTAATTGAAAGCCGACCATGAGGAATTAATAAAAAATTGGTTGCCACCTCACGCGGATCCAACCATCGTGGTGTTGCAGGAAGAAGCGGGATTCGTCGGAAAAGACAATGTCGTGCTATTTGGTAGTCCAGGTGCGGTGTTCAACGGCCCACTGCCTCCGCACTCGCCAGTGGTGTAACATCAATGGTAATCGGAGCAATGGGCGCCGTGCTACAAGTCAACACTCCTGCAGACGACGTCGAACGGTACGTGCTGCCACAGGTTGTTGCGCAACACCCCCTAATTCCTGCGCTCACGTTCGTGATGTGGCGGTGCGAGCCATCAATGCCCGCCGCAACATGCCGGCCCTCTCGTTCGGTAGTGTGCCACGGCTGCGGCAATCGCTCACGTCGGTCCATCCGTCCCTCCTGTACCCACCGAATCCATACTCGCCTCACTGTGGCTGGATGTTGTACCACACGGGCGCCGATGTCTCGGTACGATAAACCGCTGTCGCGATAAGCCACTATTCGTCCTCTGTCGAATTCCGGAACGTGCTGGAATGACTGCCGTATTCTGCGACGAGGCATCAGGAAGCTTCCCACTCACAGGTCCGACAGCACAACACACTTCCATTACTTACACCCCGCCTTCAGCGCACCCTTCTTATAGTGCTCCTCGGTGGCGTGCAGGGCGCACATGATTTGAATATGCCCTGCAAAGCTAATCGTTTGCATGTCCTCTCGCGGGCGACGAATGCGGCGAATTTCAGGCCAATCGGATGCTTCCTTCTTGGTGTTGCATTTTGGGTGGCCAGCAGTGTATTTCACATTTATGCACAACTTTTACACCCTTTTAAAACATTTACTCATTTAGTAATTTAAACCACTTATTTATTTAGATAAAACTGTCACAAGTATTTAAAAAAGAAAAGGTTTCAGGTAAAAAAAAAAAAAAAAAAAAAAAAAAAAAAAACGTGTAGAGAACAAACTGAAATCCACTTCTCATACACTACAAAATCCAAGTTCTTATGGATCCCAAACGAATTTACCTAAAATTTGTTGTAATTATTAACAATTTTTCATCTATACAGCTCTTTCACATCAACTTGGTGGGGGGGGGTGAGCCTCACCTGGAAGAACCACCCAAAATATACAATTAATTTAGAATTATTTCTTTAGGGAGCACTACAGTAAAAATAGTCCCATGGTGAAATGATTCTTTAAACAAGTTAGTAAAATCATGCAATGCATTGATTATGATACGCTTTCCCACATAACAGAAATCATTGCTCAAGTTATACTCAAGTTATGAGGATAATGGCGGTAAAATAAATCTTGCTCCTGTGACCTGACCTTTAACCCCATTTCGATTATATTCAACATTCGTCCTGAATCGTCCTGATGATGCCGATCCAATAGCTCTGCGAAACTATAGTCGATATATAATAAACCTTTGATTTTGGTAAACGTTGGTATTTTTATTTTATAACAATCCTCATGTTTATTTGCTTTGGTTTTTTTTTCTTTTTTCTCTGTAGTGGCTAAGGATCGCTCTGCAATTCCATTTGATAATTATCGCTTTACATACTGGTTGATGAATCTACAATAGTACGTGAATATAACATCACTGTAGCTGAAAAATCATCGACCCCTTTATCACGTATGATACGAGGGTTGTATCGAAAGTAATGCAAAAGTGGGCATAACCTTTTTATTAACTGACAGAGACCGTTCGAATTGCACGTGTTGGTAGAGTAACTCTTCCTCTATAGTAACTCCACTTCTTCATTACAGGTAAGTATTGGATTCCAAGCAGAAGCAACGTGCCGTCAATGAGTTCTTCACGAAGGAAAAGTGCAGGTTGTCCGACATCCACAAAAGGCTACAGAATGTTTACGGAGATGACACCTTTGGCAAGAACAATGTGCACATATGGCTGAAGAAGTTTAAAGAAGGGAGGGGAACCAGCATTGAAGACAAGCCACGCAGTGGGAGACCATCATCTGCGACCACTGACATGAAGCGTCAGCGAGTGGATGAATTGATTCGCGCGGAGAGACGAGTCACAATCCGTGAGCTTGTTGTACAACTGGACTGTGGTCGCAATGCCATACAGAAGATGGTGGAAGACTTAGGGTATCGGAAAGTATGTGCAAAGTAGGAACCTCGGCAGCTGACACCCGATTTGAAACAGAGAAGAATGGAAGTCTGCTCTGATCTGTTGGAAGCGTTTGAAGCCAATGCAGACACGTTTTGTTTTCGAACTTGTGACAGGGCAGGAAACGTGGGTGTATTTTTACACTCCGGAAACGAATAATCAATCCATGGAATGGCATCTCATCTCTTCACCAAGGCCTAAGAGGTTCAAGAGCCAGCGATCAGCACAGAATATCATGGTGCTTATTTTTTGGGATGACAGGGGTGTCATTCTTCTTGTTTTTCTGGAACGTGGCCGTACCGTGACCAGCGAGCGGTACATTGAGACACTCAAGAAGCTTAGATAGGCCATAAGGAGAAAGAGGCCGAACAAGACTTTAAAAATGATCTACATTCACCATGACAATGCGAGATCACACAAAGCATTGGCAACAAATCAGGCGATCAGCAAATTAGGCTAGTCGGTGGTCCCCAATCCACCGTAGAGCCCAGACCTGGCGCCCTCCGACTTCCACCAGTTCGGTATAATGAAGAAAATTCTCTAGGAACAATTATTTGATGACACAGACGAGGTGGCAGTCGCTGTAAGGAAGTGGGTACGACAGTCCACACCTGAATTTTTTCAAAGAGGATTCGAGAGTTGGGTTCGACGATGGCGCAAATGCATCGCTTGTGATGGAGAATATGTTGAGTAGTACCGTTCTATAGAGAAAGAGTCACTCTTCCAAAATGTGCAATTTGAAAGACCTCTGTCAGTTAATAAAAACGTTTCGCTCACTTTTGCCTTACTTTCGGTAGAATCATTGTACCTAACTGCAAGGAGAGATAGTGCGGGAAAGAAAAAGAGGTTGTGTAGGCTATTCTCTTAGTATATCCTAATAGTACAAAATGTGTTTTATAGCGGAATGATTAAGCGATAATTAGCCACTACATGTGAAGGATATATGAGAAGTGTTGACCAGTACATGCAGAATACGATATTTACCCGGGAAGTCATGCACTGCCTGGTGGAATAACATTAAAAGAGTTACCCTTACACGAATTCTAAAAAGACAGGCATACGGGAAGCAGTTGAAATCCTTTCCACCAAGCTGTCATGTAGTGATGAAAAACCACTAAAAACTTATAGAAGAACCTATAGAACCACCAATAGTTTGGCATGCATGACTAAGGGATGGGAACAAGTCGCAGCACAGCGTATAATCGCGTGAATGCCACTAGTGTTGTCTTCCACGCTATTTTCAAAAATCACCTTTGTTCCTTACGAGTTCTAAATCTCTGCATTTTATGTCTAGCCTTGAAAAGGCCTCCCAGTGTAGAGCGGAAGTTTGGCGATATACTGCTCAAAGCCACTGAGGAAACGGATTATTCTACGCTATAAGTGGTTTGAGCATGCGTAGTTGGTGTACTTTAAGCTGATATTTAGCAAGACACAGATCTTACAGAAATTGCCTGATAAAAATGTAGCTTTTATGGAAAAGTGGTCGTTTTACTCTACTTTGAGCATTAAGTTGCTGTACCGGTTGGTTTCACTTTGCACCATAACACAAGCAAACAATAAAGGAGAACTAAATGCAACATGAATATTTTTAACCCATATATGCTAATTGCACGATGTGGCAGCTGAGCGCAGCCACTGTGTTCCTTTGTAAATCAAACAGATGAACAGCATTTGTAAACTATCGCGCGTCAAAGAGGGGGATTTAGGAATATATAGGCCTACTGTATTTTCAACTCCATTAGAAATATAGCGGGGTAGCCAATATTTGACTTGTTTGCCACAACTGCTGATAGCTCGTTGTAATGTGTGCTAATTACTATTGGGTTCTTTTTTCCAATTACTATGCCTTGTTTATGTACTTTAATGATTGCGTATCTTTCCAGTTTGGTTCAGTACGAAGCTTTCATTTAATTGTCGCTAATCGTAAATTTAAAAAAATAACTGCCTTAAAAGAAAGCCAAACGAAAAACTTCGGTTTTAAATGGATTGTGAATCTCCACTAGATGCAGGACTAATATGGTGATTGCAGCTTCAGCAATAGCTCCTCGAATTTTTTCATTTCCTTCGATTTTTTTTTTCGCTCATTTTTCCCTTTCTGCTTTCTTCAACGACCCTCAGTGACTTTATCTACCTTTTCCTCCTTGGTAGGGAAATCTGGTATTAAAGTGATTATTTTTATTTAACGACGCAATTTTTTTTTCAATGGACGCTATTGATTTCCTTTAAGCAAAAAACAAACGCAAATGCAAACATGCATTGCGAATAGTAACGTGTAATGATAAAAAATAAATTCTAAAGATTTTCATTCGCTCATTTTCATAGAACTACCTGAAGTTACTTCCTAGGATTGGACTTCATTAAATTGTTTCCCTCCCAAAGCTTAAGAAAAAACTTTTCATGTCTAATGCATCCGCGCGTTCCCTTCCTTTAACAATGATTCAGCTAGTTTTACTTTTATTTCCTTTAGTTACTTCTCAGATAAAAGCGTGTTTTTTTTGCGTTCGTTGAAATCACTGTATACCTGTCCCTTTTTTTCTCTTCGTGCTTCCGGTAACCATCTTTGAGAACTTAGCGCCTTCATCTTCTGCTTTGCCAAACGAAAGAAAGCCGTTAGATGAAACACTAGAATGCAATTACATTCCTCCAGTCTTATTTGCTTCGGATGAGAATGTGACTTCGTTGTTTTACGGAATAAATACCTTAATCGATCGAAGAAAAAAAATATTTTTCAAACTACCACATCTGCCGACTACCACGGCAGCCGAAAAACTGGCTGCACACACACACACACACATTGACGCAATTAAAAAATCCTCTAATAATTTAAATATTATCATTTTACTGAAGCGTGCGTGCAATCAATTGTTCCCTTTTCTTTTTACCGCCTTGTTCCGGTTACAGACTCGCCAATTTCTGCAATTTCCTTATATTTCATTTTTTTCTCTCTATTTATTAACAAAGAACACTGTATGAGGTAAGAGAAGATCAAAGCGCGTCTTTGCTCCTTTCATCTCTAGAAGTCACCATCTGCAGTATCCAAAATACGGTGCCATAAAACAGAAATGTACAATAGTGTCTCAAGTGCATCACAGCTACCACCTTCGTCAAAAAAAAAACAGTTTCCCACATAATCCTGCTCCTCTCTCAGTGTACACCTATAAGACAGAAATCATAGAGTACCTGGTTCTTGGGCAACACGACACTGTCATTCCTCTCGGTAGAGGGCGAACCCACTATAGGCAAGTGTATATGTAGGAGAGCATCACTGTATTCATGTAGATGAAAACTGAATGTCAGTATGGATAAACATCGTGAGTTAACCCAGTTTTGAACATGGAGGATAGCGGGTGTCTGATTTATGGGTCATTCTACGGCGGAGGTGGTACAGGATTTGAAGTACGTCCTTTCGGCAGTATCAACAGTGAATCGGGAATACGTCACTTCCGGAATAACGACGCATCGTGGACAGCGCTGTGGTCGGGAAAAGGTAGTGGATGAATTGCCGTCGACGTCTGTCTCGCATATTTGCACCCGATCGGAGAGCGGTAGTGGCACAAATCACCACCAACTTCAATAAGGGAGGTGACAGAAACGTCTCCATTATAACCAGTTATAGGTTATGGGAGCAGCCAATCAACCAGATTCCCATTCTGAACACCACATCACCGAACTGTACGCTTCAGCTGTGATAAAGAACATCGGCACTGGACCTTGGATGATTGGAGACCGGTCTCTTGATCTGATTTATTCCCTTTTCAGATATTTCACGAAGACTGGACGGTATGCGGGTCCACCGCAAGGCGATGGACCCGGCATGTCAGCAAGGAACTGTTAAATTTGGTAGGGACTCGGCTGTGGTCTGGGGCGTGTTCAACTGGCACACTTCGGGACATCTGTTACTTCTAGATATATCTCTGAAGGGTCCCAGCTACCTGTCCGTCCTTGAAGACCATCTGCATCCGTTCATGGTCATAGCACACAAACAGGGCAATAGTCTCTTCCAGAAGGACAATGCGTCTCCCAACAGAGCCGTGGTGACTGCAACTCAGTTAAAGAGCATTCCGCAGAAGTTCCCACCCTTGAAATGGCCTACTCTTTCACTGGACATGAACCCTGTGGAAAATATTTGGAATGCTGTAAAAAGATTCGTCCGTGTTCCGATTCTTTTCCCAAGAATGCGACGGAATTATTTACAGCTGTGTATCAAGCATGAATGGAGATGTCTGTGGAAAGTTTTAGCGAACTAGTCCTAGTAGACTCCATGCTTCACTGTGAGACAGCCCTTACCCGGTGTAAAGGTGGGGTACCCATAGCACAAAGTTCCTGGTCAGTCTGCAACTGGTGGTCATAATAACTACTAGACGAGGAACACAATAAAAATTTGCGTATAGAATTTTTAAAAAGAGAGAAAAGAACTGACCGCCTTATACTTTATTTACCGAAAAAAATGTCTAACCTAAGTACTACACCAAGTGCAATGACGACTAGGATGAAGAACACTCTGGCCCTCTGTAACTAGAATGCTGCCACCATTTTCAAGGTAAAACACAAAGATTAATGGAATAAAATGGGTAACCTAGGTACTACAGCCAGTGTAATGATAACTAGGATCAAGAACACTGCGGCCCTCTGTACCTAGATGTCTGCCATCATTTTCAAGCTAAAACACAACTATTTATGGAATAAAATGTGTAACCTAGGTACTACAGCAAGTGTAATGATAACTAGGATCAAGAACACTGCGGCCTTCTGTACCTAGAATGCTGCCACCATTTTCAAGCTAAAACACAAATCTTTAAAGAATAAAATTATATTTAACAACAATAAAGGACAAAGGTATCCCTAGTAAAAAAATAATGACGGCTACAGGAGAAATCTTCTCTCCGTTCTACTTCCTTTTCCGGAAACAATTTCTCCATTTTTAATCCCAAATGCAAACATTTACGTAATTAAATTGTAATTAAAAAATAATACAGTGCAAGTAAAACACATCGGGAGTTACTACAGGATAAATCTTTGCTGTCTTTAAATTCGGTTGTCCAATTTTTTTGCCTCCATTTTACGATTATGGGAGAAATTTTCGCTCAGTCCAACTTCCGTTTTCTGGAAATTTTCTTCCATTTTCAATCTTAAATGCAAACATTTATCTAATAAAATTATATTTAATGATCATACAGAGCTGAGAGAACATTGCGAGAAAAAGAATTTAAGATTACTGGGCTCGGACTAACTTCTCTTCCCTTTTCGGAAATTGTTGCCTTCATTTTCAAAAAGAATCACAAACATTTATGCAGTAAAATAATATTTAACAACAATAGCGGACGATCTTCTCTTGGAACATCCCAATAAAAAGAAATACGATTATGAGAGAAATCTTCACTCCGTCTAACTTCCGTTTTCGGAAGTTTTGAAACAAGGAAAATTGCATCCATGATCGTAGTCTGCAAAAGGATTTCATACGTTTCTATGGATATCGTTTTTGCCTGCAGGACGAAATTAAATCTGCGACATACGTCCCCCGTAGCCACGATTCTGCTACGGGAAGGTGGCTTACCCACTATTAGGTAGGTATCCCATGATTTCTGTCCATGGCGAGACTAACCTATGGATTTCGTCTGCGGATAGCTTTTTAGGTTGTGTACACAGCTCCCGGCACATTGCTTGTTGCACTTCGTAGTCGGAATTAAAGAGTTTCAATCGCAGTGCTTCTCGAAGTGTGCTAAAAACCTGATTTCACGCACAGGACTAAGGAGTAGTGAGGTGGTGCTTCTAAACGCAGTTGCTAATGTGTCTTGTTGGAACAGTGAGAGAGGGTATTGTCGTGCGTAGGAAGCCCTGACGTTTTCACCCGACTGCATGCTTTAGGTAGTTCTGGAGCAGTTCGTAGTAGAGTGCACTACTAACACGTACCCTGTTCCCTGATAACTCTCAAGATTTAATCTGGTTTTGTCCCAAAATGCATTTAATATCGCTTTCCATGAGGAAGGTTTCGCTTTGATTTTTTTTTATTCAAAAATATTGTATTCTGTCAAATCCTTACTGGCTCTTTTACCCTCCGGCAAAAAGTCAATTACCCAGATCTTACTTTCCGCCAGGATAAGGTCTGAAATATATCACTGGTCGCATCTCACTTTTGCGACAAGCTGTGCAAAGAACATCAACGTTCTTCTCGATCTTTCAACTGAGCTTAAAACCAACACGACCAAAGGCACCATCTGTCGCATTATAACCAACCAAAGAAATGTTCACCTGGGCTTCCACGCGATAAATTGGAGTTATCCATAAGTTGACCTGCTTACGCTGCATTCTTCATAATAATAACTTCCATAAGTTGTCCGGTATTATACATAACTTTCTTAAGTTCACACAAAACATGATAATTTCGTAAGTTTGCCCAGGCTGCCCCGGATTCTTCATCAGCTGCTTGTTAAACTTATGTCAGATGGTTTAGAAAGAAGACTACAAAATTCCTATGGACATCTCAAGTAGAAGCATTTCGCGTTTAGTTCATGGTTCGTCATTTTAAAAGCATTGTGGCATGGTATTCAATATTGCTATAATTGACGGATGCTTCGATTCAGGATACCGCTCTGCGGTTAATTGAGTTTTGCTAAGGCTCCAGTATTTTGACCGCACTTCATGTACGTAGCACACTATTTCGCCTTTAAATGATCTGATACTTCTAAACAGAGTAAAAATAATGAAAAAGAAAAAGTGGTGTGCATCTCTAGCTTTCTTACCTTTGGGATAGTGAGTAATGAGCTCGGGGGTTCTACTGGAAAACAGAAGTCGGAAATGGCAAAAATTGCATAACGCAAAGATCACGAGACAACTCAGATTGTCTCAGACCGTGAGATGCCATTACCGGTTGCTATTTTGAACAATAAATTTCAGAACGATTTCTTCCCTTTTCCGCAAGAGAGGAATATTTTTTACACTAATTCGATGAAGCACTACAGCGTCCTCGTTTGCATACTTTCGCTACCTGCCATATTTAAACAAGAAAGATGAAACCGAATTTTCGGGTGCAATGAGCACGTCTTTTGAATCTGTTCTGACGCGAATTAAATTTATCAAATATATTCTAAGTCAATGGAACCGGTATCTGCCGAAGAAAGAAGTTTTTCAATCGGGTTTTAATCCCACAGATATTGCTGAAAACAGAAACGTGAACTTACGCCCTCTGGTTGCAGATTTGTGCTTTAAATTTTTTTTAAAATTATATGAGAAACACTTCACATCGGAGATGCTCTCCAACAAAGAAATAATTTTTCAAATCGGACTTTCAGAAACAGAGATATCGACAAATATAAGATATGCATCTACGTCCCCTGGCAGGAAAAACATGCATTATTTTAAGAAGAAAGTATTCTCAAAACGTTTTTTGATGTGAGCGGTATCGGTCCAGGAAAGAATTTCTTCAATCAAGCTTTCAGAAGCTCAGATTTTGGCTGCAAATACATCAGAAGTAGAAATTAACACTTATGCCCCCTGGTGGCCAAACCATTTTTACCAAATATTAGAAATGATACGAAAAACATTTCCCATTAGGAGATGTGTGCGATACAGGAAGCATTTTGCAAATCGGAGTTTTAGAAGCAGAAAAATCGGGGGAAACGCAATTAACTTTAACGCCCCCTAGCGGAAAGTCTATGATTTATTTGAAAATTTTGAAATTATAAGAAAAACATGTCGCACCGGAAACTCTATCCAATGAAGAAAGAATTTTGCAAATTGGACTCTTTGAAGCAAAGTATTTGGCAAAATAAGATGTACATCAACGCCCCCTGGCGAAGAAACCATGCAATATATTAAGAAGAAAATATTCCGGAAAGGTTTATCGACGTGAATGACATCGGACCACGAATTAATTTTGTCAATCGAGATTTGAGCTCAGATTTTGTGGCAAATATTTCAGAAGCAGAAATTAACGCTGTCAGTGTTAATGTTTCATACACGTAAACCTACCTCGACAAAAAATCCAGGTTTACTAAAATTTTATTTTTAGCAAACCTGGATTTTTAACTGGAGCCGAAGTACACTTTTGTGGGAAAATGCAAATAATAGATAAAATTATTGCCAAATAAAATTCGTTTTGGTGTCTAGGTCTGTTTACATACCGGGATTACGTTGCTAAATTTATTTATGGATAAATTATTTATGGATAAATAAATTAAGGCGCAAATCCAAGAAAGATTACTGTGTTTTTTCACCACAATTTTACGTAAAAACACAGATTTTTCTCTCAATTTTTCTGAGTCTTGTAAATCGCTTCCCAGAGCTTAGTAAAACACTTTTTACTAAAGAGTTACTAATTTCTTACTAATTAGTGATCTCACTAAATTACCATGTAAAAGAATATCCCCGATGAGAAATTTTTATATGCTTTGAGAATTTTATATGACTCTAATGTCGAAGCGACATTACCGTAACTGTTGTACGGTAATGGCGCTTCGACCAAAGCGAAGTAATAGAAAATATTTACTGTATGCACTTCTGGAAACTTTTCGCCTCACCTTCGAAGATACTTACATTCAGCACATAGGGATCTTTTCCTTCAATCTCATTATTTTTTTCCAAATATCGCATTTTGTACTCGAAAGTTAAACTTTCAAAGTAAGACACCATCATTTCAACGGGAACTGGTTGTCCTTCAGTTACGTTACTAAGGCTCGTTGCCATGATGAAAGTCACGTGTCTGCTACATCCTCATTGGCAGTGGAAGCCACGAAAGAATTCGAACGGCGGTTTTTTCTTCGACTTGTCACTAAAATCGTTACTGCGCGGCTCCCTTTTGTCATAGATTAATGTTTCATACACCTAAACCTTCCTCGACAAATGTTCTATAGAATGGTGAAACCCGCATCAACATCCGTCCAGGGATTCTCGAGATTAGACCAAACAAACACACAGACGCCTACCGGCGACTATTTTATACACTGGTGTGCAAAAATTCAGGACGAAGAGGGGATATTAGCATAACAGCGGAACAACCAAGCAGAACGGACCGAAAGACCACTCAGGAGATAGACTAGGGTCCGGTACGGTAGCTCATGCGCATATATGCAGCATGACGTAGGGGGGGGAGTGTCGGAAGGTAATAAAGCACACGGGCGGTGTACGCTCCGCAATTCACAGCCGCGGATGGCTTAGTGGTTAGTGTTTCAGATTATCGATGCTGGGTCCCCAGGTTCTAGCCTGGGCTGATCTTTCAGAGATGGTGTGATTTACTAACAATCGCTGAATATCCGCCGTGCATCGGACGAGCACGTAAAGTGACTGCCCCCAGGCTGGACCCACTGGTTAAATGGGTATCCTTTCCTATGTCCTCCCTGAAATTCTCTCACCCATCTATGTGCAATATCGTAATTGTACGGTGGCGCCATCCACTGTACTCTAATCTCACTACAAACTGTTCTGTCAAAGTCGCTAGACTTGCTCTCATTCCTTCCGTTTCTGTGTCCTGCCCAAAAGGCGATCTCGCTGTAGGTGGCTGGGACCTAAACTCTACTACCTGTGGACGGAAGTCCTACATGAAAATGACAAATGCTCTCGCTCAGCAATTCGGTGAAAGCTATTGCACGGTGTACATCGGTTTGAACGACTTCGAGTTGCAGCCACCATGTGATATGGCCAACAGGCAATCCAGTAGACGACATCTGGATGCCTTTACCCGAGGTCGCGGCATTAGGAAGTTGGGAGAAGGTCGAAGTGTGACTAGTGTGGCCGAGGAGTTCGGGTTCGTTCACAGCATCGTTTCACGAGCTTGGAGAGAATTTCAAACGACAGGAACAGCTGTCCGAGAGTTTAGCAGTGGTCGTCAACGAGCAACCACGGCGGCAGACGACCAGTATATTTTCCTACAGGCGAGAAGAGACAGACGGCAGACAGCAGGTGAAATCGCAAGGCACAGACAACTGGACGTCCGTTATCGCGTTTTACCGTGGCCAGGTGGCTGCACAAAGGTGGCCTATTTGCACGACGACCAGTACGGTGTGTGCCATTAACGCCTGCTCATCGGAGACGGCGGTTTTTGTGGTGCCAGGAACACAAGAACTGGACACATCAGCAATGGGGTCGAGTTCTCTTCACGGATGAGAGCCGATTTAGTCTGACGAGCGATTCTGGACATATACACATCCGGAGAGAGCAGGGAACACGCAATCACACCTCCAACATCATCGAAAGGGACCGGTTTGGAGGTGGCGGAGTTCTCGGTTGGGGCGATATCATGCTTGGTAGCCGTACTGACCTCCACATTTTCCAAGGAGGTTCAGTCACTGGTGTCCGCTATTGTACCGAGTTTCTCCTGCCTCACGTGCGTCTGTTTAGAGGTGCTGTGGGTCCTGAGTTCCTCTTCATGGACGACAACGCTACACCGCAACGTACAGTGGTTGTCGCAGAGCTGTTGGTGAGTGAAGATATTCAACGCATGGATTGACCCGCAAAGTCTACGGACCTAAATCAAATCGAACACGTGTGGGACCTTCTCGGGAGACGCTTGGCAGCACGTCATCAGCCGCCAGCAACGATTCCGCAGCTGCAATTGGCGCTACAAGAGGAATGGGCTACGATGCCTCAACAGCTCCTTGAGGACCTCGTCGTCATCATGGACAGACGTTGTAAATCCTGCAACGCAGTCAGGGGCGATCATATCCCCTACTAAAGACTGGATTTTTCTTGGTAGCCGCCTGTCACATGGACGTTTCTGTCATCTGTCCAGTTGTGCTCGAAGCTATCTTTTCAATAAAGTGCCGTTGTATCCTTTTAATTCGGTGTTTGGACGGTTTTGCTCACTTGTCCCATATTCTTATATTTTGGGGATCTTATGGTATGATTTGAGTCATTGTGGAGCACTTCTGCACGACGTTACATTCGAAAAAGTGTATCGTCCTTAATTTTTGCACGCCAGTGTACTATGTATAGATCTAGTAATGACTTGACCTAATGTCAGATACTGCCAAAAGGAAAGAAACCTATCATAGAGGTACAGATCTGGCGTTCAAAATATACACTAATAAGCCAAGACTTTAAAACCACGTCTGCATTAGGCCAATAAGTGCGCATGCAGCCAATCAAAGTCATGTGCCAAGGTCGCGAAGGATATATATAGTACCTGTGTCAGTCAGAATTTTATTTCGTGAGAAAAGCAAAGGATGCATATGATTTCGACAAAGGTCAGATAATTATGGCAAGATGCCTTGGCGACAGGTAAATTCACCTCCCGGTCTGAAACAATTTCGGTTGTCTCGTGTCCTTTGCGCATCTCTGTAACAGCGACGCCGATTGTCTGCTCACGCTATGCAGTAGTTGGTACCTATCAAAGATGGTCCGAAACAGATGACACTTCAAGCCGTTGACAAGGCGTGAGCAGGCCACGCCTCATTGATTCCATTCTATTTCGTCTTGTCCGCAGCAGCAGGAGTGCTACTGTGGCTGGCATTACCCATAATTTTAATTGGGGTGAAGGACCCAATGTGTTCTATCACACAGTTCATCATAAGCTCTTGGATATGAGTCGCTGCAGACCCATTGGTGTGCATATGCTCACAGCCGTTCACAGTCGTCAACGAATGCAGTGGACATATAATGATCGACATTGGACTATAGAAGAATGGAAGACGGTATCAAGATCAGACGAATCCCGTTTTCTGTTACACCTTGTCGACGGACTAGCTCGTGCGTGACGTTAATCCAGGTGAAGCCTTCTCACCTGGATGCACTGTGGGACTGATCCAGGCAGCTGGAGGGAGTGTGATGTTCTGAGCAATATTTTCGTAGGAAACACTTGGACTCATTATCTCTGTAGAGAGAACTCTGACAGATGTGATGTACCTAAACATCGTGGCTAACCGAGTATACCTCTTTATGGCGACTGTATTCTCTGGCGGAGATGACGTCTTTCAGCAAGACATGCCTCCATGCCATGCTGCGAAGAAGGTTCAGGAATGGTTCCAAGAACATGAGAGAAATTCCGATATTTCCATGGCCCAGAAAGTCCCCGGATATGAATCCTATCGCGCACTTGTGGTTTGAGTTGGAGAAACGGGTATGAGCATCATCGTCTTAACCACGTCCTTTACAGGAACTGCGGAATCTTCTGTTGCAGTAATGGTCCCAAATATCAAGAAACACCTCGATAAATCCATGTCTCATCGGGTGAGAGCTATTTTGGCTGCGAGAGGAGGACTTACATCATATTAGGAAGGTGGTTTTAATGCTTTGGCCGATCAGTGTAAATACAACAAGAAGCAACAAAAACTTTACGTAAGGTAAAAGACAAGAAATCTCGAAGGTTAGAAAGGCTATATACGTGTCAAACACAAACTGAATGAAAACAATCAGTAGGCTCCTATTAACCCGAGTTTGTAAGATGCAATCAGAGCGCACTTAACAACTAGAGTTTGTGGAATACAAGAAGCATGCACATTTTTACCCACCTTGTGAACACAACCAATGCACACTTGTCAGGTTACAGTTCGCAGAACGTAACCAATAAGTGATTATAAGTGGCGCTTGTGAACGTAAATTGGTCGCTTCTGTTAAATGAGATATGTGAAAAGCAATACGCACTTACTCACTTTAATCTTCAATGAGCTTACGAGAAAAATGGCATTGACCATAACATATGTAAGTACGTATACGTGCACGAGCGTGCCTGTGTGTGTGTGTATTACCAGAAGCGAATTTCGTCGAGTATCATAGATAAGATCTAAGTATTGTTGAAACAGCTGTTTTCTTTTCGGGAGAATAATGTAATGAGAAGAACCAATAAAAACAGTGAAGCAGAATCTCTAAGGATTTACACGAGCCAGCAATTCCCAGGAGGAACATATCTGATACCAGTTCAGCATTTAAGTTTCCCGTGAAAGAGACAATAAAGTTCATTGTCCCACTTAATGATCTTCGGAGGGGAGGAACATAATATCCCGTTTCAGAGACAAGCATACTCGGTCAGTCAGTTCCATTACGCTGATATTGGAATAAATGTGAGTTGATTTCTAGCAAATAGACATTTGAGCCGAAGTCTTTGTTACTGTCATGTGCAAACACTGGCACATTACGACGAACAAGCGTGGCTTTTCATAAATAATTCCCATTAGCAGATCAATACTGTTCAGCAAGAAACTTCGTCTCGATGATTGCTGAAACAATAATAATTAGGAAAGTAGAAGTTTACCGTCTCCGCATTGATGTATTTACGTGCTCTTATGAAAAAAACTATATCCTGACAAAGAAAAGGATGTAACAGCAGCGGCCGTTCGTGCAGTAAAATGTTGATGAGGCGAAGACCCAGGAATAACATATATGTTATGAAAAATAACTAAAATCAAATTTTGTAGGGAAGCGATTTGATGTATATATATATATATATATATATATATATATGTATATTTTATATCTATATATATTGTTCGACGATAGTTCAACAAAAGCATAAGAAGACATCAAGCACGGCGGAGGGAGCGAGGTAGACTTAAAACATTGGAAACAGTTTCGGAGGGGAAAATGTATATTTTATGAAAAAAAAAAAAAAAAGACAAGAATGGTTAACCCTTTTTACTTTATAACATCCTTCCTGAGCACAAACGCAGATTTTGCGCTTAATTTCTTTATCTAGCGATAGTTAATGAGTGGTTATTGCATCACTCACATCACCGATCGAACGTTCGTTCACTCCTCTAAAAATTCAAAGGAAATAATTTTAATAGAAGAACTACTTATCTCAAAAGGTATTTCCGAGTCTATAATAAAAGCAACATGTCTGTTAGCGAAGGTGCACCCTTCATGTAGATCACATTTCAGGCCCGCAGGCCACAAATTAAGGCTACGGTGTCTAGGAGAAATCAAGCTGGAAACACATTTCTATACATCTTGTCGTCGAAACAGGCCATGTAACTTAAACATGACAGAAAATCAGAACAGGTGACTGCCTGTAAAATCCCCCCCCCCCCAAACAGAATGCATTCAGTTTACTTTTTATTAATCAGTTCAATTCTAAAAATAATTATTTTATTATTACTAATAAATCAAAATTTATGAGTAATAATACTAAGAAAGAAAAACTCAGCACATTTCTCACCTATCCAGAAACTGCAGAAGGAATACATTCCAAAATGTCATCCCTCAAATATAGAATACAGTGCGCACTTTGACGAAAAAGCTGTGTTGATACTATAAGAACAGACGTGCTCTCACTAACTGAGGTAAACTCTATTACCGCCTCAGTAACTGCTTTGGCAAGCTCTCGACTGCCCGCTCCCATTGGATAAAATCCCTGCCATCCTCCAATCGAAACACAGATACTATACTTCGATTCACCCTAAGATGACACTGAAGGGAAAGGTACGTGAAAGCTATAGCCGCGACTAAACATAGTTCCCAACAGTTTCCGTGAAAACCAACGCATTTATTGCCCAGAATCATACTTTTTATTGTCCTAGCTCTTTACTTAAAGTAAATAGTTATTTTAGACAAATCTAAAAATGATCTATTTTGAGAAATTAAATTTTAAAATAAGACCAACACACGCAAGCGCAGATATGCAGTGTTTGGGATACAAGGATGCCAATAGGGGAAGTGATTGACTGCTGCTAATATGTAGTAGGACAGAGTGGAAAGTGACGCGGATGAACACAGATATATCGGCCGTCCCCGAAGGCTCAGTGAGTGCGTAGGCTCTTGTACCTTAAACTTCAATGTCATCTTAGGGTGAATCAAAGTATAGTCGATTTTATGCGGCGTAGAAGAAGTCTGAAGAACCAGTTGTTTTTCCATCTCCGCGCCGTCTCCTGTCTGTTGTAACAGCGATGACTCAGATGATCGACTCTCTATAGGTGTTCAGCATGTGCTCGTTTCAACCTCTTTGCAAAAATAGTATTTAAACTTTATAAATTTAAGGCTGATGAATTGAAGATTCATTCTGTGGCTGAAGCCTTTTTTAACAAAATTTACGAATCACAATGAGAATTTTGGAGTTTCATTTAGCATGCACAATTACAGGCGTATTGTGTCTTGCATGTGTAAAAACTTTCTTCATGGAAGAAAAATTTCTGGTGAGGCGGCACCTCTCTTGCCTCATATGGATATCAGCATGAAACGAAATTGGAAGTCAATATTGGGAAGAATTATGATTGCCCTGTTAATTTAAAATGTCTGATTTCTGTAGAGTGATAATATTTGCTATACAATTTTGGACGAAATTTCCTTTCAGCGTATTCAGAGCTTAAGGCATTGAATGCGATTTTTTTGTTTTTCCTGTGCTACAGAGACCACTAAAAATGTTTTAAAGGTTATGATAATCTCCAAATTATTCACAATTTTGGCATGAACGTAAAGCAGCAAGATTCCTACTGTCCACATAAGAACGGCACATGAATTTTGGGTAGCCTGCAATGTCATCATCATCATCATTGTCAACCATTATCAATCCACTGCTGGACGAAGGTCTCCCCAAGTTTCCTCCACAACGGTCTGTCTTGTGCCAGTCTCCTCCATGTCACTCCCGCATATTTACGAATTTCATCCACCCATCTCCCATGTGGTCTTTTTCTGGGTCTTTTCCTGTCCCTTGGAATCCAATCTAAAATTTCGGCTGTCCATCTATGGTCTGTCCTTCTGGCAGTATGTCCAGCCCATTGCCATTTCAGGGATTTAACTCTGATCATGATGTCTTCCACTCTCGTCATTTTTCGGATCCACGAGTTCCTCTTCTTATCTCTCCTGGTTATACCAAGCATGCACCTCTCCATGCTTCTTTGAGTTGTCTGCAGCCTTTGTATGTCTCTTTTAGTTAAGGTCCACGTCTCTGCACCATACGTAAGCACTGGAAGGATGCATTGATCAAACACTTTTCTTTTAAGACATAACGGCATATTGCTCTTGAAAATTATGCTGTTTCTTCCAAAAGCTCTCCAGGCAAGTTTTGTACGCCGATTAATTTCTTCATCAATGTGACCCTCACTTGATATCTGCTGTCCAAGATAAACATACGTATCTGTTATCTCCAGTTTTTCTCCATCAATCGATAAATCTTCATTTCTTGTAAAAGCATTGAACATCACTTTTGTCTTCTGAAAGTTCATTTTTAATCCCACTTCTTTACTCTTGTCAGCAAGTTCCTGGGTCATACTCTGCAGCTCTGATGGGGTAGTTGCAAAAATGACTACGTCATCAGCAAAACGAAGGTGGGTTAGATAATCTCCATTAATCTTTATCCCTTTGTTTTCCCAGTTCAGTGATTGAAAGACATTTTCCAATGTGGCATTAAAGAGCTTCGGAGATATGGTGTCACCTTGTCTCACTCCCTTTCCAATTTTTATGTGTGTTGTATTTTCAAACAGCCTAATCTTTGCACTTGCATTTTCATAGATGTTATTAATAATATTAATGTATGCATCTTCAATACCGCAGGATTTCAGAACCGTGGTAACTGCTGATGGTTTCACCGAATCAAAGGCTTTTTCATAATCGATAAAAGCCATGCACAATGGAAGTTCATATTCCCTCGCTCTTTCAATTAGTTCTCTCAGTACGTGGATATGATCTATTGTGCTGTAGCCACTCCTGAATCCAGCTTGTTCTCTCGGTTGAGCCATGTCCAGTGTTACCTTCAAGCGGTGTGAAAGAACTTTAGTGAAGATTTTATAAACCACTGATAGGAGGCTGATAGGTCTGTAGTTCCTGAGATCCTCAATGTTACCTTTTTTATGTAGCAGGATCATTGTAGCATTGTTCCAATCCTCAGGAATCTTCCCTTCATTAAGGCATCGAGTGAAAATTTGGGCGAGTACTGTTTCAATTTCTCCACTTGCTTCTTGTATGATGTCTATAGTAATTCCATCTTCTCCTGGAGCTTTCCCCCGCTTCATGTTCTTGATTGCATGAGCAACTTCTGCTGGGAGGACTGGAAGAACTCTGGTACCTTTCATGATGTCTGGAGTACATGTATCATCCTTTTCATATAGTTTGGAGTAGAAATCTTTCACTCTTGTCAAAATTTCGCCTCTATTTCTTGTTATAGAACCATCTTCTTTTCTCAGAGCCATAATCTGTTTTCTTCCCTTACTGAGATGTCCCTTTGCTATCTTTAGGCTTTGGTTGTTTTCAATTGCTTTCCTTACTAGTTCACAGTTGAATTTTCTTACGTCTTCAGTGATACTTTTTCTTACTGTCTTGCATAGCTCTATATATTCCACTTTGGAAGTCACATCTTCTTTAGTTGTCCTCATCTCTCTTCTTTTTTGCATCAACATTTTGGTTTTTCCTGATAATTTGTTTACATGCAACTTGTCCTGCAATGTACTCGTCATTATAGGCAAAATCCGGGTAGATTGGAGTTTGAAATCTTGCTTCTGTTCCGCCATTAATGGAAACAAGAGTTTGAAGAAGTCCGAAATGTAAAGGAAATCTAAAGCTAAGATTTTGCTTTCACACGGACAGTGTAAATCTACTTCAAGAAGTTTGCGGTCGGCGGCATGAGTTTGGAGAGGAAAAAATTTCTGGAAGGCTATTTATTGTTGATTCGAACGTCCTGTTTACAGCTTTTGAAGCAGATCCAGCAACAAGCACTTGCAAATTTTCGGTCGAACACGCAGTTTCTAAATCTATCATCGCCGACCCCCTGAACAATCTTGGAAAGCAGACGACCGTGGAGATGCCACATGAATTGACACTAGCCCAGGCTCACGAGGGCTCGAAGGAACTGTTCAGTACATCAAGGGGATATATATACTAGGAATGAGAAGTGAATTTAAGTGGATTTACCTGCGTAATTCAGATCCCTTTAAGCAATGTTTAAACCCTGGTGAACTAGCTGTACCATTTTCCTAACGCGGACGTTTCGAGATAAGTGGTATGCTGTGTGTCTATATTGGAATTATACACTTTGAGATCGTTCCAGTTGACATGACTATCAATGTAGAAAAAATTATTCAGAACGGTCGCATCAGAAAACTGCAATAACCGCATTCTACTTTAGTCAACCGAAGTCGAGAGCTCCTTCAACAGGGCAGTGGCAACACTCATGCCTCCAACTGAACCCAGGTAACGCTAACAAACTCCTGGCACACCCAGTGTACGGTACGACCAACCTCCTCCTAAAGGTCAGTTTTGGAGTTTTAGAAGATTCTGCATTTTCTCCGTGGTAGTCTCTTCGTTCATTCCAACGATATTTTCAAGAGTTTTTCGCCCCAAAGCCAAGGGCATGGTACCATACCGGGATTCAACATCTTGAACAAGATGGGTACAAACTCTTGAACACGATGTTTCATACTTCGAAATACGGTATAAGCATTGGCTGTCACGAGGCTCTCAGTAAGCATCTAAAACAATATAATTTCTTTTGTCTGAATGTATGAACATTTGTCCCAATTTTGTGGCACAGCAGGAACAGTCGTCAACATAGCAACAACTGTAAAATAAATATTTGTGACGTCGAGCTTAGCTTTTCGTGTTTTCATGCAGTGACGTTATGACCTTTGTAACAAATGAGAAAGAAATATTTGGGACGACACGCTTAGTTATCGTTTTTTCTTTCAGGTGTTCAATGAATGGAAACTGCCTCCCGGATATAATTATGTGACGTCATCACCATAGCAGCAACTGTGAAAGAAGCATCTGTGACTTCCCACTTAGCTTTTCGTGTTTCCGGGCAGGTGTTCCGTGAATGGAAACTGCGAATTTTGTCAGCGTGTGATGTAACAACTATATTGCGTACTATTTTTAGCACGTCTTTTGTAAAAAAAAAAATCATGCTTATGTTATCGGTTTGTCCGTCCGTCTGTAGAACCGTATTTCTGCAACTATTCGTCCGATTTGAAAATTTCTTTTTGCATTGGGAAGCTTGAAATATGCAAATGATGATCCTTCATTTCGTTTTCTTTTACTGTGTACAATTTCGCCGCTAGAGGGCGTAAATGCAGGTGATGTCGATTTCAAAATACATTTTATTACATATATTTGCTTCTAAACATCCGATTAAAAAAATTATTTTATCTTTCAATTCCATTTATGTCGATGTGTATTTTAGAAATAATTACTTTTTCAAGTTAAGTATAGATTTTCCGCTAGGAGGCGTAAAAGTAAATTACGTTTTCCCCGATATCTGTTATAAAACTCCGATTTGGAACAATTTTTCTTCAGCGAATGCAGCTCCTGATGGAAAATCTTTTGCATAAAATTTCTAATTTTTGGTAAAGAATACTTTGGCCACCAAGGTGCGTAAGTGTTAATTTTTGCTTCTGATGTCATCATCATCATCATTGTCAACCATTATCAATCCACTGCTGGACGAAGGTCTCCCCAAGTTTCCTCCACAACGGTCTGTCTTGTGCCAGTCTCCTCCATGTCACCCCTGCATACTTTCGAATTTCATCCACCCATCTCCCATGTGGTCTTCTTCTGGGTCTTTTCCTGTCCCTTGGAATCCAATCTAAAATTTCAGCTGTCCATCGATGATCTGTCCTTCTGGCAGTATGTCCAGCCCATTGCCATTTCAGGGATTTAACTCTGATCATGATGTCTTCCACTCTTGTCATTTTTCGGATCCACGAGTTCCTCTTCTTATCTCTCCTGGTTACACCAAGCATGCACCTCTCCATGCTACTTTGAGTTGTCTGCAGCCTTTGTATGTCTCTTTTAGTTAAGGTCCACGTCTCTGCACCATACGTAAGCACTGGAAGGATGCATTGATCAAACACTTTTCTTTTAAGACATAATGGCATATTGCTCTTGAAAATTATGCTGTTTCTTCCAAAAGCTCTCCAGGCAAGTTTTGTACGCCGATTAATTTCTTCATCAATGTGACCCTCACTTGATATCTGCTGTCCAAGATAAACGTACGTGTCTGTTATCTCCAGCTTTTCTCCATCAATCGATAAATCTTCATTTCTTGTAAAAGCATTGAACATCACTTTTGTCTTTTGAAAGTTCATTTTTAATCCCACTTCTTTACTCTTGTCAGCAAGTTCCTGGATCATACTCTGCAGCTCTGATGGGCTAGTTGCAAAAATGACTACGTCATCAGCAAAACAAAGGTGGGTTAGATAATCTCCATTAATCTTTATTCCCTTGTTTTCCCAGCTCAGCGACTGAAAAACACCCTCCAATGTGGCATTAAAGAGCTTCGGAGATATGGTGTCACCTTGTCTCACTCCCTTTCCAATTTTTATGTGTGTTGTATTTTCAAACAGCCGAATCTTTGCACTTGCATTTTCATAGATGTTATTAATAATATTAATGTATGCATCTTCAATACCGCAGGTTTTCAGAGCCATTGTAACTGCTGATGGTTTCACCGAATCAAAGGCTTTTTCATAATCGATAAAAGCCATGCACAATGGAAGTTCATATTCCCTCGCTCTTTCAATTAGTTCTCTCAGTAACTAATTGAAAATTGCTTCTGATGTATTTGCCATAAAATCTGAGCTTCTAAAATCTCGATTGAAAACGTTTTTCGTGGACCGATGCCACTCATGTCGATAAACCTTTTCGGAATACTTTTTTCTTAAAATATTGTATATTTTCTCAATAAATGAGTAAAATATTGCATGAAGGGCGTAGATTATTTTTGACAATATCTCTGCTTCTAATGGTTAGATTTGAAAAATTCTTTTTTTATTGGATAGAGTTTGCGGTGTGACATGTTTTTTATCCATATAATTTCGAAATTTTCAAGTAATTCATAGATTTTCCGCTAGTGGAAAGTAATCTTTTGCAGCAATACCTGTGGGATTAAAAATCCGATGGAAAAACTTTTTCCCGTCAGATACTATTGTTTTCCATGCCGCTTCCATTGATTTTGAATAGTTTTGATAAATTTAATTTGCGTCAGAACGGATACAAAAGACGTGTTCATTACACCCGAAAATTCGGTGTCGGCTTTCTTGTTTTTTGCTGTTGTTGTAATGTTCACGAAACATACTTTCACATTTGGACACTACAAGCAAAAAGATAAAAAAATACCTGGCTATTAGAAAATTACATTACATATCTTATTTCCCCCGTCATTAATGACGTGCTCTTATCTAGTATTTCTATATCAGATATTTTTTTTACTAGACACACCAACACAGCAGTTTCGTTGCCACAGTTTATCGACGCTAAATCTTCGTCAAGACATTCAAAACAAAGTGGCCCACCTACAGTCGGGAACTTTTAGTATCATAGACAAGAAACGATAGAGGAAAAGTACAAGGATGCATATTTTTGTAAATGTTCTTAATTAATATTCTACTTAGAGGGAGAGAAATATTGTACGAAACACTGAAATCATCATCTTTGCAGAGAGAACAGTGAATCGAAGAATTATTTTGGGGAAAGGGGGTTAACTCCCATCTCTTGTTTAGGGTCACCGATTCCAGTGAGGGGAGAGAGCCAATGTCATTGGACAAACAAACCACTGGATTTGAACCTGGACCTATTTTGTATGAATATTTAGAATCCTAAACCCCGTACTACTCTGTCACCGGAGCAGCAAAAATAAATATTTTGACTTTGCAAGTATCCAGCCTGTTTTGTCCACTGTAGACACTTCGCATTACGTACTAAAAAAAATAGTCATTGAATCGTGAAGCACAGGTATACTGCTGAGTGATATTTATGCTTCCTTTTCGAATTTTTAACTGTAAGATAAATATTAAACGAAACTGCCGGATGATATCAGAATACTACCATGCTGCAAAAGAGTTGACTGTTTCTAGCAGAGTTAAATTTTTGAAGTAGTGGCTTATGAAATGGAACTCGTAAAGTAAAGAAATATTTGCGTAAAATTGATTTTATGCCTTTGTTACTAGAAAGAGATAAACTTTTGAAAAAATTCAGGTGATTGAATCAGAATATCCTTAAATCTTAAATCACTCTATTGAAAACATCCTTATTAATACGCTGTAATTTGGATGACTGAGGATTCGTTTGCTGATCTGCAAAATGCTCCTAAAGTTAGATCTTGTGTACTTCTGATGAAAATTAAATAAATACAGACTGTTTTGCGTAGAAAAAATCAGGTGCGTAATTTGAAACATAATCTAAAAAACCTAACGTTATTTTAATTTTTAAACTGCTACATTCCTGTAAAAATGAAGCTTCTTGAAACGATCTAGTGTTAAAATACAATATTTTTCAATGTGCATCGTCGTCAATTTTTTCATGTACGAGATTATAATATATGCAATCAGTGCGACTGTATGAAACAATTTCACCTAACGTGCTTAAAATTCTGAAAAGTCTCTCTAAGTCGAAGTTGAAAGAATTCTGCAAGAAGCTCGAAATATAGATAGATAATCAAGTTATCAAAATAAGTGAAAATTTACTTGCTTAAACAGCATATTTTTAGGCAATATACTTTTCTCCTGATGTTGCAAAACTCGAGTTATCATATGATCGAGTGTCGACCATATAATGTTTAATTACACAAAATATTTCAGTCAAGTTTTTATCAATACTTCCTGGAATGTGTCCTGGAAGTCCCGTTGACAGCTGAGAGATGATATGAAATGGGGAATATGTTTTCTTTTATGTCGTACACACGTCTTGTTAAAAAAACACTCATTTCTCAGTAAATCAAGAGAGTTGTGCGTTAAACCGCTGTAGTATTTCTCCACAGTTTTTTTAAGAGCTTCTTCATTTCCTCCAAAGTTGTATTAGCTATTCCTTACCCTGATGAAGTGGAAATTCGAATAAACTTCATCCAGTCATAAAACTAAATTTCTGGAACTTATTTTTTAATAACGCTCCATTTGCTACTTGAAAGACTGGGACTTTGATCAGAAGAGATGTTTTTATTCGTTTTTGTGTAATTATACATGGAATTAATTTAGAAGGTATATCTCTTTCCAAACGACCGCATGCAGCACAGAAATAATAGTTACTAAGCACAAAATTAAATCTAACTGAATTTCATTAATGTACAGCGAAATTATCAAGTAAAATGCATTAAATTCTACACTGTTGGCCACCCAAAATGCAACGCCAAGAAGGACACGAGATAGCACAGCCAGATTTATTGGACACAGAGCAACAGATACAAAGATGAAACGATTGAGCTTACAGGCCCGTGCGACTTGCGGAACATGCAGACATCAATAGTTCGTGTGGCCCCCATGGCTGGCAATAACGACAACTACACGCCGCGGTATCGAACGAAAGAGGCTTTGGATGTGGGCTTGGGATATATCGGTCCAGGCTGCTTTCACACGTTGCCACAGTTCATCAGGCGTAGCCACGGGTGGTGCTTGCCGGGCCACTCGGTTGCCGATCAGCGACCAGACGTGTCCAATGGGCGACATATCGGAAGAGCAGGCGGCCCAGGGCAGCAGTAACACCTGGTGGACCGTGAAGAATTGTTGCACGATGCGTGCCACATGCGGGTGCGCATTGTCCAAAACGTCGGAGATGTAGCGCTGGCTGTTGAGTGTACCGGCGATGCGTACCAGGGGGTGCGAGTGTCATATCCAATTGCACCCCAAACCATAACGCCAGGCGACGGACTGGTATGGCGATGCATAATGCAGGCGTCATACAGTCTTTCGCCGTAGTGCCGCCACACGCGGATTCGAACATCTTAGTGTTGCAGGCAGAAGCGGGATTCGTCGGAGAAGACAATGTCGTGCCATTCCGTAGTCCAGGTGCGGCGTTCAACGGCCCACTGCCGCCGCACTCGCCGGTGGTGTAACGACGTCAATGGTAATCGGAGCAATGGGTGCCATGCGACAAGTCCCCGTACCTGCAAACGACGTTCAACGGTACATACTGACACAAGTTGTTGTGCAACACACCGTAATTCCTGCGCTCACGTTCGTGATGTGGCGGTGCGAGCCGTCAATGCCCGCCGCACAACATGCCGGTACTCTCGTTCGGTGGTGTGCCGCGGCTGCGGCAATCGCTCACATCGGTCCGTCCGTCCCTCTAGCACCCACCGAATCCATACTCGCCTCACTGTGGCTGGATGTCGTCCCACACGGGCGCCGATGTCTCGGTAAGATAAACCGTTGTCGCGATAAGCCACTATTTGTCCTCTGTCAAACTCCGAAACGTGCTGGAATGACTGCCGTATTCTGCGACGAGGCGTCAGGAAGCTTCCCACACACAGGTCCGGCAGCACAACACACTTCCACTACTTACACCCCGCCGTCTGTGCACTCTTCTTATAGTGCTTCTCGGTGGCGTGCCGGGCGCACATGATTTGCATCTGCCTTACAATGCTAATGATTTGCATGTCCTCTCACGGGCGGCGCGTGCTGCGAATTTCAGGCCAATAGGATGCTTCCTTCTTTGTGTTGCATTTTGGGTGGCCATCAGTGTATATTGACTTTGAAAATGTTATCTCTGAAACACCGATACTTGCAAAAAAAATATCAGTTTTCCTCAAGAATTTCGGTATTACAGTGATTTATCACTTCAATCACAGGCGATGACTGTAATTGAAGTGATATAAAATTATATTAACCGAAATTTCCTAGTTGTGTATGGAGTTCGGAATGGTCCCTCAGGATTGGAGGGGCGCTATGATTATTCCCTTGTATAAGGGAAAAAGTGATCAAACTTAATGCAAGAATTATCGTGGTATCGGTTTGCTGAGTGTGCCACGGAAAGTGTTTGAAAAGGTCATTATTGATAAGGTACGTGGTCTTACATCAGAGAAAGTGTGGGATGTACAAAGTGGTTTAATGCCTGGTAAGTGCTGCACTGATGAAATGTTTGCATTACGCATGACGATTGAAAAATATCTGTCTGTTGGTAAGAAAGTGCATGCTGCCTTTATAGTTTTCGAGAAAGCATATAACAGAGTAAATTAAGAGAATTGTGCGTTAAACTGCTGTAGCATTCCCAGCATATTTCAGTACTTCTGTGGAAGGTACTGAATAAATATGGTATTACTGGGAATCTACTTAACAGTGTGAAAGCCATGTATGTCGGCAGTATAGCATGTGTACGAGTGATGATGTTTCATCGAAATGATTTTCTATGGGTGCAGGAGTCAGACATGGTTGTGTGATGTCACCCTGGTTGTTTAATATTCACTGCAACAAGGAAGCATCCAATTGGCCTGAAATTCGCAGCATGCCTCGCCCGCGAGAGGACATGCGAACGATTAGCATTGCAGGGCATATGCAAATCATGTGCGCCCGGCACGCCACCGAGAAGTACTATAAGAAAGGTGCACAGAAGGCGGGGTATAAGTAGTGGAAGTGTGTTGTGCTGTCAGACCTGTGCTTGGGAGGCTTCCTGATGACTCGTCGCAGAATACGCCAGTCATTCCAGCACATTTCGGAGTTCGACAGAGGACGAACAGTGGCTTATCGCGACAGCGGTTTATCGTACCGAGACATCGGCGCCCGTGTGGGACGACATCCAGCCACAGTGAGGCGAGTATTGATTCGGTGGGTGCAAGAGGGACGGACGGACAGACGTCAGTGATTGATTGCCGCAGCCGTGGCACACCACCGAACGAGAGAACCGGCATGTTGCGGCGGGCATTGACGGCTCGCACCGCCACATCACGAACGTGAGCGCAGGAATTAGGGTGTGTTGCGCAACAACCTGTGTCAGCACCTACCGTTCGACGTCGTCTGCAGGAGCGGGGACTTGTCGCACTACGCCCATTGCTCCGATTACCATTGATGTTACACCACTGGCGAGTACAGCGGCAGTGGGCCGTTGAACGCCGCACCTGGACTACGCAATGGAACGCCATTGTCTTCTCCAACGAATTCCGCTTCTGCCTGCAACACCACGATGGTCGGATCCGCGTGTGGCGGCCGTTATTGCCAGCCATGGGGGCCACACGAACTATTGATGTCTGCGTGTTCCGCTAGTCGCACGGGCCTGTAAGCTCAATCATTTCATCTTTGTATCTGTTTTTATGTGTCCAGTAAATCTGGTTTTGCTATCTCGTTTCCTTCTTGGTGTTGCATTTTGGGTGGCCAGCAGTGTATTTATGGATGCATACATGCGTGATGCCAAAATGGATAATGCTGGTTTATATCTTCGTAATATCAGTGTGTGCAAATTGTTGTATGCTTATGATACACAGTCCTGTTGGCAGAGAGCAAATGTGAGTTGCAGAGTTTGTTAACTGGGATGTACGTAGTCTGTATGAAATTTAAACTGAGTATAAATAAGGGAAAAACCGAAGGTATGGTTTTTGAGCGAAACACTATTAGAACTAAATGCAAGATAAGTTTTAATGACACAGAGATCGACTAGGTGAATGAGTTTGTATGTTTAAAGAGTATGTTTGACAAAGAGAACAAATTAGATATCGAAATTAGTAGGCAAGTGAATCCTTCTTTAAAAGTCATGGCTACGATAAATGGATTTCACAGGAATGATGGGTTCTCCAGAAATCGTGAATGGTTGTATATGAAAGTGTAACTGTTTCTACTCCGATGTGCGACAGTGAAACCTGGGTACTGCAGAAAAGACATAGGAGTCGTTCGTGTGCTGGGAATATGCTACTTACGGGGACTTCATTTCTCACATGGTCAGAACTTGTCAAGACACGCTCTGATCGTGTGAGGAATGAAGATGTGGCGGCCGTCCCGATGGTGCAGTGGTCTAAGCGGTAACTCCTGATCATTCGTCCGAGATGGGTTTGGGTTCGAATCCCAGTGAGGCATGAATGTTGTGTTTGTTTTACGGCGCAGGCCCTTCCCTGGAACCAGCGGCCCTAAATTAGAGACGGGTGATTGCTTATAGCCCATTGCGTTGCTCACGGTGGTCGTTAAACCTCGAATCAAAAAACAAAATGTGTTGCAGATGTGCAATGTGAGGCAAAATGTTGTTAGTAAGGTGAGACTAATATTCTTAGGTGATTGGGTCATGTTGAAAGAATGAGGGATGTGGTGCTGACTAAAGGAATTTTTAAACCCAAGTGGCAGGGAAGAAAAGTAGAGGAAGCCTAAAAAAATCAGGAAGGACCAGATTCAGTAATGTCTGCTTGAGAAAAATATTATGAGTATGAAGTACAAAAGTGCCTTGTGTGCGACGTCAATGAAGCTGGAGCTGTGTGCTGAACCTAAATCGTTATAAATGGAGACGTCTGATACATCAACAGTAAGTAAATTCTAGTTCTATCAGTTAAACATTTACTTGGCAAAAGGTCTTTCTTTGAGGAGCTCGTCTCTGAATCTCAGAGAACAATTTAATGATATGTATGTATGTATAAAATCGGGATTTCCAAACAGGTAATCTTGTTGTAAAACAGTATTTCTGATCAAAGGCTGTTTGAACAAACTTAAATGAAGATCCTATAGCAAAATATTCAGTTTTAAACGTCTCAATCTGCCTACACAAATACGAGAAAACCCGTTTGTTTTTCCGAAACAAAGCAAAATTGAATCCAACATTTCAGCCCTATCTGAGAAACAAATAACGTCCGGCACATATTTGGCACATTTCTGTTTACGTAACACGATAGAAATAATTTCAACCGCCCAGGTGTCCGAATGGTAAGAGGTTTCTGGATAATCGTCTGAGTTAGGTTTGAATTCGAGTTCCGGGTGAGGCATGAGTTGTGGGTTCGCTTTACGGCTCTGGCTTTCTCCCTTCCCTGTAATGGAAGACTGCTTATAACCCTTAGAGTTGCTCGTCGTGATCCTTCAACCCTGGAACAAAAAAAAATGCTATAGTTTTGTGTTAAAATTCAGCACAAAACTGACGCTGTTTATAACATTTCACTAAATCCAGCACAATTCGACGCTGTTTATAACGTTTTACTAAAATCTTAGTAGACGCAATATTTGATTTATCATATTCAATTACAGTTCTACCCAACTGACTTGATTCTTGAAAAGCACTAGCTTCAGAAGTAAGGCTCAGACGTAAATGTCGACATATTATTTCCATTTCAAATTTCATTCCGCACTAAATTGCATTAAAATCCGGTCACGTGGTGTCAAACAACAGGTGTTTGCTATGTGTTTGTTTCATTTAGCATGTAGCTCTAGTGGTCGAGTGCTAACTGGCTAATCATACAATTTGGGCATGGACATTGGTTTTCCCTTACATTACTGCATCTGTCGCCCAGATGGAAGTGCCCTTTGTTAGGATAGGGTGACTTCTTACAGCCCTGAATGCTCAGGGGGTTCATTAAATCCCGAAACAAAGAAATAATTTTATCATGCATGACCTATTATGCAGAAATTATTATAATTAAAGGTAAATTTCATGGTGAGCTTACCACTATTTTTTTATTTTAAGTGTGCAATAGATCAAAACTAATTTTTGTCGTTAATTTCAGCAGGTTGAATGTTTAAAAGGCCAAGTAAATTTTGCTTTGAAGGAAATTTTAGGTTCTACGAGAAAAAAATCAGTGATCTGGCATGGCAGACTGAAGTGAGAATGAGCTGAATGTGGTGCGGCTCATAAGGTGTCGCTTCAAATATTGTACACTCAGTAGACAAAACATTAGAGATATGGAGTAGTTGACAAGGGCATCCCCCGCGCAGAGCAGAACGGATCCATACCGACCCCTGGCGACAAATAGGCGGACAGCAGGGCTTCTCAACAGGGCATCGCAGTAGACGAACATGGGTAAATTTGGTGATCTGAAAAACTTACATCGTGGAAGCATTGTCGGCGCAAGACAGATGGGTCACTCTATCGCCCAAGCGGTAGGGTTCTTGAGGACAACCGTTTCAAGGGTACCGTGAGTATGCCATCGACTGACGTACTAGCCCCCAGAGAGTAAGTGTTGGCCGACCACACGCACTCATGAGTGGGGTCAACATAGATTATCCAGGCTCGTACAGACCGACCACGTGGCAACGGTGGCCCAAATCACATCCAGATTAAATTTCAGAGGCCCAAGTAGCGTCAGCGACCGAACGACGCGGCGCACGTTACATAGCCTTGGCTGCGGGAGCCGACGCACTACTCGTGTGCCACAGTTGACGGCTCGTCATCTGACATTACGCCTCGTCTGGTGCCGGAAACATCCAAACTGGACACCTTCAGAGCGAAGCCGCGTCGTGTGCTTAGATGAATCCCGTTTTCAGCTGTACTGAGCTGACAGGAAGGCGCTGCTGTGGCGTCGACAGCATGAGGCTATGGAACCCGTCGTGTCAGTGTAGGATCTGTTCAAGGCGGTGGTGGCTCTGTGATGGCGGGGGAGCTTTCTCATGGGACATTTAGGTCCCCCTAGAGTGTGTGGAGAGGTTCTTCATGGCTGCGCGCTACCAGAATGTGCTAGATGATCACCTACAAGCTTTCACGGCCTTCGCGCATCCTTCTACCGATGTTATGTTTCAGCAAAACAATGCGACGCCCTACTGGGCCGCACCCACCTAGGCATCTCTGGAGGAACAATAATCTGTGTTTGAAACCATCCAGTGGACCTAATGGTCCCCGGATTTACACCCTGTAGAAGCTCTTTGGGATGCCGAGAAGCAGAACGCCGGGCCCATGGATCCTGGACCAACGTCTCGAGCGGAGTTGTTAACAATGCTACTGTTCACAACTTTTTTATACAGTCACCTCAATATCTTGTTATGCAGTTCACACGCCGCATGGTTGGCATTACCTGAAGAAACCCTCTGGCATCTGGTAGATTCGATGCTTTTGTTTGTGGAGACTGTTATTCGCACTAGAGAAGTACCAAACAGCTATTAGGTAGGAATCTCTCACGGTTTGTCCATTGAGTGTATAACCGCCTTGTTTCATACGAGAGACGTCTAGACATGTATTGACAGTTCTTCAGTAAGGCATGTATCAGCGTTCGTGAATGATAAGCGAATAAACAAAGGCATCGCTCTTTCCACGTTTTATCAACACATAGCAACCGAAATATTTTTATCCGGTCACCGCTGGGAATCCGAATCTCAGATCTCTCGATATCTAGCCGAGCGCGTTACACTACGGTGGCCAACAATGCACTGCGCTATGTGTGTTTTTCTGTCAGCTTCTGACATCATAAATCCGTATGATGGGCTCAGCAACTGAGACGTCTCCATCTGGTGAGCAATAACGACACTGGCTATGTATTTATTATAGCAGTTAAATCCAAAGGAGTTTCTATGATAAGTGATTTTACAATAAGTTGCAAGACCAGCTATATTTCACTAGGACCACAATAAGAATGGCTTATGATAAGTGACTCTACAATAAGTTGTAGGACCAGATATATTTCACTAGGACCACAATAAGAATGGCTTATGATAAGCGACTCTACAATAAGTTGTAGGACCAGATACATTAATATTTCACTAGGACCACAATAAACATTGCTTATTACTGGTACATGCGTTTTCCTTACAAGATAGATGTCAATGCTTATACAAGATTTCTGGATACTCTCAGTGCCATTCCCTTAAATCAGTGGGGACGGACACCTGCTTATAGCCTACAAAGTAGCTCACGGTGACCCTTAAACCCCGAAACAGAAAAAAATCTATGCCATTTCTCACCATTATGATATGGATCAAAGTTAGTAAATGGGTGCAGAACTGTTAATCAAACGAACCGCTCTTTTGTTCTTAGCGTTTCCTACAAGATAGATGTCAATGCTTAGGATTTTTGTGCACCAAAAGAAATGTGGGAACAACAATCCAAGATTGTCGAACTTGGGTTTATTTAAGTTCTACAGCAGTTCAGAAGAAAAATCATATCAAGCTCGAAAGAAATATATGGCACACAGCAAGTTAGCAGATATTTTCAGAGCATGTCTAGTTGCATTTCATCAAAAAATCATTTTCATGAAAATAGGAGAAAAAAGTACCTTTTCTATCTAAGAGAATAGTATTCAGTATTGTTCAAATTTTGGCAATGATGTAAATTACTTCTGATTTTGTTTTTGCTTAAACAAAGGATATGACACTACAAGAACTGAATTGAACAAGGTTATCTTTCACACAAAGTTAGATAGCCTCAAAATTCAAGGAAGATGTCCAGCAGTGCTGACGCATGCACGAAAAATTCTGTGATGGCAATTTTTGTGAATTTGTCATTATTAGTTAGCTCTTTGTTTTTTTGTTTGGAGGTTTAACGACCACCGTGAGCAACTCGATGGGCTATAATGATGTCACTGATTCCAGGGAAAGGAGAGAGCCAATGCCGTATGACGAACACAACATCCGTGCCTCACTGGGATTCGAGCCCAGACCCATCTCGGATGAGTGGTCAGAAGCCAGCGTTTAGACCACCACTGCACCACTGGGATGCTTCCTGAGCTTCGGAAATTTCCAGATCTTATACCATAGTTTTATCAATGTTTTCTCTTGTATGTTTGTCCATCATGAAACTGAACACATGCTATAGGTTACAAGGTGACTGTTCGAAATACAAGTCAAACAAATGGATTATGTTTTCTTGCACTAATCACAGAGAGAATTTAGCACATGATGGCTACAAATTTAATGACTACCTACCATGTTCTAAATGCTAACAGTCCATCTGTAAGAAGACTTTGGAACAACGTTTGGAAAATTCCCATTAGTTTGGCAAACAAGTCCAAAATTGAATGATTCAGTCAAAATATACTTTTCAGAAATTAAAGTTTCGTAAAAATCCCATGAAATATTCCGAAGAACTGATCAGGTCGAGTTAAATTATGCCTGTTTGGTATCATACCCTTTCCTAATTAGGCAAAATTGTTCTAGAGCAACATTTCAGAGATATATCTCATACTTAGAGTTCTACACATTAAATATCCTGATAATTAAATAAAATTTATTTCACTTGCTCTTGCTAACTCTGTTTTATTCCCATGTTGTCCGGCCAGCCCATATATTTCAGCGAAGGTTCAACATATCTCATTTCACGAAAATCGAGTCTCTCAAAGTGACGTGGCTTAATTACAGAAGGCCCGATTACCTATGGTACCAAATCTACAGCTCAACACACCTGCATGATAAATTAATTTTCAGTGGTATTGAAGCAACGTGATAAGTCCTGATTAGCTGACGAGTCAGCCTAATTAAACCACAGGGAGTCTCATACAACCTTTTCCCACATGGATTTCAATTATAACTATGCGTGTTAAATCTTAGTAACACTTAATCACTCAGATATACACTCTACAGTCGCTATTTTATGGACTAATTTGCGTAATTAGTTTAGCCAATGGGAATAAAAAACTATGGTTTGGCAAAACTTTTTTCTTGATTTTGTATGTGCTGTAATTTTTAGCACGTCTTTTGTGAAAAAAAGATCATGTTTATATATCCGTCCGTCCGTCTGTACCCACGATATCTCTGCAACTATTAGTCCGACTTGAAAAATTATTTTTGCATTGCAAAGCTTGAAATATACGAATAAGGATCCTTCATTTCGCTTTTTTTGTTGTTGTTGTTGTTTTGCAATATACAATTTCGCCGCTAGAGGGCGTAAATGCAGATGATGCCGAATTCAAAAATACTTTTTATTACGCATATTTGCTTCTAAACATCCGATTTAAAAAAACTCTTTTATCTTTCCATTCCATTTATGTCGAAGAGTATTTTAGATATAGTTGCTTTTTTCAAATTACGCATAGCTTCTCCGCTAGGGGGCGTAAAAGTAAATTACATTTTTCCCGATAACTCTTCTTCTAAAACTCCGATTTGAAAAATATTTTCTTCAGCGGATACACCTTCAGATGGAAAATCGTTTGCATATAATTTAAAATTTTTTGTAAAGAATACTTTAGCCACCAGGGGGCGTCAGCGTCAATTTTTGCTTTTGATGTATTTGCCATAAAATCTGAGCTTCTAAAATATCGCTTGAAAAAATTATTTCGTGGATTAATGCCACTCACATCGATAAACCTTTTCGGAATATTTCCTTCTTAAAATATTCCACAGTTTCTCCGCCAGGGGGCGTAGATATATATCTTATTTTTGTCAATATCTCGACTTCTAGGAATCCGATTTGAAAAATTCCTTCTTTGTTGGATAGTGTTTTCAGTGTGACATGTTTTTCACATAATTTCAAAATTTTCAAGTAATTCATAGACTTTCCGCTAGGGGGCGTAGAGGTAAATTCTGTTTCCCCCTATATCTCTGCTGCTAAATCTCCGATTTCAGAAATTATTTCTGCACCGGATACAGCTCCGGATGGGAAATCCTTTGCACATAATTTCTCATTTTTGCAAAAAAAATGGTTTGGCTGCCATAAGGCGTAAACCTTAATTTCCGCTTCTGATGTATTTGCAGCAAAATAGAAGCTTCTAAATTCTCGATTGAAAAAAAAGTGATTTGTAGACCGATAGTACTCATGTCGACAAACCAGTTAGAAACATTTTCTTCTTAAAATAATGCAGGGTTTCTACGCCAGTGTGCGTAGATGTATATCTTATTTTTGTCAATATCTCTACTTCTAGGAGTCCGATTTGAAAACTTCCTTCTTTGTTGGATAGTGTTTCCGATGCGAAATGTTTTTACCTATAAATTCAAAATTTTCAAGTAAATCATAGATTTTCCGCTAGGGTGCACAAAGGTAAATTGCGTTTTCTGGGTTATTTCTGCTTCTAAAACTCCGATTTGAAAAATTATTCTTGTATCGCGTACAAGACCTAATGGAAAATACTTTTTACATAATTTCTAATGTTTGGTAAAGAATGGTTGGGCAACCAGGTGGCATAAGTGTTAATTTCTGCTTCTGATGTATTTGTAGCAAAATCTCGGCTCCTGAAAACTCGACTAAATTTTTTTCTTGCACCGATACCGCTCATATGGAAAAACCTTTTCAGAATACTTTCTTCTTAAAATAATGCATGATTTTCCCACCAGGGGACGTAAAGGGACATTTTATTTTCGTCAATGTCTATGTTTCTAAGAGTCCGATTTGAAAAATTATTTCTGTGTTGGAGAGCGTTTCCGGTGCGAAATGTTTCTCATATAAATTCATGTGTTTTCTTAACGCACAAGTCTGCAACCAGAGGGCGTAAGCTCACGATTCCGTTTAGAGCAATATCTAAGAGATTGAAAACCCAATTGAAAAACTTCTTTCTTCCATCAGATACTATTGTTTTCCATACCGATTCCATTGACTTTGAATAGCTTTGATAAATTTAATTTGCGTCAGAGCGGATTCAAAAGAGGTGCTTATTACACCCGAAAATTAGGTGTCATCTATCTTGTTTTTTTTTTTGTCGAGTCAGCCTTGATTGAGGAATGTTTCTTTAGATTGTACAACGTTTGCTTTCTGCAGCAGTAGCACGAAAAAAGGCCACGATTTCAAATAAAAATGGTTCAGCTCTACTTACCTGGCATGCTGTTTACCCATAATTCTTTACTAGGTGATGCAATATTGGTGAAGGAGAAATTAAGCGCAACTTTACCTGAGAATGATTCGAAATCTTATTGGGAATGTGAAAGGTTATGAAAACAGTATTCCAAACTAATTCATGGCAGTTCAGTGCGTGTGTCAGCTACATATAAAATTTTATAATTGTTCTTGTGTTTCTCTGTTCATATGCTTGAGAATTTACATATTTGAATCTTAGTGACTTATTTGGCAATCTTTTATTTCTTTCCTTTTTCGAATCACGCTTTGAATTTCGTTTATAATCAGAATGAGAAAACAGTTCTAATTAAACTGAATACAAACAAAACATAACTAGAACTTTTATTAGATGTGATCTAATTCTTGAAAGATTTTTGTAATGGTTGTTACAGTATGACATCAAGTCGCCATGCTGGTCTTTTATGTAATTATGGATGATTATCCCTCTTCGACTTTTGCAAAAAACCATTTCCAATTTTTCTCAATGTGCTTGAAAGAACCGTTGACTTTGTTGATGGAAACTCAGCAAAGCAGGATCACAAGAGTCTTTACTTTTTTCTTTATTTTCTATCATCTTTTAGTTTCCTACAAAAATACTGTATACATCAACATGGACATCTTAAGCTTTAACTAGTAGCGCCATTATTGAGAGAGTCTGCAAGATTTCAATTTGTTATCAAAAACAGAGCAGTATAACTCTCCTTTGCTTCCATCACTTTCTATTATCAAGCATTTTCTTTCCCTCATTACAGCTGCACGAGTGTCATATCACCTACTTTAACTTACTCCTGAGTAAGAAATGTAAGAAAAAAAAATTGAAGAAACACAAGAAGTGAAACGATAGAATGAAATATGAACCTGTCTAGCCTCACCTGTTTCAGAATGATGTAAATGATTTTGATCCACATTCGGTCCCATTTAAAGAATGCAAGAATCAAAATATTTATCATGGAAGCAGGTGGAATTAATCCTGCATGAGTGAAACTCTTTTAACTTTCAAGCCTTTAGTTTCAGTTAAAAGAGTACCTACGATTTAAAAGACATCCCTGTTCTGACTTAACAGAAAATTGAAATATTAATAATTCCTTATATTTCTAAGTTGATAAATGAAATAAAAAAATACATATTTTTCTTATTCGTTGCTGACTCACTGTGAAACATGTCGGACGAGGCTCAATAAATGTGAGAGCAAGCGACTTTAGAAAAAAAAAATTACATCTTCAAAGTTCTCAAAGAATTGGAGCAATAGATAATAATTCAAGAAAGTATTTTTTCACGAAAACACCCTGCTTAGAGAAGTGTACTATTTTTTTTATTACGATTGCTTCTTTCTTGTTTCGTGTTTCAACAGCCACCATGAACAACTAAAAGGGCTATAAGCACTAGGGCGTCCCTAATTTCGAGTCACTTCTTGCAAGGAGTAGAGAGAACCAGCACTATGAGGCAAACTCACCGGTCATACTTCAACCGGAAGTAGAACCTAGAAACAATTCGGTTGGCTAATCATAAACCAAGACCTCTGCCCTCTCACCCACCGGGATGGAGAGTGCATCGTTTTTCGTGAATGGAATATTAGCGGCAATAACCATAGTAAGAGCTTCCTAGTCAACACCTGAACTGAAGAAAAAAACAGTTTTTTTTCTCACTCAGTCATCGATTTATTTTGCGAAACGTGCGTTTACATTTTCTTAATATGAGCTTATGAAAGCTTTACGGATTGCAATTATCAAAACTAGATCTGAACCGCAAAAAGAAGACAGTTTTTTTTTGCATTCAGTCACTAATTTATTTTGCGAAAAGTTCTTTTACATTTTCTCCGTGCGGGATGAGTCGGGCTGCGAAGCCGATGTGACAGTGGCTTCCTACGCCGAAGTGGCTAGGAAGGGGGCTAACAAGGCGAAAGGGCCTTCGCCCGCCCCGAGTGAGATTAAAAAGAAGAAGGGAAAGTCGGTAGACAGGAGACACGTGCTTTTAGTCTACCCGACAGTTGAGAGTGCGTCCTCAGAGGACACGAAGAAGACCCTAAAAACTGCAGTAAACCCAACTAAACTGCAGATAGGGGTCAAGAGCATTCGGAGCATCCGGAAAGGAGGGGTCGCGGTGGAATGTTCCCATCCCGGGGAGCTCGACCGCCTAGCCCAGGAGTTGAGAAGCAATCCTATGACCAAGGATTGCACATCCCCCACGGCCCCACGGAAGAGAAATCCCCGGTTGATAGTGTATGGGGTCGACGGGGATCTCTCAGGGAAAGAGTTCGAGCAGATGGTTTGTAGGCAGAACCCAGAGCTCGAGAACGGGTTCAAAGCCTGTTTTCCCATCAGGGGCAAGGGAGGTAGGGTCCACTGGGTGGCAGACGTGGAACCCAAGGCCTTCAAGCACCTGGTGAGGCGGAAGACACTGAACTTGGGTTGGTCAGTGCTCCGTCTAAAGGAATTTTTGAGGGAGGTCAGGTGCTTTCGGTGTAATGGCTTCGGCCATTTCCGAGGCAACTGCCCCGAGACAGATGCAAGGTGCGGCAATTGTGGTGATGTTGGGCACCAGCACCATCAGTGTGCCGCCGCACCGAACTGCAGCAACTGCACAGCTGCGAATGCCAAGTTCCGACTGAAGTTGGACGTCGCTCACTCCAGCTTCAGCAAGACATGTCCTAGTCTTGTTGGGGAACTTGAGCAAAGAAAGAGTCGGGTCAACTATGGTTGACAGATGGAAGTACCTTCGGAGGTACGTAACTCTCAATAATGAGTTTCTCGGTCTATTGACCGAGGTGTTTGATTTGACCCTGGCCCGGGGTCATCACCACAGCTCTGGCCCTAGAGCTGTGAACAATGTAAATATTTCCATGTGTGTGATTTTTGTTTAGTATCTAAGTATTGTGAGAGGGGTGCATGAGACCCTCATAGTGAAAATGTTTGTAATTGTGCTGAGTTTTGAAATAAAGGACAGTAGTCCCAAAAAACTCGCGTTGGCGGGCGATCTCCCGGCCACGAGATCAGATATTTTGAAAAAGTTGCATGCCTCAACTGCCCATAGCACGTCGCACACACGGGTTGTGACAGAGGGGTGTAAGGTACCGGTCCCCTGGGGGAAGCAGATCCCCACAGGTCTCTAGACCGAATCTGTCCGAGTAGAAGACCGTGGTTTCCGGTGACTGACAGGCTGGCTGTCGGAACGCCGTCAAGGGATACTATCTATCCCAAACTATTCGAGAGAGTTCCGCATTTCCCTGCGAAGTCAGCACTTTGACGGTGCAGGTAAAGTCATCAGCTAGTGTTACATTTTCTTAAAATAAGCGTCTGAAGGATTTACGGATTCCAATAATCAAAACTGAATCATTCACTAGAGTGCTCGCGATTTTTATCATCTGTATTGTAGGAGAAAAATGAGAAAACAACTTCCCGGAAATTTCCGTATTACCGACAGCGTATTATCCAAACTCATACTGCTAAAAAGAGCCTTCAAATTTATATTTGTGAACCACACAAATATAAAGAAAAACAATGAGTTTATCTGAGTATATGTAAAACTCCTATGATTTAAGAGTGATTTCAAATTAAAAAAAACATTTTCTGCGATGAGTTTTCAGAATTACATAATTTCCATTATTACACGTAATCACCAAATCACATTAATAATTAAGCGAAATAGTTGTCTTTCTGCCGTCGAATATCATTTAAAAAAAACTCGGTTACTTCAGAATTGATTTCGTTGGTATCTGAAAGCATCATCAAGAAAAGTCCTATATTTTACAACATGACTATAATATAATATAAATATGGAGATTAAAATTTAAAGGTGAAACCCGGGAAGGGCCAAGTACTGAAGAAGTGCGATATAATTTCCTTGTACAAAATGATGTTTAATTTTCATGAATTGCGCGGAAGTTCACACCAGTAGAAAAAATAAAATAAGGAAAACGTCAATGAGTGTGGAAATTCTGACTTTTTGAATTCCTCTCATGATGATCTTGAAATCCCAATGTGACGAGTGGTTTAGCTTCATTCCAGTGTCTCCACAATATGTTGAACATGATCTTAACTCATAAGATGATTGCTGAACCTCCATTTTTGGGTACTTCGCTCTCATGCTTTACCACGGAGCATACGAGTTCTTCATTACAGCACAACAGTTTCAGTCGAGAACACGAAAAATTCTAATAGCTTGGTGCAAAACAGCGTAAGAGAGACATGAAAATCAGTAATATTATTTCTTCGTGTGTGTGTGTGTAAACTCTATGTTGCTTACATTCTGGAAAAATACTTAAAATTATCATTGGCTGTACTTCCTTTTACATTTCTACCCCCTGTTTATTTATCTATTTATTTGGAATTAAACTACCCCCATAAGTATACCAAAGAAGTTACTAGCCCATAAACTCGGGCTGATTGCTCTAGGTAACGCACATGATTTACTTGGTCTTCCAACCGTAACTGAGAGCAGGACGAATTAGAAATTCCGTACTCTAGGCTACTTGAGTAACGGCAAAGCGTTAGTTACGTTGTCATGGAAGATCTCCGTGAGTGTAAAGGCATTTTATAGCGTTGCGTAACAATTTTCCTGTTGGACAAAGACAAGCATTCTGGCTGTCAACAAACCCTGTAAGGTGAAAATGGAGATCATCTGAGAAGATGTACAATCTAATGTGCCTTATTAGGTCATCATTAATTTTTTCTTGCAATTATTGATAGTAAAAGCCTTATTTTTCACAATCTGATGAAAACAGGGGATACGCGAGATGAACGGGCCTTGTAAAAAAATATCTTTCCCATCTTATTAGTGAGAAAGGTGTCACCACAGCTCTTATAGGGCATTTCCGTTTGCTTATCATTTTCCCATAGTGACTCGTACTTACCAATGTCATTGTCTTACTGACAGATATCCAATAGTCCTCAGTCACTATCGTTGGCAATCTCGAAAAATATTTAAATCATTTTAGAAAATCAAAAATTTTATCAGTACATTTTGACCTCCAAAACGCAGGCAAAACTCACTCTATATAGTTTGTTTATTTGGGTTTAATTTCGGGGTTTAACAAGTACTGTGAGTTAAGCAGTCTCTCGTCCCTAGTTTGGAGCAGCTGGTTCCAGGGAGGGGATAAAGCCAGTGCCGAAGTACTACAAAGCTCTAATGCTTCATTCGAAACTCGAAATTGGGCCCATCTGGGATGCATGTTCAGAAACCTGCGTTTAGACCACCACGTCATCGGCTCGGCTTATATACGTAGCTTTGAATGACTTAGTTTGGAAATAACAAACACTCGGTCCTGTACACTGAACCTTACGTTTATTTTCTGCTTCGACTCTGATGTGAATTTCCATGTTGCATCTATCACGACAAATATAAACAGAAATGAAGTAAGGAATATTCATTGTGAATCATATCTCTAGGCCTAGATTACAAAAATTATTGGTGTTTCCATGGTTTCTCAGTTAAAATGATCGCGCTGTAGCACGAAAAAAGTCTTATATTCAGTGTTATCTTGAGTATGACCCAAGTGAATTCATTTCTGGTGATTACTTTTAACTTTTGAACCAGCTGGAACGATTTAACTAGGGGTTAACAAAATGGCATGAAATCAGCTCGAAAAAATAACTTTGCTGTCTACGAAGTGGGTTAAACGCGGGTGAAACAAGTGAACCTGCTCACCAGAAAGCGTTCCTTTACCATTAACTTTGCTGTTCAAAGTGGTCATTCAGAGGACATATAATTCACACTGATTCTTCCTGAATGATTGCCTGCTAAACAGAGGTGCTAAAACAATGACGATTAACCTAAAAATGGAGAGCGATGTTTGAGTAACTTCTTTCTTCCCAGTGGAATGATGTTCGCGTCGGCGGAACTAATCGTTCGGCATCATGCCTTGGGTCGTGGAACAGAGAATAAAGGAGCACAAGCGAGGGCTTATCACCACTAACAGGGGTCTCATCGGAACTGCTGAAATGAGAGGCGTGTGGAAGGAATTGTATTGCTTTAGCTTTGGTAAAACCCCGAAGCCATATGAACATTATTGTTTGGGGAGCGAAGGAAATTTTGGGCACCATTCGTTTTACGTTCATCGGCCACTCAAACAGTTAAGACGAAACGAATTCCTTGCTCGTATTTGAGCAGCATTCCACGTAGGAAGGGAAACCAGAAAGTGTTCATCTATAAAACAAATGAACGAAGTGAATTCCATACTCGTATTCAAGCAGCATTCTACGCAGGAAGCGAAACCAATAGGTGTCCATCTACAAATGAACTTTCTTGAAATACCTGGCCGTGCACACTAATTCAAAACAAGATACGAGTTCGAAATTTCTCCTAATAGAAGACAGCGCATAGTGAATCGACCTTTTCGCTACAGTGACAGATCCATTGCAGTTTTTGTATTGGTGTTCCACCGCATTTGACCGTTTCATTGTAATAGGTTAACGAGTGTTCGAAGATTTATACATTTCGTGGTTTCATGTCAAGGTGCAAGTCACTTCTGAGAAAACACAGAAATTCCGCTTCTGTTAAATCCAATTCTGCAGTGCTCAGTTACGCCTGGGAGTATCACTACAATGCGTGACACACTGGATTTCACAAAGTTTGAATCTTTTGATGTCAGCTGTTTGCATTGCTTTTAAGCCAGTGTGGCTCACACAACAATAGTTTACAAAGGTTTCAGTCTTCTTGATCTAAACCTAAACAGAAGCATCAAAATATGATGAACATATTTTTTTACGAATTGAAAAGAATAATGCTGTGATACCTTCTTCGTCTCTTATGTTTGTTACTGCATTTTTCCTGTTGAATACCATTTCACATGAAATTTATTACCTCACACATATCAGAAGTATTGAGTTGTATTAAAAGTATTTCCGCAGTTTGGCGATGGATGTCGTTAGTAATGATGGGACGGTAATCACGATACTGTTACTTTGCCTCCTTCACTGAAAATCGCGGTCACCATTATTATCAGTGACAAAAAAGTAACAGTTCCAAATTCAGTGATAAGAATGTCACCGTTAACTGTATCTAAGAAATGATTGGGGTTCAAACTCAGTCTTATGTAACAGTTTCCGTTACTAGGTCACCATATCTAAACAATGTGTCGCCCTTTCTATTAAAACATCGCAGAGGTTACTACTGATGTGAGCTTTCTTTCATTCGCCCCTTTTTCCTAAGCTTAAGATAGTTTTCGTTTCGGAATTCACTGTGCGTTCGCTCGAACATAAAGAATTCAAAGCGAGCCGATTGTACCAGTGATTTTGTCACTGCTACAAGCGAGGCAGTGACTCGCTGTTCCGTTACTGCTCCGTCACTGCTGTCATAAACAGTGATTTTGTCACTTCTGTAAGTAAGACGGTAACTCTAAGTTCCGTCTTCTTTACAACTCCGTCACCGCTGTAGAGAACGGTGATTTCCGCACCTCTTAAAATCAGCGTTACTTCTGTGGAACTGTCATCGCTGTCACTGAGACAGGAAAGTCAATGTTAAGCCCACCCCTAGTCATTAGTGCCAATTTTGCGGGTTAATTTGCATTGCAGACACATAATATTATCATATTATGAAAGGTGAGATTCCTACACGTCTGTATGAAAGGAGTTTGGCGTGACCTCTTCAGTTTTATTCGTTTGAAGTCTGAAGTTCATTTTAACGTTTCGAAATTAATTTTGTGTTCATCTGACATTTGAAGTTTACAGCGTAAAATCCGTTTGCCGGTTGGCGTTTATCGCAGCCGAATCCTTCTGCTCCGGAGTCGAATTATTTCCCAATTAAGCTGCCGCGACGGATTTCGTTGCTGCAATTTGCCGTTTGGACATGTGCGTCGCCGCTGAGGTAGGTACGGCACATATATCTCCCTTGCGAAAGGGCTGGAACGGAATCGTAGGTTACGGTGTCAGCCGGAAACCACGCTTAAAGGAGAGCTCAATGTAGAAGAAGGAATTCTGGCTGATTCCAGGCAATATGTGGAACCAACATCACACAATTTTATGGAAGAACTTAACGGCCAGGAGATTCAATTTAGATCTAGGCCCCAATAAAACATGAAACCCAGTTACCAGTGGCAGAGATCGAACCCACATCCATCTGCTCCTAAGCCAAATGCTTTTTAAATTAAGCAACACAGACAAAGTTTATCCCTGCAACTTTGACGTCTTCACATGTGCATCATTTCTGAGATATTCCTTGAGGAAGGGTTTTAAAATGAGAGGTAATAACGTTCATTTTCATCATTAATGCTGTTTTTTTATAGTAAGGGAAACAAGAAAGATGACACCGAATTGTCGGTTGTAATAAGCACGTCTTTTGAATCCGTTCTAATGCAAATTAAATTTATCAAAGCTATTCAAAGTCAATGGAACCGGTATAGAAAACAATAGTATGTGACGGAAGAAAGAAGTTTTTCAATCGGGTTTTTACTCCCTCAGATATTGCTGTAAACGGAATCGTGAGCTTACGCCCTCTGGTTGCAGACTTGTGCCTTAAGGAAAACATGAATTTATATGAGAAACATTTCGCACCGGAAACGCTCTCCAACACCGAAATAATTTCTCAAGTCGGACTCTTAGAAACAGAGATGTCAACAAAAATAAGATCTGACTTTACGTCCATTGGTGGGAAAACCATGCATTATTTTAGGAAGAAAGTATTCTCAAAACGTTTTTCCATATGAGCGGTATCGGTCTAAGAAAAACTTTAGTCGAGTTTTCAGGAGCCCAGATTTTGCTACAAATACATCAGAAGCAGAAATTAACACTTATGCCCCTGGTGGCCAACCCATTCTTTACCAAAAATTAGAAGTTTTGTGAAAAATATTTTCCATCAGGTCTTGTATGCGATACAGGAAGAATTTTTCAAATCGAAGATTTAGAAGCTGAAATATTCGCAGAAAAAGGAATTTACCTTTGTGCCCCCTTACGGAAAGTCTACCCAAGTAGCACACTGACATTGGCCAACTGTTGGCCCAATGATATTTTTGCGTCAGCAGCGTTGGACGAAGGTTGCGTTGTTTATCGAAGATTGGCCAACGGTTTTTCCAATCACACATGACCAACCATTTATCAACAAATGACCACTTAACGGTTGTCCGATGGTTGTCCGATAGTTGTCCAACAACACATGATCACATTGGAAAACTGTTTGCAATAGTTTTCCAATGTGGGTCCAACCATTGAACCAGCACATATCCAATTGTTGGCCGCCTCGTCGCCTCGTTGCTGGGCCGACCGTTGAAAGCCCACGGTTGGTCCAACATAATATTGCTACCTGGGTATGATTTACTTGAAAATTTTGAATTATTAGAAAAAACATTTTGCATCGGAAACACTATCCAACAAAGAAGGAATTTTTCAAAACGGACTCCTAGGAGCAGAGATATTGACAAAAATAACATATACATCTACGTCCCCTGGCGTAGAAACCATGCATTATTTCAAGAAGAAAATGTTCCTAAAAGGTCTGTCGACATGAGTAGTATCGGTCAACAAACGACTTTCTTGCAATCGAGATTTTAGAGGCTCATATTTTGCTGCAAATACATCAGAAGCGGAAATTAAGACTTACGCCACCTGGTGGCCAACCATTTTACAAAAATTAGAAATTACGTGCAAAGGATTTCCCATCAGGAGCTGTATCCGGTGCAGAAATAATTTTTCAAATCGGAGATTTAGGAGCAGAGATATAGGAGGAAAAGCAATTTACCTTACGCCCCCTAGCGGAAAGTCTACAACTGGCTTGACAATTTTGAAATTATATGGAAAATATGTCACACTTGAAACACTATCCAACAAAGAAGGAATTTTTCAAATCGGACTCCTAAAAGTAGAGATATTGACAAAAATAAGATATATATCTACGCCCTCTGGGGTAGAAACCATGCATTATTTTAAGAAGAAAATGTTTCTAAAAGGTTTGTCGAAATCAGTAGTACCGGTTTACAAACGACGTTTTTTTCAATCGAGAATTTAGAAGCTCATTTTTTGCTTTAAATACATCAGGAGCGGAAATTAAGATTTACGCCCCATGGTGGCCAAACCATTTTTTACAAAAATTAGAAATTACGTGCAAATGATTTCCCATCAGGAGCTTTCCCCCTATATCTCTGCTTCCAAATCAGAGATTTAGAAGCAGAGAAATATGGGGAAAGCAATTTACCTCTACGACCCCTAGCGGAAAGTCTGTGACGTACTTGAACATTTTGAAATTATATGAAAAACATGTCACACTGAAAACCCTATCCAACAAAGAAAGAATTTTTCAAATCGGTCTCCTAGAAGTAGAGATATTGACAAAAATAGGATATACATTTACTCCACATGGCGGAGAAACTGTGGAATATTTTTAGAAGAAAATATTCCGAAAAGGTTTATCGATGTGAGTGGCATCAGTCCAAGAAATAATTTTTTCAATCGATATTTTAGAAGCTCAGATTTTATGGCAAATATATCAAAAGCAAGAATTAACCCTTACGCCCCCTGGTCGCCAAATTATTATTAACCAAAAATTTGAAATTATATGCAAAAGATATTTTCCATCAGGAGGTGTATCCGCTGAAGAAAAAAGGTTTCAAATCGGAGTTTTAGAAGAAGAGTTATCGGGGAAAATGTAATTTACTTTTACACCCCCTAGCGGAAAATCTATGCGTAATTTGAAAAAGTAACCATATTTAAAATACTCTTCGGCATAAATGGAATGGAAAGATAAAATATTTTTTTCAATCGGATGTTTAGAAGCCAATATGTGGAATAAAACGCATTTTTCAATTCGACATCATCTGCATTTACACTATTTTAGCGGCGAAATTGTACATCGTAAAAAAAAACGAAATAAAGGATCATCATTCGCATATTTCAAGCTTTTTATTGCAAAAAGAATTTTTCAAATCGGACTAATAGTTGCAGAAATATCGTGGTGACAAATGGACGAACGGACAAACCGGTAACATAAGCACGATTTTTTTTTACAAAAGACGTGCTAAGAACGCCGCGCAAACTCAGAAAACGGTATATGCTGTGTAAGGTGAGGATGTTATAAACGTTCGATTGTATCAGTATTGACCTCCAAAGGTTCGTCTTGGAGATTACTCACTCTCAGATGAATCACGCTCTGAAAGACCCGTTGGTGTTGTTCACGGCAAAATCAGGACATTAATCGAAAGCAACCCATACAAACGACCTCAGCAATTGCGCAGACACTGCAGACGTTCAGCCTCACTGGGGCATTGAATTTAGAATAATTTGAATATGTGAATCGCCTTATTGCTTGGCTATCGCACCATTTGAGGGAAGGAAAATGTCCTCAAAAACCTCTGCTTACGATTCACTGCTCGAACGGAATGAAACGATCTACACTGCTGGCCACCCAAAATGAAACACCAAGAACGACACGAGATAGTAAAGCCAGATTTACTGGACACATAACAACAGATACAAAGAGGAAACGATTGAGCTCACAGGCCCGTGCGACTTGCGGAACACGCAGACATCAATAGTTCGTGTGGCCCCCATGGTTGGCAATAACGCACGCTACACGCCGCAGCATCGAACGAAAGAGTCTTTGGATTTGGGCTTGGGGTATTACGGTCCAAGGTGCTTCGACACGTTGCCCCAGTTCATCAGGCGTAGCCGCGGGTGGTGCTTGCCGGGCCACTCAGTTGCCGATCAGCGACCAGACGTGTTCGATGGGCGACATATCGGGAGAACAGGCGGGCCACGGCAGCAGTGACACCTGGTGGGCCGTGAATAATTGTTGCCCGATGCGTGCCACGTGTGGGCGCGCATTGTCCTGTTGAAACGTGGCCGCTGGCTGGTCCTGCAGGTAAGGGAGGACTACAGGCTCCAAAACGTCGGAGATGTAGCGGTGGCTGTTGAGTGTACGGCGATGCGTACCAGAGTGGTGCGAGTGTCATATCCAGTTGCGCCCCAAACCATAACGCCAGGCGACAGACCGGTATGGCGATGCATAATGCAGGCGTCATACAATCTCTCGCTGCGGTGCTGCCACACGCGGATCCGACCATCGTGGTGTTGCAAGCAGAAGCGAGATTCGTCGGAGAAGCAATGTCGTGTCATTCCGTAGTCCAGGTGCGGTGTTCAACTGCCCACTGCAGCCGCACTCGCCGGTAGTTTAACGTCAAAAGTAATCGGAGCAATGGGCGCCGTGCGACAAGTCCCTAGTCATGTAGACGACGTCGAACGGTACGTGCTGACACAGGTTGTTGCGCAACACACCCTAATTCCTGCGCTAACGTTCGTTATGTGGCGTGCGATCCGTCAATGCCCGCCGCACAACATGCTGGTCCTCTCGTTCGGTGGTGTGCCGCGGCTGCGGCAATCGCTCACGTTGGTCCGTCCGTCCCTCCTGCACCCACCGAATCCATACTCGCCTCACTGTGGCTGGATGTCGTCCCACACGGGCGCCGATGTCTCGGTACGATAAACCGCTGTCGCGATAAGCCACTATTCGTCCTCTGTCGAACTCCGAAACGTGATGGAATGACTGCCGTATTCTGCGACGAGGCATCAGGAAGCTTCCCACGCACAGGTCCGGCAGCACAACACATTTCCACTACTTACACCTCGCCTTCTTTGCACCCTTCTTATAGTGCTTCTCGGTGGCGTGCCGGGCGCACATGATTTGCATATGCCCTGCAATGCTAATCGTTTGCATGTCCTCTCGCGGGCTACGCATGCTGCGAATTTCAGGCCAATCGGATGCTTCCTTCTTGGTGTTGCATTTTGGGTGGCCAGCAGTGTATTTCAAAAACTTGTGGTAACTGCCGATGGATTGTGTACAATAACGTGGATCGGGAGAGATCGTGGAGCAATCGAAATGAGCCTTCATTAACCAATACAAAGGCTGCTATGCATCCCAAGGAGTTAATTCTCTACGTGTGGTGCCACTGAAAGAAATTGTTGAATTGAGAGCTGCTGCGGAGCAACCAAAGTATCAATACTGGTAGGTACTTGCCCAACTAGGAAAGTCAGAGGCCGGTTTTTGCCCAAACGGAATAGGGACAAAATGACAAACGTCTAAAAATGGACAGCAGGGACCCTGTTGTCTTTCGCCAAGATAACGCCAGACCTCACGTCTCTTTGGTCACCATGAAAAAATTGTTGGATCCTGACAGAGATCTTCTAACTCACCCGGCCAATTCATCCAACCTTTCGCCTTCAGATTTCCATTTACTCCTGTCTCGCTCAACGGAAAGAACTTTGCTTCTTTGGAGAGCTGAAAAAACACCTTGATTAGTTTTTTCCCAAACACCTGCAAAGTACTATGAGCATGGAATTCTTTTTCTACTCGATAGATGGAGAGACATAACGGAAAATAATAGTTTCTACATTACTAAGAGTGTCTTTCATTTTTGGCTCTAAATGCAAAACAGACTTTCCACACAACATAATACTTTCTTGTTCCCACTGAACCGAATAAAAAGTAAAAAGCTGTTAAATCTTTGCATGGGCCATTATAGCAGGAGAGCCGGTGTGTTTTAACATCTGAAATGAAGCGTTTGAAACTCATTATTAAACTCCTATTGGGAACAAAAGTCACAATGATGCAAATCAGTGAAAATATAAGAGATATGGATTCGAATTAAACAAATACTGATCCATTATATTGCACGCAGGAGTTTCTGAACGTAATAAAAAAGCCCCAAGAACTATCGAACAAGTTAGTAAAATCATGCAATGCATCGATTATAATACGCTTTCCAACATACCAGAAATCATTACTCAAGTTATCACTCAAGTTCTGAGAATAATGGCTGTGGAATAAATCTCGGTCCTGTGCCCTGACCCTTGATCCCATATCGATGACATTCAACAGAATCGGTTCGGTATACCTCCGAAATAACATGATAAAGTTTTGTCACAATCGAAGCATTTTTACGTAAGTTATGATGCATAAGGGCTATGGAATAGATCCCGCTCATGTGTACTTTGACCCCATTTTGCCCATTTTCAATAAAATTCGTCCCCAGGCCAGCCCCTACAACATACTAACATTTCATCCAAATCCAAGCATTTTTACGTAAGTTATGACGCATCATGGCGACGGAAGTGATTCCGCTCCTATGTCCTGACCTTTGAACCCATTTCACCCATTTTCAATAGGGTTTGTGGCCAGGTGGTCCCCTACCACATACTAAAATTTCATCGAAATCGAACCTTTTTTACGTTAGTTATGACGCATATGAGCAGTGGAATGGATCCCGCTCCTATGTACTGACCTTTCACCCCATTTCGTTCACTTTAAATAAGGTTCCTTCCCAGGAGATACCCTACCAGAGAGTAAAATTTCATCGAAATCGAACGATTGTTACGCGAGTTATCGTGCGGACGTACATACGCACACAGTGCGTGACGTAATGGAGCAGATGGGAATCGCGACCATCTGCTCGCAAAAGTATGACTTCATAAAACTTTAATAGGATCCACACACAATGCGTGACATAATGAGACAGATGGCGTGACCGCGCGCCAACATTCTCAAACGCGAGATTGCGACGTCATAAGATTTCTAAGCATTGGAAACATTAATGGAACGACGCCATGAAACTAAAAACATTATAATTCGGGGTGGTTATTTAACCCACTAAACGAATTCCCCTAAAGTCGAGATCAAGCTAAATCGATTTTTAGTACCAGAAAACGGTAGGTTAACGACTTTCGTCAAAATTCTTAGAGCCGTTTTCAAAATAAAATGTACATACATACATACAAGAATTGCTACTTTAAGGTGGACGTCAAGTAATTTTGCTTCCTATACTTCCAATGGAAAATCTTCTGCACACATTTTCTTCGCAATTAATGCGTTTTTGATTGATTTTTTTATTGGAGGTTTAACGACCACCGTGAGCAACTCAAATGGGCTATAAGCAGTCGCCCGTCCCTATTTTAGGGTCACTGGTTCCAGGGAAGGGAGAGAGCCAGTGCCGTAAGACAAACACAACCTCCATGCCTCACCGGGATTCGAACCCGGACCCCTTCGGACGAATGATCAGAGGACAACGCCTTAGACCACTGCGCCACCGAGGCGGCCAATTAATGCGTTCCCAAGAATGAAAATTTGAACATCGATTAAAATAGCTTCATTTCATAACTTGGAATGCTTAATATTTTCTAAACCATAACGGTAATAATATTTTCTAAACCATAACCGTAATTATGCAATGCAACATTTATTTGTCCACTGACGTCACCAAAGTACAGGTCGCGCCATCTTTTTTCTGGTTTCAACACCGCCAAAGGAAACGTTATTGTTTTTTACTATAATTATGGTTATGTTTTAGAAAATGTTGAGTATTTCAAGTTATAGTATGAGGTTATTTTAATCGATGTTCAAATTTCCATCCTTGGGAACACACTAATTGTGAAGGAAATATGTACAAAAGGTTTTCCATTGGAAATATAGGAAGCAAAATTACTTGACGTCCACCTTAATAGTATGGGATAAGGGCGATGGAATGGATCCCGATCCTATGTCCTGTTCTTTGACTCCATCGGTCCCAATTTCAATAGGGTTCCTCTCCAGGTGGTCCCCTACCACATACTAAAATTTCATCGAAATCGAGCCATTTGTACGCACTTTATGACGCATAAGGGCAGTGGAATGCATCCCGCTCCTATGTCCTGACCTTTGAATCCACTTCCCCCATTTTCAATAGGGTTCGTCCCCAGGTGGTCCCCTACCACATACTAAAATTTCATTGAAATCGAACACTATTTACGCAAGTTATGACGCATAAGGGCAATTGAATAGATCCCGCTCCTATGTCCTGACCTTTGAATCCACTTCCCCCATTTTCAATAGGGTTTCGTTCCCAGGTGGTCCCCTACCACATACTAAAATTTCATTGAAATCGAACCATATTTACGCAAGTTATGACGCATAAGGGCAATTGAAAAGATCCAGCTCACATGTCGTGACCTTTGATCCCACTTCACCCATTTTCAATAGGGTTCGTCCCCTGGTGGTCCCCTACCACATACTAAAATTTCATCGAAATCGAACCATTTTTACGTGAGTTATCGTGCCGACAGACGGACGGCAAAAGCTGGAGCATATGCGCTTCTTCAACCTACGGTTGGAAAGCGTAAAAAACAATAGTATCCTCACTCATGAAAAAACTCTCCAAGCTTCCTCGATATTTCTCCTTAGTCACCCATTGCGTACAATAATTTTATTTTAGTTTTTTCTCACATTCTAATGTATGAGTTATATACTGAAGAGTAATTGAATTAGAGATACCTGTCTAGTAACGTGTAGCACCATCTTTCGCCCTGATGACGGCGACGATTCATCACGGCATGGACTCGATAAGACACCGGAAGCGTTGGGAAGCCATACGGATCCACGACCCCTGAACAAGCTCCCACAGTTCACGAAGATTTGATGGAGGAGTGTCATCTCTTTCGATGTCATCACAGATGTGCTCGATGGGATTGAGATCAGGTGACCTAGCTGGCCAAGGAAGCGAGGTCGCGTCGGTGGAGTGTTCATCCAACCATTCGGATACAATTCGGGAGCGATGGCACGGTGCATTGTCTTGTTGCAAGATATGGTCCCCACTGGGATATTGTAGACGCACAAACGGGAGCAAATGGTCGTCCAGGTTATCCCGATAACGTTGACCTGTGAGGGACAATGTCACACGTAGCTGAGGTCCCATTTCAGTCCACGTAAACAGTGCCAAGACGAGAATGCCACCCCAAATAGCTTGAAGAGTACCCTGCTGGCAAGAAGGATCCATCGCTTCATGTGGTTTGCGCCGTACTCGTATCCTGCCATCCGTATGTACCAACGTGAATCTAGACTCATCAGTCCAAACAAAATTTTTCCGCATGTCTAGGGTCCAGTGGAGGTGTTCTCGGGCCCATGCTAATCTTTGCACCCTGTGATGTGCGGTCAAACAGCGATACCCTCGTGGGACGTGGCTTCTGTATTCCATAGCGAGGAGATAATTCTGGATGTGTGACTGCTTACACGTTTTGGGACAGCAGCGTCAAATTGCCGAGTGATTTCTTGCACTGTGGCCCGTCTATCCGCTGTTACAATGCGAGCTAGCCGACGATGACCCCGCTCATCCACACGCTGTTTTCCACGGCAGTTGGCCCTTGCACGGATGGTTTTACCGGATTCGATGTACTCACGGTGCACCCGTGACACAGTGGGTCGTGAAAATCACAGTGCCTGCACGGTTTCCGAGATGGAGTGACCCATTCGTCGGGCCCTGACAATTTGCCCACGATCAAATGCGCTTAGATCCTTCGTCTTACCCATACTGCGTCCGACTCTTACTGATTTCCGTCGCTTCACTCCTTATATTGTCGGATCGCTGCATACGTCATGTCGTTTCCGTTTACAAGGCCGCCCACAGCGCCACATTTGCATAACGGCAGCTGTCTCTGTGAATATTGTTTACTGTGTACACTGAAGAGCAAATCAATTGCTCTTCAGTGTACACAGTAAACAATATTCGGCAAATTCAAATTATTCCTTTTTAGTGAACAAAACGATGTACATAATTCCTGTTTCTTCAATACAGTCTTACTGCACTTTTCTACAAAATTCTCTTTTCTGCGTGCTTTAACAGTGAGAGGATTTCTAACATAAAACGATGCCGGTCATTTTATGGTAGAAAGGAAGTTTCACCAAAGCATTTATTTTTCGAGTCACACGGCATCGTGTCAGTGGTAACAGAAGTGAAAAGCAAAGCCTTGCCTTCTGGGAAAATTAAATGGATTTTCCCCAGGAAGTCCTGAAAAGTAACACGGTAGGATCCTTTTTCTCTCTTTACCTGCCACTTGAGAGTTGCAAACCTTCGTCGATTATTTACAACTGTAGTGAATTGGGTCCATAAATGTTTAAGGCCACGTCACAAGAAAGACGTCGCATTAAGTCCAAACGCACCTGGCCTCAAACGACAAATAACTGTCGGGGATAAGTGCTCGATACAACTTCCACCTGCCTCTTATTTCCTTTGTCAGAAACTTCCAGTCAATCTGAGCTACCAAGTTAATTGCCGAAGGGGAACTAAAAAAATACATGGAAAATCAGGCAGACACGGACAGAAGTGAGATGCACTCGGAGACGAAAGGAAATGGAAAGAGAAGGCTTGCATTTCTGGTCGGATACATCACGATTCAAACAAGCCTAGGATTTTCTTCACTTCAGGGAATTGGTCAACCGATTTTTTTAGATCTCATGCTAATCTACATTCCAACCGAAGCCAGTGGAATTTTTAGCAAAGTAAATAATTTAATACTTTTTTTTTGAACTTTTACTCTCAACAATTTGGTCGAAAATTTGTTCCTTTTGAGAACTTAAGAAATCCGCAAGTTCCTAACGGATTTCATAAAAACCAAAAAATTATCAATTCAATCAATGCGCATTTAAAAAGCTATATTATGAGAAAGTTACGTATATGCTACTGATACGTAAATATAGACCTGAAGGATCAACAGTTTTGCTAATCAATGGTCAAAAGTTAAAAAATTGCCTCAATTATTAACAGATTGTTTCATGCCCATTGCCAGAGTTACAGTAATATTGAATATTTCCATAGCAAAAACAATGAGCAGCAAATCGTTCTGCAGTGGTTACAACTTACTTATAATGCAGTGGCAACTTGTCAAAAAAAAAAACTCATCTCAACATAAATAATACTCGTCCTTTTTACCTTTCTTAAACTGCTAGGCCTTGAAATCTGCGTTCATGCATCCATAACGTATGTAAATTTCAGCAACATAAAATATGTCATATTATATTATGTTGCACGACATTGTTTGAAGAAACACCAAGGGAAAATAACCATAGTGCAGCAAAAAATTACACAACAGCATTCAAATCCAGGCATCGTGCAGCAAATGAATTCGGCAAACATTATTTGAAGTGAATTCTGCTTCACAAAGGTGAAACTGTCGGTTTCTTGTGTGATATCTACAATTGTTGAGTCAGGTTGGCCCAATTTCTAATGAAACCTTCTTTTAATAGAGAAGCGATTTATGTTTCACAAGATTTATCCGTATCGTGAGGAAAACAAAATTATCACTGAATGCTGCTTTGATATTGTAGTAGATATTATCATTGTCGGAAGGAAAGATCGAAGAAATATCAACTGGCATCTTCGCACTAATGTCGGCCCCGTGGCCAAGTGGTCTAAATCGCTGGCCTCTGACCATTCGTCCGAGATGAGCACGGGCTTGAGCCCTGGATGAGGCATGATTGGTATAATTGTCTGTTGTTTCCGTCTTTTACCTAAAGCCAGTGGTCCTAAACTGGGGAGTGACTACTTATATCCTTAAGAGCTGCTGTTGTAATTGTCATTAAAATCCAAAATGACAGAAAATCATACTAAGCTGGTAATGGACAAAGAGTATTCGCTGTAAGCTATGATTACTTCAGGGAAAACCAAGACGGCATATGTGAAAATCCATGAAGATTCCTGTGCTTTGTTCACTTCCGTGATAAAACATGAACCACACTGCCAGGTAGGAAATTAAACGCACTTCTGAAGCCAAGTGCCGTAAATATATAATCTGCATCAAGATACGGTGTCAACACCAGTGGTTAATTTACATTTCATACTAGAATAAAATTTTGCCATGCTTTCGTCATAGTTTGTCAGATTTAAGCAAAGCATGGATGTTAAAATGTCTTTACATTTCCGAATCTCCATAAACGTTGCACTCTTTGTTCATCTGCAGTCCACAAAGAAAACGACTACAAAATTTTATCAGATGCTGATTTTACTTATGTCTGAAGTCAAAGCCAGGAAAAGATTTCATCTCCCTGGAATCGAGAATGCGACTGAAGCCTCACGCGAACTTAAATTTTGAATTCAAATCTGATTGCTACTGCTTGGTACTTTTCCTTATAAAATCCATATTCACTATGTAGACAAAAAGTATTCTGACACCTAGGTTTAGCTCCAGCAAGAGCATTTATTAGCTGAAATTAGAACACAATCGGCCCATCTGTGACTGTTGTGACTGCATCGATCCGTCTAAGCATGATTTCCACAAACCAGAATTTTCCCCAATTCTTCCTGCAAAGCTTCTGCCAGAGCTGCCGAGAGGAAGGTCTTACCCGCCGAGCTCGGATTGGGTGTTCTACCTCGTCCCACAGATGTCCTGTTTGATTTAGATCAAGACATTACACCGGCCAATCCAACAATTAGACGTCCTGCTCCTCAAGCTAGGTCTGGACAGACCTTGCAGCATGGTAAGACTATCGATCTTACTGAAACATGCAGAGATCTATTCGAAATACTACCTCTCGTAGATATTGAAGAATCATTCAGAATGTCCGTATACATGGCTGCCGTCATTCTGGAGAGAACCAAAACTAAAGAACCGAGTCCTTTCTAGCCGAAATAACCCCACTCCATCACAGATCCCCCTCCAAACTTTACTGTAGTCCGCTTGACAGTGTTCTTCAGGAAAATCCCACTCCCATATTCGTCCATATGAACGAAAGAGCGGTTCCATTATTCTTCATCCACACGACCCTCTGCCACTCTTCCATTGTGCAAGAAACGGTGAGTGAAACACCAGTTGTAGTTTTCCATATCCTGGAGTGACGTAGGGCTTGTGCGCTGCTGACCTAGCATGGAAAACATGAGCTATGATTACTTCAGGGAAAATCACAACTGGTGTTTCACTCACCGTTTCTGTAAATGTCTGTTGTCTCCGTCCCGTAATTGGCCAGTTGATCTTTCTTCGATCTTTCTTTCCGATTTTCAGTTCCCGACGGACTTTTCTCTTACACACAGCTACTATACTGACTAGTGCGACATCGCCGGCCAGGTCTGTGACAGAGGACGTGCAAGCCTGTTTCATATTTTCTTGCAAGCTTCTCTTGGGCCGATTACGCAGTTTCTGCAGCCTATTAGAACACGACTTCTCTGTAGTGGCACTATCTTCTTTCCATCGATAAAGAATATCAGTGACATTGGATTATTGGAATCCCAGAAAACAAGCAATGATGCACACTGATTGCTTGCTCAGGTTGAATCCAACCACAATGCCTCTTCCAAAGTCCGTCAGTTCAGCTCCGCGCAATACAGTCACTTTCAAAGCGGTCTGACAGGTGTGCCTGTGCCAACGCCCCCCCCCCCCTCCGTGATGTACAACATCAAACGCGCTTGGGCGCCTGGTTCTTCAAATAAACGTTTCTTTTCGTACTAGCTGTAAAGCCCGTTGAGATGAGAATACAACGGGTTCTATATATCACTTATTGCTATTCAAGCGTTTATTAACGACGGTGAAAAATACCTTTGTACACCATATTTTTTGTAAATTTCTTTTCGAAATCTGGAAGTAGTTTTCCTTGTTCTTGCCCATGGACTACTTTAACTGTGGCATCAAACCGTCGAACTCCTGACACTGCAACATAAAGGTATCCATGGCTAAACACTGGTTTCGGAAGATAGATACCTACTTTATTCAGTGTTTGACCTTGAGACGTACTAATGGTCATATCAAAGGCGAGTTTTACAGGATATTGTTGTCGTCTTAATGTCAATGGAAGGTCTATATCAGTAGGTGCGAGGTCAATTCGCGGAATAAAAACAGTTTTACCACATGCTGAGCCTGTGAGTACTTCTTCAATGATCAAATTGGGTTTTAATTCTTTAATTCTATCGCATAAATCAATGTCTTGTTCCAATGCATAAACCTCGTTGTGTATTGAGGTTTCTCAGGAGCATGATAATAGCTCCAATCTTCAACTTGAGTCTGCGAAGTGGCATTCCTGATGGAGTTTGCTCATTTAAAAACTCTATACGATAATACTGTTCATTATTTTTTTCGCCATCAGCATCAATTGAATCAGAGCTTAAGTATGTGCTTGCTGTCCCCTCTAAGAAATCATGTACATTCTCATTTGATTTGTCAACATCAGAGTTTTTGGGTCACAGAATGACTTTCTTTGCAAATGTTTTAAAATCAGAAATTTTCAAGTTCCCATGTGTGCAAATTCTTCCCAAAGATAGGATTTATATTTTTCAAACAATTCTTTTGCATTGAGTGGTGAAACAAAGATAAGAATGTATGTAAATAAATATCGTAGTTGTCGAGGCCTGCTGCAAACTGATGCTTCATCTAAGGTTTTCTCCCATATTTCATCATTCTTAATTAAACCATTCTGTAATGCAGCTTCTTGGAAGGTATCATATGGAATTCCATTGACTGTTCTTAAATCTGTAAAGCTTTTCGCTCCACACATAAAGTAGCAGTAGTCTCAAACAATATCTTTCTGGATCAGAGCCCAGGTTGATTGAATACCTTCTTCCAATCACATTATCTCCACCACGTTTTTGTTGAACCCATTGTCTTTCTTTTTTATTGAACACATAATGTCTTGGCATGTCGCTATATGAAATGGATTGTGCATCTTCATTGCCCTCATTTAGTTTGAATCATGCTGTCAGTATTGTATCTCTCTGAGCATTATGAACAACTGCATTTCGATCATTGTTTAAACGCTCCGGATTAAAGGTTATGTTCTGTTCTCCAGGAAGGTCAACAGGTAATCTAACTATTGTGTGAGATTGCTGATGCATATCATAACCAAGTATTCGCCACATTGCCTCAGCTGCGCTAACGTATCGGGAATCAACATGACTTTTTACTTCGTCGTATTTGGTGTTGTGCTCTGTTATATGCACATTTTCACAGTCATGACCTTAGTATACGTACTTGAAAAGGTATTTTACGCTTTTTACAGTAGCGTACACCTCGACATTAATGTGGCAATTGTAATTTAATAAAAGATATGGATTATAAGGGACAATCCAGCTGTTATCAATAATTTTACCACGTATAGTTGTGGTTGCGCCATTCTTTCTACGGCGATATAAAGGATACCCGCCTTTGTTAGCTACGGTTTCATTTTGGAAAGACTTCGGAAATTGCTTGGTACATTTGCCATTTTCCATACAGGGTGAATTGTGATTATTTCACCACACGGGCCATAAGCCATGTGTTTCGCAACAGTTGCATGTAAAACTGGTAAATACTCTTTATGTGGTAGTTCCGTCGACATAATTTGGTCAGTTTTCTCAGGCAATGTTGGTTTGTCCTCTTCTTTCAAAATCAAGAGCATATAAGCACGGGGAAGCCCTCTTTTTTGGAATTCGATTACATGAACTTTGGCCACCAGAACTCCAAAAATATGCCTTTTGGTTATATCATGCATTAATTCCTTCAACTTTAATTGCAACTAAATCTGGACGGTTTTCGGCAGATTGACCGTTCAACTTTTCAGTAATTTCTTCCTATTTCGGGTTGCAAGTCATAGTACGGAAAAGAACAAGTTTGACATACTTTCTTACTATCACCATTGCATTCTGATAGTTTTGCACCATATTTCGTGGACTACATTGAAATGAAGATGGCAAAATAAGAGCTTTTCGAGGAAGAAACTCATCATCTCCAGGATTCTGAATTTGGTCCATCAGACCTTTATACTTTTCGACACTTAACTGAAACTGATTTTGTCGTATGTAATTCAGTGTATAGCTTCAATTTTTACATACGCATCAACATTGTATAGCTGCGTAAGCTTTCCTTCGCTTAATAATGGATTAAATTCGTCACGGATCAAAAGACGATGTTGATAGTATTGCATTTGTGCAAACCTTGACCGTGGCTTTGTACATTGGTTAACAACACTTAGTAAAGACGTTGGTCTATGTTGTAATGGAATGTCAATGGACCATGTAACGTAACGTATCTCTGACGTCATTGGAGAATGATTTGGATCAGATGACGTCACACCAGCAGCTGTGTTCTTGTTGATATGACAACAAAACAAAGTGATATACGCGTGCACTGTGCGCGTGTAGGTCAAGACGTCACCTGCACAAAAAACACGAAAAGCTAATCGTGACGTCACAAACATTTGTTTCTTGGTTGTTGCTATGACGACTTAAAAAGTGATTCAGATCGTCGGCAACTTAGCCTTTTATACATAAGGATGTGTAGGTTTCCGATTACTTTTGTGTACATAGTGTACTCTTTCTACCTGTGATGCAGTTATCATTCAAAAGCAAGTTACCTTAATTAGGTTTTACAGAACAGTAGAACTGCTGAAAAGGAGAATTTTCGTCGCCCCGGTGGTGCAGTGGTCTAAGGCGCTAGCCTATGATCATTCGTCCGTAAAGGGTCCGGGTTCGAATCCCGGTGGTCAGGCATAGATGTTGTGTTTGTCTTACGGCACTGGCTCTCTCCCTTCCCTGGAACCAGTGACCCTAAATTAGGGACGGGCGACTGCTTATAGCCCATTGAGTTGCTCAGGGTGGTCGTTAAACCTCCAATCAAAAAAAAAAAAAAAAAAAAAAAAAAAAAGCAGAATTTTCAAAACTTTAGTAACTCCTTTGGGAAATCGAGAGTTCTGAATATGAATTGTTTCAAAGAACCTAGGCATCGGATATAAGTAACGTTAGAAAAGCAGAAGTACAGTTAGCATGACGATGGCAGCTTTAATGAGTTAGATTCTGGTATATTTACCAGGAAGTAATCGCTATCTACCTTTTACATGCACTCCGATCTTGCTAAACGCTACACAAGCTAGTGAAAGCGCAAGATCGCATTTGCAAAAATGTGAGGTACACAAAAATGAATGAAATGAAATATCAAATCAGTATCTTTTGCATTGGGTGTAATACCGACCTGTACAAGGGTTTCGAAGAACAGATAAAACACGAAAATTGTTTACCTCAGTAGAAACTTCTAAACTATGAAAAGCTGCATGAGTATGATAACCAGGGAGTATGAATTCAGCACAGAATCCATATAAAAATATCATTACTATCAATGTGTAAGAGAAATTCAGCCCTAAGATATTTTGTTAAAAAGAACAGCGGTGGAGATTGTCTGGATGCTATGACGAGATTTCGACGAAAGGATCACTTTTTGTTAAGAGTACAGCAAGAAACAGGAAGAAGAGAAATCAGCTAAAAATTGACGCCATCCTCAAGAAGCTGGTTGGATAGTTTCATTCCCATGGATGATGCTGAATATTTCCATCTGCGTTTTAAAAGATTATTTCTTCTCTCTTTCATCTCATGTTTGGAGCTTTATTAAAGCATCCGACTCTTCAGACATAAAGCCATACCACTTGCTCGCCCACTCATCTCCTTTAGAATGAGTTTCATTTATTAGGAAGCTGTTAGGAACAATTTAGACAACAAACCAACGTACAAAAATTATTGTTTCGAAACATTTTACTCACTTCTTAGTTTCGCTCACGAACACCTGCTTTGCTAATTTTCTTATGAATTGTGATCATCACCAACAGATCAAGTCACTTGCAATCTTTTCCATCAGCATGATTCTCTTCGGGAAAATGTGTACATGTACTCGGTGCTTGAATAATACCGCTAAACAACTTTTCCGACAATCACACATGTAAATATTTACCATATTTTGGGTCAATAAGTCGGTGTGGAGTATAGGTCGAATGGGTTAATTTTTTTAATTTCGTTTTCTTCATTCATCGATACGTAAATCGATTTTGAGTATAACAAATGCAGTTAGTCTTCCGAAATTCGGTAACTATATTTTTAATGTTTCAGTAAATATTAAAAGGGAGATAAATGAGGTAACTTCCGCATTTTGCTTCTAAGAAAAAAGTTGAATTTCGTTAAGTTTAGTTTTTCTTACGAACTCACTACCGTATTTCTTCTATCAGACCGACTATTGGGAAAATCCGCCACGCTAGAATGGATTAAAAAATAGAAAAAAAGACAAGGTAACACAAGTGTACCAGATCAGGGTGATGCTTGCGTCCCGAGTTATCGATCGGTGCTTTTTCTCACGGAGTCCGATTGAAATCAAAAAAGCAAAAAAGCATTTTATTTTAATCGAAAAAATGAAATTAATTAAGGTAAGCGTAATAAATGAAGGCAATATTTGATTTTAATTCAGTTGAAATGCACGATTGAGAGATTGGCAGAGCGAAAAAAATTATGCCTTCGCTAGCCGCTGCTCATCGCGGTTCTTAAAGCGTACGCTCCGCCGGCTGCTAACAAAATTGTCACTAGCCAGTCATCTGAGTATCAGAGACGTGCTTCAGATCTTTAATCATCGCGAGATACATGAGGTGCACCCGTTGCAGTTCTGGTAGCTTTCTAAAACCAGGGCTGAATGTCGCCCATGGGGTCTTGGAAGTGACGCGAAGAGATGCTATTGACATACAACAGCTGCTGCTCGAAATCAGCGACGGCGAGTTTAATTATGTTTCAGTCTAACGGAAGTATAAGTTGTAGCAGCTTTAAAACAAGTTCTTGGCGAACGGAATATTACATTTCTTACGCTTTCGGAAAGGTTTCGTATCAACGCAATTTTTCGTTTCGGGTGCTCAAATCTCGACCGAATTTACGAATTTAACGCGCAGTGGTGTGCGAACGTATTGCATCACCTGGAAAAACCATGATTTTTTAAGTTTAACTCTTTTTAACTAACTAATTTTCATAGTTATTTCACCATTTATATATCATATAAATGCGAAATTTCATGGAGATTTTAAAAAGGTCTTAGTTTTTCCTGTAGCTACTTCTGTTCTTAAGATATGATATGAAATATGGGTTTGACAAATACATTGAAATTCAAGTTAGCTGCGTATCAGTTGTTACAGCCAATCATATACATTATTTTACCTGATTTGCTGCTTCCAAATGCTATCCTAGTCCTACTCAAGCCTTGATAAGGGTTGACGCAAAGCTACTAGATCATTGTAGTGGTAGCTTCTTGTTGTTATTAGGGAATAATTTGTGTATTTTCTCAATAATGGTTAAAACTGCGGAATTGTCCACAGCGGACAGAGTGAAAATAGTTGTTCTGCATAAAGAGGGATATTCTTCAAGGTAAATCGCTGAAAGAGTAGGCTGTAATCAATCTACAGTTATTAGGCTACTGAAGAAAGTAAAGGACACTGGTTGCAGATCCACTACAACCAGGCACAACAGAGTGCTCAGAAACCTAAGCTTGACAGATAGGAGGCTCAATTCCCCCGAATTGCTTCAGAGATGATGTGAAGTGACTAATGTTACTGTTAGGAGGAGGGTGCTTCACTGTGACTTACGTGGCTGCAAAGGCAGGCAGCCGCCCTGGTGGCGCAGTGGTCTAAGCGATGGCCTCTGATCATTCGACCGAACGGGGCCCGGGTTCGAATCCCGGTGAGGCATGGATACTGTGTTTGCCTTACGGTACTGGCTCTCTCCCTTACCTGGAACCAGTGATCCTAAATTAGGGACGGGCGACTGCTTACAGCCCATTGAGTTGCTCACGGTGGTCGTTAAACCTCCAATCAAAAAAAAAAAAAAAAAAAAAAGGCAGGCACGTAAGCCACTGTTAACTGCAAATCAAAGACAGCGTAGAATTCAGTGGGGAAAATAGCATGTCGCATGGGCAACCAAGCAATGGGAAAATGTTATTTTCAGTGAAGAATCAAACTTTTTTCCGTAATGGGAATTAGAGCAGTGCCTATGTAAGACTATTCAAGCCTGAAGAATTCCATCCAAGTTGCTTTGTGACTATTGTCAAGCATCTGGTGGAGGTCAAGATTTGGAGCTGCATGTGTGCACATGGCGTTGGGAAACTCCGTAACATCGATGGTAAGGTAAATGCCCAGAAATACATCTGGATATTACAAAACAAGATGTTACCCTTATCTATAGAAGACTTTATGGCGGCAATTTTATTTTTCAAGATGACAATGCTCCCTTTTATCGTGCTAAAGTAATGAAAAAGTTGTTTCAAGAAAAAATGTTCAGCATCTTGATTGGCCACCACAGTCACCGGACTTAAACCCGATCGAAAATTTGTGGTTCAAAGTGTCGTATGAACTATCGAAAAAGAAGCCTACAATAAAATTTCAACTCACTGAAGATGTAATTCAAATGTGGAATCGTATTTTTCAACCCAATATTTTACAAAACCTTGTTCACAGTATGCCAGCAAGATGCAAAGCTGTGATTAACGCTAAAGGCTGGCCAACCAAATGTTCGGTACATTTATAATTTTGCTTCATTACAGCATATTTCTGTATTTAAATGTTATTTCATTCCTTATGAATTGCTGTAAACCGAAGTATTGAATAAATGATAATTTTCATAATAATTTTGACTTGATCATGATTTTTGTAATTTATCTTAAGAATAGAAGTAGCTCCGTTAAATTGCGCATCTAATGACATAGAAATGGTGAAATAACTATGAAAATTAGTTAATTAAACAAAGAGTTAAACTTAAAAATTCTTGTTTTTTTCAAGTGATGCAATACGATTACACAGCACTGTATATACAGTATACACTCGTATATATATTTTTTTCTCATCGAGAAATATCAATGACCAATCAATAGATAGTAGATGTAGCATGTAAGTCGAGGATATGACTTCTGAAAAAGAGTCTCGTCTTATGCCCCGAAAAATACGGTAATACAGAATGCGATTCAATATACTATTCTGCTCGTAAAAATAAGTCTAGCAAATTCTTCGGATTGCCTGATTTCAAACACCAATTTACTTATTAATTGCCTTTAGGACACTTTAAGAAACGTCTGAACTAGCAACCTGATGCCCGCAATGTAGTCCATTTTTCATTCAGAGACCCATTCGAGACCCAGCACTCATTGGTGCTGGTGGAATTGGTTCTGTGGGTTTTCGTTTAGTTATAGCTTCCTTCATCTCATGCAAAAATTTTGTGTCGAAAAAAATGAAAATGTTGTGATGCCAGGTGCTCTGATTGGAAAAGGTTGAAAACAAGGTACGAAGGAATCAGAGTTTTCGAAGGAGAATAATAGACTTGAGAGAGAGAGAGATTTCCTATCTGAGGTTGAGAGACCCGAACCCACAGCGCTCTGCGCCTTTTGTCAGGTGAAAGAGAAAAAGATAAGATATTTGGGAACAGATTTCCCTGATAGAACAGCATGAAAGAAAAGTACAGAAATATTAGAGCAAAAGGAGTATACGGTTTCCCGTTAAGTATTGAAGTTGTAAGCTACCCTACATACTTACCTGCAACAAATCAATCAGAGCAAGTCATCCCGCAGACAACGCCAGGCCGCAGGGAATCGGGGAAAGGACAGGGAAAAGGGGTGCCTAAAAAAAAAAAAAAAAAAAGAACTACACAAGAAAAATCCGACAGATAAATACCCAGTTTTCTCACAAAACCATGTGTTGCAAGGCACCCAAAACCACACATTTGTCGTTTGCTCAGTTCCCGTGTAGGAGTCGGTTTTTTTAAAACCATAGTACCTTGTTTCTGGGCATATATGTGGACTGTAATATTTCTTTTTGCAAAACAAGTTTTTTTTAACAAGATTTTTTCACATGTGTGAAGTATTTTTGCAAAACAGAGTACGGCCCTTAAAAGAGCCTTTTTTTTTTTTTTTTTTTAACAAGATTTCTTCACATGTGTGAAGTATTTTTGCAAAACAGAGTACGGCCCTTAAAAGAGCCTTTTTTTTTTTTTTAACAAAAATTCTTCTTATGTGAAGAATAAATACCCTCTGAACACTAGTCCCAATTATTGTTATTTTTTTTTTTTTTTTTGCTAAGGTAGCTGTGAATTGGGTTCATTTCTGGAACTTTATTCAACATAGCTTTTGGCCTTTTATAACTGTCAGTTGTTTATAACGAGGACCTTATATCCCAAGGTCATGGGTTTAACATGACTTCCAGACAAAAGGGGATGTTCGCCGAAAGCCAGCCACCTCCCAGGAACTTCCAACCCAACCCCAGGTCGCACTAGGCATCCCTATTTTACTTACAGAGTAATATGAGCACTCTTCTGGTTCATTTTTTTTCTGGATTTCTTTAGCGTAGGGACACGTGACTGTAAGCTTTGCTTAACAATCGATCGAAAACAAAAATATGAAGTAACAAGCAGGCCCTGATTACCGACTAGGCCCGTAAGGCACGGGCCTAGGGCCCCCAATTTTCATTGGACCCCAAAATCCCAGTATCCCCCCACCCCAAGCTTTTAATTTAATTTAATTTTTTTTTGTTATATTTTTTACTTTTTAGGTTTTTCGAGAATGTGTATCACGAAGTAAGGAACGACATATGCTGCAACTACAGAATATGCTGCAACTGACATGGAATTACCACACTACCATATGATTTTGAACTAACGTTCTCATCAGGTAGCCTACGTACCAACAAGTGGTTGCATCGACATACGTCGGTATGTTTATGAAGGGGGTTGGGGTAAAACGCTTGGGAAAACCACACACGGGATATAAAAACTTCTATGCTGGTGCCCACAATCCCTGTTTAAAAACAAAATAGGAATAGCGGGGTATATTGTTCAACACAACGATAGTCCATGTGAAATGCGTATACGTAGGTTTAGCAGAGAGAGAAATTTGAAAGGAGTAAACAAAAAAGACATCGGAAGGTGTAGTACCAAGCCCCCATCCATTCGTAGAAGTAGGATCGGAAGACGATCAAGTTCCAGCTTCAAAAATTCTTTAAAAAAAGGAACCAAGAACCGCCCCAACATAAGACCAACAGATATATTCATGGATGAAGCAGATAGTAATTGTGGACCAAAAAAAAAAAAAAAAAACAGGTAAGCGTGCGAAGTCGTCGTGTAACGGAACCTCAGGTAGAAGTGTAGGGTAATAATTAAATTTTCAGTAAAACAGACAGCAACATGAAGAACATTATATAATAACAAAAGTGTAGGCAGAAAACTGTCCTGAAAAAATATAGAGATGTACCATTGAGAATGGGATTATCATTTTGCTGTAGCGGCCCCACAACGCTTACTTTGCCTAGAGCCCTATAAAACCTTAAGCAGGCCCTGGTAACAAGTATAGCCTTCCATAAAAGAAAAAAAAAGATGGCTACCTTACTTTCAAAAAAATGTCAGTCTTCTTGTAAAGAAGTCGAAAATGAAACGTCCTATTTATTACTCCACGCCTGCTATTTATTACTTTAACAATTGCTTTGTCCGTTTGCATAACATTATCAATTCACCAGCAACACAGGATATCGATGAAAATGTTATGTAACAATTAGTCAATCATAAATTAGTCTCAAATAGGCTTGCTCATTTGGTGCTAAGTTCTGTCAAAACACTTTGTCACGGGAGTTTTTTCAAAGCTTGCCCTTGCCTAAATTTTAGTTATCCGATCCCTGTAAATATACTGATTAAGATGAATATCTAAGTGCGGCGGGTGAGTTAACCTTTAATGCTTTGAAAGTTGTTTTCTTTTCCCGTGAAAGCACCTCTCTTTTCTTAGTGCACGACATCACTGAAGCGTGTTTTAGAGCGCAGAGCGTGACACACGTAATGCTTCTCAAGTGACAAGTGTGCGTGCACTCAAGGGATACGCTCTTCAAAAAACTGTTGCTGCTTTCGTGACTTAATAACCGTGAGGCTCAAGCGAATAGCATGTCATACCCTGCTCAATAAGAGAGTGTCCGTTCAATTGGTTCTTACGTTGTCTTCGATCTTACTCGCGTCAAATACGCAGCAATATGTCCTCAGGCTTATGACAAATTGCACACAATATAGGAGAGTTCCATGAGGGAATTGATTGATTGCAAAGTTTCATTAAACAGTAAATCACACGCGAGAATAATTATAATGCCCTTTTCAGCATTTTCTCTGAAACTGAAAAGTGTTGATTATTCATATGGAAAACTCGGTGCTGGGTTTTATTCAGTACGTCAGAAATATTGTTTCGTTTTACAAAAATTTGAGATTTTACCTTATGACCTAAATTCAGTCCGTATTTTATGAGAAACGAAAAGTCTCATTCCGAAAATAATATCCTATTATTTAAAATTTATTTTCTCTAATGAAATTTTCTTTAACATATAAATCGCAGTAAAATCTTTAGGAATGCCTACCTAATAAAGTGTAGGGCAGCTTTTGGCCTTCAAAACAGTTCTGATGTGATGGCATCCGTCAATTGCCAAATGCTTGCTGGAGTAGGATTTCTGTTACAAATGGCTCTCTCAGTCTGCCAACAGATGTTCAATTGGGTTAAAATCTGGAGATTGTGGGGCCATACCTGTGTAAAAAGATACCACGATGTGCTGGTATTTTTATACACAGGTGTGTTCAGCCAAGCGGATGTAATGGCGTCCGTCATTTGCCGTTCGTTCGCTGTAGTAGGATCTTTATTACGAATGGCTCTGTCATTCTCATCTCAAAGATGCTCAGTTGGGTTACAATCTAGGTATTGTGGGGATATATCAGTGTAGAAAGATACCACGATGAGCTAGTATCTTTATGCAGCCAAGCAGATACGATGGCTTCCGCCAATGGCCGAAAGTTGGCTGGAGAAGAATCTCTGTTTCTCAACCTCATCCCACAGATGTTCAATTAAGTTAAAATCTGGAGATTGTGGGGTCCATTTTAGCCCTTTGAAATCACTGTTGTGCTCCTGGAACCACTGTGTGACGAACTGAGCCTTGTTTCATTTCGCATCGTCCTGCTGGAAGTAGCCCTTTCCATCAGAAAACATCATGCACATATACGGATGTGCTTAGTTTGCAGTGATCCATTACACTGACCTCTACCAGCTTGTACAATTAACTTTAGGCAGGTGGGAATCATCGATTCGTTTTATTGACGCCATATTGTAGTGCGCCCATCGGTATTTATGAATTGAAAGAGTGATTCATCGAGCCAGGAGACCTTTTCCTAGTTCTCAAGGGTCCACTACAGACAGAAAAATTTTCCGGTTTTTAATAGACACACGAAGGGGATGTCTGCTGTTATTGCACAATTCGAACCAATGCGCCGCTGGCTGTGTCTGCTGCAATTCTCCTCTGGATCAGCTGTTGTGCTGCGTGATTAGTCGATGTAATGCAAATAATTAATACTCATTCTAAAGCAACAGACACCCATTGGCTTCATCTATACCACGTGTATCCTGTTGTGGCTGTACTTCACTGGTTTCAAGTTTATCACATCTTCCAACTGCCGTTTCTGCTACATACCAGGGGATGCACATCATACTTACTCAACTTGCCAAATACTTCCTCCGTTGTTTACTTATGTTTTTGCACTACTTTCCAAGATCTGTACTAGCCGTCACACCCGCCATGAATATGCGAGTAATTACCTCCTACCATCCACCTGCACCACTCTTCATACGCCAACTATATTTGCCCATTTTTGTGTTCTTTTGTCGTTTACCTGACGACTAGACTGCAATACGATCCGCTCAACTGATGATGTTTTTTCGCAATCGACTAACGGCTAGACGCAAGCAGAATACCCTTAACCTTTGCATAAGAACTCAGTGCCAAAATTTCATAAAGACTGGGCTCCACTTGAACTGTGGTACGCCATCGGCTATCGTGTACGACTGAGCACCTAAATTCTAAAACGAACCCGAAATTCCCCATCCAATTTTAGTGCAAACTTTTCTGATCTTTCTTTTACCTTAACAATTTTTGATTTTTAGAACCTCCCTCCGTATTGGAGTAGCATATATCAAAGTACCCTGCTGTTCATGAAATACCCAAGTGTCAACAAAACTAAAATTGTAACCCCATCGAGATAATGTCTGAAAACTTCGAAGAACCCTTTTCGTTTGTTTTTTTTTCTTCATCTCACCTGTGAGATAATGTAAATATTCATCATGGATCGTCTTTATATATTGTTTTAATACGAGGGTTTTTCCAAAAATAATGCAAAAGTGGGCATAACGTTTTTATTAACTGACAGAGGTCATTCAAATTGCACATGTTGGTAGAGTAACTCTTTCTCTATACAAAGATACTGCTCAACATAGTCTCCATCCCAAGTGAAGCATTTCCGCCATCGTTGAACGCAACTCTAGAATCCTCTTTGAAACAATTCAGGCGTGCACTGTTGTACCCACTTCTTCACAGCAAACTTTCACCTCGTCTGTTTCATCAAATCCTTCTCCTCGGAGACTGCCCTTCATTGAACCGAACAGGTGGAAGTCGGAGGGGACAGATCTGGGATGTACAATGGATAGGGGACAATCGACCAGCCTAATTTTCTGATCGCCTAATTTGTAGCCAAAGATGCGTGTGGTCTCGCATTGTCATGATGAATGTGGATCATTTTCAGATTCTTGTTCGGTCTCTTCCTCCTTATGGGTTCTCTAAGCTTCTTGAGTGTCTCAATGCACCTCTCGCTGGTCACGGTACGGCCACATTCCAGAAATTCAAGAAGAATGACACACACCCCTGTCATCTCAAAAAACAGTCACCATGACTTTCTGTGCTGATCGCTGGCTCTAGATCTTTTTAGCCCTTGGTGAAGATGTGTGACGCCATTCCATGGATTGATTTTTCGTTTCCGGATCGTAGATAACCCCCACGTTTCATCCCCGTCACCAGATTGGAAAAAAATGTGTCTTCATTGGCTTCAAACGCTTCCAGCAGATCAAAGCAGACTTCCAGTCTTTCCTTCTTCAAATTGGGTGTCAACTGCCGAAGTACCCACTTTGCACATACTTTCTGATAGCCTAAGGCTTCCACCATCTTCTGTATGGCATTCTGACCACAGTCCAGTAGTGCAACAAGCTCACAGATTGCGACTAGTCTCTCCGCACGAATCAATTCATCCATTCGCTGACGATTCGTGTCAGTGGTCGCTGATGATGGTCTCTCAGTATTTGGTTTGTCTGTCTTCAATGATGGTTTCCGCTTCTTTAAACTTCTTCATCCATCTACAAGTTATGCCCACTTTTGCATTACTTTCGGTACAATCCTCGTACTTTTGCATTGTAGAATAAAGAGCATTTGAACTGGTCTGTTATCTAGTACAACCCTTTGCTGCCGATGTTGCGCTCCAACGGCGACCAGTCGTTTCCGGGCACAGGAAGACTGCTAACTGCTTGCTTTGTTGTTTGTGCAGCACTCATTGCAAACCCTCGATTCAGTTGTCCATGCATAGCCCAGAAAGTTTGTCGTCTTCGAAATGCTTAAACCTGCGCCCTTAGCTCTCTCTAGCATGTCTCTTTCAAATAAAGTCCCTAAAGTCACGAGTCTTTTCCACATAGCCGCTGTCTACGCTATATACGCATCTAAATTCTTTGCCATAATTGTGTACATAAGTGAGGGGTGGCGCATGTTTCATTGCTATTGGGTGTTCCTAATAATTTGGTACTTCAGTGTAGATGCATGGGGGATTTTTTATTCTTTCCCATTATTTTCTGGCTCAAATTATTTTCCAGCTTCTATGTGTACCATTCCAGTACCACTCTGTACTGGAATATAGATCTGTTTTAAATTGTGTTTTTGAGATCTCTGAATTTCAGGCTAAAACTTCAGTTATCTATTTGTGAACAGTTCTTGTACGATGAGTATCTGTACATAGCTACCATATGTTACGGGCCAGAAAATCGGGAATGCGCTATCGATTTTTGAGAAGTGTAGAAATCAGTGAAATAAATGGGAAATCCTAAGAGTTTGGAACGCGGATGGCTAAAAAATAATTCCAACGGTTAACAACCTTAGTACACTGCTTTGCCATGTTGATTTCTTTCTTGTTGTGATTGGATAAGCTTCAGCTGTGTCGGAGTTGTTGTTTTTTTGTTTCTTTTTTAGGTCGGGCTTTTTTATATTCTAGATTAGCGCCGACAGTAGAGTTGGTGGCTTTGTGACCACCTGTTACAGTAGCAACGACCTGCCTAAGTGGGTTAATTCCACTTACGCAGGTCGCTGGTACAACTAATAAGTTCCATACTTTTACGATTGGCCAGTTAAGCTCAGGTTCGAGTCTGTCGTTAATTCTGTGGTTCTGGCTTGTAACTCCTTTTGCGCCCTGTATATTATAAACCATTCCAAATATACTACTCTTTCCAAAAATGTTATGCACTCAGAACAGCTCTAAAAACATTTTGCGTGTATGACACATATTTTAACTTAACCTTCATTCTACAGTTTTTATTTCCCTATGTAAATTTTGAGTTCGTTTTCTTTTAACGTTTCAGTCTTAACGTTATATTTTCTTACTGACTGAATGTTATGTGGCAACAGTCTTGAGGTAAAGGGTGAATAACGTATGCATGGTTGATAAGCAAAACATTGTATATACACTGCTGGCCACCCAAAATGCAAAACCAAGAAGGACACGAGATAGCAAAGCCAGATTTACTGGACATATAACAACATATACAAAGATGAAACGATTGAGCTTACAGGCCCACGCGACTTGCGGAACACGCAGACATCAATACTTCGTGTAGCCCCCATGGCTAGCAATAAAGGCCGCTACACGCCGCGGCATCGAACGAAAGAGGCTTTGGATGTGGGCTTCGGTTATGTCGGTCTAGGCTGCTTCCACACATTGCCACATTTCATCAGGCGTAGCCGCGGGTGGTGCTTGCCAGGCCACTCGGTTGCTGATCAGCGACCAGACGTGTTCGATGGGCGACATATCGGGAGAACAGGCGGGCCACGGCAGCAGTGACACTTGGTAGGCTTGAAGAATTGTTGCATGATGCGTGCCACGTGCGGGCGTGCATTGTCCTGTTGAAACGTGGCCGCTGGCAGGTCCTGCAGGTAAGAGAGGACAACGGGCTCCAAATTGTAGGAGATGTAGCGGTGGCTGTTGAGTGTACCGGCGATGCGTACCAGAAGGGTGCGGGTGTCATATATTCAATTGCGCCCCAAACCATAACGCCAGGTGACGGACCGGTATGGCGATGCATAATGCAGGCGTCGTACGGTCTCTCGCCGCGGTTGCGCCACACGCGGATCCGACCATCGTGGTGTTGCAGGCAGAAGCGGGATTCGTCGGTGAAGACAATGTCGTGCCATTCCGTAGTCCAGGTGCGGCGTTCAACGGCCCACTGCCGCCGCAGTCGCTGGTGGTGTAACGTCAATGGTAATCGGAGCAATGGGCGCCGTGCGACAAGTCCCCGCTCCTGCAGACGACGTCGAACGGTACGTGCTGACACAGGTTGTTTCGCAACACACTCTAATTCCTGCGCTAACGTTCGTGATGTGACGGTGCGAGCCGTCAATGCCCGCCACACACCATGCCGGTCCTCTCGTTAGGTGGTGTGCCGCGCCTGAGGCAATCACTCACGTCGGTCCGCCCGTCCCTCCTGCACCCACCGAATCCATACTCGCCTCACTGTGGCTGGATGTCGTCCCACACGGGCGCTGATTTCTCGGTACGATAAACCGCTGTCGCGATAAGCCACTATTCGTCCTCTGTCGAACTCCGAACCGTGCTGGAATGACTGCCGTATTCTGCGACGAGGCATCAGGAAGCTTCCCACGCACAGGTCCGGCATCACAACACACTTCCACTACTTACACCCCGCCTTCTGTGCACCCTTCTTATAGTGCTTCTCGGCGGCGTGCCGGGCGCACATGATTTGCATATGCCCAGCAATGCTAATAGTTTGCATGTCGTCTCGCGGGGGACGCATGCTGCGAATTTCAGGCCAATCGGATGCTTCCTTCTTGGTGTTGAATTTTGGGTGGCCAGCAGTGTAATATGGAGAGCGAGCAATCAAGAAGAGAGTAGATTAGTTCATGTTAGCATTTGTATGTTCCGGCTTCTCGACTAAGAGTTATACAAATTAGCTTTAGTGTTTTCTTCTACGAAGTTCTCGTGATTGGAGTACTGTCGTGATTAGTAAATCTTGCGCTGATAACGAGATTGGATGAGTAAAAGAGTACTGTTATTATAAGTGACTATTTCTTGAAGTTTTCTTGAATGACTTCTGTGTTGTTAAGGTATCCAAGACAAAATCTCACATAAATTGAACTAGGACAGGGGTGGAGAACATGCTGCCTTCTAGGCCATTAAGTGCGGCCTTTTGAGTGAATCAAAAGTTTGTAGAACAAATCCTTTTACTTTTATTAATAAGTTTTTGTTCGTCTTTTATTATTTTTATTTTTATTTTAAAATGACCGTATTTAAAATACCAAAGAAAAAGAAGGTTCAACGAAATAATGCCCCCCCCCCGACTGACGGCTACACTTAAAACATTGGTAAGTCATAAGGGCTATTTTGGCACGTGCTACGCTCATGATTTCGTTCTACGGCTCCTAAAGAAATACAGATGAAATTGATTGAGCTCTTAGAAGATGACACTTCAAAGTCCTTATTTGAAGCTAAGGAATACCTAGTTGAAATATGGAAAAATGCAATAGAATACCCACGCCTTTGGCAACATGCACGAACAAAGCTTTCTTGCTTTTCAATCATTTATTGCTGAGAATCTACATTCTCCTACCTAACCCAAATCAAAGCACCCTTAAGGTCACACATGACTGATACCCATCTAGAGGATGAGTTAAAAGTGCGGACCTCCATGTTGCAACCAAATATTGAAATGCTTTCCTCGAAATAAAGGCAGTCACAACAAAGTCATTAAAAGGTTAGTTAACTTTAGAATTAACATTTTTGAAGTTAGTTATTACATAACAAGATTATTACAAAATAATGTACATTTCGAGGTATATAGCCTTGATAGATTACAGCTAACTTCATGCGGCCTTCCGATATGAAAAGTTTCCACACCTCTGAACTAGGAAAACAAACTTAACGTAGTGTTCGTTAGGTTGGATCGACATTTATAAATATACGTTTAAACTTAGGAATATTAGACGTAAAAAACGAGAAACCCACATATTTCTTGGTGGCCATGCCATTTTTTACAACCGTATCGCATTCCGACCACACGTACAAAATACGATAGCCTTATCGCTTTCTGATCGTATGTATAAGATACGATAAACTTATCGCTCTCTGACCACACGAGCAAGATACGATAACCGTAAGACTCTCGAGTTGTTTACAACAGTGATTTTTTTCATTCCAACCCATGCGGATCGCCATGTATATATCTTATAACAGCGGCAGCAATTTGAGCTGTATGCATTTCAAAATTTGTCTTTCCAGTGGTTGCTATTCAAAACACACTTCATTTGATGTTTTTCAACACGGATTTTATAAACAGAACAATATTAATATAATTTAAAATACATTGAAAAATAGAAACCTGGGACCTATTTCGGCCGCCCCGGTGGCGCAGTGGTCTAAGCGACGGCTTGTGATAATTTGTCCGAGATGGGTCCGTGTTCGAATCCCGGTGAGGCATGGATGTTGTGTTTGTCTTACAGTGCTGGCTCCCTCCCTTAGCTGGAGTCAGCGGCCCTAAATTTTAGCCGCCCCGGTGGCGCAGTGGTTTAGCGATGGCTTCTGATCATTCGTCCGAGATGGATCCGTGTTCCAATCCCGGTGAGGCATGGATGTTGTGTTTGTCTTACGGAGCTGGCTCCCTGCCTTACCTGGAGTCAGCGGGCCTAAATTTCGGCCTCCCCGGTGGCGCAGTGATCTAAGCGATGGCTTTTGATCATTCGTCCGAGATGTGCCCGGGTTCGAATCCCGATGAAGCATGGATGTTGTGCTTGTCTCTCTCCTTACCTGGAATCAGCGGCTCTAAATTAGGGACGAGCGACTGCTTATAGACCACTGAGTTCCTGACGGTGGTCGTTAAATCCATTTTTTTTAAATAACCTATTTCGATTTCTCTTTACAATAATTACTGTTGCCCCGAGTAATAGATTCCAGATGATGATGTTTGAACAAAAAATGGATATGCTTTCCATACGGAAGGGGACTTTTCTAATCCACGTATGCATGCAAGAATCATTTATTTGTCCTGAGTTAAATGTGTTTGAAATCACATCTGTACCGACATCTTGTATTGCCCACACCAAGAATGTAAGAATGTGTCAGTAAAACAAGATGAATTTCTCATTGGATTTTCACCATCAATGAGATTTTAATCAAAAGCTGCATAACGGCAACTTAAAGCGCTGTACCGCAGAACCAGAAAGTAGAAATGTAATTTCTTCTGGAGGTCTCATTCCCGTATGAAAATAAAAATTCAGAAATTACGGTAAGCACGTGAAGCTCATTGGTAACGAAGGGAGTGAACGAAATTTCGCAAAGTCTTCAAATGCGATTCGACGCATTTTCTGCTTTTTCCGCATTCATTTTGGCGTATTTGCTTAATGTTTTCACTTCGGTAAACCTCACTCCGTTTTCCAATGAACGGAATGGAAATTAGGAGAGCAATGTGAATATATATGTACAATCTTTATATGAAAGAGTGTTATCATAAATGCCCGTTCTCATCCTCATGGGAAATTGTACAATAATATTAATTGCACATTATGACTTCTGCTTCCAGGAAAATATCAGGCCCGTAAAGTTGCTATAGAGATAGAAAATTAATTAGCGAGCAGAAATAGAACTCCACTAAATAAAAAAGCCAAAGGATGAACTGTACTTTGTATAAATGCCGTTAAAACAAATCTGAAATAGTATAATTTCAAATAAGTGCTTCAAAATTCATTTAGCATTCCAAAACACATCAACCTAAGAGATAATATTATGTCATATTTATGTTTTAAACCCAGTATAATTCCTGTTTTCGTCATATAAAAGTACAGTTTTTGATTGTCAATTGAATGAATCCACTTTATTATTCTCGTAAGAAATTCCATTCCTTTCTCACGAAAACTGAGAAAGTATTGCTCCGCTTTCCAAAAGTAAATTAGACATTTTCACTTTCTGTGAGTTCAGGATTGATTACACTTCCTCCTGGCACTCTTTGCTTTGTAACAAATATTGATACAAAAAATTAGAATCGATAATTTATCCTAACAAAGTCATCTGATTATTTTCAAGGAACTTAAGACAGTTCCTCTTTTCTCGTTCATTGATGACGAAAGCCTGTTATCAACCTAGTACTTTTTTCTTTTTTTCTGTTTTTTGTCTCTCCCCGGACACACAATTTCATAAGAATTATTTTACGAGTCCAATATGGCTAACGATTTGAGAAAGTAAGGGTTGAGGTGATTGCTGATTTCGGCATTTATTTCTTGGAGGATTAAATAATATCGTGGCCATGAATTGTCCAACAACACAACCAGCAGAGGGTTAACTGCAAATGTAACATTTGTCTAAGTACTCTGCAGTGAGTCGAATGTAGGGTAACTAAATGTAATGTATTGCCAACAATGACTGCATGGTTATCTTGGTGAATTCCTGAAAACATATGCTCGCCAAATACTGTATTACAAGACATATAAATTCTTCGGAATCAGTTAATTGTGAATTCAATCGTGTAACTTTGAAAGCCTAAAATAATGCTGTGCTACTACATGCCTTCTTCAAAGCTCAGCTGAAGGCACACTTGAAGAGCAACTGAACTTTTCGCTCAAGGATAATTAGAATTCAATGACACCAAAGGCTGATTACAATTTAAGAAAGCCACATACATGTTGTGAGTGAAAAATCAGATCAGAAAGAATTATCGGTTTTCTTCTTGAACGCAGGCCGTTGGGCATTACATATTAGAGAATTGGCAAAGCAATTAGTTTTGTACTGTATCAATTTCATCTAAGAACAAGACGTGCAACTAATCGATTGGGAGAAAATAAAAGCTAAAATGACAGAGACACACTCAGAGAAAAATAGAAAGAAAAAATGAGACAGTTACACCCAGCAAAGGGAAATCAAGTGAGCGGTAAGGCAAACTTGGCCTGTACACAAAGTAAGATGAAAAGAAAAAGCAGGACAGGAAAGGTAAACATGTAAACTCATGAGAAAACCAAGACAGATATTCCAACTGTTTCAAAAATAAGAAGTTGAATAAATGTAGCAGTAAAAAAACTTTCAGACCCAGTTTCTATGCCCGTCTTTGAAAGCGAACTAGTGGCTACTCACCTATTTCTTCTATTCCAACTGATTATGACATTCAAGTGTTACGCAACAGCGGAAAAAAGCTTTGAATTCGCTGAATGTCTTCACTGAATGTCTCGTTAAAATAGCTGAATGTCTTCGCTGAATATCTCATTAACATAAGGAAATATCAATGTCTCGTTAACACAAGGAAATATCATGAGAATCCTGCTGGTTCTCCTGATTCTCCAGCGGAGATTCTGCAGCACGAACAAAGGCCATGGCACGCACATTTGCGAGGCTTCAAGGGTGTAATTCCGTATTGCCTTAGAAGTGAATCTAAATGGTAGCACGAATGATCTGGGGGAATTACCCTCACTTCTTCAATGTAGAATACATGATTTGGCGAGTCTGATACGATTCATCCTACGACAACTTCTCCAATGTCGATTCGTTCAATGGACAATTGATCCAAAGGTGCAATTCATCCAGTGGTACAATTGGTTCAATGCCGATGCGTCCAGTGGTACGATTGGTTCAATACTAATTCGTCTAATGGCACTACGGGTGCAATGCCGATTCGTCTAACGGTGCCATTGGTCCAATGCCTTTTTATCCAATGGTATGACTGATTCAAATCCCATTGGTCCAGTGGTACGATTAGTCCAATACTGATTTGTCCGAAGGGCTCCTCTTTCGAAAAGAAACTTGTCCGTTTGGATGCGATTTCGCTGGCATATGAAAATATCAGTAGTCCAAAGAGTGTAAAATAATATTACACTTCATACGTAATATTGTGGTTACAGATTTTTTTTCGGATTCGGTTTTTCTTGTTTTCTTTACAAGAAGAAAATTTGCTGATGCTGTCCTGGCTGTCGTGATTTTGTTCGAACCGTTCAATCAGCATCGATGGTTCTTTTTGCATTAACTAATGGAAAAGACAAGTTTTTCATTTCCGTTTGCCTGTGGATGCGGTATCTTTGGAACTTATGAAAACATGTTTTTTATAACTCTTTGTAGAGAATGGAGGAAAGAAGTCTTCCTTTTTTCTTTTTTATTTAGATCCATATCTGGAATTCCTGAGCTCCGGCAATAAAGGAATGGGAGGTTTCCAAAAAAAATAGCTGTTTCATCTTCAGTTTGGATAACTCATAGTAACATACTTCCGAAACGGAGGAGGATCTATTTCATTCCCAGCGGAGGCAAGAATTTTGCTCTTTCTCTCCGTGCTCCTTTCTGTCTCCTCTTCCTTTCGTTGTTATTATTATAAAGGCTTGGTTTTCATTTCCCATACGGTTTTTTTAAGTTTATTACAATGAGAATATTTCATCATAATGCAAATAAAAATTTTTAACAAAAAGATGCTTAGGGTACAGTTATTTAACCTCAGTTTTCATCACCTCTCCATATTTGTCCTTGATATTTGATGTGGAAGGCCTGATGCATACGAAAAGGATCGCTGAAAGAAATGAATGAAAAACGGAGAATTATAAATCATCAGATGAAATCACCCAGGTAGCATAGCCTTGAAACTTAAAGTAGGCACAACACTGAGCCACCATCTTTTAGGAATAGAAAACGGTGACTCAGTGTTGGGTCTACGTTAAATTGCAAGGCCGTGCTACCTGGATAGCGACTATTAGTGAGAACGGCGAAAGCTCCCAGTATCAGCGAAAGCACTTTTTTATTATAATACAACTTTGATGAAATGGAAAACACAAAGAGTATCTGAAGTACAAATACGCTTGCTGTATTTATAGGGTGTGAGCATTAGTTCTACCTATTTTTGTAGACTATAAAGAAAGAAGTAGAACACAGCAAATAACGTCACATAATTGCCATCATTCTGTATGACCTCTTGCCATCTGTCTATGAGTAGGTGGATCCCACGTCGGAAAAACTCCTGTGTTTTAGAGTCAATAAAGTCATGTAATGCCGTTTTCACATAGTCCACATTATCAAAGGTTTGGAGAGCGAAGGAGCTCTGTAACGATCGAAAACAGTAGTAGTCCGTATGTGCCAGGTCAAGGGAATACGCCGGGTGAAGTAACACTTCCCAACCAAAGTCCAGTAATTTTTGCCGAGTGATTAAAGCAGCATGAGGCCTGACGTCATCATGATGAAGGATCACGCCTTAGCGATTGACGAGTGCTGGCCGCTTCGATGTCAGTTGTTCTCGCAATCTGCCCAACTGTTGGCAGTAGAGGTTAGCATTTATCGTTCGGCTAGGTGCCAACACCATTCAGTGGATTATTTCCTGAACATCCCACCAAACACTCAACAAAACCTTTCTGGGATGCAGTCCTCCTTTTGAGGTCGATGGAGCATGCCTTGGCACACAGCATGTCGACGCTTTACATTACGGTACTGTACCCATTTCTCATCACCCGTTACAATTCCTCCCCAAAACGGTTTATTTCTGTGATGAAAAAGCAAAGAAGCACAGATACGGATTCACTCCTCTACTTGCTTTACAGAAAAGTGGTGAGGAACCCTGTTACTGAATTTGGTGATGACCCAAGCGCATGCATCCGTCTTTCGACTGTTGTTTTGTGTACCAACAAAGTTTTCTCTAATTCCTGAACGGTTGGATATGTGTCATTTGTTATGGATTGATCCACATCCTCGTCATAAACCCTGGATGGACGTCTAGGAGGTGGTGATCTTCGCAGCTTCTGTCTCTGTCCCGGAATTTCCGAAACCAACGGCGACATGTGGTATCATCAACTGCATCTTCCCCATACACTTGCCAGATATTGCGGCAAGACGCGGCTGCAGTATTGCTTTTATCGAACTCGTACAGCAAACAATGTTTAATGTGCTAATTATCTCATGCCATGTTACACCGTTCGTGATTTACGTAACGAATGACTAACTCGGACAAACTTAGTGCCTCTGTATACTCTACTGCTCCACGCTTTATTGGCCGAAATTTCGGTATCGCAGCATCATCTGTGACGTAACTACTTCGATTCGATCGCAATTTGCATCTATTACAAAAACGGGTGGAATTTTGTACACACCCAATATATACTACTTCATTTGTTTATGGTAAAATCTTCTTAATATAAAATATCATAAATTTCACGAAATGTATATTTTTCACACACTGATAATTGAATTGCTCACTTATAAAGTTAATTACAAGGTGTTGCACTTCAAATCTTGAATATTTACTAAATTAATTTATGTACAGTAAAACTCAAAATCTGGTTAAAACATACACTGAAGTGCCAGAAAAACTGATACAGACGAGCTTATGCAAAATACATAGCAACGTCACTTATGCACGTACCCGGTTGCGTCCGCCAGTGCGTATATTAAGCGATATATATCCTTGCCAGCTGTCAGAGCTGTTTTCGACAAGAGAATGACAAGTAATAACGATTTAAACGATTTTCAACGCGGTGTCATAGTTAGCGCTCGTGAGATGGGCCACAGCATTTCGGAAGTAGAAACGAAGTTCGGATTTACACGGACGATCATTGCAAGGATGTACCGTGATTACAATAATTCCGGCAAAACCTCCAATGTATGATACCAGTGTGGCCGTAAAAAGATATTGGGTGAACGTGACCATCTTCGGCTGTCAAGAATCGTTTCACGCGATAGGCGTGCAACACTCTCGCAGATATCATCGGAATTCAATGCTGGTGCCTCAAGAAGCATCAGCATCCGGACTTTGCAACGTACCCTGCACGATATGGGCTTTGGGAGCCGACGCCCAACTCGAGTCCCCTTGATGGGTGCACGACACAGAGCTATGCGCCTCGCTGGGGCATGGCAACACCGCCACTGGATACTTGATGACTGGAAACAGGTAGCTTGGTCTGACGAGTCGCGTTTCCAACTGTATCGGGCAGATGCAAGGATTCGTGTGTGGCGCAAACCCCATGAAGCCATGGATCTCGCCTGTTAACAGGGAACTGTACCGGCTGGTGGGGGGTTCGTAATGGTATAGGTGTGTTTAGCTGGACTTCACTGCAAGCCTTGGTATGTCTACAAACGTCTGTGACGGGCCAACGCTATGTGCGCATCTTTTCTGAAGAGGTACACTCGTTCATGTCCTGCATTCATGCTGATGGGTTGGGCCTGTTCCAACAGGACAATGCACCTCCACACAAGTGTCGGGACGCCACATTATTGTTAGAGAAGCATTCATCTGAGTTTGGTGTTTTGCCATTCCCACCCAAGTCCCCAGATCTGAACGTGATAGAACACATTTGGGATGCCATGCAACGCGCTATCGAACACAGGAATCCGAGATCTCGGAATACACCCGAATTGTGGAACACTCTGCAAAACGTATGGTGTGCATTGCCTACAGTATATTTCCAGAAGCTAGTGGAGTCCATGCCCCGTCGTATTTCTGCAGTCCTCCGCTCCCGTGGGGGACCTACCAAGTATTAGACTGGTGTACCAGTTTTTCTGGCACTTCAGTGTACATTCTGCAGGTTCTCAGAAATAAAAAAAAATGCCAGTTGGTTGGATTATGCTGTTGGACGAATCGGCATTGGACCAGTTGACCAGTCGTACCACTGGACGAATCCCAATCATTTTGTCGGATCAGTTTTCTACTTTGGACGAATCGACATTGGACCAATCGCCATTGAACAAATCGCCGGGGACCGGACTTAGGATAGAAAGAGTAGCTTTCTTCAAGCTGCAGCCGACGACAAGTTTCCGGTCTCATAATCGCTTGGGTGGCTTTCTCCTTTTACCATCTCAGACACTGACACGAAATAAATAACAGTACAGCGGCACTTTACAGACGAAGTTTATCACAGTAAATGAGAAAATCTGACGAACTTTTGCTGTCGTGTTTGTCGTATTACATATATCAGAATTTTTTATGAATATCATTTCATAATTTCCTTAAGTAAATGTAGTTCAAATATTCATCTTCCTTCTCAGAATGTAGAAAAGTTCGACTGATAATTGTAAAGCATCCGGTCTTGAAAGTAACTTTCTGATTAGTAAAGAGCTCAGTTGAATTCTACTAGCAAAACCACAACATATTTTGCAAGGGAATTATGGCTGTTTCCCAGCCATAATTCCGCTACGTAATCTGAGGTATGTAAGCGAAGTTGCCTAAGCAGGGTGCAACTCAGAGTTTGAGTCTTAAGTAAAACTTTTTCAATTGAAGCGCCCTGTCTCAGCAAAAAAATGTCCGCAGAATCTCAGTTTGATCAAGTAAAGATAACTTTCCGTAAACTACGGAGTCTCAATCGTGAAAAATCAAAATATGGGTAACAGTGGATGATCATTGCGAATGTAACATAAAATGTAAGGTAACAGAAGTTAGATCCCTCTGTCAAGGTGAAATGGAAAAAAAGCATATTCTTTTACGAGAAATGTTTAGGAAGGTTAATTAATTTGTTGAAAAAACTGGTAGACTAGATAGGATCCACGACGAAGCGAAAGAACATCAGCAGCGCCCTCTTTGGAACTCTGGAAAAGGACGCTGGTTTTGTGATGTAAGTTCGCAAATCCTCTGCTTAGATCATTATTCGGCATCCCCCACTCGATCTGCAGAGTGGTTCTAACTTGTAAGTCGCAGCCTTGATGTCAACCTTTCAAATGGTGATCTTTCCAGAAGTTTTAAAGAGTACCAGCAATTATATCCTGAGAAACGCAATGGTTTGGTTCCATAACTGTTCCAATTAGTTCTTTAATAAAACTGAAAGGCGCCCGGAAATGTTTTGATTTATGTCAAGGTTTCCACTTCGGAATAAGAGAATTGTTGATTTATTATCTTGGAACATTGGTGGTTCCCTGCAAGGGACAACTGCCGTGGACAACAGCGTGTGGATGAACGGGGTCATCGTATGCTAGCTCGCATTGTGACAGCAGATAGACGGGCCACTGTGCAAGAAATTGCTCGGCAATTTAACGCTGGTGCACAAAAACGTGTAAGCAGCCACACCATCCAGAACCATCTCATCGCTATGGGGTACGGAAGCCATTGTCCCACGAGGGTACCGCTGCTGACCGCACATCACAGGGTGCAAAGATTAGCATAGGCAGGGGGACATCGCCACTGGACCAGACATGTGGGAAAATGTTGCCTGGACTGGTGAGTCGAGATTCACGTTGGTACATGCGGATGGCAGGATACGAGTACGGCGCAAACCACATGAAGCGATGGATCCTTCTTTCCAGCAGGTTACTCTTCAAGCTGGTTTAGGTGGCATTCTCGTCTGGGGACTGTTTACGTGGACTGAAATGGGGCCCCTGGTACGTGTGACATTGTCCCTCACAGGTCAACGTTAACGGGATATCCTGGACGACCATTTGCTCCCGTTTGTGCGTCTTCAACATCCCACTGGGGACGTCCTCCTGCAACAAGACAATGCACTGCGCCTTTGCTCCCGAATTGTATCCGAATGGTTGGATGAACACTCCACCGACGCGACCTCGCTTCCTCGGCCAGCTAAGTCACCTGACCTCAGTTGCATCGAGCACATCTGGGATGCCATCGAGAGAGATGTTCGAGGCTCTGACCCGCCTCCATCAAATCTTCGTGAACTGTGGGAGCTTGTTCAGTGGTCGTGGACCCGTATGGCTTCCCAACGCTTCCGGTGTCTTGTCGAATGCATGCCGAGACGAATCACTGCCGTCATCAAGGCGAAAGATGGTGCTATACGTTACTAGACAGGTATCTCTAATTCAATTGCTCTTCAGTGTATGCAAAGTCTGCATATAATTTAGTAGTTACAGTTTCGTGTTTTTAAGGACTTCATAAGGATTCCTCGTCATACGTTCTTTGGAGGCCCATTCAGATATCGTAGCCTTGGGTTCCACTCAAATGTCTTAGCCTAGGGGCACATTAAGACTTTAATCGGGCTCTAGAAATGGGTACAATCCGCCCTCGTATACCGTTTCTCCCATTAGGTTTCGTGATGTTCCACATGACGTACATGGATGTGTACCATGAGGAATTGTGAGACATCACTTCAGAACTCCTTAGCTTTGGAATTAAAATTATACTGCGTGTAGGAAGATCTACCCACGGGGAGTTAATGCTTAGGAAACCGTAACTTCACCTCAACGTATCTGAAATACCATGTTTTTAGACCTATTTATTCAGTTTCATGCTCCAAAAGCTGGCCTATTTCATACACCACCCAAGGTCACCCTAAATTCTTAGCAACACATTCTTTACATATTTCTTTACATATTTCTTTTCTTATTCATTATCCTCTGCAAAGTGTCATTATGATTTAAAATCGTGGATGGCTAATACCTAATACTTTTACATACGCACATACAAGTACATATGTATCACAATATTAAATTTCTTCCATTCCCTATTATATTAATAAAGACCCTTTTATTCATGGAACAGAGAATGGCAAAAAAAGGAGAAAATCTGGGCTTGGCGATCATTAAAATATGATAGAGAATTACTGTTAGACTAAATAAATAGCTATTCCTTTTTATAGTATCTCTGCTTGTTTATAATCCCTCCCGCATAGTGTCATTACGCTTTAGAATCGTGGTTATCAGCTTCTAATACTGAAAACATGCACATATGTTCAAGCCATAAAAATACATGAACTCATTAATTCTACAGCGCTTTCTTTCCTGCTATGCTTGTCGAGACATAGAATAATACAAAGAAAGTAATCATTGAACAAAGACTGCCTTGTAGAATTGTCAGCTGCACAGAACATGATAATTTCTAATGAAGGCTGTGATTATAGATACGATATTTTCGGCTTCTCAGTTTTCATCGATAACCTGGGATTATTGAAACGTGCGACAGAAATCGGGAAGTCTAAACTCAATGAATCATGAAATAGTGTCTTTTTGTTTTTTCAGGAACGACCTTTTAAACAATAGTGGAAGAAAATAGTGAAAAAACGGTTTCTTTATTCACATAAAAAAGAATGGCAAAATCTAAGAGAGGATTTCAAACTGATTGACGAAGTTTTAACTTTTTTACGGTAGAAAGTTTCTTAAATGTTTCGATGAAAGAGATCTCTAAGGATTCATGAAATAATCAAAAGTAACATCTTGAGTGAAATAGTTGTTTTCTTATTTACTTTCGCCATACAGCAGTCACCACATTACGCAAAGGCATAGATTTTTTCATTAACTTTTTGTTTCAAAGAAAAAGCAGAACATATAAGTGTGCGATGAGCTTTCTAAGTCGGATTTACTTCAAATTTTAAAGATGCTTATGTCTCAGAAAGGAGGAGTACAAAAACTACGACCGTTGTTCTGAAAGTCTTAAGATTGGGGCTTCTATGACTGAGCCACATTTATTACAGCTTGCCTGCTGCTATTCCCTATTATATTAATAAAGACCCTTTTATTCATGGAACAGAGAATGGCAAGAAAAAGGAGGAAATCTGGGTTTGGCGATCATTAAAATATGATAGAGAATTACTGTTAGACTAAATAAATAACTATTACTTTTCATAATATCTCTGCTTGTTTATAATCCCTCTCGCATAGTGTCATTACGCTTTAGAAAGTGTCATTACGCTTTAGAATCGTGGTTATCAGCTTCTAATACTAAAAATATGCATATATGTTCATGCCATAAAAATATGATCCTTCCTTTTCATGCCTTCAAAATATGATCCTTCCTTTCCAAAGTAAGAGACCTAGCGCTTCTTTTACTGTTTAAACTCATGGGAGTATAGAATGTTAAGCATACCCATCACAACATTATTTAACTCATTATTGAGCATGAAATGTCGGCCTTTTAGACGTTTCTTGATTTCGGAATATAAAAATAAATTGAGTGGGGGCGAAGTCTGAAAAACATGGTGGGTGGCAATTGCTTGTTGCCCAATCTAAGGGCAGTGACCTAAAGCACCCACTCCGTGCGCGTTAAATCTGGCAGCTTTTTAACCAGTTTTTTGTTTCAGGTTTTCCTTGAAAACACGTGCATGGTAGGAAACAGAGACAGTTTGTCCTTATGGAATGCAGCGGTTGTAGATCCCACTTGTTCATAAAAAAAATGCAAGTGCATCGCCTTTCCTGCACTGGGCTGGATTTTGGCTTTCATTCCTGGGTGCTTCCATTGCGACAATTCCCTTTCTGGGTTGTAATGGTGAAACCAAGTCTCATCGTAAGTGATTTCTCTACCCAGTTAACCAGAATGGATTCTCAGCTTGCCTTTCCACTACTGACACGTCATGACCCGATGGCATTGCTGCTCTTCATACAGATAACCCGGAACCCACTTGGCGGTGACTTTTCGTTAAATAATATTGTCACGTAAAATCTCATAGCCCCGTGTCATGCCAATCCGCAGTTTCTGACCTTTCCGTAGTCAGCATTTCTAGCTGTTGACGATAGACAGTCGTCTTTTCGTGTCATGACGTCCATCGTAGCCTCGATTATGTCGGTATTTGATTTAGTTCGCGGCGTTCTGTAGTCTCCATCATTTGAAAAATGTTTATGCCACCGGGAAAACATCAGCAAGTGGCATAGCCAAATCTCCGAAGGCCGTTTTCATCAAATGAAGCCCTTCATTTAGCGTTTTTCCTAGATGCACACAAAATTTCACATTCACTCCCCTTTTACGTTTGAAACCCATGCTTGGTACTGCAGACAGGTCTGTGTTCAGCGAGAGCTATAGAAACAATTACGCAACGCACGCAGGTGCAAACATCTCTCAGCATGCAATGCTGGCTCAGCTGTCAAGAAAACTGGCTTGAGTTACTTGGCTTCATGAGTTACTATGTACACTGAAGAGCAATTGAATTAGAGACAGCTGGCGTTATGCAAATGTGGGGCTGTGGGCGGCCCTGTAAACGGAAACGACATGACGTATGCAGCGATCCGACAATATAAGGAGTGATGCGACGGGAATCAGTAAGAGTCGGACGCAGTATGGGTAAGACGAAAGATCTAAGCGCATGTGCTCGTCGGCAAATTGTTGGTGCCCGACGAATGGGTCGCTCCATCTCGGAAGTCGTGCAGGCACTGGGATTTTTACGAGCCACTGTCTCACGGGTGCACCGTGAGTACATCGAATCCGGTAAAACCATCCCTGCAAGGGCCAACTGCCGTGGACAACAGCGTGTGGATGAGTAGGGGCATCGTTGGTTAGCTCGCATTGTAACAGCGGATAGACGGACCACAGTGCAAGAAATCACTCGGCAATTTAACGCTGGTGCACAAAATCGTGTAAGCTGCCACACCATCTCCTCGCTATGGGGTACAGAAGCCATTGTCTCACGAGGGTACCGATGCTGACCACGCATCACAGGGTCCAAAGATTAGCATGGGCGTGGGTACATCGCCAATGGACCCTGGACATGTGGGAAAATGTTGCCGGGACTGATGAGTCGAGATTCACGTTGGTACATGCGGATGACAGGATACGAGTACGGCGCAAACCACATGAAGCGATGGATCCTTCTTGCCAGCATGGTACCCTTCAAGCTAGTGGGGGTGGAGTTTTCGTCCGGGGACTGTTTACGTGGACTGAAATGGGAACCCTGGTACATGTGACCTCGTCCCTGACAGGTCAACGTTATCGGGATATCCTGGACGACCATTTACTCCCGTTTGTGCGTCTTCAACATCCCACTGGGGACCTCATCTTGCAACAAGACAATGCACCGTGCCATCGCTCCCGAATTGTATCCGAATGGTTGGATGAACACTCCACCGACGTGACCTCGCTTCCTTGGCTAGCTAGGTCAATTGACCTTAATCCCATCGAGAACATCTGGGATGCCATCAAGAGTGATGTTCGAGGCTCTTACCCCCTCCCCTTCATCAAATCTTCGTGAACTGTGGGAGTTTGTTCAGGGGTCGTGGATCCGTGTGGCTTCCCAACGCTTCCGGTGTCTTGTCGAGTCCATGCCGAGACGAATCGCCGCCGTCATCAGGGCGAAAGGTGGTGCTACACGTTACTAGACAGGTATCTCTAATTCAATGGCTCTTCAGTGTAGTTCGGATAGTCTCAAAACTTTCGGAACACCCCTCGTAAAAGCATTTGAAAGGAAATTTCAGCTTCATGAAAAACTTGTTACTTTTCTTCACTTTTATTATTCTTACGACTTTTAATCTATTGGGTCGTTGTGTAATTATTGGCCGATGCTGGCAAGGCAAATTTGCATAGCCGGTTACAAGGGACGCCTCGTAGGAGGAACTACCAAACGCCCTTGCGAAGTAAACTGGTTCAATCCACGTGTATAAAACGGTATTTCAGACAGATCTCAGCAGTTGTGGATGTGATGGAACAACGCGTCGTGAGATTAGTGATTTTGCACGAATTCAAGCTTGGCCGGAATTGTATCCGAAACGGTCGCAAAAATCAATAGCGCGTGGGTGACGGCACGACGTGACTGTTTTGCAAGTTCCGTGCCGGTGGTGTTGCCATCGACCATAAGCCAGGAACCGGTCGTCCGGTTGTGTGTGACACGGTACAGTTAAGGCGGAAAGTGAAAGAAAAACCAAAGTCCAGAGTACGTGAGTTCAGTACCGAACTTGTCGCACCATCAGCGACAGTTTCCAGGCACCTGGCAGCTATGGGCAAGGTTAAAAAACTGGATACCTTGTTTCCACACGAACTCTCCGAACGCCAGCAGATACGGCGTGGGGTCTGGAAACATGCGTTGCCCTCTACAAACGTGAGGCTAGCGCTCCCTTTCTCAATCGGACCCTTAATGTTGATGAAAAATGGGTGCTTTATGACAACAGAAAGCAAACAGCGCAGTGGCTGGATAAAGGGGAACCACCTGAACGCATCCCCAAACCTGAGTTGCACCCACAGAAGGTTCTGATCTCTGTCTGATGGACTGCCAAGACTGTGGTTCATTATGAGTTTTTGCCGCGAGGTCAAACAATCACAACGGGCATGTGCTGCCGTCTGCTGAACGAATGTCACCATAAATTACGCAACAAACAACCATCGCTCGTCAATCGTTTGGGTCCAATACTGCTTCGGGATGGCCCACCACCGCATGTGTCTATTGGAAGCAGGCGAAAAATCAACGCCTTGGGGTACGAGGTCCTCTCTCACCCTGCGTGTTCACCTGACTTGGCCCCACAGACTTTCACATGTTTCGCCATTTGGACCACTGCTTCAGGGGCAAACGGTTCGCTAACAAGGATGCTGTGATTCATGCCGTTAGTGATTTCTTGGACCATTGTGATGCTAGTTTCTGCCACCGTGGCATTTTTGCACTGAAAACACGTTGGGCACATTTTATTGCTGCCGAGGGCAGATATTTTTTGGTATAAAATGTCTTTCGTCGTCCGTTACTGCTGTTTGTTTCTTTGTGTACGAATCGGTCAATAGTTATGAAACGCCCCAATATAATTTTGATTGCATTTGATGAATAGGATGAATAACTCAGCATCCCATCATAATATACAATTTCATGAAGCACATCCCCAAAGAGTACAACATTGGAATTAATGTGGAAAAAACATAATACTAAGGACGTGGTATGAAGCGTCGGATGAGATAAGTTCTACTCGATGATTGTTCACGAACCATTATGTTTGCCATTCTCCATGCTCTACAATTTGCAGTCCACCTGTTTTAGTCAAAAAGTTTTCAAATTCCACTAATCGGAATTTCTTTTGAAATTCTGGGCATGTTTCTTGAAAAATGATTTTAATAATGAAATATCTGATGTGGTAAAACCCAACTTCAATAACAGCTGATGAGATACTTAAAAAACTTTTTATTCTGCCTTTCTACGTTTTCAAAAGCAGATCTCAGTTACCACAGAAACCTTTCTTAATTGCTAATCTTTGAACGCGCTTTATTGAAACCAATTTTCTTAGGAAGCGGAAGAGCGCCTGATTTCCCTAACATACATTGTAGAATTCCGACGACACTGTGTCAGGAATTAGGCTGTCTTGTCATTTCCTAAACAAAACTTCTAATCGACTTGACGATTGATCAATCAAACCGAGCGTTTTATTAAACAAGGCTGTGAGTTGAGACCAAATACATGAAAAAAAGGAACAATATGCAGCAAGAAGTATTTCAAAAAATGCGCATTAATTATCGAAAAACGCAACCGCTTTTTGTCTCGTTCACCCAGAACTGTAACAAGAAAGATGACACCGAATTTTCGGGTGCAATAAGCACGTCTTTTGAATCCGTTCTGACGCAAATTAAATTTATCAAAGCTATTCAAAGTCAATGGAACCGGTATGGAAAACAATAGTATATGACGGAAGAAAGAAGTTTTTCAGTCGGGTCTTTAATCCGTCAGATATTGCTGTAAACGGAATCGTGAGCTTACGCCCTCTGGTTGAAGACTTGTAGGTTAAGAAAAACATGAACTTATATGAGAAACATTTCGCACCGGAAACGCTGTCCGACACAGAAAGAATTTTTGAAATCGAAAAAAAATTTAGTTGAGTTTTCAGGAGCCCAGATTTTGCTACAAATACATCAGAAGCAGAAGTTAACACTTATGCCCCTGGGGGGCCAAACCATTCTTTACCAAACATTAGAAATTATGGTAAAAATGTTTTCCATCAGGTCTTGTATGCGATACAGGAAGAATTTTTCAAATCGGAGTTTCAGAAGCAGAAATAACGCAGAAAACGCAATTTACCTTTGTGCCCCTAGAGGAAAGTCTATGATTTACTTGAAAATTTTGAATTTTTAGGAAAAAGATTTCGCATCGGAAACACTATCCAACAAAGAAGGAATTTTCTGAATCGGACTCCTAGAAGTAGATATATTGACCAAAATAAGATATACATCTACGTCCCCTGGCGTAGAAACCATGCATTATTTCAAGAAGAAAATGTTCCTTAAAGGTTTGTCGACATGACTAGTATCGGTCAACAAATGACTTTTTTTAATCGAGATTTTAGAAGCTCATATTTGCTGCAAATACATCAGAAGCAGAAATTAAGACTTACGCCACCTGGTGGCCAAACAATTTTTTACAAAAATTTGAAATTATGTGCAAAGGATTTTCTGTCAGGAGCTGTATCCGGTGCAGGAAGAATTTTTCAAATCGGAGATTTAGAAGCAGAGATATAGGGGTAAAGCATACCTTTACGCCCCGTAGCGGAAATCCTATGAATTAATTGAAAGTTTTCAAATTATATGAAAAACATGTCACACTAGAAACAATATCCAACATAGAAGGAATTTTTAAAATCGGACTCCTAGAAGTAGAGATATTGACAAAAATAACATATACATCTACGCCCCTGGCGTAGAAACCATGCATTATTTTAAGAAGAAAATGTTTCTAAACGGTTTGTCGACATGAGTACCATCGGTCTACAAACGACGTGTTTTTCAACCGAGGTTTTAGAAGCTCATATTTTGCTGCAAATACATCAGAAGCGGAAATTAAGATTTACACCCCCTGGTGACCAAACCATTTCTTCACAAAAATTATAAATTATGTGCAAACGATTTCCCATCAGGAGTTGTATCCGGTGCAGAAAGAATGTTTTAAATCGGAGATTTAGAAGCAGAGACATAGGGCGGAAAGCAATTTACCTTTACGCCCCCTAGCGGAAAGTCTATGAATTACTTGAAAATTTTGGAATTATATGAAAAACATGTCACACTGAAAACATTATCCAGCAAAGAAGATTTTTTTCAAATCGGACTTCTGGACGTAGAGATATTGACGAAAATAAGATATACATCTACGCCTCCTGGCGGAGAAACTGTGGAATATTTTAAGAAGAAAATTTTCCAAAAAGGTTTATCGATGGGAGTGGCATCAGTCCACGAAATAATTTTCACTCGATATCTTAGAAGCTCAGGTTTTATGGTAAATATATCAGAAGTAAGAATTAACACTTACGCCCCCTGGTGGCCAAAGTATTCTTTACCAAAAAATTGAAATCATATGCAAAAGAGTTTCCATCAGGAAGTGTATCCGCTGAAGAAATAAAATTTCAAATCGGAGTTTTAGAAGAAGAGTTATCGAGAAAAATGTAATTTACTTTTACGACCCCTAGTGGAAAATCTATGCGTAATTTGAAAAAGTAACTATATCTAAAATACTCTTCGATATAAATGGAATCCAAAGATAAAAGATTTTTTCAATCGGATGTTTAGAAGCAAATATATGATTAAAACGTATTTTTGAATTCGTCATCATCTGTATTTACGCCCTCTAGCGACGAAATTGTACATCGTAAAAAAAACTAAATGAAAGATCATTATTCGCATATTTCAAGCTTCCCAATGCAAAAAGAATTTTTCAAATCGGACTAATAGTTGCAGAGATATCGTGCGTACAGACGGACGGACGGACAAACCGATAACATAAGCACGATCTTTTTTTTACAAAAGACACTAAAAATTTGTGCAAGACGTCTTTAGACAGAACGTTAATTTCCACGCTCGTTCAGCGATGAACTTGACTGTAAGCAAATATTTTGATTATCTTATATTTCATTCGAGCAGCTCTTTGCTAAATTGTTACATCTTTTGTTTCTTTCTGACTATCTAAACTAGCTTCAAACTGCATCCAGCAACAACTACCCAGTTTTTTTGAGAAACTGATTGAATTGGAAAAAGGCACCCAAAGATTTAAAATACGGCTGGAATCATATCGATGATAAAGTTCAATTCTGAAGATCAAAAAGATTCCAGGAAATGAGCTTGTCTTCTGTTCTAAGTGAAAAGAGAAACAGAACTTTAGTTCATTCTGCAACATTACAATTTTCTAAATATTTTGAACAAAACTGATTTAAGAACGCGATGCGAAGAAATTTGATAATACACCGCGGTGCAAATAATTTATTATTATGTATACATCGTAAAGGAATTGGGTAAACATATAAAATGTTATAAAAATGATATTAAAAAAATGCATGATAGGATGAAAAAGTGTTGTGGGAAAATCATAAGATGCAGTCCCGCTGCTTTAGTGGTCAAGAGCACCGTCTTCTAATCACTTAGCCTATTTCTGACATCAATATTCGATTGTAATGAGCACGTGTTTGGAATCCTTTTAGATAAGCAACAAGTATTCAAAGCAGATTCTTATGAAACTTAAAAATTCAACTAAAAAAAGTAATACGCTTACTTCACCTAGGGAGAAAAGCTCGCATAATTTAAAACAAGCAGTGTGAGAGAAGTTATTCATAGTGAATGCAACCGGTTACAAAACATTAACAAATAACCACATTTCTACAAACAATAAAACACCCGCAAATAGAAATAGCTACTTAGTCTCCACTAGCAGCTGAAAAAAGTGTTACGGAAATTAACAAATTGTGCACAAAGTCTCTCATTGCAAAAGATATCAGAGACAAAGGGAATTTTGAAACTGAACAATTAAAATAATAGAGCGCATAACGTGATACACCTAACTCCACGCGCATAACGTGATACACCTAACTCCACGCGCATTAGTGAAAATGCTGTGAGTTACTTAAAGAAGAAAATTGGTGCAAAGTACTCTTCATAATGAAGAAATCCTACCAAAAAAGGATTCTTCTAAGGGACTTTTATAATCGAATCACATAGAAATATATTTTGAATAATGGAAAAGTGGAAAATGTGCGGAAAATTTCTTCATAGCAAAAGCTATGCTAAGAATAAAACAATTTTTCAAATACCTCATCTTAGAAGAGAGATCGCGAGAAAAAAGTTTTGGCATTTACTCTCCTTAGCGGAAAAGCTATGGATTATTTGAAGATGATAATACTCCCATTATTCACTGTAGGGAATGGCAGAATTCTTAGAAGCGGAGGTACAGATGAAAACAGAAATACACTCAATACCACCTAGCGCTAGAACTGTGAACTACAAACAGCACTAGGTATGCAAATTGTCCTACAAGGTGAATGATAACCGATGTTTTAAAAAAATATAATTCAACTTTTAGAAGCAAAGGTATTGAGAAGATTAAATTAAACATTTGTTTCCCCTAGCGGGAAAATTGTGTATTATTTTTGGCAGAAAATCTGCATAAAGTATTTGCATATTTAGTAGTATCACATCGAAAATGGATTTTTTTCAATCAGGGATCCAAACGAGCAAATATTGCAACAAATATGCTATAAACGGAGGCTTGACTGATGCATCTAGTTGCAACTTTTGCGTTGAGAAAAATTGGAAATCAAATGCAAAACATTCGACATGAGGTACGCTGTCCGAAAAAGGAAAGAAATTTTCAAATCGGACTGTTAGAAGTGGAGATATTGAGAAAAATATGATGCAGATCCACGCCCTTCTGGCGTAAAAACTGTGGTTTACATTATTAAGAAATTATGCGCAAAGGTTTTCCGTCGTAAATGGTATCCGACGGCAAAGGAACTTTTTAATCGAGTTTCACAAGCGCAGATACTGCTGCAAATACATCGGAAACATAAATAAAAACATGCCCTCTAGTGGGGAAACTGTTTTTCACCAATCATTTGGACCTACATGTTTAACGTTTAACACCAGGAACACTATCCGACGCAAAATAAAAATAATTAATCGGACATTTGTATGCAGATATATAGGATAAATCGCAATTTACATTTACGCCCCCTAGCGAAAAAACTGCGTTACTTGACAAAAACGATGTACGTAAAATAGTCTTTGTAATAAATGGTATAAAATGAAAGTAATATATTTTACAATCGGATATTTAGAAGCAAATGTATGGAATAAAATGTGTTTTGAATTCCATTGAATCCACATTTACGCCTATTAGCGGCGAAGTTGTGCATCAGAAAAGGAGGAAAGCCACTATCGTCGGAGATTTAGAATTTAAACGGAGATTTTCTTAAATTTTCAGTTAGAAAGGTGATTTCAAGTGTTTTTTCTCACATTTCGTTTCTCCCAATGAAAAAGGATTTCAGATGAGATGTATAGCTGCAGAGATGTGGTGTCCACAGGCGGACGGATGGACAGACAAAAAAAATATTAATACGTGACAGACGGACGGATTTGTCCGTCCCTTTGTCACGTAATAATATTTTTTCATAAAAGATGTGCCAAAAATCTCAAGTCCAATGCATTGATCTTGATCCAGTCTGCAAAGTAAAACCTAAAATTTAAAGCTGAGAAAAAATGGCTTTTCGACTTTCAATTTTAGGTAATAAAAAATCAGAGGGGGATGGGAGAATATGACTAATTGTGAATGAGTTTAATCCGACTTATTAGAAATGTATGTAAAAAAAAAACACTTTTTTCGAATGTAGAACGGAGATTTTCTTGAATTTTCAGTTAGAAAGATGATTTTAAGTGTTTTACTCACGTTGTACTTGCTACGGTTTCTCTCGAGAGATGGCCCCAAAAGTCTAATGCCGCGTTTATACGGTCAAGCACTTTTTAGTGAAGTTGCTGGATACATGATTCCCCACAGGCTTACAACTACGAAGAGGCAGGCAAAGAGACTGCTTCGGTCGCAGCTCAAAAGAGTGAGCAAAAATCACTGCTTATAAACTGATTATAATCGGACTAGGAACTATTGCACTAGTTTCTGGTACAGAATTTTAGAATTTATCTATAATTTCTTTCACCCGCTGCGGTAGCTTGGCGGCTTGAAATTCCCATTTCTTTCTTAAAATGTGCTGGGGATGTAAGTTGCGCACAATCAGTAATGACGGCGCCGTTGTTCGTATATTATAAGATAAGGATGTCGTTCATATTTTTGAAGGTTCTCTGGTAGCAATTCGATCATTACTGCCACTACAACAAATTGTATTCGGTCCTCTTAATTTGGTTCCAGAGGTCAGAACTCCAGAGCAGTTGGGAATCTCATTGCTCTTTTCACATTTTGTACTTTACAGCCTTAAATGGCGTTCCGCATCCACTTCAGTTTCTCTACCCAGAACATGCTTGATGTACACTGAAGAGCAATTGAATTAGAGATACCTTTCTAGTAACGTGTAGCACCACCTTTCGCCCTGATGACGGCGGCGATTCGTATCAGCATGGACTCGACATGACACCGGAAGCGTTGGGAAGAAATACGGATCCACGACCCTTGAACAAGCTCCCACAGTTTACGAAGATTTGATGGAGGGTGTCAGAGCCTCGAACATCTCTCTCGATGGCATCCCAATTTGCTCGATGAGATTGAGGTCAGGTGATTAGCTGGCCAAGGAAGCGAGGTCACGTAGGTGGAGTGTTCATCCAACCATTCGGATACAATTCGGGAGCGATGGCACGGTACATTGTCTTGTTGCAGAATGAGGTCCCCAGTGGGATGTTGAAGACGCACAAATGGGAGCAAATGATCGTCCAGGATATCCCGGTAACGTTGACCTGTAAGGGACGATGTCACACGTACCAGGGGTCCCATTTCAGTTCGCGTAAACAGTCCTCAGACAAGAATGCCACCCCCACCAGCTTGAAGAGTACCCTTGCTGGCAAGAAGGATCCATCGTTTCATGTGGTTTGCGCCGAACTCGTATCCTGCCATCCGCATGTACCAACGTAAATCTCGACTCATCAGTCCAGGCAACATTTTTCCACATGTCTAGGGCCCAATGGCGATGTTCCCGCGCCCATGCTAATCTTTGCACCCTGTGATGTGCGGTCAGCAGAGGTACCCTCGTGGGACGATAGCTTCTGTACCCCATATCGAGGAGATGTTTTTGGATGGTGTGGCTGCTTACACGTTTTTGTGCACCAGCGTTAAATTGCCGAGTGATTTCTTACACTGTGGCCTGTCTATCCGCTTTACAATGTGAGCTAACCGGCGATGACCCCTCTCATAACCACGCTGTTGTCCACGGCAGTTGGCCCTTGCAGGGATGGTTTTATCGGATTCGATGTACTCACGGTGCTGCCGTGACACATTGGCTCGTGAAAATCCCAGTGCTTGCACGACTTCCCAAATGGACCCATTCGTCGGGCACCGACAATTTGCCCACGATCAAATGCGCTTAGATCATTCTTCTTACCCATACTGCGTCCGACTGTTACTGATTCCCGTCGCATCACTCCTTATATTGTCGGATCTCTGCATACGTCATATCCTTTCCGTTTACAGGGCCGCCCACAGCGCCGTATTTGCATAACGCCAGCTGTCTCTAATTCAATTGCTCTTCAATGTAAGTAAGGGTAAGAGAAATGCGCGCTCACCCTATTTCCTAATTCTTTTCCGACGCAGTTGATGAGGGTAAAATGCTGCTCCCGTTTGGAATAAGAATTACATCTAGTTTGCCAATACTCTATTGCGGTATCATACTTCAACGAAAATATTTAAAAGTTAGCTTGTTAAACAACAGTTAAAATGGCAATTAGGGCAGCGGTAAGTTCGTAAAGGCCTTCCTCTGGTTCACCGGAAAACTAGCCCGTTATCAAAATCTACTGCGCAACCGTTAGTGATTATTAGTTATCAATTAACTATACAAGAGAATATGATATAAAAAGAAAGTATACAATTCAGTGTAAAGCGAAATGTCAAAATCAACTCCTTATGGTTAGTATTAGTTTGTTTGAAAAACTGTAATTCTCTGAGTGCTAAAATGCAAATCTGCATGTGCGTAATCAACACACAAGATCAGTGTTACTATCCTAAAAACTCATGCAACAAGCAGAATTATAATATTTCAAGCAGTTAAGTTTTTTGTCTAAACGACTTTGGTGGGGGCACAATATCTTGTGGTTTGCCCCGGGTGCAAAAATGCATAATTACGCCTCTGTAGCTCCCTTCATCTCTTTAGATGCTTCACTAATCATAAAGTTCTTTATGTGACTTACAAAGATATATTTATTTATTTATTTTATTTATTTATTTTATAAAATGTCTGCTGTACAATATTATAGAAAAGTAATATAATACTCAGTACCAATGCAATATGTGCCACTATTATAAACTAATCATACAAATAAAGTAATCAAATTCACCAGGGAAACTCACAAAATACGACAAATCACCAAAACTTTCACAATATATACAAATTCTGCACAAAATCAAAACTCATTCCATTAAAAATTAATATCAATTGTCAATATGAATAAAATATTATATGTTAGTAATAATTAAATGTGCATTATATGTTAGTAATAAATAAATTACGTGTTCTCACAGTGGCAGTTGGCTTTAAAATGCGCAGTCGTAGTGATCCAAGCCAGAAAATCACTAGCTCATCAGTGACTCAGTCCAACCAATGAGTTATTTTTGGTTAAATTATCAAGTCATATTAACATATTCAGGATTTCAATTTTGGTTATTGCACAGTTGGTTTTGATGCGTTTAAGCATTACTCGTGACATTTTCGTTTATATTTTAAAGGAAATTACTGGAATAATAGAACTAAGCACCTTTTACGCGGCAGATTTTTATTTTTATTTTTTCATTTCAACGTGACGCATTATTTCTCGGAAGTACATTTGCAATGCACCACTAGTAATCCGTGATCAGAGCTAGTTACAGTTGAACTTATACATTCTTAACCTACAATTTTAGCTTAATTTCTGCCGCCTTGTCTATGAATATTTTGTCCTAAAATTGTTCTTCATGTTTAATGTGGCGTCGTAATTTTACTATTAAAATTTTGAATCACGTCACTGACTCTAACTCGCAGTTATTTTGCTTGCTGATAGTGATATCTACCCGAATATGATTCAACTTATTCTACACTGCTGGACACCCAAAATGCAACATCAAGAAGGACACGATATAGCAAAGCCAGATTTACTGGACACATAACAACAGATACAAAGATGAAAAGATTGAGCTTACAGGCCCGTGCGACTTGCGGAACACGCAGACATCAATAGTTCGTGTGGCCCCCATGGCTGGCAATAACGGCCGCTACATGCCACGGCATCGAAACAAAGAGGCTTCAGATGTAGACTTGGGGTATGTCGGTCCAGGTTGCTTCCACACGTTTCCACAGTTCCTCAGGCGTAACCGCGGGTGGTGCTTGCCGGGCCACTCGGTTGCCGATCAGTGACCAGACGTGTTCAGTGGGCGACGTGTCGGGAAAACAGGCGGGCCACGGCAGCAGTGACACCTGGTGGGCCGTGAAAAATTGTTGCACGATGCGTGCCACGTGCGGGCGCGCATTGTCCTGTTGAAACGTGGCCGCTGGCAGGCTCTGCAGTAAGGGAGGACTACAGGCTCCAAAACGTCGGAGATGTAGCGGTGGCTGTTGAGTGTACCGGCGATGCGTACCAAAAGAGTGCAGGTGTGATATCCAATTGCACCCCAAACCATACCGCCAGGCGACGGACCGGTATGGTGATGCATAATACAGGCATCATAGCGTCATACAGTCTCTCGCCACGGTGCCGCCACACGCGGATCCGACCATCGTGGTGTTGCAGGCAGAAGCGGGATTCGTCGGTGAAGACAATGTCGTGCCATTCCGTAGTCCAGGTGTGGCGTTCAACGGCCCACTACCGCCGCACTCGCCGGTCGTGTAACGTCAATGGTGATCGGAGCAATGGACGCCGTGCGACAAGTCCCCGCTCGTACAGATGATGTCGAACGGTACGTGCTGACACAGGTTGTTGTGCAACACACCCTAATTCCTGCGCTAACGTTCGTGATGTGGCGGTGCGAGCCGTCAATGCCCCCGCAAAACATGCCAGTCCTCTCGTTCGGTGGTGTGCCGCGGCTGTGGCAATCGCTCACGTTGGTCCTTCCGTCCCTCCCTCACCCACGGAATCCATACTCGCCTCACTGTGGCTGGATGTCGTCCCACACGGGCGCCATTGTCTCCGCACGATAAACCGCTGTCGCGATAAGCCACGATAAACCGCTGTCGCGATAAGCAGTCCTTCCAGCACGAACTCCGAAACGTGCTGGAAGGACTGCCGTATTCTGCGAAGAGACATCAGGAAGCTTCCCACGCACAGGTCCGGCAGCACAACACACTTCCACTACTTACACCCCGCCTTCTGTGCACCCAAGTTAAAGTGCTTCTCGGTGGCGTGCCGGGCGCACATGATTTGCATATTCCCCGCAATGCTAATCGTTTGCATGTCCTCTCGCGGGCGACGCATGCTGCGAATTTCAGGCCAATCGGATGCTTCCTTCTTGGTGTTGCATTTTGGGTGGCCAGCAGTGTAATATCTGAAGTTTTTCCGCATGTTAATTTTTTTTATTGTAGGTTTAACGACCATCGTGAGCAACGCAATGGGCTATAAGCAGTCGGCCGTTCATAATTTATGGCCACTGGCTCTAGGAAAGGAAGAGAGAGCCAGCGCCGTGAGACAAACACAACATCCATACTTCACTGGAATTCGAACCCGGACCCATCTCGGACGAAAGATCAGAAGCCATCAGTTAGGCCACTGCGTCACCGGGGGTGGCTTTCCGCATGTTGATAACTAACTAAAGATGTTAAAGCATAGGAAGAACCTTTTTTTCTATATCGATGCTATAGGACGTTCTACATTCTGCACCGAACATAATTTTTTTATATTTACTTCCTAGCTGAAGGAAAGTCATACTGTAATTTGTAAGCTCTGTTCCATGAGAGATACCTTGTAATTTTTAGTCCATAACAAAAATGTAGTGATAAAAATCGTAAGAGAGGAAATTCTGAAAACTATATAATAATTATGATAAGCAGCAGGCAGAAAAGATGAGTCATAGTTGTTACGCATCTTTCCGAGAGTGGTTTACGAAACCCATATATTTTTAGGATATCTAAAGCCTTTATGCCTACGCAAAATGCGTGATAAATGCTAAAACACACCAGAATTTCCCGAGGTTACATTTTTGTCTCCACGAGGTATTCCATCAAAACACTGCCGCGATAATTTATTTATCAAGACAATTGTGATCCCCTGAATAATTTGTCAAACACCCGCGCTCCTAAGTATTTATGAAGCAGAAATTTCTGTGTTACAAAGATGATTGATAAGACACCTGCCTCCCAGAGGTTTAAATAGTTGATTCGTGCTTCGAATTGAAAAGCTACTGCTACTGCAGCATCGCCTTTCAGGAAGTACATCCAACATTTTGCGCGTAAGGTGATTCAGAGTATCACGGATGCTTCTCCCACTTCCATGATATTACGGCTGCAGATCCCACTTCTGATTTTGTGATGTCTACCCCACGTAATTCTTCCGACATCAAGAGAAATGCTACTCCTACTCATTCATCGCCTGGGTTACTGCAACGCTTTTCATGAACGCGTAGTGCTCTTCCAGCGTCACAGAAAAGATGTGTTCAGACTAATGGATGAAGCCATATCACGAAATGAATAAACTCATGATATTGAATAGGCGGCACTACTTGGGTCTATTGGAGTTTTGGAAAGCCTGCTTCTCCGCAAGGAAACTTTGCATCAGCAATAAAAACAAACATTTAATCCAAGTTTTCTGCCCAGGATAGACATTTGCAGACAAAATGATGCAAATGGTTCCAGCTAATCCGGTGTGCAAGCTTATTTTTAGCCAACTTAATAATGGATGTTTAATCTCTAAACTTCGACTTTGCTTGAATTTGAACTGAAAGGATTACCGCGATGAACTCCGTCGTTATTGGCTTTTCATAATTATAGCTTAGCTTACTGAAAGGTTACAAATGCCTAGTTTAATCTAAGGACAGTAAAATCCAGAACTTGCCTCACCTTTCGAGTCTACAGTTGTTTCACTACAAAAAGAACCATCTCCTACATCCTGTTTGCTTAATCCCAAGGTGTAAGCAGAATAGAAGTTTAAATTCTTTTCAAGCAAAAACGCATCCATGAGATCTGAAACATGCTCTATAGAGCCTGATATTTTCGAGAAGTTGAACCTACGGACCTTTATATGAATACAGAAATCCAATTCCACGCAGTTTATTTCTAACTTCCGTGTGATCATCATGCGTCACAGAGAAAAAAATCCCAAGACAGGGATTATGGGCACGTTTTGCAATCTTACAAAATGGACGATTAAAGTCCAAAAGCAGTCAGCTTAAATTACTTAGATCTTCGTAAGTCTTTCCAAAGTCTTTTCAATAATGCAACAAGGGTGCTGCTGAAAATTCTTTCAGCATTCTTGGTCAGTCTGCGGATTACAGTCTCAGAGTAACAGAATTCCTCATCCTGTATTAATAATTGGTGTACAAAATAGCTACCTGTGTATTCTCTTCAGTTGCAGAAACAAAACCTCCGAAGCCTAGTGTTCTGCTACTAAATCCTCTAACTACACTGCTGGTCACCCAAAATGCAACACCAAGAAGAACACGAGATAGCAAAGCCATATTTACTGGACACATAACAACAGATACAAAGATGAAAAGATTGAGCTTACAGGCCCGTGCGACTTGCGGAACACGCAGACATCAATAGTTCGTGTGGCCCCCATGGCTGGCAATAACGGCCGCTACATGCCACGGCATCGAAACAAAGAGGCTTTAGATGTAGACTTGGGGTATGTCGGTCCAGGTTGCTTCCACACGTTTCCACAGTTCCTCAGGCGTAACCGCGGGTGGTGCTTGCCGGGCCACTCGGTTGCCGATCAGTGACCAGACGTGTTCGGTGGGCGACGTGTCGGGAAAACAGGCTGGCCACGGTAGCAGTGACACCTGGTGGGCCGTGAAAAATTGTTGCACGATGCGTGTCAGGTGCGGGCGCGCATTGTCCTGCTGAAACGTGGCCGCTGGCAGGTCCTGCAGGTAAGAGAGGACTACCGGCTCCAAAACGTCGGAGCTGTTGAGTGTACCGGCAAAGCGGTGGCTGTTGAGTGTATCGGCGATGCGTACCATGGGGGTGCGGGTGTCATATCCAATTGCGTCCCAAACCATAACGCCAGGCAACGGACCGGTATGACAATGCATAATGCAGGTGTCATGCAGTCTTTCACCGTGGTGCCGCCACACGTGGATTCGACCATCGTAGTGTTGCAGGCAGAAGCGGGATTCGTCGGTGAAGACAATGTCGTGCCATTCCGTAGTCCAGGTGCGGCGTTCAACGGCCCTCTGCCGCATCACTCGCCGGTGGTGTAACGTCAATGGTACTGGGAGAAATAGGCGCCGTGCGATGAGTCCCCGCTCCTTCAGACGACGTCGAACGGTGCGTGCTGACACAGGTTGTTGCGTAACGCACCCTAATTCCTGCGCTAACGTTTGTGATGTGGCGCTGCAAGCCGTCAATGCCCGCCGCAAGACATGCCGGTTCTCTCGTTCGGTGGTGTGCCGCGGCTGCGGCTATCACTCACGTCAGTCCGTCCGTCCCTCCTGCACCCACCGAATCCATACTCGTCTCACTGTGGCGTTGTCGCGATAAGCCACTATTCGTCCTTTGTCGAACTCCGAACCGTTCTGGAATTACTGCCGTATTCTGCGACGAGGCATCAGGAAGCGTCCCACGCACAGGTCCGGCAGCACAACACACTTCCACTACTTACACCCCGCCTTCTGTGCACCCTTCTTATAGTGCTTCTCGGTGGCGTGCCGGACGCACATGAATTGCATATGCCCTGCAATGCTAATCGTTTGCATGTCCTCTCGCGGGCGACGCATGCTGCGAATTTCAAGCCAATCGGATGCATCCTCCTTAGTGTTGCATTTTGGGTGGCCGGCAGTGTATTTGTTCTAAATTCGACTTCCGTTAGTCATGAATGTTTTGTTCGTTGTTCAGTCCATGGTTTTCCCGTTTAATGGGAATCATGCCCCAAAAATCATGAGCAAAGACTATCACGTGCTACAGAAGTGAAGCACGTGTCAAGATGAAAAATTTGCAGCGTCGGTGATGGAAAAGTTTCCGTTGGTGTAGCTTAATGGGAAAAACATTCGGCTCCGGGGTAGAGAGGTGCGAATTTCGATTCTGTCATCGACAAATATGTGCAATTTCGCATTGTCTCCCGATTTGTAGGGATGGAACTATTGGACGTTGCGTTCTCCGAAAAATGCGTGATGTTTGCTGCACACATCGTCTGGAATTAATGAGGCAAAAAACATTTTGAGAGAGATGATATGACGCACTGCAAAGGTGAAGCACCTTTCAACACGGAAAAGTTGCAGCGATAAATTCTGTTAAAACAGCTTAATTGGTAAAGCATTCGGCTCCGCAGCTGAGAGATGCTGGGTCCGATCCCCGTCGCCGACAAATTTGTGAATTTCACAAGAAATTCACAAATGATAAAATAAATAATGATAAATAATTCACATTTATATATTATATATATACACTGTATTGACAAAATTCACCGGACACCCCTTCAAAAGCCAATGAACAGATCCGCTGCATTGTTTAGATGCGCAGTACAGCTGCAAACAGTATAAAAACAAGCCTACAGTTGACAGTGATCACATCATACTGTGAGGTTGAATGAAAATGTCGTGGCGGCGGGAGAAAACTGTCTTTGAGAAAGGAACGATTTTTGAGTGTGATATTAGTGGGCTGTCCATAAGAGAAACCTAGAGACGTTTAAACATACCCAAGTCAACTGTTGTGGATGTACTGGATACGTGGAAGACACATGGCGTGCCTGAAGCAGCAAAACGTACCGGCAGACCAAAGAAAATCAGTGATAGAGGGCGTCGAAGCCTCAGGAGAGTCGTTAAAGCAAATCGACGGAGTACTGCATAAAACCTCAGTGTGCAGGTGATTAAAAATGCTGGAACTTCGGTACATACACGTACCATTCGCAGAGAACTTCATTCCATGGGTTACCGTGGTCGTGCGGCTGCTCATAAGCCTTTAATCGCCACTCGGAATGCTATACTCGTCGTTTAGAATAGTGCAAAGAACATTTATCGTGGACCGTAGAGCAATGGAAACGGGTCCTATGAACTGATGCATACAGATACACGATCCATCAGTCTGATGGCCGTGTGTGAGTATAGCGACAGCCGGGAGAACGCTATTTACCACAGTGTACTGTTCCTAAGGTCAAGTTTGGAGCTGGCAGTGTACTCGTGTGGGGGTGTTTTTTGTGGTATGGTCTCGGTCCATTGGTTATTGTGGACAAACCTGTTAACCAACACGTCTACTTCGATGTTATGGACAATTATGCCCTACCAACTCTGTGGCAATACTATGGAACCGAGCCTTGTTGGTACCACAGGATAATGCACCGAGCCATAAAGCAAGGACTGTTACGGCGTGGTTTGACGATAATTCCATATCGTATGTGGACTGGCCAGCACAGAGCCCTGATCTTAATCCCATAGAGCACCTATGGGATAAATTAGAGAACCCCGAATAAAACGTTTGGAACCAAGGCCTACTACTAAGCAACAGTTAGCGGCAGCATTATGTACTGAATGGAAGGGCATGCCTATCGCTGTGTTCCAAAACTTGTCGAAAGCATGTCTCGAAGGGGTCAGTGCATGCATTAAGGACAAAGGTGGACAGACACCGTACTAATGTATGTCAATAAATGCTATGTTGTGTTTTTCTTCTAGGGGTCCGGTGACTTTTGTTAATATAGTGTAATGATAAATAATTCACATTTTTTAAGAGCTCTTGATGCTCATGGTGGTTGTTCAACTACAAAAGGATTTCTCGGAAGTGTCCTGGTACTCTTTGTAGGTAATTTACGCTATGCATTTTATCGCATGCCAAGATCTTTGTTGGTGTGAAATAAACGAGTGTTTGACAGTATACATTTATTTCCGTGCATGAAATTGGATTTATTCGCGTCACTCACGAAGCCAGAGTCCGGTATATACCAAGTGGTATAAGAGAAAAGCTGGAGATAACAGGCACGTACGTATCTCTAGGACAGCAGATATCAGGTGAGCGTCACATTGATGAAGAAATTAATCAACGTACAAAACTTGCCTGGATAGCTTTTGGAAGAAACAGCATAATTTTCAAGAGCAATATGCCATTATGTCTTAAAAGAAAAGTGTTTAATCAATGCATCCTTTCCAGTGCTTACGTATGGTGCAGAGACGTGGACCTTAACTAAAAGAGACATACAAAGGCTGCAGACAACTCAAAGTAGCATGGAGAGGTGCATGCTTAGTGTAACCAGGAGAGATAAGAAGAGGAACTCGTGGATCCGAAAAATGACAAGAGTGGAAGACATCATGATCAGAGTTAAATCTCTGAAATGGCAATGGGCTGGACATACTGCCAGAAGGACAGATCATCGATGGACAGCCGAAATTTTAGATTGGATTCCAAGGGACAGGAAAAGACCCAGAAGAAGACCACATTGGAGATGGGTGGATGAAATTCGAAAGTATGCGGGAGTGACATGGAGGAGACTGGCACAAGACAGACCGTTGTGGTGGAAACTTGGGGAGACCTTCTTCCAGCAGTGGATTGATAATGGTTGATAATGATGATGATGATGATGATAAAATCATAACAACAAACAATGCGGTTTACTAATTATGAGGTTTACTAATCTTAAGTACCTTAGATAGATGGATTAATGAGTATTATTGTCGTGAAACCAGTGAAAGAGAATATGTGAGTCATAAAAGTAAATATTTACTAAACTATGGCGGCGCCAATAGTAAGTATTTTAACTGTTTAGGTTTTCAAAAACAATATTATTATTATTTATTATTCAGATTTAGACGAAGGTAAGAAACGACCCAGACATCGATGAACCTGATGTCGCTACGAAAGTCCGTCTACGCATGCGCAAGCTGATATCTGAGTTCAAGATAAAAAGAAAAGCTGAAAAGCTAGTGCTTTAGTGAGGGGACTGGTAATTTTTGGTCTAGGCTATCTACAGCTTGCACCTCGTCGTCTTATACGCCATTTTAAAGCCTTCGCCAATAGCAGGTAACCCATAGGGAGTTCGATAGGAAGCCAAATTTCGCTGCGACGCACCATTTTCATAGCATCAAAAACGCACTTGTGTAATGGCTTTTATCACATTTAGCATCAGGTTCTCGTAATTTATGCAGATTGTAATGAGATATTGTTACGTTTATGCTAAATGTAATGAAATAATCTTCGGCGATAGTTTAGTAAAATATATTGTTGAGTAACAATGAAATTCATTATTGTTGCCTCACTTCATAGGACAGCATCCAAATATCAGATTGCAGCAATGGTTTTGACTGCTACCGTTACCCATTTTCGTTACATCGATTTTTTTACTTGGGATTGACTTTACTACTGCCAAGAAAGATACATAACATCAAAAAGTAAGTTTGAGACTTGATATTTTTCCCTCTAAGTGTCCCTGGTACAGCGATCATGTTTCACCAAAATATAAGTATAGCTAAAATGGAAAAACCAGCAAAACTAAATGTTTCAGCCAACAGAATTACCCGTGTTAGTGTAAACTGTTCGCAATAACGTCAAAATTATTATACACCAAATTAAATGCATCCTTAGTACACGTTGTACAGAAAGTTTTGCCCATCCATCGACAAAGAATGAAAACAACTCAGCATACACTCATAAGAAAAAAGAAGCATCTCCATCAAAGTGCGCAAGGAATATCATCCAATATCTTTCGAACGCATGGCAGCAAACAGGCAATCACCCGACTGTCCACTGGTCAAAGACACAAGCACCTGGGTCCTGGCATTACTGAGCATGGATGTAAATCGCCGATACAATATTCTTCTTCACATGGAAGTAGTGGCCCTAATTCTGCGACGTGTGACTTTAATGCTTAGGTGAGAGAAGAGGAGCATTAACTTCAAAGTAAAAAAATGCCAGAAAACAACAGTGTATAGTTATGTACATATATCGAGGATCACTGTCAGTGAAACGGGTCAACAGCAAGTGTTGCTGACCACTAGACTCAAGGAGAATTGAGTATTGTCGTTCTTACAAAGCTGAGTCATGGTGCAATGCAAAACTCAAATCAACGAAAAACTCGTTTAAACTGAAGTGCAAAAACCTTTTCTTTGTACATACTGTTGCGAATTTTCGGGTGCAAAAATTGTAGCCAATGGCTTTCTCTGGCATACAGGCAGAGAGGCCTTCTTAAAGGGACGCATTCCTTTAATTTAGGTGGCCGGGGACGGAGGAACATATTTATGAGCGAGTACTTTAGACTAAATGAGAAAATGGGCAAGAAGCGGCTAAGAGGCAATACAACCTATCTGTTGCACCTCCATAATGGGTAATAAATAAAGAGAAAGATCTATGATGAACTAAAAGTTATTTGAACTCTGGAAAAACTGTGCAGGGTTGGCCAAAATCCTCCGAAGAAAACGGGCCTGTTGTTGATGTGGTTCCCATGTGTGGAAAACTCTGGACGAACATCGCCGAGGACAGAGAGCGAGCCGTGAGCTGAAGGTTTGCTCTTCCACCAGCAGTGTACACTGAAGAGCAATTGAATTAGAGACAGCTGGCGTTATGCAAATATGGCGCTGTGAGCGGCCCTGTAAACGGAAACGACACGAAGTATGCAGCGATCCGACAATATAAGGAGTGATGCAACGGGAATCAGTTAGAGTCGGACACAGTATGGGTAAGACAAAGGATCTAAGCGCATTTCATTGTGGGTAGATTGTCGGGGCCCGACGAATGGGTCACTCCATCTCGGAATTCGTGCAGGCACTGGGATTTTTACGAGCCACTGTATCACAGGTGCACCGTGAGTACATTGAATCCGGTAAAACCATCTCTGCAAGGGCCAACTGCCGTGGACAACAGCGTGTGGATGAGCGGGGTCATCGTCTGCTAGCTCGCATTGTAACAGCGGATAGACGGGCCACAGTGCAAGAAATCACTCGGCAATTTAACGCTGGTGCACAAAAACGTGTAAGCAGCCACACCATCCAGAACCATCTCCTCGCTATGGGGCACAGAAGCCATCGTCCCACGAGGGTACCGCTGCTGACCGCACATCACAGGGTGCAAAGATTAGCATCGGCACGGGAATATCGCCACTGGACCCTAGACATGTAGGAAAATGTTGCCTGGACTGATGAGTCGAGATTCACGTTGGTACATGCGGATGGCAGGATACGTGTACGGCGCAAACCACGTGAAGCGATGGATCCTTCTTGCCAGCAGGGTACTTTTCAAGTTGGTGGGGGTGGCATTCTCGTATGGAGACTGTTTACGTGGACTGAAATGGGACCCGTGGTACGTGTGACATCGTCCCTCACAGGTCAACGTTACCGGGATATCCTGGACGACCATTTGCTCCCGTTTGTGCGTCTTCAACATCCCACTGGGGACCTTATCCTGCAACAAGACAATGCACCGTGCCATCGCTCCCGAATTGTATCCGAATGGTTGGATGAACACTCCACCGACGTGACCTTGCTTCCTTGGCCAACTAGGTCACCTGAACTCAATCCCATCGAGCACATATGGGATTCCATCGAGAGAGATGTTCGAGGCTCTGACCCTTCTTCATCAAATCTTCGTGAACTGCGGGAGCTTGCTCAGGGGTCGTGGATCCGTTTGGCTTCCCAACGTTTCCGGTGTCTTGTCGAGTCCATGCCGAGACGAATCGCCGCCGTCATCAGGGCGAAAGGTGGTGCTACACGTTGCTAGACAGGTATTTCTAATTCAATTGCTCTTCAGTGTATACTGTATATGTGCCACCACCTGCAGCGAAAACGACTAACCGCCAGTGTAATAGGGATAGCTTCTTCAAACGCTGCTGAAAGAACGGAATGGTATGGATTTTATATTGCCGAGCTTTTTCCTTGTGGTTCGCTTTTTCTCTTGCATAATGTGTCCCCCAGGACTACGTAAGTAGACTTTCTCTTATTTTTATTCCTGTGCAGGAAAGATAATACAAACTGATGGGCACATATAAGGTTCCCCATTTAAATTGCAATGTACATAAATAGCTATTAGCTTTGTAAATAAACCTTTGTATATAGAACTGGCATCCTTTTCTACATGTTTAGAGTTGGCTGCAGAACTGCCTTGAAAATGGGGTGATGCGTTAATCCAGCGATTTGTTTTCCCGCCCGGATTTACATCCGTTAATGATTTGGTGTCATAAGTTATGACGGTTCCGGACGTTAAGTAGCTCGGCCGTCAAGTAATAATATTTAACATCAGAACTTAATTATCGTACTTAAAATCTTGTCGGAAAGCCATTTAATCAGCAGCAGGCTGGTTCATTACAGAAAACATGTTCGAAGTTTTTCAGTCCCGCTTTCACAGCATTACCACAACTGCCCCATTTGTTGTCGCAATCCGGCTTTTTCAAGCCTGATGTAAAAATGTAAAAAACAGTTCTTAAAATATACAGAGGGTGAGTCGAAAGTTTTGCAATATTCGCATAAACGCATGTGCTGCGGCGGGTATGACATGTGTTTAAATTAGTTCAAGTCACGCACTACAGACAGTCGAGAGAGATATAAAAGTGAAAGTCGTTGCTATGAAAAATGTTGCATGTCGTCGTTCTGTCTATGGTTCGGACTCCTAAAAGAAGAACCTGTTAATTAGAGAACTTTTGCTTTAGGAGTTTGAATTCAACCATAACGATGCTCAAGCAACACGAAACATTTGTCATGCAAAAGGGGAAGGTTTCGTGGATCACAGCATCGCAACCAGGTTGTTCAAGAAATTTCGCTCAGGTGACAGAAACCTCGACGATCACCCAAGGTCAGGTAGGCTGTGAACAGTGGATTCGGAAGCCATGCGCCAGGTCATAGAGGATAATCCGGCAACCAGTACTCGGAGATTATCAGGCGAGCTGAGCATATCACAGATCACCGTGGTTAGTCACCTTCAGGGCCTCGGCAAGGTCTACAGGAGCTGCCGCATTGTCTCTCACGAACTGACGTCAGCTAAAGCAAACCGCCGAGTGGAAGTGTGCACGAAACTCCTAGAAAACCCACGCGATGTACATTTCATCAAGAGAATTGTTACGTGCGATGAAAAGTGGGTCTATTTCCATAATCCTAACACGCTACGGCATTGATTGATCCCGGGCTAGCTTCCAGAACCTATTGCCAAACGTAGGTGCTTCGAGCACAATGCGATGCTCTGTGTCTGGTGGAATTTCGAGGGGATAATCCATTACGAATTTGTTCCAGACAGTTAGACCATCAACGCCAACCTCTTCTCTGAATAGCCGGAGCGGATGTATGCCGTTTTGGAGGAGAAGTACCCGGCACTGCTAGCAGGACAACGCTCGGCCTCATACAGCGCGAACGACCCGGGCAAAACTCCGAGAATTTGAGGGCATCGAAGTGATGCCACACCCAGGATATAGTCTGGACTTTGCCCTGTTGGATTATTACTTGTTCCGGTCCATGGCCTACTTCCTTCGCGGGCGGCACTTCGACAACCAGGAGGAGGTTGCAGCTCGGGGGAAGGAGTTCTTCGCCTCAAAGGACAAGAACTGGTGCCGCCGCGGAATCGAATAACTGGAAGACAGATGGCTTAAGACGGTGAAACACGATGGCCTATACTTCGAATGCTAGTCAGCTTTCGTCGTAAAGGTACGTATGAAGCCTCAAAGAACAAGAACTGGTGCCGCCGCGGAATCGAAGAACTGGAAGACAGATGGCTTAAGACGGTGAAACACGATGGCCTATACTTCGAATGCTAGTCAGCTTTCGTCGTAAAGGTTTCGTCGTATGAAGCCTCAAAGAACAAGAACTGGTGCCGCCGCGGAATCGAATAACTGGAAGACAGATGGCTTAAGACGGTGAAACACGATGGCCTATACTTCGAATGCTAGTCAGCTTTCGTCGTAAAGGTACGTATGAAGCCTCAAAGAACAAGAACTGGTGCCGCCGCGGAATCGAAGAACTGGAAGACAGATGGCTTAAGACGGTGAAACACGATGGCCTTTACTTCGAATGCTAGTCAGCTTTCGTCGTAAAGGTACGTATGAAACCTCAAAGAACAAGAACTGGTGCCGCCGCGGAATCGAAGAACTGGAAGACAGATGGCTTAAGACGGTGAAACACGATGGCCTATACTTCGAATGCTAGTCAGCTTTCGTCGTAAAGGTTTCGTCGTATGAAGCCTCAAAGAACAAGAACTGGTGCCGCCGCGGAATCGAATAACTGGAAGACAGATGGCTTAAGACGGTGAAACACGATGGCCTATACTTCGAATGCTAGTCAGCTTTCGTCGTAAAGGTACGTATGAAGCCTCAAAGAACAAGAACTGGTGCCGCCGCGGAATCGAAGAACTGGAAGACAGATGGCTTAAGACGGTGAAACACGATGGCCTATACTTCGAATGCTAGTCAGCTTTCGTCGTAAAGGTTTCGTCGTATGAAGCCTCAAAGAACAAGAACTGGTGCCGCCGCGGAATCGAATAACTGGAAGACAGATGGCTTAAGACGGTGAAACACGATGGCCTATACTTCGAATGCTAGTCAGCTTTCGTCGTAAAGGTACGTATGAAGCCTCAAAGAACAAGAACTGGTGCCGCCGCGGAATCGAAGAACTGGAAGACAGATGGCTTAAGACGGTGAAACACGATGGCCTTTACTTCGAATGCTAGTCAGCTTTCGTCGTAAAGGTACGTATGAAACCTCAAAGAACAAGAACTGGTGCCGCCGCGGAATCGAAGAACTGGAAGACAGATGGCTTAAGACGGTGAAACACGATGGCCTATACTTCGAATGCTAGTCAGCTTTCGTCGTAAAGGTACGTATGAAGCCTCAAAGAACAAGAACTGGTGCCGCCGCGGAATCGAAGAACTGGAAGACAGATGGCTTAAGACGGTGAAACACGATGGCCTTTACTTCGAATGCTAGTCAGCTTTCGTCGTAAAGGTACGTATGAAACCTCAAAGAACAAGAACTGGTGCCGCCGCGGAATCGAAGAACTGGAAGACAGATGGCTTAAGACGGTGAAACACGATGGCCTTTACTTCGAATGCTAGTCAGCTTTCGTCGTAAAGGTACGTATGAAACCTCAAAGAACAAGAACTGGTGCCGCCGCGGAATCGAAGAACTGGAAGACAGATGGCTTAAGACGGTGAAACACGATGGCCTTTACTTCGAATGCTAGTCAGCTTTCGTCGTAAAGGTACGTATGAAGCCTCAAAGAACAAGAACTGGTGCCGCCGCGGAATCGAAGAACTGGAAGACAGATGGCTTAAGACGGTGAAACACGATGGCCTTTACTTCGAATGCTAGTCAGCTTTCGTCGTAAAGGTACGTATGAAGCCTCAAAGAACAAGAACTGGTGCCGCCGCGGAATCGAATAACTGGAAGACAGATGGCTTAAGACGGTGAAACACGATGGCCTATACTTCGAATGCTAGTCAGCTTTCGTCGTAAAGGTACGTATGAAGCCTCAAAGAACAAGAACTGGTGCCGCCGCGGAATCGAATAACTGGAAGACAGATGGCTTAAGACGGTGAAACACGATGGCCTTTACTTCGAATGCTAGTCAGCTTTCGTCGTAAAGGTACGTATGAAGCCTCAAAGAACAAGAACTGGTGCCGCCGCGGAATCGAATAACTGGAAGACAGATGGCTTAAGACGGTGAAACACGATGGCCTATACTTCGAATGCTAGTCAGCTTTCGTCGTAAAGGTACGTATGAAGCCTCAAAGAACAAGAACTGGTGCCGCCGCGGAATCGAAGAACTGGAAGACAGATGGCTTAAGACGGTGCAAAACGATGGCCTTTACTTCGAATGCTAGTCAGCTTATCGTCGTAAGTATGAAGACATAAAATGATCCAAATATTGCAAAACTTTCGACTCACCCTCTGTATATAAACGGCAGCCCCAAAAGAACTACAAGTATTTCAGAGATAAGTCAAAACTTATTAGATATCAATGGAAAACGAATCTTCCTGAAGAAATAATTCTTCACAAATACATGGAAGGCAATACAAATGTAATTATCGGCACAAAGCTACCGCACTTTAATTGTTTTCCGTGTAGCCACCTCTTCAGAAAAACTAAAAATTACTTTGTCCTGGAGGGTGGATCGAACCTGCATCTTCCGATTTCTGTTCAAGCATGCTACCGTTACACCACCCAGGTAGAATCGTTTCTCATTGATATGTAAGATGTTCTCTGTGAAGTACTGAATCTTGTGATCTGGATCTGAGAAAAAAAAGTCCTGTTGAAGCTATGAGGAAGCATCAGATTGCTTCAACTACAGCAAACCTGAACGGTACTCAATTTCTAAGTTGCATCTGCTTAGCAACAGTTGCTTGCCTTCGTTGTCCTGGGTGAGATAACGTCAGCATGCTCATACAGAAATCGGGAGAGGCGGGTTCAATTTCCACTCCAGGGCGATGTAATTTTCAAGTTTTCTGAAGAGGTAGCAACTTGGGAAAAATCTGAAAATACGACACCTTTGTGCTAAGAATGACATTTGTAAGTCTGAACTGTTCACTGAGGACTTTGTAGTTTTAGGGTTCACGCTTAATAAAAGAATCGTATCAAAATAAAGTGGTCTAGACGAAACTTTTTATTCCTTTAATCCTCTGATGGTGCACCATGAAGTTGATGCTTCTGACAACTCACAATATTAGTAGTAGATTAATCACAGTTTTTTAACATTTCGCAAAATGCAACAATGTAAGTTAACCTGAAACTCAACTAAACATCTAAGACGATCTAAAAATAGTTGTAAAGATTAGCGACATAATGACAACTTATCGATATCGCTAATCTCTGAAACCTCTCCAGATGATAACGCAGCCCTATTTTTATTCACGTCTGCTTGACTTGACCGACCGTTAAAGAGTTGCCTAAGGATAAATTCTTGCCAGTTCTGACGTGATGTTCAGTGCAGAATGCATGAAAAGAGGTAGCCAAATTTTACATAACAGAAATTCAACTAAACCGGAAGGTGGAATATTTAACATACGTCACACCTTCTAATTGCTGCCCCTGTTACTAACTGTATTGTACCGGTTTATTTTAATGTTTATTACTTCTATATGCTTTTACCGGATAAAATTTATTTGAAGATAAGTTAGAACATGAAAACACATAAGCTACGAGAGCTATTGTTAAACCCAAATGGAGCCATTTCTGTAATACGTGTGAAGACGGCGTTCGAAAGAGTCGGTCATTAGAACAAAAATCAGTAATTCAAATGGTTTAGGCAAAGCCTAGTTTAGCACCACTTAAAGTCAGGCTCGACAGGATACTGCAAAGGTTGAGCTTGTTAAAACTTTACATGGCGACTCTGTTCTTTTTCAATCCATTAAAAACTCTAACTACTTCCGTAAGAACCTGGAATTCAAGACAGAAAAAGAAGTTTCCCCCAATGCAGACACAAACAAAAAAGAACTGTAACGAAATATTAATATATACGTCATTCACGATGTGCGGTGTGGTACACGTATTCACATACCTCCCCCTTGAACACTGGCAAGAATCAGAATGCAGTTTAGTTGTACGGGAAGGGGAGTATTTACATTAAATTACTGGAACGGATTAGATTTTTACATTTATAGAAACACAGATTCGGTTTATAAAATGTGTTAAACTTGAGAGGATTCTTTCGGTCCGTCAAACCATCATAAGCATTAAAGGCTCATATTAGACATAAGCATTTAAAAAACATAAAATATCTGTTTTCTTGACAACCTTACTTTTCTATAAATTCCATCAAATACTCACTTCAAATACTCTAAGATAACCAGCAGCTAAAATATGTATTTTGCGTGGTCCCGAGAGTGAATCAACGAGATTAAGTATGGAAAAAATGAAAAAAAAATCCTGATATTTTCATAAAATTTAAAGGGCATTTTTCCAGAATTTAGCGAAATCAGTAAAAAAATTGCAAAATTTTCGTATGCTAGAAATTTCTTTCATCTCCGCTTAAATAATTTCTTTGGCTAATCAGCAGCACCACACACTGTATATGTGTATACCCAGCATAGGCAAAACGGCTCGAAATAATTTAAATGTAAATGATCAAAAAACACTTGACTGTACAATAGGTGATCCACACTTCAGAATCTGTAAGAGAAAAACTTACTGTATATTAACATATTACTTATGAATGAAAGTTTTAAGCATTTTATGTCTTCAAAAACGTAGTATTTAGTTACCTGTTTTATTACTAATTCCACGCAGATCAGATACAGTGAAACTCGTGTTGGCGGTAACTTGTATTCCGCGGAGCACTGCCAAAGTGGGTAGTTTTTTTTCTAGCATGGATGGTATCGCCAATAGAAGCAATGCATAAGAGACATCTATGTGGCGGCCACTTACAGGACGCGGCCACAGGCAACCATTTTTGAAACGTATAAGAGAATACACCTGCATTTTACTGCATTTAGCAGTCAGCAACATGCGGAACTTATAGAAAAATCTTGTTCAGGAAAGTTCTAGAAAGATAACGAAAATGCTGACAAATATGAAACACCTTTTCGTTTTTCTGGGTCTGTCACCACCCTTCATGAGATCGTAAATGGTTGGTGGACCTTGAGATCTATCACTGCTCTTAGAATTTTGTTTCCAGACATTATAGTTTTCTGTTAAGAAGGGTACGCATATTCAATTTTTAATAGTCCTAAATGAGAGCGTTAAGCCTACGTAGGTGTTCATATTCCTCATCACAACAAATCTATTCTTCTCACATAACGACTGTATTGTTTGTGCAGGCTTGATGGTCCGCTTCAGATAGCAAAAGAAAACATCGCTGGCTTTAAGGAAGAAACAGAAGGCAAATGATGGAATGGCTTCAGAGCTCAACGGCAGTAGTGCTGCTATCACGTTCGGTATCTCCTTACCTGCCCATTTTCTATGGAAGAACATGTGGTTGGAGCACCCGATTTGCGACGTTCTACGTATGTTTCGAACGCCTTACCCCATTCCTTTGTCTTACTATTGGCTTTTAGTGAGATATTTCGTGAATATATTCCAAATAATACAATTGCAAGGAAAAAAGAAAAACTAGCACTTCACAACAATCTGTATTTAAAAATAGGGTAAGTCTTTTTTCCATTTTGTTTTCAAGAAGGGATGAAACATATTCTGGCAAATGGAGCCAATCTGTTTGGTGCTCTCTCTTGTCAAAACGATCATTGTTTCACAGAATCGTGAATGACCTTGCTAGACAGGTTTCACTGTATTTGCAAAATATGTACAGAATTCTTCGGATTTTTTTTTTTTTTTTCAATTTTCGGTGGCTTTATCTCTACATTTATACTCACTAATACTATCTTCAATTTTTAATGCCATTATCAGCTGAGTGATGTTTTCATTGTTTTCGTTTGCAAGTTTTACTAATGCTGTCGTTGGAAATCTCATAGTGTTCTAAAAATTGATGAAGTTATAATCTGTATCAGAAATAATTCAGATCCATAAATTTTTAGATGTCATTTAGCATTGAAAGCCAACACACACAAAAATATTGTATTTTAACGTTTTTGGTCCTAGAGGAAAGACAAAAACAAACCCAACAACAAATAAAACAACAGTGTCTAGCTCGGAGGTTGAACTTTGTCCTCAAGAATAGAAGTTTGTATCCTAACAACCCGGCCATGGATTGAATGAAATTCTTCTTCAGGTTTTAGCCTTATGTGATTAGAAGTTATGTAGAATGCCTTTGTATTTTCTTGAAACTTTCTAAACGCACTTGTTTAACTTTCCTCGTAGTCTTAGTGTGGAGCTACGATAGAGTATAAAAAACTCCTGTTGGTGCTTCGGCAGTGCAGAAGTCGATTAACTTCAAATGTTCTACAATCAACAAAGGAAACATACAAAAGGAGTTGACTTTCGGAGCAATCCAAACTTAGTCAAGGAGATCATATAAAAGAAAACCAATTTTTTTCAAGAACTGCGACTTAAAGATAATGAAAAATATAAGACTGTACAAAAGGAAACACACATTTAGTTGTCTTATCGTTTTCGTCAAACACATACAAGCGTTGGACAGAATAATGTTAACACCCAGGAAAAGAAGGTTTTGGCATTCAAAACAGCCTGAATCCTTCTTGGAATGGACGCATACAAATCCTAGGTAGTGGTTAGTGAGATGTTACACCACTCTTCATGCAGAAACTGCTCCAGGTTCTTAAGAGATGCAGGAGGGGCCATATTTGCCATAAAATCGGAGCTTCAAAAATATCGATTGAAAAAATTCTTTCGTGGACTGATGCCACTCACATCGATAAACCTTTTGGGAATATTTTCTTCTTAAAATATTCCACAGTTTCTCCGCCAGGGCGTGGATGTATATTTTATTTTTGTCAATATCTCTACTTCTAGGAGTCCGATTTGAAAAATTCCTTCTTCGTTGGATAGTGTTTTCAGTGTGACACGTTTTTCTTATAATTTCAAAATTTTCAAGTAATTCATTGATTTTCCGCTAGTGGGCGTAGAGATAAATTGTGTTTCCCCCTGTATCTCTGCTTCTAAATATCCGATTTGAAAAATCTTTTCGCATCGGATACAGCTCTTGATAGAACATCGTTTGTACATAATTTCTAATTTTTGTAAAAAAAATAGTTTGGCCGCCAGGGGCGTGAACCTTAATTTCCGCTTCTGATGTATTTGCAGCAAAATATGAGCTTTTAAATTCTCGATTGAAAAAAACGTCGTTTGTAGACCGATGGTATTCATTTCGACAAACCTTTTAGAAACATTTTCTTTTTTAAATAATTCATGGTTTCTCCCCCAGAGGGCGTAGACGTATATCTTATTTTTGTCAATATCTCTACTTCTAAGTTGTCCAATTTGAAAAATTCTTTCTTTGTTGGATAGTGTTTCCAGTGTGACAGGTTTTTCATGTAATTTCAAAATTTTCAAGTAATTCATAGACTTTCCGCTAGGGGGCGTAAAGGTAAATTGCTTTCCCTCTAGATCTCTGCTTTTAAATCTCCTATTTGAAAAAGTCTTGCTGCGCCGGATACAGCTCCTGATGGGAAATCCTTTGCACATGATTTATAATTTTTGTAAAAAAATGGTTTGGCCACCAGGTGGCGTAAGTCTTAATTTCCGCTTCTGATGTATTTGCAGCAAAATATGAGTTTCCAAAATCTCGATTGAAAAAAAAGTCGTTTGTTGACCGATACTAGTCATGTCGACAAACCTTTTAGGAACATTTTCTTCTTAAAATAATGCATGGTTTCTACGCCAGGGGTGTATATGTACATCTTATTTTTGTCAATATCTCTACTTCAAGGTCCGATTTGAAAAATTCCTTCTTTGTTGGATGGTGTTTCCAATGCGAAATGTTTTTCCTTTAAATTCAAAATTTTCAAGTAAATCATAGACTTTCCGCTAGGAAGCGCTATGGTAAATTGCGTTTTCTGCGTTATTTTTGCTTCTAAAACTCCGATTTGAAGAATTCTTCCTGTATCGCATACAAGACCTGATGGAAAATATTTTTCACATAATTTCTAATGTTTGGTAAAGAATGGTTTAGCCACCAGGGGGCATAAGTGTTAATTTCTGCTTCGGATGTATTTGTAGCAAAATCTGGGCTCCTGAAAACTCGACTAATTTTTTTTCTTGGACCGATACCGCTCATATGGAAAAACCTTTTGAAATACTTTCTTCCCAAAATAATGCATGGTTTTTCCACCAGGAGAGGTAAAATCAAATCTTATTTTTGTCGATATCTCTGTTTCTAAGAGTCCGATTTGAAAAATTCTTTCTATGTTGGAGAGCGTTTCCGGTGTGAAATGTTTCTCATATAAATTCATGTTTTTCTTAACGCGCAAGTCTGCAACCATATTGCGTAAGCTAACGATTCTGTTTACAGTAATATCTGAGGAATTAAAAACCCGATTGAAAAACTTCTTTCTTCCGTCAGATACTATTGTTTTCCATACCGGTTCCATTGACTTTGAATAGCTTTGATAAATTTAATATGCCTCAGAACGGATTCAAAAGACGTGCCACACCCGAAAATTCGGTGTCATCTTTCTTGTTTTAATACTGAACAGTGCCAATATCCTAATTTCTATCTTTTGTAATGAGTGGTAACCATCTCCATTTCTTAAATCCGTTCAATCTTCACTTTTCGTCAATAACACCAGTGTTAAACTTAATTGCAGCAGCGATTTAAATGTACTGTGTTCGAATACCAGCATAAATTAAAGCTCCAAAATTGTCAATCTCCCGGTGGTAACCACGTTAAATTTAATATCTAGCAATGAAAGAACAGCTGCTTTGAAATGTGACAAGGGTTGTTTCTTTGTGTTTCTTTACTGCATATAGCAGCAACATAGCGATATAACAATGAAAAATTTTTCCCCTCTTTTACTCTCGACTCTTCTTCCATCTGAGAATTACTGCCTCGAAGACTCGTGAAGCAGCAAGGGACGATGCAAGCACTTCTTTTCCATTTGGACGACGTCAAGTGTGAATCCATTGGGACAACCTGACCTGAGCGAGAAGTAGCTCGAAATCTTCCACGATTCAGTCTTTGCCAAAGTTTTGCACTTAAATGGCTCGAGGGATTTTCCTTTTAACTCTAACCAACAAGTTTGCTCTTTGAGAAGATGGTGTTCCCTTTTTGCTTTCCATTGTTTTAACGAAAGGTCTCCTTTGTTATTGCATTCACGTGCATTCTTGTAGAAAGCGAAAAAGGAGATCATAGAAAACCATTTGCCTTGTATTTTAAACAAATTCAAACAAAATTTTATTTTCACATTTGTCGTGACTTACTTATTTAATACTCCTGATAACCACACAATGCATAATTTTAATAAATAACGCTTACTTTGTAAGTTTTTTAGGAATTTACGCGGCACAATTTCTAATGAAAGATTTAGCCTGAAATGCATTAATCCTACGAGGAGCATTATTTCTCTTTTCTGCAGAAAGCCGCAGCTGCTTTAAAGCATTCATTATTTTGAGTCTGAATCGCAGCATTTCTTTATTTCTGGAAGATAATATGCGCATGGAATTTCAGATGTCTAGTAAATAGTTTGCGCTGCGAATACTGAGAACTCATAAAATCGGTAATAAATATTCTCAATACCCTAATCTATATTTATTTATTTATATTTACTTATCATTTGCCTATTATAGAAAAACATGTTAACTTTTAGTTTTCCTGCGCGTGGCTAATATCAGTGTTTCCAGTGTTTTTGAAAAACGAGGTTTAGATTTCCAAATTGGATTCTCGAGCTGCGTTTTACCTGTAGTTCTAATTTCCTCTTAACCTAAGCAAACATAAAAGCAAAATTGTTCATTTAAAAATCTGAAAACTTGGCCTTTTCAGTGTTTCATTTTGCTTTTATAGTCGAAAACCGATAAAATTCTAAGCTTCAAAATAATTCTTAAATTCTTTGAAAAAGCAATTCAAATGCTATATACCCCGATGAGATATTACATTATGACCACCTACCTAATAAGCTGTAAAAACCACTTTAACCCAAAAAGCAGCGGGCACTCGGCGAGGCATCGATTCGATGAGATGACGACAGGCATCCTGAGGTATTTGGTATCCTAATGTCAAAAGCAGGTCCTCCAGTTCCCGTACATTTTGGAGTGGTGGTGATTTAGCGCCAACTCGCTTTTCCAAGTCGAACCACAAATGTTCGATTGGGTCCATGTCAGGTGAATTTGGAGGCCAGGGCATGAACAGAAAGACACCAGTATGTTCCTCAAACCAGTCCTTGACGATTCTGGCAGTGTGGCATGGCGCATTGTTATGTTGGTAATAGTCATCACCAGCAGGGAGCACAGTTGCCATGAATGGGTGAACTTGGTCCGCAACGATATTCAGATACCTGACAGCAGTCACGGATTGTGCTGTTGAGATAATGGGGCCTAAAGCGTCCCAGGAAAACATTGCCCACAGAATAAAACCGTAGCCACCGGCCTGCTTCCGCCCAATAGTGCATCCAGGTGCCATAGTTTCCGTTGGTAATCGGAGTATCCGCGCTCGGCCGTCTACATGTTGCACCAGGAATCTTGATTTGTCAGAATACGCCACTTTCTTCCAATCATCCACGCTCCAATCTCGATGATATTGGGCCCATTTCATGCGTTGTTAGCGATGACGTGCAGTGAACATGGGGACCCGGCTGGGTCCTCGGCTACCCAGGCCCATGCGCAGAAGGCTGCAATGAACTTTGTGCTGTGACGCATTGCTCTGATCGCCATTGTTGCAGCTGCGAATGATTTGTCGCACTGTGGCTCTGCGGTCGCTGTGAACAATGCGTGACAGTCTCCGCTTCACTCTGGCATTAGTGAGCTGCGGACGACACGCGGCTGGACGACATTTTGTCGCTTGGCTATCTGTGCACCACTTTTGATACGTACTCGCTACAGCGGCACGTGAACAACCCACAAATTGCTCCGTTTCCGAGATCTTAGTTCCGAGGCGCCGTTCGATCACAATTTGTCCTTTATCAAACTCCGATAAATTGGTAACTTTTCCCATGCTGACTCAGAAAAGCAGGTTCTCGGGCTGTATATATACTGCTCTGTGAACTTCCCCTGCGTCACCGTTCGGTCTCCAGCGCAGTCATTTCTCTCGGCTGTGGGTGGTCATAATGTAATTGCTCATGGGTGTAATTTCTTTCCTATGCAAAGCTTTCTGAAAATGCATGCTCCTATATTGAGAAATTTATGAAGCTTTTTTAAAAGTTTATTTCTAATGTAGCCAACTATGTAGAATTTCGTAGGCTGTGTGTTTTCGAAAACAATGAAGTAACAAAATCATTTCTTCACACTCAAACGAACTAGAAATAGGTTTTGAAAATGAAAATGTGTTAGATGCTCGTGAGCGTCCGGATTCTTCTTTGGTGCAAATGTAACTCACAACCTACGTTTGAAAATTCAGTTTCGAAATTTTTTTGATTTCCTCACCAGCTCGAAGATAAAGCCTCAGTACCGTTAAAAAATTTAAAACGCCAGTCTTTTGCAATAAATAACCTCTAATCTTCTTTTCGGAAAATTTTCAGATTTATACTGATTAGATTTTATTTTCAGATTCATACTGTTTATATTTTGCCTTACTTGCATATGCACTCTTCGCTTTTATTATTTTTCGTATATTTTTCTGGAATTTAAATAGTCGCATTTTTCTCCTCCGGGTCAAATATCAGATGTATCTAATTTTCCTGCTGGTTGAAACTAAAATAAAAGTTCTCAACATAAAATTCCCTTCAGTAATGTTTGTATTAGTGCCTCAAGAATTTCTTTTGTCATGTGACAGAGTTTCTTCGTGCAGAAGAGCTAACATGCACACAGAGTGTGTCAATAAAATTCGGCGGATGCTGTAGTGTTAAAGGAAAGGTTGTTAAAAGTGTGGAAACTTGCGCCATGCAGTCAATTACGCGAGCGAACACGTCTGTCACTGTCGCTGAGCTATGAGAAAGAATGCAGCACAAACGGCATGTCGCGGCAACTGATGTAGGTTCACGTTGTTAGCGAGCAAAAATGAAGCAAGGAACCAATATAAAATTTCGCTTAGAATTGGTTTGGTAAATTCCGCATCGGAAACGCGTACAGTGATGCGAAAAGTTAACGGGAGTAAAGCAGCAACCTTTGAAATGTGGTTTCGTCTGGTTCAAGCGTTTTCTCAAAGCAAGAGATTCCGTTGAAAACACGCCACGGAGTGGAAGTTTCGCGATCTCCAAAAATCCTGAAAACATTGAAAAAGTGCGTGAGCTCATAGCGCATGATGGTCAATTGACTGCACGAATGGTCACTGAAAAACTGCGTATTAATCATGAAACAGTGCGTACGAATTTAAAAGAGGATTTCGGGAGGCGAAAGATCGACTCAAAATTTGTCCCACACGGTTGTTGCTTTGAATCGCCAGCCGCATTCGCCTAAGATGGAAAAAGCTGACTATTTTTTTGTTTCCCCGACTGAAATTAGGTCAACCTGTCATTGCTCGCCGCACGTTGAACAACTCCAGCAGTGGTCGCGCGTGAGAGATTTTCTCACACTATCTTTTTCGCTGTTTTAAATAGTCTACTCAGTGATGACACTTCAGAATTCCTTCTTTGCAAGAAATATAGTTAAAATATATAATTACAAATAAAATTAGGCGAAAAAAGCATTCGTATCACCGCGTTACCTATAAAAATACAAAACACAAACGGCATTTGTTGCTTGATGAGAAAAGCTCTCACGTGAAGCAAGCGCCAACGGCCGCTTGATAAGAGAAATGTTCACACCGACACAAGGTCAGAGACGTTTGAATGTCAGAGACACGCCAATCCTTATCGGAACTGATACCAGATTGTTGAGAAGATTTTAAAAGTCAGCAAGAGCGGGGATGATGCCTCCAGGGTCACTTCCAAATAAAGGGCGATCTTTATATGTGAAGAGTGAGAGGAATGCTCATAGCACGATCAACAACGGGTTTACGGGAAGAGATTTGAGGACATTTAAAGCATTCAAGCGAACGTAGCTATTCAGCTTCCAACAGCTTTCAGATGCACGAATAGTGCCAGAACTGTACTGTACCCGGGAGATTATTTTGAAGGCCAGTAAAGTAAGTTTTCTTAAGTATTATCTGTTGTACATTTTTACCGTGCATTCACCGAACATTATTGACACATCATGTGGTTTTCGCCTCAGTGTACCACTGCGCTCATGTAGCTGTCTGCCAAGAAAACTTAAAAGTTGCATGGTCCTGCAGCGCAATACTATTTTCACTTCTCTTGCCATATATTTTCGAACGCATGAGCCATTCGAATTTGTTACAAATTTGTTTATTAATATATGTGATGAGGTAACGTTTTATTTAACTTAAAGCCCAAAACATAGAAAATCATCACAGTGACAGAGTACCCCAGCGTTTTCGAACGTTTGATAAGAGAGAATCGTAACCTTCTTGCAATGACCTGTTTACAATTTTCGCGGGACTCCAGGTTGAAGCTTCCTCAAGTGCGAGACTGCTTCGTTACGATGGCAAGCATTGTTGTTTTCTCCTCAGAAATCCACCTGAGACTCCAGGATGGATCAATACCGTGAGACAGCTAGTGCTTAATCAGGGTTAACCAGCCCCCAAAAACAGCGAACAAGAGATACCATCGGGTGCAAAGAGCTGGTAATTTAAATTACTTCTCAAAGATTAGCACGCTGAATGAATTTTACGGTGTGCAATCTATAGATGTCTAGAAAATGAAACTTCGCTAAGTGTTTGCCTTTTTTCACTTTCAAGTAGTATACGGCGCAAAACATAAATATAAATTTAAGCCCTTCGAATTTGTTGCATATTCTTACATCAATTTGTTCTTTTAAGTTTTAGGCCAAAACTGTGTTCATAGCACAGTAATTGTACAAGTAAATTTCTGTAGATCCAATTTTTGTTTTAATTAAAACTGCAAAGATAACATCGAAGCGTAAAAAAACTTCCAGACCATGCTCCGTACGAAAGGATAAATTGCACTTCAAAAAGCAAAGTTATGTGAAGAGTTACTGTAATTTTGAGAGCAGTAAGACTTTAATTGAAAATTCCCATGCATAGAAATACAGACAGATATTAGAGGCACTGCAATTTTGTGAAAAGAAAGACTTTAATGAAAAATGCCTATGCATAGAAATACTGTAATTTTGAGAGCAGAAAGACTAATGAAAGATACCCATGCAAAGAAGTACAGACAGATATTTGAGGTACTGTGTGAATGATTTCGAATATAAACTGGGTAATAATTTACCCAGTTATATTAGCACAATAATTTTACAGGTAAATTTCTGTAGATTCAATTTTTGTTTTAATCTAAAACTGAAAACATAACATCGAAGCGCAAAACTTCCAGACCATGCTCCGAATAGGAAAGGATAAATTGCCCTTCAAAAAGCAAAATTATGTTAACAGTTACTGTAATTTTGAGAGCAGTAAGACTTTAATTGAAAATTCCCATGCATAGAAGTACATACAGGTATTAGAGGCACTGCAATTTTGTGAAAGGAAAGACTTTAATGAAAAATTCCTATGTAGAAGTACAGACAAACGTTAGAAGTACTGTAGTTTTGAGAGCAGAAAGACTAATGAAAGACACCTATGCAAATAAGTACAGACAGATATTTGAGGTGCTGTGAGAACGATTTCGAATATAAACTGGGTGTGATGGGCTTATCCTGCATACAAGCAGTGCACGCCACTACTAGAAACTGTATAACAGGAGAACTGAAAAATTCACACATCATCTTTTACATGGTTGCAACCATCCGAAGGTGAAATGTCAGCAAACAGTCATGAAAAGTAAGAATAGGATTTGGAGGTCGGCATATACCTGGCCAGGCGTGTAAAGCCCATGGGCTCTCGGGTCGTGCTGTGCCTGCCTTTTTGATGCAATGCATCTTCCCCAGCAGTAGTAAACTAAATCTCAAATAAAAAATTTCTGTGAAACGAAAATGGGTAACGGAAGTTGTCGGTGAGATACCTTAGTTGGTTATTGTTTTTCAAACATCTCGAAAACGGGGCGTCATAGCGGAATTTGGCTTCCTTTAACACACACACACCCCTCCAAGTGGAGGTTACCTGCTACTGATGAGAGCTTTAAAATTATGTATACCACAATGAGGTGTAACCTGAAGATATCCTAGACCAAAAGTTACCAATCCCCTTATTAACACACTTACGATTTAGCTTAAGTATGGAATAGGAAATCCGTTAATATTTGAAACAATTGATAGTCACGTGTAAATCTCTTGTACGGGTGGAATTTCTACAAGAAATGGCACGTCAGTCTCTATTACATTCCTCTTATGCCGCCCCGGTGGCGCAGTGGTCTAAGGCGCTGGCCTCTGATCATTCGTCCGTAAGAGGCCCGGGTTCGAATCCCGGTCAGGCATGGATGTTGTTACGGCACTGGCTCTCTCCCTTCCCTGGAACCAGTGGCCCTAAATTAGGGATGGGCGACTGCTTATAGCCCATTGAGTTGCTCACTGTGGTCGTTAATTTTTTTTTGGATTGGAGGTTTAACGACCACCGTGAGCAACTCAATGGGCTATAAGCAGTCGCCCGTCCCTAATTTAGGGTCACTGGTTCCAGGGAAGGAGAGAGCCAGTGCCGTAAGACAAACACAACATCCATGCCTGACCGGGATCCGAACCCGGACCCCTTACGGACGAATGATCAGAGGCCAGCGCCTTAGACCACTGCGCCACCGGGGCGGCCTGTGGTCGTTAAACCTCCAAACAAACAAACATTCCTCTTACTGCTGAGGTAGTTCGGTTCAGTGCCCCAGCTTTGATACTCCAGCATATGAGCCTTGCGTTATTTGCGATAAGTTGCAGTGAGTGCAGGTTGAAAGTGCGAAACAGGCCGGGACGGACTGTAAACCGGAAGGTCTAGGCCGGTCCGCTAATACTTAGGTCAGGGATGGACTCTCCAAACTAAGGCCCTATGCAGACTGCTAAAAGGATAACGACAGAATTACAAAGAGATAAAAATTAAGACGTTATACACGTATCAAAGAGCGTGTTAAGACGAAATTTAAAGCCGTGCTTGCAAATAGTGATCATTCTTGAGGAAATGTCTATACAGCCAAGGAAAACTGTCCACTCTATAGGTTGTGTTGTTGATGAAGATATTATTAGCCGCCCCTGTGGCGCAGTGGTCTAAGCGATGGCCTCTGATCATTCGTCCGAAAGGGGTCCGGGTTCGAATCGCCCGGCGAGGCATGGATGTTGTGTTTGTCTTAGGCACTGGCTCTCTCCCTTACCTGGAACCAGTGACCCTAAATTAGGGACAGGTGACTGCTTATAACCTATTGAGTTGCTCACGGTGGTCGTTAAATCTCCAATCCAAAAAAAAAAAAAAAAAAAAAGATATTATTACAGCATGCATAACCGGTATCATATGTCTAGGCACACCTTTTCAAGCATGCTGTATGTTACTCCAACGCTTGAAATTTGGATTCCATCAGAAATCAACTGATCACTTTGCTCCCAGGCTGGTGCCGATTTTTTTGAGAGCTAACCACATCATGAGATGGTACACGAATATAAAACTCACCATCTCACGAAGTTGGATACATGCAAATTCTTTTGACGGAGCAAGAACTTTCCTAAATCGTAGAATCTCTCTAAGAGATATTTCGGCAGATTGTTAAAGACATAATTTAAGATACTTCCCCTTCATGAAAAATCGCTGAACTATATATTATTTATTATATCTAGTTTATATCAAAAATCCCACTAAAATGACCTTATACCTAATTAAATTTCAAGCTTTATAAAACAATGATCTGATTCACTGTAGCAAAAGAAACAATAATTACGCTCCGGAAAAAGCCCAGAACTTACATTTGGTTCGCAAGTTTTGTTGTCAGATCAAGGTTTATTGATTTCCCTGAGGGCATGCTGTAGATTCGCGGAAATCCAACAGTAGTAAATATAAAAAATTAGATTAGATTTGAAAGTAAAGTTAAACACTTGAATTTTAATATCTCATGTCGGATACTGAACAGCGGAAATGAAACAAGAAAGATGACACCGAATTTTCGGTTGTAATGAGCACGTTTCTTGAATCCTTTCAGACTCGAAAAAAATACGTCAAAGCTGATTTGTAGAAAATCTGAAATTTAACAAAAAACAGAATATACTTGCACCACCTAGGGAAGAACTTCGCATAATTTAAGATACGTAATGTTCGTGGCGATAGTTCATATAGTGAAGGAACCGGTCACAAAAAATATCAACGGGGTCCTTACAATCGATGAAACATCCACAAATAGAAATAACAACTGAATCGGTGCCTGAAAAGCGTGCCACGAAAATCGACAAATTGGGCATAAAAGCTTTTTATGGCGGAAAATAACTGAGGCAAAAGAGATTTTCAAATCCAATAATTAGAAGAGATGCAGAGAAAAATGTGATATGACTTAACGCCCCTTAGCGGAAAAGCTGTGTGTTCTTTAAGGAAGACAAGTTAGTGAAATCATGCAATGCATTAATTATGAGAGGCTTTCCAACATACCAGAAATAATTACTCAAGTTATGAGGATAATGGCTGTAGAATAAATATCGCACCTATGCCCTGACCTTTGACCCCATTTCGATGATATTCAACAGAACCGGTGAAGTATAGTTCCGGAACAACGTGATAAAGTTTTGTCTCAATCAAAGCATTTTTACGTAAGTTATAACGCATAAGGGCGATGGAATGTATCCCGCTCCTATGTCCTGACCTTTGACCCCATTTCGCCCATTTTCAATAGGATTCGTCCCCAGGTGGTCCTCTACCACATACTAAAATTTTTTTATCGAAATAGAACCATTTTTACGCGAGTTATCGTACGTACTGACAGACAGACAGACGGACAAAGCTGGAGCATATACGCTTCTTCAACCTAAGGTTGGAAAGCGTAAAGAATGGATGCAAAATGCTCTTTGTAGTGAAGAGCATTCTACCAGAGAAGGATTTTCCTAAGGAATGTTTAGAATAGAATAGCCTTCCACAATTAGAAATACGTGCTGCTTTCTGCCCTTGGTGGAAGAATTTTGAATAGTGGAAAAGTAGAAAACATGCAAAAAGTATTCTTCATAGCAAACGATATGCTAATTTTTTAGATACATTTTCTGGAAGCAGAGTTAGGGAGAACAACGTTTTGAAATTTACGCTCCCTTGACATAAAACTGAACATTATTTAAAGAGGATAATGCTTTCGATATTTACTGTGGCGTATTTGAAAAATTATTAGCAAAAAACATTTTTCAATAGCATTTTTAGAAGCGGAGATATAGTTGCAAAAAGAAATACACACTGACACCACCTAGCAGCAGAAATGTAAATAACAAAAACCCACGACTACATGCAAAATGTTTCACAAGATGAATGGCATCCGGTGTTAAAAGATTTTTTAAATCGGACTTTCAGAAGCGGAGGTATCCAGAAAAAACATAAAATTTTTGCGCTTCCTTGTGGAAAAGAAACGCTGTCCAACAATATTTTTTTTTCAAATCGGACAGTTAGAAGCAGATATATATAAAAAAAATTATATATATATATACATACACGCGCGCCCCCTGCAGGAAAAAGCGTGCATTATTTTAAACAGAAAATAAGCACAAAGCATTTTTCGTGGTGAGCCGCATCTGACCAAAGGAATTTTCCAATCGAGTTTTCGAAAAGCTCAGATATTGCTGCAAATGCATGGAAGACACAGAAATATAGAATCATGCGCTTACTCCCCAAGTAGCAAAACAGAAAAATTAGAAAACATTTAAAAAACATTTTCCACCAAGAACTCTGTCCTACGCAAAACCAATTTTTCAAGTCGGACTTTTAAAAACAGAGATATCGGGGAAATCGCTATTGACCTTTACGCTCCTGGAAGGAAAACTGGGTGTTACTTAAAAAATGAACTCTTCTCAAAATAGTTTCGCTTTAAATGTTATCGAAAGAAAAAAATAGTTTTCTTTCAGTCAGACATTTGAAGCCATGACGTAGAATAAAATGTGTTTGAATTCGAAAGCATCTACGTTTACGCCCTCTAGAGGCAATGTTGGGCATTATAAAAGGGCCGGAAAGTAAGGATCATCGTTTTCATATTTCGGATTTTCCAATGCAAAAAGAATTTTCCAAATCGGTCTAATATTTACAGAGATATGATGTCCACAAACGGACGGACAGATAAAGTGATACTATAAGCACGTTCTTTGTTTTCAAAATACGTGCTAAAAATCGCAGCATTGTTCGATTACTCGATAGTTACATTGAAATTCTAAGCAGTGTAACGGGTAACTCTCACGTCTGCACTTTATTTAGCTGTCAGTAACTTGAACGCTAATTTTACTTTGACGTCTGAAACTATCTATTATTTGCTTTAAAGACAAGTAGACTAAAACGAGTTATGAAATTTAGAGGTTTGAAGTGTGAAAGTTTCGATGTAAGAACTCTGAAAATGCTGTTTATATTCTTGTTATTTGATGATGGAAAAATACAACACAATAAGGTGATTACAAAATTCATCATCCAAAATCCTATGCTAAATAGGTCCTTACGCTGAAGTTCATAGGTATACGCATTTGGAGATCCCACTTACTTGAGTTAAGAGTGTTATGCTTACAGTTACAACGCGCTAGTACGAAGTACACGCACGCTCATACACGTCACATTCACGCTAAGCATGTAAGAGAGGGTAAATTAGAAATCATGTTGAATCCCATGAAAGAGGGTGCTCAAGACAGAATTTGTGGAAGACCTTCATCCAGCAAATGTTCTAGAATGGTTGATGGTTATCACTGAGTTCCATTACTAATTTCCCGGAAATTAATGCTCTTGGCCTACGTCCTATAAATCCAAGTCCTTTCTGCAGCTTGTAGAACAGTACCTAAAAATAGCCTCACCTTGTGTTCTCCCGTAAATAAAGTCGTGGAAGTAACTTAATGTTTCCGATTGGTCAGCTCCTTAAGAGCTAAGCATGAAGTGAATATTTCCTTTATCAATGTACTCGATAACAACATACAGCTTTCACGTAACTTCCGAAATTATGTTAGCGAACATATTGCGTGTTTTTAAAACTGAGCAGAATAAACTGTATAGAATAGACTTCGGTGTAGCATGTGAATATCGTATAAATTGAAAGTGAACACCTCCGTGTGAGTCACAGGAAATTAAGCGAAATCACGTTCCCGAGCGAAACAGGAATACGTGACGAGAAATATGACCAGCTGGTAGTCACGAAATGGACCCAGTAAGGGATATAAAGCTGTTTATTATGTTCTCTGCAGTCCGAATTCGCCGAAAGGCCGACGAAATTATACGTCTTAGGCAAACACCCATCACCCGAGCAGAGTTCTGCGAGGCGCTCCTGTGAAGAATGTTGATGAATAAGCCCTCGATCACGAAGAGCCAACCCATTTATGACCAAATAGCCCAAATGTCGAGGGAATCAGAAGCATATGTGTATTTTTGGACTCAGCCTTTATGAGCAATATGCACTATTGCTATGGAAACAGCTCACTCTCCTGTTAATCAAAGCTAGCAGCAGCGTAGAAGATTATGGGAGGGATCTCATTCAAAACCATCCATACCTACGCATCCCAGAATATTTCATACTACATACATCACACAAATCTGAAAATACACGTATCGGAATGAACGCCCCTAGATACACTTTAATAACAAAGATTTTGCGAAGTAGAACTAATTGTAAAATTGATTGTTTAATTACTGAATTATCATACACAGTGTTGCAATTAAGTAACGAGTCAGAATTTTTTTAATGGAAAACCATACAGAAAAACTTATGCGACTATACTTTATTCGAAGTGTATTACTCCTGTATTAATACCAGGGTGACTCAAAAGTCTTTGCCGTTTTCTGAGAGTTGATGAAAACCTGCATAAATGCATAAAGGTATAAGTTTAATCTTCAAAATTAAATTTATACCTTCACGCATTTCTGCACGTAATGCCATATCTTGAATCCTCCTGATCATGGCGGTGTAGGACTATTGAGGTGATGGGTAGACCATCTTGCTCGATGATCCTACACCATCGTGATGCCATATCTTGAACCTCCTTGATCACGATGGTGTAGGACTATTGATCCGATGGGTAGACCATCTTGCTCGATGGGCCCACACCATCGTGGTGCCATATCTTGAATCCCCGGAGAAAAAATTCCTTCGGTTTCGAAACGAGAACGTCTTAGACCCGAAAACGTCTTGGACATCGAAGCGAAAACGTCTTGACCCATATATCCTGGATGTTTTGAAAGCATTTCCAACGTAGAAAATGTGCCGTGAACCAGAACATGTGGTAGTCAGAAGGAACAAGTTCCGGACTATAAGAAGGGGAGGAGGGCATTAGCTCAAAACCCTCTTGTTTCTATACTTTTCCTTAGTTGACCAAGCACGATGAGCCTGTTGGAGGATAGCTCGTTTACGATTCACCAGAACAGGGAACGTTCAGCTTGAACTGCCATGCATCCGCTCCAACTGGCCACAGTATAGCTGTGCATTAATACCTCGGCCATCTGGAAACAATTACCAATGAATGAGGCCCTCATAGTTCCACCATACGCACAGTATAACTTTGTGCTCAAATCGTCGCCTTTCCAGTTCTGGTGGCTTTTTTGGGATCTAACCATTGTTTCCTTATCTCAGGATTCCGGAAAAGTATTCACTTTCCATCTCGTATCACAATCCGTTTAAAGAAACGGTCGTCTTGGGGATTTTCCAGCAATTGGCGACGCACATGCACATGTCGCTGATCTTGAACACCAGTCAGTTCATGGAGTATTCTGTACGTCTTGCCGAGCTTGTGCAGTTCGCGAACAGTTGTGGGCTTAGTGAGGTATTTCCAGCTCATTTGAGAGTTGTTCAGTGCTTATGCACGGATTTGACTTGGCATACAGCAACAGAATTCACCATCGAATGTATCCAGCACGTGATTTGTCTTCAAAGCTGCAGTCCCCATTTTTAAATCGCTGAAACCAAATTCTTGCCGTTCTTTCAGACACTGCTCTTTTACCTTCCACTGCAAAAATTTTCCCTGCTGCAGAGGTCAACTTTTTTTTTTAAAGAAAACCCCGTAGAAGCACTCGGATCGTGTATTTCTGGTCAATGCCTCTTGACTGCAGAAAATTTTCGAATAAATCACGGCTCCTATTTATACCAACTACACGATACCTGTTTTCCGGTCATGCGTTGTCCTTATCTGAATAACGTACAGTATTCACACCGAGTAATTGCTTTACACAGGCCAACTCTTCAAAACAGAAATGACTTTTAAATTTAAAAGTCAGAAATGACTTTTAAATGACTTTATAAAAGAAGTGGCCCGATCAGCTAACGAATCGGACTTGCAGAAGTCATCTTTTGATATGGAGTGAAGAGCTGATGTCACAGTTCTTTGTATACCTTCAGTATCTTGCGAAACGTTTCCTTTAAAAGGTAGCTTTAATTTAGGGAATCGAAAGTAGTCACACGGTGACAAATCTGGAGAATAGGGGAGATGGTTGAGTGCACACACTTGTTTTCTTGCTAGAAATTGCTGAACACTTATCGTGAAGTAAGAACCATTGCCCGTTTTTTGAAGAAGCGTACAGTATATAATCCAGCTTTTTCCGTCTGTCTGCCTGTCTGTCCGTCCGTCCGCACGATAACTCGCGTAAAAATGGTTTGATTTCGATGAAACTTTAGTATGTGATACGGGACCACCTGGTGTCGAACCCTGTTGAAAATGGGCGAAATGGGATCAAAGGTCAGGACATAAGAGCGGGATCCATTCCATTCCTTTTATGCGTCATAACTTACGCAAAAATGCTTCGATTGCGACAAAACTTTAACATATTGTTCCGGAGGTATACTGAACAGGTTCTGTTGAATACCATCGAAACGGGGTCAAAGGTCAGGACACAGGAGCGAGATTTATTCCACACCCAATATCCTCATAACTTGATTAAAAATGTTTCTATTGCGACAAAACTTTAGTATTGATACCGCCGCTGGCACCAAAATTGTACGACAGTGGATCATTATCCCACCGCTGTCAATCAATTTAACAACCGTAGCCGAGCAATTAGTATATTTCTTCACTGATCTCCTTCGACGTAGTTCTTGGCACGAAAACTGTATTACATGGGCATACACTTAAACAGTTTGAACCAATCACCTGCGTACACATTAATAATGTGTTCTATGACTGCGCTGACTGCCTAAACAAATATTTAATTGGCTACAAAAACATTACAATGCCACACATACGAATAAAATTTAGCTGTCTTCTGAACATAAGTATTGGGTCAACTTTGACCTAAATCAGTTCTGCTGATAGTTTTAATGAACTTAAATTCCACAGTTCAGTCTTACTATTTCTCAGTTTAGTTCTTGCAATATATCAGTTCAGTTCCTCAACTAATTGCGTAGCAGAAATTATAACAAAAACAAAATGTTTCTACTTACATGGATGCTGCCAAGAATAACTCCAAATTGTGATTTAACTTTTCACCTGTATATTTCTTAGGTATCCAAGCCACCGCTCTTACCCTCATATTTTTCTTGCGCCGGCTTTATCCCGTCGCCCTTACCCGTAGAGGCTGCACTGCTTGCGTAGCCACACACACACATGGGCCCTCGCTTCGCCCCGCAGGACCAGATCGCTTCCTTCGCCGCTTCAGGGAGAGGTTGGTAATTGCACACTGCCGTAGTGGGACTCGAACCCGATCTTTGCTTCTCATTGGAATGACCACTGTCCACTCGCAGACTTCTTAATTCCTCTGTAACTTTGCTTTCATTGGGCCAAAGAGTCGCTAATTTCCATCAGGCTCCCAGCCTAGAAATGTCTGCTTTATCACGCGGATTTAGGCATTTCGCTGTCTTTATGGCAAACTATCATCGAGTTGTCGTCTCCATTTCTTACCAAATGCAGGGAATTTCGCTCTTCATCGCCCAATTCATATAGTAGATCCAAGGCATCCAGCCCAGCCTTTCACATCGGAGAGCGTACAGACAACTAAACTTTCTTCCTTATTTTCACGCTAAGTGCGAAATCTTATTTTTCTGCACGGACCACACAGAGAGTAATTGTTCTCGAAAATGATTCAAACAATCGACGAATTTACAATTATTTGCTAAACCTTTTGTCCCCCATCTTCATTCATTTCTACTCAAGTGTCCCCTCTTCGATATGTACCTCTTTCCCTTTCCGTGTTTAGACTGGCCGTCAGCTGCAACCTTCGATTTATGACCTAACAGAGCTATTCTGAGACCACCCAGCCAGAGGCAGAATTCTTCGCCTCTTTTCTTTCTAAACCCCCAGATAAAACTTTCTCTGCTGTTTACACTTTTAAACTCCAATCAAGCCTCGAACATAATTAATACTTAATTAATTTCATACATCCACCACGCCCATTAATTACTAAATTAATGGCAGGGGTGGGTCGTAACAGTATGTTGTTCCGGAGGTATACTGAACCAATTATGTTTAATATCATTGAATGAAGTCAAAGTTCAAGACACAGGAGCGAGATTTATTCCACAGCCATTATCCTCATAACTTGAGTAATAACTTGAGCAAGGGTTTCTAGTATATTGGAAAGCGTATCATAAACAATGCATTGCCTGATTTTACTAACTTGTTGTACTCAGGCCTGACACGAATAATCCACTTTCACAATCGCTCCAAAAGGGATGTGTAAGCATTGCCAGTGACCGTTTTACCTTCAAAAATGAACTCGTGATGCATACTTTCTGTGCTGTCATAAAAGCGCAGAACCGTTGTCTTGGTTTTGGACTTCTGTAATCTGATCTTCTATCCTTTGTGGTACCTGGCGACTTCCACTGAGCACTGTGACGCTTTGTTTCAGGATCATAACGAAAACACCATGTCTCGTCATCTGCCACAATGCTTTGGAGGAACTTTTGCACTGTTTCTGCGGTCTCCAGGATGTCTTTTGCGCATTTCACTCGTGGATATGTTTCTGGTTGTCTGACAAAACATGAGGAACAAAACGAGAACAAACTCTCCCCTCCCCCCAATTTTGCAATAAAATTTGACGAATCGTCTCCTTAATAACACCTAGCCCACATTCCAGCATCCTCAAGATCACACAACAATCACTTTTTATCCTTTCGCCAACTTTCTCAACGATTTCAGATGCGCACTCTGAAGTCAGGCGTCTGAGTATTTCGCCATTTTCCAAATCTTCCCGTCTATCCTTGAAACGTGTACACCATCGGAATATTTGTGCACGAGATAGGCAATCAGTCCAATATGTATCACTCAACGATTCAACTGCTGCAGATGCAGTTTTATCGATTTTCAAACAGAACTGGATATTTGTTCTCTGCTCCGTGACAGAGCTTTTCCACCGAATGACGTTATGTACACCGTAAATAATGAGCTGCGCAATTTTTAACCAAACGCTGTTGCCGCAGCATAGCTGATAAAATACTTATCAAAAAAGCCTGCCTGTCCGATCCGTGTGTTATACCGTGATTTAAAAAAAAATTGAGTTTTATTACTTAGTTGTACAGAAATTCATAAGTGTTGGCACTCGCTCTCCTGTTTTCCAGAGCATGTGCAAACGTTGATATCAGTATGGAAATAATGCACGCTGGAATGAGAGAGCTGAACATTACCGCTGGTGTGTTGCTTTCATTTAAAACCACATGAACTATTCTGGATGATCATTTCATTATTCTGCAAAAGGACTTGATGAAAGGTTTTCCTACACTCTGAGTTTGACAATATAGCTTCCTTTATGTAATTTAAGTGCGAAAAGCAATGTTTCCAATATTTAGCAACAGAAATTCTTTTACGGTATGCGTTTCCAGTTTTTCCCCCACTTTCGGTTTCTACCTTTCCAGGTATTCTTCAGATTTGTCGATGCACTTAACTCATCGACGAGTGATGGAGCATATTCTTGCTTGTCAAACGCAGTCTTGCGCCTCATACAACCTTTTCTTTACTATACTACACAGAATCATTTTCGGCGTATTACTGTTCTCTCACCGCGCTACTTACACAAATAACGTCATGAATTTAAAAGTGTGTTTTCCAGGGGGAAATGACGACACATCGTATCCTAGTCTGCTGTTTTGTTAGCATTCGTCGCAGTGTTCATATTTGTTGTGTTCCGATGAATGACTGTTAAAAATATTTGTTGTGTTCCGATGAATGACCGTTAAGAATATTTGTTGTGTTCCGATGAATGAGCGTTAAGAACTGTGGCACTCTGCTGTAGTAGAAAAATCGCGCATTTTGCAAAACGAGGAATTTACAAAAAGCTTGGTTCACCACGAGTCCGTTTATCGTATCCAAAATCTTTTCTTATCAGACATTAGTAAGTTTAGAAAAGGTGACAAGCTTAAAAATATTTTATGTCACCACTAAGAAAACTGTTTGGCAAAATTCACAATCATATTCAGGGTTAGACTTATCTACTTACTCTGCGAACTAAAGAAAAATATAGATACTAAATTTTGAACACCTGCCTAATACTTCGTGTGCCCTTCGTTCTCCCAGAGACTCACCCCCATCCGGCGTGCCATCAGCTTCACGAAGAGTGTGTACACTTCTGTGGAGATCTGCAACCCTGCTGTTTGTATTGAGATCCGCAGTTCAGGCAGGGAGCAGTGTGGTGTATCCAAGAACCTCACGTGACTTCCCATGAGTTCCCACATTCAGGGGTTGGACAGAATAATGTGAAGACCTTTACGTACCTAGTAGGGTGTGGGACCATCTTTGGCATTTAATACCGCCTGAATCCTCTTGAAATGGACGTATACAAACGCATACAAATTCTGGATGGTGGTTAGTGAAATGTTACACCATTCTTCATGCAGAAACCACTCCAGGTCCTTGAGAGATACAGGAGGAGGATAACGGAATCTTTCTCTGTTTTCCAACACAGACAACAGTGGATCGATGTTGTTTAAGTCTGGTGATTCAGGAGGCCAAGGAAGATGTGAAAGTTCGTCCTCATGTTTCTCAAACCATGGTTGGGCATTCTGAGCTCTGTGAATTTTTTATCCAGAGCAGGCAATGTGAAACCAATTTTTCATCCAAACCGAAAGTAAGCAACATACCCTTCTCTGATGGGATTAAGGTTCAACTTTGACCGCACCAAGAAGGAACTCAGCAACGCGGTCTCGATTAGATCAAAGTTGTAATCAACCGAGTTATGCGCAAAAGAATCAAGCGACAATGTATGTTCGATAATCTGAAATTCAAAATTTAAAGAATAATCGCAAAAATACGTATAAATGAGCTATGTATAACCGAATTGAAAAAGCAATAGAAATTACAGTTAAATATTAGAACTAACGCAAAATTACGTAGACCTATAAACATGAAAAACATATAACCGAAGTTCCGCTGTACATATACAATGGTGTGCAAAAATTAAGGACAAAGAGGAGAAATTAGCATAACAGCGGAACGAGCAGGCAGAACGGACCTAAATAGCACTCAGAAGATAGACTAGGGTCCGGTACGGTAAGGCATGCGCATATATGCAGCATGGCGGGGGGGGGGGAATGTCGGAAGGGTATAAAGCACACGGGCGGTGTACGCTCAGCAATTCGGTGAAAGCTATTGCACGGTGTACATCGGTTTGAACGACGTCGAGTTGCTGCCACCGTGTGATATGGTCAACAGGCAATCCAGTAGACGACATCTGGATAACTTTACCCGAGGTCACGTCATTGGGAAGTTGGAAGAACGTCGAAGTGTGACTAGTACGGCCGAGGAGTTCGGGATCACTCACAGCATCGTTTCACGAGCTAGGAGAGCATTTCAAACGACAGGAACAGCTGTCCAAAAGTTTAGCAGTGGTCGTCCACTAGCAACCACGGCGGCGGACGACCGGTATATTGTCTTACAGGCGAGAAGAGACAGACGGCAGATAGCAAGAAAAATCACAAGGCACATGCAACAGACAACTGGACGTCAGTTATCGCGTTTTACCGTGGCCAGGAGGCTGCACAAAGGTGGTCTATTTGCACGACAACCAGTACGGTGTGTGCCATTAACGCCTGCTCATCGGAGACGGAGGTTTCTGAGGTTCCAGGAACAAAAGAACTGGACACATCAGCAATGGGGTCGAGTTCTCTTTACGGATTAGAGCCGATTTAGTCTGACGAGCGATTCTGGACGTATACACATCTGGAGAGAGCAAGTAACACGCAATCACACCTCCAACATCATCGAAAGGGACCGGTTTGGAGGTGGCGGAGTTCTCGTTTGGGGCGGTATCATGCTTGGTAGCCGTACTGACCTCCACATCTTCCAAGGAGGTTCATTCACTGGTGTCCGCTATTGTACCGAGGTTCTCCTGCCTCACGTGCGTCTGTTTAGAGGTGCTGTGGGTCCTGAGTTCCTCTTCACGGACGACAACGCTACACCTCATCGTACAGTGGCTGTCGCAGAGCTGTTGGAGAGTGAAGATATTCAACGCATGGATTGGCCCGTAAGGTCCCCGGACCTAAATCCAATCGAACACGTGTGGGACCTTCTCGGGAGACGCTTGGCAGAACGTCACCAGCCGCCAGCAACGATTCCGCAGATGCGATTGGCGCTACAACAGGAATGGGTTGCGATGGCTCAACAGCTCCTTGACAACCTCGTCCTCAGCATGGGCAGACGTTGTAAATCAGTCAGGGGTGATTATATCCCCTACTAAAGACTGGATTTTTCTTGGCAGCCGCCTGTCACATGGACTTTTCTGTCTTCTGTCCAGTTGTGCTGAAAGCTACCTTTTCAATACAGTGCCTTTGTATCCTTTGGATTCCTTGTTTGGACGGTTTTGCTCACTTGTTCCATATTCTTACATCTTGGGGATCTTATGGTATGATTTGAGTCGATGTGAAGCACTTCTGCACGGCGTTACATTCGAAAACCTGCCTCGTCCTTAATTTTTGCACGCCAGTGTACAATGGTTTCCGTGAAATAAGAGAAAACAGAAAAGGAATATTTCTGAAAGTCGAGTTGCAAATGCACAAAAATTGGGTATGTGACGGGAAATGCAATAAGGAGTCAAGGTATCGCATGCAAAGAAGTGGGAATGGTATGATTTATGCAAATGAGCTGCAGCACGTAAAGGGATGCTGTGGAAGTGTGGGCCGCATCGCTATCGGAGTGTAAAGAAAGAATTTGTTGTAATGGCTACGAGACACCATTTAACAGATGAACTGAGGTGGAGAGCGATCGGAAGATTAGGGTCAGCCAAAGGCAGGTGGAAGCGGAAGATGTTTACATGTGAGTCCTTATCTGTTCCACAGACTGTGGAACCAATTTCAAAATACGCAATCAGCTTCCTGAAGATACAGCGAAGGAAGCCCTAGGCTTACAACATCCGTGGATGACCGATATCTGAGATTAACTGTGCCGCCGAAAAGAACCCCGACACAGCTTCGATTGGCCCTTGCAGCGGCTACAGGAACGGTGATATCTGCTTCCACTGTGCGCAGAAGGCTTCACGAAAGAGATCTCTATTCTAGACGACCAAGACTATGCGTGCTCCTTACTTTCCACTTTCAGGCCTCCTCTGATCTGGAACGGAGGACACGCTACCATCTATCTATGACCCTTGAAAGAAACTCTTATGGTGGTTGTAGCGCGCTGGTTTGGGTTATCAACCCGTTAGATGGACGCACAGACCTCTCTGTGCTTCCAAAAAGAACCACAAATGCACGACGCTATACGGTTGATGTCCTCAGCACCCTGTGTTTGCACATATGCTGTGTCATAGAAGATATACACTATATTTGACAAAAGTCACCGTACACCTAGAAGAGAAACACAACATAGCATTTATTGACATACATTAGTACGGTGTTGGCCCACCTTTATCCTTAATGCATACACTGACCCTTCGAGACATGCTTTCGACAAGGTTTTGGAACACAGCGATAGGTATGCGCTTCCATTCAGTACATAATGCTGCCTCTAACTGTTGCTTAGTAGTAGGCCTTGATTCGAAACTTCTTATGCGGTGCTTTATGGGATTAAGATCAGGGTTCTGTGCTGGACAGTCCACACACCATACGGAATAATCGTCAAACCACGTCGTAACAGTCCTTGCTTTATGGCTTGGTCAATTATCCTGCTGGTACCAACAACACTCAGTTCCATAGTATTGTCACAGAGTTGGTAGGGCATAATTGTCCGGAATATCGAGGTAGACATGCTGGTTAACAGGTTTGTCCACGATACCAATGGACCGAGACCATACCACGAAAAACACCCCCGCACGAGTACACTGCCTGCTCCAAACTTGAGCGTAAGAACAATACACTGTGCTAAATAGCGTTCCCCCGGCTGCCGCCATACCCACACACGACCATCAGACTGATGGATCGAGTATCTGGATTCATCAGTCCACAGGACCCGTTTCCATTGAACTACAGTCCACGATAAATGTTCTTTACGCCATGTTAAACGACGAGCAGCATTCCAAGTGGAGATGAGAGGCTTATGAGCAGCCGCACGACCATGGTAATCCATGGAATGAAGTTCTCTGCCAATGGTATGTGTACATACCGAGATTCCATCACTTTTACTCACCTGTACATTGAGGTCTTGTGCAGTACTCCGTCGATTAGCTGTAACAACTCTCCTGAGGCTTCGACGTCCTCTATCACTGATTTTCTTTGGTCTGCCGGTACGTTTCGCTGCTTCAGGCACGCCATATGTCTTCCACTTATTCGGTACATCAAAAACAGTTGACTTGGGCATGTTTAAACGCCTCTCGGCTTCTCTTATGGACAACCCACTAATATAACACCCAATAATCTGTCCTTTCTCAAAGTCAGTTCTCTCCCGCCGCGACATTTTCACTCAAGCTCACAGTGCGATATGATCGCGATCAGCTGCAGGCTTGTTTTTATACTGTTTGCAGCTGTGCCGCGCATCTCAACAACGCAGAGGATCCGTTCATTCTTTTAGAAGGGGTGTCCGGTAATTTTTGTCAATATATAGTGTATTTCTTCTACAAGATGAAAATTCTCGTTCCCACCGAGCAAGGCTAGTAGACAAATATAGACCATTGTCCGTACGGATTAGCCAGTCAGGTCTCCAGACCTGAATCCGATCGAGCATGTCTAAAATTCTCTAGGGAGACCTGTTGTTGACCTCAACCTATTTCCATATAATTTGGAAGATTTTAGACAGGCTTTGGACGAACAATGGTCCTTACTACATACCGAAATCCTAAACACCATCATCAACAACATGAAACAACACTGTGAGGCTTACATTGCTGCGAGGGGTGACCTTACTCTCGGTCGAGGTACTTCGACTATTTTATTTTGACACCTTGTTTTTCATTTAGTTTTGTATGTGGAAATGTTTGGCAGGATGAACTGTTTCTTACGAATAGTTTTAGGATTTTTCCGTAATGTGTAATATGATGCAGATTTTCGCCAAATTTCTTAACCTTTCATCTGTTATGCGACAAACTATCGATTATCCGTGCTAATCACCGGATAAACGCGCACGAATAACTGAAAAACACGGATAATACGATTTTTGTTTTTTGCTGAAAAAATTACCTTAGTATGTACTGCACAGTACATAAAAATACATTTGACACATAGAACTGTGAACAATAAAGTATATAAAATTCATAAAATATTGGTACTGTACTTACAGTTTCTGTTGTTGACGAAAGTAAAATGCGATAGACCTATATGCATATGGTACGTTTACTAGACACAACCCACAAAAGTCATATATCTTTGGGAGCAAAATAATCTGTAATATTATTTTGCTTCTTAGATGCATTTAACTGTTTTCTAACACCAGAACGAATATTACGAAGTTCCACATAATCTGAGTATATCTACACATTCCAAAGCTGCACCATGACTCACACATGTTTCTTCTCTTTCCGTTGTTATCTCCACATACTCTTCCCCAGAACTTTCACTCCGCGTGCCAATGTTCACAATTTCTTCGTCTTTCATAAGCTGAAAGCACGGTTCAATTCGTTTATTTTCAGCCAGTCTTAAACATTTTTACTGTACACATTTTCGAATCCTTCCATTCTGGAAATCAAAGTGACGATGTCAGATGATTCATTTTCTTCTTGTATGTTAAATCCTTGGAAGTCATCTTCTTCTACATCAGGTAGTAGTTTACGCCATGAGCGTGTGATTGTTACAGACTTTAGAGAAGCCCATGCCTTTGATATTAAACGTACAGCATCCAGCAATGAAAGCCTCTTCCAGAATGTTAAAATGCTTTCATGTTCCTCAGCTAAATTTCTTAAAAGCTGTGAGCGATAGATTTGCTTCATTGATGCAATTACACCCTGATCCATTAGTTGGAGAATGGATGATATGTTGGGTGGAAAAAACTTCACTCGTATTTGCCCATCATTGGAAATAAGCTCGTCTTCAGAAGAATGTAAAGGAGTGTTGTTTAAAAGTAGGACTGCTTCGACTGGCAACTTTTTATGTAGTAGATAATCAGTAACTTCAGGGACAAATTTCGTCTTAAAACAATCTTTGAAAATTTCTCTGTTCATCGACGCTCCTTTTATACGCTTTCCAACCGAAGGTTGAAGAAGCGTATATGCCCAGCTTTGTCGGTCCGTCCCTCTGTCCGCACGATAACTCACGTGAAAACGGTTCAATTTGAACGAAATTTTAGTATGTGGTAGGGGACCACCTGGGGAAGAACCCTATTGAAAATGGGCGAAACAGGGTCAAAGGTCAGGACATAGGAGCGGGGTCCATTTCATTGCTCTTATGCGTCATAACTTGCGTAAAAATGGTTCGATTTCGATGCAATTTTAGTATGTGGTAGGGAACTACCTGCGGACGATTCCTATTGAAAATAAATGAAATGGGGTCAAAGGTCAGGACATAGGAGTGGGATCCATTCCATTGCCTTTATGCATCATAACTTGCGTAAAAATAGTTCGATTTCAATGAAATTTAAGAATGTGGTAAGGGAACCACCTGGGAACGAACCCTGTTGAAAATGGGCGGAATGGGGTCAAAGGTCAGGACATAAAAGCGGTATTCATTTCATTGCCTTTATGCGTCATAACATGCGTAAATATGGTTCGATTTCGACCAAATTTTAGTATGTGGTAGGGAGCCACTGGGGACGAACCCTATTGAAAATGGGCGAAATGGGGTCAAAGGTCAGGACACTAGAGTGGGATCCATTCCATTGCCCTTGTGCATCATAACTTACCTAAAAATGTTTCGATTGCGACAAAACGTTATCATGTTGTTCCGGAGGTATAGTGAACCGGTTCTGTTGAATATCAACGAAATGGGGTCAAAGGTCATTGCACAAAAGCAAGATTTATTCCTACAGCCATTATTCTCATAACTTGCGTAAAACTGCTTCTATTGCGACAAACCTTTAGTATGTTATTCTTGAGGTATACTGAACCGGTTCTGTTAAATATCATCGAAATGGGGTCAAAGGTCAGGACACAAGAGCGAGATTCTTTCCACAGCCATTATCTTCATAACTTGAGTAATAATTTCTGGTATGTTGGAAAGCGTATCATAATCAATGCATTGCCTGAATTTACTAACTTGTTGATTATAATAATGGATCGGCATATTGTTCTGATTTTTATTTCCCTTAAACCACCAAGATTTTTTAGCCTTCCTTATCACCAACAGTTTCATTTTATGCCCTCCAGAAGCATTTGCACAACACATTACAGTTATTCGTTCTTTTGAGGATTTATGAGCGGGTGCATGTTGTTCTGCTTTATGAGCAAGTGAACCGAAATGGTAAACATTTCCAATATAAGCTAGTCTCATCTGCGTTATAAATTTGACTTAGAGATAAATTTTCCTCTAAAGATAGTGGTTGAAATTCTTATTTAAATTCGCCTGTTGTAGAGGTATAGGCACGTAGGCGCTCGCCTTGCACGGCAATATCCCGTATTGCTTTTTAAACCTAATAAACCAAACTGACGATGCCCAAAACAAACTTTCCAAGTCTAAGGCTTTGTGGAAAAATTTTACCTTTTCAGCACACATAGCACCCGAAATTGGTATTCCTTCTGATCGCTTTTGGTGAAACCATCGTAGCAATGCTGCACCCAAGTTCTCGTATGTTGATTTTTTCATACATTTTTGTTGGGTTTTTTTTTTTACATTTTTTCATTTTTTTTCACTACTGCAATTTCTAGTAAATTTCCAAAAGTTTCTTTTTGTTTTTTTTAATGTCTCTAACTGTCTGAACACCAATTCCATAATCCCTTGCTAATTTGTTTGCTGATTCAACTTTTTCGAACCTTTCAATTAATTTTAGCTTTTGTTTTAAGGTAAGAAGCACTTTATTCAGCTTTTCTGCCATGACTTACTGTTGTCGCCACAAGCCGCGTCATGAAAAGGATCTCTTTCTGTGACACGTGTCAAATTGAGGCTGCAGATTCTGATACTACAGATTACTAGAGATGGGTCGGAAATCACGTCACTGATATTTTGTCCCTGGTACGATTATGCCACCGTCACCGGCTGTGACTTTTTCTGCTGAAATATGAGTAAGAGAATCACTGTCGGCACCACCGGTCGCTGTAACCGGCCGAAACTTCCAGCTCCACAGTTCCTGCTCTTTGGAGACGGGTTTGGCGCCACTGAGCTGTGACAGTGATTTCCGCAAGACAAAAACAAACTTTTTTTATAACATACAGTTGACTGAATAAATATGTTGCTGTAAAACACGATGAGAATGACGTGTGCGGTGACAGTGGCCAAAGATAACACCTTTAATCCAAATGACACTCCAAGTTAAAATATATGCAGTTAAAAACTACATGAGCACTTTCGAGCTCGCAACGAGTTCGTCATCAGATGTAAAACCGACAAAATGGAATGTGAAACACCTTATATGCAGGATTTACTGTTGCCAACCATGGGATACAAAAGTTATTTAACCTAGAAGATTAACTAGAGTCCAGGTGGCGTATCGAGACATACGGGAAATGCACTAAAATGTTTAAATGTTAACATGAAGCACGCCATTTCTTGTTTAACCCGGTTCGCATGTGATAGGTCACATTTCATAGGCCTGGAAATCATTACTTACCACATATGAACCGGATTAAACAAGAAATGACGTACTTCATGTTAACATTTGAACATTTTAGTGCTTTTCATGTATGTCTCGATGCGCCACCTGGACTCTAGTTAATCTTCTAGGTTAAATAACTTTTGTATCATATGGTTGGCAACAGTAAATCCTGCATATAAGGTGTTTCACATTCCATTTTGTCGGTTTTACATCTGATGACTAACTCGTTGCGAGTTCGAAAGTGCTCATGTAGTTTTTAACTGTATATATTTTACCTTGGAGTGTCATTTGGATTAAAGGTGTTATCTTTGGCCACTGTCACCGCACATGTCATTCTCATCGTGTTTTACAGCAACTTATTCATTCAGTCAAATGGAGTACGTCGTCATTAATTATTAATATACATTAAGATAGTACAACTATACTAGTTATCCGAATTTATTGGCTTTCCTGTCTACCTTCCTTGAGAAAGCTATCTGGTTTATGTGCGAAAGCTTGAAAAGCTTGATTTTATCTACGCCAATAAATTCGGATAGCTAGTATAGTTGTACTATCTTATATATAGTTGGTGTACAGTTCGTTACGTTAATATTAATATACATTTGATGAAAGAGTAAGCTTGTATAATTGATGATTATTAAATAAAACCCCTCATTTTATCTGTCCATACGCCTTGTAGAGCTGTAGTTCCATTCGTTTCCGCAGTTTCAAAGCAAAGGTTAATGGTTTCAAAGCAGCTTCTTGCCTGGATGTGACGTCACCTTCAGCGCGGGCAGTGACTTATGGTGGCCAGTGCTGCCTGGATATGAGCTCGATGGTTCCTGTCATTGATGCACTGAGTCACTGATGAACAAGCGTTATACGGTCCGGAGGAGCTGCTATCACCGACTGTGATTTTGTCAATGATACTTCTCTGGAACCGTCATTGTTGTCACTGATACTTAAAAGTCACAGTCAAACCCATCTCTACAGACTATAGTATAATAAAGCTGCACTCAGCAAATATAAGTTGGCCACGGGTAGTTGATGATGCAGCGCAATGCCCGCAGTCAAACTCAACGCTCTGTTCACACGTATTAAAAATACTGCAGCGTAAAGAAGAAAAAAAAAAGCCGAGAACAGATAATCGAGAGTTTGCTGTATGTATAAATATATACACGGTCGAGTAACATTATTGTGACCATCAACTATAACCGCCGTGTGCAGCGCAGACAGCAGCTAGACGGGCTGGGAGTGACTCAATAAGCTGCTGGAGGCTGCGTGGTGGAGGATCCGTAGAGCGGACAACACGATCAAGGTAGTCTCACAGATGCTCAATTGGGTTTATATCTGGGGAATTAGGAAGCCAGGAAAGTACTTTAAAGTCTTCATCGTGCTATTCCAACCACTCTCGGACATTTCTAGATCTATCCGCCCCAGGGAAGACAATCAGCATGTATGGGTGTACGTTGTCTGCAAAGATGGATTCATAACGAATTCGGTCCTTAGGACCATCCACAGGTATAAGTGGACCCAGATAATGCCACGAAAACATTTCCCAGACCATAACGCTGCCCCCACCAGCTTGTGTTCTTCCAGCAATGGTTGAAGAGTGTTTGTTCTCCGATCTTTCTTGCCTTATACGCAAACGTCCATCAGTTCGATAAAGCAGAAAACGTGACTGATCGGAGATGCCAATCCTTTGCCGATCAGCAGAGGTCCAATTCCGATACTGCCGTGCAAATGTAAGCCTTTCTGCTGATGCACTTTCGTTAGTATAGGTGCAGTGATCATCCGTCTGCATCGGAGCCCCATACGCAGCATGGTTCGCTGAACTGTTGTTTTAGACACACTTCCAGTAGCCTTCTGGTTCATTCGACTAGTAAGTTGCTCCACTGTAGCGTGTCGATCGACCCTCACGCACCTTCGAGCCCGACGTTCACCTCTCACCACGACCCCTGAACAAGCTCCCACTGTTCACGAAGATTTCATTGAGCGGGTTCAGAGCCTCGAACATCTCCCTCAATGGCATCCCAGATGTGCTCGATGGGATTGAGGTCAGGTGCCCTAGCTGGCCAAGGAAGCTAGGTCACGTCGGTGGAGTGTTCATACAACCATTCGGATACAATTCGGGAGCGATGGCATGGTGCATTGTCTTGTTGCAGGATGAGGTCCTCAGTGGCATGTTGAAAACGCACAAACGGGAGCAAAGGTCGTCCAGGATATTCCGGTAACCTCGACCTAGGAGGGACGATGTCACACGTACCAGTGGTCCCATTTCAGTCCACTTAAACAGTCCCCAGACGAGAATGCCATCCACACCCGCTTAAAGAGTACCCTGCGGCAAGAAGGATCCATCGCCTCATATGGTTTGCGCAGTACTCGTATCCTGCCATCCGCATGTACCAACGATAATCTCAACTCATCAGTACAGGCAACATTTTTCCACATGTCTAGAGTCCAGTGGCAATGTTGCTGCGCCCATGCTAATCTTTGCACCCTGTGATGTGCGGTCAGCAGCTGAACCCTCGTGGGACGATGGCTTCTACCCCATAGCGAGGAGATGGTTCTGGATGGTGTGGCTGCTTAAATGTTTTTGTGCACCAGCGTTAAATTTCCGAGTGATTTTTTGCACTGTTGCCCGCCTATCCGCTGTTACAATGCGAGCTAGCCGACGATGACTCCGCGCATCCATACGCTGTTGTCCACGGCATTTGGCCCTTGCAGGGATGGTTTTACCGGATTCGATGTACTCACGGTGCACCCGTTACACAGTGGCTCGTGAAAATCCCAGTGCCTGCACGACTTCCGAGATGGAGTGACCCATTCGTCAGACCCTGACAATTTGCCCACGATCAAATGCGCCTAGATCCTTCGTCTTACCCATACTGCGTCTGACTCTTATTGATTCCCGTCGCATCACTCCTTATATTGTCTGATCGTTGCATACGTCATGTCGTTTCCGTTTACAGGGCCGCCCACAGCGCCACATTTGCATAACGCCAGCTGTCTCTAATTCAATTGCTCTTCAGTGTATATATATATATATACTCAAGAGCAATTAATAAAATTCTGTCTGAATATATTCTCTCAAGAGCAATTATTCACTTATTTACAGTTATGTCTGAAAAGAAAAGAATTTAATCAGTGCATCTTTCCACTTCAGTTGTTACGTATGAACCCCAGACATTGACCTTACCTGAAAAAGACATACAGCGACTGCGGCCAACTCAAAGGAGCTTATCAAGATGCATACTTGATGTAACCAAGAAAGACACTCATGGAACTGGAAAGACCCTCAAATGGCAATGGAGATATTGCTAGAAGAACTGGCCACTGTTTGACAACTGAAATAGTAGATTGGATTTCGAGGGACAGGAAGAGACCCAGAAGAAGACCACGCGGGAGATAAGTGGATGAAATTCAAAAGCCTGGCGAAGTGACATGGCAGAGAATTGGTCAAGTCAGGGAGTTGTGGAAAAGATTTGGGGAGACTTTCATCCATCAGTAGATTGAGATTGGTTGATGTTATTGATTATGATAATGTATGAGAGCAAATCAACAATACTTCGGAAGAAGGCTCTATAACTAATCCTTCGCTAAAACTTACTCTGAGAATATAAAAAAAGCTATTCCAACTAGCAAAATTTGAGGTGCTTTGAATATCGAGTTGCATTGCTGGTCTTATCAAGGAAATTTCGGTTAATCCCGCTCCATACTTTCAGCACAAACTTAAAAACATTTACATTACAAGCAAAAGAAATGACTAAGTGAGCATCTTTTTCTTTAAAATACATTCTAATAATTTGATCACGTGATGCTTGGCGGCTATAATGCAGGATGCAAAGATGCACATATTTCTTTGGATTTCCGGTGGTTTTCTGTTCATGAGAAATATACTGTATCTTCAGAAATATCTGCAGGCAGGCCTCAGTGGTGCGTTCTATTTTGTTTATTTACTACAAAACACATTTGTTTTGCACAACAATTCCAGAAACATCAAGAAACCGACGTACATCCATGAGCTTCAGTGTTGCTAGGAGGAAATAACTCCGTGAAATGGAAAAAAAAACCCACAGTTTAATAAAAGGAAAGTAGCTGGCAGAAAGTGTTCGTATTTTGATTTCTATTTCTATAGTTTTATTTTGTATGCAGTTGCATCTGACTTCCTGTATGTGCATAGCAATGTGCGTTTCTGTTCTAGACAATGAACCTCACATAGAATATCTTAGAGAATGAAAGCATTAACCCTTTAACAACCATAACGCCCGAACATCTCACGGGGCGATGTTATTAACTCTCATTATTTTGCATGCCTTATTCGTGGAAAAATCCAGTGATCATCCGCCGGGAAACGTCTGAAAATGCACATCTAGACTACAGATCAGAAGTTTCTTGTGGTTACCGAGCACTGATCCTTCTTTTGTTAATTTGTAAGAGGGGAAGGGGGAGGCAGACATTTTGAGTGGGGCAACAGACAGTTTCAGGTGTTATGTTATTTTGAGCGACACAAGATTTCAGAGCCCTGGTCGTTAAAGGGTTAAAGTCCTACTCTGAACACCTGTGTCGCTGAATGTTAGCACGTAGGGGAAGCCATGAAATGAAGTCTGCTGCATCTTTCAACAAACATGAAAGATCGGAAACTGTACCATGCAAAAGACTTTGTCTTGACTTTCCCAAATGAAACATTCAGTGATCCATTGTGTGTGTGTATCTACCCATTACGTATTCGTGTGGGTGTGCATACAAAGGGAGATTCTACCTACCACGTGTCTGTGTGGTTGTACGTAGAAAAAAGCGATTCTTCTTGCTACAGGTTTGTGTTGGCATGTAGGTAAAAAGAAAGACGATTTCCAGTTTGTCGGCATTTTATGTATTTATGATAGGTGGCAAGCCGAACTGTTTTTTTTTTTTTTGTTATTGTTGTCGTTGTTTGCTTGTTGTTTGCTTGTTGTTTCTGTAAAGTTATTGTAAACACGAATGTCGATAGAAGAAACACACATCGCGACAGAAAACATCACAAATAAGAGAAAGGCATTTTTGAAATACCGTGTTCAAATGCTTTTTTTTTTTATTGGAGGTTTAACGACCACCGTGAGCAACTCAATGGGCTACAAGCCGTCTCCCGTCCCTAATTTAGGGTCACTGGTTCCAGGGAAGGGAGAGAGCCAGGGCCGTAAGACAAACACAACATCCATGCCTGACCGGGATTCAAACCCGGACCCTTTACGGACGAATGATCAGAGGCCAGCGCCTTAGACCACTGCGCCACGTTCAAATGTTTGAAACTCTAAACTGAAACGTAAGGAAAGTATAATATATTTTTCTGATATTTCTCCAGCTATAAAAAAGAAATAAAGAGTATGCATTTATCAAACTCGTTTTCCTTTTTGCTTGATAATTTCCCTCTATCTCGCAGCACTACAATTCTCTCCATGCGGCATGCAAGACTCACCAAGTCGTTTTGATACCTTGTTTGTTTCTTTGCTGGTTTTGTAAGGTAAGAAAGGGACTTCTTTATTCTCCACTTATCTCATGTAGCTTCACTATTATTTTGTCCCTTTTCTACTTCTTTCTTCATACATAGACTGCGTATATGAAACATTGATGGCGTTGAAACTTCAGAAAACTGCTTCATCTCTTATCCTCAAAGGGCTGGAATTTCTGGAATTGGATTGCGTCAAGAAAGTGACTCAAGAATATTTATTATTCGCTCTGTCTAACCTACCATTTCGCCTCTCGACATCGTTTAAAGGAAATCTTATGGCTTCCTAGTTACTTCTTCAAAGAAGCAAAGAGAATTTACCGACACCATAAAGTTAAACATGTTTGCTACCTAGTTTTTCATTTCGACTTGATTTTTTTTTGATTGGAGGTTTAACGACCACCGTGAGCAACTCAATGGGCTATAAGCAGTCGCCCGTCCCTAATTTAGGGTCACTGGTTCCAGGGAAGGGAGAGAGCCAGTGCCGTAAGACAGACACAACATCCATGCCTCACCGGGATTCGAACCCGGACCCCTTCGGACGAATGATCAGGGGCCAACGCCTTAGACCACTGCGCCACCGGGGCGGCCATTTCGACTTGATTTTGGGCCGAGGGAGATATGTATACTCGAATGTAAAAGAGAAATGCAATTAGTTTGCTCTTTATACACTTAACAACATCATACCTACACATATTTGTCACACAGTTATATATATGTATATACAGTATATATATATATATACAGGGTACCCACTAAAGTCCTTTCTCAGCCCCGTAACTTTCGAACGCCGACAGCTATAGCCTTAAAAACGGTGTCTAGGTACAGTGAAGTGTCTATGCGCTATTTGATGAGACCGCTTACAGCGCCTCCTAGCGGCAAAGTCAGGAGTTAGCGTGCCGATCTCAAAAACTGTACGAGATACAGGAAAATAATCAATTACATAATTGTAGAGTAGCATCGACTTAGTACAAAAAGACACCTTGCGCACATGAATGCTAAGAATAGAACGCGTACAACGCTCGTTCGTTTGTTCGCGATGTCAAACACTGTTACGTCACGAAACACGTCAGAAAGGAGATAATATCGCCTTCCGCAAAGCACTAGCCCGACTCAACTGCGGAATGTTTAGTTCCAACATGACGGCGCCCCTCCGCACCAGCCAGGAAACGCAAGAACGTACCTGGTCAATAAATTCTAGCAACAAATCATCGGCTAAGGTGGTTGCGTAGAGTGCCCTGCACGTGCACCAGACCTCACTCCATTGGACTTCTTCCTGGGGTGCTTCTTCAAAGAGCAGGTGTATCAGACCCCTCCGACAACTTTGCAGGACTTTCGACACCGTATAACTGATGCTTGTTCCAGCGTGTCACCTGACATGCTGCAAAATGTGCAGCGTGAGATTCAATTTAGAGTCCAAATGTGCATTGTGGCTGACGGATAGCACATTGAACACCGACGGTAAATATGCCTTGTGACAACTATATGCTCCTTTCTGACGAGTTTCGTAACATCGCGAACAAACAAACGAGCGTTGTACGCGTTCTATTTTTAGCATTCATGTGCGCAAGGTATCTTTTCGTACTAAATCAATGCTGCTCTACAACTTTGTAGTTGATTATTTTCCAGTATCTTGTTTAGTTTTCTAGATTTGCACGCTAACTCCTGACTTTGCCGCTAAGAGGCACTGTAAGCGGTCTCATCGAATAGCGCATAGACACTTTACTATACCTAGACACCGTTTTTATGGCTATAGCTGTAGGAGTTCGAAAATTACGGGCTGAGAAAGGACTTTACTGGGTACCCTATATACTGTATATATACATTGAAGAGGAATTAAATTAGAGATACCTGTCTAGTAACGTGTAGCACCACCTTTCTCCCTGATGACGGCGGCGATTCGTCTCGACATGGACTCGACAAGACACCGGAAGCGTTGGGAAGCCATACGGATCCACGTCCCCTGAACAAGCACCCACAGTTCACGAAGATTTGATGGAGGGGGTCAGAGTCTCGAACATCTCTCTCGATAGCATCCCAGATGTGCTCGATGGAATTGAGGTCAGGTGACCTAGCTGGCCAAAGAAGCGAGGTCACGTCGGTTGAGTGTTCATTCAACCATTCGGATACAATTCCGGAGCGATGGCACGGTGCATTGTATTGTTGCAGGATGAGGTCCCTAGTGGGATGTTGAAGACGCATAAAACGGGAGCAAACGGTCGTCCAGGATATTCCGACAACGTTGACCTGTGAGGGACGATGTTACACGTACCAGGGGTCCCATTTCAGTTCACGTAAATAGTCCCCAGACGAGAACGCCACCCCCACCAGCTTGAAGAGTACCATGCTGGCAGGAAGGATTCATCGCTTCATGTGGTTTGCGCCGTACTCGTATCCTGCCATCCGCATATACCAACGTGAATCTCGACTCATCAGTCCAGGAAACATTTTTCCACATGTCTAGGGTCCAGTGGCGATGCTCCCGCGCCCATGCTCATCTTTGCACCCTGTGATGTGCGGTCAGCAGCGGTATTCTCGTGGGACGATGGCTTCTGTACCCCATAACGAGGAGATGGTTCTGGATGGTGTGACTGCTTACATGTTTTTGTGCACCAGCGTTAAATTGCCGAGTGATTTCTTGCACTGTAACCCGTCTATCCGCTGTTACAATGCGAGCTAGCCGACGATGGCCTCGCTCATCCCTACGCTGTTGTCCACGGCAGTTGGCCCTTGCAGGGATGGTTTTACCGGATTCGATGTACACACGGTGCACCCGTGACACAGTGGCTCGTGAAAATCCCAGTGCCTGCACGACTTCCGAGATGGGGTGATCCGTTCGTCGGGCCCTGACAATTTGCCCACGATCAAATGCGCTTAGATCCTTCGTCTTACCCATACTGCGTCCGACTCTTACTAATTCCTGTCGCAGCACTTCTTATATTGTAGGATCGCTGCATACGTCATGTCGCTTCCGTTTACAGGGCCGCCTAAAGCGCCACATTTGCGTAACGCCAGCTGTCTATAATTAAATTGCTCTTCAGTGTATATATATATATATATATATATATATATACTGTATATACTGCTGTACAAAAGTAAATGAAGATACAGATGATCGCCCTGAATACGCGGTGCACGGACGGAAATGCAATGAAAGCAAATGAATATGCAAATATAGTGATATCGAATAAGAAACCATGTGCAATTAGTAACACTGTACTAGTGATCCGATTTATTGGCGTATGCAGTAGACACATTAGCGTTTCCAAGCTTTCGCACGTCAACCAGATGGCTTTTTCAAGGAAGTTAGACAGAAACTAACTTCCTTGAAAACGGAAGTTAGACAGAAAACGGAAGTTAGACAGAAACTAACTTCCTTGAAAACGCCATCCGGTTGATGTGCGAAAGCTTGGAAACGCTAATGTTTCTACTTCCTACGCCAATAAATCGGATCACTAGTACAGTGTTACTATTTACTACTTAATTGGTGTACTGTTCCTCGTTATCAAACCATGTACATGTGTGTATCTTTTAGCGCAGAATATGCAAATCAGGACCCCGTATAAAAGCATTAAGGCGGCTCGCTTTTCTCGCACATCGTATTCCTTCTCAAAGTAGGATGGACAGCATCGCGGTGTTAAATAGAGTGAAGATGTCTCGAATATTTATACGATTCACAGCGATGACGAGTGATTGGTAAGATGGAATCAGGTCAATCCCAGTCATAAGTGTCCATATTTTTAAATAGAAAACAGAATATCATCACAAGGTTATAGAGGCAGTTCCTTAGTACAGGAAAGGTTCATCATCGACATGGTCAAAGTCGTCCGAGGGCTACCACTGGGGCCGTAGACCGCTATATGGCTCTAGCAGCAAGAAGGCATCGGCTGATAACATGTAGGCAACAGACTGGATTTCGCAGAAGCCACTCGAACGAGAATTACTTGATTTACAGGATACCATAGGTTGCATGAGAGAAGTATCTATGCGAGGAGACCAATGGTTTCTATCACCCTAACTCTCTCCTCGAGAGGAGTGCGTGTAAGACGGGGTCACGAACATTGTCTGTGGAACCCAGACAACTAGGTACGTATGCTTTTAACAGATGAGTCATGATGTAGTTTAAAAGCTGATTCCCGACGTGCTCTCTTCTGGCGGGAAACAAGGACACGCGACAGCACTTCAAATATTAGTGAAAGGTCCAGTTTTCATGGCGGTGTTTTCTTCTCCACACTGAAAGATGTGTAGGTCGGCTGCACCGGCCTACACATCTTTCAGTGTGGGTCAGTGACCGGACAGAGATATAAAGATCAGATTCTGGATTCGTATGTTAGGCTGCTCAGGGTGCCGTTGTCCCAGATTTCCTCCTCACGGACCTCAAGGAGTTCAACTGGTGGATGGGTATCAGGAAACATAAGATATCGTTTGAATGAATTCGCCAGCATATTCGCTGGACATAAATATTATTCAACATATCTGGGATGCCTTGGAAAGGGGATTTTCAGGACGCCAACTCTACCTAGAACCCTCCAGGAACTCAGAGTAGACCTTCTAGGGAGTTCCGGTAAAATTCCACATGCTTTAATTGGCAGTCCCATTCACAGTATGAAGAGTCGTTGCGAGTGCTGTATGCCTGTTAGTGGCAATTATAAAGCTTACTAATTGTTCCGAGGAAGTTTTATTTTGATCTTCCTGATCCAAACGGATAGAATTTTTAGATTGAATACTTACGTGATTGTCGGTTTTTACCATACTAAAGAAGTTCTACTAAAATTATTCTAGCAGCTCAGTAGAATTATTCAATTTTTCCAAATTTTCCACCTATGGTATTTTGATGTTTTGAAATTTTTGTCGTTATCGAATTATTTGTTGAACAACTTAAGTTTCACAAATAAAATACGGCTAGGGTGGTTCATACGAATAAGAAAAACTGTTAAAGTCCAAATGTGGACATTTGACGCAAATCAGGATACGGTAAACGTATTCTGACCAGCAGCAGACATTGTCCAGTCAGCAAACAATATGCCAGTTTGTCATACACTTCGATTAGCGAAACGTTTTTTGCCCCCAAAAACCAAATTACACTTTGGAATTCCTCACGAGACTAATGTTCCACACTAATCGTCTTTTTTGACAGCCACAACCGAGCTGCAATTTCTGCATACGTATTCAGCCTGCGTTTTATCGTTACTCGGGTACGTTACTATTTATAACATACAAGAATTTTGCACTTCCGACATCCATGCTCGCATAATGATTAGCCTTGTAACCTTATTTTTTGACCAACTTGTGATAACGAGCTATGAAAAGGGAGCTTTTTTACGCTTTCCAACCGTAGGTTGAAGAAGCGTATATGCTACAGCTTTGTCCGTCCGTCTGTTTGTCTGTCGGCATGATAACTCACGTAAAAATGGTTCGATTTCCATGAAATTTCAGTATGTGGTAGGGGACCAACTGGGGATGAACCCTATTGAAAATGGACAGAATGGGGTCAAAGGTCATGGCATAGGAGCGGGATCCATTCCATTGCCCTTATGCGTCATAATTTGCGTAAATATGGTTCGATGTCGATGAAATTTCAGTATTGTAGGGGACCACCTGGGAATGAACCGTATTGAAAATGGGTGAAGTGGGGTCAAAGATCAGGACATAGCAGCGGGATGCATTCCATTGCCTTTCTGCGTCATAACGTGCGTAAAAATGGTTCGATTTCGATGAAACTTTATTATGTGGTAGGGGACCACTTGGGGACGATCTTATGACGTCACAAACTTGCGCTTGATATGTTGGTGCGCGGTCACGCTATCTGTCTTATTGCGTCACGCGTTGTGTGTGGATCCTATTAAAATTTTATGACGTCACACTCTTGCGAGCAGATGGTCACGATTTCCATCTGCCTCATTACGTCACGCTTTGTGTGCGTATGTTCGTCCGCACGATAACTCGCGTAAAAATCGTTCGATTTCGTTGAACTTTTAATATGTGGAACGGGATCACCTGGGAAGGAACCCTATTGAACGTGAACAAAATGGGGTCAAAGGTTAGCACATAGAAGCGGAATCCATTCCACTGCTCTTATGCGTCATAACTAACGTAAAAAGGGTTCGTTTTTGATTAAATTTTAGTATATGGTAGGGAACCACCTGGGGACAAACCCTATTGAAAGTGGGCGGAATGGGGTCAAAGGTCAGGACATAGGAGCGTAATCACTTCCATCGCCATTATGTGTCATAACTTACGTAAAAAATTTTCGATTTGGATAAAATGTTAGTATGTCGTAGGGGCCTGCCTATTAAATGGGCGACGAATCCTGTTGAAAAATGGGCGAAATGGGGTCAAAGGTTAGGACACAGGAGCGGAATCTATTCCATAGCCCTTATGCATCGTAACTTACGTAAAAATGCTTCCATTCCGACAAAACGTTATCATGTTATTTCGGAGGTATACGGAACCGGTTCTGTAGAATATCATCGAAATGGGATTAAAGTTCAGGACACAAGACCGAGATTTATTCCACAGCCATTATCCTCATAACCTGAGTGATAATTTGAGTAATGATTTCTGGTATGTTGGAAAGCGTATCATAATCAATGCATTGCATGATTTTACTAACTTGTTCAGTGAGCACACGACCTGTCAGTTTTCATCCTTCATTTAACATGTAAGTAGCAAGTACTAATTTTTAGGCACCAGATGAATTTGATCTTCAGTTAAAGCATAAATGCTGTACTGAATTTTTAAAGTGGAAATTTAAGTTAGGTTTATGCTGTCAAGTTGTGGGATTGCCGTAACTAGGGGTTTAAGCTTGCCAAAGGAAACTTCTGACGCTGAGAGCTTGAGTTCAACTAAAACTTAGGTGGTTTGTTGTATTCTTTTAGTTTTCGGCCTTCCGTTTCTTTCCATCGGTAACTGTAGATAGATATATTATAGGCGACTTTTGCTGGTTACTTCTTATGGAACGTTAAAGAGTAGCAAAAGGGAATCGTACATACATACAGCAGTTACTGAATGCAGAATACGGTTGCGCATCTGGGTGCACAGCTAGCCTTTTCGCATCTAGAGGCAAGGGATTTGAATACTGAGTGAGACATTGCTGCTGTGTTTCTCCTTCTGCTCTGGTCCTTGCCTTTCCCTGGAGCCATCTACTCTGTGTTAAGGACGAAAACTCGAGGATTTGCGAAACTCTACAGAACAAAATATGCCTAATTCTACTAGATACAGATTACTTTAAACGAATTTTAATCCACATTCTGTAAGTACCAAATATTACTCCAGGGAGTCAAGTGCTCGATATTTGCGAGACAGGTAAAGCAGTTTGTGCAGTTATATTACTCTCCAAAAACTAAGTGTCGTGTTATTACTGAATGCGGAATGGAGTTCGCAGAACATGAAATGAAATTTCACTAAATCTGTAACTCAGCGAAATGACACTCGTCTTCCCTAATGAGCTGTACCTTCAATGTACGGCTGGTTTTCAATAGCCACATTCCTGAAGTATCGAATGTCGCCATTAGAAATAAAGCATTTCTCCCTGATTACTCATGACTCTGAAACGCGTGTATATATAAAGCTGTTGCATCTGAGCCGCTAGCAACCCACTCCGAACAACGACTCCCATATCTGCTCTACAAAATCACGCGTCTCTTCCAGTAGTAGAGATTTCTGTGGAGCATAGTGGCTGAAGAGGAATATATTACTGAAATAATATAGCTAGAATATAATAGCCAAAAATCCTGTTACATGTAATTCTCAATGTGTTCGCCCTCAGCACTGAAAATTTATTTATTTTTCCTGGAAAGGAGGGAAATGCTTAAATAGACCTACTTCCTCTCCAAGGTTTCAAAACGTGAGAGAAAAGCAACAAAAAAATACATTTGGATTGAGATCAGCGAATATGCAGTTTTCTATTAGAAACTATTGTTATTCTCATCCAGTTGGGTGAGCTTCCCTGATGTATTGTTTTCCTTTTCCAGTTCTTCTGCTTAGAAGAAGCGTCCTTTCAACTCCTTTTTATGAGGTCATTTGACTTTACTCTTCAAAGCGAGCCGAAGCTAAAGGAAATATTGTCGACTAAATCGGGGGGGGGGGGGTTGGAAAATATAACAGTATCACCAAATTCTTTTTTGACTCGCATAAAACACACGCAATGTATCTTTAGACAATCCCTAAAAAAGAAAAACTGAAACATGAAATTAGCTTTAATATTTTCAACCAACAACGAATTTCTCTGGGTTTCCGTCAAACTTCAGAAACATCCTTACTTAACCCTTTTACAGGCTGGGGTGAATTAATTCGAGATTAGAAAAATGGGCTGAAATCAGCTCGAGCTGTATTCGCTTTTTAAGAAGTGAACCGAACGCGACTAGAGGGAGTGAACCTGCGCATCGAAAAGTGTTGGTTTTTCCTTTAGCTTTGTTGTTCAAAGTGGTAATTTAGGGGGATGATTGATACTAATCCTTTCTGATTCATTATCCGATAAAAGATCTACAACAGTGATGACGAACCTAAAAAAGGAGAGAGAAGATGCTGGAATCACTTGTTTCTACCCAGTGGCATGATGTTCGTGTCAGGGGGACTAACCCTTCCCCATCCTGCCTTGGGTCATGGAGCAGATAATGAAGGACTAGAAAAAGCGCTTATAGGAGTGACAGGTTTACGGTCGATCCCACTGAGATGTGAGGAAGAAAATAACTGTTTTACCGTAACTTTCGCAAAACACGGCCACTGTGTGAGCATTACTGTTTGGGAAGCGCAGAAAATGTTGGGCATCATTTGATTTAGATATATCAGCCTCTTGAAGGTTAAACTAAACATGGCACCGTCCATGACCCTTTCACGTTTTTGTGAATCACATGATATGGTTCGGCCTCTAACTGAATCCAAGATTTCAGCTGGGCAGAACTTTCAGGCATTTCATGTGGTAGGATATGAAAATTTCATGAAAGGTCTGACATTCTGTCTCGCCAAAACTCGTTGTGAGTTCATTGTATTATTTGTTCATTTTTTTATTTTTTATTTTTTTCTAGTGTATAGGCGATAAAAATGATAGATCTCCCCTTGAAATGTAAAATTACCCTTTCGCCATGACATATATTTCAACTCTAATCATATTCTTGCAGGGAAAGCTCTAAGACATAAAAGCTTTTCCTGAGAAACTGTTTTCAAGACAGCCCGAAGAACATATGGTTTATCACACATCATCTCTTTATACCTGAGCGGTTAAAATACAAGATACTCCAACGGAAGCTCTTGGCTTGCACTCTTAGGGAGATACAGGTGTGTTTGTTCTTGTGTTCTGACTATCTTTCTCCAGGACAGCTGCCTATGTTAGTTAATTACTCCCAACCCTCGATTCTTTTAGGCTGTTGTTAAAATATTTAAAAAAATCCCTGCGTGAGTCACAATTTTTTTATCATTTTGCAACAGTTCCTGAAAAGATGTCGATCACAGAGTACAGTAACGAGATCTTTGAGTATATGACGGAATATTAGCCATGTCGGTATATTATTAGATTTCCGCAATTTAACGTCATCCTCACTGTTTTACGGTTTCAAATCATGATTTCAGTTTAAATTATTGTGGGTACAATGTAAGTAGCCGAAGTTATTTTGTCCTATTGCCAGCAAAAACTTTTTTGTGTTGCCTTCGGGGATTATATTCGAACGTAATTAACTCCGGGAATTCACTGTGTGAACTTCCTTACGTCTTTCTGAATTTAACAAAAAGTGTCTAGCAAAATACACAAGTTGGAAAAACGGAACATGCTACCAAGGAAAGTTTCCCGTTTTGCCCTGAGCTTTAAGACAGCATTTCAGTCGCTTCAGAAATGGGATTTTTTCAACTAACGATTTATGTCTCAATTTCCTGAGCCTGCGTTCCCCATCTTTAGAAGAACGGCTAAAGACCAACGCAAAATAGAACAAAGGTTCACATTCGCTGTGACAAAACAGATTCTACGAGTAAATGCAAGCACGATCGCTCGAAAACTTTACGGCTGGCAAACTGAAGGCCATTAGGCAGGTGTTAGAACATGTAGGTCGCATACACTTCAGGTATGCAGAGAATTGTGTCACGTTATAACAGCTTTTTGATCCTTTTATAAGGACAGAAGATCTTATCGCTTCAACAGCTTTACCTTCTCTGATAAACACTGAAGAGCAATTGAATTAGAGACAGCTGGCGTTATGCAAATGTGGCGCTGTGGGCGGCCCTGTAAACGGAAACGACATGAAGTATGCAGCGATCCGACAATATAAGGAGTGATGCGACGGAAATCAGTAAGATTCGGACGCAGTATGGGTAAGACGAAGAATCTAAGCGCATTTGATCGTGGGCAAATTGTTGGGCCCGACGAATGGGTCACTTCATCTCGGAAGTTGTGCTGGCACTGGGATTTTCATGAGCTACTGTGCCACGGGTGCACCGTGAGTACATCGAATCAGTAAAACGTGGACAACAGCGTGTGGATGAGCGGGGTCATCGGCGGCTATCTCGCATTGTTACAGCGGATAGACGGGCCACAGTGCAAGAAATCACTCGGCAATTTAACGCTGGTGCACAAAAATGCGTAAGCAGCCACACCATCCAGAACCATCTCCTCACTATGGGGTACAGAAGCCATCGTCCCACGAGGGTACCGCTGATGACCGCACATCACAGAGTGCAAAGATTAGCATGGGCACGGGAACATCGCCACTGGACCCAAGCCATGTGCAAAATGTTGCTTGGACTGATAAGTCGAGATTCACGTTGGTACATGCGGATGGCAGGATACGAGTACGGCGCAAACCACATGAAGCGATTGATCCTTCTTGCCAGCAGGGTACTCTTCAAGCTGGTGGGAGTGTCATTCTCGTCTGGGGACTGTTTACGTGGACTGAAATGGGACCCCTGGTACGTGTGACATCGTCCCTCACAGGTCAACGTTACCGGAATATCCTGGACGGCCAATTGCTCCCATTTGTGCGTCTTCAACATCCCACTGGGGACCTCATCCTGCAACAAGACAATACACCGTGCCATCGCTCCCGAATTGTATCCGAATGGTTGGATGAACACTCCACCGACGTGACCTTGCTTCCTTGGCCAGCTAGGTCACCTGACCTGAATCCCATCGAGCACATCTGGGATGACATCGAGAGAGATGTTCGAGGCTCTGACCCCCTCCATCAAATCTTCGTGAACTGTGGGAGCTTGTTCAGAGGTCGTGGATCTGTATGGCTTCTCAACGCTTCCGGTGTCTTGTCGAGTTCATGCCGAGACGAATCACCGCCGTCATCAGGGCGAAAGGTGGTGCTACACGTTACTAGACAGGTATCTCTAATTCAATTGCTCTTCAGTGTAGAGAAACATCCTTACAGTTGCAGGACATGCGTACTTTTTGTCGTTTCTGGCACGACAAAAAGTAAGATAAGTGGAGCAGCTTTATCTGTGTCATGTGAAATATCAGGCTGAACTGAAACTGTGGTTTTAATCGGTAAGAAACGATTTTTGACCCCCATGGAAAGGGGCATGGTCATCGGATACAAAGCAAATTATGGCAGTATGCGAGAAAACGGTGAACTTTGTCAGCTGTTCACGGCTGCTGTAATTAAATAGTACCGAGAGTGGATGGGAAAAGACGAAACGCATAACCGGCTGGCGGGTATTTGCCGGTTACAACTGTTCAATGTACCAAAGAGAGGCAGCTCGGCTGCTCTGTCCGGAAACCTAGGCATACTATCTTGGCACAGCTGATCATGGTATGAAACCAGAGAGCCCTGAAGAGTGTATCGATAACTACAGTGCGACGATCCTTCCACCATGTAGGCTACAGTGCAAACGCAAGACCACAGGACCCCTCACCACAACACTACATCACCAGCAACTATTATAGCTTGCCAGAAAACATCTGGAGTGGACTATAGAAAATTGGACAAAAACGTTGCCTTCTCTGGTGAATCACGTTTCCTACTGCATCGAATGGATTGACGGTGGCGGGTAAAGAGAGCAGCTGCGCAAAAGGTGATATAATATGTCCTGACTCCACGGATACAGGCAGGTGATGGATGTGTAATACTCTGGAGAAGGTTTTCCTGGCACACTGTCGTACTCCTAATAGCGGTGGATGACCCCTGAACGCCAGCGCGTACCTATTCATCATTGCAGACCACGTATATTTGTTTATATTGGCGGTATTTCCAGACAGAAATGGGGTGTTCCGACTGGACAACGCTTCTTGCCATAAGGCCCCTATCATCTAGGACTGGTTCGGGTAACACGAAGATGATTTCCATATTTTGCTATGCTAGCGCACGTTACCCCATATGAACCCAACTGAACATACTTGGGACCATATGGATAAAAAATGTAGCGTATGGGCCTTCCATCATGGACACTGAACGTGTTTGTTTTTTTATTATAGGAGTTTTAACGACTACGTGAACAGCTCAATGGACTATAAGCAGTCTCCTGTCCCTAATTTAGGGTCACTGGTTCCAGGGAAGGGAGAGAGCCAGTGCCGTAAGAAAACACAACATCCATGCCTCACCGGGATTCGAACCCGGACTCCGTTCGGACGAATGATCAGAGGCCATCGCTTTGACCACTGCGCCACCGGGGTGGCCACTGAACGAGTTAAGGGCAGCACTTACACAGATACAGTACGGGCTTACCAGTAGATACCTTCTCGTGATTTGTGGAGACTGTGCCTTGTCGCATCTCTGCAGCTGCGGCTGTTTACGGAGGACCTACACAGTACCAGCTAGGTGGTCATAATGTTTTACTGCTACGGTGTACATCGTGGTTTAGTCTTGAGCCTGTGACGTACCTGCCAGCAGCACGCACACGACATAAAGGCAGATAGCAATCAGAATGAACGTCTGCGTAGCTCGGTTGGTAGAGCGACTTGTTCCGGATAAGCGGACTCGGGTTCGAATCCCGGCGTAGACCAAAAATGAAGGAGAAATTTACTTCGTTATAATGGCGCCCGAACTTTCCGGATGTCCCGGCCGTTCAAAATCTTGCATTGGTGTGATGTTCTTTCCACACCGCGAGATGGGGAAAATCACAGAATTCCTTCTCCAGCGCTTCGAAAAATAAAAATGTGTGATGTTGCATTCCACACACTAGATTGACTGGGAGTTCTCAAGTGCACGTTCTACAGTAGATGGCTGCCTGCAACGATTAATGGTCACTGCTGACCCGTGGGCTATGCCCCGGCCCTCTTTCGGGGGGGGGAGATGTGACGTACCTGCCAGCAGGACGCACACGACATAAAGGCAGTCAGAATGAACGTCTGCGTAGCTCAGTTGGTAGAGCGACTTGTTCCGGAATAAGCGGACTCGGGTTCGAATCCCTGCGTAGACCAAAAATGACGGAGAAATTTACTTCGTTATAAGCCTTAAAGCAAATAGCGGATAGTTTAACGGTAAAAAGTAACTGAAAGCATTGACGGGAACCATTTTATCTGTGTTAGAAGCAGAAGTCACTTGGCAGTGCGTTATTCTACCTGTGCACAATATTATTTCATTCACATGTCACAGATTCAAAACTAAAAGGACATGCTTTCTAGTTTGAATGATTTTATTCTGTTAATTTCTTCCAGTTCGAAGCAAATGTATATCATTAGTAGATTCACACAGAGATACGTAAGCAAATGTACTGTATATCATTAGTAGATCCACTTGCAATCAGTATGAATAATCATCGCTAGCACGCTGTGACGTGCCTGCCCAACAGGACGCACAAGACATAAAGGCAGATAGCAGCGATAACAAACGTCCGCGTAGCTCAATTGGTAGAGTGACTTATTCCAGAATGAGGGGACCCGGGTTCGACCCCCGTCGTGGACAAAAATGACGGAGAAATTTACTTCGTTATAATGGCGCGCGAATTTTCCGGATGACCCGGCCGTTCAAGAGCTCGCAATAGTGTGATGTTATTTCCACACCGCGAGATATGAAAAATAAGAGCAGCGCTTCGAAAAATAAAAGTGTGTGACGTTGCATTCCACACACCAGATTGACAGGGATTTCTCAAGAGTACGTTCTTCACAAGCGGATGGCTGCCTACGACGATTCATGGTCACGGCTGACCCGTGGGACATGCCACCTACCCTCTTTCGGGGGGTGGGAGATTTGACGTGCCTGCCCAACTGGACGCACACTACATACTACATAAAGGCAGATATCAGCGATAACAAACGTCCGCGTAGCTCAATTGGTAGAGTGACTTATTCCGGAATGAGGGGACCCGGGTTCGAGCCCCGCCGTGGACAAAAATGAAGGAGAAATTTACTTCGTTAAACGCACATTTCGAAAGAAATGTAATAATGGAATACTTTATCATTGTATGTGAGGCCTATCTAAAGTTCTGTGTAAGAATTCGTGTTACCATTCACAAATGTATTAGGTTGTCTATCCAACATCGGAAACACTATCCAACAACGAAGGAATTTTTCAAATTGAACTTTTAGAAGTAGAGATATTGACAAAAATAAGATATACATCTACGCCCCCTGGCGTAGAAACCATGCATTATTTCAAGAAAAAAGTGTTCCTAAAAGGTTTGTCGACATGAGTAGCATCGGTCAACAAAAGACTTTTTTTTCAATCGAGATTTTAGAAGCTCATATTTTGCTGCAAATACATCAGAAGTGGAAATTAAGACTTACACCACCTGGTAGCCATACCATTTTTTTACAAAAATTAGAAATTATGTGCAAAGGATTTCCCATCAGGAGCTGTATCCGGTGCAGAAGGAATTTTTCAAATCGGAGGTTTAGAAGCAGAGAAATAGTGGGAAACGCAATTTACCTTTACGCCCGCTAGCGGAAAGTCTATGAATTACTTGAAAATTTTGAATTTTTTGGAAAAACATGTCACACTAGAAACACTATCCAACAAAGAAGGATTTTTTTAAATCAGACTCCTAGAAGTCCAGATATTGACAAAAATAAGATATACGTCTACGCCCCCTGGCGCAGAAACCATGCGCTATTTTAAGGAGAAAATGTTTCTAAAAGGTTTGTCGACACAAGTAGTATCGGTCAACAAAAGACTTTTTTTTTTAATCGAGATTTTAGAAGCTCATATTTTGCTGCAAATACACCAGAAGCGGAAATTAAGGTTTACGCCCCCTGGTGGCCAAACCATTTTTTTTTTCCTTTTTTTACAAAAAATAGAAATTATGTGCAAACGATTTCCCATCAGGAGGTGTATCCGGTGCAGAAAGAATTTTTTCAAATCGGAGATTTAAAAGCAGAGATATAGGGAGAAACGCAATTTACGCCCCCTAGCGGAAAGTCTATGAATTACTTGAAATTTTTGAAATTATGTGAAGCACATGTCACACTGGAAACACTATCCAGCAAAGAAGGATTTTTTCAAATCGAACCCCTAGAAGTAGAGATATTGACAAAAATAAGATATACATCTACGCCCCCTGGCGTAGAAATCATGCACTCTTTTAAGAACAAAATGTTCCTAAAAGGTTTGTCGACATGAGTAGTATCGGCCTACAAACGACGTTTTTTTAAATCGAGAATTTAGAAGCTCATATTTTGCTGCAAATACATCAGAAGCGGAAGTTAAGGTTTACGCCCCCTGGTGGCCAAACCAATTTTTTTCCTTTTTTTACAAAAAGTTTTTAATTACGTGCAAACGATTTCCCATCAGGAGCTGTATCCGGTGCAGAAAGAATTTTTCAAATCTGAGATTTAGAAGCAGAGATATAGGCCGAAACGCAATTTACCCCACTAGCGGAAAGTCTATGAATTACTTGAAAATTTTGAAATTATATGAAAAACATGTCACACGGAAAACACTATCCAACAAAGAAGGAATTTTTTAAATCGGACTCCTAGAAGTAGAGATATTGGCAAAAATAAGATATACATCTACGCCCCCAGGCGGAGAAACCATGAATATTTTAGGAAGAAAATATTCCTAAAAGGTTTATAGATGTGAGTGGCATCAGTCCACGAAAGAATTTTTCAATCGATATTTTAGAAGCTCAGATTTTATGGCAAATACATCAGAAGCAAAAATTAACACTTACGCCCCCTGGTGGCCAAAGTGTTCTTTACCAAAAATTCGAAATTATATGCAAAATATTTTCCATTAGGAGATGTACCGCTGAAAAAAAGATTTTTCAAATCGGAGTTTTAGGAGAAGAGTTATCGGGAAAAATGTAATTTACTTTTACGCCCCTAGCGGAAAATCTATGTGTAATTTGAAAATGAAACTATATCTAAAACACTCTTCGACATAAATGAAATCGAAAGATAAAATATTTTTTTCAATCGGATGTTTAGAAGCAAATATGTAGATTAAAACGTAATTTTGAATTCGACATCATCTGCATTTACGCCCCCTAGCGGCTAAATTGTACATCGTAAAAAAAAACGAAATAAAGGATCATCATTCGCATATTTCAAGTTTCCGAATGCAAAAAGAATTTTTCAAATCGGACTAATAGTTGCAGAGATACCGTGGGTACAGACGGACGGACGGACTGACGGACGGATGGACGGACTGACGGACGGACGGACGGACAAACCGATAACAGAAGCACGATCTTTTTTTACAAAAGACGTGCTAAAAAACCTATGTCAAATGGATAGACTATGTTTGTGCTACCTAAAATGGTTGGTTGGTTGGTTGGTTGATTGATTTTAGTGGCGCAAGGGCCAGGTTTGGCCAAAGAGCGCCAGACAAAGAACTATCAGCTACAGATTTTTAAAAACGTGGAAAATGATTAAGAGCAGACAGGCTTGGTAAAAGTTGGAAAAAAGGATGATGAAAGCCGTGAAGACAAGTTAGTTAATTGGGTTTATATAAAAATTTATTAACTTACTATTATAATTATTATAATTTGTTTTTTTATTTAACACAACTACACAAAGGATGAGTCACAGGAGGGGGACGAACCGTCACTCTCCTCCCCCCACACTCCTCTGCAATGCTGGCCGAGGGCGGGGACGAACTGTCACTCTCCTCCCCCCCCATGTTCCTCTGCAATGTTGGTTGAGGCTGGGGACGAATTGTCACTCTCCTCCCCCTATGTTCCTCTATAATGTTGGTTGAGGGTGGGGACCTCGCTGAGTCCGAGACAGTTGCAATGTTGGTCAGGCGGACCGCGACAGTTGGATAGACACTGCACACTTTTGCGGATTGAGGGCCGGGTCTTCCGCACGTGCAGGCTTTCTGCTGGGAACTGAAAGAGTCGGTCGTCTTCAAAAGAGAAGGCGCAGACTCAGCTATTCGAAAAATCTGGAACTCGGGGAAATCCACCTGTGTCGCTTGTTCAGCTGTAGATCGCTTGGCAAGTGCGGCGAGAGCTACAGGGCGCGGAACAAAGGGCTGCACGGGTTGTGGCAGAGACTGAACTACTGCGGCAAAAGTACGCTGTCGATTGGTGGGTATACCCAACTTGGCCTTTGCAGCAGGGTACGAGAGGCCTTCCAGGGTCTTGAGGCGCTGGATCGCCATCTCGTCCTTCCGTTTCACACAGTTGCGGGAGTAAGCTGCATGGGCCTCACCACAGTTAACACAGCAGGCAGCAGAAGTGCAACCTTCCCCGTCATGTTCACTGGAGCCACAATTAGCGCAACGAGCGGAACTCTTACAGAAACGTTGTGAATGCCCGTACCTCTGGCACCTGAAACAGCGCAGAGGACTGGGAATGTACGGGCGAACTCCACAGACCAAGTAGCCAGCCTTGATTTCGGTTGGAACTTTCGGGGAGTTAAAAGTCAAGATCACATTTTTAGACTTAATCAAAGAACCATCGCGCCGGACCATCATACGACGTGCAGCAATAACACCTTGATCTGCAAGTTCAGTCACCAATTCTTCTTCACTGCATGGCAAGAGATCAAACTCCGAAATAACACCCCGAGAGGTGTTAAGAAACGGGTGAGGTGTCACTTTGACAGGAATGCCTTGAAGACTAGTGAGGTGCAGAAAAGTGTTACTCTGAGAAACACTGCAAGTTTGGACAAGCAGGTCCCCAGAGCGAAGCTTCTTCACAGACCTCAAGGGGCCAACCGCAGCGTCCAAAGCTTTACAAATGAAAAAGGGAGATCTGGTGGACAGTCTCTCATTCGGATCGATGGATTCCACAACTAAGTGTGCAGCATGCGTAGTCACAGCAAACGAGGGGAGACGACGCTTCGGAGCGACTGGAACAGCTGCCGAAGAAGAGGTTCCACATTCTTGGTCCAGGTCAAGGTCTAAAGATCGTTTAAGGTTATGAGACTTGGTAGGTTGAGAAGACGAAGGAGAGTCATTGTCAATAATCATTTTCTCAGGCGACTTAAATTTGGAGTTTTTCTTTTTGTCTTTACCCATGGAAAAAAGGAAGAGGATTCGTCTGCAAACTACTCCACCCACCACCGAGCCCTACAAGGGAGAACTGGAGGTCTGCAAGTCAAGAAAATGACGCTGGACACAGTTCTGGAGCTTATACGTTGCAGATATAGTCCGTTGGCTGTGATCACACGCACTCGGCGGACACTTCGGCCTCCGGGTACCGTCATGCCAACGCCTTTGGCATGATCCCACAGCACCCGGGCTTACCCTGCCGTGCTATACGACAAAAAAGCCGCTAAAGCCCTGTACACAACGTGGTACAAGACTTCTGACTAGAGGTGGGTTAGTCTCTAGCTTCCCGTTTACAGCGAAGCCGGGGTCGAAGAGGAGTGTTGGTACACAGGAGGCACTTAACCGGTCTCCTGCGACCTCAGCCGCCAGACATCCCATTTCCGCCTCACGGGTCTCCGCACGCGGCAAACAAGCAGGTAGGTCTAGCACCCAAACCAGCTAAAACGAAAAAAGTAATCCAAGGAAGACAAAACCCTGGAAGGGAACCTAAACGGAATCTCAGCAACCTACGAACTGAGCGGTTAATATAAAACAGTTAGTGGTGGAGGGTAACAAAACCACAAGACCGGGGTGTTAGTACATAACGTGGTAGCGATTAGGTAGAGGATACAACACGGGCAACTATCCAGTGGAGAAAATAAAGAAAACCAAAAAAGCGAGACACAAGACCAGCTCGGGATCGTGGGGCCGCGACTCCCCAACAGCTGGATGAACAGCCGTCCCTGCAAACACCAAAATAAAAAACAAGCGGTGGCATGACATCAGATGTTGACCAGTCACAAGGTCAGCTCGGGCCGTGGGGGCGCCGCTCCCCAAATAACTGGAAAACCAGTTATCCCCGTGCGGGGCTACCTAAAATGGTGATGGTGGTACAGCGTTGCTAACTGCAAAGCTGATTGTGTAGGAAAATTAGCAAAGTTTAACCGTGTTGTCGTCTCCCATGCAGATTACGACTTAAAAAGTTGTATGAAATGAGTGTCCTGAAAATGTCTCAAGGATAAAGTTTGAAGAAAGACAATGTGTCATAGTATGACGTCCGGTTCCGTAGGTCATACCATATTCACTGGCTTCTTGGAGTTCGAAGTACACTTTCCAGTTTTGGCCAGTTGTAAACTGTCACCGCAATGGTATTATTTCCTGACTGCAGCCTTGAATCACGTTCATACGCCTTACCAAAACTACAGCATGGATCACTTTCTGATGTTTAGAGAGAAACAACGCGTCAGAAGGAATCGACAAGGACTGCCTTCCGATATCCTTCCAGTGAAACAACTAATGAAACCTGAAATAGATCCGTGATAGTGTGGAACATCAAAGCAAAACGTATTGAAATGGACAGGAAAAGTAATCAACTCTTTGTGAGATATTCATAACTTTATGCTTAAGCTGACGGGAGAAGGCTCAAGAAATTCGAGATTTATCTCAGTGAATGTCAGGAAAGTGAAAGGAACCTCATATTCTTGGTGCCAAACAAATGTTTTGTCTGCCATCTTGTGATTAGTAGGAAAATTAGGTGTTTCTGGCCTAAGTATATGTCTAAAGTTTCTTGCTGAACAAAGGCGTGCCTATACCGGCGCACTGTGAAACGAACAGCGCCTTTATCGATTGCCTTCATACTTCTGTGTTGCCTACGGAAGGCGGGCGGTCCCGTTTAGCTTCACCACTCAATACCTTTAATACAGTGGTTTTGTAAAGCCCGTGATTTTCATGATGTGAGCTACCTTTGCTTCAACTAAGCGTGTACTGATAATCATGCTATTTTGGAAGTCAGAGTTGTGCTGTTTCTTGTAAATGGTTGAGTTTAATTGAGGCTACTAGTGCAAGTCCTGTGAGTACATTAGATGCCTGTCATCGTTTAGTAATCGCATTTTTCGTCATACAGTGCATGATGTTTGCTTACATCCGAAGTCCGTGTCGTTTTGTATAGAATGATTGTATTGCTTGAATCACTCAAACGGTCGTTTTCAAAGGGACATTAAAAGATATAACGAAGTAAATTTCTCCGTCATTTTTGGTCTACGCCGGGATTCGAACCCGAGGCCGCTTATTCCGGAACAAGTCGCTCTACCAACTGAGCTACGCAGACGTTTTATTCTGATTCTTATCTGCCTTTATGTCGTGTGCGTCCTGCTGGCAGGTACGTCACATCTCCCCCCCCCCGAAAGAGGGCCGGGGGCATGGCCCACGGGTCAGCCGTGACCATGAATCGTTGCAGGCAGCCATCCACTGTAGAACGTGCACTTGAGAACTCCCAGTCAATCTGCTGTGTGGAATGCAACATCACACATTTTTATTTTTCGAAGCGCTGGAGAAGGAATTCTCTGATTTTTCCTGTCTCGCGGTGTGGAAATAACATCACACCAATGCGAGATTTTGAACGGCCGGGTCATCCGGATAGTTCGGGCGCCATTATAACGAAGTAAATTTCTCCGTCATTTTTGGTCTACGCCGGGATTCGAACTCGAGGCCACTTATTCCGGAACAAGTCGCTCTACCAACTGAGCTACGCAGACATTTGTTCTGCCTTTATGTCGTGTGCGTCCTGCTGGCAGGTACGTCACAAAGAGTGTATAATGAATTAGCTTTGTTTATCTTTTTGCTAAGCTAATTATTATGAATGAATAATGCTCTAAGCTTCAAAATGATGAATTCCCAAAAGGGTGTTGTTACTCGTTAATTATGAACTTAAACAAAGTCTCAACGCTGGTTATTTATATTAAGTAATCAAAGTCATAAACCTAACAGCCAGACAGAGGTCTGACAAAACTAAGAATTGAGAAAGACTGAACTTACAGAACAACTTGTTTATTATGAAGACTCCTGGTCAACTAAGGCACTCATATATCACTACTACATAACAACACACTGCAACGCAACACCAACCACCCTCAACTCCAACGCAACAACACAACTACAACACAACTACTCAACTACAACGCAACAACTCACTCGTCTCGATGAACGCGCCTATATACGAGCTACCACCACGTCATGACTTACACTCATTGCCAGATCTCATTCAGCGGGGTGAAATAATATTCCGTTCAGTAGGAAGATAATTTACATAGTAAAATAAAATAACCAGAGATAGTAAAATCAAAAGGAAAGTGAATATAGAGTATACGTTACATCATCTCCCCCTTAATTTTTCTTCTTTTTTTTTTTTCCTATCTCGCGGTGTGGAAATAACATCACACCAATGCGAGATTTTGAACGGTCGGGTCATCCGGATAGTTCGGGCGCCATTATAACGAAGTAAATTTCTCCGTCATTTTTGGCCTACGCCAGGATTCGAACCCGGGTCCACTCATTCCGGAATAAGTTGCTCTACCAATTAAGCTACGCGGACATTGATTCTAATTGCTATCTGCCTTTATGTCGTGTGCGTCCTTCTGGCAGGTACGTCACATCTCCTGGTACGTTACAAGTGTTCTAAAAGAAAAGTTGGTGAAGTTCGGTATTTATGTTTCATGAAGTCTGAAGTCAGTTGTTTATGACATAATTGTAAGGAAAGTATTTGTTTCTTGTCTTGAGTTGTTACGGCGGGAAATCACACAGTCGCCATGAAAGAAAGCAGGCTGGTTATCAAGAATTTTTTTTTTGTAACTATAAATTTCATCGAGGGAAATGATCCTCTGAATTTAATTGACTCTGTATCTAGAAATGATTTTATTCAGGGAGTATTCACAAGTTTAGAATAATTTTAGAGCTGAGATGTATTAAAGACACGAAAAGTGAGGTAACTCAACTTTTGAATTTAAAATTTTTCAACTCTTACAGAAAAAGGATCTTTTTATTTTCTTTGTGCCCTAGCTTTTCAGAAACAGCAGTTGGATGTTTAGAAACTTTTTTTTCTTTGATTGGAGGTTTAGCGACCACCGTGAGTAACTCAGTGGGCTATAAGTAGACTCCCGTCCCTAATTTAGGGCCACTGGTTCCAGGGAAGGGAGAGAGCCAGTGTCGTAAGACAAACACAACATCCATGCCTCACCGAGATCCAACCCCGAACCCCTCTCGGACGAATGATCAGAAGCCATCGCTTAGAACACTGCGCTCCTAGAAACTTTTAGCTCCGTTTTGTTTAATTTATACTATGGCTGAAAATTTAAAGGGCTGAAAGATTTCTTCTGCCCTCACTTTTAGTTAATCGCAAATAAGAAACATTTTGAAAGGTTCCACAACTCTATTTTGAAAAATAACAATTTTGCCTAGTGAAGAAAGAATATGTTAGATCGGAGGTTCTTTTTCGTCATTTTCAGATATTAACTATTGAGCAACTACATAAATACAGATTGCGGCTGATGGTCCATGAACGTATTTTTACAGGAAGATACTCCAACTTGATTGCATTACGGCGTACCAGTCACTCCTATGATAGTCGTGGTGTGTCGGGTTTTTCTGTTCCGTGGGCTATACAGGTTTAATGTTTAATAACATCAATGTGTTTGAATTGCGTGAGTGGAATGGATTACCGTTGATTATTAGATCAGAGGCACGTTATCCGGTATTTAAGCGAGTGCTAAGGAGTTTTTTGACGGGAAATTGAATATTGGAATTTATTTATTTATGATTTGTAAAAGGAACGTATTGTAAAATTGCTTTCGTTGTCTTGACTGGACTAGAATATTTTGTTTTCATTTAGAGGGCATCAGGGGTTTGTCCGGCAGTATTTCAGCCTTTTTCCCTGGCCTCTTACTGTACATTTAATTATTACTAACATATAATATTTGACTCATACTGACAATTAATATTTATTTTCAATCGAATGAGTTTTGGTTTTGTGCAGAATTTGTATTTATTGTGAAAGATTTGGTGATTTGTCGTATTTTGTGAATTTCACTGGTGACTTTGTTTACTTTATTTGTACAATTAGTTTATGATTGTGGCACATATTGTATTGTTACTGAGTATTATATTACTGTTCTATAATATTGTACAGCAGAAATTTTATAAAATAAAAAAAACAAAATAAAAATGTAAATTAAGTAACAAACTTCAAAGTTTCAAAACCGCGTGTTTGAAAATTTATCACGATGCAAAAGATGGTCTTAAAAAAAAAAAAAAGAGAGCATGTATAGATTGATAGGCGAAGTAATTCTTCAGTGTTTATATTTTGCTGTTTCCATCTTTTCTAAGAATATGATCTAAATTACTGAAAAGTTTCATGCACTGCATTGCAGTTCTTTTCTTTCAGGGAAACTATTTAGCACCGTTCATCGTGAATGAACCCAATATATTGGTTATCATAGGTGAATAGTAATAAACGCGAATTCTTTCTCGAAATCTCGATAATAATTCTGCTTCGAACCAATAAACCAATATGTCTGCTACTCTCTTGGTGTTATCATCTCTTTAGTATTCTAGAGATGGATCTTTCCGTCTTCGGGGAAAAGGAGCTCTTTATGTCACACAGCGTATCACTGCACATGTCTCCTTTTCAGATTTTCTACGTTGCTTGCCATTTCATGTCACGTCGCAGAGCCCCTGTGGCATATGACATATATGTCCAATAACTATATCTGCCGACAGAATACATTACTCTAACAGCCACTCACATCTGCAAAAAATAAAGCCTGTTATACTGATTGAGTAAGGAAGTGTCATGTTGTATTCGCCAAATAAAACATTGTGAGAGTTTATCCGAAACATGAATGCCCATAAGAAATCATACAGAACAAAAATAATGACAGCATTTTTAATTTATTTATTTATTTATTTATTATGAAGTAATCATGAAAAATATAGATTCATTATATGGGCAGAAACCGGCTTTAGAAACAGAAATCTCGTAAAACGGTAATGTCATCCCCCCTTTCGTATGCCGTTGTGTGAGTGTATATGTTATCGTTAAAGCATGCAATCCGTTATTTCATGGAATACCTTGTTATTTCATGACATAACTGATCAAGTCAGTTAAAGCGTAAAACTCACTTGTATTCTATGGTTTAACTACACTGCTGACCACCCAAAATGCAACACCAAGAAGGACACGAGATAGCAAAGCCAGATTTACTGGACACATAACAACAGATACAAAAATGAAACGATTGAGCTTACAGGCCCGTGCGACTTGCGGAACACGCAGACATCAATAGTTCGTGTGGCCCCCGTGGCTGGTAATAACGGCCGCTATGGCGATGCATAATACAGGCGTCATACAGTCTATCGCCGCGGTGCCGCCACACGTGGATCTGCCATCGTGGTGTTGCAGGCAGAAGCGGGATTCGTCGGTAAAGCCAGTGTCGTGCCATTCCGTAGTCTAAGTGCGGCGTTCAACAGCCCACTGCCGCTGCGCTCGCCGGTGGTGTAACGTCAATGGTAATCGAAGCAATGGGCGCCGTGCGACAAGACCCCGCTCCTGCAGACGACGTCGAACGGTACGTGCTGACACAGGTTGTTTGCGTAACACACCCTAATTCCTGTGCTAACGTTCGTGATGTGGCGGTGCGAGCCGTCAATGCCCGCCACACAACATGCCGGTCCTCTCGGTCTTTGGTGTGCCGCGGCTGCGGCAATCGCTCACGTCATTCCGCCCGTCCCTCCTGCACACACGGAATCCATCCTCGCCTCACTGTGTCTGGATGTTGTCCCACACGAGCGCCGATGTCTCGGTACGATAAACCGCTGTCGCCATAAGCCACTCTTCGTCCTCTGTCGAATTCCGAAACGTGCTGGAATGACTGCCGTATTCTGCGACGAGGCATCAGGAAGCTTCCCACGCACAGGTCCGGCAGCACAACACACTTCCACTACTTACACCCCGTCTTCTGTGCACCCTTGTTATAGTGCTTCTCGGTGGCTTGCCGGGCGCACATGATTTGCATATGCTCTGCAATGCTAATCGTTTGCATTTCCTCTCGCAGGCAACGCATGCTGCGAATGTCAGGCCATTGGGATGCTTCCTTCTTGGTGTTGCATTTTGGGTGGCCAGGAGAGTAGTTATTTCATAGAATAACGATCTACACCCCGTTAAAGTGGAAAATAACCGAGTAAATAAATCCTAAATTCAAAAGGCTGTAAAGTGTGAACCACTGGTCAGAAATAGCACACCATTTCCAACCCACTATAAAGTGTTATATAATAATAATAATATTAACTTTCATGTTTCGTTTTTGTTCGAAATGTAATGAGCCTGTCGACATGCCATGTTTAGCAGACTATGTTTTGGAAGACAAAGTCGTACAGAAGATCTGCAAACTGTGTTTTCATGAACTGAATGTTCAGAGGGAAAGAGAAAACTCTAAAGAATGTTTGGAAATTCAAGCTAAGAAGATGAAATTAGTGTCAGATAAATCTCATTCTGAAGCCTCTGTGGGGCTTACAGTCCGTATCCCAGGACCTGAAGTTGACAGAGGAAGGGGTGACGCCAGATCTATTTTAGCTGTTTTCATGAAAATAACCGAAGAAGGATTTTTTCAATTGGGAACATGAAATGGCCGCATAAAACAGCTACATTCCCGAATCCAGTTCAGGGTCTGTGAACAAAAACTAATTCAGATCGAAGAAGTGCCGGATATAGAGAAATCATTCCGGTCGGTTGCTACAGCTCAAAGTTTACGTACCGGTCAGGGATTTTAAAAATGTTCATGTAAAACGCAGTGTGTCAACAAAAAATGTATTTGTTTTAGAAATAATGTTCTATGCAATTCCAAATGCCATTTTAGTCATCCCTGTTGTAACAAATGATTTTATTGTGTCTTTATATAAATAGCATTTTGTGTGCTATATAATTCAGTCAAATTGTTTATTTTACACTTAACTGTCTATCATTAGTTAATTTATGGAATACCTAGTTATCTCATAGAATAACTAGTTAAAGTGTGGAATTAATAATTTATTACACGCTTTAAGTAACTTGATCAGTTATTTCATGAAATAACTAGGTATTCTATGAAATAACTGAACTATTCACTTTAACGGTAACATATATACTGTATAGGTATTGTATTACAAGGCTGCAGCTATAAATTATTTATTTTCCTCTGAAATGTTAAAAACTTTTGCAGAAGAAACTGAAGCCATAAACCCCGAATGATATGGACGTATGAACAGTTTACCGTTCGTGACCTGGGCAGACTTCCTCCGGTGTGTTAATGGTTTCTAATCTTGTTATTTATTTACCCTCCCTGTGAGATCTGTAACGTATACTCTATATTCACTTTCCTTTTGATTTTACTATCTCTGGTTATTTTATTTTACTATGTAAATTATCTTCCTACTGAACGGAATATTATTTCACCCGCTGAATGAGATCTGGCAATGAGTGTAAGTCATGACGTGGTGGTAGCTCGTATATAGGCGCGTTCATCGAGAAGTGAGTGGTTGTGTTGTTGCGTTGTGTTGCGTTGTTGTTGTGTTGTTGTGTTGTTGCGTTGTTGTTGTGTTGGAGTTGAGGGTGGTTGGTGTTGCGTTGCAGTGTGTTGTTGTGTAGTAGTGATATATGAGTGCCTTAGTTGACCAGGAGTCATCATAATAAACAAGTTGTTCTGTAAGTTCAGTCTTTTTCAATTCTTAGTTTTGTCAGACCTCTGTCTGGCTGTTAGGTTTATGACTTTGATTACTTAATATAAATAACCAGCGTTGAGACTTTGTTTAAGTTCATAATTAACGAGTAACAACACCCTTTTGGGAATTCATCATTTTGAAGCTTAGAGCATTATTCATTCATAATAATTAGCTTAGCAAAAAGATAAGCAAAGCTAATTCATTATAGATCCTTAAAACATCCTTTATTTTAATCCACAAAGTATGACGTAGACAGTATGATGTCATGTAAAGACAGTAAACATAACGAGATGAGCACTATATCTTATTATCTAAATGTTGAAACAGCCACATATTTAATCAATGAGAACTGCAATTTTATGAAGAGACTCCTGAATAAAAGACGAAATTGGAATAATCTACCAAACACCTGTAAAAATTGACACTAACTACTTATCAAACGACAAAAACATAGAAACTTAAATATTCAAATTGAATTCCTGCTCCAAATGTTAAGGAACTAGGTAATGTGCAAAAATGTTTATCCGTTTCAAAATTTTAATTCATTGGTATACTTTCAATGTTATATTCCCCACAAAATATTTTCTAAAAATATTAACCCAAATGTGAAGCAGGACTACAGAAATCACTCTAACTCCATTCTCGCCCGCCAGGAGTAATGTTTCTTTGGCGCACGCACGAAAGTTAAAACTGTTTGCTTCATGTTGTATGTGCGAACATACTTTCGTGTTACTCGTACATTTTAATTCTTGTGTGACTCACAAGATGGCCGAGATGACAGCGAACGGCTTCCGTTATCGAAGAGTTTTTAAGAAGTCATTAAGAATATGGTAATAATTTAGGTTTCCTTTTTTTTATTTTCGTTAAATAAATGATGCGGTTAGTCTAAAAACATATATATGGAGATATTATAAGATAAAAATAGAATGTGTCTGTAAACGGCAAAGAGAAAAAGATCTATTCTGATGATGTGTTCGTGTGGGGTTGAGCACGCACACGAACATGAAACTTGAAAGCATTTTATGATGAAAGAAATCGGTCTACATGCTGCAGTTTTTTTTCCAGGGAAGAAGTGTCGAAGAGCTATTCAATGAAGACACTTTTTCCTGCCGATCAACCCCAGATTTTATTATCATTTTGCGTATTTACACTTTCCAACCGTAGGTAGAAGAAGCGCATATGCTCCAGTTTTGTCCGTCTGTTTGTCTGTCTGTCAGCGCGATGACTCGCGTAAAAACGGTTCGATTTCGATGAAATTTTAGTATGTGGTAGGGGACCACCTGGGGACCAACCCTATTGAAAATGGGAGAAATGGGATCAAAGGTCAGGACATAGGAGCAGGATCCATTCCATTGCCCTTATGCCTCATAACTTATGTAAAAATGCTTCGTTTGCGACATACCTTTAACATGTTGTTCCGGAGGTACACTGAACTAGTTCTGTTGAATATCATCGAAATCGGGTCAAAGGTCAGGACACAGGAGTGAGATTTGTTCCACAGCCATTATCCTCATAACTTGACTAAAAATGCTTCTATTGCGACAAAACATTAGTATGCTGTTTCGGGGATATACTGAACTGGTTCTGTTGAATATAATCGAAATGAGGTCAAAGGTCAGGACACAGGAGCGAGATTTATTGCACAGCCATTATACTCATAACTTGAATAAAAATGCTTCTATTGCGACAAAACTTTTGTCGGCATGTGTTGCTGTTTTCTTGTGCTCGTGCTTTTTGCTTCGTGTGTGCTATCTTTCGACTATCTACGGTATAGTTTGTGTGTACGGTATCCGCGAAGGAATCGTCTTTGTTTCTGTGCACCTGCCGAGTTGGTAAGTGACTTATTTGCTTTACAATCCTTATTTTACTTCTCGGACACGTTGGCTGAGACAAAATCTCTTATCGCTATTGCAAATGGCGACTTCCGGCGACGACGCTGATCAAGCTCTCGTTTCCGGAATTGCTGATCCAGCAAACCCTCTTTCTATTGGTGCAGTCGTCAATGACGTGCCTCGTTCTTTTAGCCCCTCCTCACTGCGGCGTTCTATCGCTGCCCAATCTGCCCTTCCCAGCGGTGCTACAGCGTCTTCCCCTGTGCCTGTAGAGGATGCTATGGACCTCTCACAGTCCGTTGATGCTCCACCTTCGCCGCAATGACCGGCTGCTTCTTATGCCGTCGTTGCCTCTTCTGTTTCCGGAGCTTCGCACTTGAACTCTTCTTCAAATTTACGTCAGCTCACGATGACGTGTGATGATGTCGCTATCTCTGTTGACTTTTCACCGAGCTTTTTATATGGGCAGCAGTTTATGAATACTGTCGCATGTGGAGTTATCTTCCGGAGTCTGACAAATACAAAACTCATTGCATATAGGGCTGCTCTACGTAAGATGTTTTCACCCCAGGTAATCACTCACGTTGGCCCAAACAGGTGATTGCCTATTTTTCTAAACCTAAGTATGCCCTTCGTGTACAGATGGAAGGTCTGTCAGTTGGAGATCAACATCTCTCAGCGGAACCACTCACGCAACTCGCCGTCCCAGTCAGTTTTTTCCCTGTGCCACCGGAGGTCTCAGACGATGTGCTGCTGTCAGTTGTCCATCGATTTGGCCGTTCCGTCGGATCCATGACTACTTACTCCTCCTTTCCGGACACACCAGAGGATCGCTACTTGCGCGGCTTTCGGCGCCAAATGAGAGTGGTCTTCCCAACTGATGATGACATGCGACGAATTCCTTCGCACCTCAATGTACGTTGTGGGCTTCATTTCCGTCAAATTGCCATCATGGTGGGCACTACCTGTCCAATTTGCAATGGTAGAGGCCACCCTCAGGCTCTCTGCCCCCTACTTGCTTCCACCGTTCCTATCGTACCAGTACAGCCTATTCCTTCTATCTCTAGCCCTCTGGAGTCGTCACCGCAGACATCGGACCAGCGGTTGTCGACTTATGACAAAAGTATTACTAAAGCCTTTCGTCAACGCGTGACTTCATCTCCACATACGACCACCAGCGATGATGGAAATCAACCACCACCTCCATCCCTCGACCTTCCAGCCGAGGGCGTTCCACAGCCACTTCCTACGCCTTCCTTCTCTGCTCCAATTCCTCCTGCCGCAACAGACCAAGAGGACACTGCTGCATCTTCTGCTTCTGCGGTAGTACATGGCACCACCACTGAATCTCCTAATTCTGAAGTCATTCATGACGCTGCTGTTTGCGGCCTCTTGAAAGTACCTGAACTTCCTTCTCCGGCCTCTACACTTCTTCGAGGGCGCCCTAAGCGACGTCGGTCAAATCGTCAGCGTGGGCAGAAATCTCGTACTTCGCCAGCCACATCTAGTCAGCGAGACCGTTCTTTCAGTGATTCAACCTCCGAAGGCTCCGCGATCTCGGATGTGGATGTCAGAGGCGCTGATCCGATCTCTAAAGAAGCTTTTCTCTGCCTAATGGATGAACTCTCTCTCTCTTCCGCAGACGTTATAGTCGGATGTCTCGCACATTCCTATTTCCTTACTCTCAACAACTTCCGGAGGTCGTGGTGCAAACGCAAGAAATACGCGAGCGCCTGAACGCACTGGTTCCTACACCGTTGGGTAGCTCGGCATGGTCCCGGAAATTCTTCAGCCGCCTTCACAAGCTGAAAGACGCGGCCGAAAAGCTCCTCGAACCACTATCTGATGCCTCCGTTCAAAGCAGCGACTTTGAATTGTCGTGGCTTTAGTTCCCTGCTAGCGTACACGCTAGCCCAAGATGACCTCACCCCTTTGGGTGGGGATGTTCTGCTGCTCCAGGAAACTAACTGCTTGTCGTCCACACCATTCCACCGATGGCAGAGCTGGAATTACCAATTCCATCATGCATTCAAGCAATCTTATACCGGTGGTGTCGCCATCGGAATCGCTCTCGATTCCGCTAAGCGATCTCTTCAGTGCACGTACACAACCTTTGCTACGATTATCTTCAACGTCTCACCTTCCGTTTTTAAGGCCAAAGATACCTGATATTTAATATCTACGTCCCATGCACTTCACCGTCACTTACCTCTTTATTCTTGGCAGTGCGTACCGCCCTTCAGTCAGCGTTGCCATCAGACAATGTTTTGATTGGAGGGGATTATAATTGTACCCTGCACCCTGCTCTGGATTGCATGCCTTCTACCACCGATTATCGTCATTGGCTTGTGAATCTACTCAGTACCCTTTTAGCAGACTTCTACCTCACTGACGTCTTTCGTCACCTCCATCCAGCGACCATATCTCATACGTGGCGGAGTTCAGCTACGTCTGTTCACACTTCGACGCGACTAGATCGCTTCTATATCTCTTCTTCACTCCTCCCAGTGTTGACGACCTGCCAACACTCACCGGCAGCTTCATCGGACCATTGTGCGGTCCTGGTTGCCTTTGGCCATTCTTCATATCAGCGTTCTGGGTTTCATTCATTGGACGTTCGACTCGACTCTACTAACCGATCCAGACCTTTCCTCTCAAGTCCGAGAGCTTCTACAACACTTCCGATATGGACTCTCCGCCGCACCTTGTGCGCTTACGTATTGGCTGATGGTCAAGTCGCACCTCTTGGATCTTCTTAAACGTTTATCCTTTCGCATGCACACCCAATGGAAAATGGAGGAACAGAACATCCGTCACATTCTCTCTCATCTTGGCGTCACTCATCCGCTCTACCCAGCCTATATGGCGGACCTCCGAGCGATATTGGAACCACGAGCACAGCAAGCCATCCTTCGCCTCCGTTTGCAGCATCTTGCTCCGGAGGACTGTGCTTACGACTTCCTTTCTTCGCTTGAAACTCAACGCCGCTCCTCGCATCACCTCCGTTTTCTTTGCCAGTAAGATGGACGGATTGTCTCAGCTCCCGACGCTCTCTGCTCACAAACTCGTAGCTACTTTGCCTCCAAATTTGGTGAAACTCCTCCTCCTTCCTCCTCTGCTGTCTCTTCTCTTCACTCTTCCCTTACTCAAGTCCCTTCTCATCTCTTAGACTCTCTCTCTCCCAACCCCTCACCTCTTCAGAATTTCGGTCCGCCTTCCGTATTCTGAATTCACGCGCTGTCCCTGCTGTGCCAGACGGCCTCACCCACTCCTTCTATCTTGCTTTCTTTCCAGCTCTTCTTCCGTTTTTATTCGCTGCTTTTCTCACTGCTTTTACGTCCTCTTCTCTTCCGAGGAGTTTTACTGTTGCCCACGTCGTACTTTTTCCTAAGAAAGGAGATCTCCTTGACCTGGAAAACTGGCGGCCCATCTCTGTACTCAATATTGATTACAAGCTTTATGCTAAACTCTTATCCTGTAGACTCTATTCTTCCCTATCTACTTTCTCGCGACCAGACCTATACGGTTCCTGGTCGGACCATTTCCCCCAATCTCCATCTTGTTCGTAACCTTGTCCATGTCGCTTCTACTAATCGAGAATCACTCGCGCTCCTTAACCTAGACCAGCGGGCGCGTTCGATAACATTTCCTACTCCTATCTTTTTCTTACTCTCACTGCCTTCGGCTTCCCCCTCCATTTGTCACCACATTTCTTGCCCTATATCGGGAAACAATATTCCACGTCAAGAACATTGCCTTTCTTACTGCCCCCATCCGGTTTCAGCGTGGCATCCGGCAAGCTCTGTCTGGTCAATCATTTGCCCTAGCGTTTGAGCCGTTCCTCCGATTTTCTCATCGTGCCCTGCTTGCTGCTCTGCCCCCATTAATAGCCAGTACTCGGCACTTCAGCGTAACTTATTCGGCGTACGCAGACGATGCCACCTTCTGTATCCGACATAGCCAGCAATTCGCCATACTCGAGAGTTCTTACCAGCTCTAAGGCTCCAGAGCAGCACTAAACACTACTAAAATCACTGGTTTGTGGTGCGGTTTATGGAATATCCGGGCGGATATTCCGTGCTGTGCCACCTGGGCCGCTACCACGCAAAACTTCCTTGGGGTCCATCTTGGCTTGCCGACCGCTGCACTTCGCGCCAACTGGGCTGCGCTTTTACAACGTCTCACTCGCTCCATGAATTTTCGGAGAAATGCACAATTCTGCACCTCCTATTTCACAAGAGCCAAAATAGCCCGGACCTACCTCCTTTCACTCTGCCTCCACGTCTGGACTGCTATCAAACTTCCCACCTACCACCTCCAAGAGATCTCTCGATTGATGACCCTGTTGGTCTGGACGCATCATCACTGGATCCGAGTCTGTACTCTCTATCGTCCGATGTTCACGGGAGGCATCTCGCTTGTTGATGTAGCGCTATACTATCGAGCACACCGTGTAGTCTCCATGCTACGGATCCTTAGTGCATCGCCTGCTCCAGTTCAGCTCACCTTGGATGTTCTGATTTCTCCTCGCAACCCCAGATTTTCCTTTGTCATTTTTCTTTTGATGGATCACTTTCCTTTTCTGCACTCCTGTCTTTCTTCTTTTTATTCCGAGGTACTTTCTCTGCTCCGTTCTCTACCTATTTCTCGTTCTCCCCCAACTCCACTTCTGAAATTCTTGTTTCACTGTTCAACTATCCACCCTCCCTTGTTTCACTGCTCAACTATCCACCCTCCCGATGCTCCTTATTTCTCTGACCTGTCATGGATCCCTGCCAGGGTCGTGATAGTCCGAGATCTCCTCACCGCAAGCCTTTCCTGGAAACTCTCCTCTGAGCTTTTCCCCCTCCTTCCTCGCTCTTCCGCTTCTCTTTCCCTTTACGCTGATCTCCGCTCCGCTATTATCCATCTTTACCCTGCCCTAGCAACCCCCAGTGGACTTCTTTTTGTCCCCTCCGCTTCTCTCCCCTCCCTTTTTTCCTCGTGTTTCGGGGCTCCGCCCTCCCTCTCTCAAGCTTCTGTATCATTTTCTACGTGATCCTTCCACCACTTTGCCTCTACCGATTCCAGACATCCAAACTACAGCCTTGCCGTATGTGTGGTCGGCGGGAGAGTCGCCTCTGTCCACACCCACTGAACGAAACATCCAATGGCAATTTTTGCATCGTCGCTTATCAGCACCAACGACTCTATTCCGCATGACACTCATCCCATCGTCCGAATGTGCTTTCTGTCCGGTGGCCGCAGATATTCCACACACATATATCTGCATTGTCCGGTTATTCTACCTCTCCTACATCTGGCATTCCAGGTAGTTCAACGTATTTGTGTGCCTGATCTACCGTTCTCAGCGTATTCTACGCTCCATAGATCCTTGTCTCCACCTGTACCACTACCTGCTGCCAGCACTTACATCTTCATCTTGGTGAAACATGTAATATATATTCCTATCATCTGCCGCTCCGCTCAACTTCACCCCTTCCAACCCTCCACCAGGCAGGGGATTCACTGTGCCGGATTTTCCGCGTCCGACTCCTCTCCAGGTTACAGCTCGCATATTCAACTGCATCCGCTGCACAACGCCTTCCTCAATTCCTGCACGTCTGGTCTCCACAGCTGCCCTGGTTCACCACCCCTCCTGGTGATATTCGCCTTCTCCTATGACTGTACCAATCCACTGGACTGCCTTAGTGAGCGTTTCTACCTTGGTTACCACTCTCTAATTAGCTCCGACCTTTCATCGTTTGTCTGCCTACAATACCACGGCCTGTGGGTCACCCCTCCGCACACTGTCGGATCCGCCAGCTGAACTGTGGACCGTCGTGGGTCTTTCTGACTCTGCGATAGTATGCTGTCCTGTAAGCTCCCCAGGTGGGTGCTATCACATTCTTTCCTTCCGGTTCTACGTTCACATCAGTATGTTCTCTCATATATTACACATATTGATACTTGCGGTTTTTTTCAAGCGTGACTCCCTAATAGGTGGTATATTTTCCACGTTGTATTCTGCTTCTTTGTTACTGAGTTTACTTTACGATTTCTATGTCTAGCATTATGGTGTACATTCTGTTACTGTTGAACCTGTGTTTTACTTTCCAGTTTTTACCGTTTCTTAAAAGCAGATATTTTTTACATAGTGTTTCCCACCTTTTACATTAAGATTGCATGCCGCTTGTCGTAGATTTTCACAACACTAAGTGTTTGTACCCTATAACTGTGTGTACATGCCTCTCACCTTTTGCATTTTCTATGTTTAATGTTCTTCTGTGCATATTGTTGTTATGATGTCCCCCATAGATGGCATTCTGTTTTTTTCATGCATCATGTGTTCGCGTTGGGACGGACTTCCTGTTCCAAGTCTTACACCTTTGTATTCGCATTGTTGCACCGTTACCTATATCTATCTATATATATATATCATGTATCCGTTTCTGGAACTGCTTGTGTAAATGTATTTCCTACGTTGTACACTAAATTCGGTGTATTGTTCCTGTACCTCCCGCGCATTTATGTTTTAGCTCAAAATGTACCTTGGCAGTATTATCGAATATTACCACCTGTGATTTTTCTATGTGTTGCTTCGTATGAACTGTCTTGCTCTCAATGTATTTCCCAGTTACAAACAACTGGTACATGCCCACGTTGTAGTACTGCTTTTACCATACTTTGTCTCATTCCGGTTTTGTATTATTCTTGATAATATTGTTAATTCCTATGTCACTTGTTCTATTTACTATGTTTGCGTACAAGTGCTCCTTCCTGCAATAGTTGTTTCGACAATTTCACCATTTGTATATATTACCCTCGGACACTTTGTCATTTTCATTGTACATACCATCTATTATATCATTGGCACCTGTAGCCTGGATTTGTAGCTCTTAATAAACGATTTTGACTGACAAAACTTTAGTATATTGTTTCGGAGGTATAATGAATCAATTCTGTTTAATATGACCAAAATGGGGTTAAAGGTCAGGGCACAATAGCAGGATTTATTCCACAGCCATTATCCTCATAACTTGACTAAAAATGCTTCTGCTGCGATAAAACTTTAGTATGTTGTTCCGGAGGTATACTGAACCGGTTCTGTTTAATATCATCGTAATGTGGTAGAAGGTCAGGACACAGGAGCGAGATTTATTCCACCGCTATTATCCTCATAACTTGAGTAATGATTTCTGGTATGTTGGAAAGCGTATCATAATCAATGCATTGCATGATATTACTAACTTGTTAACTTGCATTTTAATGATTTCTTTATCGTAAGTTTGCATTTCTTTTTTGGTTTGGGGTTAAACGACCACCATGGTCAACTGTGAGGGCTACAAGCAATTACCTGTCTCTAATTTGAGGACACTGGTTTCAGTAAGATGAGCGTACCAACCATGTATTATCCAGGACTGGAGCCCCGGGCCAACTCGGACAACTCATGAGAAAACTACACTTCTGTTCACTCGGCTTACAAATATCATGGGCCGCCCTAATGGCAAAGTGGTCTGAGATGAGCCCGGATTCAAGTCCTACAGAAGGCATGGGTTACGTGCCTGTCTAATACTGGCAACCTGGATTTACCGGAGCGGTAAATTCATTAGTTAAAAGCGTTGAATACACACCTCCTTTTTCTTGCTTTTTCCCCCTCAATCATCGCTTTTTTTAAGTAGGACTGCGTCTAACTCCACGGATAGCGTGGGGCGACTTACTGCCTGTGACAAATCTAGGTCCGAATTGAAATCATTATAGCGTTAAAACTATGTGCCGCACATTAATCGTTTTAGCATATTCGTAGACAGCATGGAGTCCAATTCACGTACTTCGCAATACATCGTACGCGCGACGCTACCTTCGCTCCCTGTGCGCGGAGGAGATGATACAATATTTCTGGGTGTATCCCCGCGTTTGACTCAGTCTATATCGGAACTGTGAGCGCAACACGACTGTGCGTGGTATCGTTTTAAAGCTCTCGACGAGATCTATTCTAATATAAGACGAACATTTTGCGGTGGTTTGAACTGAACATTTTAAAAAATTGTTTTCTTGTGAACCTGCGAACACGTTCGACAATATCGCGGTTTATCTGGACAACCGTGAGTGCAAAACGACTGTGCGTGGTATCGTTTTAAAGATATCGACGAGATCTGTTCAAATATATAAAGAACATATCGCAGTGGTTTAAACTGAAATTTAAAAAAAATGATTTTCTGTGAACAGGTTAACATTTCCGACAAAACTGTGGAATTCGCAGAATAAAAGCAAGCAAAAGTGGAGAAAATCAAAACGAGAGGCAAGAGTAAGTGATGATGAATGTAAAAAGCCCAAGAAGACAGAGCACCACGTCGGGTAATTCGTGTATCGATCTGTTTTGCGTTCGCAATGTATCCAGCATTATTTGTAAAAATTATGTAAGCTACTTTTCATATCATAGACCTGTGTTGGCTATAACAAATTAAGTAAACGCTTTGAAACCATGCTCGACTAGCTTATTTTAACTCTCCGACCGGCAAGTCGTAGTCTTGAAAACTGACGGCTCAATCAGAACTGAGCTTCAATGCATTTTCTTTTTAATTTCTCAATCGAAATTGCAGTGTTTTGAAATTCGGAGCTCTCTGGTCAGGGAATAGAATTACGTTAACATGCATGATGTCATTTATTTCCGTATCAGGCTTATAGATGAATGCAGAAATTCCGAAGCACACCCATTCCGCCGGATGCCCCTGTCTTGCAGGATGCATACCTCATCAGTGTCAATCATTCGATTTCCAAGAAAGTTTTGATTTCCAGTTACCTACATGACTAATACATTTACTGATAATTGAGAATTGCGCACCGATACATTTTTCTTTATTTCTTCACACTTTTTCACCTTGACATTTGAGAAGTAACAGACAGTCTGTTTTTCGGGACAGCAAAGCCGAATTTTTTTTTAAACCCAAGTAACAAAAGAAAGGTTTGGATCTGTTATACATTCACAGTTTTTTTCTTTTCATTTTCACTTTTTTTCACTGACTTCCAGATATGATTCAGTACCGGATATACACATTTTAAAGTATATTGAGGGGGCAACATCCACATGGGAAAATTTTAATTACCTGAAAACATCAAAGCTAAAACCACTGAAGAGACAAACCTATATCTACAGTTTTGATTCACTCAGCAGATTTGAAACCACTTGATATCTCGGCACCCACATCTGTGTTCGTTTGGGGAAAAGGCATTGCACAAACTTAATCATACACATTTATTCAATAGCACACATTGGAGTTAAACAGACTGACGCCGACAGAAAATTTCATGTTGAAAACGAGTGCTGTCACTGCGCTCCCGTTTCCTTTCTTTAGAAGGCCAACAGCCCTTTATTATGAATAAAGAATTCCTCTTAGTACCATGTATTTGTAGTATTCATGTAGCAAAATAAAAGGAGCAGTGACTGGCGGACTTTCAGGTGGCTGAGTTGTTTGAGAGGCCAGCTTCTGCTCATTTGGCTCAAGTCCCTGGTGAGGCATGTGTGGTGCGCTTGTCTGATGACGCTGACTCTTCCCCCTCCCTGGAACCAGTGTCTCTAAATTAGGGACAGAGGACTACTTATAGCCCTAGGTCGTATAGCCCTAGCTCGTGGTGGTTGTAAAACCCCGTAAAAAGAAATTAAAGGCAATGATTGGTGAATCGCAGTCCGGTGAAATCGCAAAGCACCTATTGTACACAAGCCACTTAAACAAGAAAGATGACACCGCATTTTCATTTGAATCCTTTCCAACACAAAACAAATTTTTCAAAGTGGATTTTTAGACACAGAGAATATCAACGGTAAAAAATGCACTTACGCCCCTTGCGTAAACTGGATATAAGTAAAAATGCACGTTGTGCGCAGTGTCCTTCATAATTAATGGAAGCAGTAGCAAAAAGAAATTTTTAAATCGGATTCCTAGATTTGGTAAAACATTTGCAAATAAAAATTACTACTTATGTCCACTAACGGAAGACACGTGCGTTTTAAAAGAACAGGAATTGTACGAAAAATGTTTCTCATAGTGAAAAATATCAGATGCAGAGGAATTTTGAAAGTGAACGAAAATTAGAGATATGGAAGAAAACGAAAAAGAAATGTTCTCTTACTAGCGGAAAAACTATGTACTCGTATTATTTGAAAAAGAATCTGTATACAAAATAGTCTTCACAGAAAACATTATCGAAGAAAAAAGGAATTGCATCAATCGAGTTGTTGGAAGCAATGATATGAAACTTTTTTCTTCGAATTCGATAGTATCAGCATTTAAACTCCAAAGAAGCGAAGTTATGTGTCAAACAGAAACGAAGTCGTATGATCATCGTTTTCACATTTTCAATGCCAAACGAATTTTTTAAATCGGATGAAAAGATGCAGAGATATGGTGCTACACAGAGACGGTAGGACGGACATAATAACACCAGAAGCACGTTCGTTTTTCAAAATACGTGACAAAAAAGAACAAGAAAGACGACAATGATTTCTCAAGTGAAATAAACGTCTTTCCGATACCTTCCGACACAAAGAAAGTTTTTCAAAGAGGATGTTTCCAAAAAGGGAAACCTTATCGAAAAAGGAAGTGAATTTTGAACAAACTAGCGAGTAAAGTGCGCAGCATTTAACGTGCACAATGTTAGCAGTGTTCTTCGCAGTGAATGGAACCAATAACGAAAACATATTTTCAGCAGACATCTAAACTCTTTTAAATATTTCCAAGTGGAAACAGCAATGAGTGCTTACTGTGGCAGAAAGTCTCGTTAGGAAATATCACAAACTGTAGGCAAAATCTTCGTCATATCGGAGGATACCCTAAGTAAACAGAATTTTTAAAATAGCTTATCAGCAAAACTTTGAAGGAAAATGTTACATAACTTCAAGCACCCTAGCAGAAAATATACATACATACATATACATATCACTAAGCTGTTCTCTGGGATTCAGATGTTAGCTCCACAAAGAGAAGACAAACTACCAGATAGTTTTTAACAGATTATTTGCTTACTGTTGCCATATAAAACTCCTCCATTTACACCGATCTTGACACACAAGTCGGGCTTCACTGACATCCATCACACGACGTACACAAGATCTTCTATACTTCATACTCATGATCTTTTTCTCATGCAGACATTTCTGAACCTGATCCTCCCATGACTTCATTGGCCTTCCTCTGCCTTTCCTTCCTGCCACTTGAGCTGAAAAATGTTTCTTAGTAAGCATCTCATCACTTATTCTTTCAACATGGCCAAACCACCGAAGCATATTAGTCTCCACCTTGCTAACAACATTTTGCTTCACATTTCACAACTGCAACACACCTTCATTCCTTACACGATCAAAACGTGTCTTGACCCGTAAGTAACGCATTTCTCCAGCCCACAAAGGACTCCTATGTTTCTTCTGTAGTACCCAAGTTTCACTGCCATACATCAGAGTAGGAACAATTACACTTTCATGAACAGTCATGCAGGACTCCGTTGAGGACCCATCATTCCTGCGAAAACCTCCCAAGGCAGCTATGGCTTTCAATGAAGAATTCACTCTCCTACTAATTTCACCGTACAATTTGTTCTCTCTGTCAAACATGCTTCCTAAATACACAAACTCAATCACTTCGTCAAACACAGTGCAATTTATACTTACATTACATTCAGTGCTACCCGTTCCTCTCTCAAACACCATAACTTTGGTTTTTCCCTTATTTATACTTAGTTTGAATTTTATGCAAACTTCGTGCATCCGAGACAACATACTCTGCAAATCACTTTTTCTCTCTGCCACATCAGCATACAGCAATCTGCACACACGGATATCATCAATACATAAACCAGTATTATCTATTTTGGCATCAAGCATGCATGCATCCATAAATATATCAAACAGCCATGGTGACATTACACAACCTTTCCTGACTCCTGCACCGATAGAAACTCACTTTGATAAAACGCCATTCACTCGTACACAAGCTCTACTACCAACATACATAGCTTTTACACTATTAAGTAGATTCCCAGTAACACCATATTCATTCAATACCTTTCACAGAAGTGTCCTATTTACTCTATCGTCAGCTTTCTCTAAATCTATGAAGGCAGCAAAAACTTTCTTACCAACAGCCAGATACTTTTCAAATATCATGCGTAATGCAAATATTTGGTTAGTGCAGCCTTTACCAGGCATGAAACCACTCTGAACATCACACACTTTCTCTGATGTAAGACTCCGTACTTTTTCAGTAATGGCCTTACCAAACACTTTCCATGGCACACACTCAGTAGGCTAATACCACGATAGCTCTTACAGTCAGTTTGATCACATTTTTCCTTATACAAGGGAACAATGATACCATCCTTCCAATCCCGAGGGACCATTTCTAGCTCCCAGCACAACTGGCAAATTTCAGTTAACCAGTCAATTACAAAGTCACCGCAATATTTCAACATCTCGGCAGTTATGCCATCAACTCCCGGAGCCCTACCATTCTAAAGAGATTTTAGAGCCTTACACACCTCTTCTCTTGAGATTCATCCCGTGCTTCACTCCTTCACTGTGACATTAACTGCTTCTGCCTCGGAATCACCTTTCCTTTCCTGATCTAATAACTCACAGAAATATTCACCCCATCTTTTACTTAACTCATTGGGCTCCCATATAATTTCCCAACTCCTATTCTTCACATAACTTCTAACTTTGTTCCCCTATTTTTCCTGAGTCTCACTTACTTCCAGAAAGTCTTTCTATTTTACTAAAAAGCCAATTCATGCCTTTTCACCTTCTTCTTACTATCTTTTGCCTTACTCTGGTGAACCAGCTTAGGTGCTTCACGCTACTTACAGCGGTATTCATCCACAGAAACTCTACCTTACAGCATCTCCAAATAGGCATCCTTCTTTCTCTTTACTGCCACTTTAATCTCATTATTCCACCAAATATTACCTCTATTGTTACTAACTACTGTGGTACCACAGACCTTCTCAGAAGCAGTGACAATACAGTTCTTAAAACATTCCCACTTCTTTTCTACATCCCTCTCACATTACTTCAGTTCCTTCATTCGTTCTCTGAGTAAGTTAGCATAATGCTGATGATCTTCAGAAAGCCTTTCAACCTTTGTTCCTTCCACCCTAGACCTCTTCCTATTCCTTTTCGTCCAACCAACATTCCGTTTCAGTCGTGACACTACTAAGTAATGATCAGAGCCAATATCTGCACCTCTCATCACACGAGTGTCAACAACTGTTTCAGATGCTGAACGTAAACAACTAAATCTATAACACTCTTTTGACCAAGAGTACGATTTTCCCAAGTACACTGGTGTGCAAAAATTAAGGACAAAGAGGAGAAATTAGCATAACAGCGGAACGAGCAGGCAGAACGGACCGAAAGTCCACTCAGGAGATAGACTATGGTCTGGTTCGGTAGGGCATGCGCATATATGCAGGATGCCGTAGGAGGGGGGGAGCGTCAAAAGGGTATAAAGCACACGGGCGGTGTGCGCTCAGCAATTCGGTAAAAGCTATTACACGGTGTACATCGGTTTGAACGACGTCGAGTTGCTGCCACCGTGTGATATGGCCAACAGGCAATCCATTAGACGACATCTGGATGACTTTACCCGAGGTCGCGTCATTGGGAAGTTGGAAGAAGATCGAAATGTGACTAGTGTGACCGACGAGTTCGGGAACGCTCACAGCATCGTTTCACGAGCTTGGGGAGCATTTCAAACGATAGGAACAGCTGTACGAGAGATTAGCAGTGGTCTTCCACGAGCAACCACGGCGGCGGACGACCGGTATATTTTCCTACAGGCGAGAAGAGACAGACGGCAGACAGCGGGAGAAATCGCAAGGCACATGCAACAGACAACTGGACGTCCGTTATCGCGTTTTACCGTGGCCAGGAGGCTGCACAAAGGTGGTCCATTTGCACGACGACCAGTACAGTGTGTGCTATTAACGCCTGCTCATCGGAGACGGCGTTTTCTGTGATGCCAGGAACACCAGAGCTGGACACATCAGCAATGGGGTCGAGTTCTCTTTACGGATGAGAGCCGATTTAGTCTAACGAGCGATTCTGGACGTATGCACATCTGGAGAGAGACAGGAACACGCAATCACACCTCCAACTTCATCGAAAGGGACCGGTTTGGAGGTGGCGGAGTTTTCGTTTGAGGTGGTATCATGCTTGGTAGCCGTACTGACCTCCACATCTTCCATAGAGTTTCAGTCACTGGTGTCCGCTATTGTACCGAGGTTCTCCTGCCTCACGTGGGTCTGTTTCGAGATGATGTAGGTCCTGAGTTCCTCTTCATGGACGACAACGCTACACCTCATCGTACAGTGGCTGTCGCAGAGCTGTTGGAGAGTGAAGATATTCAACGCATGGATTGGCCCGCAAGGTCCCCGGACCTAAATCCAATCGAACACGTGTGGGACCTTCTTGGGAGACGCTTGGCAGCACGTCAGCAGACGCCAGCAACGATTCCGCAGCTGCGATTGGCGCTACAAGAGGAATGGGCAACGATACCTCAACAGCTCCTTGACAACCTCGTCCTCAGCATGGACAGACGTTGTAAATCCTGCAACGCAGTCAGGGATGATCATATCTTCTCCGAAAGACTGTATTTTTTTGGCAGCGGCCTGTCACATGGACCTTTCTGTCTTCTGTCCAGTTGTGCTCGGAGCTACCTTTTCAATAAAGTGCCTTTGTATCATTTGGATTCCTTGTTTGGACGGTTTTGCTCACTTGTCCTATATTCTTACATCTTGGGGATCTTATGGTATGATTTGAGTCGATGTGGAGCACTTCTGCACGACGTTATATTTCAAAAACTGTTTCGTCCTTAATTTTTGCACGCCAGTGTATATGTGTGGATATACTTGTGGTTGAAAAACGTATTAGATACATACAAACCATTCTCAATGCAGAGTTCAATTAACCTTTCACCATTATCATTCACACAAGAATCATTAAACTTACCCAGAGCATTGTTAGAAATCCCATTCTGCACTCCTACTCGAGCACTGAAATACCCTGCTATTATAACTTTCTCTTTAGCACCAAACTGGCTCAAAACAGTTTTTAGCTCATCCCAGAAATCCTCCTGCCTATCAGAAGGTTCCGATTCACAAGACCATACACTACAACAATTACTATTCTCTGACGTTTCACTTTCAAATTATGCACAGAATTCTTTCACTAATGCAGTAATGGGTCAAGTTGTTTTGCATTATGCAATACTGCAGATCACGCACTTACCGTGCCACTCACTTCTTCTATCCCAATTTCCTTCTTTTTGGTTTCACTTACACACATCACATCCAATTTATACTTATTAATTTCTTCAATCACCTCATTCATTTTGCTATTTATACCTCTAGTATTCCATACACCAATCTTAAACTCACTCAACCGTGATCTCTTTCTCATGCGCCTTTTAGAAATTCCAGGTCTTTTCCGTGGTGTACCGTCCTTCTCAAGTGCGGTAGGTGCACCGTATCCCACACTGGAGTCATTTTTTTTTCATTTCTTTGTGTCCTTTTAATCAGGTAAATACATCAGTTTAGGGGGATCAGCCCAAAGCTGACGGTTTCAGTTGATCATTCAACCTGAGGATTCTGGAACAAAACCCAGTGAGTTGGGGTCTTTTTGCCAATGTCACACAGAACTAGCTGGCACCTCTCCAAGGTTCACAGAGGCCCTTGTTGCTGTTCTGCCAGCCATTGCCCACGGAGCGCCCCGAGGTGGCAAACCCATCTCTCACTAAGACCACCCGTAGGCAAACCCATCTCTCACTAAGACCACCCGTAGGCAAACCCATCTCTCACTAAGACCACCCGTAGGCAAACCCATCTCTCACTAAGACCACCCGTAGGCAAACCCATCTCTCACTAAAACCAAGTAGAAGAATTATGCCTTGTTCGAAGAAGAAAATAAGCGCAAAACGAATTTCATGGATTGCATTATAGAAAACTATAAAATACCTGCAAAGCATTGTTCATTTTGGGAGCAATACGACGGAAAATGATTTTTCGAATGCGACTTTTAGTAGCAGAGACAGGAATGCTGAAAAAACTCTTTTATCTGAAGTGCATAATGTATGCGATCTTCAACATAGGGAATACCATACAAAACAACATTTTATTTTATCGGATTTTTAGAAGTGGAGATATACAGTAGCTGCCATGCGAATTCCACACTTACACCACCTAGCCTCAGAACTATGAATTACAAAAACTCAAAAATATTTGCAAAATGTTTCCTTAAATGAATGGTATATTATGTAAGGAGTATTTTTCAATTTGATCGTTCAGAAAAAGAGAATTCGTTAAAAATGCAATATACAGTACATGTACGCCCGTAGCACAAAAACTGTGCATTAATTTGGGCAGGATCTATGAATAAAATTTTTATTTTCCGTAATCAGTGGATTCTGACCGAAAAATATTTTTAATCGTGTTTTAAGACGCGTCGATATAGCTGCAAATATGCGGTAAACTGAAGTATGCACTGAAGTTCCCTAGTGGAAAAACTGTTTATCACGGATGCTCGGAAACTATATGCAAAATATTCTTCGCCATGAATATTATCCATCTCAAAACGAAATCGGAGGTGGTGAACCCAAGATGCAGGTCAGTCCAGAGACTGATAAGCTATTGCTACTACTTCAGGACTACTATCGCTTACCCCCAGCCCGAAGTTCGTGTGAGGTGACGTGCTTGTTGAAGAAGAGGAACCGAAAAATGGGACAGCTGATAGATTTGCCACCTCGCGAGCATTTCTTTTCCGAGACCAACTTGTTCCTTTATTCTTTCAAAAGAGGAGAAATATCTAGTTCACTTTGACATACATTTTTACACTCGATTTCCTTTAGTATTCATTAGGCAGCAATATCCCCTCCAACAAGACAACGCCAAACCGCACATTATGGTTTGGGCCAAAGAAAAACGTGAACTGGCTTGCATTTGAGCTGTTTTGTAAGCTAGCATATAGTTCAGACCTAATTCATTTTTACTGCCAATTTTAATACTTGTCTCATTTTCTTCGAGGAAGGCTGTTTAAATCAGTGGAAGAAAACAGTAATGGGCTTAGTGAGTTCGACTTCGAGGGACAAACATGGTGGTATCGAAAAGGAATAAACGAACTTGCCTATATATAGACAGCTGCGAACAAATGAAAATGAACGTTTGCATTTCGCTGAGTTCGTTATTTATACTGCAGTAATCATTCCTCAAACAATGAGTTAAACGCGCAGATTTATGGATCGCTCTAGCAGTTGACTGCGTTGAAATGAACCGAATTAGAGACTGGAGGACACATTTTTCCGTGGTGAGAACTATTACTGTTCGTAAGTAATCAAAAGATATTTCACTGAAACATGCGATGTATTTTACGGTAGTATATTTCATCCCATGAATATTTCACCCTTTTGAATACACCTTGCACTCAAAGCATTTCAGTTTCGATGCGAAGACTTCTGAGGTATAATAAGCTGAAGGTACGACAACCTCTAAACAAATTTATTAAACCAAAGGTGAAAACAAAAAACAAAAAATTAAAATACATGCAAAGAATTATTGGCTACTGAGAAACTTCCAATTACATTTTATTGCAATTTCCATTCTGTAATTCTTAAAAACTTTTTTCTCCCTTCGTCTTCGTTTGAAAAGTAAGCTAGATTCGAAATTGTAAACTACAAATATATTATTCTTATTTTTAAATCCATGCATTAACATATTAAGTATGAGCAGGTCGAAATCGCTTTGGGGACTATAAAAACAAGTTTGTTAGCAATGAAATTACAATAAACAAGTAATTTAATTATTCACAACTTGTACCTAATAAAATATCAAATGATGAGATACTGCAAAAAAACATAATTTTCAATTCATGACAAAGGCAATACAGACAAAGGGAGAGCAATTATCAAGAATTCACGAAGGACGCATTGAAGAGAAGTTCTACTTTTTGGTCTACAAACAAGAAAAGGGAAAAGTTACTAAATAATTACAGAACAAATATCAGGAAAAAGGAATATAGCTTCAAGCTAACAAAAGGATGTTTAAAATATTCTCGAAGGCAACAGTAGTGTCTGAGGTATAGGATTTAGAAGAGCAGCTGACGCAAATAATTCATGGTATGCTTAAATAAAAACCTTATTGGAATCTCAAGTTAATCGTCAATGCATGTATAATTAATTCGTCATAAATTTTAAATTATTAAATACTGTTTTCTGTCATTTCGATGCAAATAAGTCTGCATGGTTTTTTACCAAACAAGTAAAGATTTGCAGACAAAAGATCGTTTCTTAAAATTGCGTGGCGTCGTATTTCGTTTCTAAGAAAATAATAAACAAAATGTAAATACATGCTCCGTTAAAATTCAGTATTTTCCATTTTTTCTTTGGTTTTCCCTAATTATTGGAAAAGCAATTTATGATTAAACAACATTCTAATTTGTGCAGTTTTGTGATGTCAAATCAGCGAATTTTCTAAAAGTGAGTTGAAAAACGCATCGATTTTAAGGAAAATTTTCTTCAAAAATTTGTTCAAGTACAATATCTTGTTGATAGTTCTTAATGTAAAGGTTTCAAGCTCGTTGGTGAATGACGAAGAAAATACGAAGTAAAAATTATTGATCTTACGACATCATAATGCAAATCATGCGTTTAATTATTCATAACTTATAAAAGTAAACATTTGCAGTCTGAGAGTGATGAACTAAAAAATTGTTACTTTAATAAGCATATTTTAACAAGGTTTCAATTCTGTATTTTTCAGAAAATGGTTCAGTTCTGTTTTTCCTTGTTTAAATCTTTATTTTAAATGATCGAATAAAAGCGTTTCCTTCAATTTTTCACAAAAATATTTTTACGAAAAGGGCGAAACGAATAGTGAAAAATAAGAAAAAAATTCGCCAATGCGTGACAAAAGTGATCGTGTTATAAAGTTTATGAACAGAACCCATGTACAGTGATTTGACAAGAACTGTACCTCAAACAAGTTGCGCCGTTAAATCTCAATATTTTCCACCAATCAGATAACAACTTATATGTTCACAACATACAGGGTGGTTCAAAAGGGACTTTACAACTTTGAAAGCGTATAGAAATTTATTTAGAATACTTGAAGAATTTTTGATGAGTTAATCTGTTGCAAAACACATCAAATTTTATCCCACATAGTAATTTTGGTTTAATGTGACTGTAATTGGTGATACGGCTGACATCCCACTTGAAGTCAATTTCTTTCCCAAATTGAAGCAGCATATTTGTTGTCACTTCTGCAACTGCCACGGTGATTCGAGTTTTGAGTTCAGCGGGATTTGCAAGTAGTCTTGGAACAAACACTCCATCTTTAATGAAACCCCATAGGAAAACATCGAGAAGTGTCAAGTCGATAGAACGAGGTGGCAGTGCAATCGGCCCTGCTCGACCGATCCACCGTCCTGGGAAACGTTTATTGAAGAAATCCAGGACATCTGTAGAGTAGTGCGGTGGTGCGCCGTCTTGCTGAAAGTGAATGCGTCCATTTTGGTCATCATCGTCCAACTGCGGAATGAGAGAGTTTTCGAGCATATCCAGATACACGATACCGTTGATGGTTTTCTCATGAAAAAAAAATTGCCGTAAATCTTATGTACGCTGAATGCACAAAACACATTCACCTTTGGGTTCTCACGAGCATGTTCCAGAGTTTCGCGAGGATTTTCGGCGCCCCAAATCCTGCATTTGTGGGTGTTAACCTTACCACTGACATGAAATGTCGACTCATCACTTAACACTGCGTAGTCCAGGAATGTCCCGTTATCCTCTGTCAGATGCAGCATCTCCGCACAGAATTCCTGACGAGCCTTGGAATCTGCGCTACTAATTTCTTGAACCATGGCAAATATGCATGTATTTAAGTGTAAACGTTTTCACAACACTCACCAAACCATCCGTTGTGAAATACCTGTTTCAGGAGATGCACGTCGCGTTGATTTCGTGGGACTACAAACGAAGCTCTCCTACACTTGTTCCACGACAGCAGCAGAAATACACGGGTGACCAGGGGATTTCTCATGGAAAACACAGCAACCAATCTCAACAAAATTCTTATATCGAGAGGAAATTGTATGTCTAGTGGGAGGATCCCTACGCTACTGGGTGCGAAATTTTCGTTGAACAGTCAGTTATCGCGGATTTCGCTTCTTCAAACCGAAACACAGTTAAGCACGCTCCGCACCTGGTAAAACAGCAATTTTCAAATGCACGCCGCTGGCGGTCATGGTTACAAATTCGGTGCTATGGCACTACGTCAGGTAAAACTTGACGTGTTTTCCTACGAAATTCGGTGCTATGGCACTACGTCAGCTAAAACTTGAAGTGTTGTCCTACGAAATTCGGTGCTATGGCACTACGTCAGGTAAAACTTGAAGTGTTTTCCTACGAAATTCGGTGCTATGGCCCTACGTCAGGTAAAACTTGAAGTGTTTTCCTACAAAATTCGGTGCTGTGGCACTAAGTCATGTAAAACTTGAAGTGTGTTCCTACGGAATTCGGTGCTATGGCATTACGTCAGGTAAAACTTAAAGTGTTTTCCTACGAAATTCGGTGCTGTGGCACTAAGTCATGCAAAACTTGAAGTGTGTTCCTACGAAATTCGGTGATATGGCACTACGTCAGGTAAAACTTGAAGTGTTTTCCTACGAAATTCGGTGCTATGGCACTACGTCAGGTAAGAAGTGTTTTCCTACGAAATTCGGTGCTATGGCAGTACGTCAGGTAAAACTTGAAGTGTTTTCATACGAAATTCGATGCTATGGCACTACGTCAGATAAAACTTGAAGTGTTTCCTACGAAATTCGGTGCTATGGCATTACGTCAGGTAAAACTTGAAGTGTTTTCCTACGAAATTCGGTGCTGTGGCACTAAGTCATGTAAAACTTGAAGTGTGTTCCTACGAAATTCGGTGCTATGGCACTACGTCAGGTAAAACTTGAAGTGTTTTCCTACTGGTTAACGCCTCCAAAATTTTTGTAAGTATTCTGAATAAATTTCTATAAGCTTTTAAAGTTGTAAAGTCCTTTTTGAATCACCCTGTATATAAATCAGTTTTCATACGAGCACTAAAATCACAATGTTATGATTATTCTATGATAATGTTTTTCTATTTTATTATTATTATCACTGCTTTGTTGCATTATCAAAGACGTTCTGTTATTTTGCACTGTAAGTTTGTAATGGTGGAATATTTCTCCTCAGATATAAGCAATATCGTGAACAAGTGTGGTATTGATGAGTTTCAGTATTCAGAAAAAACATGTGCCAGGTAGAACATCTTACAATGCACAGGTGAGGCCTTAATCTCATCAGAGCAATGTTAATCTAAATTTCTTGAGATTTTCAAGGACTCTTTGAACAATTCTTCTTTACTCTAGAAATTGATTTTATCAGACCTTGATTTTCATAAAAAAGAGCTTGCAGATTTTGAAGAAGTTTTAAATGACACAAAAGGAATATGGACCTTTAAGAATAATCCATTTGCATTGAAGTGGAAAAACGTGTGTGCGAGAGCTATGCCGATACGTACCACTAAAGTCCTTAGGTGAGTAAAAACCAGCAGAAAGGCCTTCAGACGTTCAAGATGTCGGCGAAACAAAGGTGGCCAGTTTGAGTGAGAGCCTAGTATAAATGCATTATTTTATTACCACATCAACATATTCAAACAGACCTCGGCGTAAGAGAAAAGGTTTTCTTAAAGAGTTCCGACTGTGAGTCACATACAAATTTCTCCACTGAATACAGTTATGAGAAAATCTTATTCTGAGTGCAGCCTATGAATATTGCATATGTTGCGACTCTATGGGTCACAAACAGCGTAAATTGTCAGCTTATAAATAAACTGAATACACCTGCCTAATAACGTGTTGCTCCCCTTTTTTGCCCTCACAATAGCAGCCAGACGTCATATTAAGAACGAGGTGGCAGGACTCGATGAGGTGTTGAAACTAGGAGGTGAATTGTGCCAATGAAGCGAATATCGTTTATCGCACAGCATCCACAGTCGCAGGGGGGGGGGGGGGGTTGGTATGCTCAAACAGATATTTCCAAATCTTCCAACAAATTGTTAAAGGAAGGTTACGTTCCGGCTATCCAAGAGGCCGTTCGAGTGTGTTAACTTTACTTAAATGCTCCTGGAGCCAATTGGTCGCCACTGGAGAAGTGTGAGGTGTGGCGTTGTCCTGTTGAAAGATGGCGTCATTGTACAAAAAAGAGTCGTTACGAACGGGGGCAGATGATTGGCGAGGATGTTCATATATCTTTTTTCCGATGATAGAGATATCGACGTGTACGAGGGGCTCCAAGAAAGCCCAATATGTAAACCTACTTCAAACTGTCACACCTCTTATGCAATTAACTTCGCAAGCTGGATATATCGCTTCGTGTGATTTACGCCACACATGCACCCTCCCATCGGCGTGATAGAGTTGAAACCGTGATTCGTCATACCATATGACGCATTTCCAGTCGTCGGAAATCCAGTCGCGTTAGGGCTGTGCAAACAGCAGGTTCATCTTTCGGCACGTTGCAGTTAACAAGGGGACACGATGTGGGCGTCGACTGCCATAGCATATCTTTTCCATTGTACTACGGATAATCTTTCTGCATTAACTCGTGGACACGCCCTCATTATATTCAAACGTTATCTGTTCCGCTGTGGCCGTGTGATCTCTTGGAACAATGAGGGACAGTCTGAGTTCACCTCGAGAGTTAATTGCACGTTTACAGCAGCATTTCTCCCGTTGGTTGGAAATTGTGCCGTAAATTATGCCGTATTTCACGTAACCTTGGTATACATGTGTATCAGTCTGATGTGGAAATCCCAACCGTTCAGCCGTTGCGATAATTGGACAACTGGCCTTCCTCGCAGCTACTATCTGTCTACGGTCAAACTAACTTACTTCGCTGCCTTTACCCATTACCCATTTTTACTTTTCCGTGATTGATTTCTAATGCATACACACCTTCCCAATTTATAGGCATTGCCAATTTCAGCGTTTCACTTCTGCTTTGCATATTGTTAGAGGGATGTATATAATAATTTTCCCCATTCAGTCTAAATTTTGTATAAGTATTTTTCAGAAAATGAGGTAGTACACCTTCTTGTTCAGAAGCATTTACGAGTTTAGCAAAGTGCAAATGGGTAAATTCTAGCACTTTTTTATTTTCCATAAACTTATCATAGCAATTTATCAAATATCGTAATGGTAAGGGGTCTATGCAAACAGAGAATAAATCGAGGTCCTGTTGGTCCACCCAAGCTCTTACGGCCTAGCCTGTCTTACAAAATATTCGCTCGACATATGTTTCTTGAGGAAGAAAAACAGATGGAAATCTCAGGGTACGAGATCAGGGTTGTGTAGGCGGGAAGCTTCAAAACTTCTCAACCATATCGCTTAAATCACTCAGACGTACGTTGAGCGGCTTGTGTTCTAGCGCTGTCGTTCAACAGCACAACATCTCTGCTGAGCAGCACAGGTCTTTGACATGCTTGACGTGCTGTGCGACGAATGGTGTCGCGCAGCGTGTGAAGCCTTTGACAATACCGTCGTTCTGCTGTTATGTTTTCACCATGGTCCAGGAAATCAATCCGAAGTACACCCTGACAGTCCCAAAACACAGTTGCCATGAGATTTTAGCTGGATGGCTAGGCATCGATATTTTTGGCAAGTGGAGACGAATGGTGCACCTACGTCATGGACGCTCGTCTGCTTGCTGGTGTCAAATTCTGCATCCAAGGTCCAACACCAGTAATATTGTGCTGCAAGAACTTCTCACCTTAATGAGGATGACGTATCAAATGTGTGAGAAGAACCCTATTCGTCTTGGCTTGTATTTTTCTGAGGAATTCTTGAGCACCCACTAAGGTAAACTTTCCGATAATGCAATTGGTTTTCACAGCACTGTGGACACCACATACAAAAATTTGCAATTTGTGGCCGAGTTCTCTCACTGTGATGCGTCGTTGTCACAATTTATAGCACTTGCAGGTAGCACAGCGTCCTCTCAAATGACAGTCGTTGGGCGCAGATGTGGAGGTTTGTCATAAAAGTTTGTCTTATCCTTTACAATCTCCTTGTGCCATTTTCACATCTGCTTCAGCGACATTAAACTGTAGCTGCATACTTTCACCAGCAAGCGATGGATTTCCACTGGATAACACCCTTCACATGAAGAAAATTAATTACACTTCACACTTGGCTTCATATCAGTTATGTCATATTCTGTCATTTTTTCATAGAAAATAGTCCCAAATCCTTTGTAAAAAAACTGCCCTTTGAGTTTGGATTGTTGTGTAATGCGTTCCCCTGATCAAAGAGACCTAGTTATTTATTAGCACTAAGTTTTTAATAAGTTTCACCGGCACGTTGCACAAACACAGATTGAGATTCCTATATGATCGTACCGGAATATTTCTGCTTTAAATTATGCTCAGGCACAATGAGAAATGACATAGTCGAAATTTTCATCTTGCAATCTTTAATTCTAAATCAAGACAGCAGTGATTCATGATTATTAACTTAATGCATGGACAATCAAAAATAATTAATAGTTTGCCCCTGAAACTAAAATCACAAGGCAGTAAGGATTAAGCTTAATCATCAAGCCGAACTTTGGAACAATCAATAAAGCAACCACACCTATGATACGCATCTTTTGCCCTTAACCTTTCTTAACGATCTAGGAAATATATGTCTCCAATAATGTCGCCACTTTGAACTAAAAATACAGCACATGATTACCCTCTCCTTTTACCTCAGTCCTTTTATTTAACTTCAGGGAAATGGTACGTAAAGGTCAGATCCAATAAACCAGACGACAGCGCAGGTACAGCAACTAAAAACTGCCAATACTCTTCTATACTTTTTAACATTTAATCATAGGAGCCCTCTATCATCAGAGCAGCCTGCTATTTTAAGCATCCGTTAATATATCTACGAAAACTTGATGTTTCCCTTGGGATGATCAGCCAGCCTTCTCCATGAGAGCAGAGGAGCTTAATTACTTACTTTTACTTGTTCGTTTTATTTTCACTGTACAAAAGGAATAACACCTCCCGCCTACAGATATTTAAGAAAGTAACTCTAAAATTATATAGAAAAAGAAAAACTCTAAAAATACATATATAATTATTATCCTGCAGTAAAATTGCATGTTAGTTCTTCAGTGTGTGTTTGTGTTTTATTTATACATACATCATACATATCACTAAGATGTTCTCTGAGATTCAGAGGTTAGCTCCAAAAAGAAATACAAACTTCCAGATATTTTTACTTATTGTTGTCGTATCAAACTTCTCCATTTACAGCGATCTTGACATACAACTCGTGCTTCGCTGATATCTATTACACGCCGCCGTACACAAGATCTTTTATACTTCATACTCATAATCTTTTTCTCATGCAGACACTCCTGAACCTGATCCACCCATGTCTTCCTTGGCCTTCCTCTGCCTTTCCTTCCTGCCATTTGGGCGGAAAAGATTTTCTTAGTAAGCATTTCATCACTCATTCTTTCAACATGTCCAAACCACCGAAGCATATTGGTCTCCACCTTGCTAACAACATTTTGCTTTACATCACACAACTGCAATACATCTTCATTCCTCACACAATCAGATCGTGTCTTGCCACAAACCCCACGTAAATTATAACGCATTTCTCCAGCACACAAACGACTCCTATGTCTCTTCTGCAGTACCCAGGTTTCACTGCCGTACATCAGAGTAAGAACAAATACAGTTTCATACACATCCATGCGGGACTCTCTAGAGAACCCATCATTCCTGTGAAAACCTCCCAGAGCAGCTATAACTTTCAAAGAAGAATTCACTCGCCTACTGATTTCACCATCTAATTTGTTCTCTCTGTCAAACATGCTTCCTAAATACACAAACTCACTCACTTGGTCAATCACAGTGCCATTTATACTTACATTACATTCAGTGCTACCCGTTCCTCTCTCAAACACCAACATTTTGGTTTTTCCCTTATTTAAACTCAGTTTGAATTCCATGCAAACTTCGTGCATCCGAGTCAACATACTCTGCATCTCACTTTTGCTCTCTGCCAACAGGACAGTGTCATCAGTATACAGCAATCTGCACACACGGATATCACCAAGACATAAACCACTATTATCTATTTTGGCATCACGCATACATGCGTCCATAAATATATTAAACAGCCATGGCGACATTACACAACCTTGTCTAACTCCTGCACCAGTAGAAAACCATTTTGAGAAAACACCATTCACTCGTACGCAAGCCCTAATACCAGCATACATGGCTTTTACACTATTAAGTAGATTCCCAGTAATATCATATTCATTCAATACCTTCCACAAAAGTGATGTCCTATTCACTCGGTCGTACGCTTTCTCTAAATCTATGAAGGCAGTAAAAGCTTTCTTTCCGACAGCCAGATACTTTCAATCATCGTGCGTAATGCAAAAATCTGGTTAGTGCAGCCTTTACCAGGCATAAAACCACTCTGAACATCCCACACTTTCTCTGATGTAAGACTCCGTACTTTTTCAGTAATGGCCTTACCAAACACTTTCCCTGGCACACACTCAGTAGGCTAATACCACGATAGCTCTTACAGTCAGTTTGATCACATTTTTCCTTATACAAGGGAACAATGATACCATCCTTCCAATCCCGAGGGACCATTCCTAGCTCCCAGCACCACTGGCAAATTTCAGTTAACCAGTTGTAACGTATACTCTATATTCACTTTCCTTTTGATTTTTACTATCTCTGGTTATTTTATTTTACTATGTAAATTACCTTCTTACTGAACGAGATGTTATTTCACCCGCTGAATGAGATCTGGCAATGAGTGTAAGTCATGACGTGGTGGTAGCCAGTATAAATAGGCGCGTTCAACGATGTATAGGGAGAGCGTTGGTTTATGTGAAAGAGAGCGTTTGTTGTTGTACAGAGAGAGCGTTTGTTGTTGTACGAAGTGAGCTGTGGTTTATGTGTCAGAAAGCTGGTGCTGTATAAAGAGAGTTCGTTTATGTGAGAGCGAGAAGTCTCAATAATAAAGAATTTGTTGTAAGTACGTTTTTCTCAGTTCATAGTTACTGTCAGACCCCTGTCTGGCTGTTAGGTTTATTTCATTTAGTGTTATTAGTAACAACCAGCATAAGACTTTATTCATCTTAATTACTACTACAACATTACTACCAGTTATAAGCTTGATTATTATTATTACTACACTACTAGCAGGAAAGTTTATTCATAATTAATAACACAACAACCATTAGAAGAAGCGTTAGCTTACAAGAAGCTGAATTCATCATAATTCAGTATTAGTGAAAGCTATATTCACGATAATTAGCTTGGTAGCAGAAGGTATATTCATTATACAGTCAATTATAGAGTCACCACCATATTTCAACATCTCTGCAGTTATGCCATCAACTTCCGGAGCCTTACCATTCTGAAGAGATTTTAGAGCTTTGCACAGTTCTTCTCTTGAGATCCCTCCTGTGCTTTCATCCCTCATTGTGACATCATCTGCGTCTGTCTCAGAATCATCTTTGCTTTCCTGATCTAATAACTCACAGAAGTATTCACCCCATGTGTCACTTAACTCATTGGGCTCCCATATCATTTCCCCGATCTCATTCTTCACACAACTTACAACTTTGTTTCCCCTATTTTTCCTGAGTCTCATGTACTTCCAGAAAGACTTCCTATCTTTCCAAAAAGCCATTTCATGCCTTTCCACTTTCTCCTTCCTATCTTTTGCCTTACTGTGGCGAACCAGCTTAGCAGCTTCACGCTTCTTACAGCGATATTCATCCACAGAGACTCTACTTTGCAGCATCCCCAAATAGGCTTCCTTCTTTAACTTTACTGCCTCTTCAATCTCACTATTCCACCAAGCATCACCTCTATTGTTACCCACTATTGTGGTGCCACAGACTTCTTTAGCAGCAGTGACAACACAGTTCTTAAAACATTCCCACTTCTTTTCTACATCTCCCTCACCAGACTTCAGATCCTTCAGTCGTTCTCTGAGTAAGTCAGAATACCGCTGATAATCTTCAAGGAGCCTATCAACCTTTATTCTTTCTATCCTGGGTCTTTTCCTATTATTTTTCCTGCAACCAACATTACGTTTCACTCGTGACACTACCAAGTAATGATCAGAACCAACATCCGCACCTCTCATCACACGGGTATCAACAACTAAGTGTTTCAAACGCTAATCGTAAACAACAAAATCTATCACACTCTTTTGACCAAGAGTACTATTTTCCCAAGTATATGTGTGGATATACTTGTGATTGAAAAATGTATTAGATACACAACAAACCATTCTCAATGCAGAGTTCAATTAATCTTTCACTATTATCATTCACACAAGGGTCATTAAACTTACCCAGAACATTGTTAGAAATTGCATTCTGCACACCTACTTTAGCATTGAAATCCCCTGCTATTATAACTTTTTCTTTAGCACCAAACTGGCTCAAAACAGCTTTTAGCTCTTTCCAGAAATCTTCTTTCTTATCAGAAGGTTCCGTGTCACAAGGAGCATACACTACAACAATTACAATTCTCTGAAGTTTCACTTTCAAACGTATCCAGGGAATTCTGTCACTTATGCAACTATGGTGAATCAAGTTGTTCTTCATCTTTTCACTTAAAATCCCACCTACACCAGCCTGTCCTTTCATATTATCCAATACTCCAGACCACACACTCACCGTGCCATTCACTTCTTCTAATACAAATTCCTTCTTTTTGGTTTCACTTACATACAGCACATCCAGTCTATACTTATTCATATCCTCAATCACCTCACTCATCTTGCCATTTATACCTCTAATATTCCATACACCAATCTTACATTCACTCAGCCGAGATCTCTTTCTCATACGCCGTTTAGAAAGTCCAGGTCGATTCCGTGGTGGACCGTCCTTCTCAAGTGTAGTAGGTTCACCATATCCCACACTTGAGTCATTCTTAATATTTCTTTTTGTCTTTTTAATCAGGTACGTGCATCAGTGTGGGGAATTAGCCCACAACTGAGGGTTCCAGTTGGTCATTCACCCTAAGGATTCTGGAACAAAACCCAGTGAGTTGGGGTCTTTTCGCCAATGTCACACAGAGCTAGCTTGCACCTCTCCAAGATTCACAGAGGCCTCAGTTACTGTTGTGTGTGCCATTGTTACCAGGGGAAAAATAAAAAAACATCATGTTCTCGAGATTTAGCGACCCGCGCGAGAACCTCTACGGGTTGTGCGCAGTCTCCCGCTGCTAACAACCCGTAGAGGTTTTCGCGCGGTTCGCTAGACACCATCCCATGCTTCATCCGGGAAGCGAATCCTGTACGACTTGAACGAATGGTCATAGGTCAGCATTTATTCAACTGCGCCACCGGGAAGGTAAATTATATTTCCTTTTCAAGCCATGAATTTCTTTTTAGAAATCACCATGCATAAAAAAACTAGCGAGTCGTAAATACCCAGTTGGTTAGATATATAGGGTGCATAGGAAAGTCCTTTTAGCCTGGAATAACTTGCAAACGGAGAGAGGTACAGTTATGTAAGTGAGATAACGGTACAGTAAAGCGACTACGCCCGATCGAATGCAACCGATAGCAGCGCTTCTAGTTGCAAAATTCGGAAGCACATCGAAAACGAAAAGAGATAGAGCAAAATTTCCAACTACAAAGTTGTAGAGCATCCATTAATTAGTACAAAACGACATTTGTTTCACATGGATAAGATAAATTGTCGCCTGAATACCCTAAAATGTTCGAAATTGATGTACGACGATTTGAATCTGCATATTCACATTTCGCTAATGTAGCCGCATGCAGATGCAGACTGTGACGTTGTACCGTACCTACGATATAAAAACCAGTATCATAATGTACCCTGATCAGAAGTTCAGGTCTACGTACGTTGTGTGAGAATAACGAGCTACACTCACTCACAATATTGCGAGATGGTGCTTATTTACGGCAAATGCCAACGGACAGAGATACCTCCAACTATTACAGAATATCATACCTGACTTTTTAGATGACATTCCCTTGTCCGCATTACGTTCCTTGTGGTTCACACATGACGGTGCCCCTGCACACCAGCCAGCAGCAGTGCGACCCTTCCTCACAGATTGTTTTGGGCAACGACTCATCGGGTATGGTGGTGCTGTTGAATGGTCTCGATGATCGCCAGACCTCACTCCGTTGGATTTCTTCCTCTGGGGTTACGTAAAAAATCAGATGTATGCAACAGCACCTACAAGTCTGCTGGATCTACGTCGTCGTGTTACAGATGCTTGCAACAGTGTGACACCTTCCATGCTGAGGAATGTGCATGCAGAGTTACTTTCACGAATACAAATGTGTATCGTGGGCAATGGCGAACTCTTCGAACAAACTCGAGATTAATTTTTTATCACTGTGCGCCAGTTTGCCTTTTTTGTTTTTGTTTTGTCTGACTTCATCAAGCTGTATTGACATCATCATCATCATCATTGTCAACCATTATCAATCCACTGCTGGACGAAGGTCTCCCCAAGTTTCCTCCACAACGGTCTGTCTTGTGCCAGTCTCCTCCATGTCACTCCCGCATACTTTCGAATTTCATCCACCCATCTTCCATGTGGTCTTCTTCTGGGTATTTTCCTGTCCCTTGGAATCCAATCTAAAATTTCGGCTGTCCATCGATGGTCTGTTCTTCTGGCAGTATGTCCAGCCCATTGCCATTTCAGGGATTTAACTCTGATCATGATGTCTTCCACTCTTGTCATTTTTCGGATCCACGTGTTCCTCTTCTTATCTCTAATGGTTACACCAAGCATGCACCTCTCCATGCTTCTTTGAGTTGTCTGCAGCCTTTGTATGTCTCTTTAAGCTAAGGTCCACGTCTCTGCACCATACGTAAGCACTGGAAGGATGCATTGATCAAACACTTTTCTTTTAAGACATAATGGCATATTGCTCTTGAAAATTATGCTGTTTCTTCCAAAAGCTCTCCAGGCAAGTTTTGTACGCAGATTAATTTCTTCCTTAATGTGACCCTCACTTGATATCTGCTGTCCAAGATAAACGTACGTGTCTGTTATCTCCAGCTTTTCTCCATCAATCGATAAATCTTCATTTCTTGTAAAAGCATTGTACATCACTTTTGTCTTCTGAAAGTTCAATTTTAATCCCACTTCTTTACTCTTGTCAGCAAGTTCCTGGATCATACTCTGTAGCTCTGATGGGGTAGTTGCAAAAATGACTATGTCATCAGCAAAACAAAGGTGGGTTAGATAATCTCCATTAATCTTTATCCCTTTGTTTTCCCAGTTCAGTGATTGAAAGACATTTTCCAATGCGCCATTAAAGAGCTTCGGAGATATGGTGTCACCTTGTCTCACTCCTTTTCCAATTTTTATGTGTGTTGTATTTTCAAACAGCCGAATCTTTGCACTTGCATTTTCATAGATGTTATTAATAATATTAATGTATGCATCTTCAATACCGCTGGATTTCAGAGCCATTGCAACTGCTGATGGTTTCACCGAATCAAAGGCTTTTTCATAATCGATAAAAGCCATGCACAATGGAAGTTCATATTCCCTCGCTCTTTCAATTAGTTCTCTCAGTACGTGGATATGATCTATTGTGCTGTAGCCACTCCTGAATCCAGCTTGTTCTCTCGGTTGAGCCATGTCCAGTGTCACCTTCAAGCGGTGTGAAAGAACTTTAGTGAAGATTTTATAAACCACTGATAGGAGGCTGATAGGTCTGTAGTTCCTGAGATCCTCAATGTCACCTTTTTTATGTAGCAAGATCATTGTAGCGTTGTTCCAATCCTCAGGAATTTTCCCTTCATTAAGGCATCGAGTGAACGAGTACTGTTTCGATTTCTCCACTTGCTTCTTGTACGATGTCTACAGTAATTCCATCTTCTCCTGGAGCTTTTCCCCGCTTCATGTTCTTGATTGCATGTGCAACTTCTGCTGAAAGGACTGGAAGAATTCTGGTACAGGTACCTTTCATGATGTCTGGAGTACATGTATCATCCCTTTCATATAATTTAGAGTAGAAATCTTTCACTCTTGTCAAAATTTCGCCTCTATTTCTTGTTACAGAACCATCTTCTTTTCTCAGTGCCATAATCTGTTTTTTCCCCTTACTGAGATGTCCCTTTGCTATCTTTAGGCTTTGGTTGTTTTCAATTGCTTTCCTCACTAGCTCACAGTTGAATTTCCTTACGTCTTCAGTGATACTTTTTCGTGCTGTCTTGCATAGCTCTATATATTCCACTTTGGAAGTCACATCTTCTTTAGTTGTCCTCATCACTCTTCTTTTTTGCATCAACATTTTGGTTTTTCCTGATAATTTGTTCACATGCAATTTGTTCTTAGACCCAGCTAATTTTGTTGCTGTTTCCATAAGAGCTTTGGTTACTTTTCTGTTAACTTCAGAAATATCCACTTCTTCCGATGTTAGGCCTTCTAAAGCAGAGAATCTGTTCTTCAGTTCCAATTTGAAGGTATTATGGTGTTTTTTAAGGTTGGTTATGTCGATACATTTTGTTTGTCTTATGAGCTTGCTACGTTCGAGTTTAGTGTTGAGGTGCATCTTACATCTCACCAATCTATGGTCACTGCCTGTGTTGAACTTGTTTAGCACACTGCAGTCTTCTATGACGAATTTTTTGTTACACATAATAAAATCAATTTCACTTGAAAGAAAATTTCAATTTCACTTGAAATTTCACTCCATTTCAATTTCACTTGTTGTCCCATTTGGATGTCTCCATGTCCATTTCCTGTGTGGCTTTTTCTTGAAAAAGGAGTTCAAGATGAAAAACCCTTCTGCCTCTGCAAACTCTACGAGAGTATTTCCACGCTGGTTTCTGTTGCCGTGACCGAATTTACCTACTGAAGTTTCATTCTGTTGCCGTTGCCCTATTTTTGCATTGAAATCTCCCATAATTATCTTCAAGTGCTGCTTACCTTTATTATTTAGATCACGAATTTCCTCATAAAATTCTTCAATTTCTTCTTCAGCATGACTTGTGGTGGGTGCATAAGTTTGAATAATCTGAGCCTGGTATCTTCTCGAGAGTTGGATAACGAGTCGTGCAGCTCTGTCAGAGGAACTTTCAACTTCTACAACTTTATCCTTCAGTTTCTTGTTTATTATAAATCCAACACCACTAGTTCTGCCAGTATCAATCCCACGATAGTAGAAGAGATGACCACTTTTCAGTTCAATGAGATCTTCTCCTTTTCTCCTTACCTCACTTAGCCCGACGATGTCCCACTTGATCCTTTGTAGTTCCTCTTCCAATTCAAGAAGCCTTGAATCAGAAGATAGGGAGCGTCCGTTATACGTCGCCAAGGTCAGCATCAGATGGCAAATCGAACAAGCCTAGTCCGGTCCTCCGGGGATTCTTAGCACCCTCTGCCTTCATGTCGCACTGGCAGCTGCCTTGGCCAGGTACATTCCAGCTGCCGGAGACTGAGGGCCAAGATTTAAGTTGTGGAGTCATTTTGGAGGGGTTTGGCCATAACTCACCACGCTGGCCAAGCGGGTTGGTGAGTGTGGGATAGCATTTCCTCTAATCCGGATGGTATAGTTATACCGCTATTGGCGGTCGTCAGAGCCCCTTTAGTGGGAACAGGATGATTGTGTGTATTTGCTCATACCTATGCCTGTTCCCTTCAAACGTTCACACAAAAGGTCGCGCAACGATTTCGGACATTTTAGGTTATACAGGCGACAATTTATCTTATCCGTGTAAAACAAACGTCGTTTTGTACTCCTTAATTGATGCTGTACAGCTTTGTAATTAAAAATTTTGCTCTATCTCTTTTCGTGTTTGATTTGAAATGGCTAACTTCCGCATTTCGCCACTAGGGGCGCTGCTATTGGTTGCATTCGATTGGGCGTAGTCGCTTTACTATACCGTTATCTCACTTGCGTAACTGTACCTCTCTCCGTTCGCAAGTTATTCCAGGCTAAAGGGACATTCCTATGTACCCTGTATACTCAATGGACAAAACATTAGAGGTACCTACTTAATAGCGTGTTGGTCCTTCTCTGGAGCGAATAACAGCTAGTATACTCCGAGGCATCGACTCCGCCAGATACCAGAAGGTATCCGATGGTACTGTCAGCCATGTTTGTTCCGCCCGAGCGTCGGTCAAGGATCCGTGGATCTAACGTTCCACGCCACGTCATCCCAGAGAGCTTCCACAGGGTTCAAATCCGGGGACCTTGGGGGACTACTAGATGGTTCCAAACTCAGATGAGTGTTCCTCCAGTTATGCCTGGGTGGTTCCGGCCCCGGTGGGGCCGCGTGTCGTCTGCTGGAACAGACCATCGGCCGCAGGATGCGTGAAGACCATGAAAGCGTGTTGGTACCAGCATGTATCGCGCTACCAGCATGCGCGCTACATGCTGGTAGCGCGCAGTGGTTAAGGACCTCTCCAGACACACTAAGGAACCTAATGTGTCCCATGAGAAGGCTTCCCAAACCATCAAAGAGCCACCACCGCCTTGAACAGAGGCGATCTGGCACGACGGGATCATGGTCTCATGCTGTCGACGCCCCATCCGGACCCTCCTGTTAACTCGATACAGCTGGAAACGGGATTCATCTGACCACAGGACTCTGCGCCACTCTGTAGAGGTCCAGTTTTGATGTTCCCTACATCAGACGTGGTGTAATGTCCAATGACGAGCAGTCAACAGTGGCACAAGAGTACGGCGTCGGTTTCCGTAGCCCAGGGTATACAGCGTGCACTGTACAATTCCCACGGGGACGCTGCTTTGGCCTCCGATATTTAACATGGATGTGATTTGCGCTGCTGTTGCCAAACGATTGGTCTGTGCTAGCCTGGATACTCTAGGTCGACCCTAGTCATCAATGCCGTGTAGTCAACCACAATTGCTCTCTGGGCTCTGATACATCAGTCGATGGTATAATCGCTGTGCACCCTTGATACTGTTGCCTTCGTAAACCCTGGGGTTCTTCTCACTTGGGATAAAGAATGATCTACACTGAAGTGCCAGAAAATCTGGTACCCCAGTCTAATACTTGGTAGGTCCCCCACGGGAGCGCAGGACTGCAGATGCAGAAGTACGACGGGGCATGGACGCCACTAGCTCATGGAAATATGTTGTAGGCAATACACACCATACTTCCTGAACAGCGTTCTACAATTCGGGTGTGTTCCGAGGTCTGGGATTCCTGTGTTCGATAGTGCGTGGCATGGCATCCCAAATGTGTTCTATCACGTTCAGCTCTGGGGACTTGGGTGGGAATGGAAACACCCCAAACTCAGATGAATGCTCCTCTAACCATAATGTGACATCCCGACACTTGTGTGGAGGTACATTGTCCTGTTGGAACAGGACATGAATGCAGGACATGAACGGGTGTACCTCGTCAGAAAGCATGCGCCCATAGCGTTGGCCGTTCACATACGTTTGTAGACGTATCAGGGGTCCCAGTGAAGTCCAGATAAACACACCCCATACCATTACGTACTCCCCGCCCCCCACCAGCCGGTACAGTTCCCTGTTGACAGGCGGGACCTGGGGTTTGCGCCACAAACAAATCCTTTCATCTGCCCGATACAGTTGAAAACGCGACTCGTCAGACGAGGCTATTTGTTTCTAGTCATCAAATGTCCTGTGGCGGTGTTGCCGTGCCTAAGCGAGACGCATAGCTCTGTGTCGTGCACCCATCAAGGGGACTCGAGTTGGGAGTCGGCTCCCAAAGCCCATATCGTGCAAGGTATGTTGCACAGTCCGGCCGCTGATGCTTGTTGAGGCTCCAGCATTGAATTCCGATAATACCTGCGAGAGTGTTGCACGCTTATCGCGTGAAACGATTCTTGACAGCCGACGATGGTCACGTTCACCCAATGTCTTTTTACGGCCACACTGGTATTGTAGGTTGGAGGTTTTTCCGGAAATCTTGTAGTCACGGTACACCCTTGCAATGGTGTCCGTGAAAATCCGAACTTCGTTTCTACCTCCGAAATACTATGGCCCATCTCACGAGCGCCAACTATGACACCGCTTTGAAAATCGCTTAAATAGTTATTACTTGTCATTCTCATGCCGAAAACAGCTCTGACAGCTGGCAAGGATGTCTATCGCTTTATATACTCACTGGCGGAAGCAACCGAGTACGCGCATAGATGACGTTGTCATGTATTTTGCATAAGCTCGTCTGTACCAGTTTTTCTGGCACTTCAGTGTATGTGTCTTGTGTTGACAATGCGTCAGCGATCAAAGTCGCTCAGATCACCACGTTTATCCATGTTTGTCGACTGTGATACACTGTTGGGAAGCCCTGCTCTCCACCTATATTTGTTGCCGGCGTTCGGTTCAGGTCTGTTCCTCCTGCGTGGGGGATGCTTATCTGCAGTGCTCTGCCTACTGAGTGTATGTCTTACGTGTTTTACAGTGCAACATAACTTGGCTTAAACCATGGATACGCAAGTTTTTCACTTAGATTCTTTCCACTCCCGACAACAAGTTCAAGTTTCCTAGTCATGTGTACTCCATCGAAATGTCCCACTGAGTTCACCTCATTCATCGAAAGTTCTCTGGAGGGCGCTCATAGTATTAGAACCAACAAATCTTCGGGTTAACGGAAGAAAGAACCTCGCAGAAACTGAACTTTTCTTTGTTTTCCTGCTTCGTGGATTAGGGATCACAACAAGCAATTCGGAGCTATCAGCAGTTCCCCGTACCTAATTTAGGACTACCTGTTCTAGGAAAGGGACAGAGCCATCGCCATTGGGTAAACAAACCCCACATGCTTCACCTGGAACTCGATTCCGGCCCCATCTCGGAAGAATGGTCAAATGCGATCTTCTCAGACCAATTGACCACCGGGCGGCGAATTTTCCTTTCCAACCAAACTTCTGTGAACAATTGAGCAATAAAGGAATACAGTTAACTACTTCGTATACTACACGTGGCAGATATTGCCAAAGAAAGTCACGTACCGATTTATTAAAAAGAAGGAATAACAATTTAGTAAAAGCATACAATGCATTGATTATAATACGCTTTCCAACATACCAGAAATCATTACTCAAGTTATCACTCAAGTTATGGGAATAATGGCTGTGGAATAAACCTCGGTCCTGTGCCCTGACCTTTGATCCCATTTCGATTATATTCAACAGAACCGGTTTGGTATACCTCCGAAATAACATGATAAAGTTTTGTCTTAATCGAAGCAGTTTTACGTAAGTTATGACGCATAATGGCGATGGAAGTGATTCCGCTTCTATGTCCTGACCTTTGACCCCATTTCGCCCATTTTCAAAAAGGTTTGTCGCCAGGTGGTCCCCTACCACATACTAAAATGTCATCGAAATCGAACAATTTTTACGTTAGTTATGACGCACAACAGCGGTGGAATGGATCCTGCTCCTATGTACTGACCTTTGACCCCATTTCGTTCACTTTAAATAGAGTTCCTTCCCAGATGATCCCCTACCAGATCCTAAAATTTCATTGAAATCGAACGATTGTTAAGCGAGTTATCGTGCGAACGGACATACGCACACAACGCGTGACGTAATGAGGCAGATGGGAATCGCGACCATCTGCTCGCTGCAAGAGTATGACGTCATAAAACTTTAATGGGATCCACACACAACGCGTGACGTAATGAGACAGATGGCGTGACAGCGCGCTAACATTCTCAAACGTCATAAGATTTCTAAGCATTGGTAACATTAATGGAGCAACGCCATCACTAAAAACGATATAATTCGGTGTGGTTATTTAACCCACTAAACGAATTCTCCTAAAGTCGAGATCAAGCTAAATCGATTTCTAGTACCAGAAAACGGTAGGTTAACGACTTTCATCAAAATTCTTAGAGCCGTTTTCAAAATAAAATGTACATACATACATACATACAAGAATTGCTACTTTAAGGTGGACGTCAAATAATTTTGCTTCCTATACTTCTAATGAAAAAAACTTCTGTACACATTTTCTTAACAATTAATGCGTTCCCAAGGATGAAAATTTTAACATCGATTAAAATATCTTCATTTTATAACTTGCAATACTTAATATTTTCTAAAACATAACCATAATTATGCAATTGAACATTTGTTTGTCTACTGACGTCATGAAAATACAGGTCGCGCCATCTTTTTTCTGGACAATTAATGCGTTCACAAGGATCAAAATTTGAACATCGATTAAAATAGCTTCATTTCATAACTTGGAATACTTAATATTTTCTAAACCATAACCGTAATTATGCAATCCAACATTTTTTGTCCACTGACGTTATCAAAGTATAGGTCGCGCCATCTTTTCTCTGGTTTCAACACCACCAAAGGAAAAGTTATTGATTTTTAATATAATTTGGTTATGTTTTAGAAAATCTTAAGTTTTCCAAGTTATAATATGAAGTTATTTTAATCGATGTTCAAATTTTCATCCTTGGGAACACATTAATTGTCCAGAAATTGTCCAGTATAGGAAGCAAAAGTACTTGACGTCCACCTTAATAATATGGGATAAGAGCAATGGAATGGATCGCAATCCTATGTGCTGACCTTTGACCACATTTCGTCCAATTTCGATAGGGTTCGTCCCCAGGTGGTCCCCTACTACATACTGAAATTTCATCGAAATCGAACCATTTTTACGCACGTTATGACTCATAAGGGCAATGGAATGCATCCCGATCTTATGTCCTGACCTTTGACCCCACTGCATCCATTTTGAATAGGATTGGTCCCCAGGTGGTCTCCTACTACATAGTAAACTTTCATTGAAATCGAATCATATTTACGCAAGTTATGACGCATAATAGCAATGGAATGATCCCGCTCCTACGTCGTGACCTTTGACCCCATTTGTCCCATTTTCAATAGGGTTCGTCCCTAGGTGGTCCCCTACCACATACTAAAGTTTCATCGAAATCGAACCATTTTTACGCCAGTTATCGTGCGGACGGACGGACGGACAAAGCTGGAGCATGTACGCTTCTTCAACCTACGGTTGGAAAGCGTAAAAAATGGTATAAATCCATGTTGCCTTGTACGGTAAGATGTCATCGACAAAGAGACTGTTACAGCATAGACACTCCGTCAGTGCTGTGCAAATTTAATGGGTTTCGTATCAGAGGTTGAATCGGGAAACGGATGTTTCTTTCACCATCGTAAAATACAGACTGACTGAGTAAATTTCGAGGTGATTCCGATACAACATGATGTACAGGTAAAGTTGCTGGTTATAGCAGAGAGATTAACGAAGACACTACTACAAGAAATTTACTGCGTCGTTTCTTGGCAGATACACGCCCAGTTGCCTGCAATTTACATATCACACAGCCAACCGTCGATCTAGGGATCTTCAATGCCGTCGAAATGTCACGTACGGGGCGATTTTTTATGCGGCGCCTTCTTATCAATTCGTGTTGGAAGTTAGTTAATTCTGTCGATCAACGTATCTTGCATTCACAGTCGTGCCATTGTCTCTTCATAACCCTACAAGCATATTTATAGTTGGGTCTGTGACTTGGTGCTTGCGTAGCATCGAATTCACTCGCCACAGGATTCGCCCAGTGGCCGAGGGTTAGAAGACGATGGACTTTAACCATCATTCGTCCGAGATTGGTACAGGCTAAAATCCCATACAAAGCACAGATGGTGTGCTTGTTTTACGGCTGAGGCTCTGCCCCTTCTCTGGAATCAGTAGCCCCAAATTAGAAACGGACGATTGTCTACGGTCCATCGAGTTCTCAAGGTGGTCGTTAAAGACCCAAACCCAACTCTCGATAACGGGGTGTCCGGTTATTAATGATAGGGTAGTGTATATTCCTATCACAACATTTTATGTTCATTGCTACTTTCAAAACGGACTCGAAAACGTGAGATACAGGAAGCGAAAATACTGTGAGCTCTTTTTTTTTTTTTTTTTTACAAGATGAGCTCTTTTAAAATTACACTTTAATATGTTTAAAAAAACGAATATAAAAAAATTTAATTTATGGATAAACCCATCTAAACAGGGCTTATTTATAAACTGGTTTAACTGCAATGTTTTCCTTAACGGATAACAGCAGTTTGCATGTAATAATAATAATATAAATAATAAGTCCGAAGAAAATTTCATGCGTCTGAGTTCAGTCAATTTTTATGATCTGAAAAACCTTAAAATTTGGAAATTCCGATAAACCCAAATCAAATATGAGCCATAAGCCAGAATATTCTACCGTACACTTCTGAATTTCCCCGGAATAAGGCAAAAGAACCCGAGAGTCACCACTGTGTAGTCCTGAGACACTCGTGAATCGGAACAAAAAAAATCTCGCTGGTGAATTCAGTTCAAAACAGCAAATCCCTTACTGAGCGATAGTTAGCCATGAACTGGAAGCTTCCCTGCCTAGACGGAAATGATTTTGTTGGTATACTTATTTCATACTGGACTTTCATCGACCCTTTGCTCTTCAGTTTTCCGCAGTCTTTCCTTTAGTTCGTGCTGTCGACTCTCTCTTGGCTTGACTCTCTTTTCACCTGTCTTCATGTGCAGTTTGGTTTATTAGTTTGACCTTTGTTTTATTTTCTGAAATATTCTTTTTTTCCTTTTGCTTGTTTAGGCTTCTTGACCTTAAACTTAAAACAAGTTTTGCGGTGACTCAGTTTTAAGGAACGTGGCTTTTCTCCATTTAGTTAAACGAAGCGCGGGAAAACTGCTGCCAGTGTTTTATTCTCTCATCTAAAATAAACTGAAACAGATTTTATTATGATTACAAGAGCAACTGATTCTTCGAAAAAATGTCCAATCATCAAGTGATTGGAAGTTTCTAAAACATATTTTATAAATAATTCAAAAATCGAATTCTTTTCAAATTTAGTACTTTGTTCTACATACGTTTAGTAAATAAGTTCATCATGGATAAATTTCAGTCCTCAGTTTTACAAACTGACACAGAACGTTAATATTTTCCCGTATTACATAACAGTTGCTTTGCAAGCATTTCCGTCTTCGCAAATAAGTCCATTTATTACCTGAAAACTTCTGAAATGTCTAGTACATGCAAAGTGCTGCAAATCACGAGAAAATGTGTCTCAACATTTAGAGAACAAATATTAAACGCCCATACCTTTACAATTGCGCCTTAGTGTGAAGCACGCTTCACGCCCTCTGAGGTTAACAGGAACCTCTCTGCATTGCAGTTTCTTTTTTCATTGGAGATTTAACGACCACCATGAACAACCGATGGGCTATGAGCAGTCGACCGTCTCTATTTTAGGGACGCTAGTTCCAGGGAAGGGAGAGAGCTAGCGCCGCAATACGAACACAATATCCATTCCTCAACGTGATTCAAACCCGGACCCATATCGACGAATGATCAGAAGTCCGCGCTTAGACCATTGCGTCACTGGGCTGGCTTACATTGCAGTGCTTCCTCTGGTTTTCGCAACAATTTTCTCAACTCATTGAATCCAGCAGGTTTTTTCACATGTGAGACGCTATTGCCTGTATCAAACTGCCAGGGAGCCCGAATTCCTAACCAGAGAAGTTTAAAATTTAATATTCTCCGTAGGTAGCCGAATGAGCCAAGAGGCCAAATTTGACAATGGCGCAATTCTAAATATCCCTACACGGAGCCAAAAAAAGTAGGTGATCTTCCTGGTGTGGAAAGTAATTTTAAATTTCTTCAGAGGTAATTAGAGAATCGTAAAGAGTTGAGTGGAATGACAATCATGAAACAGAGAAAAAGAAAACTGCACGTCGTTCCACATTTTTCTCATTTTCGCGATGTACGTATGTTTGCTGTGGTTTTCTAATCTGCATCTCCATATTTGCATTTAATTGAGCACTCGCTATGTACTGGTATATCAAATGTCGGTATTAAATACCGTATGATCGTTATCACTATGCAAACACTTTTGATGAATTATTTCCAAACATTTAATTAAAGAGTTGGTCCACTCCAGACGCATCACCTTGACAGAAACTCTCACACAATCAACTATTTCTGAAAACTCCAGGTAGACCTTACATCTACTTTCAAGTTGAGGAAGCATTCCATACAGCATTTCTTCCAGGCAAGGAAAATTCTTTGCTCATGAATCAGAACTGAAGGGTATCCTGCATTGATTCACCATCTGGTCGCGGAACTAAATTGTTCTTCGGGATTCATGGGCAGCAATGAAAGTAAAAATGTATTTTTATTTTGAAGAGTATTTTCGATTAAAGAACAGGCAACTACAGTATACTTTCATACAGTAAGTAAGAGGACTTACGTGATGTATAGATATTTGAAAAAAATGTTCGATGGTCCTTTCACAAAGAAATTATGAGAACGCGTTTTTGTGAAAAAAATATACATTATACGCACGAATGCATGTATTGATACATGTATGCACACAGCAGTTATATTTTTCCGTTTAACCCACAGCCAACGTCTACAGTTGTTGTTTTTTCGATTTTGAACGAAAAAGGATACTTAAATGAAAATCAGGCTAGAGGATCTGCAGGGCACTACTCTCTCTCTGAACTACTGGGAGCAGAGAACATCTTGTGATTCTCAGAACAGGACTGATTTCCAACTCAGACATAAAAGTGGAACAGAATAACACCCATAAACCAATTTTATCACAACAATCCAGGTAAGTCATCCGCGCATTTGTGTCCAAAATTTGACAAAGATTCGTTCAAATAATCTCGAACTTGTTTCCGTTCTATGCGGTCCGGGACATGCAATGCACTTCCGATCAATTCAATTCCTCAACGTCAGCACATGGTTACGTCAATTATGCAGATTCAGCTCTATCCGGGTGTCTTTAATAAAACAGCACAGTGTGCCGTTGACTTGGGATGCAACAGTGCACACCGATATTGTACCGTTCGGCTGAATGAAAAAAACGCCTCAGAACTGTTAGCGTTCTGATAGCTGTCCGACTTTCCACTTGGTGAGTTATAGCTACGAAACATTCACCTGATGCTGTCCCACTTTCCACTTTAATCAAGTTGATTTGTGGGTTTCTGCTAGGGTGAAAGTAAAAATATCAGTTTTGTGCAATATTGGAAACCACTCCGCCGACTATCTGACACACCATGAAGTGGTAGGTAGCACTTTCCAGTCCTCAGAACGTCGTTTTAGCCAACAGTTTACACTTTTCAGACGAAAGATTTTCAGATTTGAAAGAACTCTCTAGAGCACGGCTATGATGTACTAAGGCTGTTGGGAGATGTTTATGTACGAAAGCCGTTAGAAACCTACGAGGCATTTTCATCTTCACTGCAGCTACATTGAACCAGAAATTATGGCTGAGTGACAGGTCTGTTTGTGCGACTCGTGGTCAAACAGATTTTCGTTCCGCCGGCAGAAGACAGGCTTTATCAGTAATGAGACAGATTTTTCCAAGTTATGACGTGTGCGCAGTAAACTATCAAGTATACATCTAAGTACTGTTGGTGTATCTTCCATTTGTCGGATACCGATGTGACGCGAAACCTTCTGCGTGTGTGCGTGTACTACGCATACAATGAAAAGTAAAAGACGGCAAGCTATATGGCAGGATTTAACCGCAACAGACGTGTCACAAAAATATCTTACATTTTGCGTAGAACATCGGGAAAGGTGTTTTTTGAAAAATTTTAATTCGTGATGGAGTGATAAAAATTCCGTTGGGCGAACTGCAGTGGTTGTGGTTTTGAAAGAAAAAAAGCAGGATTCTAACTGCTAGAAGAAGAGATTTAAAAAGGGAGTTAGGAATTTTGCATGGGATGTACCTTCAAATCTTAAATTTGGAAAAAGAATGCGATCTGAAGGCATAAGGTAGGTCTTTAGTGCGTTTGTCCACTTCTGTGAGGAAAATAAGCAGGATTCTAATTGCTATATCTGAGGAAGCTCCAGATAGTGATGCATATGTGATACCATTCTGGAAGAGTTCACGAATGGTATTATGAATCATCATTTTGACAGTTTTGTTTAAATATCTACTCAAAACATTTTGCATGTCAATTCCATTTGGAGCCCGCTGCATTAATTTGCCAGTAATCCTCAAGGGAGCATAGTCGTCTTCGCGGAACTCAACCCTCCATGGGCGGACGATAGAGAGAGAGAAAGAGATTCATTTTGAAGAATCGCACATTCTGACGGCCTTCGGGCACTCACACAATGTAAGATGCATACAAGAAACCTATCATTATTCTCTTTAAAAAAGACGAAACTGACTTGGAATAACGAGCATGATAGCATGATATCGGGAATCGCTTTTTCTTCTAGAAAGACCGAAAATTAAAATAGTTTTTGATAGCCATGAGTAATTCTGACGCACCAAAGATTTCACTGGGAACAATCTGGAAAAGAAATGCGGACCAGTTTCCTGAAAGAGTGAGAAAGTGTAATAAAAGAGAATAATAGTGTTCTACATTAATACAATAAAAGAAATGATTGCTTCAAAATGATAGACATAAAAAAAGTTCAAAGATTATATGAGTATACAAAAAAGTTCACCGCGACGGCAGAGAAGTGGTGTGGTGCAATAAGGATAAGAGATATAAAACAGAACACGTTCTTATGGCGACTGGAAAGTGCTAATATCAAATGATGTATCAAATCATTTAGAGTAATAACATAAAAGGAAATCTGGCGCGCCTGTTGCAGAGTAGTCTAATCTCTGACTTTGGATCATGCTTTCGAGATGGCCCGGGTTCGAGGCCAGGATTGTTATAAGTTTATCTTTTCGGTTCTTTCTCTGTCCCTTCTCTGAAAACAATAGCCTTAAATTAGGGACAGGAAATTGCTCTTAGCCCAATAAGTTGCTCATTGTGGTTGTTAAGCCTCAAGCAGCCGTTCGGGTGCCGTAGTAGTCTAAGCTCTTTCTTATGACCGTTCGTCCGAGTAGGCTTGGGTTCGGTTCCCGGATGAGACATGGGTGGTGTGTTTGTCTCAGGGTTTGTCTTTCTCTCTTTCCTGGAGTCAGAGGCCGTAAACTTGGAACGGACGACTACTTTCAGCCCTTAAAGTTGCTCATGGTGATTTTAAATCCTGAAAGAAAATCCAAACAAACAAGAAAATCGAAATAATGTGGAAGGGGCTGCTGCTCCAGATAGAGAAAGGAACGTCACAAAAATCAATAGTTCTTACGTCAATGCAAAATAATGAAGAGTGTCCTAAAGTTGGGGGCACTACAATTGCAATGATGAGAAGAGGAAGAGCTGAAGTGTTTAACTAGTGTAACCTGTTTTCAAACTTCCTTACTAAAAGTACCGAGAAAAGCTTAATAAAATTAACATCTTAATGGTATGTAACTTGGGAACATTTCGATCAAGATCCGAGCTGTTGTGAAGAAGCATGTTGGTGATTAGTATATATTTCGAATCATATTAGCAGACATTTTGAAATATTAGTGTTGAAAGAAGTCAATGAAACTTAGAGAACACTCACAGTTTTTGTATTTCAGTGTGACACTAAACATCCTGAGCAACAGTTACTTCACTTTTTTATCTTGAAACATAAAATTTTAAAATTTTGAAATCACAGGTGTTGCAGAAAAAAAATGCAGGTAGGCTCAGTTCTGATTGAGCCGTCAGTTTGGAACGTAGGACAACGATTTGAAGATCGGAGAGTTGAAATGAACTAGTCGAGTATGGTTTCAAAGCGTTTTTTTAATTTGTTATAGCCAACACAGGTCTATGATATGAAAAGTAGCTTACATATTGTTTTACAAATAAAGCTGGATACATTGCAAACACAATGCAGATCGATGCACAAATTACCCAACGTGGTGCTCGGCCTTCTTGGGCTTCTTACATTCCTTAACACTTGCTCTTGCCTCTCGTTTAGATTTTCTCCACTTCTGCTTGCGTTCATTCAGAGAATTCCGGGGCATTGTCGAAAATGTTAATCCGTTCACACGAAAGCAATTTTTTTTATTTTAGTTTTAACCACTGCGATATGTTCTTTATGTATTTCAACAGATCTCGTCGAGAGCTTTAAACCGATACCACACACAGAAGTTGTTGTCCAGATAAACTGCAATATTGTCAAAAGTATTCACCGGTTCACAAGAAAACAATTTTTAAAATGTTCAGTTCAAACCACTGCGAAATGCTCTTCATATATTTGAATAGATCTCGTCGAGAGCTTTAAAACGATACCACGCACAGTCGTGTTGCGCTCAGGGTTGCCGAGATATACTGAATCAAACGCGGCGACACACCCAGGAATATTGCATCACTCCCCAGCGCACAGAGAGCGAGGGGAGCGTCGCGCGCACGTTGTATTGCGCAGTACGCCTCTTGGACTCCATGCTGTTTATGAATATGCCAACACGATGTGTGCGGCATGTGTTTTTAACGCTATAATAATTTTAATCAGGACATTTTTTTTCGTCACGTACGGTCGGCCGTAAGTCGTCCCATACTATCCGCGAAGTTAGACGTAGTCCTACGTCAAAATATTTCATTGCGTAGAAGAGAGAAATACGATGAACATCATTATTGTTAGACGGAACAGCATTATCATACAGTACATTTCATGCGTACATTATCATTAAGTTTGCAAGGCATTCTGCTAAATAATTTATAATTCTGTCGAGATGATTGATCTGATTTCAATTTTCTTTGTTTGGCGGAAACAAACACCAATCTTTGAAACATAAACTGAAAATGTTAAAAAGTTATAAACTCTCATTTCCACGAAGAGTTTCCTAATGAAGAGTGAACTGAAATATTGAAATGCATGGATAAACTGAAAACTGGCTTCTTATTGTTATCAAGAGAAGAGTAAATCCTTAAATTGGTAGGAATGTAACAAAATTAAAATCAAGATATATATATATATATGGTAAACAAATTTGCGATAACAAGGTTGAAACGTGGGAAGTGGAAATTAGATCTTAAGACAGTGTTACTGATATGCGTCAACTAGAATTCATGCAAACAAAATGATTATTTAATTAGGAAACAGGCAGATTAAAAATCTGCGCAATTAAAATTAAATGCGATGCCTACATCGAAATTCACATGCATTCTGCAGTGTCGAAGTGTTTCACGATTCCCGCATTAAAATCAAATGTTTTTAGAAAGAAATTTCATTCAGCTGTTTCAGCAATATTTAGAACAACAATGGAATTCATTTCCCAATCACAGAGATCGCATTTTCGAAACAGTTGTTGAAACGGACACTTTATCAAATAAATTTAGAGGAGTAAATTATAGAAACGTATCACTTATAGTGCAAAACTTTATGCAAACTTTACTTGTTTATGTAGGCTTCTTAATTTAATAAGAAAAGCTTTCTCTTTTTTAATACACTGGCGGAAAGTGAAAAAAGAACACCAAGAAGGAGACGTCTGATACCAACGAAATTTATTCAGCATAATAACAGAACACAGAGGATAACGTGATCAAAACATTATGGCAAAATACAGCTGTATTTGCTGGTAAACTGAAAAATAACATTTCCATGTAACATGGTTAGTACGAGAGTAGTAGAAAAGGACCGATTCTGGCTTAAACCGCAGCCCATAGACTTAACATTAGGCTGCGGCCGGGCGGAACGCAGCCAGCCGCAGCCAGCTGCAGCCGAGCAAACGGAGGGGTGTGGTCAGTAGCAGCCTCCTATTCCCCGCTGCAATTTTTCCCCCTCGACCGAAGTGTGTGCTTATCTCCGAAGATAGTAGTATTTATTGGACTTTGTCGAATTTTGGGGGAAATCAATGAAGGCTTATTCCTTTTTTTTTAATTTAATGAAGGTTTATTCATTATTTATTTTCCCCTCTCTCGACCCCATCCCCTTAGGTTATTGTTATGTAAAACGTTTTTCCCTCGTAATTTGTTGATGTATTTTTTTTTCAATTAATTTTCATGAATTCCTCATGTGTCTTCCCTAATGAAAATTATGTAGGGTAGTATTATTTCTCTTTTATTTTCTCGAATAATACGGTCATGTCCTCATCTCAAGAAATGTTATTATATCTTATTTTTGTTCATAAATGTTTGATTTTGAGGGATGGCAACGCCCGAGTGGAAAAGGGGTTGGATATAGGGGGATGGCAACTCGATGTGTTGCCCCTAGCGGTGCTTCTTGGAACTTTCGATTGATCTTTGATTTTGAGGGATGGCAACGCCCGAGTGGAAAAGGGGTTGGATATAGGGGGATGGCAACTCGATGTGTTGCCCCCTAGCGGTGCTTCTTGGAACTTTCGATTGATCTTTGATTTTGAGGGATGGCAACGCCCGAGTGGAAAAGGGGTTGGATATAGGGGGATGGCAACTCGATGTGTTGCCCCCCTAGCGGTGCTTCTTGGAACTTTCGATTGATCTTTGATTTTGAGGGATGGCAACGCCCGAGTGGAAAAGGGGTTGGATATAGGGGGATGGCAACTCGATGTGTTGCCCCCTAGCGGTGCTTCTTGGAACTTTCGATTGATCTTTGATTTTGAGGGATGGCAACGCCCGAGTGAGAAAGGGGTTGGATATAGGGGGATGTCAACTCGATGTGCTGCCCCCTAGCGGTGCTTCTTGGAACTTTCGATTGATCTTTGATTTTGAGGGATGGCAACGCCCGAGTGGGAAAGGGGTTGGATATAGGGGGATGTCAACTCGATGTGCTGCCCCCTAGCGGTGCTTCTTGGAACTTTCGATTGATCTTTGATTTTGAGGGGTGGCAACGCCCGAGTGAGAAAAGGGGTTGGATATAGGGGGATGTCAACTCGATGTGCTGCCCCTAGCGGTGCTTCTTGGAACTTTCGATTGATCTTTGATTTTGAGGGATGGCAACGCCCGAGTGAGAAAGGGGTTGGATATAGGGGGATGTCAACTCGATGTGCTGCCCCCTAGCGGTGCTTCTTGGAACTTTCGATTGAACTTTGATTTTGAGGGATGGCAACGTCCGAGTGGGAAAGGTGTTGGATATAGGGGGTGCCAACTCGATGTACTACCCCCTAGCGATGCTTCTTGGAACTTTCGATGGATCTTTGATTTTTGGGGATGGCAACGACCGAGTGGGGTACGTTGGGAATTTTTGCATTTATTCCTGTGGTTTGCAAGCAAGATTTCCCCCCTCTTCAATACTTTTTCCCCCGGAGGAAATTTTTACGTAACGATGCTGAAATTTTCTTTCCAAGGGAATAAAAAATGCTCCTAAGATCTTAGCGAGTTCTAACTCACGATGATTTGGTTTCCAAAAATAGTCAGGGGGTCAAATGGTTTTCGTGTACTACGTATTCCCTGTATATATATTTTTAAATTACTTTTACGTTATTTCTTCATGTGTTTTTATATATTTTTTGTATGTTTTGAGGAGTTTTTCGTGTAGATGTAATGGATTTTCTGGGGAACTTTTCTTTTTCCACCATTCAATTTTATTTCAGACCATGAGACGAGGAAATGCTTCTTTAGAAAATATTTCGTTCTTGTTCGCAGTAATTACTGGACATAGACTTCATGTTAATTCTGAGTCTTTCACCGCTGCAATAATATTTTCTCGTAATTTTTTCGTATGTTCAAGAACTCTACAGATCTTTCCCAGTTAAAATTCTGCTCAAACAATATTTTCGGTCTTTATTTCATATAGCTTCCCAATTTCCGATATTTTCTTCCTCTATCTTTGAAATTTCATTAAACTTCTCAATAGGTCAGGATTCTTTTTTTCTTGGACAAACTTATGAGTCCTTTTATTCCCACTATCTTTTTTTTCCCATTTCATTTCAGCAAACGATTATTTTAGATGCAACAAATCGTCAGATTTTGGTTTCCTTATATAGCATATTTTCCAACTTGCTTAAAAATATTCCTCAAAGCTTGCATGTATGTCAAATATACATTTTTTTTTATTCTTTCGTAGTTAGCCATACTTTTCGTGGACTGCCTCGACAGGAAAGCATTCAATGTCAAGACATACAATCTAAAACCATTTTCTTTCGATGAAATTTGTATTCTTTGGGCTGAATAAGTTTCTGTCTCGTCCGAAAAAACATTCATTCTAGAGGCAAAGCGACTAATTCCGTTCTTCCCATAAACATTATTTTTTTATTTATTTGATATTCAGAGTTGTATACATTTACTATCAAAAAAGATATATTTAATGTAAAGGTATATTCTTCCAAGCTGGGGAAATATATGTATATATTAGTTCATTTCAGTTAAAGGAAATGCATCTTTATATTTCAATATGAAAAAGAAGCCCTATAAGTGAAAGCTCAACCTAAAGACGGATAGATTGTTCACACTCTCTCTACTCTATGACATTTCTTTACTGAATGAACCATGACCTTTTTTTTTCATGAACTGCTTTAAAATCTTCGTTCTCACTTTACTATTGTCAGATTCCATGTCCCTCCAGTTCTTTACTTATTCAATTTTAATTTATTAAGAGAGTAGAACTCTTTTAGGCTTTCGAAGTACTTTCAAGTCTTTCATTACGAAAATGTTCATTGTCATGAAAGAAGCCATAATCGAGATGATTTACTATCGTTTCAATGAAAGTGTTTACGCATTCATTGCTATGATGTCAGTTTTCATTTTCTTATACTTCGAACAGAAATGAGTTTGAATCATTCGTCGAGAAAATATTTCTTTCATATATATATATATATATTTGCCTCCGGATCAAACGAACTCAAAAAATAAGAGACGGACTTTAATATTTTTTTTTCCTCTTATGAGAGGAATACGGGAATATGATACCAAAATTAAAGAATAAAGAATATCGACTTTCTTCTCAACACCTTACATCTACGTTTTTTTTTTATTTTTTTATTTTCAATAAGCTATTTCTATATTTTTACAACTGAATAGAATTATTTATTGAAAAATTCTAAGTAAAACGAAAAATGGTTTTGTTGATTTCCTAAGAGGATGATTTTGGAAATTTTCGTTTTCTGGTAATTGTAAAAATCTCATAGAGTAACATGGGGAAACTAGCATGCATAAAAGACTGTTTTGGATCGAGTAAATTGAAAGAATTTTACAAAGTTCATTTCAGAAAAGTACATTCCTTCCTAGTGTCAAAAACGAATCACTTCGTTTTTTCTAAGATACACTTTGGAATCTTATAAAAGTGCATAGGGTCAAAAACGATTTTGATGATTTTACTAAGATGACAGATTTCGGATTTCTTATGATAGAAAATACAGTGAATTTCCCATTGAATAACATGGGAAACTGCGAAATTTAAGAAGCACGTTTTCGTTCAAGTAAAATATTTTAAAAGTCTTTTTTTGAATCAGTTGAAAACAGACAGGGTGTGTTTCTGAACAGTTCATTATTTCCTAAAATCAAAACGAATCACTTCGGTTTTTTTTTTGTTTGTTTTCTTTCCTAATGTACGTTTCTGAAAGAAGTAAAAATAGTTTAGGTAGAAAATTGGAAAGATATTTTTATGAATCCTAGACTGTTTATTTACGTATAGCTAGAGGGGTCTTCAGTGAGAGCACTTATTCTCTTTTCAAACTAAGAGAATGAAGTGTAGTCAGTTTGAAAAAAAAAATTCAAACTCCCCTAAATTTTAGCCTTTTGTCCTGGTTTCGACTCAATACTGTAAAGCATTGCTCTCAGACCAGTTGAATTCCTGGCCCTTAATGAAATACATTAAGCCTTTTCCCTTAAAAATAAGCAATCTCTTCTTCAATACCAGATCCCCAATAAATTTCTTTAAGAGTTATTCATTCACCCTTTTACTTTTAAAAACTTGAAATTCATTATTATTTAACTCATTACAAAAAATGAAACTCATTCATACAGAAAAAATATAAATGAATAAAAATAAATAAAGTAGTCCTAAAAAAGGACTGTTTTTCTGGGTCCCCTTCATACAGCTGCTCCATGGTCGGTATAAGGAATTTTTTTTTTTGCCTGCTAATATCTCAGCACATTGACTTCACAGTCTCTAGCAAGTTCTTTACAATTATGCTTTCCAAGAACGCTTTGGACGGGACATGGTCTCCAGTGACTGCAACAAAAGATTCTGCTAGAATCTTGGGGTTAAGCAATGCAACGGCATCATCGAAATACTTTTGCCACTTGGATTCGGGGGGTGGCATATGCACAGCTGTGGGCCGTGATGTTTGCGAATATGCGATTTGGTGGTTGGTGGCACTCCATACAATAATATAAGTTATTGACATGTTCCTGAAGGCGATCCCTTACCATGTCAGCAAGCATGATGAAAAACTCTTCATCTGAGATGGAAGCAACAGGGAAGAAGTCCTTGGATGGTGCAAAACAGCCTTTCTAAAGACAGGTCCAAATAGTAGTTGAGTAATGCTGTCCCATATTTTTCCACATTGATCAATAAGAGTTCCAAATTGTTGGCAAGTCAGCTTTATCGGAACAGGATTCAATCGACGAAAACCATGAATTCTGGGGAAAGCACTTCTAACGTGTAACTGCCAGAAGCATCTAAGAGGAAGGACAGCAGGAAACGATAAGTTCACGATTAATCAAGATGTCACAATTCATGCCCTGAATCCAGTGTGATTTTCCCATGAATTTTCGGAACGTTGAAGCTGACATTGTTATTCCATTCTTAGAAGGGTAGAAAGATTCCCCATCTTTCCTATAACTTCGAATATGAACTCGGACCGTGTTGTTAAAATCGCATACTCTTGCAAACGTGTTTTCACCTAAATGAAAATGATGAGGTGCAAGATTTTTCATAGAAATTCTTGGGAGAATAACTTCTCCACACGATTTGGGCTTTAAAGGAACGGACTCACATACCTTCTTAGCGAGAGTAGCAGAAATTTCAGCACTTTGCTTCATCGTGGAAATGGAATCGGTAGCGCTCAAAGCAACAGACAAAAATAAAATGACTCGTTTGAAGACTAAAGACAAACTGAAGGAACAGCTCTTATTCTAAGTCAAAACTGAGAAGAGGTTGGAGTTCGTCACTTGTTTACTGCTTGAGAGGGAAAGAGCAGAGTCATGGGGTAAAGAACACTCGGTTATCTTCTTTCTAAAGGTCAAATTCAATCTAATGTTTGGAGCATTCTTTTGTCGAGGCAGACCATGACTCCAATACGAATTAGTTGGTGGCAGGATCTGTAGTAACGTTCCAGATCTCAAAGATAAGGAAACTGGTTTAAACCCGTTTCGCTTGAAAACAAGAGTCTCTTTCCTGTCCGAGAGATACTGGTGTAATACAAGACAAAGGATCTAATTCAGCTTCGTCATCACCGTGATCACCGATTTGGTTATCACCATTTCTTATAAAAGTGCATGGGGATCAAACAACGATTTTGATGATTTTACTAAGATGACAGATTTCGAATTTCTTATGATAGAAAATACAGTGAATTTCCCACTGAATAACATGGGAAACTACAGAAATTTAAGAAGCACGTTTTCGTTCAAGTAAAATATTTTAAAAGGTAATCAGTTGAAAACAGACAGGGTGTGTTTCTGAACAGATCATTATTTCCTAAAATCAAAACGAGTCACTTCGTTTTTTCCTAACGTACGTTTCTGAAAGAAGTAAAAATAGTTTAGCTAGAAAATTGGAAAGAATTTTTTATGAATCCTAGACTGTTTATTTTTTTATAACTAGAGGGTCGTCAGTGAGAGCACTTATTCTCTTTACAAACTAAGAGAATGAAGTGTAGTCAGTTTGAAAAAATTTCAAACTCCCTAAATTTAGTCTTTTGTCCTGATTTCGACTCAATACTGTAAAGCATTGCTCTCAGACCAGTTGAATTCCTGGCCCTTAATGAAATACATTAAGCCTTTCCCTTAAAAATAAGCAATCTCTTCTTCAATACCAGATCCCCAATAAATTTCTTTAAGAGTTATTCATTCATCCTTTTACTTTTAAAACTTGAAATTCGTTATTATTTAACTCCTTATAAAAATGACTTCTAAGGAGGTAAAAATATTCTAACGCGTATCTAATCAATGTTCTGTATACTTAAGACCAAGCGTAAATGGAATCGATAGCACTCTTCCTCCCTGAAGGAAATGACGTCTGCATACATCTCAAAATCCTTTGTTCCCTAAGTCAAACGCATGGAGGGAAAATCAATAAATCTTATCTGTATTCCTTCGTTGAAAGTGTATGTTTGTTTAGAAAAGATACAAAACATTTCCTTTCTCAAGTTAAATTCGAATCAGCATTACATTAGATTGAGGGTTCACGTGTTAAAAGCAACACAATCGTAGTTGTTTACCAAAAGTTAGAATACAAATTTCCTGTGAAAGAGGAAACTATGATATTGAATGCTGGAAATCAGATTCCTTTCTGAAGCAAATCAAAACTGATTGAAAAGAGTCTGTACAATAGACAAAAAGGAAATACAAAAAAAAATCCCCTGAGAAGTACTTCAGAAATAAATCTCAAAGCAGAGAAAAATAAAAATATGCTAGATTAAAGAGTAACGTAGGTCAGACAAAAAAAAAATGGTAGAAAAAAAGAAATATGTTAGGAAGTTTCTTTTTTCTGCCATTTCTTTATCTGACCTACGTTACTCTTTAATCTAGCATATTTTATTTTTCTCTGCTTTGAGATTTATTTCTGAAGTACTTCTCAGGGATTTTTTTGTATTTCCCTTTTTGTCTATTGTACAGACTCTTTCAATCAGTTTTGATTTGCTTCAGAAAAATCTGATTTCCAGCATTCAATATCATGGTTTCCTCTTTCACCGGAAATTTGTATTCTAACTTTTGGTAAACAACTACGATTGTGTTGCTTTTAACACGTGAATCTCAATCTAATGTAATGCTGATTCGAATTTAACTTGAGAAGGAAATGTTTGTATCTTTTCTAAACAAACATACACTTTTCAACGAAGGAATACAGATAAGATTTCTTGATTTTCCTCCATGCGTTTGACAGAACAAAGGATTTTGAATGTATGCAGACGTCATTTCCTTCAGGAGGAAGAGTGCTATCGATTCCATTTACGCTTGGTCTTAAGTATACAGAACATTGATTAGATACGCGTTAAATATTTTTACCTCCTTAGAATCATTTTTATAAAGTTAAATAATAACGAATTTCAAGTTTTAAAAGTAAAAGGATGAATGAATAACTCTTAAAAGAAATTTATTGAGATCTGGTATTGAAGAAGATTGCTTATTTTTAAGGAAAACAATTTAATTTCATTAAGGGCAGGAATTCAACTGGTCTGAAGCAATGCTACAGTATTGAAGTCGAAATCAGGACAAAGACTAAATTTAGGGGAGTTTGAAATTTTTTTCAAACTGACTACACTTCATTCTCTTAGTTTGTAAAGAGAATAAATTGCTCTCACTGACCTCTAGTATAAAAAAATAAACAGTCTAGGATTCATAAAAAATTCTTTCCAATTTTCTAGCTAAACTATTTTTACTTCTTTCAGAAACGTACGTTAGAAAAAACGAAGTGACTTTCGTTTTGATTTTAGAAATAATGATCTGTTCAGAAAACACACCCCTGTCTGTTTTCAACTGATTACCTTTTAAAATATTTTACTTGAACGAAAACGTGCTTCTTAAATTTCGTAGTTTCCATGTTGAGTGGGAAATTCACTGTATTTTCTATCATAGAAATTCGAAATCTATCATCTTTAATAAAATCATCAAAATCATTGTTTGATCCCCATGCACTTTATAAGAAATGGTGATAACCAAATCGGTGATCACGGTGATGACGAAGCTGAATTAGATCTTTTCTTGTATTACACCAGTATCTCTCGGACAGGAAAGAGACTCTTGTTTTCAAGCGAAACGGTTTAAACCAGTTTCCTTATCTTTGAGATCTGGAACGTTACTACAGATCCTGCCACCAACTAATTCATGTGGGTCATGGTCTGCCTCGACAAAGAATGCTCCAAACATTAGATTGAATTTGACCTTTAGAGATAACCGAGTGTTCTTTACCCCCATGACTCTATGCTCTTTCCCTCTCAAGCAGTAAACAAGTGACGAACTCCAACCTCTTCTCAGTTTTGACTTAGAATAAGGCTGTTCCTTCAGTTTGTCTTTAGTCTTCAAACGAGAGTCATTTTATTTTTGTCTGTTGCTGAGCGCTACCATTCCATTTCACGATGAAGCAACAAAGTGCTGAAATTTCTGCTACTCTCGCTAAGAAGGTATGTGAGTCCGTTCCTTTAAAGCCCAAATCGTGTGGAGAAGTTATTCTCCCAAGAATTTCTATGAAAAATCTTGCACCTCATCATTTTCATTTAGGTGAAACACGTTTGCAAGATATGCGATTTTAACAACGATCCGAGTTCATATTCGAAGTTATAGGAAAGATGAGAATCTTTCTACCCTTCTAAGAATGGAATAACAATGTCAGCTTCAACGTTCCGAAAATTCATGGGAAAATCACACTGGAATTCAGGGCATGAATTGTGACATCTTGATTAATCGTGAACTTATCGTTTCCTGCTGTCCTTCCCTCTTAGATGCTTCTGGCAGTTACACGTTAGAAGTGCTTTCCCCAGAATTCATGGTTTTCGTCGATTGAATCCTGTTCCGATAAAGCTGACTTGCCAACAATTTGGAACTCTTATTGATCAATGTGGAAAAATATGGGACAGCATTACTCAACTACTATTTGGACGCTGTCTTTAGAAATTTTTGCACCATCCAAGACTCTTCCTGTTACTTCCATCTCAGATGAAGAGTTTTTCATCATGCTGACATGGTAAGGGGATCGCCTTCAGGAACATGTCAATAATATATTGTATGGAGTGCCACCAACCACCAAATCACATATTCACAAACATCAGGGCCCACAGCTGTGCCATATGCCACCCCCGAATCCAAGTGGCAAATATTTCGATGATGCCGTTGCATTGCTTAACCCCAGATTCTAGCAAGAATCTTTGTTGCAGTCACTGAGACCATGTCCCGTCCCAAAGTTCTTGGAAAGCATAATTGTAAAACTTGCTAGAGACTGTGAAATCTGCTGAGATATTAGCAGGCAAAAAAAAATCTGCCGACCATGGAGCAGCTATGAGGACCCAGAAAAACAGTCCTTTTTAGGACTACTTTATTTATTTTTATTCATTTATATTTTTTCTGTATGAATGAGTTTCATTTTTTGTAATGAGTTAAATAATAATGAATTTCAAGTTTTTAAAAGTAAAAGTGAATGAATAACTCTTAAAGAAATTTGTGGGGATCTGTATTGAAAAGAGAGTGCTTATTTTTAAGGGAAAAGGCTTATATGTATTTCATTAAGGCCAGAAATTCAACTGGTCTGAGAGCAATGCTACAGTATTGAGTCGAAACCAGGACAAAATAAATTTAGGGGAGTTTAATTTTTTTCAAACTGACTACACTTCATTCTCTTAGTTTGAAAAGAGAATAAGTGCTCTCACTGAACCCCTCTAGCTATACGTAAATAAACAGTCTAGGATTCATAAAAATATCTTTCCAATTTTCTACCTAAACTATTTTACTTCTTTCAGAAACGTACATTAGGAAAGAAAACAAACAAAAAAAAAACCGAAAGTGATTCGTTTTGGATTTTAGAAATAATGAACTGTTCAGAAACACACCCTGTCTGATTTTCAACTGATTCGAAAAAAGACTTTTAAAATATTTTACTTGAACGAAAACGTGCTTCTTAAATTTCGCAGTTTCCATGTTATTCAATGGGAAATTCACTGTATTTTCTATCATAAGAAATCGAAATCTCATCTTAGTAAAATCATCAAAATCGTTTTTGACCCTATGCACTTTATAAGGATTCCAAAGTGTATCTTAGAAAAACGAAAGTGATTCGTTTTTGACACTAGAAGGAATGCTTTTCTGAAATGAACTTGTAAAATTCTTTCAATTTACTCGATCCAAAACAGTCTTTATGCATGCTAATTTTCCCATGTTACTCTATGAATTTTACAATTACCAGAAAACGAAAATTTCCAAAATCATCCTCTTAGAAAATCAACAAACCATTTTTCGTTTTACTTAGAATTTTTCAATAAATAATTCTATTCAGTTGTAAAAATATAGAAATAGCTTATTGAAAATAAAAAAAATAAAAAAAAAACGTAGATAAGGTGTTGAGAAGAAAGTCGATATTCTTTATTCTTTAATTTTGGTATCATATTCCCGTATTCCTCTCATAAGAGGAAAAAAATATTAAAGTCCGTCTCTTATTTTTTGAGTTCGTTTGATCCGGAAGGACAATATATATATATATATATGAAAGAAATATTTTCTCAGCATGATTCAAAACTCATTTCTGTTCGAAGTATAAAAATGAAAACTGACATCATAGCAATGAATGCGTAAACACTTTCATTGAAACGATAGTAAATCATCTCGATTATAACTTCTTTCATGACAATGAACATTTTCGTAATGAAAGACTTGAAATACTTCGAAAGCCTAAAGTTCTACTCTTAATAAATTAAAATTGAATAAGTAAAGAACTGGAGGGAACATGGAATCTGACAATAGTAAAGTGAGAACGAAGATTTTAAAGCGGTTCATGAAAAAAAAAGGTCATGAATTTCATTCAGTAAAGAAATGTCATAGAGTATTAATTATGAGCAATCTATCCGTCTTTAGGATTGAGCTTTCACTATAGAGCTTCTTTTCATATTGAAATATAAAGATGCATTTCCTTTAACTGAAATGAACTAATATATACATATATTTCAGCTTGGAAGAATATACCTTTACATTAAATATATCTCTTTTTGGATAGTAAATGTATACAACTCTGAATATCAAATAAATAAAAAAATAATGTTTATGGGAAGAAAAATCGCTTGCCTCTAGAATGAATGTTTTTTTCGGACGAGACAGAAACTTATTCAGCCCAAAGAATACAAAATTTCATCGAAAGAAAATGATTTTAGGAAAATTGTATGTCTTGACATTGAATGTGTCGAATCCACGAAGTATGGCTAACTACGAAGAATAAAAAAAATGTATATTTGACATACATGCAACTTTGAGGAATATTTTTAAGCAAGTTGAAAATATGCTATATAAGCAAAATCTGACGATTTGTTGCATCTAAAATAATCGTTTGCTGAAATGAAATGGGAAAAAAAGATAGTGGAAATAAAAGGACTCATAAGTTTGTCCAAGAAAAAGAATCCTGATATTGAGAAGTTTAATGAAATTTCAAAGATAGAGGAAGAAAAATATCGGAAATTGGGAAGCTATAAGGAAATAAAGACCGAAAATATTGTTTACAGAATTTTAACTGGGAAAGATCTGTAAATTCTTGAACATACGAAAAAATTACGAGAAAAATATTGTAGCGTGAAAACCAGAATTAACATGAAGTCTATGTCAATTACTGCGAACAAGAACGAAATATTTTCACAAAGAACAATTTCACTCGTCTCATGGTCTGAAATAAAATTGAATGTGGAAAAAGAAAAGTTCCCCAGAAAATCCATTACATCTACGCAAAAAACTCCTCAAACATACAAAAAATATATAAAAACACATGAAAAAATAACGTAAAAGTAATTTAAAATATATATACAGGGAATACGTAGTACGAAAACCATTTGACCCCTGACTATTTTTGGAACAAATCATCGTGAGTGGAACCTCGCTAAGATCTTAGGAACATTTTTATTCCCTTGGAAAAATTCCCCAGCATCGATAAAAATTTCCTCGAAAAAAAAGTATTGAAGAGAAATCTTGCTTGCAAACCGCAGAATAAATGCAAAAATTTAACGTACCCACTCATCGTTGCCATCCCCAAAATCAAAGATCCATCGAAAGTTCAAGAAGCATCGCTAGGGGAGCACATCGAGTTAACTATATCCAACACCTTTCCCACTCGGACGTTGCCATCCCTCAAAATCAAAGTTCAATCGAAAGTTCAAAGCACCGCTAGAAGCACATCGAGTTGACATCCCCCTATATCCAACCACTTTTCTCCTCGGGCGTTGCCGCCTCAAAATCAAAGATCAATCGAAAGTTCAAGAAGCACCGCTAGGGCAGCACATCGAGTTGACATCCCCCTATATCCAACCCTTCCACTCGGGCGTTGCCATCCCTCAAAATCAAGATCAATCGAAAGTTCCAAGAAGCACCGCTAGAAGCACATCGAGTTGCCATCCCCCTATATCCAACCCCTTTTCCACTCGGGCGTTGCCATCCCTCAAAATCAAAGATCAATCGAAAGTTCCAGAAGCACCGCTAGGGGGGCAACACATCGAGTTGCCATCCCCCTATATCAACCCCTTTTCCACTCGGGCGTTGCCATCCCTCAAAATCAAAGATCAATCGAAAAGTTCAAACACCGCTAGGGCAACATCGAGTTGCCATCTCAACCCTTCCCACTCGGAACATCCTCAAAATCAAAGATCAATCGAAAGTTCCAAGAAGCACCTGCTAGAGGCAACACATCGAGTTGCCATCCCTATATCCAACCCCTTTTCCACTCGGGCGTTGCCATCCCTCAAAATCAAACATTTATGAACAAAAATAAGATATAATAACATTTCTTGAGATGAGGACATGACCGTATTATTCGAGAAAATAAAAGAGAAATAATACTTACCCTACATAATTTTCATTAGGGAAGACACATGAGGAATTCATGAAAATTAATTGAAAAAAAAATACATCAACAAATTACGAGGGAAAAAACGTTTTACATAACAATAACCTAAGGGGATGGGGTCGAGAGAGGGGGAAAATAAATAATGAATAAACCTTCATTAAATTAAAAAAAAAGGAATAAGCCTTCATTGATTTCCCCCCAAAATTCGACAAAGTCCAATAAATACTACTATCTTCGGAGATAAGCACACACTTCGGTCGAGGGGGAAAAATTGCAGCGGGGAATAGGAGGCTGCTACTGACCACACCCCCTCCGTTTGCTCGGCTGCAGCTGGCTGCGGCTGGCTGCGTCCGCCCGGCCGCAGCCTAATGTTAAGTCTATGGGCTGCGGTTTAAGCCAGAATCGGTCCTTTTCTACTACTTACGAGGTTGAACTGCCATGAACAGCGTCACACTGTGCAATTCTGGCATGGAGTCTGTCGTACAGATGTTCGATGTAAGTTTGGGGTATTGAGTTCCAAGCATCCTCAACCTGGACGCGTAAATCGCGGGTGGTCGTGGCTGGCCGTGGAGACCGGATAAGTCGTTGTCCCATAAAATCTCACACGTGCTCAATGGGGGACAAATCTGGTGAACGTGCAGGCCATGGACTTTGTCTCACACCCTGAAGTACATGTTGCGTTGCACGTGCCGTGTGTGGGCGTGCATTATCTTGCTGGAAAACACCACGATGGAACGACCTTACAAATGGCACAACAACGGGCTGAATGATGTTGTTGATGTAGGAGGTGCTGTTTAACGTACCCGGTACAAACACTAGTTGTGTACGGGAGTGATAGCTGATAGCTCCCGACACCAGGAGACCAGGTGTAGACCCTGTGTGTCGCTGGCGGATACAAGAAGGAAGGAGACGCTCCCCTGTGCGTCTGCGAACACGCATACGGCCGTCGGAGGCTCCCAAGCAGAATCTGCTTTCATCGCTGAGCACGACAGATCGCCATTGCGTTCTCCAGTGCAGACGTTGGCGACCCCACTGCAGCCGTTCCTGACGGTGGGCTGTAGTCAGAGGTACACATGCCAGAGGCACACGTGCACGTAGTCCTGCATCCAGTAGACGGTTGCGGATTGTTCGCACAGTCATCTCAGGTGTAACGGCAGCTCAGATTTGCGTCGCAGTAGATGCTCTGCTTGACAACGCCGCTCTTCTTATGCGTCGATTGGTCTGCTCATCAGTCCGTCTGTGACTCCTGGTTCCACGTCTTCTCGTGTGGGAATGTTCCTCGGACCATTTACGTCGCCATCGTACCACCCCCGATACTTCCCGTCCAATTCGCTCCGCAATACGACCACCCGGCCTCGTGGAGTCCGACTAGACGACCTCTCTCAAAGTCCGATAACTGCTGAAATCGTACACGTCTTCCATGTCCAAGCATTGCAGCTTCTTCGGGGTCTTCGCACGTGTCCGTACGCCGACGACTGATTACATACACTTCGCCGTACTCCTTAAATACCACCGACGATAATTTGCATATTATGCCGTGCTGTGGCGTAAGCGCTCACCGGTTGGTCCCGAAATTAACATTACACCTACGTAAACTCGACTCCATTAACATATGTAAATTTCATGATCGTCCGCCAATTCCTTCTTGGTGTTCTTTTTTCATTTTCCGCCAGTTTAGTTGACATTAGGTTGTTTGTTTTAATTCCAAAATCCAAGTTGCATTTTTTACAGGAAGATTTAAGTACATTCATAACTTTTTGGAATATAATCCACTGACCCAACATATTTGCGTTGACTGGGTTCTTTAGTTAATGTAAAAAAGTGTGTGCTTCTTATTTTTCGATGGATCCGGTTTACAATATTTCTGGGGAACCCATATTCGTCTGCTATGACATTTATTTCATTTAATTCTCGTCTTCTAGCAGTAATGCTTGAGCAATGTGTGTATGCTCTACGGATGAGAAACTGGAATGCAGATAGTTTATATGTATTAGGATGTGCTGAATAATATGGTATAATTGTTGATGTTGCACTGGGCTTGCGGTATACTCAGAAAGAAATAATTTGTGATATAGGGTTTCTCTTCAACAGAAAGTCTAAAAAAGGTATAGTACAATTTTTTTCCAGTTCAACTGTAAAATTAATTAAGGCAATCTGCGAAGACATCAGTTCAGCAAATTCATATAAGGAATCTACGTCATGGTTCCAAAAAACAAAAATATCATCTATGTATCGTAGATATAGGCACGGAGCTACAGGAGTACGTTGTAAAACTCTTTCCTCTAAATCTTGTAATACAATATCTGCCAGGAAAGGTGAGAGTGGGGAGCCCACAGGAGCTCCTTCCTTTTGTTGGTAAATGACATCTTGAAATTTGAAATAAGTTCTCTTGAAAACCAATTTCAAGGCTTCCTTGAAATCTTGGATTTCCCGATCATTCATGGTTCCCAAGGATTGTAGTCTTTCTTCTATTAACTCATCTGCATATGTTATCGGTACACTTGGGAACAATGACACAACGTCCAGTGACGCAAACCCAAATGGGTAGTTCCCTGGTACAAAGTCTTTAATTTTCTTTAAGGCTGCAATATAACTGGATACTGAATTTGAATTAGAAGTTAAAGGTGATAACAATTGTACTAGAGCTTTTCAAGCGTTCTCAGAGGAGTTAGTGACACCTGAGACAACTTACTGATTATGACTCGTCTCTCCGCGCGAGTCAGTTCATCCACTCGCTGACAATTCGTGTCAGTGGTTGCAGATGATGGTCTTCCAATGTGTGGTTTGTTTTCAATGTTGGTCTTCCAATGTGTGGTTCGTTTTCAATGTTGGTCTTCCAATGTGTGGTTTGTTTTCAATGTTGGTCTTCCAATGTGTGGTTTGTTTTCAATGTTGGTCTTCCAATGTGTGGTTTGTTTTCAATGTTGGTCTTCCAATGTGTGGTTTGTTTTCAATGTTGGTCTTCCAATGTGTGGTTTGTTTTCAATGTTGGTCTTCCAATGTGTGGTTTGTTTTCAATGTTGGTTTCCCCTTCTTTAAACTTCTTCATCCATCTATGCACATTGCTCTTGTCAATGGTGTCATCTCCGTAAACATTATGTAGCCTTCTGTGGATGTCGGACAGTCTGCACCTTTCCTTCGTCAAGAACTCAATGACGGCACGCTGCTTCTGCTTGGAATCCCTTATCTACTGCAATGAAGAAAAAGGGTTACTATAGAGGAAGAGTTACTCTACCAACACGTGCAATTCGAACGACCTCTGTCAGTTAATAAAACGTTATGCCCTCTTTTGCATTACTTTCGGTACAATCCTCGTATGTTCTCTTAAGAATGAGATAAGCATTATAAATATTTATCGAAAACGTTTCTTCATGAAAAATGAGTTGGCGATAATAAAGAACGTTGTATAAAAAGGAACTATATCTGACGAAAATGAATGACATCATATTGCATAAAATAGTACTTCTCAAAAAATAGTTTGAGTTTTCTTCACTGGAGTACTTAGCAATTTGCAATTTATTCTCTAGAGAAAGTAATCAAGCATGCACTGACTGATATGAAGGCAATTTTCTAGCTGAGATGTCTAAAATAAGTATGATTGGGAAGTAAGTACAGGTTTCCATTAGTTAAAAAATTCGATAACGCCTTAGATCGCTACAAATATAAAATTCAAACATCTCTTCTTGTGACAAAAAAGCCAGGTTGAAGGAGATGAGTTCTGTTTCGGGACTCAATTCCTAGTAATAGCAGATTCGGAGTTTACAAAATACCTTTACAGGCCCTGGATACTGTTGACATAGACCAAATTTATATTGGATCCACCATGAGGAATTTGAACTTTCGTATTGCGGAACACAAATACAGTGTCAAAACACATTCAAACTCTACAGCACTTGCAAGATTAGTTAACCAGGAAGCTCACATCCCTCTGTGGAATGAGACAAGAGTTATTTCTTCTCACAAAAACAAAAATGCGACTTTGCTAGCGGAGAGTTTACACATCGTCAATAACGCTGATAAATGTTGTAACGATGAAGTACCCAGATTCATACCTCCAACTTGGATGCAGTTAATTTCGAACAAGAAGAAGCAAATAAACCAATAACTCGAACTTTAGTTTGGAACTCATCCAATAACAATTAAGACACAGCAATCATAAGTCAGAGTATGGTGACGTTTTTTGAAGTCATTCGGGAGCTGAATGCGATGTATATAAACAAAAGCGACGTTCCACGGTGGACTCTTTTCAAATTTTTAGAATACCTGTTTTATAATTTACCTGAGGATGTGCTGGGAACCAGCACGGAGGATCTAGTGATGTGATTTTGAATTTCAGCTTTTGATTCAGTGTAAATAAAAGTCATTTTTCATCGTTAAATTTGAATTTCATCTTATATCGTGCAACGACGACATTCTAGTAATTAGTAATCAGTAAGCTTGTTCCACAACTACCATAAAGAAAATGGTGGAAGACTTAGGGTATCGGAAAGTATGTGCAAAGTGAGTACCGTGGCAGTTGACACCCTATTCAAAGAAGAGAAGGGTGGAAGTGTGCTCTGATCTACTGATAGCGTTTGAAGCCAATGAAGACACATTTTTCCGATCTGGTGACAGAGGATGAAACCTGGGCGTGCATTTTCGATCTGGAAACGAGGAATCAATCCGATAAGCACAGAAAGATCTGGAAACGAGGAGTTAGCGATCAGCACAAAAAGTCATAGTCATTGTGACTTTTTGTGCTGATCGCTAACTCTTGAACTTCTTAGGTCTTGGTAAAAAAAATGGATTTTTGCCAAGACCTAAGAAGTTCAAGAGTTAGCGATCAGCTCAAAAAGTCATAGTTACTGTTTTTTGGGATGGCAGGGGTGACATTCTTTCTGTAAAGTTGCCGTACCATTGCCAGCGAGCGGTACATTGAGACACTCAAGAAGCTTAGAGAAGCCATAAGGAGAAAGAGACCGAACAAGAATCTGAAAAGGATCCATATTCACCATGACAATGCGAGACCACACACTTTGGTAACATCAGCAAATTAGGCTGGTTGGTTGTCCAGGTGATCAGCAAATTAGGCTGGTTGGCTGTCCCCCATCTACCGTACAGCCCATATCTGGCACCCTCCGACTTCTACCTGCTCAGTCCAATGAAGGACAGTCTCCGGGGACAGCGATTTGATTGCACAGACCAGGTGAAAGTGACAGTGAAGAAGTGGGTAGAACAGTCCACACCTGACTTTTTTCAAAGATGATCGAGAGTTGTGTTCAAAGATGGCGCAAAATGCATTGTTTGAGATGGAGGCTATATTGTATATTGAGTAGTATCTTTGTATATAGAAAGAGTTACTCTACCAAGATGTGCAATGTGAACGACCTCTATCAGATAATAAAAACGTTATGCCTACTTTGCATTACTTTCGGTACAACCCTCGTATTATTTAAAACAGAAAGTACCTGATTTGAAAAAAACTTAAATCATCCAAGACATATATTAAATTTTCAAGAATCTTTTTAAATATTTTGTTTTTTGTGTTTGCTGTTATATTAGTTACTGCAAAACCTTAGCAAAAAAAACTTAATTTTCGAATTCGTTTCTTCTTTTAGGACTGTTATTTCATTGCTTTTGCAAAAGATATGTTAAGTGCTAAGTGATGTTCTCAAAATGAATGAAATCCTAATGAAAGGACTGATTTTTTAATAATCTTTGAAGGAGGAATTCGCTGTTTGAATTGGTGTCCGGGCTTCAAAATGAACAAGATGAGCACTGGTTCCTTCCCGCCTAAAAATTTCAAGTGGTCCTTTACTTCTTTATTTATTATCGGAAAGCACAAGTTTTTCCCTCATTCCGGAGGAAGTTGCTCTCTTAACAAAGCTACACGGACGGAATGTACCGCTGCATATTTGTCGTCTTGACACATGTGTTTAACCTCTGTAGTACGTTACAATTTATTTATTTGAGGTTTAAGACTACCGGGAGCTACTCGATGTGTGTTTGTGTGTGTGAACTATGGTCAGTAGCCCGTCCCTAATTTCGGACTACTAGCTCCAGGATAGGACCAGTGCCGTAAGACAAACACAACATTCATCGCTCACTGGCATTTGAACCCAGACCCATCTCGGAAGAATGATCAGAAGTCAGCCCTTAGACAACTGAGGCCATGGAGGCGGTCGAGTGGCCCTTTACAACGCATGACAATGAATTCTTTCTTGAGCCTTCAGAAAATGAAAAAGTGTGAGTTTTCGAATTTACTGGTGAAGAATTTTTTTGAGAGGGAAATGTTAAACGGCGTGAAAGTTTTCTACAGAGATACAACTTTTACCAAATGAATTTCAAAACAGTGTTCCCCTAAGCTCCTATGCAAATGTTGTTAATTTTAAAACTATGTTTAGCGCACGACATTTAAATGTCACCAAGTTTTGTTGATCAGATTAAAACTCAGATGATTATCCAGAGTACCCTGTTTTGTCTCTGCCTGTCTCCTCAAGTTTGCCGATGTCCTGCATTTTTTCAAGAGAGAACCATCTGTCTAATTGGTTAAATCAAAAACAGAGCATGCGGTTTTCAAATAAACCAAGATCAGCTCCCATGACGATGGTTTTATCAAACTTCTGCGTTTTGCCTTTTCTATAAATGTTATACCATACATGTTCCTCAGTGCGGCTGATTGCAAACTATATTCTTGGACATTCTGATAATCAAGACCTACTGGATGGTACCTAAATAAAAATGAGAAAGGGAAACAATTAGATGATAGATGATGTCAATATGTCGTACTGTTTTCGCATTTTCTTCGTTTCCATCGATCCTGTGTTCGTTTAATACAATCGGCGTTTTATATTTAAAGACTACCTTTAAAATGACTTCTCAGTCGTGATTATTTTTGAATTTCTTCCTTTCCAGTTGTCTAAAATTAGGGTTAAGCTGCTCTTTCTATCCCTAGATGTTCATAGGGATCGTCAATCTTACTATACGGGTGCGAGCCTGACACCACACGTTACTATACAGGATCTACAGCACTGAATTCAAATGACTTAGGTGTCATTACACACAAGAAACCTTGTATCCTTTCCTTTTCTTTTCTTTTTTTTTTTTTTTTTTTTTTTTTTGCAAAACTCTCGTATTATTTGCATAGTAGCATTCTCATTATCACGATTTGAAAAGGCAACATTGCTTTCCATTCTATAAAGAAAAACCACAACCGTGAGGTTCAAGGAGTTGTTCAGGATGGTGATGTATCACCCGTTGTGGTCTTTTTATCCCAACAGAAGTGGACAGTAGATATGTTAAAAAAACTGTGTTCTTCACCTTCGAAGAACTGTCGGAACAATGTGCTTACCTACAGAGTTCTTCATGTACAACTTTCTCTCTAGATGGCAAAAATACATACTGTATTTGAATTCATTAAGTTATCGATGCTCATAAAAGACCAAACCCAAAAATTTCTTTTTGTGCTATAATGTGGTAATCGTAACAACAGTTTCAGTTTATCCCAGAACATACCTTTTCTTGGAGTGGCATTAATATGGTTTTGTTACTTTTTTTATTGGGGGTTTAATGACCACCTGTGAGCAACTCAATGGGCTATAAGTAGTCGTCCATCCCTAATTTAGGGCCACTGGTTCCAAGGGAGAAAGAGAGCCAGTGCCGTAAGACAAGCAGACAAGCACAACATCCATGCCTCACCGGGATTCGAACCCGGACCCATCTTGGAAGAATGGCCATAAACTAGCGGTTAGATCACAGCGCCACCGGGGCGGCACGTTAATGTGTAGCGTAGTTCAACAAACAAAAGAATTTGTTGTCTTTTTGTAAGCGCAATATATGAGCTTTCCTGTAATTTTCTACGAGTAACCACTGGTAATTAAAAAAGGTGAAACATTCTTATTTTGAGAGGGCCCTTGTGTGTGTGTGTGTGTGTGTGTGTAGTCAAAGGAACGGATCGTTTTGTTGACACCAGTCTCAACATGACGAATTCATGCAGTCATTTTGAAGTTAAACTTTAAGGATCATGACAGGACCACTACCTGTGTTTTGCATATTTTGAAAAGCTTATCTTTGCAATACAGACAATACGAAACGCAGTGTTTGATGTTATTGAAAAACCAAAACTTCATATTATTATCTGGTCGCAGTTTTTTTTAATTGGAATTTCATGACAAATGTATCTCATGAAACAGTATGGCCATTAGAATAATATAATGATATCATTATGACAATGCAGAGCTACAATATCGTTTGTCCGTTAAAAAGATTCATAGATTAGCTATCTTCGGAGAGATACATAAAGAATTTTCATGATAGAAGGAAACATTTTCTCTTTTTCTGTTTGCAAAAAGGTAATTAACGTCACTGAGAGGCAAAACGTGTTTGTAGAAGCAGACAATTCCTCTCTCCCAGACTAGATAATTCATACAAAAATAACCCTTGACCTATGGCTGCTTGTGTTTTGAATTCAAATGCGCCCCGCCTTCTTACTGCCAACTGGATTCTAGATTAGTGTCCCGGATGAAGATCTGGGTGTTGTTATTTACTTGTAATGTGAAGACTGAGTCACTGCTGCTCATATATGGAAGTGGCATTACCGCGCTAAATACGTAATTGCCTTTACATGATCTTGACGACATGTGTGATCCTCCTTATTTAGGATAATATAATAATATATGAAATACAGGGTGAGCCAAAAGTCCCTGTCCGTGTGACGTACTGTGATAAGAAATCTATAAAGTGTAGTTACACCTCACATTCATGCAATATTATGAATGGAGAATGTTTGTGTCTTTGGGGCGGGGTTACGTGTATCTTGCCGTCTGACCTTGAACGACGCAGCCAGTATTTCGGGCGTCTGGGCGTGATTGAATCAGTCAGTAGTGAGGCGTCACAGTGACCTGTTGAACATGGTGTTGTCGCTTGAGGGTCGAGTGTTTCTGACTGCACATGAGTTTCGTAGTGGAGATGAATATACAGATGAAGTGGTAAATGCAGAGAACAATATCCTGTTACTGAAGCACCCCGTGGAAATCAGTGAGGCGGTTAAATGAAAAGTTTCGTAAAACCGAATCAGTAAGAAATGCTCCGGGAAGCGGTAGGCCGCGAATGTTCACAGAGGAAAAGGTGGAGGATATTTCCACACGCATCACTAAAAGTCCAAAGAGAGCAGTTCGTAAACTGGCACAATAAGCAGGCGTGTAGTACAGCAACACCGGTAGGGCACTGAAGACGCGACTGCACCTCTACCTGTACAAAACAGAACAGTGCAGGAACTGAAACACACAGACTACGATAAGGGTGTGGAATATTGCAGATGGTTCAAGGACTTCATTAATGACAACGGAGAGTATATTCTGGACATCACATTTTTCTCTGATGAAAAATTCTGTTTACAAGAACAATCCCCATTCTCTGCTGGAACTACAGGAAGCCATCACCACAGTAATCAGTAACATTTCTCCGTTGGACCTGTCACGTGTCTTTGAGAACATGTTCACACGCGCATGTTTACACACAGAAGGGGGCCATTTCCAGCATTTATTGTAGCTGCTGTACTTGTATTGTCTTGCCATGTGCACCGTGACTTTTGGTTCACCCTGTACTAGACTGGATTCCAAAGGCCAGGACAAGATCCAAGAGAACATGCGGAAAATCGTTGGATGAAATTCAAAAGCATGTCGGAGTGACATGGAGGAGACTAGTTCATGACACAAATTTGTGGAAGAGATTTGAGGAGGCCTTCGTCCAGCAGTGGATGGATAACCACTGCTGCTGTTGATGATGATGATAAAATAATATATACAGTTCACCAGTTCTTCAGAGTCCACAGGTTTATTATATAGTAAGGCAGGACTAGATGATAAAAGCATGGACTGAAGAACATCTAATATTAGTAAGGTATGTATTAAGGCAACAATCATCCGCCATTCAGTAAAGCAACTATGCAGGCTAACTCAGTAGATGTACATAACTAACTTCTTTTAAAAGACAAATTTGCGCAAGAACAGGAACGAAAACTATGGGTTTAAATTTGAAATGCTGTCCCGGTGGTCTAGTGGTTTAAGAGATGGTTTTGGATCATTCGTTTTAGGTGGGCCCGAGTTCGAGACCCGAATCGGGCAAAGATGGTGTGTTTGTCGGATGGCGGTGGCTCTCTCCCTTTTCTGGAAACAGTGCCCCTACATTAGGGATGGACGACTACTCGTAGCCCTTTGAGTTGCTCATGGTGGTCATTAAATCCCGAAACAAATGTTTTATTATTATCTTCTTTATTCGAAATATACGAAACACAGCCTATGACAATCAAACATAAACAACAAAATTATCATAATTACAATAATGGAGCTTACACCTAAGTATTATACAACTTCAATTATTTAATCCGTTTTTCACTGGTGTAACAATTTACAAAAACACACAATGACCAAGTGCCGAGCTTTCACACTCCAAACGGGAGGATTTATCTGGCCTTGATAAAGCCTCCCGTTTCGAGTGTGAAAGCTTTACGCTTGGTCATTGTGTGTTTTCGTAAATTGTTACACCAGTAAAAAACGGATTAAATAATTGAAGTTGTATAACAAAATTATCATTAAACAGAGGCCATCACTCTTTCCACGTTTATAAGTGAGTCACGGAAAAATTATCATTGGCCGCCACCGGGAATCGAACACAGGGTCTTGCAGTTACGCGCCGGATATGCTTCCACTGCACCACAGCGGCCTCGAGTTCCTCCAGACTCACACTTTTTCCGTGACTCACTTATAAACGTGGAAAGAGTGATGACCTCTGTTTGATGTTCCTGGTCCACGTCAAATGTCTGTATTAATTAAAATTATCATTGACTGGATGTGTTAAGCTGATACGAGTTTCCGTCAGAGACCTAGGTATCAGTCAAGAATCGGCGTAAAATATACGATGTCTCAAGTAAAGCTGCCTTCTGCAGTTCTGTATGTGGTATTTCAGAAAGCTGCAGTTTTTCAAAATGATTCATAAATTTTTTTGATATTTTTCCAAGTGCCCCGAGGACAATGGGGACTACTGTTGTGTGTTTAGACCATAATCGGGTAACTTCTTGTCCATGTCTCTATATTTAGTCATTTTTTCCAGTTTTTATTCATCGACTCTGGCACCTCCAGGGATCGCTATATCAATTATCCAGACATTTCGATTTCCTATGACTGTTATGTCTGGTGTATTATGTTCTAGGTGCCGATCGGTTTGAATTCGAAAATCCCGTAAAATCTTGATTTTATCATTTTCTACGACTTTCTCAGCCTGATGTTCGCATGAGTTTTTCGATGCTCGCAGATTGTGCTTTCTGCATAATGACCAGTGAATCAATTTTGCAACCTCGTTGCGTCGTGTCTAGCTTTGTAATCTGTCTGTACAATTTTGCTACATTCGCATATAACATGAGACACAGTTTCACTCTTTTTCTTGACAAAGCCGACACTTTGGATTATTACTGACTTTCTGGATTTTTGCCTTCATAACATTTGTTTGCAATGCTTGTTCTTGTGCAGCAAAAATCAGACCTTCTGTTTCTTTCTTGATGGAACCCAATTTCAGCCATGGCCAAGTCAAGTTTTTGTCACTTTTTCCTTCAATATTTTTTAGAAATTGTCAATGTAGTGGCTTGTTCTTGCAGCCGACTAATCTACTTTCAAACTGCTTTCTCTTGTACTCAGCCTTGCTTTCTGTTGCTTTTAATATATTTTCATTATTCACTGCCTAAAGTAACTTTTCTCTGCTTCTGTTGACGTAATCATTTATGCTTCTTTTTTCTTTCTCTATACCTGTTGTACTTGTAGTGGTCCCCTGCCTCCAATTTTCCGAGGTAAATATAATCTGTCAACATCGCTTTTTGGATGGAGTGCATGATGCATGTTCAATAGCTTACACGTTTTCCGTTCCAATATTTCTAATTCACTTTGGGTCCTATCAATTATTGCAGCTGGGTATCTGATTACTGGAATGGCCCGTGTATTTATGGCTTTGATTGTATTTCCCTCATTTAGTTTCGATTTCAGTATTTTTCGTACTCTCTTGATGTACTCCCTCTGAATCAGACCTTTGACGTTTGAATGCAAGATGTTATCTGATTCAAGAATTCCAAGGTATTTGTAATTTTTATTTTCTGGCAATGGTTTCATAATATTACCATTTTCTAGTTCCATTCCATCTATATTCTGGACTTTTCCCCGGCGCATGGATAGTACTACATCTTTTTCCAATCCAAATGCCATTTGTATGTAATCACTAAATATTTGCACTGTATTCAGCAATGTTTCAAGTTCGGCGGCACTTTTTGAATACAATTAAGGTCATCCATGTACAGCAGATGGTTTATTTTTCCATGTTGCTCCGAAATGTGATAGCCTATTTTTGCTTTGTTCAAAATCATTGACAATGGGATTGAAGAGATATTAAACAGTAAAAGCGACAAAGAATCCCTTCGAAATATGCCTCTCTTGATATTAACTTCTCCGAGTTCTTCACCATATGCATGTAACATTGTTTTCGAATATTTCATGTTTTCTTTGAGGAATCGGCAGATGTTCTTGCTAATTCCAAATAGTTCCAGACAAGTGTTAATCCAGCTGTGTGGCAGTAAATCAAAGGCTTTTTTATAATCAATCCATGCCATATTCAAATTTTTTTTCATCTTTTGGGGTTTTTAGTACCATTTTGTCAATAAACAGATGGTATTTTGAGCCCCTTGACCTTTTGAAGTTCCCCTTCTGTTCTATAAGGTACAAATTGTTTTCCCATTAGTAGTCATAATTGATCTTACCGGAGTCCGTCTTTTATTTTTCTATTTTTGAGCTTCCCATCTTTTAAGTATTTTAAGTTACTAATGTCACTACGAAGTTTATTTATTTTATTTTCTAGCCAAATTTTCCACTTAGGGGTGCCAGGCATTTTCTTCTTTGGCATCTTGTAACCAAGGTCCATGGTTACTATGACAGCTGTACTGTACATGAGCTGGTTTGTTTCTTTTAAAGTATTGGTTAGAATTTTGTCCATGACTTCGTTTGCAGTTTTTAACAGATCTTTCTTCTTCGTATTTGGCAAGTTACAGGAAATTCTGCTTCGTATTTGGCAAGTTACAGAAAATTCTGCTTCGTATTTGGCAAGTTACAAGAAATCTTTGTCATTTCTCACCTTGCCTGATATGGTTTAAAATTTTCTTTTACAGAAGGCCTTGCTGCTGTGTCAATTCATGGTTGTCTGGTTGTTTAACAGATTGTTATTCGGAGGAAAATATTTCCTTCTACTTGATCTTCAGGATCTACTACCATGATGTTTTCCATGACGTGGTCCTTATTTTGTGTTGGTTCTTCTTTCGCCTGTTTCTCCATCTCTTGCAATTCCAGTTCTGTAAATAACTTGTTCCTGATGATAAAATTTCTTTTATTCATTATTCTTTGTCCTGTTATTCCACTGTCTGGATGTTTTCCTTTCCAAATTTGCATCATTCTCTTTTGAAAATCACTGGCTCATGGGTAAGCCTGGTAATAGCATTTCATGATTTCTCGATTTTCAGCAATTGTCCAAGTTTTCCATTTCTTTTGTTCCAGGAGCACTGCGGCAGCTTGTCCTGACCCTCAACAGAAACCAGGACAGGACATATTATTATTATTATTATTATTATTATTATTACTACTACTATTATTATTTACAGGAGGTGTTGAAAATTAAGTTGAAATTTATTAAAACTACTGTAGCCCACTGCTCGCTTAAATGCTCCTCTCTGTAAGGAATTAATACTGAACTGTACATGGAGTCCATCCAAATAATAATTGGAAAATGTATTGTTTGTTCAAAACTTTTTATTAATAAGCCGTAGGCCTAACTCGGGCTTTCAGGATAAAATCAAATCGACTTGGAATAAACTTTTAAAAGTCAACTACATACGATAATGGAATTTGGGACCATTCTTCCTGTAAAATGTGTCTCAACTGTGCCAGTGATATTGGAGATGTAAAGTGTGATGTGAACTTTCGCTCCAAATATTCCCACAAATGTTCAATAATATTGAGATCTGTAGACGGAAGTGGCCAGGTCAGCTGCTGTACCTCATCCTGACGCTCTGCAAACCACAGCTTGAGGCACATTTCGCACAATGCACTGGCGCATTATCTTCTTGAAAGTAGGGACGGTCATTAGAGTGCGAGGCCAACAACTTTGGGTGCAGGTGGTCCCCAAGAATAGATTCGTACATTACAGATGTGACACGACCCTGCAGCAGAATAACCCATGGTCTAAGGAATGCTATTATATGGCACCCCACAGTATGAGGGATCCACCTCTATGTTTCAGTAGGAACCAACCACCAGTCGGGGCGGTACGCTTCTGCTGGTGTTCGCCAGACGTACACTCTACCAGTGGTGGGAAACAATGTGAAGCACAACTCATCTGACAAGATGACGCGTTAGCAGTCTTTAGCATCCCAATCTTTGTGTGCTTTGCACGACCTTACACGTTTTGTTGCGTTGATGTTGGTAACCAACGGTTTGTGGATTGTAACACGGCCAAAAATATCAGTACGATGGAGTTCTCGACTAACTGTTGACGGAAATGGGATCATTCTGAGCGGTGTTCAAATCTTCAGCTGTTTGCAGAATCGTGGTCTCGTGCTTCCGTTGTACAGTCTGTGCAAACGTTCGCTTATTCCTATCTGACATTTTCTTATAGCGTCCACAATTTGCACGCTTTGAAGCAACGCAATTTGCTTTTCAAAAGGTAATCATAATCTCCGATACAGCTTCTCGTGTTACACCTAATTCTGCCGTTCTATTTACTGAAGTTCCTGCAAGACGCGCACCAGTGTTCATGCATTATGTCTTTTTTGAGGTCACTGAGATCTGACATTGTCGACAATTACTTAATGACAGATTTCTCACCTGCAACTGTGGCACAGCAACGTGATAGCCGATATCGTGCCGCATACCTTTATAGAGCTCACATTGCGGGTGACTTTGTCCATGTGATTCGCATACCGTGCGTGGATGTTTTTATTATTTTGATAATCGTGCAGTCGATGTTTCTATTATTTTGATAAACCCCTGTATTCACTAAAGTCATCCTTCAGACAGCGTGCAAGAAAGATGCAAAGAAGACGTGTGTTGGAGTTTTAGGCACGTCTTTTGGAAGACAATTGATAAAATGGCAAGCTTATGATACACAGCGTCTTTCCTTTACATTCTAGACACGATATTACTGCTTCTGTAAATCGTACTGTAAAAATTTATATCTTCCTTGTCACACAGTGCTACACGTAACCACGATCAATGCGGTTACCTGTAGCATACTGTATATTGACAGATTTCCTAAAATCTGTACATATTTTGATAGAGTTTCTGAGTGCACTATATTTATCAAAATCATTCTCTTTCTCAGATGCAGATGGGAAAATGTTGGACAGAATAAATATAAGACTGACTAAGATTTTTAGTCTTCTAACTTTTCTTGATGTGTAATTTTCCCCCTAAGGGCTCTAAAGGACATTTTTTTTATGTGGCGACATCCGCATTTCTTTGAAATGAATGGAAAATTTCGTTTTGGGTCAGATATACTTAACATTAACAAAAAATTATTATATGTCTTCTCAGGTGTTCTTATTCATAGTTTCCCTGTTAAGTGAGATAAATGGTGATTTGGTATAGCCCTCATAACTCTGTTTTTAGAAATCAGAGTGAAAGGATTATTTATGGATAGAACTGAAACAGATGCACATGATCAAGATTCACTTTCATCTTTAGCAGAAACAATTCTGCGTTAAATGGCACTCATCTAAAGCATAGTTACATAAAAAGAAGAAGAAAAGGAGAAATATCTTTTTTTATTTGTTTGCTGTTTCAGGGTTTTACGACTCCCGTGAGCAGCTCTATCTGCTATAAGTAGTTTCCCGTCCCTAATTTGGATCCTCTAGTTCCAAGGAAGGGAAGGAGCCGGTGCCATAAGACAAGCACACTACCCACGCTTCACCCCGGACTCGAAACCAAAACCACTTGAACGTGCGATCAGAAGCCAGCCTTTAGACCACAGCGCCACCAGTGCAGTGAAATGACGTTTAGCCATTGACCAGGGAGAAATTCGAAGGCACGGTTACACCATATGTCTTTTGTAAAAAAAGATCGTGCTTATGTTATCGGTTTGTCCGTCTGTACCCACGATATCTCTGCAACTATTAGTCCGATTTGAAAAATTCGTTTTGCATTCGGAAGCTTGAAATGTGCAAATGATGATCCTTCATTTCGTTTTTTACAATGTACAATCTCGCCGCTACAGGGCGTAAATGCAGATGATGTCGAATTCAAAATTACGTTTTATTCCACATATTTGCTTCTAAACATCCGTTTGAAAAAAATATTTCATCTTTCCATTCCATTTATGTCGAAGAGTATTTTAGATATAGTTTTTTTTTTTTTTCAAATTACGCATAGATTTTCCGCTAGGGGGCGTAAAAGTAAATTACAGTTTTCCCGGTAACTCTTCTTCCAAAACTCCGATTTGAAAAAAAAAAAAAATTTCAGCTTGTACATCTCCTGATGGAAAATCTTTTGCATATAATTTTATAATTTTTGGTAAAGAATACTTTTGCCACCAGGGGGCGTAAGTGTTAATTGTTCCTTCTGATGTATTTGCCATAAAATCTGAGCTTCTAAAATATCGATTGAAAAAATTATTTCGTGGACTGATGCCACTCACATCGTTTTGGAATATTTTCTTCCTAAAATATTCCACAGTTTCTCCCCCAGGGAGCGTAGATGTATATCTTATTTTTGTCAATATCTCTACTTCTAAGAGTCCGATTTGAAAAATTCCTTCTTTGTTGGATAGTGTTTTCCGTGGGACATGCTTTTCATATAATTTCAAAATTTTCAAGTAATTCATAGACTTTCCGCTAGGGGGCGTAAAGGTAAATTGCGTTTCCCCTTATATCTCTCCTTCTAAATCTCCGATTTATAACTTTTTTCTGCAACGGATACAGCTCCTGGTGGGAAATCGTTTACACATAATTTCTAATTTTTGTAAGAAAATGGTTTGGCCACCAGGTGGCGTAAGTCTTAATTTTCGCTTCTGATGTATTTGCAGCAAAATATGAGCTTCTAAAATAAAAAAAAGTCGTTTGTTGACCGATACTACTCATGTCGACAAACCTTTTAGGAACATTTTCTTCTTGAAATAATGCATGGTTTCTACGCCAGGGGCGTAGATGTATATCTTATTTTTGTCAATATCTCTACTTCTAAAAGTCCGATTTGAAAAATTTCTTCTTTGTTGGATAGTGTTTCCTATGCGAAATGTTTTTCCTATGAGTTCAAATTTTTCAAGTAAATCATAGACTTTCCGCTAGGGCGCGCAAGGGTAAATTGCGTTTTCTGCTCCTAAAACTCCAATTTGAAAACTTCTTCGTGTATTGCATATAAGACCTGATGGGAAATATTTTTCACATAATTTCTAATGTTTGGTAAAGAATGGTTTTGTCACCAGGGTTCATAAGTATTAATTTCTGCTTCTGATGAATTTGTAGCAAAATCTGGGCTCTTGGAAACTCGACTAAATGTTTTTTTCTTGGACAGATACCGCTCATATGGAGAATACTTTCTTCCTTTTGAGAATACTTTATTCCTAAAATAATGCATGGTTTTCCCAACAGGAGGCGTAAAGTAACATTTTATTTTTGTTGATAACTCTATTTCTAAGAGTTCGTAAGCTCACGATTCCGCTTACAGCAATATCTGAGGGTTTAAAAACCCGATTGAAAAACTTCTTTCTTCCGTCAGATACTATTGTTTTCCATACTGGCTGCATTGACTTTGAATAGCTTTGATATATTTAATTTGCGTCAGAACGGATTCAAAAGACGTGCTTATTACACCCGAAAATTCGGTGTCATCTTTCTTGTTCTTAGTTGTAATTGATATTTAATAGCGGCTTTTGCTTTTTGTATTTTACCGAAATATGATAGTTTCTTGACATAGGGTTGAAAAAAATCACGTTTAATAATTCACTTTTCTGACTTTAATAGCGCAGTACTTTTCCTGAAAGGTGTGTAGAAAAAACATTTTCGTTTTGCAACAATACCTCTATTTCTAGAAGACGGAATAAACAAAATTCTTTTCAGATCGAACTAAAGTATAAAGCCTAAGTTTCCATGCATTTTCTAGCTTTTCCTTGTGCAAAATTTTCCTGCTAGATATTTTAGATTCACATTAATGTTTTGTCGAAATATCTTAATAAAAGAACCGGAAAATTCTTTATTTATTGTTTACAGGCACACTTGACCAGTTCCCATTACCTAACACAAAGAAATTTTCCGTCAGGTAGCAGCAACGCAAAATGAACACAATGCTTTTCGCTGCTGATGACTTCTCTAGATTGTCCAGAAGATCGTTTAGTGGTGGAGTACACTTTAAATTTGTTGTCATTTTTGTAATTACACATAATCGCTACAACTGAATCATTCGTGTTTCTTTCATATTTTTTCCCTTTAAACTTTCGTCATTTTTTCCTTGTTTCAATCTCGCCCAGATTAGTTGTGAGTAGGCAAAGCGAAACACTTCACATGAATTTTCCATTTAAAAGTCAGCGAACATTGTTTTGACTCGGCTGATCGTGTAGTAGTAGTTATAGTAGTAGTGGAACAATTTATGCAGGGACGCCTTTGCATGTCTACTTAAGAAACACGTATACAGAAAAGAATATCAGCATCTATTGAGTGATTTGCTCTGATCATGAAATTTTAATGAATCGACTCTCTCCTGAGGTCCCAGCTAGAAATGATGTTTCCGACGATGCCTCCCACTTTGAAAGTTCTCAATTAATTAAGCTGGCTCTCCAACCCATCAAGGATTGAAACGCCAGCTGCGTTGCTCCCATATTGCTGCAGTTTATGTCACGAGTTCATTCTGTCGTACCTTTGATACTACACGATGTAATATGTTGGGGAAGCAGAGTCATAACTGAAATCTGCGTACGAAAATGTTATCTGGCCATACTGTCATGTCTGGAACGCTGTAATCAATCAGGCAAAATCTTTCAGGCATTCGTTATCCACGCAAACATGTCATCGCGAAATTCTTCGTCTGAAATACTTAGTGGAGTGTCCGCTTATACAGCCATTGCAAATAGACTCCAGTATGACTAGATAATCAGGATTACCATAAGGGAATCGATTTCGGTTTAATTTATTGATATATTCCATATCAGTATGAAATTCGGTCCTTTCTGATGTTGTTCAGAAAAGAATAGCTTCCCATTTGATCGCGAGTACTACACTGATTACTTAATTGCACTCCCTTTCACACTGGAGCACCTTGGCAGTTCTTTGTCTTTTACAGATATTATTTACATCATAGAAATTGCCCCAACTGTTGTCGATCCTTCCTCCAGCTTCTGCAATTTTTTTTATCGCGTTATGAGAAACATGGTCGCCGAAATCCCATTTTGTATTACGACACAATTTATCGCTCTGGCCACTTAGCCAACTAATTCCTTCTTATTTTAGAAAAAAAGGAAGTATTTTGAAAGAACTCTGAAGCCTTCAACCATTGTTAACGAAACAATTTGCATCACTACAGTTGCATATCTTAAAACGTAAAAAAAAATTGTGCGTTATTTTTCCTTTCCAATTCTTCTTCATAAATAAGCAAGCGGTCTAAACCACAGTCCTCATTACTGTCACGGAGTTAGCAATGAATTTTAAGGAAACTATGTGTTGAATGGTTTTCAAAGATGAGGTTCGAAGGAGCTTTTTAATGGAAGGTTAATTAAAATTGTATGTTAGCAATACTCTGTATAAAAGGGTTTCGCTGTTGCGGTGGCGCAATGGTCTAAGCCAATGGCTCTCATCGGGTGTGCCGTTAGATTCGGTAGGCGTGCCGCGAAACTTCCGAGATTTTCTGATATTGCTGGAAAAACTAATTGAAATAATTTCACTCAATATTCATTTTGAGAAAGGAACAAGAGAAAAATGTTCAAGAGCTTAAACATATTTATTTTACAGAGGATTTATTGGCTTACAATGAAAGATTTGAGTTATTAATGAGAAACTTGAGCTTGTCGTTTATTACACAAAAGTTTAATTCGTGGTGGAATTGAAGAAAAAGACGGATGCATTTCGTGTTCAACTGAGAGATGCCGCTCGCGTTTCTTGTTTTTTTATGTTCGTTAGTGCCGAAAAGCCCAGCTCCCACAAGTAGGTGGTTGAAAAATGTAACAGAGTACTAACTGCTTTCACTGCTATTTCTGGGTACTCTTTCTTCGCCAACATCCAAAACTTAAGAAGTGCTAGCTCACCTTATTTCAGTTGAAGTGTTCGGTCTGACTAAAGTTCTGCGAGTTGCTCTTTTTTCCCCAGGAAGAGGTCGGTGGTGGGTTCTGGGTATACAGCATAAGGATTGTGCACCCAGTCATACTTGGCGACAATGATGGAGTGAAAATATTGTGCCATGGTATCCTCAAGAGCAAGGAGGTGATTTAAAGTCAGTTCGGATGTCACGTCCCCGTGTGGATCTACCTCAAAAGTCAGAGGAAACATCGTAAGATTTTTTTTCTACTTGTAATTTCCATATTCTAAGTTTCTTTAAGAACCCGGTGAGTTTATCCCTTGAAGTCAGCACATTTTCTTATTTTCCTTGCATACTCTCGTTTAAGTAATTTAAATGGCTGAAAATATCAGCCAAGTAGGCTACCTTTGCACACCCCTCCTCGTCGTTTAACTGAGCAGCAAAGTCTGGGTTTCCGATGATAAACATACTTAGTAGCTCTTTTTTCTGCTCAAAAAACTCCCAAGGACTTTAAAATCACAGGATATCAGTATGAAGAACCAAAGTGTCATGACGGGATCCCGCTTCATGTCACATTTGTTTGAAGAGTCTTGTCTTAAGAGCCCTTGACTTAACAAAATGACCATCTTAACGACTGAGTCTAAAAGGCTTTTACGTTCTGTTGGCATATTCTTCGCCATCAGAGCCTCACGATGTATGAAGCAATGTGTTGAACCTACACTTGGGAAATCTTGTTTCAGTCTTGAAACAAATCCTTCGAATCTTCCAGTCATTGCAGGTGCACCGTCTGCGCAAACTGAAAGACAGTTTTTCCAGGACAGCCCATTTAGTTCCAAGGTGCTGGATGTGGAATTATAAACGTCTGATCCGGTTGACGTTGAAGGCAATTCAGTACATGGAAATAATTGCTCAATAATTGAATCCTGATCAACAAATCTGATGTAACTCAATGATTGACATTTCTTAGTTACATATATCAGTTGACTCATCGAGCTGTGGTGAAAATACTCGACCATCACTTAACTTTTCTCATACATGGCTCTGGATATCTGAAGACATGTCATCAATCCGCTGGGAGATAGTATCGTTTGACAATGGAACCAAAGATATTTCATTTTTGGCGCCGTCACCTAACATCGATTTCACTATTTCTTTGCAGGCAGGTAAAACTACATCCTCAGTAATAGTGTGGGACTGCATTTTATTTTTATTTATTTTTTTGGATACTATGTCGGCAACTTTTATAACTCGCGACTTGTGCTTTTTCGGAAATAATTGCTCTCCGTACCATGGCTTTGCTTGCTTTGCTTCCAATGACAGTAATCGGCTAAAATAACTCTTATCGTTTCCAGATAAGTGACTATGTTTGGTATTCAAATGTCTTTTCAATTTACTAGGGTCATCACTTTCGTTGCTTAATTTTTGTCGACAGAAGACACATTCTGGTACAGGACGGTTTCCAGATCCACTCAACGTAAATACAAAGTTCAGATAACTATCTTTTTTTTTTTTTTTTTTTTGATTGGAGGTTTAACGCCCACCGTGAGCAACTCAATGGGCTATAAGCAGTCGCCCGTCCCTAATTTAGGGTCACTGGTTCCAGGGAAGGGAGAGAGCCAGTGCCGTAAGACAAACACAACATCCATGCCTCACCGGGATTCGAACCCGGACCCGGTTCGGACGAATGATCAGAGGCCATCGCTTAGACCACTGCGCCACCGGGGCGGCATATCTATCTTGGTACTTACGGATTGTTCCAGTAGATCCCACTTTCCTCTTCTGTACTGCCTTCACGGCACTTACACTTGGAATCGGTTCGTTCTCACTTTTGTTACTGTTACAATCTGTCACTGACTCATCTCCAACTTTTCTCCTTTTAATCAGAAACTTATCCATACTGAACTGAATTTTTTTTTAAAAGTAAAATGAACACAATACTGCATATAACCCAACCCAGTCAAACTAACAATCAACCTCAAAATATGCCAGACAACGAGTGAAATGGCGTTACAACTGCAATCCTACAAACAACTGACTGCTGAAGGCAAACTGTGCGCGCGCAAGACCGAGTCTACCGCAGTGTTACTAACTTGTACGTTAGTGTGCCGGGGGACTCACTACAAATGATGTCCGGAATGGAGCCTGGTTTGTTTCCCGGATGAGGCATCTGTTGCATATTTGTCCTAAGGCACTATCTCTCTCTCTCTCTCTCTCTTTCTTGGAATTAGTAGCTTCAAACTAGGGAAAGGGTGACTGCTTATAGCTCATAGAGATGCTCCCTATGGTCGTTTAAACAAAAAAATTATTTTCAAAGCAATATTACGTGCATGATACTTACCGAAATCTTGTTTCAAATTGCAGTTCTGTTTTCTTCTTTGTTTCGCGATTTAGCGGTCACATGAGCAATTAAGGCTCATGTGATTAATTAAGGCTCATATAAGAAGTCGCCTTATCCCTAATTCAGAACCAATCGTCCCAGTGAAGGAGTGGACAAGCGCTCTAGATCAAATCAAACATACTACCCATAAACACCACTAAGATCAATAAGAGCACCAGACCACGATATTACACAATCGAGTCACATTATTGTGACCTCCTCCTACTTTTGACGTCAACAGCGCGTAGCCAATGAAAGATGGCACGTGTCGTGAGCTGGTTTCGAGGGTATGTAAGATGTGCTGTAGGCAATCTGAAAACATATTCCTCGTTGCTGTCATGGATAAAAAGAGAGATTTATCAGATTTGCAAAAAGGGATGATTATCGGCTTCCGGAACAATGGTGGCAGTATTCCTGAAACTGCGCAGTTTGTGAATTGTTCGCGTGCTGCTGTGGTTAAAGTGTATCGTGATTGGAGAAATGGCACTATTGCGAATAAGCGACGTGGAAACTGCGGAGCACCACGTGTCATTGATGTGAGAGGTAAACGTCGGCTTCAAAGGTGCGTGAGGGCCGATCGACACGCTACAGTGGAGCAACTCACTGGCCGAATGAACCAGTGAACTACCGAAAGTGCGTCTAAAACGACAGTTTAGCGAACCCTGCTGCGTATGGGGCTTCGATGCAGACGGATGGTCACTGCATCTATGCTAACGAAGGTGCATTGGCAGAAAAGGCAAACATTTGCACGGCGGTATCGGAATTGGATTGGAAAAGGATTGCCTTCTCCGATAAGTCACGTTTTCTGCTTCCTCGAACGAATGGGCGTTGGTATATAAGGCGAGAAACATCGGAGAACAAACACTCTTCAACCATTTCTGGAAGAACACAAGCTGGTGGGAGGCAGTGTTATGGCCTGGGGAATGTTTCCGTGGCATTCCCTGTGACCACTCATACCTGTGGAAGGCACTATGAACCGAATTCATTATGAATCCACCCTTGCAGACCACGTACACTCATATATGCTGATTGTCTTACCTAGGGCAGATAGGAACTTCCTAACAACGACAATGCGACGTGTAACACAACTAGAAATGTCCGAGAGTGGTTGGAAGAGCACGATGATGACTTCAAAGTACTTCCCTGGCTCCCTAATTCACCAGACTTAAACCTAATTGAGCATCTGTGGAACCACCTCGATTGTGTCGTTCGCTCTGTGGATCCTCCAGCAGCTGTCAAATGCACTGCAGTCACCATGGCTCCACATACCTGTGAACACCTTCCAGCACCTTACTGAGTCACTTCTAGCCCGTCTAGCTGCTGTCCGCGCTGTACATGGCGGTTACTCTGGATATTAGCTGGTGGTCACAATAATATGACTCAACTGTGTAGATAAGGTCTTCTAAAGCACGCTGTCTAACCTAACCCAGCCAAATTTAGGTTGCCAAGTAGCACGAAGCATTGGCTTCTAATCATTCGTCCGAGGTTAATTCTGATTCGAATCCCTGATGAGGCATTGATGGTGTGTTTTTCTTACTGCACTGGCTCTCTCCTTTCCCTGGAACCATTGGCCCCAAATTAACAACAGGCGACTGCCTATGGTCTACTTAGTTGTGCCAAAGCCGTCCAGAAAATACAAGGCCATGACATTAGAGTGATGAGTTCCCTCCGTTTGTGATGTCAGTCTCATATTACGCGGCCCGATAAGTCGGTGTCGTGTTTGACGTCATACGTGACAGCGTTGGAAACCAATCAAAAGTCTTGGTTTCTTCGAGGCGTCACTAAAAGAGGAAACTCATCTCTTGTTGTTGTTGTTGACTGAAGGTTTAACGACCACCGTGAGCAACTCAATGGGCTATAAGCAGCCGCGCGTCCCTATTTTAAGGCCACTGTTCCAAGGAAGGGAGAGAGCCAGCGCCGTAAGACAAACACAATATCCATGCCTCACCGGTATTCGAACCCGGACGAATGGTCATTAGCCATCGCTTAGACCTCTGCGCCACCTAGGTGGCGAACTCATCTCTCTCTAATGCCATGGCTTTTTACTTTCTAGACGACCTCGGTTGCGCACAGTGTAATACCATAAACAAAAAAGGAACGTAACCCTACCGATTTTTGCTAATAACTCTCACATTTAGACCACTGGGAGATCGTTATATTTTCACACTAGCTGGAGTAACAAACTTTTTTGCCGCCCCGGTGGCGCAGTGGTCTAAGGCGTTGGCCTCTAATCATTCGTCCGTAAGGGGTCCGGGTTCGAATCCCGGTCAGGCATGGATGTTGTGTTTGTCTTACGGTACTGGCTCTCTCCCTTCCCTGGAACCAGTGACACTAAATTAGGGACGGGCGACTGCTTATAGCCCATTGAGTTGCTCACGGTGGTCGTTAAACCTCCAATCAACAAAAAAAAAAAAAAAAAAAAAAACCCTACCGATTTTTGCTAATAACTCTCACATTTAGACCACTGGGAGATCGTTATGTTTTCACACTAGCTGGAGTAACAAACTTTTTTTCCAGTAAGAGCTGTCATGGGAACTTAACGCAGACATTCTAATTAAAGTTCCAATTCGAAACTTCATTAAAAGTAGCAATGCTGTAGAATTACTCGTCTACGTAGTTGCCTATTAGAAGTAATTACTTATGAAAAGAGAGCTCAGATATTTTTTTAGTATTGCATCAAAGCAGCTCATTAAGCCTCCGGCAGCCACGCCATATTCTTCTTCTATATACTTTGCTGCATTTGAAGTTTCATATCTTTAGGCTTCGGTGACATTTCATGTGAAGGCTACAATCGCTAAAGTATGGAAAGTAATATTAAGAGCTACGATCTAAATCGTTGAACCTTAGTAGAGTTTTATGTTCTCAGCAAACTTAACCCAATGAGATCAGGGCATTGATTTGCATTATGAAGTACTAATAAGTTTTTGGCAATTTCGTAATGATAATCCTCGTTTAAACCTGAAACTAAAAGGTCGGTTTTGAAAATGCAATTGGGTAATAATAACACGAGCATTTACAGAAGCCATCTATTCCAAATTAAATCCTCTTGTCTGCTCGGGAGGTCCATCCAATCAGTTTACCCATGGCTAGTGGATTACGACAAAGGCTTTTCTGAGAACTAAAATCATTTCGAAATCGTAACTCCGCAATCAAACATTGTCGTGTCACTTAACTTGATTGAATTTTCAACTTGCTATACAGAACCTGCAATAACTAAAGCGAAAAATGCCATTAATCGTTTTGAATGCATATCAAAATACAGCTGCCAAGATGGAGAAAGTGGTCAAAATTTGAGCTCTTATTTTAAGCTTATGGCAGAAGTTCCAGATACGTAGAAATTATTAATAGGAATTCTAACATGATTTAACTTCATACACAATTTGTTTTTCCACATGCTCCTAGTAAAAAGAGACTTTCAGCTACAGCAATCAAGAAAATTAAGGTAACACGAAGAAAATATAGTATAACTACTTTAATTTGCTATGTCAAGAAAACAACAAAAGTGTACATCAATGCATTATAGCATCGCAATGAAACGAGCACATAAGAGCAAACTTCAGACCTCAATAATGAACATCTGTAGCACTTGCATCAAAATTAACAAACAACGCGCATTATAGTAACTGATATAGAGGCATCAAAAGATATATTGTATATTCAAAAGGTATCAACAATGAGTATGACCTCCTCCAACGGCTAAATATTGTTCACAGTGATGAATTGTGCTTGCTCAATATGAAGGTGTTTCGAAGAGTTTGAGGCAGGAGCCACACTATGCTAGTACGGCGTCCTTTAACTCGCCCAGATACGTACTTAGGAGATACCTGCCAGCTTGTAATTCGCCTTCCAAGGGCGTACTCCTTCGTAAGAGACGTCCATAGCAGCACATCGCCTTCACCGTAGACATACCTTTCTTTGATGTTGAAGGTATAATAACGCTTTCCTGGTGTTCTCCGACATTTAGAATCAGGTTGCAGACGGAAACGGGACCCCTTCCGGAAACAGAACAGTAACCCTTTAGTCGAGACTTCGATTCAAATGTTTGCGGCATCAGCTCTGACGAGCTCTCCGCCGATTCGCGATCAGCGGGACACATATTGTTCTGTTGGAAAATCTTGCACCTGCAGCCCCAGCAACCTCGGTAGGGAGTCGTTGCGCAGCAATCTTTGTGTTCCATTTTGTCGTAAGAACCAGATAACCCTCAGTTCAAGTTCACGCAGCTGTATCGCTAATTTGACCAACTGTTTGTATAATATTTCTGGATTTCTGTTACCGATTCCATGATATCAAAATGACCTTTCTCTACACGTTACTGAACCACTGTGTCATCTATGCCTGAGCTTCTCCTGCTTCAAGTGTTCCAATGGCCCGTGATTTGAATGGCGATGACTGTCATCTTCAGTCCTGAAGAAGTGCCTAACCTTCTGAATATGAGAAGATTTTGAAACGAAGCAGTGTAGTAAGAACCAGAGTTGTAATAAGAATGAGAAATATGCATGCTGCACGCATTAAGGTCGTAGATCTGTTTCGATTGGAGTATCTCGAATATGTGCGGTAATGTTATTATACTTACGTAGTTTTACCCTCTAAAACTCGCGGAGATGTTAAAATGCAACGGAGGGTAAAACTGTGTAATTTTTTTATTTTTTAAAAGTTCCCCCTGCACGAATTGACATTGGACTCATCAATGCGTCTAATTGTCCTGCAAATGTAAGATATTGAAGAAGATTAAAAAGTCTGTCGATGCACGATATTAAAATCATAAAATCACTAAAAGCTAAGACCAATTAAAACCTTTAATTACATACTTAGCATAGTTCAAAATATAGTTAACACTAAAACACGTGAGATCTTTCGAGCCGAATGGGCTCATCCTTAGACGTGATTACAATGGAAGAAGCTCCGGGTTACATTATCGTATATATAGCCATAATAAATGACATCATAACTGTAAGCTGCATGAGTTGAAGTTGTTACATAAAATTACAGGTATATACAAAAAAAGCTTTAATATAAATAATTGAGGGGCACAAACTCACTTAAATTCCTCATTATAATTAGTACTTGAATAGTTATTCATGTTCATCAGGTTCAGTTCTTTTAGAACTTCTTTCCAAGACTGTATAATATTAACCGGTACTTCATCATTACAACAGGAGTTAGCAAAGCTGTAAATAAACAGACTTTCCATAAATAGTATCTCAAATTTTGTACGAGGGAAGCCATTATGTAGGAATCATTCCAGCTAGGGTGGTAAGATCCCTGGCTGGAGAGACGTAATAATGCAGTAGTTTCTGAATGCAGTTTCACATTATAGCGGTGTTCCTTTATTCTTGTACCCAATGTCCGTGTAGTACAGCCGATATATACTAAAATAAAAGGGATCGTGATCAAGTAGCTCCTGAAAGTAAATGTGGGGTATATGCGATCCCTTTAAAATTAGTAGACGCATTCAGCAGCGATTTAGTACATATCGGCTCTACTACACGGGACTTTGGGTACGAGAATAAAGGAACACCGCTATAATGTGAAACTGCATTCACAAACTACTGCATTATCACATCTCTCCAGCCAGGGATATTACCACCCTAGCTGGAATGACTCCTACATAATGGCTTCCCGTCGCACAAAATTTGAGATACTATTTATGGGAAGTCTGTTTATTTACAGCTTTGCTAACTCCTGTTGTAATGATGAAGCACCGGTTAGAAACAAGTTCTAAAAGAACTGAAGCTGATGAACATGAATAACTATTTAAATACTAATTATAATGAGGTATTTAGATGAGTGTAATTGTTGTGCCCCTCAATTATTTATATTAAAGTTTTTTTTGTATATACCTGTAATTTTATGTAACAACTTCAACTCATGCAGCTTACAGTTATGACGTCATTTATTATGGCTATATATACGATAATGTAACCCGGAGCTTCTTCCAAGCCGCGGGTGGCTTAGTGGTTAGTGATTCAGACTATCGATGCAAGGTCCCCAGGTTCAAGCCTGAGCTGATCTTTCGGAGATGGTGTGATTTATTAACAATCGCTGAATATTCGCCGTGCATCGGACGAGCACGTTAAGTGACGGCACCTAGGCTAGACCCACTGGTTAAATGGGTATCCTTTCCTATGTCCCCCTTGAAATTCTCTCACCCCTGCAATATCGAACTTGTACGGTGGCGCCATGTACTGTACTCTAATCTCACTACAAACTGTTCTGTCAAAGTCACTAGACTTGCTCTCATTCCTTCCGTTTCTGTGTCCTGCCCAAAAGGCAATCTCGCGTAGGTGGCTGGGACCTGAACTCTACTCACTGTGGACGGAAGTCCTACAAGAAAAGGACAAATACTTGATGGAAAGCAAGGAGCTTCTGCCATTGTAATCACGTCTAAAGATGAACCCAGTCGGCTCGAAAGATCTCACGTGTTTCAGTGTTAACTATATTTTGAACTATGCTAAGTATGTAATTAAAGGTTTTAATTGGTCTTAGCTTTTAGTGATTTTATGATTTTAATATCGTGCATCGACGGACTTTTTAATTTTCTTCAATATCTGACATTGGACTTTTGAAAAATTTTATGCATAAATCTACTTCTGGACTTTGATTGAGAAAAGATGCCTTTGAACAACATAGCATAAATAAGTCACCCATTCTTCAAGAACGTAGTTTGAGTCTACTTCAGGATTGGAACAAGCTTTTATCTCTTCAACAGTTGATCACACATACATACTTTCAATTGGGAAAATACTCAAAATGAAGTAATGACTTGCGGCATGGCAGTTGCACCCCTGTGACTGGCATTTGCATAAAAATAAAAAAATATTTTTTATACAGCCTTTGCAGAAAAAAAGTTCAATCAGAAAAAGTTGCGCAATGTCTTATTTAGTCGAAATAAATAAACCCCGTTATTCTGCTTGCAAAACTCGCGGAGATATTTGCGATGAAAGTTGTAAATACATGTATGCAGCGTCTAGAGCGATAATTGTCTGCACACGCGAGAGTTCTTTCCTTGCTTTGAGCGCTACAAAGCTATGCGGTGAAACAAGCTACCGTTCGCCCGTAAAAGGGCTCAAGACGATACGTTTTTACAAGTTTCATCACGAGTAACTCCGCGAGTTTTGCAAATCACGAATTAAATCACAGCTATTATATCTACGATGAAAACTAATTTTCATACAAAATAAAGTTTCGTAATTTTCTCTCCAGATAAATAGACTAACATGTGATTTCTGGAATGCCACAATGACAGTGGAAACATAGCTGCATATTCAGTGATAACTTTTCGTGTAAAAGAAAAAACGGGGTCGTCTGTTCCTGAGTAAAAGATTTGTTTTTGAGTTGTGGCGAATAAGCTACATATGACTACATATACAGCATTAGAAGCAAGACGAACCGGGAAACTCTGAAGGCAGGGGTGCCGCCCTCCAGTCAACAGGTAAACGCAAAACCGCTCTAAAAATAATACAGTGTGAATGTGCGTTGAAGATACAATAAATTAACTAATATCCTTTTCTTTTCTCTTTTTTTTTTTTTTTTTTCGCGCAGCATGCATATACTTTTTTTTTAATTAGATTATTTTGAGAGTGGTTTAAGTTTACAATGATAAAATTCTTTCTGACAGTTTGCTACCAAACCGAGCAAAACAAGAACAAAAAAAAAATACAACTAGGCTGAGTTCTGATTGAGCCGTCAGTTTGGAACGTGGGACTGCGACTTGAAGCCCGGAGGGTTGAAATGCGCTAGTGAAGTATGGTTTCAAAGCCTTTATTTCATTTGCTATAGCCAACACAGGCCTATGATATGAAAAGTAGCTTACATATTTTTTACAAATAATGCTGGATACATTGCGAACACAAAGCAGAGATTGAGATGGGCCAGGTACGGGTTCGATCGATGTGTTGGATTTTTGTTCGGCGGCGGCTGTTTTCTGGCGTTCTCGATACTCTCTGGTTCTTTGGGCTGCAGTCTGCTTGGGCTTGCTCTTGCCTTTCGTTTTGATTTTCTTCACTTTTGCTTGCGTTCTCTCTTCGAATTCCACGGCATTGTCGAAAATGTTAACCAGTTCACATGAAAGCAATTATTTTTAATTTTAGTTTAAAACACTGCGATATGTTTTTACATATTTGAATAAATCCCGTTGAGAGCTTTAAAACGATACAACGCACAGTCGTTTTGCACTCACGATTGTCCAGATAAACCGCGATATTGTCAAAAAGTGACCAGTTCACAAGAAAACAAATTTTTAAAATGTTCAGTTCCAACCACTGCGGAAGGTTCTTCATATATTTGAATAGATCTCGTCGAGAGCTTTAAAACGATACCACGCATAGTCGCGTTGCGCCCACGGTTGCCGAGATAGACTTAGTCGAACACGGCGGCACACCCAGAAATATTACATCATCTTCCCCGCACACAGGGAGACAGCAGAATGTCGCGCGCACGATGTATTGCGCAGGGTTACTTCCTGTTTCGCCTATTCTTGATTGGCCTATTATTCGTACGTCGAAAGTTAATGGGTTCCGCCATTTTAGGCGAGGAAAGAATTCTTGATTCGCCTATTCTTGTCTGGCCTACAACTTTCACCTGCTAGAGGGGAGGGATTTACCTGGAGCAAACTTCTTGATTCGCCTACGTCGAAAGTTAATGGGACGAGAAAATGCTATTACATTATTATACTTAAACTTAGACGGAGTAATTTAAAAAAAAAGATACATCTTTACCTCTCGTGAATTTTTTTATATCAAAACACTAAATCTGTCGTATGTTAAAAAAAGACAATTTTTCCCATGAAAAAAAATAAGCTGGTTTCATCCCTAGGGTTTGAAATTTTTTTTTTTCTTTAATCGAAAATAAAAAAGCCAAGTAAAATACAAAATTGTGCAAAACATTTATAATTTAAACAAGAAAGATAACACCGAATTTTCGGGTGTAATAAGCACGTCTTTTGAATCCGTTCTGACGCATATTAAATTTATCAAAGCTATTCAAAGTCAAAGTAACCGGTATGGAAAACAATAGTATATCGAGGAAGAAAGAAGTTTTTCAATGGGGTTTTTAATCCCTCAGATATTGCTGTAAACGAAATCGTGAGCTTAAGACTTCTGGTTGCAGACTTGTGCGTTAAGAAAAACGAATTTATATGAGAAACATTTCGCACCGGAAACGATCTCCAACGCCGAAAGAATTTTTCAAATCGGACTCTTAGAAACAGAAATATCGACAAAAGTAAAATGTGACTTTACGTCCCCTGGTGGGAAAATCATGCATTATTTTAGGAAGAAAGTATTCTCAAAAGGTTTATCCATATGAACCGTATCGGTCCAAGAAAAAAAATTAATCGAGTTTTCAGGATCCATGATTTTGCTACAAATACATCAGAAGCAGAAATTAACACTTATGCCACCTGGTTGCCAACCCATTCTTTACCAAACATTAGAAATTATGTGAAAATTATGTTCCATCAGGTCTTGTATGCAATACAGGAAGAATTTTTCAAATCGGAGTTTTAGAAGCAGAAATAACCCAGAAAACGCAATTTACCTTTCTGCCCCCTAGCGGAAAGTCTATGATTTACTTGATAATTTTTGAATTTATAGGAAAACCATTTCGCATTGGAAACACAATCCAACAAAGTATGAATTTTTCAAATCGGACTCTTAGAAGTGGAGATATTGACAAAAATAAAATATACATCTACGCCCCCTGGCGTAGAAACCCTGCATTATTTCAAGAAGAAAATGTTCAAAAAAAGGTTGGTCGACATTATTAGTATCGGTCAATAAACGACTTTTTTTTCAATCGAGATTTTAGAAGATCATATTTTGCTGCAAATACATCAGAAGCGGGAATTAAAGCTTACGCCACCTGGTGGCCAAACCATTTTTTACAAAAATTAGAAATTATGTGCAAAGGATTTCCCATCAGGAGCAGTATCCGGTGCAGAAAGAATTTTTCAAATCGGTGATTAAGAAGCAGAGATATAGGGGCAAACGCAATTTACCACTACGCTCCCTAGCGGAAAGTCTATGAATTACTTGAAAGTTTTGAAATTATATGAAAAACATGTCACACAGAAAACACTATCCAACAAAGAAGGAATTTTCGAAATCGGACTCTTAGAAGTAGAGATATTGACAAAAATAAGTTGTACATCTACGCCCCTGGCGTAGAAACCATGCACTATTTTAAGAAGAAAATGTTTCTAAAAGGTTTGTCGTCATGAGTAGTATCGGTCAACAAACGACGTTTTTTTCCATCGAGAATTTAGAAGCTCATATTTTGTTACAAATACAACAGAAGCGGAAATTAAGATTTACGTCCCCTGGTGGCCAAACTATTTTTTTACAAAAACTAGAAATTATGTGCAAACGATTTCCCATCAGGAGCTGTATCCGGTGCAGAAAGAATTTTTCAAATCGGAGATTTAGAAGCATAGATATAGGGCGAAAAGCATTTTACCGCTACACCCCCTAGCGGAAAGTCTATGAATTACTTGAAAATTTTGAAATTATATGAAAAACATGTCACACCGAAAACACTATCCAACAAAGAAGGAATTTTTCAAATCGGACTCCTAAAAGTAGAGATATTGACAAAAATGAGATATACATCTACGCCCCCTGGCGGGGAAACTGTGGAATATTTTAAGAAGAAATATTCCGGAAAGGTTTATCGATGTGAGTGGCATCGGTCCACGAAAGAATTTTTTCAATCGATATTTTAGAAGCTCAGAATTTATGGCAAGTACATAAGAAGCAAAAATTAAAACCTACGGCCCCTGGTGGCTAAAGCATTCTTTACCAAAAATTAGAAATTATATGCAAAAGATTTTCCATCAAGAGGTGTATCCGCTGAAGAAAAAAATTTTCAAATCGGAGCTTTAGAATAAGAGTTATCCGGGAAAATGTAATTTACTTTTACGCCCCCTAGCGGAAAAACTATGCGTAATTTGAAAAAGTAACTATGTCTAAAATATTCTTCGACATAAATGGAATCGAAAGATAAAATAATTTTTTCAATGGGATGTTTAGAAGCAAATATGTGGAATAAAACGTATTTTTGAATTCGACATCATCTGCATTTACGCCCTCTACCGGCGAAATTGTACATCGTAAAAAAACTAAATAAAGGATCATCATTCGCATATTTCAAGCTTCCCAATGCAAAAAGAATTTTTCAAATCGGACAAATAGTTGCAGAGATATCGTGGGTACAGACGGACGGACAAACCGATAACATAAGCACGATCTTTTCTTACAAAAGACGTGCTGAAAAAGGGAAGGTGGATTATATTACATTATTTCGCATAAGCTTTGACGGAGTGATTTAAAAAAACGATTCATCTTTACCTCCCGTGGTTGTCTTTTTTTAATCAAAACACTAAATCACTAAAACTTTCGTGCGTTAATGTAGGAGATATCAAATGATGAGTAAAAAGTAAACAAGAAAGATGACACCGAATTTTCGGGTGTAATAAGCACGTCTTTTGAATCCGTTCTGACGCAAATTAAATTTATCAAAGCTATTCAAAGTCAATGGAACCTGTATGGAAAACAATAGATCTGACGAAAGAAAGAAGATTTTCAATCGGGTTTTTAATCCCTCAGATATTGCTGTAAACGGAATAATGAGCTTACGAACTCTTAGAAACAAATATATCGACAAAAATAAGATATGACTTTACGTCCCCTGGTGGGAAAATCATGCATTATTTTAGGAAGAAAGTATTCTCAAAAGGTTTATCCATATGAGCGGTATCGGTCCAAGAAAAAAAAATTAGTCAAGTTTTCAGGAGCTCAGATTTTGTAACAAATACTTCAGAAGCAGAAATTAACACTTATGAACCCTGGTGGCTAAATCATTCTTTACCAAACATTAGAAATTATGTGAAAAATATTTTCCATCAGGTCTTGTATGCGATACAGTAAGAATTTTTCAAATCAGAGCTTTAGGAGCAGAAATAACGCAGAAAACGCAATTTACCTCTGTGCCCCCTAGCGGAAAGTCTATGATTAACTTGAAAATTTTGAATTTATAGGAAAAACATTTTGCATCGGAAACACTATCCAACAAAGAAAGAATTTTTCAAATCGTACTCTTAGAAGTAGAGATATTGACAAAAATAAGATATACATCTACGCCCGTTGGCGTAGAAACCATGCATTTTTTCAAGAAGAAAATTTTTCTAAAAAATTTGTCGACATGAGTAGTATCGGTCAACAAACTGCTTTTTTTCAGTCGAGAATTTAGAAGCTCAAGTTTTGCTGCAAATACAACAGAAGCGGAAATTAAGACTTACGCCACCTGGTGGCCTTACCATTTGTTACAAAAATTAGGAATATGTGCAAACGATTTCCCATCAAAAGCTGTATGCGGTGCAGAAAGAATTTTTCAAATCGGAGATTTAGAAACAGAGATATAGGGGAAACGCAATTTACCTTTACGCCCCCTAGCGGAAAGTGTATGAATTATTTGAAAATTTCGAAATTATATGAACCTCATGTCGCACTAGAAACACTATCAACGAAAAAGGAATTTTTCAAATCGGACTCCTAGAAGTACAAATATTGGCAAAGAAAAGATATGCATCTACGCCCCTAGGCGTAGAACCATGCACTATTTTAAGAAGAAAATGTTTCTAAAAGGTTTGTTGACATGAGAAGTATCGGTCAACAAACGACGTTTTTTTCAGTCAAGAATTTAGAAGCTCATATTTTGCTGCAAATACAACAGAAGCGGAAAATAAGATTTACGCCCCCTGGTGGCCAAACTATTTTTTTACAAAAATTAGAAATTATGTGCAAACGATTCCCCATCAGGAGCTGTATCCGGTGCAGAGAGAATTTTTCAAATCGGAGATTTAGAAGCAGAGATATAGGGGGAAACGCATTTTACCGCTACGCCCCCTAGCGGAAAGTCTATGAATTACTTGAAAGTTTTGAAATTATATGAAAAACATGTCACACGGAAAAGACTATCCCACAAAGAAAGAATTTTTAAAATCGGACTCCTGAAGTAGAGCTATTGACAAAAATGAGATATACATCTACGCCCCCTGGCGGAGAGACTGTTGGAATATTTTAAGAAGAAAATATTCCGAAAAGGTTTATCGATGTGGGTGGCATCAGTCCACGAAAGAATTTTTTCAATCGATATTTTAGAAGCTACGATTTTATGGCAGATACATCAGAAGCAAAAATTAACACTTACGCCCCCTGGTGGCCAAAGTATTCTTTACCAAAAATTGGAAAATATATGCCAAAGATTTTGCATCAAGAGATATATCCGCTGAAGAAATTTTTTTTCAAATCGGAGTTTTAGAAGAAGAATTATCGGGAAAAATGTAATTTACTTTTACGCCCCCTAGCGGAAAATCTATGCGTAATTTGAAAAAGTAACTATATCTAAAGTACTGTTCGACATAAATGGAATCGAAAGATAAAAAAAATTTCAATTGGATGTTTAGAAGCAAATATGTGGAATAAAACGTATTTTAGAATTCGACGTCATCTGCATTTACGCCCTCTGCCGGCGAAATTGTACATCGTAAAAAAAAAAAGGCAATGAAGGATCATCATTTGCATATTTCAAGCTTTCCAGTGCAAAACGAATTTTTCAAATCGGACTAATAGTTGCAGAGATATCGTGGGTACAGACGGACGGACAGACAAACCGATAACAGAAGCACAATCTTTTTTTACAAAAGACGTGCTAAAAACAGAAGGTAGTCCTCACAGGTAAGTCGTCAGCGTGATTAAGGTATTAAATGTGTTCAAGAAAGCACTGATAATGAGAAGGTAAAGAAAAATAAAGGGTAGAGGGATGTTGATGCGGGGTCCGGAATAAATTCAACCGGAATAAGCCCATCGGACAGGTTGCCCACCCGGACACTTGCCCACTATGGATGATTTGTATATAATACGTAACGTCGGGGGACGCTTCCGGTCTAGTCTAGGAAAACTGATCACATAAATATTTACCGACCATATAAAAATTGCACTTTGTTTTAGAAATGCTGAAATTTAAGGGGGTTACCGCCAAACATAACCTAATATATATAATACCTTTGTTATGGGTTCAAAAAGCTCAAACTTAAATCACAAGACAACGCTATCAATAGGCGAACAACGCACTTGAAAATTTGAAAATTTGGAAAAGTTTAAATTTAGGGGGCGTTGATCCCCCCCCCCATGCAAACTAACATATATAGTCTTTATCATGGGCTCTAAAATGCTCAAAATTATATTATCTTCTCGATGGGCTGCCATCGAATAGGTGAACCATGTCTATTTTATGGGCTATCGTAGTTGCTGGTGGTGATTTCTGTGCACAGGGGTTTGTCATTGTATATAATATTATGCATGCGAATAATAGGAGTTTTAAAGGAGCGGGGAGCAGGGAGAAAGTAGGAATAGTAGACGTCTGTTTTCTATACTCTAGAGGTCAATTAAACTGAACTTGTTTTCACGTTGAGAAGGAAAATTTCAATTTCGATGCCGCGAGGCAATCAAATGATTATATATGTTAATTTGCATTTGGGGGTTAACGCCCTCCAAATTTAAACTTTTCGAATTTTTCAAGTGTATTGTTTGTCTATTGGCAGCGTTGTCCAATGACTTAATTTTGAGCTTTTTAGAGCACATGAAAAATATAATATATGTTAGTTTGCATTTGGGGGTTAACACCCCTAAATTTAAACTTTTCCAAATTTTCAAGTACGTTCGTTGTACGTTCACCTATTGATAGCGTTGTCTTGTGATTTAAGTTTGAGCTTTTTGAACCCATAACAAAGGTATTATATATATTATGTTATGTTTGGGGGTAACCCCCTTAAATTTCAGCATTTTTAAAACAAAGTGCAGTTTTTATATGTTCGGTAAATATCAGTTTTCCTAGACTAGACCGGAAGCGTCCTCCGACGTTACGTATTATATACAAATCATCCATAGTGGACAAGTGTCTGGGTGGGTAACTGTCGGATGGGCAAATGTCCGGGTGGGTAAATATCCGAGTAGGCCAGTGTCCGGTTGAATTTATTCCGGACCCCGCATCAACATCCCTCTACCCTTTTATTTTTCTTTACCTTTTCATTATCAGTGCTTTCTTGAATTCTGCCTTACACACACATAACCCCTTCCCCACCCCTCACTATAGTTTCTCTTGATTTTGATTGGACGACACATTTAATACTTTAATCACGCTGACGACTACCTGTGAGGACTACCTTCTGTTTTTTTACTTTTTACTCATCATTTGAAATCTTCTACATTAACGCACGAAAGTTTTAGTGATTTAGTGTTTTGATTAAAAAAAAACAACCACGGGTGGTAAAGATGAAAACTTTTTTTTTAAATCACTTCGTCAAAGCTTATGCGAAATAATGTAATAGATTCCACCTTCCCTTTTTTTAAATTATAAATGTTTTGCACAATTTTGTTTTCTACTTGGCTTTTTTTTCGATTAAAGAAATAAAACTAGTTTCAAACCCTAGGGATAAAACGAGCTTTTTTTTTTTTCACGGGAAAAATTGCCCTTTTTTTTTAACACACGACAGATTTAGTGTTTCGATAAAAAAATTCACGAGAGGTAAAGATGTATCTTTTTTTTTAAATCACTCCGTCTAAGTTTAAGCGAAATAATGTAGTAGCATTTTCTCGCCCAATTAACTTTCGACGTAAGCGAATCAAGAAGTTTGCTCCAGGTAAATCCATCCCCTCTAGCAGGTGAAAGTCGTAGGCCAGACAAGAATAGGCGAATCAAGAATTCTTTCCTCGCTTAAAATCGCGGAAGCCATTAACTTTCGACGTACAAAGAATAGACCAATCAAGAATAGGCGAATCAAGAAATTTGTTCCAGGTGAATCCCTCCCCTCTAGCAGGTGAAAGTTGTAGGCCAGAGAAGAATAGGCGAATCAAGAATTCTTCCCTCGCCTAAAATGGCGGAACCCATTAGCTTTCGACATATGAAGAATAGGCCAATCAAGAATAGGCGAATGCAAAAGCCAGAATTGCGCAGTACGTGAATTGAAGTCTAAGGCTGTTTACGAATATGCTAACACGATTAGTGTGAGGCAGGTATTTTTAACGCTATAATGATTTCAATTGGGGCCTATTTTTGTCACAGGCAGTCGGCCGTAAGTCGTCCTATACTATCAGCGGAGTTTGACGTCCTACGTCAAAATACATTTCTGGATTATCATTATGAATTTTTTAAGGCTTTCAGGAGCTCAGTTTTTTCCATATTTTCAGAAACTAACGGATATTTTCTTTTACTGACTCACATTCGTAATATATTTTTTATTCGGGTTTTACCACCACCGTGAGCAACTCTATAGGCTGTAAGCAGTCACCCAGCCCTGATCTGGGGTAAAAGGTACCAGGAAGGGGTGAGCGCCGGTGCTGTAAGACATGCACACCACCCATGCCTCACCCTTAAACATGGGCGCCCATAGCTTAAATTTCCAGGAGGAGCAGTCATAAATTGTAACTACCAATAACATATATAAATACCATATGGAAATATTCCTGTGCCTTATTGTTATCTAACCGTTTTTTACAACACATAAATTTAGTTCGAAAGCAGAAGATGCAAAAACTGCATAAAAAAGTTGGATAAATGAAACTAAATGACAGCATTTGAGGACAGTAAGGAAACTTACTTGTTGTTCTTTTGATAATTTTGGCCACTTGTATCATATCCTCCACGAAACCCTGGTGATCCCTCAATTGATTATCAAGAATAGAAAAATACCCTCATGACAAATTTCTGGGGAAATTTTCCAGAGATCTTCGCCTAGTGGTGAGTAGTTGCTGCAGAGGATGACATGTTTTTCATTTTTTCACATTTCATATTTTCCCACGCTGTTCTCCAGCATGCAATGGAAAATTTCACTATTATTATTTTTCTACAGTAAATTTCCAAGTTTTTCCAGTTTTTCTACATAAACGTGGATCCAGAAATTCAACAGAAGAAATTAGCAATCAGAAAAAGTGTTATCGCGAAAATATCTGTAGTACCTTCCAAAGAAAGAAAGGGCATGGTCCAATTTCCAGGGGAGGGCGAAAGCCCCTCTTGCTCCCCTATATGGGCGCCTATGCCCGTGATTTGAACTCCGATCCATCATGCACGAATCGTTAGAATCCGGAGCTTGGAACATTGCACTACGCACGCGGCAATACTTTTATTTACCATCTATGTTGAGAAGTTAAAATTATCGCCTTGGTGACCAAGGGATCTGGGACGCTGAACTCATCATTTGTCTGAGATGGGCCTGAGTTCGAACCCCAGGTCTAGCATAGGCGGTGCACCTATCCCAAGACGCGATTCCTCCTACATTTCCACTGTCAGTGGCCCCAAATTGGGGACTGCCGACTACTTATAGCCAACGGAGTTGCTCATGGTGGTTGCTAAATCCGAAAAAAACCTATATAAGCACCTTGACCAGTGTACACTCTTAGTGGGAAATCAGTAAGCATAAAAACGAAGAGCCAAAACATTATGACCATCTGCCTAATACATGTATGATATGAGTCCTCCACATGCTACCAAAACAACTCTTATCCAACAAAGCCGGGACACCACAAGATTTCTGAAGGTGTCTTCTGGTATTTGGTACCAACACATTACCAGCAGATCTTTTAACTCCCCTAAGTCACGACCACAGGTGCTCTTGGTTTAGCCGCCGCAGATCGAAACCACAGGTGCTCGATTGTATTGATATCTGGGGAATTTGGAAGCCAGGGCAGTACATGGAAGTATTTTTCATGTTCCGCGAACCATTTTCGACCAATCCGGGCAGTGTGGCATGACGCATTATCCTTTTGAAAGGAGGCACTACTATTGCCATGAAAGAATGTGCCTGGTATGCAATGATGTTTAGGTAGGTGGGAGACATCATTGTTTCCTGCACATGAATGACTGGACCCTGGGTTTCCCAGCAGAACATTGCCCAAATTATTACACTTACTTCTTCCACGGGTTAGTTTTCGTCCCACGGTACACCCTGGTGCCAAAACTTCCCCAGGTAAACGACGCACATATACCCGGTCGTCCCCATGGTGCAACAGAAAATGAGATTCATCAATCCAGACGACCTTCTTCCGATCGCTCAAGGTTCAGATTTGATGCCCAAGAACCCATTGCAGGTGCCTTCGTCTGGGAGGATTGGTAACTTTTGGTCTAAGACATCTACTGGTTACAACCCTTCGTGCTATACATCATTTAAAACTCACGTCAATAGCAAGTATACCTCCCCTCCCCCTCACCGGGGAGCCATCACTAGAGGAAGCCAAATTTCACATTTCACTACGACGCATGCTTCACTACTGTCGGGAAAGATGAACAGCATCAAAAGGCATTTTTGTAATGGCTTTTATTACATTTAGCATGATGTTCTCGTAATTTACGTAGATTGCGAAGAGATATATTACGTTTATGTAAAACGTGATGAATAATGTTCAGCGATAGTTTAGAAAAATATCGTTGAGTAACAGTGAAATTAACTATCGTTGCGTCTCTTCATGGGACAACATGCTGCACGATCAGATTTCAACAATGGTTTTGACAATGACGCACTGTTACTCACTTTCTGTACATTGAAATTTTGTACTTCAGATTTAAGTTACTATTGTCGGGAAAGATCATAGCATCAAAAAATTGGAATAATGAAACAATTGCTGGTGAACTTTGGGGACATTGTGTTACGTTTGTAGTTGTTGTTAAAATTTGTAATAGAGCAACCAGAGATAGACCAAAATCACATCAGAGTTATAGAAAACCCAACTGAAATGACGTTCAGCGGCATTTTTTCGTTAGGCGCTGATCGTCATTTTTGGTGGTTTGTAACTCTTAGTGTAATATTGACAGCATTTTAGGTGTGTCAATTTCATTCACCAATAATGACAATCAGAGTCCGGTGAAGTCATAATGACTACCTTTTTCTTTTGTTGGATTGCGACCTTTTGTGTAAAATTAGCTCTGTTTCATGAAAGAAATACGGGATTACGCCATATAATACAAATTTTGAAGATGACAATCCGATTTTTGGCGTAAATGTGACAAGGATGGTAAGTGAAAACTTGAAAATTTGCTCCAGGACGAATTTGCTCCCGCTCCAGGACGATGCAAATTTTCAAGTTTTCGGATATTATCTGACTTACCATCCTTGTCACATTTACGCCAAAAATCGGATTGTCATCTTCAAAATTTACCTCTGTTTCTTTGTTAAAGGAAGAAGTACATTATAAAATTTTAAATTAAATTTTTAAGCGAAATATATTTTTACTTAATTAAAGAGCCTTTCCAGAGACATTATTTTTTTTTAAATAAAAACATCTTTCTACTCTCTTCATCATTTGCTTTAACTACCAAAATTTTCTCCTTGCAACAGTGCTTAGCACATCCGTTAACAACGAAGATGAAATAGGATAACAATTCATTGTTGGATTTTTCAGGTGGCATTCAGTTAGAGACGTCTTACAAAAAGAAAATGATCTGATTGAGTGGGAAAGAAATATGGATCAGAAATTCATTGATGAGCTTATTCGCAGTTCAAATATAAAAAGTTAAACGTCAAAAAATATGATAATCATGAAACTGGAAAAAAGGTTATGTTACATAGGATGTGCTTTCTGGAAGGGTTTTTCAGCTCTGTATAAAACAGAACTAAATAGGCAAGAAGAACGTAAAAAAAAGCTCTTGAAAAGTTATTAGGTTTCCTTTATGAACTCCCTCCGAACAAAATCAGTTTGACTCATGATAAAGCATTCGACATCGTACGAGGAAAATAGGATGTCAACTTACTTGCAGATGCACAGAGTATCATTGTCTATTTAATGCACATCTTTGTATTTCGTTTTATTATTCTGACTAATAAACTGTTTTGAAAAAAGTAGAGCTTCTTTTCACCTGTAAGAGCGCAGAGGACATAGAACTGAAAGAAATTAAGTTTTTGCTGGGTAAAGATTCTTCAACTTGTGTAATGTGTGTGTGTGGATGGGGGGAGTTAATCGCATTCATAAAATAACTAACGGAGTAAATAGTTAAAACATGACTTCAGAAGTCATCCCTTGCTTTAATCACCAAGATTTTCTTCTTGAAACAGTGTTTGGCACATCAATTAACAACGAAGATAAAATTGCAAGGAAGCGAGTCTTCGTGTGTAAATTATCTGAATTATCTGGTGACAATCAAACCGGATCCAGAACCTTTGCAGCTAGTTGCTATCATATATGTTTTCAAGTATTATTACACAGAAACTTCCCTGATATCACGTTGCTCCTTCTGCCAGAAAAATTAGTAATACATGGAAAAAATAAAAACTATGTTATAAATATTTTCTCAACTGCAGTTCCTTCATCAAAATGACACATTAATTTCATAGAGTTGTGTAATTTTTCATAGTTAAAGCTTTCCTACTCTGATATTCAGTCATCAACCTAGAGAAAAACGATCCAACTCCTTTCAACAATTTGAACTTTGCCTAATCTGCCGCTATTGCAAGAAAGCGTTAACTTCCTAACATCAGTTTAGCATCAGAAATGGGTGTTGCGTTTCTTCGTCGTAGCTCTTCTTTGATGATAATGACCCACGCAGCCTCTGATGCTTGTAGGTGGTATTAAGCCGACCTAAAATAAAACTAAAACAAATTAGCAATGTCTACTCAACTTCGCTAAAGAATGTTTTAATTAAACCTTTTATGTACGGAACCAATTTCAACGCTCGTGAAAAGCAGCTGCAATATAAATAATCGTAGAAGTCCAAAAAAGATGCACTGAGACAAAAGGAGTAAAATGAGATACCTTAAAATAAAATGATTACATGATTTACGGAATAAATGTGTCTGGCGTGTTTTTCTTTTCTTTGAAAAAAGGGCTTTGTATTTTTGTTCCATAAAGAGACCGAACTGAAAAATATTTCCATGAATATTGTTTTTCTTGAAAGTTTCATGTCATTAGAAGAGACGAAAACTGTAACTCTCGGGAATTGTAAGTCCCGAAATCATTACAGTTGATTCCATGATAAACGTTTCGCAGTTGGGGATGGAGAAACAATCTTATAATGCATGCAGTCAAATGACATAATTTCCTCTTTGACGCAAATGAAAACGGAAAGAGCAGTTAACCATTCCGTTTCCTTCTGGGAATTCTGCTTGCGCAGAGATATATAGATGTACCGACATGAACAGTAGCGGTTGATCTGCTTGCTATCAACATCAGGATGTGAAATAAAAACGGCTGTAAAGTAGATGCTGCACCTGACTCCTTCCCTCAAACAGACACCAAAATCAGCTGAACTAACAAAACAATTCAGAGACTTACATTCACTGCGGTTTTGGGCTTTTCAAGAACGAAAGGTCGTTGAGAGGAATAATGAACAGACAAACGTTTCCCTATCTCAGGGTAACGCCCATTTACGCAGGCCTGTGGCTCTGAATAAGTATCCAAAGCATGCAATAAACCTAAGCGATTTCGTTATAATTTATTAATAACAGCTTGAAATACAGTAATTCAAAAGTGGACGTCATAAGCGTGAGATCAATTCTTTGACATTTTAAACATTATTGGAAGCCATGAAACACGATATGAAATGCAGCTATTAAAACAGGCATGAGATTCTTCCGGGGATTCACAGAATTTCGCTGTTTCCACCATCATTTAGGTCATTCTAAATATCGATGCAAATCTGGACCAAAATTTTGGAAGGATTAGTTGGAGAGGGCCATTTTCTGTCTGGGATGGAATTTTGTCTTGCAAAACTTTCGAAATTGGAAGTTATACGGAGAAAAGGCTTCACCCGTTCTTGAAGTTTTTTCTCGCGATGTACTCTTTGTCCAGTGTTGTTGTCAAGTATCATTTTATTGCATAAATATTTGTATTTCAGCTTGAAAATGTAGGAAACAATTTCCGAAAACCGAAGTTTGACGGAGCGAAAATTTCCCTATAGTCTTAAATTCTCTTTCTGTTGATATTCCTTCTGCTTTGTATTGTTGTTAAATATCATTTTATTTCATAAATATTTGCATTTCAGCTTGAAAATTGAGAAAACCTTTCTCAAACGGTAAATTAAATGCAATGATGATTTCTCCCGTAATCGTAATTCTTACGATGGTTCCACTGTTTTGTGTTGTTGTGAAATATTAATTCTTCCTTGAAATGTTTGCATTTGTCTGCATTTCAGTTTGTTAAATGCCATTCTTCCTTGAAATGTTCGCATTTCAGTTTGATAAAGATTTCTGAAAACACAAGTGACGAATTTGCAAAATTTGTAATAATGACGCATGGTGTTCAAAAGCATTCATTCTCTCAAAGTTACAGCATTTATCTAACATAATATAAACTTTGATATCATATATTCATGGTGCTGATGCTGAAAGTTCTTTCAGCATGATGGATGAAATTGTAGTTATAAAATCAGGAAGAATGAACATCGAAATATATTTGGCTGTACAAACTGTGAACTATACAAGCTCAAAACGCAGAGTAAGTCTTCAACTTTATCTTCAGCAAAAAGAGTAAACTTAAAACATTTAAAAAGTTCAAACTTAAAACAGAAGGTAAGTCTTTAGCAAACTGGGTTATTTGGGAGAAACAGCTGATTCCAACTTTGCCAGTATCTGAGGGCATAAAGAAAAGAAAAGTGACAATGAAGAAACGGGAATGTAAAGATATCAGACGAAAGAATAATTTAGCAATGGATGCTGTGCAACAGCAAAGTCAATGAAAGATACATATGGCTGCTTAACTTGCTGAAAAGAAAGCAGGGCTTGCTCGTAAAAGGAAACTTAAGCTGACAATTATTAAGTACAATAACAATACAGGGTGATTCATAAAGAAGTATACAGTTTCAACGCACTATAAAACAAGAACAATGTAAGATATTTTATGTTACCTGTAACAGAATTTTAGGGGAATGTTTCAAGTTTTTTTAGAGACAGTCACAGATGTTCTATGTGTGCACCCTTAGTTACACGACACACATCAAGCCGGTAATTCATTTCCGCCCAATCGCGAGGTAAGATATCTGAACCAAGTGTAGTGATAGTGGCTGTGATACGCTGTTTCAGCTCCGCTAGATCAACAGGAAGGGGAGGGGCGAATACCTTGTCCTTTACGTACCCCCACAGGAAAAAGTCACAAGGTTAAGTCAGGATTTCTGGGTGGCCATTGGGTTAGTGGCATGTTGTAGTCAGCGGCTCGTCCAATCCATCGGTGAGGAAGATGTTCATCGAGATAATCTTGCATGCGACACGCGCGCTATCGCCTACGTCGCTTCCCTAAGTAGCGGGACACAAACTTTATGAGTACATCTCCCTAACGGTTCGCAGTTGTGGTCCGTGTCTTCAACTGTTACTGTTTTACAGCATCTGGAAGCTATATACTTCTTTATGAGCCATCCTGTATAAACCAAGAAAAAACTGCGCTTGAAGCTGTCCTTTAAAACCATTTTGTTTTGTTTTGAATTTAGTAATTTTATACTGTGAATACAGTGGTGTGCTCCAGTTTAATATTTTCGTAAATAAATTACAGTGAACAGTTCGATCTTTTTCACGCTACTCACACTTTTTCACTGTGCGTTCCGAGTTTTCACCCGGTTAAAAAGTTCAGCATATCTTTTCCTCTGCCTGATGTATATATGTTAAAACATTTTCAGAATACATTAAGCAAACTAACTGAAAATAATGATTACAGGAAGCAACACTGACGTCAGATGTAAATAACGCAGAAATTGTTTTTATCCATCTGGATTATTTCGCTTTTCCTGTTATGTACTGACAGGAAAAGCGAAATATTCCACAAACTCAGAAAGCCGCATGTTATTTTAATGTCGTACATGTACGCACTTTTAAAAGTGAAGAAATAGGCATTCCAAGTAACTGAAAATTGGTTTGGGGTTAAACGTCACTATCTCCTGGTACAGACAAATCCCATGCTGCTTAAACCCTTTAATCGGCTGGAACGAATTAACTGAGGGTTATCAAAATCAGAGTTGGAAACGGGTCAAAAATTTCGAACCCGGACCCGTAACTGACTCGGAGAAATCTGCTTTGAACTTTAAATTCTAAACTCAATTGATATATAAATATATATACATATAAACGTAATATATATATTCATCCCAATAACTGCTTGATATTTAATAACTGAAATTTTTTTTAATAATACAATTTGGTTACTTGCTAAATTTTAGTGCCATTTTTAGTGACAGTATTTTGCGTAATTCAGAAATAATGGCTGACTATGACAGTGATCATGGAGTATATTACAAATGTGAATCATTATTTGCGATTACACAAATGTATTTTTTTTAATGTATTTAGATTGTTCACTCTTTCCACGCTTTGATGGAGCTGCGCATAGTTTCATATGGTCCGCTAGATATTTGGTTCCATAATCTTTTATTACACCGCAGACATCTTTCTTTGTAATTATACACTTTCCAGATTTTGAACAACAAACAAGACCAAACAACACAGAATAATTCACCGGTTCCTTAATGAGACGTAACAATTTCCAGCATTCACTCTCCCCCTTGTGGTTTTCAACAAGCACGTATTTGTTGGCCCCGACGCCTTTCTCAACCTTCTTAATATTAAATCCATCCATATTAACAAATCAGGAGCTAATTTCGACATAACATGTCATGGGAACGGGATGTTAGCACATCAATCGAAAACCTCTGAATGCTTAATGTAAAAGATACGATGTGAGAAGTAACTCTTAGTCATACAGTGAACTTCGCTCGGAGAGAGTGAATCAGCTGAGAAGCAGGCGAATGGCGTTTGCTTGTACCTTGTCCTGGACAATCGCACTGTAAAAGAACGCAAAGGAAGTATCTTTTAACGATATGGTGTGTCTGACGTCGGTCGGTGGAAATCTTCGTTGCTTTAAGAAAGAGACGGCAATATTTTTGCATGGCAAATCATTCACTCCGTGGGTACCAGTATCGACTACAGAATTACACAACGCGCATTTTTTTTTGGAAAATATTTTTCTCATTTCAAAAATAAAACGGGAATAAAACCGGGTCAAAATCGGATCAGATTGGATTTTAGGAAGAGAGTGTCTGACCCCAGGTCTTGAACAACCCTTAAAAATAGGAAGCTAGGAGATTTGGGTTAGAGTGCTCGATAGGAAAGTGACACGGAAGCGAGGTAGAAAGGGGAGGAAGACGCCTTTATTTATTACCGGGGAGCCAGTACCCGAGAAAATCGGGTCAGGAACACCTTGACCCGACCCGTTGAACCCGCAAGTAATTGTCGACCAGTTGACCCGTGACCCGTTTCCATCTTTGATCAAAATGAACTGAAATCAACTCGAAAGAATATATTCGTTGTCTAGGTAAGTTGGCCTAACGCGGCTGGAATGAGTGAGCCTGCTCATCAAAAAGGCCTTGCTTTAGCTTTTTTTCTTATGCAAAGTGGTTTTAGGAAGTTAATTCACACTAATCCTTTGCGCCTGATTACCTACTAAAACAGCTACAACAATGTCGATGAACCTAAGAGAGAAGAGAGAAGATATGTATTTGAGTCGCATGTTTCTGCCCAGTGGCGTGATGTCTGTGTCAGGTAGACTAGCCTTTGCCTGTCGTGTCTTCGGTCATGGAGCAAAGTATAAACAACTGGAAGAGTGCGCTTATCACTATTGACAGATTTATGATCGGTATTGCTGAGATGAAGGGGAAATAATTGTTTTAATGTAGCTTTCTTAAAATGTAGCTCCGTGTGAATATTTCTGCTTGAGGAGCGCGCAGGAAATTTTGGGCACAATTTGGTTTATGTACATCGGACGCTTTAAGGGTTAAATTTGAGATCTTTGGTGAGCCGTGATGCTGTGATTAAGTAATCACACTCTGAGCACTCACATTACCTAGATCAGTAATTCACATATTCCGTAGAAGTTCGGGTATCTTTCTCGATCTTCTGCAGAAAGATGCTCTGGGCATTGTGACGCACTACAGAGGTGAAAGCATGTGTCAAGACGACAAATATGCAGCGAGACATTCGGTCTGCGTAGCTCTGTTGGGAGAGAGACTTACTCCGGAGTGAGGGGACATAAGTTCGATGCCCGTCGCAGACAAACTTGTGTTTTCACAGTGGCGCTCGATTGTGGAAAATGGATCCACTGGCCGTTGGGTGAGTTCTTCGAAAAATGTGTGATGTTTGTTCCACATATTGTTTGGAATTAACGAAAAATTCCTACTTCGCTTCAAAGACGAAAAAAATAAAATAAAATAAGAGGGAGATGATGTGACGTACTACAGAGGTAAAAACATGTGTCAAGACGACAAATATGCAGCGAGACATTCTGTCCGCGTAGCTCAGTTGGGAGAGCGACTTTCTCCGTAGTGAGGGGACACGATTTCCGTAGCGGACAAATTTGTGTTTTGACAATATGGCTTCGCTTTCGATGTCGATCTGCTCTTGAACTTATGTAGCCCACAAATCCCCCACCTCTTTCTTTGAAATCAAGATGGTTTTTCAAGTCGAAGGAGAAACACTTTCGGAGCACAGAACCCGTTTTCTATCACTCAGTTAAAAAAAAAAAAAAATTAACAAGAAACCGGAGATTCTTAAAAATCTGCTCTGTTTTTGCGTGACGTTTGACTTAACCTTATGAATTTAATAAATTTGACGCAGCAGTGTTTCCCTTTCCTCCGAACTTATATGCGTAAGTACAACCAACGCAGCAAAGCAAAATATTGCACTCCAGACGACGTATGTGTGAGAAAGATTTGTCCTATATGAAAAGATCGTGATAAAAACTCGGGCGTACTCCAGTCGAATTAATTAAACATCCGTATATGATCGTTTGCGAAACCAGGTCTGTTATAACCACCAGCTGCGGAAACGGAAGTTTTCATTGCGTCAGGAGATCCATCCGGCAATGTTTCAGCTGATAAACTAGTGGAAGAAAAGATAAAACCAGATACAACAATCCATAATAAACTTTCTCGTCAATATGATTTCTAGTATCGCCTGTTGAGTGCTAATTTTATTAAAAACAAAAAAAAATTATATATCAAAGTAATTATTAGGGAAAGTTAGTTCAATAACAACCGGCAATGTTTCAGCTGATAAACTAGTAGAAGAAAAGATAAAACCAGATACAACAATCCATAATAAACTTTCTCGTCAACATTATTTCTAGTAACGCCTGTTGAGTGCTAATTTTATTAAAAACAAAACCAAAAAAAATTATATATCAAAGTCATTATTAGGGAAAATCAGTTGAATAATAACCGAAATAATAAACAAAATATTACCAAAACAGTCATGAATATCTGGTGCGCATTTTTAAATTGAATCAAGGCCTTTTGGATTTTTTCTTTTTCCGGTGGAAATTAGCATTAAGCACTTTAAAAAATGGTTTCGTCTTTATACAGCTCCGACAGATTGCCTGGGTCAAATGTTCTTCTCCTTTGTTGCTTTAACATTGATATACACTCAGTGGCCACTTTATTATAACCACCTGCCAGTTTTAAGCAAATGAGCTATGGCTGCATGCTGTTGCCGCCAGAGGGCGAGGCTAGTATAAAAAGGGAAAGCTTAGTGTTTGCGACAGTAGTAGAAGTGATTTTTGGGTTAAGAGATGGGTAAAAAATGCGATTTGACGGACTTTCAACGTGGGATGATTGTAGGAGCTCGGAGCCATGGAGCGAGTATCACCGAAACCGCCGCATTCGTGAAATGTTCCAGAGCAGCTGTTGTTAAAACGTTTAAAGACTGGACTGTCAGCCAAAAAACTGGGTCTCTACGTGCCACGTGTGGTCGTCATCGACTAGTGACTATTCGGGCGGAACGGAGAGTGTCCAGACTGGTAACAGACAACAGAAGGGCAACAGCGCAGCAAATTACAGACCATCTTAATCAAGGATCCCCTCAAATGATCTCTGCACGCACTTTTTGCCGTACACTGCATCGGATGGGATATGGCAGCCGAAAACCTGTTTGAACACCTCTGCTGTCTGCAGTTAACAAGAGAAAACGTCTCCAGTTCGCACAGGAGCACAAGGATTGGACAGTCGATAATTGGAAAAAAATTATGTGGTCCGACGAATCACGTTTTCAGTTGCACCATGCCGATAGCCGAGTGAGAATTTAGCGGAAAAAGCACGAAAGCATGGACCACAAATGCATTGCTACAACTCTTCAAGCTGGTGGAGGCAACGTTATGGTTTGGGGAATGTTTTTCTGGCATGCTTTGGGCCCTTTAATTCGTGTTGATCGACTTCTAACTGGCGCATTATATCTAAACATCGTTGCGGACCAAGTGCATCCTGTCATGTGGATGGTTTATCCCAATGACGATGGCTAATGTCAACAAGATAATGCGTCCTGCCATAGTGCTCGTATTGTACAGGATTGTTTTCAAGAACATGACGGTGAGTTTACTTTGCATAGGTGGCACCCACAATCTCCAGATCTCAACCCCATTGAGAATTTGTGGGCTGAAGTTGAACGAGTCAGTCAGCTGGATCCACGACCCTGCAATCTCACACTCCTGGAAAGTGCTATTCGTCAAGCATGGTCTCAGATTCCACAAACCACCTATCAACATCTCGTGGAGTCCATGCCAGGAAGAATCGACACAGTATTAAAGGCAAAAGGTGGCCCAACGAAATACTGAGTGGGTGGTCATAATAAAGTGGCCACTCAGTGTATAGCCTACACTATCGTTTTTTTTTTTTTTTTTTTTTTTTGCGTTTTTTGATTGGAGGTTTAACGCCCATGAGCAACGCAATGGGCTATAAGCAGTCGCCCGCACCTAATTTAGGGCCACTAGTTCTAAAGAAGGGAGTGAGCCAGTGCCTTAAGACAAACACAACATCCATACCACATCGGGATTTGAACCCGGACCCATCCCGGACGAATGGTCAGCAACCAGCTCTTAGACCACTGCGTCATCGGGACGGCTGCACACTATCTGAACAAAAGTACTCGGACACCAGGGACGAACGGAAACACGAGCACTTGCTAGCCGAAAACAACACAGGTCTGGCCCACTTTTGACCTTTATGATTGCAGCGAATCCTCTGGGTAGGCTTTCCACGAGATACCAGTAGGTCTACATCTGAATGTTCCTCCGTTCTTCCTGCAAAGTTTCTGCCATAGCTGCCGTAGAGGAAAGCTTTATCAGCCGAGCTGGGATTGGGCTTTGCAATTTGTCCTACAGATGTTCTATTGGACTTGTATCGGGAGTATGGAACGGTCAATCCAACAATTGGACGTCCTGTTCCTTACACCAATCCCAGACAGACCTTGCACTGTAGCAAAACGCTTGATCTTACTGAAACAGGCACGGATCTCTGTCGAAGTATTGCCACAGCGTAGGTAAAGCGAAATTACTTAAAATGTGTATATTACCTGGCGGCCGTTAGGCTGTAGAGCACCACAACCAATGGATAGATACCTTTTCAGATGAAACGTCACACTCCATCACAGATCTACCTACAAAGTTGACTATAGGAACAATCCATTCAACCTGACAGCGTTTCCCGGATAAAACCCACAGCCAAATACGTCCATCCGAAAGAACGAGGGAGTAGAGTGATTAGTCACTCCATACGACCCTCTACCACCCTTCTGTTGTCCATGAACAGCGAGCAACGCGCCACTGCAGTCGTCGTCGGACATTGCCTGCGGTGATGTGGGGCTTATCCACTGAAGAGCAATTGAATTAGAGATACCTGTCTAGTAACGTGTAGCACCACCTTTCGCCCTGATGACGGCGGCGATTCGTCTCGGCATGGACTCGATAAGACACCGGAAGCGTTGGGAAGCCATACGGATCCACGACCCCTGAACAAGCTCCCACAGTTCACGAAGATTTGATGGAGAAGAGGAGTCATATCTCTCGATGGCATCCCAGATGTGCTCGATGGGATTGAGGTCAGGTGACTTAGCTGGCCAAGGAAGCGAGGTCACGTCGGTGGAGTGTTCATCCAACCATTCTGATACAATTCGGGAGCGATGGCCCAATGCATTGCCTTGTTGCAGGATGAGGTCCCCAGTGGGATGTAGAAGACGCACAAACGGGAGCAAATGGTCGACCAGGATATCCCGGTAAAGTTGACCTGTGCGGTACGATGTCACACGTACCAGGGGTCCCATTTCAGTCCACGTAAACAGTACCCACACGAGAATGCTACCCCCACCATCTTGAAGAGTACCCTGCTGGCAAGAAGGATCCATCGCTTCATGTGGTTTGCGCCGTACTTGTATCCTGCCATCCGCATGTACCAACGTGAATCTCGACTCATCAGTCCAGGCAACATTTTCCCATATGTCTAGGGTCCAGTAGCGACGTTCCCGCGCCCATGCTAATCTTTTCACCCTGTGATGTGCGGTCAGCAGCGGTATCCTCGTGGAACGATGGTTTCTGTACCCCATAGCGAGGAGATGGTTCTGGATGGTGTGGCTGCTTACACGTTTTTGTAAACCAGCGTTAAATTGCCGAGTGATTTCTTGCACTGTGGCCCTTCTATCCGCTGTTACAATGCGAGCTGCCCGACGATGACCCCGCTCAACCACACGCTGTTGTCCACGGCAGTTGGCCCTTGCAGGGATGGTTTTACCGGATTCGATGTACTCACGGTGCACCCGTGACACAGTGGCTCGTAAAAATCCCAGTGCCTGTACGACTTTCGAGTTGGAGTGACCCATTCGCCGGGCCCCGACAATTTTCCCACGATCAAATGCGCTTAAATCCTTCGTCTTACCCATACTGCGTCCGACTCTTACTGATTCCCGTCGCTTCACTCCTTATATTGTCGGATCGCTGCATACGTCATATCGTTTCCGTTTCCAGGGCCGCCCACAGCGCCACATTTGCATAACGCCAGCTGTGTGTAATTCAATTGCTCTTCAGTGTATGTAGCTGTTCAAGATAACCTGGAATGCAGTTCCCGACGAAATGTTTTGGTTCAAACAGCTGTTCCAGTGGCTTCTGCCACTTCGTTGCCCAGGTCTACGACACTGGGCGTGAGGGCGTTCTTCACATTACGCTGTAAATTTTATGTGACATGATCACTCAGTTTGTGTAGCCTCCCAGAATGCAGCTTTGCTTCAGTGGCAACATCTGCTTTCCATCGATGAAGAACATCAGCGACAGGGGATTTGGGGAATCCCAGAAGAGTGGTACGCACTGATTGCTTACACCGGTAGCATCCAACCACCATGCCCTTTTCAAAGCCTTTTTTCGAGTTCCGTACTTCGCAGTCACTTCCAATGCTGTCTGACAGGTGTGCCGACACTCCTCTTTACACCCAGACCCCGAAAAACTCGCATATGGACACCTGGTTCTGAAAATGCACTTTTATTTTCATATGTGGAGGTGTACGAATACTTTTGCATACAGTGTATTTCATTAAATGTTAGTAAGCACATAAATTTTTGCATAAAAATAGGGCGTTCTAGAGCGCTTGAGAATCAATATTTTTGTTTTGTTCTTGCTTCGATGTATAAACAGAAGTCTAAACTGTAGAAAATAAGTGGTGTGAATTCACGAAAAATTACTGAAAATAAAGTGCAGTAGAGATGCTGGTAAGTCTCCGTCTTTTAACGAAAGTTCCCGTTTCTTTTAACTTCTGTATTTTCACTGATTTTCTGTAAGGTGTAATTCCGTTGTTTGTTTTTTCAGAAAAGTCCGTTACTGATTTTTAGCACGTCTTTTGTAAAAAAAGATAGTGCTTCTGTTATCGGTTTGTCCGTCTGTCCGCCTGTCCGTCCGTCTGTATCGACGATATCTCAGCAACTATTAGTCCGATTTGAAAAATTCTTTTTGCATTAGGAAGCTTGAAATATGCAAATGACGATCCTTTATATCGTTTTTTTTTTTTACAATGTACAATTTCGCCGGTAGAGGGCGTAAATGCAGATGATGTCGAATTTAAAAGTACGTTTTATTCCACATATTTGCTTCTAAACATCCGATTGAAAAAAATTATATCTTTCGATTCCATTTATGTCGAAGAGTATTTTAGATATAGTTACTTTTTCAAATTACGCATAGATTTTCCGATATGGGGCGTAAAAGTAAATTACATTTTCTCCGATAACTCATCTTCTAAAACTCCGATTTGAAAAAGTTTTCTTCAGCGGATACATCTCCTGATGGAAAATCTTTTGCATGTAATTTCAAATATTTGGTAAAGAATAGTTTGGCCACCAAGGGGCGTAAGAGTTAATTTTTGCTTCTGATGTATTTGCCATAAAATCGTAGCTTCTAAAATATCGATTAAAAAATTCTTTCGTGGACTGATGCCACTCACATCGATAAACCTTTTCGGATTATTTTCTTCTTAAAATATTCCACAATCTCTCCGCCAGGGGCGTAGATGTACATCTTATTTATGTCAATATCTCTACTTCTAAGAGTCCGATTTGAAAAATTCCTTCTTTGTTCGATAGTGTTTTCAGTGGGACATGTTTTTCATATAATTTCAAAAATTTTCAAGTAATTCATAGACTTTCCGCTAGGGGGCGTAGCGGTAAAATGCTTTTCGCCCTATATCTATGCTTCTAAATCTCCGATTTGAAAAATTCTTTCTGCACCGGATACAGCTCCTGATGGGAAATCGTTTGCATATAATTTCTAGTTTTTGTAAAATAATATTTTGGCCACCAGGGGGCGTAAATCTTAATTTCCGCTTCTGTTGTATTTGCAACAAAACATGAGCTTCTAAATTCTCGATGGAAAAAAACGTCGTTTGTTCACCGATACTACTCATGTCGACAAACCTTTTAGAAACATTTTCTTCTTAAAATAGTGCATGGTTTCTACGCCAGGGGCGTAGATGTACAACTTATTTTTGTCAATATCTCTACTTCTAAGAGTCCGATTTGGAAAATTCCTTCTTTGTTGGATAGTGTTTTCTGTGTGACATGTTTTTCATATAATTTCAAAACTTTCAAGTAATTCATAGACTTTCCGCTAGGGAGCGTAGTGGTAAATTGCGTTTGCCCCTATATCTCTGCTCCTTAATCTCCGATTTGAAAAATTCTTTCTGCACCGGATACAGCTCCTGATGGGAAATCGTTTGCACATAATTTCTAATTTTTGTAAAAAAAATAGTTTGGCCACCAGGGGCGTAAATCTTAATTTCCGCTTCTGTTGTATTTGCAGCAAAATATGAGCTTCAAAAATCTCGATTGAAAAAAACGTCGTTTGTTGACCGATACTACTCATGTCGACAAACCTTTTCGGAAAATTTTCTTCTTGAAAAAATGCATGGTTTGTACGCCAGGGGACGTAGATGTATATCTTGTTTTTGTCGTATCTCTACTTCTAAGAGTACGATTTGAAAAATTCCTTCTTCGTTGGATAGCGTTTCCGATGCGAAATGTTTTTCCTATAAATTCAAAATTTTCAAGTAAATCATACACTTTCCGCTAGGGGGCACAAGGGTAAATTGCGTTTTCTGCGTTATTTCTGCTCCTAAAGCTCTGATTTAAAAAATTCTTCCTGTATCGCATACAAGACCTGATGGAAAATATTTTTCACATAATTTCTAATGTTTGGTAAAGAATGGTTTAGCTATCAGGGGTCATATGTGTTAATTTCTGCTTCTGAAGTATTTGTTGCAAAATGTGGGCTCCTGAAAACTCGACTAATTTTTTTCTTCGACCGATACCGCTTATACGGATAAACCTTTTGAGAATTCTTTCTTCCTAAAATAATACATGGTTTTCCCACCAGGGGACGTAAAGTCACATCTTATTTTTGTCGATATCTCTGTTTCTAAGAGTTCGTAAGCTCTTGATTCCGTTTACAGCAATATCTGAGGGATTAAAAACCCGATTGAAAATCTTCTTTCTTTCGTCAGATCTATTCTTTTCCATACCGGTTTCATTGATTTTGAATAGCTTTGATAAATTTAATTTGCGTCAGAACGGATTCAAAAGACGTGCTTATTACACCCGAAAATTTGGTGTCAACTTTCTTGTTCTGTATTTATTCAAAAATTTCGCAAAGTCGAAGATTGGGAATTTTTCAGCACTTGCACCAGAAAATCCTTCTCCTTTTTTCCTAGTGGGATTCGATCCACTGTCGTTTGGGTTGGCTCAACAGAAACCGCGCTTTTTACCATTGAACCAAGAAGACAACGGAAACTCTGTCACGTTCAAGATAGAATTCCAATTGAGCAATGATGAAGTGTTTTTTGCCGTTAATACGAGTGAATTAGTTATTTTATTTTCTGTTGGAGCTTATTATTTTTGAAGAGATTCATAATAATTTTATTTTTTCTGTAGATCGACTTATCACAAATTAATTATTTTTTTTCACCGTGATTTTTCAAAGCAACAGAATGTTTGGAATTTGAGATCTTTTTAACCTGTCAATGACTTCCAATTATCTTTAAGAAAAAGCAAAATGTACTGCTTTGTAGTTTTAATTCCCAAAATTCCCAAATATAAAATTTACTCTTGATAGCTATAATAGCTTTTGCCTTAAGGGATCCACAGTTATGCATAGGCATCATACACAATATTTAAAGTACCAGGTTTCTTACAGTAACACAATATACAATACCTGGTGTACAAAATGGGGGAGAAGGGAAGAAATATCTGATGCACAATAACCAAAATTGTATGTAATATGCTATCCACAATATCTGATCTCGCTACAGAATTTCAAAATCAGATCTTTCGACAGACGATTGAAATTGAACAGTTAGTCAAACCTCAAGTATTCCCGCAAATCGCTCCTATTACCGGAAATTTCCCGTCACATCGGTATGGAAAAAGTGAGAGCAGTTAATATACGAAAGGAATTGGGGAAAGGTTTCTGAAAATTCAGAATTTTCCGTTTACACATCATACAATCGCTAATTTACAGTTAATATAAGAAAGGAATTACGGAAAGGTTTCTGAAAATTCCGAATTTTCTGTTTACACATCTTACAATCGCTAATTTACAGTTAATATAAGAAAGGAATTGCGGAAAGGTTTCTGAAAATTCCGAATTTTCTGTTTACACATCTTACAATCGCTAATTTACAGTTAATATAAGAAAGCAATTGCGGAAAGGTTTCTGAAAATTCAGAATTTTCCTGGTGTGCAAAAAATCCAGGAAATGCAGGTTTTTTCCGCGTCATGTCGCGGAAAAGGTTGTATTAGGAATATGCTTCGTTAATTCACGAAAAGAATTACGAAAAGTGGCTCGTGAATTTCAGATTTTTTTTTTTACAGTGTTTATTGTTTTCTGCGTTGAAGACCGCCATGAGCAGCTCGTAAGGCTGTAAGTCGCCCACCCCTAATCAGGGTGACCTGAAAGAGGGACAGCTATATCATAAGAAAACTGCACCACCTATGGCTCATCAAGGACTCGAACCTTGACCTATCTCCGACGATTGTTCATAAGCCACACCTCAAACCACTCGTCCACCAGAGCTGCCATATAATTTTACAAACAATTCGTGTTAAATCTGGATGTTTGTTAAAATAAAATGGCCAGTGTCTATGTGGCGCAGTGGTCTAAGAACAGGTTTTTGACTACTCGTGCGAGATGGGTCTGGATTCGAATCCCGGTGAGGCATGGATGTTTTCTTTTTGTCTTATAGCACTGGCTTTTTCCCTTCCCTAGTACCAGTGGCCCTAAATTTGGGACGCGCGACTGCTTATAGCCCATTGAGTTGCTCGCGGTGGTCCTTAGACCCCCAAACAAAAAAATAAAACGATTCACTCAAAACAAAACTGTTTTTTATGTATATATATACGAACGATGAAGAACTGGTTTCTGTACGCCAAATTAATGAGAAGACGATAAAAAAGTGAATTCCGTTTATTAGGCGTATAAACGATGATAAAACAAAGAGATGCTCGCTTTCGCTACCTCCGGGTAGCTTCGTCAGGAATTTAATAGTTAAGATCGCAGAAACAACTAGAAATAACATTTCTAAGAATATAAGTAAATTCAAAATAATCACAACACTTGCACGATGTCACGAGTGGTTTGATCCCAGGGCCGGGTGTTCACGTGTAACTTCATGAAACCGGTGCCATATCAAAGGAAGACTCGTTGTTGACACATTCCGTCGCATGATGATCTCAATGGTTTCGCTCAGCGCAGTAGCTTTTTTGCTATCGTAAGGTGCTGGTCTCTTAACGTCTCTCCATCTGGGTGCTGGTCTCTTAACGTCTCTCCATCTGGGTACTGCCCTTTCAGTTGCAATAACCTTTAAGTCTACTGCCGTGACTTAAAGATGTTTAGGAATAACCTTTAAGTCTACTGCCGTGACTTAAAGGTTATTCCTAAACATCTCATCATCCGAAACATCCCAAGATCGAAACGTGATGCAGTTGTTCTGAAAACAACAGAGTTTAAGAGACTGTCTTCCGAAATCCGCCTGAAGAGAGGATTCATAGACTTCAACGGACATCTTACAACAGTTTCTTAAAGCAAACAAAATGGATCCACCCAATAATATTGGATAGAATGCTTATAACCTTTACGGCTACATGTTCTACCAAAATATCCAAAATCCAAAGTACATATATTAAAAAACTTCGAAAAGCAAAATATAAAACAAAGAACCATGGAATTACACCAAACTGTACTAAACCACAAAACTCTTTTATAAATTTTAGCAATATTTGCTTAATTCTACCCAAATAAAAGCTCTTCAAAAAGGTCTAAAATATGCCTACCCAGTATCAAAAATCAACAGATACAAAATTATTCCGGAGGTCGAAAACATAATCAAATCACCACCTCAGACCATTCAAGAAGAAACAAGATTGGGTGTAAGTCTGGTTAATTAGGAGGTCAGGGACGTTTGTTGAAGTCTTCATCGTGTTCTTCCAACCACACTCAGACATTTCTGGCTGTGTGACACGTCGCAATATGGTGTGCAAGATCCCATCCGCCCCAGGGAAGACAATCAGCATGTATGGTTTGCGTGTTCTGCAAGGATGGATTCATAACGAACTTGATCCATAGTGCCTTCCACAGGTATGAATGGAAACAGCGAATGCCACCAAAATATTCCCCGGACCATATCGCTGCCCCCCACGAGCTTGTGTTCTTCCAGAAATGGTTAAAGATTGTTTGTTCTCCGATGTTTCTCGCCTTATACGCCAACTTCCATCCATTCGATGAAGCTGAAAACATGACTCATCGGAGAAAGTAATCTTTTTCCAATCAGCAGAAGTCCGATTCCGATACTGCCGTGCAAATGTAAGCCTTTTCTGCCGATGCACCTTCGTTAGCATAGGTGCAGTGACCATCCGTCTTCATCGGAGCCCCATACGCAGCAGGGTTCGCTGAACTGTCGTTTTAGACACACTTCCGGTAGCCCCTGGTTCATTCGGCCTGTGAGTTGCTCCACTGTAGCGTGTCGATCGGCCCTCACGCTCCTTCGAAGCCGATGTTCACCTCTCACATCAATGGCTCGTGGTGTTCCACAGTTTCCACGTTTTTTCAATCACGATACACTTTAACCACAGCAGGACGCGAACAGTTCACAAACTGCGCTGTTTCAGAAATACTGCCACCGTTGTCCCGAAAGCCGATAACATCCCTTTTTGCAAATCTGATAAATCGCTCCTTTTATTCATGGCAGCCACGAGTGATATGTTTTCAGATTGCCTACAGCACACCTTATATACGTTCCAAGCCAGCTCACGACGTGTGCCTTCTTGCATTGGCTACACGCTGTTGACGTCTAAAATAGGAGGTGGTCACATTAATGTGACTCGACTGTGTATTCGCTGTCTGAGAAGTAGGAAGAATGCGGCTGGAATGAGTGAACCTGTACATCAGAGAGCGTTGTTTCCCTCTTTTTTATTCAAAGTGGTCATTTAGGTGGTGATTGACACAAATACCTTCTGAATGATTGCCTGTTAAAACGGCTACTAAAACAATGGCGATTAACCTAAAAATGGAGAGAGAAAAATTGTTTGAGTCACTTGTTTCTACCCAGTGGCATGATGTCCGTGTCAAAGGGACTGGAACTTTCCAATCATGCCTGTGTCTTGGAACAGAGGGTAAAGTACTGGAATGGACCGCATGTCCCTTTTGAGCGCTACGTGAACATTTCTGTTTGGGGAGCAGAGAAAATGTTAGACGCCGTTTAGTTCAGGTAAATCGGCCGTTGAAAGGGAAAATTTAGTCTCTCTCTCTCTCTCTCTCTGTGTGTCTCTCTCTCTCTCTCTCTCTCTCTCTCTCTCGTAAATTATCATTTAATTACAGAAATATTCAGGCCCAGAACAGAAACAGAAGTATTTTTGTCATGGGTTTGTCTAACATATAAACGGAAGACTTTTTTTAACGTCAGTTTCCGTTTTTAACAAGGAAATGAAATTTTCAAGAGTGGAACTCAACAAGGTTTTCTTAACTTTAGTGACAGAATACTTCATTATTGAAGGTCAAGGAAGAGGCACATGAGCTTAGTCAATGTTGTTCATAATGAGCATCATGTAAATAATTCAGAGAGTAAGCTCCGTAGGAGATAGGAAGTATTGTCGTCTGAAAACTTTTGATCTCGATTAACAGAAGTGAAAATGAGCTCAGTGATATTCAAAACAGTGGAATTGAAAGAGGCGATCCTTGAGGCACACTGCGTTGAGAAAAAATGCTTCATAACTTGCCCCTTCAACATGTTTATGCATGTTACAGCTAGAAAAAAAAGTTAAAGAGCTGCAGACATGATGCAGGATGAAGGCTACGTCATTGTAGTTTATTTAAAAATCTAAAGGCCTTAAAAACTTCCTTAAAGATTTTGTAGTTCAGGTGGCACGACTTGAATTTCACTAAAATAACGATAGTTTTTCTAAACATGGCGGAAATATACTGAAATAGAGTCAATCAATCGATCGATTGTGACAGCCCATAACGAGCTTCCAAGGCTTTAGAACTAGACTCCTACTCAATTATTAATTATCTTTTCCATAAATTTGCAAAACATTGTTTGTAATTCAAATGAACCACCTATATTTTTAAATGAGTTGAGCATACGCTTGTTTCCAATATGTTCTAAACGTTCCGGTTAAATATTGTAATTGGAAAAGATGACATTAAAACGGTGTTAGCTCTTGTGAACAAGATTTCACAACAGTAAAGAACATGCCTCCACTTTGCATCGTGTCTCTGTACCAGAAACGTCATTACTTTCGAAAGTATGAATTACTTTAAGATGACAGAATCGACCTAAAGGCATGGTGGCTGATATTCGAGAAGCCGCCCTGGTGGTAGTAAAGTGGTGAGAGGGGTAGGTTTCTGGCTAATCGTCTGAGGTGGGCCCTGGTTTGGATCCCTAATGAGGCACGGGTGGTATGCTTGTCCTGTGGTGCTGGTTCTCACCTTTTCCTAGAACCAGTGGCTCTAAATTAAGGACTGAAAGACTGCTTATAGCTCTCTGAGATGCGTGTGATGATCGTTAAACCCTGAAGTAATGAAAAAGATAGAGGATGAACTTCAAGAGAAACTGACTTGTAATGTTCTGAGTAAAGTGTTTAGCAATGAGTACTTTCTTCAGATGGATTCAGTTCTGAGCAAACTTGGAGTAACTTCTGAAACTTTTCGAAACTCTCAAGAACCTTCTAGAACTTTCCAGTGATTCATTTTTAAATAGTGGTTTAAATACACAGTGGCCGAAGTCTACCAGTTTATTTTAGTTCCAGCTAGCTAAATGGAGGCATTTCTTCATTTTTCTGTGATGGCATCAAGACGCCGCAAGCATCCAGCACAGCGGCGTAAATACCATCCCCGCAGTTCCCCCTGCTGCGGGGGCTGGTGCGCAGGGAACGAAGCTTCTTGCAGCTGCCACTATAGTTTTATGAAAAAATACGAACACGCACAAAAACAAAAATATAATAAACCCAAAAATTCATATTTTTCCGTTAAGGTATATTTAGCTTTGCCAACATAAATGTCAAGTTTCACTTTAAAAACACTGGATGTCCTACAGACTGAAGTTATTCGGTCCTTTGGATCCGGGTTTTAATACGATCGCTCTGCAATGGGTCGCAAATAATACGATCGCTCTGCAATGGGTCGTAATCAATACGATCGCTCTGCAATGGGTTGTAAATAATACGATCGCTCTCCAAGTGTCCTCTCTCCGTCCTTCTGAAGAAAACTGCGAAGCCACATGGGGTTTCCCCTTAAAGGATGTGAGAAAACAGTCAGTCACGTCTATGATTACCTACACGACATGCACCAACGTTTATTCACAGCAGGCACAGCTCTGAATAAGATCTGCAGGCACAGATATATAATGTATAAGACGGTGATTTCTTTAAGTGATTTATTTTAATTTTGGACAAAAGAATTACACCTTGATATTTATTGCATTTAGTTCTTCCTTATAGTGAGTATGTGTATTTCATTCACTGTGTGAAAACTTTAATACACAAACGAACGACATCCATTCGCAAAATGTCACGAAAGCGTCCAAGTGGAGCACAGTATCGGTGAAAGAAAAAAGAGAGCTAGCGAAGAAACTTCCAAAGCTCGAGCAGTTCTTTTTGCCGCAGAGACAATTAAGCTCAAGTGCGGTTTCTGATGGAAAGAATGATGATTTGTTTAGAACGTCAACTGTTCAAAGTTTAGAAGCAAGCATTTTACAAAAACCAAGGCCACCCCGGTGGCGCAGTGGTCGAAGCGATGACCTCTGATCATTCGTCCGAAAGGGGTCTGGGTTCGAATCCCGGTGAGGCATGGATGTTGTGTTTGTTTTACGGCACTGGCTCTCTCCCTTCCCTGGAACCAGTGGCCCTAAATTAGGGACGGGCGACTGCTTATAACCCATTGAGTTGCTCATGGTGGTCGTTAAACCTCCAATCAAAAAAAAAAAAAAAACCAAGCACTTCAGAAACAAGTGAAAGTAAAATGGGCGATTATGAAGTCTTATATCATAGTTATTAATCTTAACCATTTAAATGTATTTTAACGAATTCGTTTTTTGCGATAAAATTCATATTCATGTTCATGCATCGGTCCGCGCAACGTGTTAATCCTGATTGACTGATTGATAACGTTGCATTATACTGTATAGTACTTTTGTTGGAAAAATTACTTCAAAAGTTAATACAACAGGAGTCTGCCGCCCCGGTGGCACAGTGGTCTAAGGCGCTGGCCTCTGATCATTCGTCCGTAAGGGGTCCGGGTTCGAATCCCGGTCTGGCATGGATGTTGTGTTTGTCATACGGTGCTGGCTCTCTCCCTTCCCTGGAGCCAGTGACCCTAAATTAGGGACGGGCGACTGCTTATAGCCCATTGAGTTGCTCACGGTGGTCGTTAAACCTCCAATCAAAAAAAAAAAAAAAACAGGAGTCTAGGTACCACCCTTATTTTTCCAGACACTCTCCCTGATTCCTGACTCCACCACTATACACACACACCACGAAATTCTCATCCTCCCTCGTGTTCGAAATCTTGGGAACGTTACTGTGCTTAGGGGTGTCGAAGTAAATCTTGCGAGGAGCGCATGTTGTGCTAATTACGCCACTGATCCAACACATGCGTTTTACTATGTCTGCGGCCAATTTATGAAGACAAGAGCAAAAGAGTACTGCGTGAAAGCATCTGTTAAGACGTGTGATACCAACAAGGCATACCCTGGGCACCTCATTTCACCTGCGTGCACTGCAACAAAACCCTGAAAGGTAAGATGGACAACTGAGAGAAACCGTATTATGCCAACTAAAAAGACCTAAATGACTTGATCACAGAACTTGGTCTTTACCAAGTCTAGCGCCGAGATTTTGACGTCTAGCTCAAGCAATGGAACTTGTATGAAAATGTGCAAGTCGCGTGTCAGGGGAAGCATCACCAAGCTTTTCCCAGCTTCTTCACCCGTCAAGATGGGCTCTGCTCCTTCTACAGTGTGACCTGTCTGTTTGAGCAATTGGAATCGTTTGTAACCCGAACAAGCGGCGCCTCTTCATTGCGAACTCATCCAGGAGCCCGAAACCCGTGCTACTCCCTAACGAGAACAAGTGTCCGTCGTCTATTCCCTTGGCTCACTCTGTGCATTCCAAAGAGGATTACAACATCATCAAAAGCTTGCTAGACGCTTTGAAAGATAATGAGTTCGGCTGGAATGTCATCGGAGACCTCAAAATAGTGGAATTCCTGATGGGTCTCTGAGCCTGTTTTACCAAATTTTCCTGCTATCTTTGCCTTTGGGACAGCAGATACACCAAGGTGGACAGGCGGGACTAGCCACAGAGGACGGAGTTATCTGTGGTAAAGAACAACATCATGTTGGAGCCACTGGTAAACTGTCGGAAGGTTTGGATGCCACCACTTCATATCAAATTGGGCCTTGTGAAACAATCTGCCACAGTTCTACAAAGGAAGCCCCATCACCCATCAGCCTTCAAGTACCTGCAGGACTTCTTCCCTAGCTGTCCGAGGAAAAGGTCAAAGTCGGTGACTTCGTCGGACCACAGATAAAGAAGATCTTGCAGTGCAAGGAATTCCCCCAGTATGCTCATTACAAAGGAAGAAGCAGCTCAGAACAGCTTTGTCACCGTCGTTAGGGGCTTTCTGAGCAATCAAAGTGCCGATTAAGTATGTGGAGCTGGTTGAGACCTTGGTGAAGAACTACAGCAAAATGGACTGCAGGATGTCCCTCAAAGTCCATGTCCTTGATGTTCATTTTGATAAATTCAAGGAGAACATGGGAGTGTACTCGGAGAAGCAAGGCGAGCACTTCCATCAGGATGTACTGAACTTTGAAAATCGCTACCAAGCACAGGATAACGAAAATATGATGGGAGATTACATTCAGGGGCTGATTCGTGAAAGTGATTTACACTGTAGTGGTAAATCTCATAAAACTGTTCACTTCTAAATATTTTGTGGTCATTTTTTGTATAACTGTAGTATAAACGCATGTTAATTTTGATTCACATGTTGTTGCTGTTTTTTACTTTATGTGAACGAAAAGACGCAAATTTGCCCGTTTCCTCATTGGAAACAGGTAAATTTCAAAAAAAACACTGTCCTGGTAACAAAAGCGAAGTTTGCGGGGAGTAATAGCCATTTTCTATAATTTGTAGTATAACGTAATTGTCTTTCTGCTGTAACTGTAGAACTTAGTCCTTAACGTCGGTTAATACGTTATGTGTGCTAAAGTCAGTGTAATCCTAGAAGGTACCCAAAGGCATTCAAGAGGTCGATATTTGTACTTACAAATAAGTTTATCCTTCTTTCGGGTCGGAAGGGTATAAAGCACACGGGTGGTGTACGCTCAGCAATTCGGTGAAAGCTATTGCACGGTGTACATCGGTTTGAACGACGTCGAGTTGCTGCCACCATGTGCTATGGCCAACATCCAACCCAGTAGACGACATCTGGATGACTTTACCCGAGGTCACGTCATTGGGAAGTCGGAAGAAGGTCGAAGTGTGACTAGTGTGGCCGAGGAGTTCGGGATCGCTCACAGCATCGTTTCACGAGCTTGGAGAGCATTTCAAACGACAGGAACAGCTGTCCGAGAGTTTAGCGGTGGTCGTCCACGAGCAACCACGGCGGCGGACGACCGGCATATTGTCCTACAGGAGAGAAGAGACAGACGGCAGACAGCGAGAGAAATCTCAAGGCACATGCAACAGACAACTGGACGTCCGTTATCGCGTTTTACCGTGGCCAGGGGACTGGACAAAGGCGGTCTATTTGCACGACGACCAGTACGGTGTGCGCCATTAACGCCTGCTCATCGGAGACGGCAGTTTCTGTGGTGCCAGGAACACAAGAACTGGACACATCAGCAATGGGGTCGAGTTCTATTTACGGATGAGAGCCGATTTAGTCTGACGAGCGATTCTGGACTTTACACATCTGGAGAGAGCAGCGAACACGCAATCACACCTCCAACATCATCGGAAAGGACCGGTTTGGAGGTGGCGAAGTTCTCGTTTGGGGCGGTATCATGCTTGGCAGCCGTACTGACCTCCACATCTTCCAAGGAGGTTCAGTTACTGGTGTCCGCTATTGTACAGAGGTTCTCCTGCCTAATGTGCGTCTGTTTAGAGGTGTTGTGGGTCCTGAGTTCCTCTTCATGGACGGCAACACTGCACCTCATCGTAAAGTGGCTGTCGCAGAGCTGTTGGAGAGTGAAGATATTCAACGCATGGATTGACCCGCAAGGTCCCCGGACCTATATACAATCGAACACGTGTGGGACCTTCTCGGGAGACGCTTGGCAGCACGTCAGCAGCCGCCAGCAATTCCGCAGATGCGATTGGCGCTACAAGAAGAATGGGCCGCGATGCCTCAACAACTACTTGACAACCTCGTCTTCAGCGTGGACAGACGTTGTAAATCCTACAACGCAGTCAGGGGTGATCATATCCCCTACTAAAGACTATATTTTTCTTGGCAGCCGCCTGTCACATGAATGTTTCTGTCTTCTGTCCAGTTGTGCTCGAAGCTACCTTTTCAATAAAGTGCCTTTGTATCATTCAGATTCCTTATTTGGACGGTTTTGCTCACTTGTCCCATATTCTTACATCTTGGGGATCTTATGGTATGATTTGAGTCGATGTGGAGCACTTCTGCACGACGTTACATTCGAAAAGCCGTCTCTTCCTTAATTTTTTGCACGCCAGTGTATTTTGTATCTCCAAGAATAATTATTTCTTCTTGGTATCAGTAGCGTCAACCAGCTTAAAGAATTTTTTCCAACAGATTGCTGCAGTTTTCATCGTTAGAAGAGCCCTATAGGCAGGACAAATTTGAAAAATGCTGCATTTTAAATCACTTTGACTTCTGGTTTTTCATTTTAAAACAACGGTGATATGGGAAATCAAACCATCTAACACGAAATGCTGGAATAATTATATTCATCACACTGACACGAAGCTTATGAATCAAATGTCTTCAGAAGTTACTAAAACATGATTTCCCTGGTGAAAACTAACTTCTTTTTTATTGTCATTATTTCGATCACCATGAGGAGCTCTAAGAGCTTAAAACAGTCTCCCGTCCCATAATTTGGTGCCATTGGTTATAGAGAGAGAAGATATTCAGCTCGATCGGACAAGCACACCATCGATGTCTCATCTGGGGACTCGAACCCGGGTCCATCTCGGAAGAATGGTCAAAAGCCAGCGCTTCAGAACACTCATCCGTCGGGGTGGCTGTCATTAATTTCAAGGTGATTTTTTAATTCAATAAAAATTTTAAAAAAATGAAATTTTGTAAAAGGCAATTTAGAAACATCACTAATTTACAATATAAGGTAGATGAATAAAATATTTAATCGTCCTTCCCAAATTATTGTTTAGTACTAAGGTAGTAATTATTTCATGCATTAAAACTTATTGTGTTGTTAAATTTATTGTTACTTTTGATTGCTGTAGTTCAATTGGCAGAAGTGTCACTTATGTCTGACAGATTTTATTAGCATTAGTTTTGATTCAGGAATTTTCAATTCCCATTAAATTTTTCGTGGAAACCCAAATGAGTCTGTTCTTCGAAATATAAAAATACTACCGTACAACGGGGTAAATAATAAGCCCGAAGAAATGAAATAGAGCAATTAGAGAACTCTAATTGACTCACGTATAGGAACCTGCTCTCCATTCTTTGCTTTCTTAGGTGGGCAGACGTTTCAGAACGTACCTCTGTGCAATGCTTGACTTAGTTCCCTTTCCATTCGAAGGCGCGAGGCAATGAATAACTGATTGAAATTACTTTAGATTTAGACGCACAACAAGAAATTCCCTAGAGATGACAGATTCCCTTCAAAAAATGCGCATACATAATTCCGCAACTGTGTGAACAAAATCTTTTATGCATGAAATGTTTCTTTTCTCAGATCTCTCCAAAAAATTATTCTCGAGGAAGAAGAAGAAGTTGCAGAAATACTTTGGATGCTGCAATCAAACTAGAAATTGCATTCAAATGCTACAATGTGAAAAAGATAAAGTGGGGAATGAAATTCGAAATAAATAAAATTTCCAGTAAAAACTTTTGAGGAGTTTTTCTCACAAATCATGATGGAAAAGACATATTAAATTATTTATGCTAGAAAATGAATGAAAACAAAATTACAAATTTCTCAACAGGGCTGCAGTTTCATCCCCAGGCTACTCACACATATACTTTCCGTATCTAATAATTTCTGCAATAATATTTCCGAAAGACATTTGCACTGAATTTCGGTTGTAAATTCAAAAGTTTATCTAAAGCAATTTAATCTTTATTTTTGCATTAAAACATTTACGAAATATCAACTTTAGGAAGTAAATTGTAATTTCACGCTAACCATGTGTTTTACTGTTCAATGAATCTTTATGTGCCATGTAAAACCACACATAAATATGTTTAATACATTCTGTTAAGCTCAAAGCTATGCATGAAAATATAACAAACACCCATCTTGCAGCAATGTTGTTATACATCTAAGATGTATAGCGCCACGAATTGCATAGTCAGTTGTCAAATGTACAAAAACAGGCTCCTGTGCGCTCCCTTATGATGCAAGTGTGAACGTGGTGCCAATCTCTTCGTTTGACATTGGAGAAACAGAATTTCGATGGTAAATGAAAATAGTAGTAAAATGGAAAATGGTGCGTAAAGAAGCGGTGCGTTTAAGTGCTGCATGCGAAAATCAAAATAGCTGCCATCGCAAACACTTTTTCCCATTTATCTAAGGAACCGTCCGTTTTATAAAAACAAATTATACAAAAAGTAGTCCTCCTTCAATTCTACACAAAAAAGGTTATTACGCATTTCTAGGACCTGCCATTTTCCCAAAAACGTTTACTTTTAAGGTTTCCAAATGAAAATAGCGGTACCAAAAATTAAAAGTTGTCCTGTGAACACTAATCTCGCTCAGTCATCTCTTAATAGTGGAAGCAATGAAGATTATGTCTACTTAACCAATAGGAAACTTTCATGGGTTATAGCCAGTGCATATTTATATCTATGGCACTGTTTCTAGTGACATGGGATGTCAATTATAATTAGTGAGACCTCACAGGTTTTCTCCATGCCCCTACAATTTTTACAGTACAAACGTATGATGTTAAAAGAAAAGAACTGAATCAAAAAGTATAATTTAAAAATTTAAACAAAATACTTATTCACTACTACAGTATATGTACAGTCATATATTTCATTACAGTCATTATCACTTTCATTACAAATCTCACTTAGTTCTAAGTCTTCTTCACCATAATCTTCGAACTCTCCCGTATTATCACATAGGTCAAGATCACCTTCACATCTGCACATCTCGGTACACCTTAGTCCATTCAACTGGCACAAACATGGAAGAATTTGAAACGCCTTTGAGGGCATGAGCAGCGACAAAGTTCGGATTTAAGTTCTGAATCACATTGCATGGTACATGCAACTGGCTCGTATCTGTTCCCCTACTTTCTTCCATCCGAATTCCGTAGGTGTTGTGTTATTAAAATGCTGGATGAGGCCCTGATTCCATTCAAAAGCCTGAAGGTGAGCCCTTAACAAAGCTGGGTTCAGAGCAGATTTTGTTGAAGAGAAGTTCTCATCTTGACATTGTTTCCGTGTGAACAATAATCATCTTACTCTTCCTATATCAATCGCTGTTGTTTTGGGGATATTCAAACAAACAAACGCTTTCAAGCTAGCCCTGACATCTTCAGTGAGAGAGATTGTAGCCTCCAATTTGGCGAAAGCTTCTAATATCTCATCACTTACAGAATTGAATGTCTTCCACCACTTTACTTTCCCTTTGTTGGCAAATGATCCCGTTACATCTGCTCCTGAAAGTACATGTAATCCAGGGATGCAGAGGCTTTCAGTGACCCTAGTGCTTCGTAAATTGAAGCTAGCTGAGCAAATCATTTCATAACACGGCCAACGGAAACTCCAAACTCTGGTGTAAGTTAGGGATATCGCTTTGATGATAAAGCCGGAACATAAGTATCAGGTGAAAACACATGGGTGCCTTTGATTCCTCTTTGTGCTAAGTATGCATAATGTATGCCCTTCGTGTCCGAATCCTCCTGGATACTTGAAAGACTTGATACGTCTGCACCATGTAATGAATCTGCTTTGTCCCTCCAACTGATAAATAATCAAATAACTTTTTCCTATTGGTCTCACCGAATTGAGGAATCTGGTCGGAGAGAAACTCTGTCAGTTCATCCTTTGTCTTAGCATGAGATATTAATTTATTCATTGGCGTACTTCCAATCGTTGTTTCTGGTCCAATGTTGTACTGGATTGGAGATGAGCCTCTTTGCGGAATCCCTCTTATCTCTTTTTTAATGAGTTCACTTTGAAAAAAACGAAAACCACATGAACCTCTCTATAATTGCTGAATTTTTCACCAATCCATTTGCTGAAGCTTACACCGAGGTCACGGTGTTTTCACTGAAGTTGGGTTTATGGTAGGTGTGTTAGGTTTATGGTGGCCATGCCATCTAATATTGCAGCTGTTTGCTGTAGTTCTTCATGTTCTTCCAAATCTCCAAGTGCTGTAGCATTATCTTCATCATTTTCTTTTGGACTGGTGTTGTTTTATTGACTATAGGGCATCCGCAAATTTGTTCTTAGCAAAGCAATGATGCATTCTCCCATCAGCACCAAACAATGACTTCGGCAGTGCTGAAAACTTGTAGTTACTCAAATTGAACTTTAAATCTAGGTCAGGCTTCCTTATGGACGGTATCAACAACCCCGAAATTATCTTCATGGCTATAGTTTTGCCTTTAAGGGTAATTTTAACTTCCTTCGCAGATATTATACACGTTTTAATTACCTGCTTCTTCATAAGAGCCCAGAGCTATATGCTGTTACTGTGAACTTGCTTTGCAAGAAGGTATTATAGAGATGTTTAACTTTTGCCACCCTGTCTAAAGACGCCTGTAGTTTCTGCGGAAAGACACTCTGACTTAGGACATGAATGAGCTCATCACTTTTGCAGTGAAAGGAATTCGATGAGTTTATAAACATTTATTTTAATTTCATAACATCCTTTTCCTGACGCTGTTGTAATTTAACGGTCAGTTCGTGATGTTTGCTTTGTGTATTTCGGAAGCCTATCATGTTATCAGTTTCACTTACAATTCTCATTAGTTCCGAATTAGGAAGAAAGAATCTATTCCGACATCTTCGTTAAGTGTTATACCAACAAGTCCTCCATGTACTTTGAGTTTTGTGAAAACACAAGTTTGTCCGCGACGGGCATCGAACCCGTAGCCCCCATTCCGGAATAAGTAGCTCTCCCAACTGAGCTACGAGGACAAAATGTCTCTCTGCAGATTTGTCGTCTTGACACACGTTTTCACCTCTGTGGTACGTCATAGTTCTCTATTTTGGTGTTCTATGGCTTCATCAGCGGCAAGTGTACAAAATGGCACAGAACTTCTGTTCACTGCCCAATTACCCTTCATAAATTGCATCCAAATCCCTGGATGTTCTGACTCCCAGTGTTCCATTTCTGAAAAGTATGGGGTGATTATCCGTGCATAATTCGGTCGAAAGAAGTACTTCGCAAACTCGTGGAGGGTTACTAATCCCATTGTCCAATCCGATGTTCTTACAGATCTTATGAAGCCCATAATTGTTGCACCATATCCATATATGTGCATGCTAGTCTTATAAACAAAATGGCACAGAACTTCTGTTCACTGCCCTCTGGCCTTCCTTGTTGCGGAAAATTTCGCTATTTCAGCAAAAATATTTTTCCCATGTATCGTAGAAATTAAAGCGGCATGTGCCGTTTCAAGCTCTTTTTTTATTTCCATCTGACAGGCTCACAACCAATTATTGGAAAAGAGGCTTCACATAGTCAAGTTTTCCGGGATATTCTTCCTCGATGCAGAGACTGTGGTGATGTGAGCTTCAATTCCTCTTCTTATGTGTTTTCCATCGAGGATTTGTTTCATCACTGTTGCGGAAAATAAATCGCATTCCATCCATAATTCAGGTATACCAGTTCCTTGTATAAGTTCTGCGATTGTTCGCAGCTGAGCAATTATAATATGTACTATACCGTGCAAATTTATTGGGACAAACTATTTTATTCTCAGAATTGTAATGTGATCGCCAGTTGATGTCGGAAACCCACGTAAACCGGTTTTATCAGCTGTGAGGTAGTGTGACTGCTAGAACTAGAGAGTAAGAATGTGTTTGGAACGGTTTTAAACAGGAAATAGGCACTTCAGCTTCAGTTGTGAGCTTTCGTGTGTGACAGGTGGATGTTTGTTTTCGCTCTCTGTGAGTACGTGTTGCTTTCGTGTGTTGAAAAATGGATATTTCCCAAGGAAGCGTGCAAACATAATTGCTCTGAAGGATCACACTTCTATGACAGTGAGAGATATCGCTTCTGAAGATGGTGTAGGCAGATCAAGTGTATCAAGACTGCTTACGCGATACAATGCATCTGGATCATCGTCTCCAAAAAAGAGAGGTAAATGTGGAAGAAAACGAAAAACAACTCCACGAACCGATAAATATCTAATTAGAAATAGTAAAATGAATAAAAAAAAAACGAGCACCGACCTTCAAAGAGATTTATTGGTTAGTGGTTGTGATGTTCGTGATTCAACTGTACGCCGTAGGCTTCTGGAAGTTGGCCGGAAGGCAAGAAGACCAACGAAAAAACAATATTTGAATGCGAAAATAAAGATAAAACGTTTAGCATGGGCCAAAAAATATAAATCATGGACTGCTGACGACTGGAAAAGGGTAATTTCCAGTGATGAAACTCATTTATTTGTGCAGGGTTACCAAGCAAATGTCGTTCGGTGAAGCAACTGTGAACCCTTAAGACCTGAGCATGTCAAACAAACTGTAAAACACCCTCTGAAACAGATGTTTTGGGGTTTTTTCACATCAAATCGCACTGGAAGCTTAGTTCCTGTTCAAGGTATGATGAATTCAGCCAAGTACGTAGAAATATTACAACGTAGGATTGTTCATTCTTGCAAACTTTTGACAGGACATTTCACCATGACTTGGCCCCATGTCACAATTCGAAATTGGTCAAGAATTTCATGCTGGAAAATCAAATTAATTTGCTCGATTGGCCTGGAAATTCACCAGACTTAAATCCCATAGAAAACTTGTGGAATATTTTGAAGAGACATTTAGGTAAAATGGACGGTACAACCAAAGAACGCATGATAACGAATGCTATGAAAGTGTGGTTCCACGATTATGAAGTCAAAAATATGTGCACTCAATTAGTGGAGCCAATGCCAAAACGAATTCAATAGGTCATTTCTGCTAAAGGAGGACATACTTCATACTAATACAGGCATTTATTAGTGTATATCAAGGCATAGAATGATATAAAGGCATAGTTTTGGAAAAACGAGTGATTTTTTACTTTGTCCCAATTAATTTGCACAGTATAGTAGCTCACTAGGTTTCAAATGTCATTTTTCCCTCACAGTCTTCAACAACCACTTCCAGTTGTTTCAGTGGTTTGTAAAGAGCCATGTAATACAGTATGTGACAACTATCCTTTTTTTTTCATGGCCTGTACTGAACTGGTGTCATACACTAAACTGCTGCCATGCACTGAAATTTTACGTTTCTCCAGTTGCCTCATGACAGTAAGCTTCACTGATTGATTGGTTGGTGACTCTGGAATCATAGGTATCACGGCTATCCTTGAGACAGGTTTCTCATCTACTACGAGGCTGTAGCACGGCTGTCTTTGAGACAGGTTTCTCATCTCCTGACCACGTTAGAGAGTACACAGTAGATATCTTATTGGCAGTCAGTATGCAACCTAAAAAAAAACAAGCAGCATCAACAAGTAGTACAGCCTCGTTAAGAATTGCCAGGTAGTTCATTTGCTTGAGGAAACCATAGGAACTGAGCAGCAGGTTTTCCATTTGGGTGAGTTTGGGCATGCAAGTGCCGTGGATAGAGCAGTGTCAAAGGTTGTTCATGGCTAATCCTTTAACGAAAATGACAGTATTGCAATGGGATCAGACTATTTCATAACTGAGGACACAGTTATGACAGTCCCATGAAGTGTTCTTCTGCCATCTGCAGTGTCTTCAGAGAAGTCAAGGCTGTCAACAGCACAATGGATAAATTCATTTGGCACAATGTCTGGTGGGTCTGTCTGAGGTCGAGAAAAAATAATTTCCTTCTGTCTCAATAAATAACTTCGATGGATTACGTGACATAATAGCTGATCCACGAACATTATTTGAAGAACAAATAGAATTCTGTGTTTCTTCATGGACGTCCATTCCAAAAAAATAACGCTTGCCCCAGTGTCAGTTTCTCTTCCAGAACATTGATGAATTCGACTTCTGCTGACATTGCCGAAACACATCTTCCCTTTTTGGAATGTTCTTCATTGAATCTGTGCTCTTGAGATCGAAGAACATTCATGACATATTCGGTCCAACATTTTAGATGATACGTTACATCAATTGCATGTGCATCATTCATACAGTATTTACTGCTTCTCTAAACCTTTATCTAAGTATATTATTTCAAAGTTCTATAGCTTGACTTAAGTTTCTACCCGTTTCGTTGGTTGAAACCTTCCTTGGTTTTTCTTTCCTTGGGACTGGCTGATCACAAAAAAGAACTTGCGTTTTTCATAAGCTACAGTTTGTGAACGAGTATACTTAGTACTCTGTTCAGAGATTGGATGTCCCTGAAGTTGAACAAACTCTACAGAGGGCCCTTGATCCTCACACGTTGACTGCTGAAACTCATGCCTTTTTTTCAGTCTTTCAATTAATATTTTATGGGTATCAGATTGGTAACACGATCGATGCCACTTCCCATTTTGTGTTTCAGTGTTGTCATTGCCGAAATTTTTCACGATTCCGTCACTGTTTTCTTCGCCATATTTTGCTCGCTTCGTAAGGCACTCAACAATGTTTTTATAACTGTCATTTGAAGGTTATGAAATGCATCCATCGGATGATTCAAAACTAGAAATGAAACAGCATGGCTTATTATCTGCCTTCCTTTTGTTCTTCAAGTTAGCATCAAACACGGGCTCCATTTTGAGCCTATTCTTGTATCACTGTGAAACAATAGAGAAAATTAAGACGTTAATTGGGTTATTCGTTTAGACATTTTTCAAACAAAATATAATTGTAAATTGTGTAGCAAACATAAAGATAAAAATAGTTATGGGGTAATTTCAACCACTAATCCTTTCAAAAAAGTTTTCAGGAAATGTAATTTGGAAACCTTAAAGGTAAACTTTTTGAGAAAATGGTAGGGCCTAAAAATACTTAATGGCCTTTTTGGTGTAGAATTGAAGGAGAAACGTTTTTTGTATCATTTTGTTTATAAAACGAACGGTTACTTAGTTAAATGGGAAAAAGTGTTTGCGATGGCGGCCATTTTGATTTTCGCGTGCGACACTCAAATGCACCAGGAGCCCAGGGATATACATTTGATAGCCGACTATTACCTTCATCTTATAATGCCCTTATTAATGACTTAGAGAACATACCAGACAATGATGCTACATTAGACTTCGTAAAACCAAGGCTCATTGATGAGTATGAGGGTGGAAAGGAAGTAGGCCACCCCGGTGGCACAGTGGTCTAAGCGATGGCTTCTGATCGTTCGCCCGAAAGGGGTCCGGGTTAGAATCCCGGTGAGGCATGGATGTTGTGTTTGTCTTACGGCGCTGATTGTCTATCTTCCCTGGAACAAGTGACCCTAAATTAGGGACGGGCGACTGCTTATAGCCCATTGAGTTGCTCACGGTGGTCGTTAAACCTTCAATTAAAAACAAATGGAAGTAGTACATCAAACTCAAATGCTTTTAAGATAATTCATATTTGATGTCGTCAGGCGGCGCATCTTACAGGTGTAACAATAAAAAAAGCTATTGTACTTATTGACGAAAAAGAAATAACATTGTAAATGTGTGTTGGCTTTATTACAACATGAATAAAAACAATAAAAGCCGTAATAAAAACACAAGTGACATAAGGCATTCAGGGAAATCAGAATATGGGGCAAATGCTGCAAATGACAAGGCAAATAAACAACATGAAGTGGTAAATAAGAAGATTGATGAGATGAAAACATTTCTGTTACTTATTCTCTTGATTCAGGCCCAACATTTCATATAACAAATTCAAGAAAAATTTTTGGCTATGTAGACTTTGTCTCCAGAAAAGTTATTTCCACAGCAGATGAAAGTCGTATGGAATCTTTAAGAATAGGCTTTCGGTACCCTAATTGTAGCACGGAATCTAATGTAAATAATATTCTTGCGAAGAATGTGTTCCATGCTTCTGTTCTGGAAACGCCTATTTTCAGTCTGGAGAATTGTTGAAAATAACTTCCCTCTTACTTTTTAAAGGAAGCGAATGTTTTATCGAATATGGTAAAAGTATGTTTCGTAAGCATGTGACGGATTCCACTAACTTATATAAATTGCTGACTAATGGAAATAATGCAGCGGAATTTATATATAGTAGATGAATATGCATGAAAGTGAAGCATTTAATACGTTTTAAGGAATTTGTAACTGTTGTTTCTAATTAGTTTAAAAGGAAACTTTGAGTTGTTGGAACTCATAATCGGAGAATTTACAGGCAAAGAAGTTGAAGAATTTTTATCTAATAATGGTATAAAGCGTCAAATAAGTGTAGCCTACAGTATATTCACAACAAAATGGGATCGCAGAGAGAAAGAGCAAATCCTTCAGGGTATGTCGGACACAATGCTCCTTAACATATTCATTAAAACTACTGGTAAATGTCTCATTGAATTCTAGTAGAATGAGATACCCTATTAGGTCACATGACAGCTTTTTAATCTAAAACGTATGCCTATGTTCTCGGACAACAGAAGAAAAAGGCAGGGAACTATGCATAAGAAAGGATTTTTGTTGGCCATAAGAAGATCGACTGAGAATATACACTACTAGCCACCCAAGATGCAACACCAAGAAGGACACGAGATAGCAAAGCCAGATTTACTGGACACATAACAACAGATACAAAGATGAAACGATTGAGCTTACAGGCCTGTGCGACTTGCAGAACACGCAGACATCAATAGTTGGTGTGGCTCCCATGGCTGGCAATAACGGCCGCTACATGCCGCGGCATCAAACGAAAGAGACTTTGGATGTGGACTTGGGGTATGTCGGTCCAGGCTGCTTCCACACGTTGCCACAGTTCAACAGGCGTAGCCGCGTGTGGTGCTTGCCGGGCCACTAGGTTACAGATCAGAGACCAGACGTGTTCGATAGGCGACATATCGGGAGAACTGGTGGGCCACGGCCGCAGTGACACCTGGTGGGCCGTGAAAAATTGTTGCACGATGCTTGCCACGTGCGGGCGTGCATTGTCCTGTTGAAACGTGGCCGCTGGTAGGTCCTGCAGGAAAGCGAGGACTACAGGCTCCAAAACGTCGGAGATGTAGCGGTGGCTGTTGAGTGTACCAGCGATGCGTACCAGAGGGGTGCGGGTGTCATATCCAATTGTGCTCCAAACCATAACGCCAGGCGACGGACCGGTATGGCTATGCAGGCGTCATACAGTCCCTCGCCGCGGTGCCGCCACACGCGGATCCGACCATCGTGGTGTTGCAGGCAGAAGCGGGATTCGTCGGAGAAGACAATGTCGTGCCATTCAGTAGTCCAGGTGCGGCGTTCAACGGCCCAATGCTGCCGCACTCACCAGTGGTGTAACGTCGGTGGTAATCGGAGCAATGGGTGCCGTGCGACAAGTCCCCGCTCCTGAAGACGACGTCGAATGGTACGTGCTGACACAGGTTGTTGCGCAACACACCCTAATTCCTGCACTAACGTTCGTGATGTGGCGGTGCGAGCCGTCAATGCCCGCCTCACAACATGCAGGCCCTCTCGTTCGATGGTGTGCCGCGGTTGCGGCAATCGCTCACGTCGGTACGTCCGTCCCTCCTGCACCCACCGAATCCATACTCGCCACACTGTGGCTGGATGTAATCCCACACGGGCACCGATGTATCGGTACGATAAATCGCTGTCGCGATAAGCCACTATTCGTCCTCTGTCAAACTCCGACACGTGCTGGAATGACAGCCGTATTCTGTGACGAGGCATCAGGAAGCTTCCCACACACAGGTCCGGCAGTACAACACACTTCCACTACTTACACCCCACCTTCTGTGCCCTTCTTATAGTCCTTCTCGGTAGCGTGCCGGGCGCACATGATTTGCATATGTCCTGCAATGCTAATCGTTTGCATGTCCTCTCGCGGGCGACGCATGCTGCGAATTTCAGGCCAATCGGATGCTTCCTTCTTGGTGTTGCATTTTGTGTGGCCAGCAGTGTAGATTAGATTCTTTTTGCCTGGAAAAGAAGATGTCATAATTGTTCGGGATACCAATTCATTGAGAGGAAAAATGTAAGCACTGTCTGTGATAAATCTGCTATAACTCATAGTTATGAAGAATCAACACAGGATGTTGTTTTGAGTAATGAAATTATAGAGATCAGTACTGAAATGGCAACAGAAACAGAGGATGCAGAAAGTATTGCAATACAACCTATAGTCGAAAGTCTTCGAGAACCAGTATTTTTGTCTTTCACTTCTATCTAACTTCTGGATGTCATACCATGAATTTGGTTTTTGTGTGCGTGTCTCTTTTTCTGCTGTGTAGGCAGCTCTATCTGGAGGAACACTTCCCTAAATAAACCTCCTATACAGCAGGAAAAAAATTCACAAGAACCAAAGCCATGGAATGACTCCAGAGGTTAGATAAAAATGAAAAGAGAGAAATCGGTACAAGTTATAGAGGAAGAGTTTAAGTCTTTGTAAGAAAATAATTTATAGGAATGAGTTGATCTGCCTCCTGGTAAAATATTCATAACTGTAGGTGGATTTCCAAAGTAAAGAATTAAGTTCGAAATGAGCCAAGACACTAAGCATGTTTAGCTGCACATTGGTTTTCCCAACGGCCAGAAATAGATTTTAATGAAGTTTTTTCTCCAGCTGTGAAGCATACTGCATTACACATGATGTTCTTAGTGGCAGCTCAGAAGCAAATGCTTGTTAGACACATTTATATTAAAACTGTATTCTTGCATGGGACATTTTCTGAGGAATTATACATGGCCCAGCCACAAAGGTACAAAAGCACCACTGAAAGTACAATTCGTAAGCTGAAAAAGACTTTATATTGTTCCAGGCAGTCCGGTAGACTTTGGAATCAAACATTGGATAAAGTCATTTGTGATATAAAATGTGTTCCTAGTAATAATAGTCCATGCTTTTCTACTATAATTGAAGGAAATTAAGTCACTTGTTAAATTGTCTGTGTAGATGATGTACTAATACATACTGCTTGGCAAAGTTGGAGGAAACTAAAAAGGGATGCACAATCATTTTTTTGTTTATGCCCTGGGAAGACCTTGCTACAACAACTGAACAAGATGAAGCAAACACCTTATTTTTACCTTAGATACAGAAAGCAATAAATGTTATAAATAAGTTTAATGAGCATACGTTGAGAAAGTCCTACACTCCCATGAGCACAGACTATTGGGAGAAATTGTCAAATCAGGAAGAGGAAAAATTGCTTGAAGAGAGTAGAGCATACTACGAGGCAGTAGGAGGTTTTACTATATACACTATCTACCAACAAGTAATTGGACACCTGTGATAGCAAAGGACCTTCCGCGGCATACTCTCAACTTACAGCTGCGACCCACCGGGGCATACTCTCAACCAGGCGTTGTACGAACGGCTAGCAGTATTTTCTTCCACTCGGCTTGGAGAAACCAGGTCAGTTCCTTCACCAATTTCGGACGGTGGGGGCACCCCAGTCGACGCTCCAACTCGTCCCAGAGGTGCTCGATAGGGTTAAAGGTCTGGGCTCTGCGCAGGCCAGTCCATTCAATTAACCCTATTGTCACCATACCAAGCCATGGTAGACCTCGCAACATGACAGGTGGCATTGCCATTCTGAAAGTAACATGGGTCCACCCCGTAAAACTGCCACAACGTAGGAAGCGCATGGTCATCCAAAATGGTGCAGTATGTCTCGGCGTTGAGTCTACTAGGAATTGCGACCAAGGGTCCCGTGCCCTACCACAGGAAACACCCCCATAGCATAATTCCACCGCCGCCGAACTTCACAGTGGGCACAATACATTCCGGCAGGAGGCGTTCTCCAGGCAGATGCCAAACCCAGACCCTGCCATCCGAACGGTAGAGGGTGAACCTTGATTCGTCGCTCCAGAGAACCTGTTTCCACTGTTCAACGGTCCACTGTCGACTTTCTTTGCACCACGTTAGCCGAGCAGCGCTATTGGACTTGGTGATCAAAGGCTTGTGGGTGGCAGCACGTTCATGATAACCAAGCAGATGGGCTTCCTTACGGATGATATTCATCGAAAGAACAATTGCGGATGCCTGTTGAAACTTCTCGCGGATGTGGCCCATCGATTTGGTGCGGTTCTTCCGAATTTCACTGGCCAGCACCCGTCGGTCTCTAACTTCCAGATTTGTGGGTCTGCCGGGTCTGGGCACATTCCGACAGTCACCTCTCATCTTCCACTTGCCAATCACGTAGGCCACTGTCGATTTTGGGTACTTCAACTCGCTGGATATGTCACGTATGGATCGGCCATTTCTGTGATACCCGACGATTACACCTTTCTCGAAATCAGAGAACTCCAAACTGCGTGGCATCTTGCATGCGACTGGTTGCGTTGTTGTTTCCCACACGATATTTAACGGCGGCGGCCGTGACGTGTATCAGGACCTCAGATATCGTCGATTGCAGGGGTGTCCAATTACTTGTTGGTAGATAGTGTATATGGCATTAGCGAGTGCGTATGTCACGCAGATGGGAATACTGAGTGATCTAAATTGTTCACAAACAGGAGGTACTACATTGTATAAAGACAATTAAGTGTGCTGTGATCGGATAGGAAAATATTTCTACAAGCAATAAGCATCGCGATGTGAAGACCGATATTTCGAAAAAGCGATGTTAACAAAAGGTCATATAGGTGAAACATTATGACCAAACCTTTAGATCGACAGAAATTATGACCAAACCTTTAGATCGACAGAAATTTGAATCCCATTGAACAGATTAGGACTCCAATTCTACAGTGTTCCCACGAGTGGGACACTGTTGGCCGCGGAGTTTGGAATAGCGAAGCTCTTCACTTGCCTGAGATCATTACCGTAAGTTAAGAGGTTCATCAGCGTTTTCCCTCACGCTCGGAGGAAAGAACGCGTTATTTATATTGACGCTATCATCTCAAAATTCTGCAGTTTTACGATTCACACGTGTTTTTATGGAGATATTTTCAAACCCCACCGTCATGCGGGTCGAATTTTGTCAGTCTGCACTTTGCTCATCAACAAAGACTAAGCAGCCCATTCACGGGAAGCAAGTGCTGTATTGTTCATTACATATTTACGATACTAATTAGTTTTACAACATTCCAATGATGTGTGCAATCTTCGTATAGTGTATGCCAACTGAAATGAATCCAGTGTGTAAGGATACACGAGTTAATACCGTTTTTCACTTGATACACACTCAAGGTAAGTTTGTTCTTTCTTTTGCATGATTTTTTTCGGGGGTCTTACCGCCATCGTGCGCAACTTGATGGGCTAGTAGCCTGTTCCTAATTTAGGGCTTCGTGTTTCAAGGAAGGGAGAGAGATACAGTGCCATAAGACAAACACAACATCCGTGCCTCACCAGGATTCGAACCCGGACCCTTCTCGGGCGAAAACGCTCAGACCCCTGCGCCACAGGGGAGGCCATTTTTCATGATATGGAGTCATGATAGATTCACGATACCCCTTTCCGCTATGCTGTACTCACGACCTTCACTGTTTTTTTTTGTTTTTGTTTTTTATTGGAAGTTTAACGACCACCGTGAGCAACTCAATGGGCTATAAGCAGTCGCCCGTCCCTAATTTAGGGTCACTGGTTCCAGGAAAGGGAGAGAGCCAGTGCCGTAAGACAAACACAACATCCATGCCTCACCGGGATTCGTACCCGGGCCCTCTTCGGACGAATGATCAGAGTCCAACGCCTTAGACCACTGCGCCACCGGGGCGGCCAACCTTCACTGTCAGAATAGCTATAGCTGACAGCTTCGTAAGAGGAGGATCTGACAAATTAAAGTTGCTGATGATAGATTTTTTACCTACCATTGATGTATTAAACATGCCGGTTGGCAGTAATCTTCGAGTGGAACTCATGTTTGGCACGCGCGCACACACACATCGCACGATCTCACGCATGACACTTTTTGTGTTGCTTTTTTTTTTTTTGAAATATTCCTTATTCCGATCTCCTTATGATTTTTCGGCCTTTCTCTATCTTTCCAGATACTTCGGGTAAACAAATTATTTTTGTTAGCACCTCATGACACATTTTTCGAATATGGGCCAGAATACATCAAAACATTTGCTTTCTCACTACGAATACTTACAGCATTTTCTTCATATTATATATGTATGTGCAACATACCTTCTTCCGCACATGATCAGTACGAGTATATCCACACACCCTATAAGTAATACGGCTCTCCAGCACGTAAAAGACGTTGGACCTTTTACGAAGTGCCTAGGTTCATACCACAAATCAGAGTAGGTACAGGTACACTTTCATACAGTTATTCGGAACGTTTTTGATAACCCGTTAGTGCTGTGAATTGCTGCTAAAGTAGCTGTCTTTCAAAATTGAATTCACTCGTCTGCTAATTTCACTATCTAATATGCATTGAGTGGCCGAATTATTATGACCACCAGACCATTTTATGCAAAGTAGCTACCCCTCAGATGCTGCTGACGCAATATGCTTGAATCGGTATACAAAAGGGAACAATGAAGGCATGCAGAGACTAATGAAGTTCAATGCTCGAGAAATAATGGGTAAAAGACGCAGTCTAACGGACTTTGAACGTGGAATGGTCATAGGTGCTCGAAGCATTGATGAGAGCATTAGGTAAAAAGCTATACTTGTTGAATATTCGAGGGCAGCAGTTGTTAAATTTTACAGAGTGTGAACCACCAGTCAAATAACCTGGTCTGAACCCAAGGCGTGGGGTCGTCAACGACTACTGGAGGCTGGAGCTCAGAGGAGAATAGGCCAACTTGTTCAGTCCAACAGACGGGCAACACTTCGTCAGATTACAGATAATTTGAATCAGGGACAAAGTCCGATGGCCTCTCAACGTACAGTTCGCCGCACATTACATCGCACGTTCTAAAGAAGCAGACAGTCTGTCCGTGAGTCACTGCTATTTGCAGCGAACAAGAACAAATGCCTCCAGTACGCTACTCAAGAGCACAAGAATTGGAGAGTAAATGAGTGGAAATGTGTAATGCGTCGAACGAACCACGTTTACAACTTTACCATGCAGATGGAAGAGTGTGGATATGAAGACAGCAGCACGAAAACATGGACCCATTTTGCGTCGTCACTACTCTTCAAGCTGGCGAGGGCAACTTTATGGTCAGAGGCATGTTTCCGTGGGAATGTTTGAACCCTTTGATTCGTGTGGAGCAACGTCTGATCGCCCAAAGGTATTTAAATATCGTTGCCGACCAAACCCACCCAGTTATGTTAATTGTTTATCCCCACGGAGATAGATACTTCCAGCGGCACAATGCTCCATGTCATAGTGCTCACATTGTACACGAATGGTTCAAGGAGCATCGCGGAGACTTATCCCAGCTACATTGGCCTCTTCAATCTCCAGATCTCAGTCCAATGAAGTATTTGTGGGATGAAGTAAGGAAAGGCATCATACAGCTGGATTCTTCTACCATCAGATATTTAACAGATGGAGAGCGCAGTTCATCGCACTTCCGCTAATATACCCCAAACCGCTTACCGACATTCGATAGAGTCCATACCAAGACGAATTCAAGCAGTATTAAGGGCAAAAGCTAGCTCAACAACGTACTAATCAGGTAGTCATAATAATTTGGCCACTCAGTGTGTTTTTATTGTCAGACATGCTTGCTAACATGCTAATTCATTCACCTGGTTTTAGCAATGTATTATTTAGCTAATCTTGGATCCAATAATGAACACAGGAAGTAAATACACAAAATGCTGTCATGATGGAAAGTTTTGTCAAGAACCTTCGAGAGAAGAGTCTGAAGATTATAATTTTGCTCTGTTCTTCAAATCACACTGGGAGGTCAGATAAAGGCACTTCCCCGTTTTTGAGCCTTATTGTTTTAGAACACACGAACAAATTTATTACGCGGAGTAACCACTGTACTTGGAACATACACAAGAACCAGGGATTGGCAATGGTTCAATAGTCAAACAATTTCATTCACTGTAGGGTCTAAAAAGAAAACAAAAATCTGAAGACTAAGTATTCACTGAGAAGAAACTCAAAACCTTAAAACTAAGTATTCACAGAAATTTTTGAATGTCAGTTTTCAAAATTAGCGCGTTGCTCTTTGCTCAAGAAATTTTCAGCATTGCTTACTCCAGGTAAAGCTACTAAAACTTTCTTTGAAACAACAATAGCATTGGAAAGTGTCCAGCCCGTTTAATTATACCACAAAATAGAAATTTCCTCTAGAAAGGAACAGTAAACAGAACAGGCATAAAATGATTCAGTCATTTTTTTTATTTTTTTTTTTTGCTTTCTTGACATGAACGCAGCTGAACGCTTAAGGATGCAACCAGTTAACATCTACAAGTCAAACCCTCTGGAAATTAAGTAAAAAGACGTGACGCATACGCGTACAGTTGAGAATATTCTTTACGAAATATGTAAGTTAGTGCGTTGTCTGTTTCTCTTTCTGTGAATGCCTGGACGCGCGGTCGAAGGTGGAGTCATGCGCAACAGCCGACCAGTGAGAATGAAAACCAAATGAAAACAAGTCACGGTAATATTTCCTGCTCGTTCACATTCTGCCGTAGCGCAACATGAGAGTCCAAGAATGCATGACAGAATAACCGATCAGTAGTTTTGGAATCGAGTAAATAAGGACGATGCATCACTAGAAATAGAGCACCCAGAGATTTATTACATTTTTACGACATCGGTGATGCAGATGTCAAAACGCAAACACAGGAGAAAGTCGCGCGAAATGTCGAAACTAGAGACACGGACAGGCACATATTCCTTTCATATCAATATGTCGTTGCAGGTATGATATGCGTGATTACATTCCGGGCATTTTTAAATTATATCTTTTTGCATACTTACGTCAGAGCATTGTTACACTCAACAATTTGAAGAATACCAGCAGCGTAATGATATATTGCATCCTTTAAGAATACATATCTTTCGATGTGACATTGTTGTGTCACCTTGACTGCGAGTTAGTTATCGCTATTACACTGATGGGTCGTAATATACTTCCGTTATAGACATTAAAATTTTCCTCCACATTTTCTGTCTCGTATTTTTTGCTGTTTTTCGTCACTAACAAAAAGTTCGCTTTCCGCTGTGGTTCGCGAAAACAGTGCTATCTTTCCCAACAACATTACCTTGAAGTTATTTCTAAAGCCATGCTCACTCGAAGAAATCTCTTCGACAGTAGAAATAAAGGAAAAAATAGATTTTCCCGTTCTTATTAAATAAATATATGAATACGTGACTAATTTTTAAATTATTTCACTTCTTGGTGAACAAAATGCTATCCTTTTTCTTTCTACAGCCATTTTCAAAACTACGCTTTCGAAAAATTCTAAAATCAACATTTGAAAATCACACATATTACAGTTTCCATGACATCTTAATTTTTTTCTTCCGATAATAACTTCTGTTCAGTAGTCAGTAGCCTTCGTCATTTCAGTTGTTTTTTTCTTTAGAATCATCTCTGAAATAATTTCACATTTAAAAAAATTTTTATTTTAATGTATGTACATCATTTATTCAAAGTAATATGTGCATTACTTACTTCTGCAGAAGTGACTGAATCGAATGTTTTGCAGAACGTGAGATTCAAAAATAAATGCGAATTCTTGATGGAAAATTCTGGAACGCCATATAAAATAAGGCACAAATACGAAAGAACTGAAATGAAGCACGAAGAAGAAGAAGGAATCGGGATGAATCTGAAAAACGCCCCCTATATTTTTTATTCCTGATTTAAGTTCCAAGAACGCAAATTGGGAGGGCGAAGCTAGTTTGTCGTCAGGCAACTTGGGACCTGAGAAACATTTCTGTACCCCAATCTTACAGATGATTTGATAATAAAATAATATGCAACTGAAACATAAAAAAAATGCTTTAAGATGTCTTTTTTATTTTTCACTATGGATATCGTTAAAGTAATAAAAGTATAGTGGTAATCCGATTTATTCGCGTAAAAACATAAATAGACGTTTTCAAGCTTAACCATATCAACTGATTTACCTTAACTTCGACACGTTTATTTCACAGATTAACCAGATTGGAAACGTTTATTTTTATGCCAATAAATCGGACTACTAGTATATAATTTTACTATTTTATGTATAGTTAGAGTACAGTTCCTCGTTATTAAGTAATGAATATCAGTTCTTAGCTTCTCAAGAGCAAAAATATTGCAAATACGCTATAGACTGTTTATGCCACAATCATTTGTATCATAGAAAATGCTTTTCTACCAGACACACAACAGAAATTTTATCACTGTATAACTTGAGAATGATATGATTTAAGCAACAGCGTTTAAATTCATGGAATTTTTTTGTTTGTAGTTGGGCCATATGTTTCCCATTTTAAGTGTAATAAATACTTTGAGAACCGCCTTTTGGTTTTTATTTAAGTTTTAAATTTTCTTTAAACGAAACTCAATGCTCTTTTATTAGTATTTTGAAAGCTTTGTTTGCTTTCAGTTAATATTTTCGTGCAAGGTTCGGAACATTTTAAGTTTTAAATCAACAATCTTTTTTTAATTTATCTTTCATTTCAGCTGATAGTTTCATATTGTTTTATTCAAAATTTTCATTCTTCATCTCTACACATAGCTACGTTTCCATGTATTTTGTTAAAAATCAAAAGCTGTATTGAAATATTGCTCTGGCGTTTCTTTTTGCTTTGTTTGTTTGGTTTTTTGTTTTCTTTCAATATAATTACTATGATAAGCATTACTCCCACCTCAGATAAAGTTTCGTTAATGAAAACTAAATATTTTGGCATTTAATCCAGTTATTACCTTTTCTTTGTAAATCAGAATAAAATTATTAAAAATATTTAATGGAAATAAAAGATGATGAAGGTAAAAATACTTAATGGAAATAAATAAATGAATTGCGTTGACCTTTGATTTACGCTGGATTTCCTTCCTTTGCTGGCTAAAAATGCGTTCTGCACATTTTTATCATCATCATCATTGTCAACCATTATCAATCCACTGCTGGATGAAGATCTCCAAGTTTCTTCCACAACGGTCCGTCTTGTACCAGCCTCCATGTCACTCCCGCATGTTTTCGAATTTCATCCATACATTTCCCATGTGGTCCTCTTCTGGACCGTTTTCTGTCCCTCGGAATCCAGTATAAAATTTCGGTTGTCAATCGATGGCCCGTCCTTCTGGAAATATATCTAGCCCATTGTCATTTTAGGGATTTTACTCTGATCACGATGTCTTCCACTCTTGTCGTTTTCCTAATCCACGAGTTATTCTTCTAACCTCTCTTGGTTACACCAAGCATGCACTTCTTCATGCTTCTTTCGGTTTTCTGCAGTCTTGGTATGTCTTTTATAGTTAAGGTCCACGTCTCTGCACCATACGTAAGAACTGTAAGGAAGCATTGATCAAACACTTTTCTTTTAAGACGTAAGGGCATATTGCTCTTAAAAATTGTACTGTTTCTTCCAAAAGCTCTCCATCCAAGTTTTACATGCCGATTAATTCCTTCATCAAGTGACTCTTGCTTGATATCTGTTGTCCAAGTTAAATGTAGGAAAAACAAGTGATAAATCTTCATTTCTTGCATTGTACATCCCTTTTGTCTTCAAAAAGTACATTTTTAATCTCACTTCTTTACTCTTGTCAGCAAGTTCCTGGATCATACTGTGCAGCTCTAAAGGGTTAGTTACAAAAAATGACTACGTCATCAGCAAAACGAAGGTGAGTTAAATGATCTCCATTAGTTTTATTCCTTTGTTTCAGTAATAAATTTTCAATTTCAATGTTTTTGTCCCTTAGGGACAAATCACAGCTATCTGGAAACGTAAATTTTGAGGACCGAACTACATTTCAAATTAAAAACCAAAATGAGAAAAAAAGAGAATTGGTGAAAGCAGTTGTAGGTGGAGTAGAACATTTGGTCTGGTCAAAGAGTGACCATTTTTATAAGCTGACAATTTGTTTATCCTAATACTGAAATTTTTTTTTAATTGCGGATGCATTTATTATGTAATTCCGACCAAATATACAGTAGCACTGCACATTGACCTTGAAATTTCTGGTGTTTCGTTTTCACAAAATGTAGAACTTAATACAACTCATATATACATACATTAAGCCAGAATGAGAAAAAGGAGAATGGGTGGAACAGGGACTGCTAAAAACATATATTCACTAAAGCAATGAAATAAAACTAACACGCGCAATAGAATAGATTTTGCGACGCAGACTGTACTCGGACGAACGTAGATAACTTCATAACCGTTACTCGACAAACAGACACCACTGCAGTTTACTACGTCATACTTCCTTTCTTTTAGAATCGACTGGATGCTTAGTAAGAAACAAATTATGAGTGCGCCATTAAAAAAATTTGAGGCTGCGGCTGAATTGTTACTTTAAATAGCTAAATTAGCATATTATACGCACCAGTAGGGCAAAACATTGTGTTCAGTGAAACGATTTTTTCTGAAATAAGGAATGGCCTTTGTTTCCGAACAGAACAGTATATAGCTCCATGATATTACATCAGCTTTCTACTCTTGCTTCTAGATAATCTCTCTCTCTCTCTCTCTCTCTGTCTCTCTCTCTCTCTCTCCGGCTTGTTTTACCCTGCAGTCCCTAACATTTACTCTGTCTTTTCATTAACCCCTAATATGTCGCTCTTCCTATTCATCAGTTCTTAATATCTTACTCTTTCTATGTATAACTGCCTAAGACTTTACTTATTCCGTTCATTAGTCCCCAATATTTTACTCTCTCTGTTCATCAATCCCTAATATTTTACTCTTTCTGTTCATCAATCACCTTCAATTTTCAATTTGCTCTCAAATCAGTACAGTAGTAGCATAATGTAATTCTTCCTGGTAAGTGATAATACAATGTGATCTTGAAAACGGCAGCTCTGTAAGTAAATTACAGTAAAATTCCTTAGGAACAGGTCCTTATAAAATAAAAGTGCGAACAACACCAAAAAAATGTCGCAAAATTTCTTATATTTCTTGAAGTTGCTTTTAAACAGAACTTCCACAGAAACATAATTTTAATGGAAAAAGTTTTCGCAGAAGTTTACTTTGATATTCAATGTCGATGTGTGGAACGTTCTCCTCTGGAGTAGAGTCCCACGAAATGGGGTTTTGGTAAATTTACCTTCTGGAAAATTTTCAACAGAATGTTAAATACACTACCCTATTTAGTACGCTAACTTATTTTTTAACTAAATTTGTGTTTATTCATCAATGCTTGGTCTAGTTTAAACACTGTGTGATGATGAAAAATTTATAGAAAAACTTGAATGACGGGTTTTCATTTAGAACTCTATAAAGATATTTTAATAGTGTTTATCCGAACTCGAAACTCTCAGTGTGGACTCATTTTGAACTTTAACAGAAGATCTTCATTCTTTACCTTCACATTCGTGAAAATAGCTTCTCAATTGTCTCATTTTCTGCATTATAATGAATCCTCGAGGTAGGAGTCTTCAAATGGGCCGGACGAATTGAAAAGTATTAATTATATCAAATGATATTTACAGATTTTATTATTTTGCTGCGCCAGTCTGAAATGTGTGCAGAGGTGTGAGCTGCTAGGTGTTAGGCTGGGTACTCATCTCCAGTGTGGCAAGAATGTTGGTGCTTTTCGTAGGGCTCTGGTTCTCTCCCATACCTGGAAGTTGTGGCGCTAAACTTGGTACAACGAAACCTGCCCATAATCCTCCACTGGCAAAAGAAAGCAAAGGAAAAGATATGTGCGGAATTCTAGTAGTTTAAATGCACAAAGATATGTGATGCTCAGTATCACTCCTTTTCTTTTTAATAATATTTTGTCCCCTTGCTTCCAGTTGACAAGACACAATTCCTACTGATCTGCAAGATTTTCACGTGTTATTTCCCACTATATTTCAAATATATTTTTTTAATTTTTTTGACCGTACATGGAACATCACTAATAATTTTCTTTAGATTTTTTTCTTAGTCATTCTGTCTGCATGACAAAGTCGTTTCATTCGCTGTTTATTTTTCAGATTCTACTAAGTCGGCATGGACTATTTTTGTGTCTTATATTTTCGTTTTAAATTCCATTTTGACAAGCCTTCCGCAGATGGAATTTTCTTTTCTTTAGATCAGGTTTTGAACATTTCTCCCCAAGAAATTCAAAATCACTTTCAAAATCATCCACATGATCGAACTTCATTTCAGTCATGCGGGTGACTTTTTAAATGAATACTGTTTCGTTGCAGAAATTAATTTTAAAAATTCCACATATGTACTATTTCCTTGCATAAAATATATGAGTGAAAATAGGTTAGAAACTAATTCTGCAACATTCATTTGTTGCATCGGTTAAAACAGCAACTTTTAACTCTAAAATTGGGATATAATATCTTCATGAAGCAAATAAAAGTTGCCAACACGTTGAAAGTTACCATTTTTCTTTTTCAATCCGTTGTCAGAGTTCGATTGCTACTGAGAAATGGTAACCAACAAATTATTTAGAATTTAAACGAATTCATATCGAAAAACATTATACATATAGCCTTCCTAATTTTGATGCAATCCAGGTACATGATCCTTCGATTAAACTATTTATCCTATTCTTTTTAAGCTTCGACTCTCTCATAACTTTACAAAGCGATTACTTTAAATTCAAGATCCCTCCTCCTCCATTGAAAAATGTTAGTGAGCTCAATGAAATCCACCTTTGTACTATGAAATCCACCTTTGCATTCTACCATTTCTAAAAATTACCAAACCGCATGGAATGATTTTTAAGAAATGATAGAATATATCCAATTTTGGTGTAATCTATACATTTCGTTAAATTGAATATTTCAATACAAAAATTCCAGCACTGAATCTATAAAAGCAAGTATTCGTAAAATTTTCTGTTCAAACCTATGTGCCTAAGAGCTCTTCAGATTTAATGAAACTTGGTGAATTCTACTTTTACTAAGCGCTCGTTTTAAAGATGTCAGGAATATTTTACATCAATAGCGTTTTATGTGAATTTTGAGAGTGATTAAAAAATTCACATCTGCTTAAATTGTTTCATTGCATTGTTTTCATAGAAAAAATTCAATCCATGATTCGGAATATTGTAAGTAACTACACAATGGATTCTGCCAAAATTAGTATGACAGACAGACAGAAAAATAGACACATATTGATATACAACACACACTTGAATTACATGGATGCTTAAGATTATGTCAAATACTAGAAACGTATGTCATGCAGATACATGGAAATCTCACCAAAGCCATGGGTAAATTTTGTTAAATGCATTTACATGAGAAAATTTCTTTGAAGATAAGCTGAGATCGATAAAATTTTATAAAAGCCCTCAGATTTTTAATATTTCTAAATCATGAAAATTTAAAATTACGACGCCGGTTCTCCAGTTTTTATTATGATCCAAAACATAGTAAAAAAGTTTAAAAAAATATAATTTCTGTTTCTACTCAGATTTATGGGGTTCTGGAAATAAAGAATTTCAGGCATTTAAGCTCCATGTCCTTAGAATATAATTGGGAAAAAAACTTTTTGAAATGTTACGCTTCACTCATACTTAAACTTGATTCAAGAATATTCAAGTAAGTATTTTGTACGTATGTGCGCGTACAGACAGACATATGTTCTTATTTCGTTGTGTGATCTAGTAAATTCTTATTTAAAATTTACCTTCCTCATTAAGCATGAGCTGAATGATCGGTGTAATCACAAAACAACAAGAAAAAAATCTGACAATTAAAGACGAAACTAACGGGTATCATTATCAAGATATTTAAGTGGCAATGAATGGATGAATGAACTGGACATTTTGCTGACTCGTGCATTTTCGGACAACAGAAACACTCAACTAGACATCAAGAGACGAAAAAATGTCCAGTAAATGATTACGGATAAATAAAATTAGGAAGTATACTCACATAATAGAAGAACTATTTATAGCACTAAACTGTGAAAAATTTATTTTTTCCACAGCTTAATGCCAAAAACTTACGGCATTAAGCTGTAGAAGCAATTATTTTTATGAAGACTTTTATCCAGCAGTAAATCCAGAGCGGTTCTTAAATATGATGATGATGAGATTTATGTGTTTTGCGTGAATGTGCATCATCAGTTTTGTATGTTCCTTCACAAAGAATGAGACGGGGTTTTCAACACATTTCAGACATCACAAATCAATTTTTCATACATTCACTTAAGCTGGGGAGACAAATATAAAAACATTCTCTTCAAAATTAACATCAGTTTATTTTTTCATTACTTTCGTATGCGGCAATAAATGAACTAAAAAGAAACAAATATATTTGTAAATGTCATCATTAATACGAATCCCGAATTCTGAAGAAGCAGACAACTTGAAAAGGTATTAAGCGCTTTTAAATTGGGTAAAAATAAGATTTCTGTGTTTTCAAATTTAGGAAATCGGCATAAGTTTTTAATAGAAATACATATGCTCTTTTCATGAATTTTCGGTCGTGAAAATAAATCACAGAATTCAAATCTCTTTTTTTTATTTTATATGAGTTTTATATTTTGGAAACTTAACATAAATTAGATGTGAAAAATGCTAGATGTATTCCCCCCTCCCCATTTTCTTCAATGAGCTTACAAATATTTTACTTTGGCTTCAAGAACTGTAGTAGTACGATGTATGATCATTATAGACAACTAGCTTTTTTTATTTTCTGCTCAACTAGAATTTCATTATATTCAGAAGTAGGATTGTAACGATAAATTGAAAAACAAAATTTTGGTTTCGGGAATTACCTTTCGTTTTGTTACAAAGTGGTCTCATCAAAACATCCATGAATTCTTGGAAATAACAAAAGTGGAATTCCATAAATTTTGTTTACGTATATCACTCCGTTTTGCATGTAGAGTCGCGAATTGGTTATCATTTTCTGCTTGTTCGTCTTCTAAATAATGGCACAATGTTAAGGAAATAAATAAAGTTATGTTTTATTTTGTGATAAAACCTGGACTTGGAATGCAATACAACTTGTGAAAGTCGAATCTTATTTCGCCTTCCCTGTTTCGGTTACTTATTTGAAAGCAAGGAGTTGTAAACCAATCATTGAGTGGAATTAATATAATAGCAGTCACTCGCTGCACTTAATATAAGAACACTGGCACTTTTCTTACCTGCATCATGATTGGATGAGCTCAACAATCCCGAATGTATTTATTCTCTACAAGACCAATGTCCTGCGTCGACCTGTAGGTACAGTTGAAATGTATCGTCGTACTCCGGTGGTCCTTTTCCCATGCAAATCTGAAGCAACGACAGAACACACTTTGGATTGTTTCCTTGAAGGCTTCCCTAAATTCACGGTTAAAGTATGCGTAGATGATGGGATTCAGAGAGGAATTGAAGTATCCAATCCAAAAGAGTATCTCCACAACAATGTCAGGGCAGTAACATTCATCACACATACTAATCGATACGTACCACAGGAAAAACGGCAACCAGCAGAGAATAAAAGCCCCCATGATGATGCCCAGAGTCTTGGCTGCCTTGTGTTCCCTCTTCATCTTATTAATGGTCCTCTTAGTCGGTGTCGAATGTCCGCTTTCGTCCTCTGTGTGGGAATTTCGATGGTGAGGAGCGTGTACCACCATTTGAGCTGTGGTATCGGTGCTATTGCGAGGATAGTGTGGAATAGCAGCTCCAATTTGGGACCTGGTTATCATCTTCTCCTGACGCGTGGCCTCTTGGAATATCTTAAAGTACGTGAACACCATGATGAAGCAAGGGATCCAGAACGAGACGCTGGAAGAAATTATTGCATACGGCTTGTTGACGATAAATTCGCACACGTCTGGTCTCTCCATCCTCTCGGAGAGATGCGCATCGGTAGTATACCATCCCAAGAAGATGGGGATGAAACTTATAAGTCCGGATGAAAACCATACGCATGCAAGCATGATGGCCACAGTCCTTCCGGTAATCTTCGTCGGGTATTCGAGTGGTTTGATGATGGCATAGTAGCGATCAACGCTGATGCAGCACAGGTGCATAATGGATGCTGTAGAGAACAGAACATCACAGCTATTCCAAAAGTCGCACAAGGTCTGACTAAACTGCCATTTGCCCGAGATAGTGTGACTGGCATTGAAAGTCATTGCAAAGAGAGCGACCAGAGTGTCCGCACAGGCCAGAGACACGATGAAATAATTCGTCGTGATACGGAGTTTGTGATGGCGATAAACACTAATGATGATCAGCAGATTCCCGAAAATTGCGGCACAGATAATGAGACCGAGTATAAAGGACTTGGCAATTATTAGGATGATTTCGGTCCATGTATCCCCTACGGCCATGTCGACGGGAGGCGTGTCGTTTCCTACTACGCCGATTCCTCCCATACCGACGCCGTATGGTGAACTTTCGTTACCGGGCATTGAGCGGACGTGATTACCGCTTGGCCCACTACCCCCACCTCAGTCACCTCATCTGCCGCTCGTGAAAAGAAGTTATCATCTTCCGGGGCATCTTTTCCAATCGAAAAAGTCTTTCGCCCAGCGCAGCTTGCACTTCTCCTGATCCGCAAAGCACTTACTAAATCCTCATTGAAGCCTTACAAACTTCCGTCGACATTCAGCTTTTAGAAATTCAGCGGTCGAGGAAGGGTCGGTCGGCGACTTCTCCCGCTTCCTTGCCGCTGCTCAATGCTGATACACGTGAAAACTGAAAATGCTGCAGCTGCTCATGCTCACTGCCAGCTTAGCGCGAGACTCTCGTGCCTCGGAGCGCGAAAACCCGTGAGACTGCTCGGCGCGCCAAATCGAAGCGACCTTGAGAGGCAGAAGACCATCCCATGGATCTCTCAGACGTGAAATTCATCCCGGGAAGGCAATTTATACAATTGCTTCTTTAGCAAAGAGCACATGAATTCATGTTGGTCTTGTATGTTATGAAGTATAGGGGAATTGCCCGGTCCGAAAAGAAAACCAATGAAAGTGCAGATGATACACCCAGGCTTTCCGAACTATTTGTCGGGGTCTTCCTATTGCTTGTACAACATACAGATGCGTTCCGCCTGCTACAGCAAAGCGATCAATTTCTCGCAGGGTCATGGTCGGACTGTAAGGAACCATTGGAACTTTCTGGGAAGGAGGAGTCACAGAGAGCAGATTTCTTTCTGCAGACAGATACGCAACAAACAAACCGAATTCCTCCTCTTAATGCAACTTAACGCTAACAAAACCACATACTTGTTGGCACAACTTGCTATTTTTATGCACTTCATTTTAATAACACCAAGGCTGTTTCATTTTTGGGACGGATATTACAGATTTTATTTTACATTACTCCAGATAACAAAAATGACGATTAAGATTTGACAAAATTGTCTGAACAACAACAATACAACCCATGTTTAATGCATCGCAAGAAGATGCTAATCTTGTGTGTTGTGTGAGCAAACACAAACATCCAGTGTCTACGACTGCAAAATTATAACTGAAAGTTCTTTAACTAAAAAAACAAAAGTAGGAGCATGTTTAAAACGTTTATGATTTATTGGTCGTAACTGACAAAGTAAGGGACTGTTTTAATTTAGCAGAGTCGTAGCGATGGGGGGGGGGGCAGCAGGGGCGGCCGCCCTGGGCGCCGAGCCGGAGGGGCGCCATCGAGACGTTGATTTTTTTTATAAATGTAAAAAAATGTGAAATTAATTTATACGCGTAATTAAAAAATGTATAAAATTTGAACTTCATTATGCTTTAAGGATAAAATGGTGACCAGATTAACGCACCTGGCAATACTGTCAATAGAAAAAGATATTGCTGAAAATATTAATATGATCAAATAATAAATGATTTAGCTGCTATTAAAGCTCGAAAGGTGCATTTGTAAATACAAAATCTTTCTGTTAAGGCTTAAGCATAATTTTGAACAAATGCTAATTGTACATATTTTTTCAGTTGTTCATAAGCACTTGAGGTAGCAATTAATTATAAATGAAAATTATTCTTCATTCAAGCTATGTACAATGTTTTTCTTTCTTCTACAATCCCTATTGAAGCTCATATAATCACCACAGGCTATTGAATAGGATTACGCATATAAGTTATTTAAAAAAAATATTATATTATGAGTAATATGTTATATAAAAAATTAACATTTTGTTACTATTTCATACAATTTGCAAATTATATAAGGGACAATAATTGCAAATAACAATAAAAATCGCAATGTTTTTATTAAACAGGTATTGTACTATATCTGCAAACAGGTATATAATAAAATCTGACACCGTCACCTGTTCCAGTTGAACTGGGGCAAGGGGGGCGCCAATTTTACTGCTTGCCCCGGGCGCCAATTTTACTGCTTGCCCCGGGCGCCAATGCCTCTAGCTACGGCCCTGAATTTAGGCACACAAAATGTTCAAATTTTGCACTAACGTAAGCCTCTATAATTAATCAAATGTGCTCGACAAGTGACTCGAACTTCATGTATTTCATTTTCCGTGGAATTATAAATAAAAATATGGATTCTAAATGTTGCTTAAGATGTTTCCACTAACAAAATGAGTGTGATGAAGCTACCTTCTAGCTCTCACTACATAATAGACGCTTTATTGTACTCACCAAATTTCCTGACAAATAAAAAAAAATGCTCATTCTGATCATATTGTGATACACAAACCAAAATAATCTTCTGATCTATAAAACTCATCATAAAATAAATTCTATAATTATCAATAAAAACTCAAAAGCAGCGTTTCTTTCGGAATCCAAATTTTTAAGCTAAAAATGTTAATTGGGCCGACGTTGAAGTATTTCACATGAATGCTGCTGATAAACTAATTATGTTGCTTCTCCATATAGTCGCCGCAACTATATGGTTATGGATTGCACCATTAATCTCCTAACCAACTCATGTTCACTCTGTTACTGATTCATGCCCTTTTAATTTCATGTAACACCAAGGAAATAAGCTGAAATTGCTGCCAGAAGTAAAAGGTCGAAACCTGGACGTTTACAAAACTTTTTATGCATTTACCACTGCTAAAATAACGATGAGCTCAACTCTGAACTCTAGTTTACAGACTCCTAATTGAACTTCAATATCATCATTATCAACATTATCAACCATTATCAATACACTGCTAGATGAAGGTCTACCTAAGTTTCTTTCACAACTGTCTATCTTGCACCAGTCTCCTCCATGTGACTCCCGCATGCTTTCGAATTTCATCCACCCATCTCCGATGTGGTCTACTTCTGGATCTTTTCCTGTCCCTTGGAATCCAATCTAAAATTTCGGTTGTCCATCGATGGTGCGTCCTTCTGTCATTATGTCCATCCAGGCCATTGCCATTTCAGGGATTTTACTCTCATCATGATGTCTTCCACATCTGACATATTCCTGATCCACGAGTTCCTCTTCTTATCTCTCCTGCTTACACCAAGCATGCATTTCTCCATTCTTCTTTCAGTTGTCTGCAGTCTTTGTATGCCTCTTTTAGTTTAAAGTCCACGTCTCTGCACCATATGTAAGCACTGAAATGAGGCATTGATTAAGCACTTTTCTTTTAAGACGTAATGGCATATTGCTCTTAAAAATGTACTGTTTCTTCCAAATGTTCTCCAACCAAGTTTTATACGTCTCGTCGACTAATTTCTTCATCAATGTGACCTTCGCTTGATATCTGCTCTCCAAGGGAAATGTAGGTATCGGTTATCTCCAGATTTTCCCCATCAATCGATAAATCTTCATTTCTTGTAAAAGCATTGTACATTAGTTTTGTCTTCTGAAAGTTTATTTTTAATCCCACTTTTTTCATTCTTATCAGCACGTTTCTGGATCATACTCTGCAGCTCTGGTGGGGCAGTTGCAAAAATGACTACGTCATTAGCAAAACGAAGGTGAGTTAAACAATCTCCATTAAACTTTGTCCCTTTGTTTTTCTAGTTCAATAATTGAAAACATTTTGCAATGTGGCGTCCAAGAGTTTGGGAGATATGGTGTCACCTTGTATCACTCCCTTTCCAATTTTTATTGTTGCTGTATCTTCAAATAGCCGAAAATTTGCACTTGCATTTTCATAGATGTTACTACACTTTTAAAGATTTTGTGGAAGGTTGCACCAAAAAGTGGTACTACACCAGTTACACCACTTTCTGGGAAAAGATACAGCATTGTGTGGTGAAAACAAAACCCAAGAACATGATACAACTTTGCCCCACATTATGGCACAAGTTTGTACCATGTTGGATGGGGTTTATTTGCACCATACAATGGTGTATCTTTTCTCAGAAAGTGGTGTAACTGGTGTAGTACCACTTTGGTGCAACCTACCACAAAACTTTTAACAGTGTTATAATACTAAAGTATGTATCTTCAATACCGCAGAATTTCAAAGCCATTGTAACTGCTGATGGTTTCACGGAATCATTATCAATAAAAACATTACATAATGGGAGTTCATATTGCCTCGTTCTTTCAGTTAGTTCTCTCAGCACATGGATATATAACTTCTATATGTACAAACAAAAATAGGGAAGAAATAAACTTTGCCTGAGATTAAATTTTCATTAGATTTTTATTTTAATATGTAGTATTTAAGGGTTCCCACTTAATAAAAGAAGGGTGTCAAAATTCACTTAAAGCAGGTCTTGGAAGCTTTATTCCTTTGAGTCAATAATGGTTCTCCACAAAGTTGTGCTTTCACGAATATTTAATTAAACACCTTTACTTTTAGAGCTTTCGTTAAGTACACTGGCGGAAAGTGAAAAAAGAACACCAGGAAGGAATTGGCTGACGATCACGAAATTTACATATGTTATTGGGGTCGAGTTTACGTAGGTGTGATGTTAATTTCGGGACCAACCGGTGAGTGCTTACGCCACAGCACGGCATAATATGCAAATTATCGTCGGTGGTATTTAAGGAGTACGGCGAAGTGAATGTAATCAATCGTCGGCGTACGGACACGTGCGAAGACCCTGAAGAAGCTGCAATGCCTGGACATGGAAGACGTGTACGATTTCAGCAGTTAACGGACTTTGAGAGAGGTCGTCTAGTCGGACTCCGCGAGTCCGGGTGGTCGTATCGTCGTATTGCGGAGCGAATTGAACGGGAAGTATCGGTGGTGGTACGATGGTGGCGTAGATGGTCCGAGGAACATTCCCATACGAGAAGACGTGGAACCGGGAGTCACAGACGGACTGATGAGCGGGCCGATAGACGCATAAGAAGAGCGGCGTTGTCAAGCAGAACATCCACTGCGACGCAAATCCTAGCTGCCGTTGCACCTGAGGTGATTGTGCGAACAATCCGCAACTGTCTACTGGATGCAGGACTACGTGCACGTGTACCTCTGGCATGTGTACCTCTGACTCCAGCCCACCGTCAGGAACGGCTGCAGTGGTGTCGCCAACGTCTGCACTGGAGAACGCAATGGTGATCTGTCGTGTTCAGCGATGAAAGCAGATTCTGCTTGGGAGCCTCCGATGGCCGTATACGTGTTCGCAGACGCACAGGGGAGCGTCTCCACCCTTCTTGCATCCGCCAGCGACACACAGGGCCTACACCTGGTCTCCTGGTGTGGGGAGCGATTAGCTATCACTCCCGTACACCAACTAGTGTTTGTACCGGGTACGTTAAACAGCACCTCCTACATCAACAACATCATTCAGCCCGTTGTTGTGCCATTTGTGAGGTCGGTCCATTGTGGTGTTTTCCAGCAAGATAACGCACGCCCACACACGGCACGTGCAACGTAACATGCACTTCAGGGTGTGAGACAACTTCCATGGCCTGCACGTTCACCGGTGTTGTCCCCCATTGAGCACGTGTGGGATTTTATGGGACAACGACTTATCCGGTCTCCACGGCCAGCCACGACCATCCCCGATTTACGCGTCCAGGTTGAGGATGCTTGGAACTCAATACCCCAAACTTACATCCAATATCTGTACGGCAGACTCCATGCCAGAATAGCACAGTGTGACGCAGTTCATGGCGGTTCAACCTCGTACTAACCATGTCGCATGGAAATGTTATTTTTCAGTTTACCAGCAAATACAGCTGTATTTTGCCATAATGTTGTGATCACGTTATCCTCTGTATTCCGTTATTATGCTGTATAAATGTCGTTGGCATCAGACGTCTCCTTCTTGGTGTTCTTTTTTCACTTTCCGCCAGTGTAGATTTACTAAATTCGGAGGCACAAGGCGCACGAATATGCTTCTTTTGAGCACAACTTCCGCAAAAAATAAGACAGTTGCTCCTTACAGCACTGATTTTTCCACTCGTACATCTATAGACACGACAACTTCGTATCTGTAGAATTCATTCGGAATTCTGCATTAGTCCCGTTATTTACTGTAGCTTCTATCGCTTTTTCAGTTCGGATATACGTAATTCATTTATACGCTTTTTTGGAATTATATGTTAAATTTTGAATTTCAGATTACCAAAAATGCACGCAGTTCTTTGACTCATTAATACGTAACCCGATATGTTACAATTGAGAGGATGGAGACAGCGTTGCTGTGTTCTTTCTTGGTGCAGACAAAGTTAAACCTGGATTCCATCAGAGAAGGGTATGTTGTATATTTTCGGTTTTGGTGAAAAATTGTGGTTTCGCATTTCACGACTCACTCATATATGCATTATTTAAAAATTGATAAATCTCTTGGTCGTAAATTTGCGTCTCTACCATTTCGTAGCGTAGCAGAATAGATTCCTAGATATATCATCAATATTCCTCATTCCAGCTTCACGTGGATATACCTAGGATGGGCAGAAAAAAGAATAGAATCCTAAATAGATCATCAGTATTCCTCATTCCATTTTCACGTTGACATACCTAGGATGAGCAGAAAAAAGAATTGTTTATTCATGTGTTGCGTCCTGAAGAACTGGTCTTAGATTCTTAGTTGTGAGAATTTCACTTAATCTAGAATCGAGATTTTTATAGACATATAAAGCTGTCCAAAGAGAAGATAGATTTTCAGAACGCAAATTGTGATTTTTGCAATGCGATAAATATATTATAATTTGTAATGATTTTCTTTTCTTTCGCCGCCAATTGTACTGCAAATAAATCATTATTAAGATAGATTGCACTCCTTCAAAGCATAAAGTTTACAATAATATTAAACATTTTGAAATTTATTTTATACGTTTTTTTACATTTGTACGCTTTATACGTTTTAAGGTCTTCCCTCAAAAAAACAACTAACCTGCATTTTTCGTATTCTGGAGCTAGGACAATGAGAATTGTAATTCTGTGATTGTCAGTCGTTTTTCTACAGGCTGTGCACAGCTTTGTACCTGAGTGCTGTTACATATTTTTGGATTTTACGCATCTCTAATTCTAAAAGCCGAACTGGAAAATCTGTAGAAGGATATGTAAGAAAAACTTTCCGTGTAGAGGAATTCCTGCTTAACACACCGCAGGATGAGAGACTTACACGGGATTAGATAAATGCCCATTTCTACGAGGTGTGTTAAATGTCATTTCCTCGGGAGGGACGCAAATTTGTAATTTTACCTCAATAATAACCCCATTTTTGTTCGTCGGATTGTTCAAATTCTTCTAACATCAGCTAGCTGTAGTTGTAGCCATGATCAACATTAGCTGTATATTTTCAAATTTCCGTGATGCACAATTTTTTCCTGTAGGCGGCATAACAGTATCGGATTATAATTCAGCTTCTGAATTCCGATATGGAAAAAAAAGCATTAGCTTTCCTTTACTGTAATCACGAAGATCAAAAATTATCCGATCATTTTCAATCGTTTCTGATGTAGAACATTGCTATTCGGTTGCGAAAATTTATATTTTTTATTTGTCGGATTGGAAAACCTGGGCATTAGATAACTGTAGCATGATTGGTATTAACCAAATTCTTTCCGATTTTCAATATATCCTACGTTTTTTTTTTTCTATGTTGTGTCGCGATATCTCGTCTTCTGTTTTCTCTGATTGGAAAAATTGCGTTTTTATCAGACAGCTGTAACTATTACCAAGAGTTTTCCGGGTATTTCCCAGATTTTTCTGAGGAAATGTTTCCTATTACACATGTTAGCATAACTTCAAACTGAAAAAACTTCTTGTTTCATCAGGCACCAAGGAACATGGCGAATTTTAAGCATCCATATGTTGGCTAGAAAATCTTCAGGTTTTAGAGTCTTTACAGTGTAGTGAACAACTCACTACACTGTAACGACTCTCGCACCTTCCCGCAGCTTAACGTCGGCATTAACTTATCCATGGGATCCAGCGAAGGTCATCATATTTTAAACCGGTCCGTTATCTCTGCGACAGGATGTCATTAGTCCATCTTTTTATAAATATCCTGGAGAAGCTAACGTGTTTGTCAAACTAGACCCTACTCGTAAAGTAAGGAGTCAGGATTCCTTTTTGAAACTTCAAAATACTATTTAATGAAAGTACATACCTATATATCACTAAGCTGTTCTCTGATATTCAGATATTAGCTCCTCACAGAAGGAACTCACTGTTGATGTATGATATGTCTCCATTTACAGCGATCTCGGCACACAGCCCGAGCTTCATTAACATCCATCACGAGCCGCACAGATGACCTTTTGTACTTCAGCATAATTCACTTGGTGTCAGGCTTATCGCTTTGTTAGTGAACTTAGGAAATTCCGCAGATCTTTGTTTCCGTCCATTCGTGTTCCTACTGATTCAAGCTTCCTTAACGTGAGTTAATCCGGTCTTCCACCGCAGGTCTCGTTGGAGGCACCGTTAAATACCGTATATGCCTTACGGCAACATAAGCCCAAACGTCCAGGCTGTAAGACACCTCTCCCGTACTTCCGACAACAATGACACACAAAATGCCACGTGTTCATGCCAACAATTATTTCATATCTTTTATAAAGCCCCCAGGAGGATTTAATCTCCTCTGACCTGCACTGTTAAAAAGTTAATCTTTTCTTGACTTGCTGCATTTAAAATTGCCCCTAAGTCTGTTTCCTCACTCACCAACACAAACGAATAAACATCTGCCATCAACATCTGTACAATACATTCAAAAAGTAGCGTACTTCTGTTCTCATTGCAAATCTATCTATGTTCATAGAATTTACCATGACAGCTAACTCCTTCTTGTTCGACACCGACTGGCTCTAGAGAATGTTTATTTCGATGACGCTGCCGAAAATGGCGCAAACAGAACAGATGAATTCCACGTGTGATCGTGTATATTAAATCGTATTTACGATAATTATAATGGGATAGGTTTGGAGAATCTTACACTACACGCTTAAATGTTTTAAAATACGTTTTAATACATTTCAGAATGGGTTTGGAGAATTTTACACTAAACGCTTAAAATGTTTCAAAATACTTTTATATACTAGGAGTGTTCAAATGAAAAGGTACGAAACGACACTGTGGGTATAAATGAAGACTTTATTCAAAGTATACACCATAGGCCGTAGCACAACGACCCCATTGATTAACGAACCGAAGGATTCCTTGTTCCCAGAATTTCTATGGCCGTGACGAGACCCAGTCCTGCACAGAGTCCTTGAGTTCGTCGTCCGAGTGGAAGCGCTTCCCTTTCAGATGTTTTTTCAGGGGACCAAACACTTGGAAATCGCATCACCTGTGACGATCCGCTCCAGGAAAGCGGGGTCTTCATGATACCGAAACAGATGTTGAAGTGCTAGCCCCATACGCAGTTCCTTTTGCTGGTCGGTGAGCTGCTTCGGAACCCACTGCGCGCACACCTTCCGATAACGCAACCTGTCGTGAACAATTGTCCACACTGTTCCAACGCGGACATCCACCTCCACCGCCAACATTCGCAATGTGACACGCCGATCACCTCTCACTAGGTCGTCCACCTTGTTGATGAGATCGGCCGTGATGACTGTGTTTGCCTGGCCCGGTCTCGGGTCATCAACCAAGCTCTCACGGCCTGCACGAAAACGGGCACTCCATTTTCTCACTGACTTGTCGGACACACAGTCTTCCCCATATACGGTCACCATCCGGCGATGAGTAGCGGCCGGTTTAACACCTTCCGCTGTCAGAAATCGGATAACGCCTCGCTGCTCCTCAATCGTCGAGTTTTGCAATGTGAACGCCATCCTGTCCTCACACACACTGCCGCGTCAATTGGACGGCGCTCTTTATAAGAGCCTCTGCTCTCTCCTGCGCATGCGGGCGCCCGCACATGCTCCGATCCACGCCGGCGACTCCAATCGCATCCCTAGATGTGTCGCTACGTTCTCCCATAGCGGCATAGACAAATATGTTAACGGTTACGTTCTTATGACGTTTCGTACCTTTTCATTTGAACACCCTTATACTTTCAGGTCGAAGGACATGTTCGTTACATCATTCCTGTTTCTAACTGCCATGAGAATCTCAAGTTAAGAAGGGCCATCCAACCCAATTTTAGAAGTAGTGGTACGAGAAGAAAGAGAGACCCAAACTCGGAGAACGCGATACCCACGTCTCACTGGCTGTGATTCAGATCTAAGCATGGAACATTAGTTAACCTCCTAAATGCTCAACATACATGAGCATTTTCTAAAGATACGCAATGAAAATGAAAACCGGTATTAATTAAAGAATTCATGCTCCTCACTGAGATAATTTTCGGGAAGCCAAAAAAGGAAACTACTCACTTTCAATTCATTTCAGTTTTTAGTTTTCATATATGTTACAGATACCAGTTATTTAGATAGTCAAAAGTTGAAATTAATTGCAATGATAATAGAACAATATAATGTGTTTTTGCCTCTTTCACCTACAAAGCCAGTTCATTAAAAGCGTCAGTGACCAAATATTTTTCTTCCAATTTTCATTTTTAACTTAAAAAAGTAAATTATGTTTTTACTTAATTCGCTAATCTTATTTAGAGACGAGAAGGAGCACAGTTGGTTAGCCAGTTGTTCGAAAAATTACCTCGCCACAGTTCGACCTGGCAAATTATTAAGAAACGGCCTTCGGATTTATGTTCTGCCTGATCATTTGTCCTACTTGGCTGTTTCAACCTGCGCTTCATAAAGGTCAAACTAATAATATGTTAGAGTAGCACTGGCTGATGATAGGACGTGAATGTACAGGGTGTCCATAAATGAAATATACAACTTCAGTATCCTATTTATAAAAGAACTACAATAAATAACAACCTACTTTCAATGTCAAAACACATGGTAACTGTGAAAGTTTTTTTTAATGTAGGTCTTGACGTGTGCTCCGTCGGTTGCTCGCGTAATATCTGAACGATCGTCCAGTTCCACCCACGTACGCTGCAGAATGTTAGATGTAACAAGGAGGAAGGCTGCAATAATGCGTTCTTTGACCTCAGTCATAAACCTCGCCAGTTCTTGTACGCAATGTCCTTAATAACGTCCCCCAAAAAATTCGCATGGAGCAATATTAGGAGAATGGGGTGTCCATGCAGTTAGACACCCACGTCCAATTCAACGCCCTGGAAAATGGTGGTCTGAAGATCTGCGTACATCATAAGACCAGTGCGGAGTAGTTCCATCTTGCTGAAAAATGATGTCTTGAATATAATGGAGTTGTGCAATTGCTTCTTGTTCTAACACGTTCTTCGGGCTCTTTAGATAAGCCTTACATACGTCTTCAACCATTTCGTCTGAAATGGAAGGTCTCCCTGTGATATTGCCTTTCAAGATACTTCCTGTTGCTTTGAATTTAATTACCCATTGTTCGATGCCCCTTCGTGTCCGCGGCTGTCCCTTTTACTCCGTTCTGAGCTTACATTGAACTGTTGTTAGAGATTTTGACTCCGCAAACCTAACCACACACGCTGCTTTCTCCACTGGGATGCGATGTCTATTGTATTCCGTGTTTGACAAGTTTTTTCATTACATGAGACACCTGGCGCCATCTATCATTTGACTTAACCAAATTTAACATTTCCTACGTCTCTTGACGTTTAAAGTAAGTTTTTCTGTCGTATTTTTAATAGCATACTGGAGTTGTATACTTCATTTATAGACACCCTGTACTTTGAAAAACCCACGGGCAAACACCACTGGATGTGAACGAGGTGACGGAATGCATAATAAGAAATATTTTGATTTCAAGCTTTGCATTTATTTTTATAATGTGAATAAATTCACGTTCTTCCGATTTTCAATACCGATTCCCCTACTAGTTCTTCTTGACATCTGTACACAGAGAAAACGGAAAGAAAACTGGCTAATAAATTTTCCAAATAAAACAGCCCATGAATTTTTTTTTCTGTAGTGAAAGAATCATATGCATGAGGCATAAACCGAGCATATAAAAAGTGCAGTATTCACTTTTTATATGCATCGGTGTATGTGGCATTCACAAGAAAAGCCACTCTTTCGCAGTGTACAAAGTTCTGCAAACTTCTTTGACTGCCCATGAGAAGACACCAGGACTAATAGTAGAAGGTCCCAGAACCGAAATACCAAAAACTTTCAATCTGTAGGCAATGTTCACTAAAGGTAACCCTCTCATGCACTCTGACTGAGCTCGTGGAATTTCAGCAGTCTCTAAACACACGCCTGCTATTGTTCTTTCCCTTTCCGGTGAGGGTATATTAAATTTCAAAGATACTCTGGAATCAAACCAGAAAGTTGGTATCTTATAGGAAGACGAGTTAGAATGTAAGACAATTCATTTTGGGTAATGTAAAAAAAAAAAAAAAAAAGAACTTACGTCGGTTAGTGTACATCTGATGCATCGAGAGCACCAAGAGATATTTTCCCATCAGCCCTGAAACAAGTTAGTTAGTGGGTAGAATTCAAGGGGAAACTCGTCTGGTTAAACCTTGCTTCGAGAAGAGGAAAGGTGGAATAAAACATCCATACAAATCAAGGAAAAATTATTCCTCACAAATACATGGGATAATCATTTTATTACTCAGAGTAATCATAATATGACTCTGAAGTGCTCAAGTTTACTATTAGTTATGAAACATTATATCAGAAATCTTGAAAAATAAATTTTTCGCTCCAGGGCAATTAATTTTTAAGTTTTCTGCTATTATGTACATGGTGTGAACAGTAAACTTGAGCACTTCAGAGTCATATTCTTATTGCTGTGAATAATTATTCAAAACATTCGTGGTTCACGAGAGATTAGAGCTCTGATCCCTAGGGCGAGAAGCCATTGTTTTATCTACGGGGCTACAGGACACCCGCACCATATTTCTACGTACAAAACTTTTTACTCAAATCATCGCCTGAAATTTTAGTTTCCTAGGACAACGTGCTAGGAATTTTGGATAGTTCGTTCCGCTTTGCAACTTCAAAACCTTTTCAAGAGTGATGCTAGTGTATCTACTATGTTTTAAAATAAATATTATTTGATAAACTCACAGCTTTCACATTTTATATGTTTTTCATCCTTGTGATAAACGTGTTGAAAAATATTAATTCACTTCAATGATAAACACTTGTGATGAACTCACAGCTCTTACATTTTATATTTTTTCCCCTGAGATGCCTTTCCTAGATGAGTGCCGTTCAAGCTCTCCCAGTGAAAATAAATTACTAAAATTGTCAAATTATTCGGAAATTGCATGTAGCAATGTTTCCACAGTATAAAACATCTAGAATTTTGTGACCTAAATCTGGGCAACGGGAATGTTAGCTAAAGGTTTAGAAGACATAACTTCATGTAAAGAAAAGAATTACATCACTGACCTCGCGAAAGGAGATAAAAATCACCAAAAGAAAAAAATTACTGCAGTCTCGTTAACATAGAAATATTCATGAAATTATATATAAAATAGGAGAAAACGCAACAAAAATGTTCACAAATATATACATAACTGAGAAAGAATACTTATTTCCAGATATAATTACTTCCTCCACATGAGGATAATGAGCCACGGTAGATCTGCATTTAGAGTAGGGAATGAATTCTTCATATACCTAGGTTCTTTGTATTGGGAAAGCGTTTATCATACTGGCATTTCGATGTCAGCAGAGAATGTTTCGCCTGTTCATCCAGTTGCTTTTATGAATGCCCCATCTCATAGAAAATTATTATTCTCCAATCTCATAGAATTAATGGAAAATTAACTCCATGTCCCTAGTCTGATGACAATAAAATTTATAGGAAACAACATTTTCTGACAAAAAATTTTGGTTCTCTCCATAGAGCAGCCATTTTACACTTGGACGTCAACAATAAGAATCTAAATCAAAGGTGCGGGCCTTGTAGCGATTATCAAATCATTTTAAATTTTCTTATAATATTTGATTAATACTCATGCAACAGACAAAGACGTTTTCACAGCACATATGAATTCTTTGAGTTTGTTCATGTAAGGGCGCCATAATATTAATTATAAAACCAAAAAAGCAAATTGGATTATATATACTAACTACACATAACTTGCCCTTAAGGAAAGAAGAGACAAGGAATTAGTATTTCTGAGTTATCTTACGAATTCAACATTAGCTTTGGTTCAGTTCAGTTGATTCTTACGGACAATTTGGGTATGATACGCGTCTCAGTCAAATTTTTGCCAAAATTGCTCTCAGCTGAGTAAAAACAGGCCAGTATTTCAACTGCTAATGATCTGCTTTAGTCCGTCGAAAATGACAAAAACTTTTAAAAAATATCCTTAACTGGTGATGAATCGTGGGTGTGTGGGTACGACCCTGAAACTAAGGCCAAGTCTACAGAGTGGCAGACCCCAAACTCACCCAGACCCTAACAAGAAAGATGACACCGAATTTTCGGGTGTAATAAGCACGTCTTTTGAATCCGTTCTGACACAAATTAAATTTATCGAAGCTATTCAAAGTCAATGGAACCGGTATGGAAAACAATAGTATCTGACGGAAAAAATAAATTTTTCAATCGGGTTTTCCCCGCACGGGGATAACTGGTTTTCCAGTTATTTGAGGGAGCGGCGCCCCCACGGCCCGAGCTGACCTTGTGACTGGTCACCATCTGATGTCATGCCACCGCCTGTTTTTTGTTTTGGTGCTGTTGGTGTTTGCAGGGACGGCTGTTCATCCAGCTGTTGGGGAGTCGCGTCCCCACGTTCTCGAGCAGGTCTTGTGTCTCGCTTTTTCGTTTTTATTTATTTTCTCCACTGGCTAGTTGCCCGTGTTGTATTCTCTACCTAATCGCTACCACGTTATGTACTAACACCCCGGTCTTGTGGTTTTGTTACCCTCCACCACTAACTGATTTATATTAACCGCTCAGTTCGTAGGTTGCTGAGATTCCGTTTAGGTTCCCTGCCAGGATTTGTCTTCTTTGGATTTCTTTTTTTTCCTTTTAGCTGGTTTGGGTGCTAGACCTACCTGCATGTTTGCCACGTGCGGAGACCCGTGAGGCGGAAATGGGATGTCTGGAGGCTGAGGTCGCAGGAGACCGGTTAAGTGCCTCCTGTGTACCAACACTCCTCTTCGACCCCGGCTTCGCTGTAAACGGGAGGCTAGAGACTAACCCACCTCTAGTCAGAAGTCTTGTACCAAGTTGTGTACAGGGCTTTAGCGGCTTTTTTATCGTATGGCACGGCAGGGTGAGCCAGGGGGCTGTGGGATCATGCCAAAGGCGTTGGCATGACGGTACCAGGAGGCCGAAGTGTCCGCCGAGTGCGTGTGATCACAGCCAACGGACTATATCTGCAACGTATAAGCTCCAGAACTGTGTCTAGCGTCATTTTCTTGGCTTGCGGACCTCCAGTTCTCCCTTGTAGGGCTCGGTGGTGGGTGGAGTAGTCTGCAGACGAATCTTCCTTCTTTTTTTCCATGGGAAAACCCAAAAATAAACACTCCAAATTTAAGTCACCTGCGAAAATGATAGTTGCAAACGACTCTCCTTCGTCTTCTCAACCTACACAGTCTCTTAACCTTAAACGATCTTTCGACCATGACCTGGACCCAGAATGTGGAACCTCTTCTTCGGCAGCTGTACCAGTCGCTCCGAAGCGTCGTCTCCCTCGATTGCTGTGACTACGCATGCTACACACTTACTTGTAGAATCCATCGATCCGAATGAGAGACTGTCCACCAGATCTCCCTTTTTCATTTCTAAAGCTTTGGACGCTGCGGTTGGCCCCTTGAAGTCTGTGAGGAAGCTTCGCTCTGGGGACCTGCTTGTTCAAACTTGCAGTGTTTCTCAGAGTAACGCTTTTCTGCACCTCAATAGTCTTCAAGGCATTCCTGTCAAAGTGACACCTCACCCGTTTCTTAACACCTCTCGGGGTGTTATTTCGGAGTTTGATCTCTTGCCATGCAGTGAAGAAGAATTAGTGACTGAACTTGCAGACCAAGGTGTTATTGCTGCACGTCGTATGATGTTCCGGCGTAATGGTTCTTTAATGAAGTCTAAAAATGTGATCTTGACTTTTAACTCCCCGAAAGTTCCGACCGAAATCAAGGCTGGCTACTTGGTCTGTGGAGTTCGCCCGTACATTCCCAGTCCTCTGCGCTGTTTCAGGTGCCAGAGGTACGGGCATTCACAACGTTTCTGTAAGAGTTCCGCTCGTTGCGCAAATTGTGGCTCCAGTGAACATGACGGGGAAGGTTGCACTTCTGCGGCCTGCTGTGTTAACTGTGGTGAGGCCCATGCAGCTTACTCCCGCAACTGTATGAAATGGAAGAACGAGATGGCGATCCAGCGCCTCAAGACCCTGGAAGGCCTCTCGTACCCTGCTGCCAAGGCCAAGTTGGGTATACCCACCACCCGACAGCGTACTTTTGCCGCAGTAGTTCAGTCTCTGCCACAACCCGTGCAGCCCTTTGTTCCGCGCCCTGTAGCTCTCGCAGCACTTGCCAAGCGATCTACAGTTGAACAGGCGACACAGGTGGATTTCACCGAGCTCCAGCTTATTCGACCAGCTGAGTCTGCGCCTTCTCTTTTGAAGACGCCCGCCTCTTCCGGTTCCCAGCAGACAGCCTGCACGTGCGGAAGACCCGGCCCTCAATCCGCAAAGGTGTGCAGTGTCCATCCAACTGTCTCGGCCTCAGCGGGGTCCCCACCCTCACCCAACATTATAGAGGAACATGGGGGGAGGAGAGTGACAGTTCGTCCCCAGCCTCAACCAGCATTGCAGAGGAACATGGGGGGAGGAGAGTGACAGTTCGTCCCCGCCCTCTGCCAGCATTGCAGAGGAGTGTGGGGGGAGGAGAGTGACTTTTCGTGTCCCTCAATTAGTGAATTTTTTTATAAATCTAGTTAACTACCTTGTCTTCCCTGCTTTCCTCATACTCTTTTTCAACTTTTACCTAGCCTGTCTGCTTTTACTCATTTTCCACGCTTTTAAAATTCTGTGGCTGATAGTTCTTTGTCTGGCGCTCTTTGGCCAAACCTGGCCCTTGCGCCACTAAAATCCACTAACCAACCAACCAACCAATCGGGTTTTTTATCCCTCAGATATTGCTGTAAACGGAGTCGTGAGCTTACGCCCTCTGGTTGCAGATTTGTGCGATAAGAAAAACATGAATTTATATCAGAAACATTTCGCACCGGAAACGCTCTCCAACACAGAAAGAATTTTTCAAATCGGACTCTTAGAAACAGAGATATCGGCAAAAATAAGATGTGACTTTACGTCCCCTGGTGGGAAAACCATGCATTATTTTAGGAATATTCTCAATAGGTTTTTCCATATGAGCGGCATCGGTTTAAGAAAAAAAAAATTTGTGGAGTTTTCAGGAGCCCAGATTTTGCTACAAATACATCAGAAGCAGAAATTAACACTTATGCCCCCTGGTGGCCAAACCATTCTTTACCAAACATTAGAAATTATGTGAAAATGTTTTCCATCAGGTCCTGTATGCGATACAGGAAGAATTTTTCAAATCGGAGTTTTAGAAGCAGAAATAACGCAGAAAACGCAATTTACTATTGTGCCCCCTAACGGAAAGTTTAGGATTTACTTGAAAATTTTGAATTTATATGGAAAACATTTCGCATCGGAAACACTATCCAACAAAAAAGGAATTTTTCAAATCGGACACCTAGAAGTAGAGATATTGACAAAACTAAGATATACATAAAACTAAGCCCCCTGGCGTAGAAACCATGCATTATTTCAAAAAGAAAATGATCCTAGAAGGTTTGTCCACATGAGTAGTATCGTTCAACAAACGACTTTCTTTTTAATCGAGATTTTAGAAGCTTATGTTTTGATGCAAATACATCAGAAGCGGAAATTAAGACTTGCGCCACCTGGTGGCCAAACCATTTTTTACAAAAAACTATAAATTATGTGCAAAGGATTTCCCATTAGGAGCTGTATCCAGTGCAGAAAGTATTTTTCAAATCGGAGATTTAGACGCAGAGATATAGGGGGAAAGCTGTTTACCTTTACGCCCCCTAGCGGAAAGTCTATGATTTACTTGAAAATTTTGAAATTATATGACAAACATGTCACACTAGAAGCCCTATCCAAAAAAGAAGGACTTTTCAAGTCGGACTCCTAGAAGTAGAGATATTGACAAAAATAAGATATATATCTACGCCCATTGGCGTAGAAACCATGCATTATTTTAAGAAGAAAATATTTCTAAAAGGTTTGTCGACATGTGTAGTATCAATCTAGAAACAACGTTTTTTTTCAATCGAGAATTTAGAAGCTCATATTTTGCTGCAAAAACATCAGAAGCAGAAATTAAGAATTACCCACCCTGGTGGCCAAACCATTTTTTTACAAAAAATAGAAATTATGTGCAAACGATTGATTTCCCATCAGGAGCTGTATCCTGTGCAGAAAGAATTTTTCAAATCGGAAATTTAGAAGCAGAGATACAGGGGGAAACGCAGTTTACCTCTACGCCCCCTAGCGGAAAGTCTATGAATTACTTGAAAATTTTGAGATTATATGAAAAACATGTCACACTGAAAACACTATCCAACAAAGAAGAAATTTTTCAAATCGGACGCCTAGAAGTAGAGATACTGATTTCCACAGCCCCCTGGCGGAGAAACTGTGGAATATTGTAAGAAGAAAATATTCCGAAAAGGTTTATCGTTGTGAGTGGCATCAGTCCACGAAAAAAAAATTTTAATCGATATTTTAGAAGCTCAGATTTTATGGCAAATATATCAGAAGCAAAAATTAACACTTACGCCCCCTAATGCCCAAAGTATTCTTTACCAAAAATTTGAAATTATATGCAAAAGATTTTCCATCAGGAGGTAATAAAAAATTTCAAATCGGAGTTTTAGAAGAAGAGTTATCGGGGAAAATGTAATTTACTTTTACGCCCCTAGCGGAAAATCAATGCGTAATTTGAAAAAGTAACTATATCTAAAATACTCTTCGACATAAATGGAATCGAAAGGTAAAATAATTTTTTCAATAGGATGTTTAGAAGCAAATATGTGGAATAAAACGTATTTTTGAATTCGACATCATCTGCATTTACGCCCTCTAGCGGCGAAATTTTACATCGTAATAAAAAAATGAAATAAAAGATCATCATTCTCGTATTTCAAGCTTCCCAATGCAAGAGCATTTTTTCGAAGCTGACTAATAGTTCCAGAGATATCCTGGGTACAGACGGACTGACGGACGGACGGAAGGACAAACCGATAACATAAGCACGATCTTTTTTTACAAAAGACGTGCTAACAAAGATGGAATTTTTCAAATCGGGCTCCTAGAAGCAGAGATATTGGCAAAAATAAGATATACATCTACGCCCCCTGGCGGAGAAACTGTGGAATATTGTAAGAAGAAAATATTCCCAAAAGGTTTATCGACGTGAGTGGCGTGAGTCCACGAAAGAATTTTTTCGATCGATATTTTAGAAGCTCAGATTTTATGGCAAATACATCAGAAGCAAAAATTAACACTTACGCCCCTGGTAGCCAAAGTATTATTTACCAAAAATTTGATATTATATGCAAAATATTTTCCTTCAGGAGGTGTATCCGCTGAAGAAAAAAAATTTCAAATGGGAGTTTTAAAAGAAGAGTTATCGGGGAAAATGTAATTTATTTTTACGCCCCTAGCGGAAAATCAATGCGTAATTTGAAAAAGTAACTATATCTAAAATGCCTTCGACATAAATGGAATCGAAAGATAAAAGAATTTTTCAATCGGATGTTTAGAAGCAAATATGTGGAATAAAACGTATTTTTGAATTCGACATCATCTGTATTTACGCCCTCTAGCGGCGAAACTTTACATCGTAAAAAAAACGAAATAAAGGATCATCATTCCTATATTTCAAGCTTCCCAATGCAAAAAGAATTTTTCAAATCGGACTAATAGTTGCAGAGATATCGTGGGTACAGACAGACGGACGGATGGACAAACCGGTAACATAAGCACGATCTTTTTTTACAAAAGACGTGCTAAAAAGCCTCACACAGCCGCAGTAATGTCAAGACGATGCTGAATGTTTTCAATCATGAGGGAATTATGCATCATGAATACACTCCATCTGGCAAGACATTGACTACTGAGTACTACAGTCTGGATTTGGGGCGTTTGAGGGACGCAGTTATATGCAAAATGCCGACATTGCATGAGAGTGGCAACTCCACCATGACAACGCACCAGCCCACGCATCGCAACTTGTGCAGCAGTTTCTTACTTAGTATCTCACTGCACAGGTCCGGCTGCCACCCTGTTCCCAAGATCTCGCTCCCTGCGACATTTTTCATTTTTCTCTTCCCCCACTCCATCAGGTAAGACAATGAATCCTGAGTACTACTGTCAGTTTATACAATCCATCAGGCGAGATAATGAACACTGATTACTACTCTCAGGTTTTATGGCGTTTGAGAGACGCAGTTCTATGCAAAAGGCCGGCATTGCATGAGAGTGGCGATGGAAACTCCGCCATTACAACGCGCCTGCGCCGATGCCGCGCAACTTGTGCAGCAGTTTCTTGCTAAGCACCGCATTGAAAAGGTACGACAGATATCCTATTCGCAGATCTCGGTTCCTGCGACTTTCTTTCTTCCCCAAAATCAAATACCATTTGAAAGGAAAAAGATTTCAAGATATTGAGGAGATACAACAGAATGCGACGAAGCAGCTATTCGCTATTTCAGAAGATGACTTCGAAAAATGCTTCCAGCAGCGAAAACAGCGCTGAGCTAAGAAGGTGACTGCTTCAAAGGCGATTGAGTTTCAAATCTGTAAGTTTGGTACTTTGTTTTTAATAAATCCAGTCTGGATCCTTTTTGAGCACACCTTGTATTCCGCGGAGATACCGACTCCTTTCGTTTGTTATGCCAATTTCCTCCTTTTTGATGCCGATTTCCTCCTTCTTGATGCCGACTTCCTCCTTCTTGATGCCGACTTCCTCCTTCTTGATGCCGACTTCCTCCTTCATTATGTCGACTCCTTCCCAAGCATCGTTAGCAAACACTTCAATTTCGACAGACAATTAGTCCAGGAATGGAATTCTTTGGGTCCAGAGTTCATCAACAACCTGGCGATGAGTATGTATCGTCGTCGTGAGAGTTGTCTGTTCGTACGAGGCGATCACATTCTTTATTAAGACATTTTTAAGTTTCTTACATCTCGCCTTGGTAACATTTGCGGATGTGATGCTGTATACACAAAATCTGTACTTATTATCTGTTGTTATAAGATGTTTATTATTCTTATGATTGTGTCTCTTTACACCCCCAAACATGTCTACCTGCTGCTGCGTGTTTTCCTTTTTTTCCCTGCAAATACCTTCGGGACTTTAATTTCGCACACCAGTGTATGTGCTGATTACACTACTTTTGTTGTATAGCAGGAATTGGACTGTCGTGTTTTGTTAAAATATAGCAAGTATTAGTTCAAATTGCTAGAGTTATATCATAGTGTATGACATCAAGTGTTCGTCCGGACGTGCCATATATGAAGAAATAAAGTGGACTGGCTTTGGAGTAGTAAGTGCTGACTCTGTTGATTACTTACCCTAGGCGTCCTATTTTAAAGTGTCAAATCATATACGTATTTTATTAAGATTGCAGCTGCTACGAACAAGTAGGGATACGAATTAAGGCATAAGCAAATATATTTAGTCATCAAGTAACATTAAACCTTAACACCAGTAGTTTTACAGTCGTTAAACCCTTATTATATATTTTATAGGCTGCTGTAAATCTGATACTCAGTGTTGAAGAAATATTTGGTTCAAAAATAGTTTGCATGGAATATTTTATGTTTAACTTGAAAAAGGCAAGCCGAATGTTGGCCTATTGCGGTCGTTAATTACTTCTCCAACGTCTTTGAATAGAATGTGTCTGGAACCATTTATTTTCATTACCATTTTCAGCAGTTCTTATTAATTCTCAGTAAACGAGGATTATCCAGTCTTAGACCATCAATATTATCACCAGCTTGCGTGATGTTCCCCTTCCTTTGGTTCCCATTAACAAACTGCTGCTATTTATATCGATTTTGCTAGGAACATCAGGGTAGAGGGAATCATGATTTACTGCTGCATTAGTTTCCATTCTAAGCGTTGGAGAAAAAATATTTAGCTGGTATGCGCCTGCTGAGTAGAAAACTGCAACACATCATCCCAAACAATTTTCCTTTCATTTTCTTACATTTCCAATTTTAATGTCCTTCGAGTTATATTTTTATTCTCTTAGGTATTCAATTTAAATATTTTTTCGTGCATTTCAATCATTAGATTTAATTATACGTTCGTGACGTTAAGCTATGTAGACAAACCGAAGAACTCAATTGTGACTGCTTTCCATTGAAAACACATATTTTAATATATTTTTTGGAGCAAATGAAAAGTGACAAATTTCTTCGGAAACCGAAGGGCATTATTGTTTTAACCAAGTTTATCTGCAGCCTCTGTATGTATTTTTAGTTACGGTCCACGTATCTGCTCTATGCGTAAGAACTGGAATGATGAATTGATTAAACACTTTTCTTTTAAGACGCAATGGTATGAAAATTGTACTGTTTCTTTTCTTCCGAAAGTACTCCAATCAAGTTTTATGCGGCAATTAATTTCTTCACCAATGTAGCTCTCGCTTGATATCAGTTGCCCTGGGTAAATGTTACGTATCTATCATCTCTACATTTTTCTCATCAATCGCTAAATCTTCATTTGTTGTAAAAGCATTGTACATCAATTCTGTTTTCTGAAAGCTCATTTTAATCCACTTATTTACACTTCCCAGCAAGTTCCAAGATCATACTCTTCACCTCTGAAGGGGTAGTTGCAAAAATGACTATGTCATCAGCAAAACGATGGTGCCCTATATAACTTGAGCGAGTGTAGTTTCTATTCCTTCACTGACTTCGTCCACGGTAATTCCATCTTTCCGTGGAGTTCTTCCCCGTTTCATGTTCTTAATTTCATGTAATTAAGAACATAAAAAAATTGTCAAGAATCTCATTATAGGCCACAGCCTTAACGCTCGCGAGTACTTGAACTGGGTCGCCCAGCCTAAACCATGAAAACCTGCCCCAGAGCATGATGCCTCTTAGACCAAATTTTACAGTTGGCACAACACAGTCGGGTGGTAGCGTTCATGTAGCATCCTCCACAACCAGACTAGTCTGTCAGACTGCTAGATGGTAATGCGTGATTCATCACAACAGAAAATGAGTTTCCATTGTTCCAGAGTCCATTAGTGTTGAGCTTTACACCACTCCAATCGGCGCTTGGAGTTGATCTTTCTGATGTTAGGTTTGTGTGCTGCTTACGGCCATAGAAAAGCATCTCCTTCACCTCTGGATGAACCGTTGTTGGGCTGACGTTGCTTCCAGAGACATTTTGGATTTCTGTGGTGAGTATTGCAACCAAGGACAGGTTATTTCGCCTCACCACCCTCTTCAGCACGCGTTTCCACTTAACAATAACATTCGTTACAGTTAATCGGGGCAGCTTCGCTTCAGCAGGGCAGAAATTTACCGAGCTTACTTGTTGCTAAGATGGCATCCTACGACCATGGCACGTTGAAAGTCACTGAGATCTGCCGGAAAGCCCTTTTCTTTTGTCAATTCCTGTTTATATCTGCATGGCACATGGCTGTGACGTATATTAGCAAATCCACTGCTCCAAAGGGGTGTCCCGATATTTTTAACCACATAGTGTGTCTCAACATACCTTTTTTTTATTGGAGGTTTAACGACCACCGTGAGCAACACAATGGGCTACAAGCAGTCGCCCGTCCCTAATTTAGGGTTAGTAGTTCCAGGGAAGGGAGAGAGCCAGTACCGTAAGACAAACACAACATCCATGCCTCACTGGATTCGAACCCGTACCTCTTTCGGACGAAAGACCAGAGGTTATTGCTTATACCACTGCGCCACCGGGGCGGCCAACATACACTCAAGAGCAATTGAATTAGAGACAGCTGGCGTTATGAAAATGTGGCGCTGTGGGCGGCCCTGTGAACGGAAACGACATGACGTATGCAGCGATCCGACAATACAAGGAGTGAGGCGACGGGAATCAGTAAGAGTCGGACACAGTATGGGTAAGACGAAGGATCTAAGCGCAGTTGATCGTGGGCAAATTCTCGGGGCCCGACGAATGGGTCACTCGATCTCGAAAGTTGTGCAGGCACTGGGATTTTCAAGAGCCACTGTGTCACTGGTGCGCCGTGAGTACATCGAATCCGGTAAAACCATCCTTGCAAGGGCCAACTGCCGTGGACAACAGCGTGTGGGTGAGCGGGGTCATCGTCGGATAGCTCGCATTGTAACAGCGGATAGACCGGCCACATTGTAAGAAATCACTCGGTAATTTAACGCTGGTGCACAAAAACGTGTAAGCAGCCACACCATCCAAAACTATCTCCTCGCTATGGGGTACAGAAGCCATCGTCCTACGAGGGTACCGCTGCTGACCGCACATCACAGGGTGCAAAGATTAGCATGGGCGTGGGAACATCGCCACTGGACCCTAGACATATGGAAAAATGATACCTGGACTGATGAGTCGAGATTCACGTTGGTACATGCGGATAGCAGGATACGAGTACGGCGCAAACCACATGAAGCGATGGATCCTTCTTGCCAGTAGGGTACTCTTCAAGCTGGTGGGGGTGGCATTCTCGTCTGGGGACTGTTTAAGTGGACTGAAATGGGACCCCTGGTACGTGTGACATCGTCCCTTACAAGTCAACGTTACTGGGATATCCTGGACGACCATTTGCTCCCGTTTGTGCGTCTTCAACATCTCACTGGGGACCTCATCCTGCAACAAGACAATGCACCGTGCCATCGCTCCCGAATTGTATCCGAATGGTTGGATGAATACTCCACCGACGTGACCTAGCTTCCTTGGCCTGCTAGGTAACCTGACCTCAATCCATCAAATCTTCGTTAACTGTGGGAGCTTGTTCAGGGGTCGTGGATCCGTATGGCTTCCCAACGCTTCCGGTGTATTGTCGAGTCCATGCCGAGACGAATCGCACCCGTCATCAGGGCGAAAGGTGGCGCTACACTTTACTAGACAGGCATCTTTAATTCAATTGGTCTTCAGTGTACTTTATGTCAACGTTCAACAATCTGCTAATAATTTCTACAACTCCACGTGCGTACATCTCTCTAATACTGCATTCAGTGTTGGGATATTTTCTTTCTGTGATGTACTGTCAGCGTTGCGAAATAGTTAAAAACTGTTCGAAGGAATAATGTATCGTTCAGTGAGAAAACGTGTTACCAAGAAGCAACTAAATGAAAAAATAAAACAGAAACTCAAAAGGAATGTTAAATAGAGGTATATGTCACAGGTTTTCTTTAAGCATCTGCTTTTTATTTTTGTCCTATCATGACAAAACACCTGCATGAATTCCGGTTTACTGTTCCAAATTTTTTCTTCCTGCCATTCTCAGTTTTTTTTTTTCGGTAACCACCTACTTCACTACAATTGCACTTTTTTTGTGTGGATTGTACGACAGCCTATGAGTAACTGAATGGGCTATATGAGGTCGCTCGTCCCTGATTTGGGGCCGCTGGTTCCGGGGGAGAGGAGAGTCAGTGTGGTGGGATAGGCCCATCCGCCATGCCTCGCCTGCGATTCGAACCCGAGCTTATCTCTTGCATTAGTATCCGTTGACTTGTGCCACTCTTCCACCGAGGCGGGCAATTGTACTTCCTCCGAATGGTACAATCTATTGCACATACAGAATATGGCAACATGCGTTTTTTCCCAATCACCCAATTATATATCAACGCAGTGTGTCGTGGTACTAATCGGTGTTTCCACAGATTACGCATGAAAACCTTTGCAGCACAGTCGTTAAAACTGAATCATACGAATGAGTCTTCGATCTTTGAAACTAGCAAACAAGTGAAATACTTTTATTAAGGCGAACTTTTTCATACTTTTCCCATCAATCTTTTTACAGAGGGTGAGTCGAAAGTTTTGCAATATTTGGATCACTTTATGTCTTCATACGAACCTTTACACCTGTGAAGGGTACTTCTCCTCCAAAACGGCATACATCCGCTCCAGCTGTTTAGAGTACAGGTTGGCGTTGATGGTCCGACCGTCTGGAACAAATTCGTAATGGATTATCCCCCGAAATTCCACGAGACTTGTGTTCGAAGAGCCCACGTTTAGCAACAGGTTCAGAAAGCTGGCCCGGGCTCAGTCACTGACGTTGTGAGTTCGTATTACGGAAATAGACTCACGTTTCATCGAACGAAACAATTATTTTGATAAAACGTACACCGCGCGAGTGTTCTAGGAGTTTCGTGCACACTTCCACTCGGCGGTTTGCTTTAGCTGACGTCAGTTCGTGAGGGACAATGCGGCAGCTCCTGTAGACCTGGCCGAGGTCCTGAAGGTGACTAACCACGGTGATCTGTGATATGCTCAACTCGCCTGATAATCTCCGAGTACTGGTTGCCGGATTATCCTCTATGACCTGGCGCATGGCTTCCGAATCCACTGTTCACAGCCTACCTGAATTTGGCTGATCGTCGAGGTTTCTATCACCTGAGCGAAATTTCTTGAACCATTTAGTTGCAGTGCTGTGGTCCACGGAACTTTCCTCTTTCGCGTGACGAATGTTTCGTGTTAGTTGAGCAGCGTTATGGCTAAGTTCAAACTCGTAAAGCAAAAGTTCCCTAATTAGCCGATTGTGGCTGTACATCTTTTAGGCGTTCCAACCGCAGACAGAACGATGACATGCAATGCTGTTCACAGCAACAACTACCACTTTATATCCCTTTCGACTAAGCACGTGACATACCCGCCGTAGCACATGCGTTTATGCAAATATTGTAAAACTTTCGACTCACCCTCTTTATTAATGACGAATTTTTCATATGAGGTAGATAAACAATGACATTTTTATGTGAACTTCTCTCACCAGATCAGCTTTCTTCTTGGAATATAATTGCAATTAAATAATGGGTCAAATGAAATTCGATGGTGGGTCGTTTTCTGCTCTCTTTGTGCATATTCAAGTACTAAATGTCTGACGTTTTCGAAGAAATCATTAAAATGGGGTAAATGTTCAACATTTTGCGGTTTTAATTTTGCCAATCCAAATTTATACAGAGAGGAAATATCTCTGTCGATTTATCTATGATGGCTAGGAAGCATTGCCTGAATTATTTTGCTGCTTTCCTGTCTGCCGTTGGTCCTCGTAATTAGTCTTCAGAGATCATGGATGATGAAACTCCTAAATCTTTATTGATGAGTTTGCCAGTCGGACTACAACCACCAATTGTCGTTTTCAGGACCGCGTGAAATTGGTTTGCCATTGTCACATCCGCCATATTGATTTACCTCCCTCACTCTCTCCCTCCAAAATGTGGAACGAAGTTGGCTATTGATCGTCGTCTAGTGAGTTATGGCAAGTTCTTCCACCCACCCCTCCTCAAACAGTTTCACAGAATTATGAATACTTTAATCAAAAGGTTCGTCCTCACCCTACCCCGTCCATGCTTCTGGAAAATTACTTCACGTGTCGGGAAACCGTTGGAGCTAATTGCCAGGCCTCTGGCTCATAACTTAACCTACGTTTCATGTTTAACGCATGGCGCTAGGTATACTAAATGTGAAATCGTTATAGTTTGAGACAAAGACTGTGAACCCAGGCGCCCGTCTCTTAAAACAATGCTGAATAAGTATTTAGAAGAATATCTCGGAGTTTTTGTATATTTAATACTATTTTATACCTGGAACCTTTTAGTTGTATGCTGTTCAGTCAGCAGAAGCCAGCAGCTTTTGTTTAAATTATGTACTTCTGTAGACAACTTTTAAATTACATAAAATATCATTACTCTCATTTACTTTCTAGCACTACAGAAAATGTCAGGAAGACTGTTATCTGGATGCTGAACAGGAAGAAGAATCATCCAAAGGACTTCAAAGCACGAAGGTTCTTAAATGCACAATTTTACTTTAAACGTCTAATTTCATCCCCTCCTTCATTAAAAATCTAAGGAATTAATCTCAGGTTTAAATTACAGAAACGAATCTTCGTGTACATTCGTAATATATTCGCAAATTTAAATTATAAATTTAAGGCTTCTGCTAAAGTGAGAAGCTCCACTAAGCTAGGTAAGTTCAATAAAAGGACCCCTCTTTTCGCCGTTTCACGTGTGATCAATTAATTTATCGGCTATGCTGTCTCCAAATTAACAAAATGCAAAATTGTGTTTGAAAATCCCCCCAAATTAAAAAAGTATCTTCCATCACCTAAGACTACTGTAAGGCTGGAGTTTACACTTTATTTTGCATTTGCAATAGATTCTATGTAGGCCAAACGCGAAGAAAACTCTCCGTCCGCTTGAAGGAACACATACGTGCAGCAAGGAATCAAACTATCATAAAATTTGCTCTAGTGGAACATTCAACCGACCCAAACTATATTAGATGGGAAAATGCGAAATTAATTTCTTCTTTCCTTCCTCTGCTCAAAACAAGAGAGTCGTTGCATATATTCAAGAACAAAAATTTGGTTTTAAACGGAGATTCGGGCCTGGCGGCAAACATTCTGAACTTCTGGGAACCTATTCTTGGATGATGAATGCACCTGATTAAAATTTAGTAATAACGACACTAATATACTCTTTCCGTTTTTCAAACTACTCTTTCTTTAACTGATGGTATTATTGGACTTGCTCCTGATGAAGACATTATTTTAGTTAGGTTGAAACACGTTGAGATCATAATTTTGTGAGTTCTTTTAGTTTACGGATGATCTTTGGTGTGCAAAAATAAAAAATCGTCGTTTCGAACCAGCATTATTACGAATCCTTGTGTGTCACAAAATGATGCAAACTACAGCTGGCAACTTATTCTTATATAAATAGCTGCTCGACAGGCAGAGCTTTGCTATAGTACAGCTGCTGTTACAGGGCTGTTGCACTAGATTATTCAGGCTTTCGCTTGTAAAGAAATTCAACAGTTCCTGGTTTTCAAATCTAAATGAAAATTCACTCTTCTGCATTGGTACTCTTTCAGTTTGCATTAATGCATTGGGTCACAAAGTGTCTGGAAACTTTGTCTCTGGCAAACAGTATTAGGAATTAGTATAAGAGTATGTTCTGGTGGATTCATTTCATTTCATTTATTTTGTTATGGGGTTACATTTGACTATGTTACATTTCAAAATTAATTTTATAACGTATAATATTAAGAACAAAACATATATAATATGAATATTTATGTACAGGGTGACCACAGAACAGGAAATTGAGTAAAAGTCTATATATATATATATAGCCTGAGTAAACCCCAATTCACCTAAAGATGATTGCATGGCGGCTGAAGATTGAACTTTCACTGTTTTTTCGACAGAAATTCAGTCGTGATCATTGCCTTGTGAAGTTCACAATTTTCCCTAATCTACACCAATATTCTGGAAAACGAACTTTTTAATACCAAGCACGGCATCCAATAATTTGTTGGTAATTTGCTCGCTTTTCCAAAGTCTCACACATAACTACCACAAAGTGACCTCACTCGACGCTGGTGGTCTACTCTATATAGTATGGCTTTCTGCTGTGATCGAACAGTCCACGTGCAAACGAGATCCCAGCGGGGCTCTGTCACGGTCCACGTGCAAACGAGATCCCAGCGGGACTCTGTCACGGTCCACACGCACACAATGTGTATCTCCTGAAACCTATTAAGCACTTTGAACAATGATTCCCAAAGGGCATTCGGCAAAATAACTACAGGGATTCTGCTAGAAATTGGCGAACAAATAATTTAAAATGTTGAAATAATGCGAAAAATTCCAAATGCCCCACCAAATAACATGGGAATTTGTCTGGCAATTAATAATATTGAAGCAAGCATTATGTACCTCCAGCTGTCTTTTAGTTTTGCCTTGATCAGTTGGCCTTTAAGGTTGTATTTAGTTTTAATGTGTCTGTGTTCGTTTCGTACTGTTCCAGAGCAGCCTCATCGGTGGCGATAGGTAGGCGATTTTTGCAATATTGAAGTATGCGTTTACATTGCCTTGGGAGAAAATTGTGCATTATTTTGAGAAAAAAACGCAGAAAATGATTTATGTGGCGAGTGGTATCTGCTCAAAATATGTTTCCAGTCTGGTGTATAGTGTAGTAGATACGTCCGTAAATACATTTTAAGTAGATATATGCATATACTCCCCTAGTGGCAAAAAATGTGGCTGGTGAAAAATTAGAAATTATGTACCAAATATTTCTCACTGTGAAAGCTGTCCGATGAAAAGCGAATTTTTCGAAACGAACTTTCAGGAGCAGAAAATGAAGGAAAACACTGTAGGCAAAATATTTTTCGTGATAAAAGGTATTGAATGCGGAAAAAGAATTGTTCCCATCGTTCAACAAAAAAAATTACTGCCGAGGATTTTTCAATGTATTTGGGGTATTTGAGGCGTGCTAAATCCAAAAAGGGCGTTAGTTTTGCCGAATTGGTTCTAGTTTTTGTGATAATTTATGCCCCTCAAATTTTTATTGTACCCCAATACTACCTGTGGCTACTGACATATGAAGCAGATTTTGATCAGGGTTTTTACTCTTTAACAGTGTTTTTATCTAATGTAATCTTTAATTTTATCTTTAATATTGTTTTGAAAGATTATCCCTTGCATGTAATGTCATATTTTGTTTTCTTCTTTAGCATAGAAATATGAGTTCTTCACGAAGTTGCTTAAACAGTCTAAATGCATTCTGCTACATTTGTAGCGAATACACTATGCGAAAACAAAAGGAAAACATCACTGACTTTGTAAGACAAGCATATCTTGCTTATTTTGGAATAAAACTTGGAGACCAAGATACATTTTGGACTCCTAATAAGGTTTGTAAAACCTGTGTAGTGTGCCTTCGAGAGTGGTAAAATGAAGAAAGGAAATGTTTACACTTTGATGTGTCTATGGTGTGGAGAGAGCCGCAAAACCACCACGATGATTGTTATTTTTGTGCTGTGAATGTGAAAGACTTCAATTGCTACAAGAAATATAGGTGGGAGTATCCTGATTTCGAATCAGCAAGGCGACCCGTGCCGTACTAAGAAGACGATCTCATAGCAGTGTTTACCTCACTGCCTGACCTTCCATTGTCAGATGTTGAAGAAATGCAGGACTTGGAGTGTACTAGAGATGAGTTCGGGCTCAATTTTAGGAGCCCGAGCCCGGATTCTTGGATCATTTTGATTATCAAGACTTGCATTTATGCATTATACACTGGCCAAAGATATGGCACACGCATGGATTAGTTTTAAAATCATTAGTTCAAAAAGTTTAGTTCAGTTAATCCACTTCGCAATATTAATATGGCTTTAGAAATACTACGCATAAAGCCAAATGTTCTAAAACGTGGATTTGAAAATGAATAAATTATCAACGTGCCCTTCGACCGTATCAGGGGAATCAGTAATTTTGGTAAAAGCTGAAGAAAAGGAAATCGTTTAGAAACAAAACATTCCATTCGTTATTTCTTTTTGATTTCTAAATTTACTTAGATTTTGAATAAATTGCATTATAAAACGTATAACGCTGTACAGACAGTTGCCAGTATTTGAAATTTTGACTCTAGAAAACTAATCTTTGCAATATAATTTACATATATGCTAATTGGTAAAGGTAGTTTAGAGTGATGTAGTAGAATATAAAAAAAGCATGTAGCGACCAGATTATTCTGCATTTTGTAACATTAACAAAGCTTTGCGCTTAATAGTATAATAATCACAATATCATCATATGTGTGTGCAGTTTCCAGATCAAGTTCCTCATGAAACAAGTTAGTAAAATCATACAATGCATTGATCATAATACGCTTTCCAACATACCACAAATCATTACTCAAGTTATTACTCAAGTTATGAGGATAATGGCTGTGGAATAAATCTCGCTCCTGTGCCCTGACCTTTGATCCCATTTCGATGATATTCAACAGAACCGGTTCAGTATACCTCCGAAATAACATGATAAAGTTTTGTCGCAATAGAAGCAATCCCGCTCCTGTGTCCTAACCTTTGACCTCATTTCGCCCATTTTCAAAAGGATTCGTCCCCAGGCAAGCCCCTACAACATACTAACAGTTCATCCAAATCGAAGCATTTTTACGTAAGTTATGACGCATAATGGCAGTGGAAGTGATTCCGCTCCTATGTCCTGACCTTTGACCCCATTTCACCCATTTTCAATACGGTTGCTTCCCAGGTGTTCCCCTACCACATACTAAAATTTCATCGAAATCGAACGATTTTTACGCGAGTTGTGCGGACGGGCATACGCACACAACGCGTGACGTAATGAGGCAGATGGGAATCGCGACCATCTGCTCGAAAGAGTGTGACGTCATAAAACTTTAATAGGATCCACACACAAAGCGTGACGTAATGAGACAGATGGTGTGACTGCGCGTCATAATCTCAATCGCGAGCTTGTGACGTCATAAGATTTCTAAGCATGGGCAACATTAATGGAACGACGTAGATACAAGAATTGCTCCTTTATGGGTAGTATTAATAGAATTTTCATAGATACAAGAATTACTCCTTTAAGGTGGACGTCAAGTAATTTTGCTTCCTATACTTCCAATGGAAAAACTTCTGTACACATTTTCTTCACAATTAATGCGTTCCCAAGGATGAAAATTTGAACATCAATTAAAATAGCTTCACTTTATAATTTGTAATACTTAATATTTTCTAAAACGTAACCATAATTATGCAATCCAACATTTATTTGTCTACTGACGTCATCAAAGTACAGGTCGCACTATCTTTTTTCTGGTTTCAACACCACCAAAGGAAACGTTATTGTTTTTTAATATAATTATGGTTATGTTTTAGAAAATGGTAAGTATTTCAAGTTATAATATGAAGTTATTTTAATCGATGTTCAAATTTCCATCCTTGGGAACACACTAGTTGTGAAGGAATTGTGTAGAAAAGTTTTTCCATTGGAAATATAGGAAGCAAAATTACTTGACGTCGACCTTAATAGTATGGGATAAGGGCGATGGAATGGATCCCAATCCTATGTCCTGACCTTTGACCCCATTTGTCCCATTTTCAATAGGGTTCCTCTCCAGGTGGTCCCCTACCACATACTAAAATTTCATCGAAATCGAACCATTTTTACGCGCGTTTTGACGCATAAGGTAAATGGAATGCATCCCGCTCCTATGTGCTGACCTTTGACCCCACTGTACCCATTTTCAATAGGGTTCGTCCCCAGGCAGTCCCCTACCATGTACTAAAATTCCATAGAAATCGAACCATATTTACGCAAGTTATGAGGCATAAGGGCAATGGAATGGATCCCGCTCTTATGTCGTGACCTTTAACCCCATTTTCCTCATTTCCAATAGGGTTCGTCCCCAGGTGGTCCCCTACCACATAGTAAAATTTGATCGAAATCAAACCATTTTTACGTGAGTTATCGTGCCGACAGACGGACGGACGGAAAAAGCTGGAGCATATACGCTTCTTCAACCTACGGTTGGAAATCGTAAAAAAGACAGAGAGAGAATTGCATCTAATGCCTCGGCGCTTCAACTTGATCTTCTTTTCTCTAAAACTCGACCTACTGCACTGAAAACCAACGTCACCCCAAAAATCGCATAAGTGAGGAAATTTTGAAAATAAATAACAATACTTCTAACTGCACAATTTTGGAAATTAATACATCATTTAAAAGATAAGATTCTTGATTTTTAATAAAATACAAAAAATGGGAATGTGATTTTTTCCCAGTTTTTCGATACCAGATCTCTTTAAACTAATCCTTGCTTGGGCCATAGCTTTGGACAATGCATAATGCAAGTCTTGCTAAGCAAAATTTGTCTTGCAATGACAGCTAGCTTAGGAAATTGAAAATCCTTCCACCATAGTAACAAATTAACAATGAAATTCAACACGTGTAATTCAACCGGGCTCGGTAGTACACGTGTTGAATTAATTACCGTAATAAAATTCAAGACGTATAATTTCGAGCCCGAGCCCAGCCCGGGCCTGGGTTTTTCGGTAGTTAATGACTTCTGAGCCCGTCCGAGCCCGGGCCGGGCCCGAGCTCATCTCTGGAGTGTACTACAGGTGGTAGCAGTGGAAATGAATATGAGGGAAGCTTTTCAACACTATCAGCAATTCTCCCAAAAAGAACTCAGTGATCTGATACGAGAACTGAATATGCCAAAGCAAACATCTGAACTTTTGGCATCCTTTAGCATCCAGGCTAAAACAAAAGAGCTGTCTAAAGCCGGAAATTAAAATAACAGCTTATCTGACAAGAAAGGAGGAAATTCTTCCTTACTTCAACCAAGATGAAGAACTTGTATACTGCAATAACCTTCCTGGACTTATTCTCTAAATGGGACTATCGGAATATCGGCCAGACTATTGGCGGCTTTTTATAGACAGCTCCACCAGAAGCTTAAAATGTGTTTTATCGCACAATGATAACCACTGTGCATCGCTTTCAATTGCTCACTCAACAAAACTTAAAAAGAATATGGAAATATCAAAAAGGTCTTGCAGAAGCTTTGCTGTCATGAGCACCAGTGATTTATTTGTGTTGATATAAAGATGGTTAACTTATTGTTCAGGCAGCAAAGTGGATACACAAAGTACCTTTGTTTCATCTGCTTGTGGAATAGTAGGGAAAAGCAAAATCATTAGAAAAAGTGACATGGCCTTCGACGGAAAACATGATTGTAGATGCAGCTAACATCATTAACGAGCCATTGGTTAACAGAGAAAAAATCATACTCCCACCACTTCATATCAAGCTTGGACTGATGAAGCAATGTGTTAAGGTCTTGGACAAAGATGGAGATTGCTTCAAATACATTTGTAGATTGTTCCTAGGACTGCGTTCTGAAAAACTTAAAGTAGGGATCTTTGATGGTCCTCAAATTCGTAAACTCATCAAAGTTTCAATTTCACCAAATTTATGAATGATGGTGAAACACCTGCCTGGTGCAGTTATGTCTTAGTTGTTAAGAACTTCTTCGGTAACCGTAAAGCAGACAATTATGAAGAATTGGTGCAAAACATGCTTGCTAACTTTAACAATTTGGGTACTAATGGGTACTAATGCGAGCATAAAGGTACACTTTCTGCATAGCCACTTGGACAGATTTCCGGATAATCTGGGTGATTTCAGTGAGGAACAAGGGGAGAGATTCCATCAGGGTATCAAGGTGATTTAGGAAAGGTATCAAAGCTGATGGGGCAGACACATGATGGCAGACTATTGCTGGAGTCTCCAATGTGATTGTCCTGATGACCCACATCAGAGAAAATCGTACAAAAAGCGTTTTTCTATGCATTCTTTGTGAATATCTGAATCATCTTCCTTTTTTGTGTTATCGTACTAAAGACAACGCCATTTGGTATTTCATGTGTTTACTTCCGTATGATTTGAGACAGTTTCAATGTGATTTGTGGGTAGATTACGCCTCAACATTACATTTTTTGCATATCTTATGTTTTTTAATGGGGCTTCCATTATCTCAAAAAGTAGAGCCAGTCTAGCAAAACCGATCCCATATTCGTAATCATCGCCACAAAGTCACTAAAACCGCTGAAATATTGTCGGCAATAAAATCACTGTTCATCAGTGAAATAAATGATATGAAGCAATATGTTTTGTATTCCACACGATCGGCATTTGCGCCACCTAACGGCGAAACTGCGAGTCAGAAAAGTCTAAAACTAATAGATTATCGTCCTCACAGTTCAGGTTTCCAAACACAGAAAGGCGTTTTTCAAATCAGAAAAATAAGAGCAAAGATATGGTGCCCATAGACAAATATACAAAGTGATACCTTAAGCACTTCTAAAAACGTGCTAAAGAAAGGAAGCAGCCGATTTGCAAAGAATGTAAAAAGATTAAACGAAGTTACGGAAATACTATCTGTTATAAACATCAGAAGAAACAGTGCCCAGTTTAGTCCAATGCTGAATGGTGTGAAGCAATACAGTGCTAACTAACTGAATCAACAAAAAGCACAAAGTGCTGTGGTCTTCAAATTTTCTTGAAACAAAATTCGCTGGATGTTCTTTGTACTGCCACAATAATACCAATCACAACTGCCATTGCGGTTATTTTATCCTTACTTTTTATTTTTGCTCATAAGAGCTTTACATAACAGTAACTTGAGATATTTTTTTCAATCTTTTTTGTACGCTTCCTTAATTATGGCTGAATTTATATGAATCCTATATACGTTATGTAGGCAAACGTATTTCATTCAGTATCTCACCTAGCTCATACAGAAACAAGGTCATTTATTTCCCGAAATCAATACATAATCATCCCACTTTTGGCCGTTATGGCTGGTGCGACCCTTGTAGACATGCTTTCCACGAGATGCGGGTAGGTCTTTATCGGAATTTTCCTCCTGAAAGCCTCTGTCAGATCTGCCGCAGGAGGTGATCTTACCAGGAGTGGGCTTTCCATCTCGTCCCATAGATATTCTATGATTTAGATCAGGACTTTGGTCAGTCCAATCTAACACTTGGACTTCCCGCTGATCAAACTAGGCTTAGACAGAATTTGCAGTGTGGTAAGGCGCTTGCTGAAGCAGGCAGCTATCTGTGCCGAAGAAATGCCACAGTGTAAATAGTGGGAAATTATTCAGAATGTCTTCGTACCTGGAAGCTGTAGAGGGTGGAGGGTACCCAACCATAGGTCCTAGTTCTTTCTAGCAGCAACATCCCCACACAATCACAGATTAGACTTGACTGTAGAGACAATGCAGTCCGCCTGACAGCGTTCCCCAGTCAAACGCCCCAAATACGTTCATCCGAATGAAAGACTGGGTAGCTTTATTCGTCACTCAACACGACGCTCTTCCACTCTTCTGTTGTCCACGAACGGCAAGCGAGAAACTACTGCAGTCGTCGTCAGCATTGCCTGGAGTGATGAAGGGCTTGTGTGTAGCTGTCCTAGTATAGCAACCGTAGGCATGCAACTTTGACAGACTGTGCTGGAGCAAACAGCTGCTCCAGTGGCTTGTGCGACGTCTTCGGCCAGGTCTGCCGAACAGTACCTACTGCATTCTTCACATTCGGTAGTAAGCTTCGTCTGACACAACTGGTCGTGTGGACTCCCAGAGCGCGGCTTTTCATAATGGCTCATCTGCTTTCCATTGCTGAAGAACATCAGCGACAGCGGGTTTTGGAAATCCCAGAAGAGCGGTAATGCTGCGCCTTGACTGCTTACTCAAGGTGGCATCTAGCAGGCATGCCCTTTTCAAAGTCCGTCAGTGCAACTCTCCACGTGGTATAGTCATTTCCAATGCGGTCTGACAGGTGTGTCAACGCTCTTTATACACAGAATCCAACACAACCAGAGCATACGAAATCTGGTTCTGCTACTAGAAATGTACTATTTCATTAACAAAATACTTCATTATCGCACATACAGAATTGGATAACAACTTGAGCGTCTCAGAATTAAAATCACAGACAGAAAACTGCGTTTATTGATGATGGTTTTGAATCCCGGACCTTTGGATATTTTATTAGTAACTTTTAACTTTAGTTAATTTAATTCATGTATTCTACCTTAATTTCCACATCAGCACTTACTGTAAAAAAAAAAAATTAAACAGAATGTGTTCTCTGGGGTTTAGGATGTAACAATTACTTATTTGTCTTGCTCAACCTTTCAATAAAACAATGAAAATAAACCTTCCTCCACTTTTTTTTATTTGTGACTATCTTTACATGTACACGAATTTGTGCGCTTCTTTTAATTAAACCACTGGTGCCAATGATGAAAATGCTGCATGTTTTTAATATCATTTCACGTGAGAAAAATTACTTGTTTCCCCTTCGCTGAACAGGGTGGCATGCATCTTTATACACGAATAAATTGCATTATTAAACGGATAATTTTCTGTACTCTTTTTCAGTGCACTCTTCCAGTAACGTAAGTTGAAAAAAGTGACACGACATGCCGTTCTCATCTTCTTTTTCAATATTTTTAACAGACTCGCCTAAGCTCGATCTTTTTAATTTGAAATATGTTTCTTGGTGCTTGTTTCAAGGAACGATCTTTAGTAAACGCCACATACACTTTTAAATCATTTTTCTCTTTTTTCTTCATTTAAGAGGCACATATGGAATATTTTATTATACGGCCACATTAGAATGTTTCAGTTTTGCAATGAACATGTTATGGTCTTTTCATGATTCGAAAACAATCAGTGGTGTTTAACGCTGAAAAATCGGTATACACAGTAGCTCTATAAGTGAAGCTCTCACAGTTCTACCCTGCTTGCTAACATTCTTCATCTTTTTAGACTCGAAAAAAAAGTCTGCTATTTTCAGTTGCTGCCATTTTCTCCCGTGCGACAGCATATTTTGAAAATCACTCATACGCTCATTTCGTTACAATATATTTTTGCGAATCTTTTGGGAAAAGAAAGTAGGTGCTTAGAGGAACTCGCTTTACCTATCCGCTAGTCCGTATGTGTGCACCATATATGAACCAACCTGTTCGATTTGAAAACTTCTTTTTTCTTTGGAAAGCATGAGCTATGGGAATGAATATCCGTATCTTCTGGCTAGGGAGTATAACTGCAGATGTTATGTATTATATACTTCAGTTGTTGTTGTTTTTTATTTTGAGTTTAACGACCACGGCGAGCGTCTTAATGGGCTACAAGTAGTCGCCCGTTCCTAATTTCAAGGTCACGGGCTCCAGGTAAGAGAGAGAGCCAGTGGCGCAAGATAAGCCCACCATCAATGTTTCACCGGGATTCGACCCCAGACCCGTCATGGAAGAATAGTCAGAAGGCCATGTCACTGAGTCGGCGTATACTTCATTCTGTACTATCACTTCCAAATGTCAGATTAAAAATATTTTTTTCTCCATCGGGTGCCGTTCACCACGAAGACCTGTGCAATTTCTCCTTCGAATAACTCGTAGTTTTTCAGCTAGAAGCGTAAATGTTCATTCAGTTTTCCTCACTATTTCTACTTCTAAAGCCGGATCGGAAAAACTATTTTTGCATCGCGTAGATAGCTTCCATTATGTGGAATAATTTGCATTGACCTTTTTTTTCAGGGAAAAGAATTTTACCACTAGGGCCTAAAATCGTATTTTTGTTTGCAGTGGAATCTTCTCTTCTAAAAATACGATTGAAAAACATTCGTTTTCTTGTTACATACTACTCACTATGAAAAATATTTTACACATGTTTTCTCTCAAACAAAGGTACAGTTGTCCCCACGGAGGCGTGTAAACTTTCAAACTCAGTACCTTTTCTTGGCAGATGTTAACTGACGTCAGTAGTAGTTTATTTTTCCGATCTACTTCAAAGCAAAAATGTGTGATTTGTTTGTGTTTTTCTCGCTTATGTTTGAGCAAATTGATAATGAGGAGCTCAAGTGGGTTTTCTCTTATTGTTTTTAGGCAGAAGAGCTCGTAAGATTAGAGGTTAAAAGCCATTAGTACCGAAGTTCTGGGCTTAACACGGGGTAAGCTAAATGCATCTTCTCCAGAACCTGGGACTCGGAGGTTACGAAACAATTATACAGCAAAACAACTGGTTATGCTCAGGTCCATTCATTGGAATGGTTTTACAAAGTAGTTTAAAAAAAACATCCAATCAAAAAAATAATTGTGCCCAGATCTGTAAAATTCTTTGAAAATCAGTTTCGCACATATAAAATGAGAAACCAAATTCAAAAGGATTTTAATCTCATACAGGTGGCAGCACCAAATATTCAAGAGGATAATGAAGTGAATGTAGATGTTCAGGAAACTGCGGAAATACAAAAAGAACAGGCTGAAGACATTTCAGAAAAGTCAGATCGGTCTGAATCAAGCATAGGTATCAGTATTAAAAGAGTATCCCAGAGAACAGCCAAAGTGGTACTCTCTTTCAAACTCGTACTGAAATCTTGAAAACAGGAAACTTGCAAAGCAGAAAGAAGCAAATTTCTTCCTGTTAAGAAACTAAAGCATTAAGTGACATACAGAATCTTACAGAAAGACAAAGAACAGAATGGGGATAAGCAACGGAAGAAGAGATTATGGTGTGCTTACAACTGAAGGATATGTAGAAATTAACCAAGCTACTTTCATGAGACAAAATCATAAAAAGCGAGTTGCTATTCAGTTGAACCCGTGTGTAACGAAGTTGAAGGAGAGCCAAAAACATTCAAAATATGCAAACTTCGTTATAACAGGACAGTTAAAAAAGGTCTATTTTTGGTATATCACATTATGTTAGGTTACAATCCGTCAATCATAAACTATTTATCAATTACTTGAAGATTGATAACACTTGTTAATTTAAAACCATAGCTAAAAAATAATATGAGTGAGATCTGCAATAAGTGTTAACGAATGAAAAAATTATAGTAACTGCCAAATATTTTTGTATTTCACTTGTTACATGTTATGTCGGATGTATGATCCAATTCTTGCTTGTTTTGCGCTTTTCATGGACGCTGTGTTTTAAATGTTTTTCAACTTCCTCTGACCCGGCGGTTAAGATGTTTCTAAATGCAAAATAAAATCTAAGATTTTTGTAAACAGAGATTAAGTGATTGGTGGCGAGTGAAGGGGATAAAAGGCGGCATTTATCCATAAGATGTGTGTTTGGAAAACGTGTGTGGGGTTTCGGGAGGTAGTAAAAAAGCAAGAGAAACATTTTTGTCTTCATGCGACTGACCTACCTGTAGGTGAACCGCAGTGAGTCGTCAACAGCAGGTAATTCCGTGTTTTCCAGTGAAAGAGGGAGGTTTAAAAGCTGGCTGAATGCCAATTATTTTGCTTGCTGATAAGCGTACTGAACTTTGATATATGTGGTTACTCCAAAAAAAGTATTGTTCATAACATCTGGTTAAAATAAAAATGGATAATATTAGGAAGTTCAAAGGATCTATAAAAACTTCGGTTCATGCGAAACTTCGCATTTTGAGAGCACGTTATTTGTGGATTCGACTGAATAAAATAAAATGTGACGATGAAAAGAAAGTGGTCAAATACAAAGTAAAATATGCACCGAAAGGTTAATATCAACATTTTTGGGAACTGACTATGAAGAAACGGGTGCTCCAGTAGCAAAGCATGAAACGATCGGAACAATTTTTGCTACAACTGCATAAAAAAAGCATTCAAACACATCAAGGAGATGTCAAATCGGCTTATCTTAATTCCAAACTGAATGAAAACATATATGTGCAACGTCCACAGATATATGAGGTGACAGTCAAGAACACAAGCTGTGTCATTCACAAAAGAAATGCAATATGTCGCATAAATCAAGCAGCACATGGCTGCAAACAATCAATAGAACAAACACGGCAAGTTTTAGGATTTACACAAGGCAAAAAGAACTCATATTTATTTATCAAAGCAGAAAAGAAAGGTCCTGTGTATTTGGTTCTATTTGTTGAAAATATATTGATCAGTATGAAAAGTTCTGAACAAATCCAGAGTGGTTGAAAACAACAATTATGAAATAACAGTTCTAGGTAGAGATGGTTGTTATTTAGGAATCAAAGTTCAAAGAAAAGAAGGTAGAAGTCACTGTTTAAGCCATAAAAGCAAAATATAAGAAACTTACTTGATTAATAGTTTTGCACTCCATGTAAAACTGGTCACCTCTCCTTAAAATAAAATCTATTTGGTCCACTGAAAAGAAAGATTTTGATAAACCTACACCATAACAAATTGCAGCAGTTGAAATGGCAGTACACTGCATATTTCTTCGCTCTTTTCGGAAACACATGTCTGCCAGATTTATTCTGCCAGACGACATATAAGCAATTTCGTTCATAACTGTAAATTTAAAACTTCAAGCCTACACGAAACAAATCAAAATACGTCGTTACTCTTCATTTTCATCGTTAAAATATTAATAGATAATAGAACAAAATACTAATAGAAAACAGAACAAAATACGTTGTTACTTTCAGCATAAATGTAAAAAGAACCTTGCTTCTAAACAATTTCGTTCGAAACTGTACATTTATAAGCTAGCAAGTCAGATGTTTTTGGAAGCGTGAGCAAAATTGTATTGCCATCGCTAATATCTCAAGGGCGAAGCTCTTTTTTCAAATTCCAATTAATATGAAAATCTACCCGCATATTTATTTATATTTATTGCAGTCACCTTACCACTTATATGACGTCACCGTTGCTTTGGTGAAAACGAATGTTGGTAATTTGATTTTGACTCAAAAAACCTTGACATTCGATATGTCAAACGATTATATAAATGTTTAAATACAAAGTATATCATGATATAGCGCTTTTTACTCAATATTTTTAAAAGATTTTTTTGTTAAATAAATTTAGAACAAATCAAAAAACCATGACATTCGATATGTCAAACGATAATAAATATTTAAATGCAAAGCATTATATGATATAGCGCTGTTAGGTGATTTTTAAGGTTTTTTGTTAAATAAATTCAAAACAAATAAATTTAGAACAAAATATATACTGAGCAGGTCAACCCAAGTCATTCAAAACTTAGGGTGGTGCTTCAGTTGCTGGGCAACAATGGCTCGATCATTGCAAAACGTCCTACCGTTATCAAAGCTGGGTTATTTAAAAAAAACATTTCGACCCACTTAAAGTTATCGTAGGAAAAAATCGTATCTTAGTGCGCCTCTATGTTGTAACAAGTTAGTAAAATCATGCAATGCATTCATTATAATACGCTTTCCAACATACCAGAAATCATTACTCAAGTTATGAGGATAATGGCTGTGGAATAAATCTCACTCCTGTGCCCTGACCTTTGATCCCATTTCGATGATATTCAACAGAACCGGTTCAGTATACCTTCGAAATAACATGATAAAGTTTTCTCGCAATAGAAGCATTTTTACGTAAGTTATGATGCATAAAGGCTATGGAATAGATCCCGCTCCTGTGTCCTAACCTTTGACCCCATTTCGCTCATTTTCAATAGGATTCGTCCCCAGGCAGACCCCTACAACATACTAACATTTCATCCAAATCGAAGCCTTTTTACGTAAGTTACAATGCATAATGTCGATGGAAGTTATTCTGCTCCTATGTCCTGACCTTTGACCCCATTTCGTTCACTTTCAATAGGGTTACTTCCTAGGTGGTCCCCTACCACATACTAAACTTTCATCGTAATCGAACCTTTTTTACGTTAGTTATGACGCATAAGAGCAGTGGAATTGAACCCCGCTCCTATGTCCTGACCTCTGACTCCATTTTGTTCACTTTCAATAGGGTTCCTTCGCAGGTGGTCCCCTGCCACATACTAAAATTTCATCGAAATCGAACGATTGTTACGCGAGTTATCGTGCGGACGGGCATACGCACACAGCGCGTGACGTAATGAGGCAGATGGGAATCGCGACCATCAGCTCGAAAGAGTGTGACGTCATAAAACTTTAATAGGATCCACACACGACACGTGACGTAATGAGACAGATTACGTGACCGCGCGCCAACATCTCAATCGCGAGCTTGTGACGTCATAAGATTTCTAAGCATGAGTAACATTAATAGAACGACGCCATGACACTGAAAACGTGGTAATTCGGGGTGGTTATTTAACCCACTAAACGAATTTTCCTAAAGTCTAGATCAAGCTAAATTGATTTCTAGTACCAGAAAACGGTAGGTTAACGACTTTCATCAAAATCCTTAGAGCCGTTTCAAAATAAAATTTTCATATATACAAGAATTGCTCCTTTAAGGTGGACGTCAAGTAACTTAGCTTCCTATACTTCCAACGGAAAAACTTTTGTACACATTTTCTTCACAATTAATGCGTTCCCAAGGATGAAAATTTAAACGTCGATTAAAATAGCTTCATTTTATAACTTTAAATACTTAATATTTTCTAAAATATAACCATAATTATGCAATCCAACATTTATTTGTCTACTGACGTCATCAAAGTACAGGTCGCGCCGTCTTTTTTCTGGTTTCAGCACCACCAAAGGAAACGTTATTGTTTAAGTATTCCAAGTTTCAATATGAAGTTATTTTAATCGATGTTCAAATTTCCATCCTTAGGAACACGCTAATTGTGAAGGAAATGTGTAGAAATGTTTTTCCATTGGAAATATAGGAAGCAAAATTACTTGACGTCCACCTTAATAGTATGGAATAAGGGCGATGGAATGGATCCCGATCCTATGTCCTGACCTTTGACCCCATTTATCCCATTTTCAATAGGGTTCCTCTCCAGGTGGTCCCCTGCGACATACTAAACTTTTCTCGAAATCAAACCATTTTTGCGCACGTTATGACGCATAAGGGAAATTGAATGCATCCCGCTCCTATGTCCTGACCTTTAACTCCACTGCACCGATTTTCAACAGGGTTCGTCGCCACGCGGTTCCCTACCACATACTAAAATTTAATTGAAATCGAACCATATTTACGTAAGTTATGAGCCATAAGGACAATGGAATGGATCCTGCTGCTATGTCGTGACCTTTAACTCCATTTGTCCTATTTTCAATAGGGTTTGTCCCCAGGTGGTCCCCCTACCACATAGTAAAATTTCATTGAAATCGAACCCTTTTTACGTGAGTTATCGTGCCGACAGACGGACGGACGGACGGACTGATAGACAGACGGACGGAAAAAGTTGGAGCATATACGCTTCTTCAAGCTACGGCTGGGAAGCGTAAAAAAGAACATTCCTGCCAAATATGAAAGTTTTAAGTTCAGTAGTTTCTGAGATTCGGTGATGAGTCAGTGAGTGAGTCAGTGAGGGCTTTCAGTTTTATATGTACAGATGTACCCTATATTAACAAAAGTATTCGGACACTACCAAATATTTGCGTATGTGCAAAGAACGGTTGCGCAAGAAGTTGCGCTGTAAGTGGGGAGGTATGTATATAAAGCTGAGGTGTTTTGTCGGGTTATCAGTAACTTTGAAGCGGATATGCCGCGTGGGCATGAACTTCCCGAGTTCCAGCGTGGGCTGATCATAGGATGTCATTTGAGTAACGTTTTCATACTAGCATTTCATTTCATTTATTTATTATAATGATTAACAAATATATTTTACAAGAAGCGAAACCCCGTTAGGCACCCATGGAAACTGGTTATTAGTAACTGCAAGGTGAAGAAAACATACTGCCAGATAAGTAAAAACAAATAATAAATTCAGTACTTTATGTCCAAAACTTAAGAATGAGGTACGTTTCGGCCAGTCAAACTCGAAAAGCAAAACGGTTTTACAGCTGTAACTGGTATTGATGGTAATAACAACACAAAAATGAAACGCGGGACATCAAATATCATGAGTAATATGTCATAAAGACCGAAACAGAACAAAATGTTACGAAGGTGAAACATGATTACCTCTCCTCCAGTGATATTCTGCTATCAGCACTGCATAAACACACTACAGGGTGAAGTCCTCAGTACGAGATATGTCCATTCTACACTGCATTGCATGTTTGGCACCGGAGTGTTATTCTCAGCACAAAGTGGTTTAGAAGCTTTTGGTGTAAGTTTTTCCACTCGTGCTGGAGAGCGCTGGAAATTATTGGATTGGTTTTTGGTGGGGCAACACGTCACAAAAAACCAATCGCAACACGTCTCTCCACAGAGTTCGAGGCGTCATTTGCGCAACACGTCTCTCCACAGAGTTCGAGGCGTCATTTGCGCAACACGTCTCTCCACAGAGTTCGAGGCGTCATTTGCGCAACACGTCTCTCCAGAGAGTCCGAGGCATGTTTGATTCCATTAATATCAGGGGAGTACACAGACCACTACATCCGGCGGATATCCTCATTTTTCAATACCTCATCCACAGTATCTGTTCGGTGAAGACGAGAGTTATCATCAATAAAAATGAAATCTACATTCAGGGAACGGACGAACGTGGTGAAGAGTCACATGACCGCAATACCGCTGTCCAGTGATTTCTTCTTGATCCATCCCCTGCAGTCCCGTACATCCATTAACTATGATACTGACCCACACCATGACGCCATGACCTCAGTATATGTCTCGCTCAACGACGTTTCTGGCATCATCATCAGTGTCACATTCCCTCCAGAAAAATGACCACTGACCCCTTGGAATCCGACGAAAGACTAAAGCGACTTTTACCTTTAAACATTACGTTGGTTCATTGATCTGAAGACTAGTCAAAGTGAGATACACACCACTGATAGCGGGCTCTACGATGAGCTCTAGATAATGGAAGACAGCATTTCCGAGCATGTAGTCCTGCTGCATTTAGACATCTTGGCACGGTTTGGCGCGAAATTCGCACGCCTGTGCTTGCTTGAAGACGATTAGCCAACTGGGCTGCAGTACTTTTTAGATTCCGTTTTGTCATTATGACCAGGTAATGGTTATCTCGGTTAAAGCGGATTTCATGTGTGAATATTAGCTTGGACCATTGATCTGAAAACAGCGTGAGACATACACTGCTGATGCCAGGCTGGCTTTACTGTGCGCCTTGGATGATGGTAAACAATGCACGAGTTTCCCGGAGTATGGTCCTGCTGCGTTTTGATGTCATGGGAGAGTTAGGAGCGAATTTGCACACCTGTGCTTGTTTGAAGACGATTGGCCAACTGGCAGCAGTACTTTTGATACTCCGTTTTTTCATCATGACCAGGTAATGGTCCTCTCGTTGGCTCGGGCAGATAGGAGAACTTCCAGAAAAACACCTGGCAGAGGTTATATGTATCGTTAACGCTGACCAAAGCCGCGACATTATGCTGTATGCTACCCCAAACTCTGGCGACATTGGTCACAGCAGACCTTTTCGAGCTCGCCGATAATTCGGCCTCAGGTAAAATCATCCATAGGATGTCTGCGAGACATCCTTTTGTCACCTCAGACAAGCAGTTGCTCGCTCCATTTCCGGAACACATGAAAAATAGAATGAACTCAAACGTGACGCGACTAGATCTTCTGCCTATATACGTACACCCTCGGCAGTTATCACGTGCGCTCACAGCAAGTCTGCACACGGGGTAACGCATCATGGAATATCTTCATACATCACACTGCATCCAAGTGCTTCTGTTAGTAAGCCCTTTTAGTCACATGACACTCTATAATCCTTATCTTTCATGTTTGACTTTACATTTCGGGAAGTAATGAATTAATAGTCACAAGACCAGATATTGCAACTTTTACCCACATATTTAGCAGAAAGTGTTAGGCTATTCCAAGACAAAGAGACTGGACAGCTGCCAAAAGAATCATGAGATATGTAAGAACAATACAATATTTCAAATTACATTTCTCATCTGAGCGTTCTACCGGGGTACAGGTTTTTGCGGATGCTGACAAGGTCCCAAGACAAAAGTGATAGAAAACCAACCCCACAGCATGTGTTCATGGTAGGCGAAAAATTGACATGGAAGACGAGGAGGCAAATAGACTGTGACGTATATTCTAAATTAACTTTCCTTTTTAGTTTCTTTCCCTATGTAAATTTTGAGTTTGTTCTCAATTATGCTTCACACTTAACGTGATATCTTCTCTCTCAAACGAATACTGTTGGCAACACAACTGAGGTCGGAATAAACGTGAAGTATGCCTGGTATGAGATAAGAACCAGAGATAAAAACTACGAGACAACAGTTGCTCGTGTGGGGTGTTGATTTGTGTTAGAGATGTGTTTTGTGATTTCTATACTATCCTGAAGTGCTATTATCTGTGCTGGAGAAATAAAGCATCATTTACAGTAAGTTGACTTCTGTTTCAATGTTTCGTCTGGCCGTTAAGGTTTAATTTAGAAACTCTTTCATTGTATTGTTATGTTTTAAAATAACGTAAGAAGAGCGATGAAAATTCAAAACGAAAAGAGATTACGTTATAGGACCAAGTATCACATACACAATCCACAAATGAGTTAGCTCAAATACTACAGCTACTGAAAAATTTGGATTTATGATAAAATCTGCCTGTCAAATTTTGTCAAGGTTACTTTTGTGCATTTAAATGTGTTGATACGGAAAAGAATCCATTACGGATGAAACATTCTGCTATCAAATATCCTTGAGTAAAGGACCGAACAAGCTACAACGTTAGTGAACTGAAATTCTGTGTATCCCAAGGCACATATGCAAACATTTTGACAAAACTCCTGGAAGGCTCAGTGTTCATAAAGAGTAAACAAAATTTTAACTTGAAAATAACTGCCGTCGAGGAGAAACTTGATTGATGCTTCTCCTCAACGGCAGTTATTTTTTCTGTATGTTCATCTATTCTCAACTACTTTAGAGCAGAGAAAGTGCGATTTGTTTATTTATTTCCTTTCACGAAGTGATTTAGGCAACAGACAACCTGAAGAGGTGAGAGGTTAAAATCCATAACTGTTGGAGATCTGCGCTGAACGCCGGTTAAACTGCATGCATCTTCTCGAACACCTAAGCTCGGAGACAGCCAAGAAATTAAAAAGTAAAAAAATAGTTTATATGATAAGGTCAGTCTCTGAAAACAATTTTACGAAATAGTAATGCCTCATCTTTGGAAAGAATCGTCTGCTAAAGACGTATGCAGACTCATGAAAATTTTTCTCGTTTTTTTTCTTCTCTCCGCAATGCGGAAATATTGGCAGATACGATGTTTAATTTTTGTTTATGATATTCATCCTTAAAATTTAATATTAGCTGTACTATCTAGGAGATTTTTATTGTTTTATACTGTGCTGGACCAAATAGTTAGATTCCATTTAAGTCATCACTCTAGATATTTCTTTCTTCTCCGTATCGAGGATTTGAAGTATTGTTTTTCTCTTTTACGCAATTTTAATTTCCATAGACTACATTGAATCAATGGAAGTAATATTGCCAAGGAAACTTTTAGGCAAATGTATTATTTTAAATTTTATTCAGTGCTGTATTTTACTGATTACACATACCTGCCACTGAATTATAAATTTTTATTCAGTACCGGGTCGGACTTCTTTTAGCCAGAATTACACCACGTATGGGGTTTGTATGGATTCCATATGGAGGTGGAGTGCATCTATGTTACAGCATAGCACCAGACAGTCCTTCTTCCCGGATTTACTTTTATAACATGCCCCATATATTCTCAATGGGGTTCAGTACGTTGAGAATATAGTGACCAGGGACATCATGAAAGTTGCTCTAATGCTCGCTGAACCACTGGTAAACATATTTTGCGCGATGGACAGTAGCATTGTCGTCCATGAAACAGCTGTCACGTGCTGGATAAAAGTCAACATTGTAGGATGGAATTGGTCGGTAACGATGTTTAGATGATCTTTGGAGAACACCGGACCTTCCAGAAATATCAGGGGATCACTTTCGTACCAATTGAAATCGCGGCGCCATGACACCACTTCCAGAACTTTGAGTTGGGTTTATAAAGCAAGCTGGGTCCATTGTTTCATGAGACTCCTCCAAAGTCTCTACCTACTGTCGGTACAGAACAAGATGAATCGCGACTCGTCGGACCACATGACTTTTTTCCGGTGTCCATTCACGGTGTTCCTGACACCACTGTAAACAAACTTTCTGGTTATTCGCAGGAATCATTGTTTCCGTACAGACATGAGGCTGCCAATACCAATCTTTTTCAATTCCCTGCTCGTCTTATTGCTTGAGCGGATACCTAAGACAGTAGTAGAAAGACACCATTTCCTCCATTGTAGTTTAAAAAGATGAGATATTTCTTGCCAGATCGCAAAGTAAAAATCATAAACCGCTTTACGTCAGCAAACATTTTAAAATATTTAAAAAATGACGTAAACAAGCTGAAATTGCGAAGAAATAGTAACTTGTTAAGATCCATGGAGGTTCGTGTCCATGGTTTCCAATACTACATACACTGAATAAATACTACGAATAGTATGTGCCTGAAATTTGTGTCTTTTACTGGAATTAGCATCATCAGCGTCTGGTAAAATCTACATGTACAGAATGTTTGGACAAAATTTCTACCAAGCACTTCAAAATGTGTGCTCCCACCCACCGGACGACACTTAGCCCTCTCCCCCTAATGGTTCACCCAGTTATGAACTGCTGGCGTCTCAACTGCACATATGTATGTAACACTGGCCCGTGTGGGTTCTGATTTTCAAATTGAAAGAGCTTTTCTAGGCTCATCTTCCCGGCTAATTTCAGAAATGTATTCTTTTCTTTGTTTCTTTTACGTCAGGATTTCATATCGTCATCAGTGCTTATTTCAACAAAACTGGTAAACATGCATTCATGATAGGCATTGTTTCGGCGATTTCCAAATTTATCCAGTAGATGAGGCAATGTTTAGTAACATAAAATAGTATATGTTTGTAACATAAAATAGTATATGTTTAATGTGTAGTAACAAATGACCAATTAACATTTTCCTTTCGCTTCCTTCCGCGCTCAGTTTTTTTTTTTTTTTTTTTTTTTAAAGCCAATGTGTTAACAAGTAAAATGCTAGGCATTTAGTCACTGGTTATCTGCAGAAATGTGTTCCCGTGGGTGTTTAAATCATTCTGATATACACTATCTACCAACAAGTAATTGGACACCTGTTATAGCAAAGGAAAACGAAGTTTATTCGCCTTCAATAGTTGGTGGAGCCTCCACGAGCGGCGATTACAGTTGCGACCCTCCGGGGCATACTCTCAACCAGGCGTTGTACGACGGCTAGCGGTATTTTCTTCCACTCGGCTTGGAGAAGATAGGTCAGTTCCTTCACTGATTTCGGACGGTGGGGGCACCCCTTAAGTCGACGCTCCAACTCGTCCCAGAGGTGTTTGATAGGGTTAAGGTCCGGGCTCTGCGCAGGCCAGTCCATTCGATTAACCCCATTGTCACCCTACCAAGCCATGGTGGACCTCGCAACATGACACGTGGCACTGTCATCCTGAAAGTAACATGGGTCCAGCCCGTAAAACTGCCACAACGTAGGAAGCGCATGGTCATCCAAAATAGTGCAGTAGGTCTCGGCGTTGAGTCTACCAGGAATTGCGACCAAGGGTCCCGTGCCATACCAGGAGAAACAGCCCCATAGCATAATTCCACCGCCGCCGAACTTCACAGTTGGCACAATACATTCCGGCAGGAGGCTTTCTCCAGGCAGACGCCAAACCCAGACCCTGCCATCCGAACGGTAGAGGGTGAACCTTGATTCGTCGGTCCAGATAACCTGTTTCCACTGTTCAAAGGTCCACTGTCGACGTTCTTTGCACCACGTTAGCCGAGCAGCGCTATTGGACTTGGTGATCAAAGGCTTGTGGGCGGCAGCACGTCCATGATAACCGAGCAAATGGGCTTCCTTACGAATGGTATTCATCGAAAGAACACTCCCGGATACCTGTTGAAACTCCTCGCGGATGTTGCCTATCGATTTGGTGCGGTTCTTCCGAATTTCTCTGGCCAGCACCCGTCGGTCTCTAACTCCCAGTTTTGTGGGTCTGCCGGGTCGGGGCACATTCCGACAGTCACCTCACATCTTCCACTTGCCAATCACGTAGGCCACTTTCAATTTTGGGTACTTCAACTCGCTGGATATGTCACGTATGGATCGGCCGTTTCTGTGATACCTGACGATTACACCTTTCTCGAAATCAGAGAGCTCCGAACTGCGTAGCATCTTGCATGCGACTGGTTGCGTTGTTGTTTCCCATACGATATTTAACGGCGGCGGCCATGACGTGCATCAGGACCGCAGATATCGTCGATTGCAGGGGTGTCCAATTACTTGTTGGTAGATAGTGTATTTTATTCCATACGTGGATGCAATGTTGTAGTTAAGCAAAAGTAAAATGTTGGAAATTTTGTGAAAGTCAATAGTGCTTTGCCTACCTTAAAACTAAAATAGGAGATCAAGGCAAACCATAAGAGCCTCATGAAGTATACCGCATTTGTGTTGAAGGTTTGGACTTTGTAAAAATGGCAAAAAAATAGTTATGACATTTACAACTCCTATGATATGGAGAATGCCCAGAAATTGTATACGTGACTTTCATTTTTGCTTGACAAAAGTTGCCAGCTACAGTGCAGAATATAAAAAAATTGTTTACCCTAACATGTTCTCTTCATTTGGACCAATATCTCACATAAACTATCTTCCTATTCCTTGGTCTGTGACGTACTATAGTACAGAGGTAAAGCACGTGTCAAGACGACAAATCTACAGAAATACATTCCGTCCGTGTAGCTTAGTTGGGAGAGGAACTTACTCCGGAGTGGAGGGCGTCGGTTCGATCACCGTCACGGGCAAATTTGTCTTTTCACATTGGCGCCCGAACGTTACAAATGGCTGTACTGGGCGCTGGGCGTTGGGTTCTTCGAAAAATGTGTGTTGTTTGTTCCACTGATGGTCTAGGATTAATGAAAATTCGTTCTTTGCTTCAAAAAAAAAAAAAAAAAAAAAAGATTAAGAGGGAGATGATGTGACGTACTACAAAGGAGATAAAGCACGTGTCAAGACAACAAATTTGCAGCGATACATTCTGTCCGTTTAGCTTAGTTGGGAGAGCAACTTACTCCGGAGTAAGGATTTGATCTCCATCACGGACAAATTTGTGTTTTCACTGGCCGCAAACTAGATTGAAGAATATACCTAGCGATAACAGGGAAACCGAAGAATTGCAAATTTATACACCCGAGGTTTGTGAGATCACTCCATTTTTTTTTTTACACAACCAGAATTAAATGATAGCGAACGAGAATTGAAATTACCGAAAGAAAGTGTTGAGCTTCTTTGTTCTAGACTGAAATCAGAAAATCTTTTATCACCAGGAACACAGTTTTCATGGCATAAGCATTATGAATGGCAGTTAGTTCAATATTTTTCAGAAAAACAGTCTTTGGTATTTTGTAATGACATACGTAGCTCTATTAATGAAATATATTGATATTGTTTACACACCTTCTGTGAATGGCGTTTATTTATTGCGTCTCCTAAGCGAAGCATAAAGTCTTTTAAACGCACAGAGATGCTTAATATTCATCGTTACATTCTAAAGCATTTATTTCCTTAGACGTTGGATAATGGACATTTCATGCAACCACGGAAACTAAGAAGTTATAAAAATCATATTTCAATTTTTGCTTAGCAAGCAATTTCTCTTACCAAAATTTTATAATTAATGTCCAAGAACATATTATGATTAACAATTTAATGAATAACCCACTTAAGTACACCACAGCAACATTTTTTTCTTCGGTGCAAATCCACACTTTAAAAATGCGTGAAATGGATCTAATCGCACAAGTCGAAATTGAATTCACATAAGCGTATCACAATAGTGTTAGAGTTCGCCTTTCCTTGCTCCTTGCGTTACACAGGTTTTGATCCGTGACGTCACATCATCATCAGAAGTAAGTGTTTCTTGCTAGGCCACGCTGTTTCTATACACATACCGGCCACTAAATTAGAAACTTTTATTCAATACCGGATTAGACCGTTTTTGCCCGAATTACTGCACGGATGCAGTTAGGCATTGATACCACAAAGTATTGGAGTGCATCTAGGTCTATAGCATATACGTTCACGACACATATCATTTCATTGAATGAGATTTAAGGGAAGACGACTTTGTTCCAGGATCTGTTTTTTCTAACATGTCCCACACGTTCTTAATGGAGTTTAAATCCGGGCTTTGTGATGGCCAGGGAACATGGTGGAAGTCACTATTGTGCTCTCTGAACAACTTCTGAATACATTTTACGCGATAGACAGTACAGTGGCGTAACTAGTACAACGTGCGCCCCCCCCCCCTTCCGCAAGATTTACGTCAGCGCCCCTAAGCGCAGTAATTTTCCTAGGATTTCTCGCACGAGGGACGATACGTTTTTGCGGGCGTGTGTCGTGAATGGGAGGGGGGGTCAGGAAGTCAGGGAGAGTGTCTGGAAAAGTAATATTGGTAACTAGAGCTCTGTAGTTTTAACTTTTTATGTAATAGATTTAGCAACGCATGTGATTGTTTTCTACAAAACAGCCTCTTGTACATGGCAGATCCGCGGCTGCTATGAATGAACGTTGGCGCCTGTCGTGTACGTAATCCATGGGAAACCCCCATTTGACCTCGCGCTTTTCCTCAGCAGCGCAGAGAGAGGGCGATTGGAGAGCGATCGTATGACAACCCGGAGCCAAAAAGCCGAATAGCTTCAATCTGTAGGACATTCAGCGCTTTAAAAGTGAAACTTGACATTTACTGTAGTTAGGCAAAGCTAAATGTACCTTAAAAGGAAATATGAACCTTTGGGTTAATTATTTGTTTGTTTGTCTCTGTGCGTGTTCGAATTTTTTCAAAAAACTATAACTGGAAGCTCCAGTACGCCCCTTGGTTACGTGCGACCCCCTCCTCCCCCTGGGGGTGGTAGTTACGCCAGTGGGACAGTAGTATTGTCGTCCATGAAACAGCCGTTTTCTTCTGGATACAAAAATCAACATTGTAAGAGGTATTTGTTCGGAAACAATGTTTAGATACTCCTTGGACGACACTCGAGCTTCAAGCAATATCAGAGGACCACTTCCGTCCCAACAGAACGTGCCTCACACCGTAACACCACCTCCAGAACAAGCTGGGTCCATTGATTCATGGGGCACCATCCAAACTCTCTGCCAAAAGTCGGTACAGAACAAGGTGTGCCACAACTAGTCAGACCACATGACTTTTTACCAGTGTCCAGACACGGTGTTCCAGACATCACTGTAGACGAACTTTCAGGTTCTTCGCAGAAATCAGTCGTTTCCGTATAAGTATGCGACTGCCAATACCAATCTTATTCAATGCCCTACACATAATTCTCCGAGATATGTGTCGGAAACATCCTTCATTGAATGATTAGGTCAGTTGTAGTACACAGAAAGTCCTGTTTCTTCGTACAAACCTTCTCTGGCGACGGCAACCTTGTTCCTGACAGACTGTCGTCGCGACGCAGTTCCGTGTCTTAGCTAAGCAAGGTGGTTTATTTGTCGACTGATTAAAGACCCGAGATGTCTGACCTTTTGAGAAACCAGTCATCTCTGATGTGTTCAATCGTCACTCCAAATAGACGGGAACCCGCAATAAGCCCTTTATGAAACTTCGAAAGATCCTTTGTTTTCCCATTGTGATGAACACTACTGACGATTACTAATGAGTATCTGTCTTAAATACTTGCCTAAATCAAGCAGTGACGTGCGTAACCACATATTTTGCACATACGCTTCATAAGTGACGTTTACGACTATCTGCATACAGGTTTAGAATTCAGTCACCGGTGTGCGTAGTAATGCTGTCCTCGTCGTCTTCTTGGTGTTGATGTGTTTTCTTGATCGCTATGACGTTCCAAAAATCTTCTAGGTGTGTGCTGCCAGATATATTGCCCTCGTCTTGGACTATTGATCGTCAGTTTCCCCCAATCAGTAAATGTTGTGACTAAAGCCTTCTTTTAGATATATTACAAAGTGGTGAGAAGATATGCAATGGACGCCTATTTTGATACTGCCTAATTTTTTGGCTGCCGAATCTCATGGTAATTTAGTTTTATTGTACTTTTTCTGTATCACAGAATGGAACTTAAGATTTATCTTATTCATCGTGGTATTCCACTGTGCTTGATTTTATTCAATTTAAATATCGTTCATAAATATATCTTAACGAGTTTATAAAAGCATCTGTGACTTAATATTTGACAATATTCAATGGCTTTTTTTCCACATGAAAGGTTTTTAGGCAACGGTTACTGCGCACCTTTTACTACAGCAATTAGACGTAGTTCGAAGACATCAGTCATTTTTCAGTACAACTAACGAATGAAATGTTTTCATTTCATTCTGTATTTACCTAAGACTACTGAAATACACATATGTAATTGGAAGACCAAAAAGAAATATTTTTTCATCGGATCAAGGCACTGGAGCATCGGAGAAGTGATAACGATGTCGAACTGCAAACAAGGAATCAAGATAGCATTGCTTTCCTGTATGTGTTCGAATACGGACTTTTTTGTACGACCCTCGTACGTAACAAGAATATAAAGAAAAGGCCGTAAAACATTCTCTAAAGCATGCATCACTGTTACAAATTTTGTGGTAGGTTGCATGAAAACGTGGTGCTCCACCAGCTGCACCACCTTCTGAGAAAAGATGTACTACTGTGTGATGCAAACAAACCCAACAACATGATACAACCTTGCACCGTAATGTGGTACAACCTTGTACCATATCGTAGTGTAATGTTGCACTATGTTGTTGGGTTTTGTTTGCACCACACTGTAGTACATCTTTTCTCAGAAGGTGGTGCAACCGGTGTAGCACCACTTTTTCGTGCAACCGACCACAGAATTTATAACAGTGCTTTATGCGTCGGACAACCTACCGCACTTTGTCTTTAAACAATATACAGGTGATGTTATTTTAAATACACCAGATCGTGAATAATCAAGGAACGCTTATAGCGTATTAAATCCTTTTATTTTTATGGTGTAATATCCACAAATATTCGCCAAGCTTTCACGGGAGACTTTTTCAAGGCAATGTAGACATAAAATGCATTTCGTGTCTACATTTTTCAAGGCATGTATACATTTTATGTCTGCATTTGTCTGAAAAAGTCTCCCAGTGGAGTGTGAAAGCTTGTGAATCTTTATGCATATTACACCATGAAAATAAACGGATTAACTACGCTATAAGCGTTCCTTGAGTAAATACATATACAGATGAAATTTGACAGCACGTTGTGTAACATGGAGTTATTTCCTTAATAATCCTGCGTGGAGCATTTAATTTTCTTTAAGTTTTTCAAGAGATCTGCTGTCGACAGAATACTTTATTTTATTAGATATTGTTTCATTGAAAACAGCTTTCCCAAAGTTTTCCATAAAATATGGAAAAATGGAGAACTAAAGAAGGACTTCTCATCCAGATTCTGCTAGCAGAAATGCTGAGTTCCCAATTAATGATAAAAACATCCAGGCTGAAGGAAAGGCGGAACACCAGACACGTTAAGGAATGGCGCACATGCTTTAGCATACAAGGCTTTCTGGAATCTTTTATTTTCGGGATTGTAGTATTCGCTCGCAGACGAATGAACTGACAGACAGAAATCTCGATAATCTTGTGCAATGCTTGCCTCTGTCACTAACAGAAAGAACTTCTTCAATCTGGCATTTACAGGTTGAGCTACCATTTCTACCTCTGTAATCTCGTGAACAAACAGCGAGATGAACAGGAAAACAGACATATCGATAGTCTGTGAACAAGCCCGTCTTTATCAATTACGAAAACAATTTCTCAATTTGAACGACAGAGCTGAGACATAATGTCTGCCAAATAGCATAACTATACTAGCGATCTGAATTTCTCGGCGTAGAATAGAAATCAAAGTTTCCAAGCTTTCGCACCTCAACCAGACGCCTTTTTGAACGAAGGTAGACAGCAAACTGTAAACTGAATAATAGAACATTTCAACAATTTGAACGCGATGACTTGAGAAAACAATAAATGAATAGATGTGAAAGTAATTATTCAGTCGCAGAAACGAGGCGTTGTGTTGATCGAGCGCGTGGTACTGTGGGAGAAAACGCAGCATTATTAATTATGATTTCTGCACGCAGACAAACTGACGAATGAGTGAACGATGGTAAAAATGTCTGGATTCTTATGAACATGTTTCCTCTATCCCATGGGAAAAGAATATATGCAATACGACATTATAAAGCCGAAATATTATTTCAGTGAACAGGACATACAGACAAACAGATGGGCGAAAGGAAAGACGTCTGAATTCTTACGCACATGCTCTTTTCTGTCAGACAGGAAATTCCATCGAATCAATATTTTGAAGTGAAAGTACCGCTTCTTCAGAAGGACGGACAGACATGTCAATAATGTTAGTCATATGGCTGCCTCTCTGACATAGAAAGAATTTAATTTTAACCCATTATTTTAACGTATAAATTTGAAAACAATGTCTCTTCGTAAATCAGGCAATTGTAAAGCTGGTATTTTGATACACACTGAAGAGCAATGGAATTAGAGACAGCTGGCGTTATGCAAATGTGACGCTGTGGGAGGCCCTGTAAACGGAAACGACATGACGTATGCAGCGAACCGACACTACAAGGAGTGATGCGGCGGGAATCAGTAACAGTCGGACGCAGTATGGATAAAACGAAGGATCTAAGGGTATTTGATCGTGGTCAAATTGTCTGAGCCCAACGAATGGGTCACTCCATCTCAGAAGTCGTGCAGGCACTGGGGTTTTCACGACCCACTGTGTCACGGGTGCACCGTGGGCCACAGTGCAAGAAATCACTCGGCAATTTAACGCTGGTGCACATAAACGTGTAAGCAGCCACACCATCCAGAACCATCTCCTCGCTATGGAGTACAGAAGCCATCGTCCCACAAGGGTCCCGCTGCTGACCGCACATCACAGAGTGCAAAGATTAGCATGGGCACGGGAACATCGCCACTGGACCCTAGACATGTGGGAAAATGTTGCTTGGACTGATGAGTTGAGATTCACGTTGGTACATGCGGATGGCAGGACACGAGTACGGCGCAAACCAGATGAGGCGATGGATCCTTCTTGCCAGCAGGGTACTCTTCAAGCTCGAGGGGATGGCATTCTCGTCTGGGGACTGTTTATGTGGACTGAAATGGGACCCCTGGTACGTGTGACATCGTCCCTCATAAGTCAACGTTACTGGGATATCCTGGACGACCATTTGCTCCCGTTTGTGCGTCTTCAACATCCCACTGGGGACCTCATCCTGCAACAAAACAATGCACCGTGCCATCGCCCCCGAATTGTATCCGAATGGTTGGATGAACACTCCACCGACGTTACCTCGCTTTCTTGGCCAGCTAGGTAACTTGACCTCAATCCCATCAAGCACATCTGGGATGTCATTCAGAGAGATGTTCGAGGCTCTGACCCCCTTCCATGAAATCTTCGTGAACTGAGGGAGCTTGTTCAGAGGTCGTGGATTCGTATGGCTTCCAAACGCTTCCGGTGTATTGTCGAGTCCATGCCGAGACGAATCGCCGCCGTCATCAGGACGAAAGGTGGTGCTACACGTTACTAGACAGGCCTGTCTAATTCAATTGCTCTTCAGTGTATTGTCCCCATTAGAAGCTCATTTCTTTTCTTATTTGGGATGTTCATTTTACAATGACAGAACTCGACATGAAGTCCTGGCATTACAATATACGGCACTAAAATAAACCAAAATAATTTTGCGTAATGAGTACTGAGGACCACGAGAGTATGTGGCTTTGAAAATTTTGAGTTACTTTCTGATATAGTCATTTCTAGAGTTATTCAGTGTTTAAACATTCTGAATTTTTGATATCCTTCAATGCTCAGAATTTATCAAATCTTATTATTTCTTTAAATGCTCAGAAGATTAACGAAAAAGATTCATTCAAGAAAGCGTTATTCTTTCATGAGAAAGAACCAGTTTAACACCATTCCGTAAATAGGCAGTATCTTTTATGGTTTTGGGGAAAGAGTGCTCAGTATGTCAAAGTTGACATTGTTGCTATTAACCACAGAATTTCGATGATATTTCGGCTACGTGGCACTTCGTAGATGTGTATGTTTTAATCATCATGAAGATTCAGCTGATGTTAGCAATTATGAAAGAACAAAGAAACATTCACTTGTTTCGTCAGTAGGCGGTGGCAAAAGTTTCGGAGAAAAAGTTTATTAAATATGCACAAAATATTTAAATGCAGTCTTCTTTTTTACTTTTATTTTGTTTCTGTTTTTTAATAACAAAAACCTAATTCAGACATCTGTATTTTATTAAGTTCGTAGGCTATGGAAGTTCACACGTGCGGAATCACTAATCCTATTAGGTGGGTTGATAACAGGAATTTAATTAAATGCTTGCTAAGTTTGTTTATGCTCACTTTTGTGTTGAAATAATTTACAGAGATTGTTGTTCTGCTTCTCCCTGGTGTTTGCTTCATTTAAGTACCAGAAACAGTTAATAAATGCTGGCAGTTTTACTATTTCTGTAAAGTACAGCAGTTTTGTTTTGTTTTTATATTGTTTTTCAGGAGCAAAGCCTGGCAACATCTACAGATCAACATAAGCAGTTATCTTATTGTTGTTATCTTTTAGTGGGTGTGATTTACTCTCTAACTTTGGAATTGCATTTTAAATTGCTGCTCCGTTATTCAATTGCAACAAAGACGATGAACGATTCGTGCGTCACGAGTGAATGCAAGCGAACTTCACGAAAGAATGTCACGACAGTGTAGTAACAAAGGTTTAATTCAATATTTGAGTTTAGCAATCAATGGACTTGTTTAAACTGAAGGCAAGAACAAGTTCCATTGATAAGCATCATTCATTGTTGATGTCGACTTTCCACAACCGCCACAGAAAGCAACGTCAGGCGAATTGAAGAGGTCAATGAATGATGAAATAGCTATTTCACGAATTCGAATATCTCACAAATGTTTTAAGTACTGTAAATTTTCTAATGCTCAAAATATTAGAAAAAGGTTGTAGATGACTGAAAGCGTTCCTCCGATGTAGATCAAGAATAGATGAACTTGCATGTCACTGGGGAAAATGCACTCTAAAACAGGGCTACTATGTAAAAAAAATGCACTTCTTACTGCTTTTCTTGTGATAATCTATGTAACTAATTCGCGTTACTTACTGAGATATCCTGGGTATCCTGGAATACGAACTGGAATGTGAACTACTGAGATATCCAGATATCCTGGAATATGGAACTGGTGTGTTTTATTTTCAACTTCCCCAAACTTAATTTTATTTATTTATACATTTATAAAAAGTAATTGTTGTCATACGTACGTTCTTTAAATCCGGTTGTCAACCTGAATTTTTGTTCATCGTAAAATTGAAAACGAAATACTGATTTCGAATCTTTTGTCTTTGCACACGAATCTCTTTCCGTAAGTGAAATATGCAGATGGTTTCTAGCATCTGTATATTTACCGAGAGGAAACCAAATTTGCATAAGAATGCAAAAACCCAAAAGGAAGGATAAGTTAGAAGTATTCGTCACACTTCTGTGTGTAACGTACCACGTGACATGATGTAGATGACGCACTGCTTAGGTGACGCATGAGTCAAAGCAACAGTGAAGCAGCTATAAGTCTTGCCGTCGTAGTTCAGTCGGGAGAACAGCGGCTCCGGAGTAGGAACACGTGGATTCGAATTCTACCACGAGCAAAAAAGTTGCATGTTATATGTGTGTTTCGCTTTAAACCCCTAAATTCTAAGTTGCAGCTCTGTTTGAGATCAGCTAAATTTTTAGCACGTCTTTTGCAAAAAAAGATCGTGCTTATGTTATCGGTTTGCCCTTCAGTCTGTAGACACCATATCTCAGCAACTATTAGTCCGAATTGAAAAATTCTTTTTGCATTGAGAAGCTAGAAATCTGTGAATGATGATCCTTTATTTCGGTTTTTTTTTTACGATGTACAATTTCGCCTCTAGAGGGCGTAAATGCAAATGATGTCGAATTCAAAATATATTTTATTCCATATATTTGCTTCTAAGCATCCGATTGAAATAATTCTTTTATCACTTGCTGAACGGGATTCACACCTAAATGTAATAAACAAATCAATACAAACTCCGTTTATTGGTGTGAAAGTATATTTAAAGAAGAAATACAAGGGAAAATTGTATCTCCCGAGTTTTCGCTCTCTAACCGGGAGGCTTTTTCAAGGTTTGCAGACGTTACTAACAAGTCTGGCGAGTATAAACAAAACATTTCGAAACACTGGTGCTCGGGAACGTCGTATTTTGAAACTTGATGCTCGAGGCACGAGGCACGAGGTGATACACGGGTTTCTTTCATGCGGAGAATCATCTCAGCATGTTCCTCCACGCGGGCGGAATATCAACAGATTGGGTATCGTTACATGCGTAGGGATGTGTGGAGATCTAAATATTTTCTCTGATGAAAGAAAGCCAGTATACGGCGCTATTATCCTTTGTAGCCAGTACACGGCGCTATTATCCTTTGTAGCCAGTACACGGCGCTATTATCTTTACTTTATCCCATAACGGGACTGCGTTTTTTTGTGCTACTCCTTTAGACAAGGCTGTTAAGTTCTTTCCCAAACTGATGTCTCTCATGTGCTCCTTAGACCTTACAGCAATCGACCTTTTCGTCATTCCTATGTAAATTTTCGACGAACCGTTCGGGTACATCAGAGATATCATGTACATTCATGCTTCCGATTTCCTGTCTGGGTTTCTGCACGTGTTTTCTACTGTTTTGTGTATCCTGTTCGGTGATCTGATGCCGATGGAAAGGCCATGGCGTCTCATTAGACCTTTGAATTTGTAAGAGCATTTTGGGATATACGGCGCAGATCCGGCGTAACGTAAACTATCCCCTTTCGCCTTGGGAGTTGTACGATACCTTGATTGGACTTTCTGTAGGACTCTTCTTAAATCATGCTCGGGGAAACCAACTGCAACACCTTTATTGATGATATCTGATATCTCTTTGTTCCTTGTTTCTGTGCTCGAACAGACGCTGAAAGCTCTTTCAAAATACGTTCTAAATGCTGCCATTTTATATATGAATTTGGAGATACAGATTTAGGTGCGATAAAGTTGGGAACTGTTATTGGTTTGTAGTATACCGCCGTGTCAAGTTGGCCATTCTGGTTTCTATGCAACATAACATCTAGGAATGGTAGTCTTCCTTCAGCGTCTGTTCCAGCATTGAAACAAGTAACAAAGAGATATCAGATATCATCAATAAAGGCGTTGCACCTGGTTTCCCGGAGCATGACTTAAGAAGAGTCCTACAGAAAGTCCAATCAAGGTATCGTACAACTCCCAAGGCGAAAGAAGATAATTTACGTTACGCCGGATCTGTGCCGTATATCCCAAAATTCTCTTACTCATTCAAAAGTCTAATGAGACGCCATGGCCAGATCATCGGCATCAGATCACCGAACAGCATACACAAAACAGTAGCGAACACGTGCAGAAACCCAGACAGGAAATCGGAAGCATTAGTGAACATGATACCTCTGATGTACCCGAACGGTTCGTCAAAAATTTACGTAGGAATGACGAAAAGGTCCATTGCTGTAAGATCTAAGGAGCACATGAGAGACATCAGATTGGGAAAGACCTTAACAGCCTTGTCTAAAGAAGTGGCACAAAAAAACGCAGTCCCGTTATATGATATAGTAAAGATAATAGCACCGTATACTGACTACAAAGGTACACTGATCAAAGAAAGTATTGAGATCTCCACACATCCCTACGCATGTAACGATACCCAATCTGTTGATATTCCGTCCGCGTGGAGGAACATGCTGAGATGATTCTCCGCATGAAAGAAACCCGTGTATCATCTCGTGCCTCGTGCCTCGAGCATCAAGTTTCAAAATAAGACGTCCGTGACCACTAGTGTTGAGAAATGTTTTGTTTCTACTCGCCAGACTTGTTAGTAACGTCTGCAACCCTTGAGAAAGCCTCTCGGTTAGAGAGCGAAAGCTCGGGAGATACAATTTTTCCTTGTATTTCTTCTTTAAATATACTTTCACACCAATAAACGGAGCATACTTTCACACCAATAAACTGCTTCTAAAACTCTGATTTCAAAACTTTTTTCTGCACCGGATACAGCTCCTGATGGGAAATCATTTGCATATAATTTCTAATTTTTGGTAAAAAATGGTTTGGCCACCCGGGGACGTAAGTCTTAAATTCCGCTCCTGATGTATTTGCAGCAAAATCTGAGTGTCTAAATTCTCGATTGAAAAAAATTCGTTTGTGGACCGATACTACTCACGTCCAAAAACTTTTTGGGAATATTTTCTTCTTAAAATAATGCATGGTTTCTACGCCAGGAGGCGTAGATGTATACCTTATTTTTGTCAATATCTCTACTTCTAGGAGTCGGATTTGAAAAATTCCTTCTTTGTTGGATAGGGTTTCTGATGCGAAATGTGTTTCATTTAAAATTCAGAATTTTCAAGTAAATCAGACTTTCCGCTAGGCGGAGCAAATGTAAATTGCGTTTTCACCGATATTTCTGCTTCTAAAACTTTGATTTGAAAAAGGCGTCCTGTATCGCATACAGCTCTTGGTGTAAAATGTTTTTCATATAAGTTCTAATATTTGGTAAAGAATGGTTTGGCCACCAGGGACATATGGGTTAATTTCTGCTTCTGGTGTATTTGCAGAAAACTCTGAGCTCCTGAAAACTCGACTAAATTTGTTTTTCTTGGGCCGATACCGCTTCCATCGAAAAAAATTTTGAGAATACTTTCTTCCTAAAATAATGCATGGTTTTTCCCGCCAGGGGCGTAGATGCATATCTTATATTTGTCCATATCTCAGCTTCCAAGAGTCCGATTTGAAAATTTCTTTTTTTGCTGGAGAGCATTTCCGCTGCGAAATGTTTCTTATATAAATTCAAATATTTCTTAATTCATAAGTCTGCAACCAGAGGGCGTAAGCTCACGATTCCGTTTACAGCAATATCTTAAAAACCCGATTGAAAAACTTCTTTCTTCGGCAGATACTATTGTTTTCCATACCGGGTCCATTGATTTCGAATAGCTTTGATAAATTTAATTTGCGTCAGAATGGATTTAAAAGACGTGCTCATTACACCCGAAAATTCGGTTTCATCTTTCTTGTTTTATTTTGCATCGCCATTGCCACAAGCAACTACCAGAGCTGTAAGCAGACGCTCGTCCCTAATTTAGGGCCATTGGTTCCAAGGAAGGGAGAAGGCCAGTGCCGTAAGCCAAACACACTACCAATGCTTCATACGAGATTAGAACCCAGTTCAGACTATCAGTCAGAAACCTACGTCTTTGACCGCCAGACCACTGGGGAGTCTAATTGCATATCACAAGCAAACCTTGTTTGATCGATTTATTGCAGGATTCTTACTTTTCGGGGGAGAATCTAGACATCCACAATTCGTAAATTATTTCTATCAGATTGACACCAAGCAAACATGAATATTAAGCGTGAACTGGGGATCACTTTTAATGAACCATGCCTTAATGTCAGAGCTCTTCCTAATTTGATCACTCCTGAATTATTCTCCCCACCATGTGTTCATGAGTCAATTATTCTCAATTGCACAAAAGCAGTAGGCCAGTATGGGAAATCGGCTTGTCTTCGGATGAAGAACAAAATATTTCATAGTTAATGAACTGCTAAAGTTGTCGCAAGACTCGTGTTTCCATACTACTGAAACCTTTTTTCCATTCTTTAAACCAAAGGTTTCATTAATGCCATCTACGAGTGGCGTTCATAGCCCACAAGCTGGAAACTGGGGTTCAGTTAGGTCGTGTGCAGTGCACTCATTTCATGGATCAGTCGCATTCTAGGGCGGAAAATAACATGGAAGGAGATTATCACAGAATCCGGGATGTAACCACTGAAGGATTATAGCACGCAACAGGTCTGTGCGTGCAACACTTCATACAATAATCCACGAGGAACTGAAAATGAAGAAAGTATGTAATACACTGAGTTCCACACGAACCTACACTTCAATAAAAAACCACACAGTATACAAATATGTCATGAACTGCTCGTGATTAACAATCAGGGTCCGAAAGGTTTCTTTTCAGCCGTAATAACCTGATTTGGTGCCATCGGACTGCAGCCTGTTTGACAATATTAAAGATGCATTGCGCGGCTGACAATTCCAAAACTATGACGACTTGCAGAGAAGTGTTCGCCTGTAGGTGTGTGTTTTCCCAAAGACTGGTATGCTATGACCATCAAATAATTACTATAAAAATGGCAACGGTGTATTTACCTGAGTGGGGAATATGGGAAATGTGTTAAGGTGTGACAGTACGATTATCATAGCCTTGAGCCTCATATTCCAGGTGCGTGAAAATCATTAATGAAAGACCCTTGTAGAATAAAGCAACTGCAACTTTCTTACGAGGCAGAATTGTATCGGAAACTAATGTGGAGGTAAATATCAAAGACAAGGATTTGCCTTATTCTCTAAACTACACTGGTGTGCAAAAATTAAGGACGAAGAGGAGAAATTAGCATAACAGCGGAACGAGCAGGCAGAACGTACTGAAAGATCACTCAGGAGATAGACTAGGGTCCGGTACGGTAGGGCATGCACATATATGCAGCATGACGTAAAAGTGGGGGGAGTGTCGGAAGGGTATAAAGCACACGCGCGGTGTACGCTCAGCAATTCGGTGAAAGTTATTGCTCGGAGTACATCGGTTTAAACGACGTCGAGCTGCTGCCACCGTGTGATATGGAACCCCGGCAATACAGTAGACGACATCTGGATGACTTTACCCGAGGTCGCGTCATTGGGAAGTTGGAAGAAGGTCGAAGTGTGACTAGTGTGGCCGAGGAGTTCGGGATCGCTCACGGCATCGTTTCACGAGCTTGGAGAGCATTTCAAACGACAGAAACAGCAGTCCGAGAGTTTAGCAGTGGTCGTCCACGAGCAACCACGGCGGCGGACGACCGGTATATTGTCCTACAGGCGAGAAGAGACAGACGGCAGACAGCGGAAGAAATCGCAAGGCACATGGAACAGACAACTGGGTGTTCGTTATCGCGTTTCATCGTAGCCAGAAGGCTGCACATAGGTGGTTTATTTGCACTACGACCAGTACGGTGTGTGCCAACAATGCCTGCTCATCGGAGACGGCGGTTTTTGTGGTGCCAGGAACACAAGAACTGGACACATCAGCAATGGGGTCGAGTTCTCTGTACGGATGAGAGCGGATTTAGTCTGACAAGCTGTTCTGGACGTATGCAGATCAGGAGAGAGCAAGGAACACGCAATCAGAGGGCGTAAGCTCACGATTCCGATTCCTCCAACATCATCGAAAAGGACCGGTTTAGAGGTGGCGGAGATCTCCTTTGGGGAGTTATCATGCTTGGTAACCGTACTGACCTCCACATCTTCCAAGGAGGTCCAGTTACTGGTGTCCGTTATTGTACCGAGGTTATCCTGCCTCACGTGCGCCTGTTTATAGGTGCTGTGGGTCCTGAGTTCCTCTTCATGGATGTCGCAGAGCTGTTGGGGAGTGAAAATATTCAACGTATGGATTGGCCCGCAAGGTTCCCGGACCTAATTCCAATCGAACACGTGTGGGACCTTCTCGGGAGACGCTTGGAAGCACGTCACCAGCCGCCAGTAACGATTCCGCAGCTGCAATTGGCGCTACAAGAGGAATGGGCCGCGATGCCTCAACAGCTGCTTGAGAACCTCGTCCTCAGCATGGACCGACGTTGTAAATCCTGCAACGCAGTCTAAAGACTGGATTTTTCTTGGCAACCGCTTGTCACATGAACGTTTCTGTCTTCTGTCCAGTTGTGCTCGAAGCTACCTTTTGAATAAAGTGCCTTTGTATCCTTTGGATTCCTTGTGTTTGAACGGTTTTGCTCACTTGTCCCATATTCTTACATCTTGGGGATCTTATGGTATGATTTGAGTCGATGTGGAGTACTTCTGCACGACGTTACATTCGAAAAACCGTCTCGTCCTTAATTTTTGCACGCCAGTGTATTTATAGCAGACTAAAAACCGCAATTCAGGAAAACAAATAGCGTGAAAAATGGACAGGCAGGAATAGCGTCAATCTCTCCCACCAGACATATGTCCATAGCATTAGTATCTCCACCGTCAAGAAATCCCAAATTACTGGAAGAAATATGAAAGTAACACCACAAAGTAAAAAAAGTTACAAAGTCAGACAAACATAACGTGCGACAAATGTGCGACATTACAGTATATGCTAAAATCATTTTTAGTGAAAAATAAGATAAAGCACTTAGTTACCTAGGTTAGCTCACAGATGCTGGTGAGTCAACCAAAGAATGAAAAAGAAGGAATCATTTTTCATGGTCAGCATTTGGCAATCTCAGAAGTGTTTTAAAAAGCAGCATTCTTGTCAGAGTCCTGAAAGAAGAGTACATGAAAGTATGACCTGCCAGTTTTTTAAATTGCGAAGGTAAAACCCAAACCCAAAAGGAAACTAGAAAATAAGATAAAGAATTTCCAAAGCAGATTGGGGAAATATTTGTTAGGAATCACAGTCAAGAATAAGAAACAAAATGTATGGAGCACACAGAGACTGACATTTCAGATACGCTGTCCTTAGAAAAGGCAATGAGCAGGATATATTGCTGAAATGGATGAAGGAAAATGGACATGTAGTGCAACAGAGAGGCAATATCGAAATCTAAGAATGGGTGAGAGTCAAAACAAAAGGCAGAACGATAAGGCTGAAAATGGAGGTCTACTTTCAGCTGTTGAAAGATAAAGGAGTGAAGCAGTCGGAAGTTTTCATACGTACCTGGCTTTTCATTTCTGGTTCCAATTAAATATTTGTACCCTGTTATTTGAAGCATATTTATCATTTTTGTAGCCTGATAATTTTCTAGCTAGTGTGAGTATCTGTAAGAAAAATATTTCTAAGTCATAGGATACTTAGTAATGCACAGTAACTTTTATGCAATACAAACATGGGACAAACATTTGAGTGAGCACTTTGAAACAGTGCATTAATATGCAGTAAGTCAGCATTTAAGGTGTTTAAAATGCCGGTCACCCTATCAGCGTTAAGTCCTGAGTTTCAGGGTGCTTTTTCTCTAGTGGTTTGCTATGCGCCATTATAAAGTAGATCTAACACTGAAGAACACCATGACGTTGAGTTCGGTAATAAACTGTGAGGCAGGAGTTAACAGCAGACTAAGCAAGGGTCAGTTCGTTATGATATAATGTTGTTATGGCTTTGCTAAAAAATACTCAAAATATAATATACCATATCCTATCGCCACTGACAAGGAACACCCCCGGGGTCGAACAAACAAAACCGTTCCAAACTTCCGTTATAAGTCATTTACGTACCTCTGAATTCAATGGTGATATTCGTTTTTCTGTAAAACTCCGCAGTTGACCAGTAGAGGTCTCTGAAGACAGGTGCCACGTCGAAGCGTAAAAAGCGGATCTGCACGAAAATAATTATCACGTACATAGGACTGTTAAAGTCTATAGCTTCATAACGAAGGGTCAGGGTGTGCAAGTGTCAAAAGATTAATGCATGTGAGGGCTGTCTATAAAATGATCAAAGCAATAACCATTGCCACAAAATGCACAATTAATAAAGGCAACATAGGTACACCCACAGAATGCACACGCACGAAGAACGTTAGTGTTGAAAGCCATGTCGATAACAATTTTGAAATTCTGTACGGGTTCACCACGTTGATAGCCAGCTTTCTGCCATGCGTAACAAAGCATTGGTCTATAGATCTCCACAGATAGTTGATTGGTAGATCACAGAATGCATCTCCAGAAGGAATATTCTGTCATGTAGTTTTGGCTGCGGTATGATGAATCGTAGTTTTATGTAATCTGTAATCCTCTTTCCGTAAATTTTATATTGCCTGAAAAAATAAACATCAAGGGTTTGAACATATTTCGTAGTTTTTGGTGGAATGATTTTTAAATGAACTTGTTTTCTCCCGGAGGCCTCCTAAAGTGTTCGTTCATCCTTGTGTCCAGACCAGGAATCACAAAGTAGAGGTGACTTGTCAGACAGATCTATATTCAAAACTGATGCAAAAATAGTCTGCAGATGTCCTTTGGTCATCTTTCCGTTCTCACTGGCTTCCACGAAAACGTTTGATGGACACTTTTGTTCGATTTCTCTTGCCACACGAGATCCAAATGTTCCATTTCGTTCTTGGAAGCATGTATACACTGAGTGACTACTTTATTATGACCACCCCCTCAGTACTTCGTTGGGCCACCTTTTGCCATTAATATTGCTTCGATTCTTCGTGGCATGGACTCCACGTGATGTTGATAGGTGTTTTGTGGAATCTGAGACCTTGCTTGATGAATAGCACTTTCCAGGAGTGTGAGATTGCAGGATTGTGTGTCCAGCTGTCTGATGACTCGTTCAACTTCAGCCCACAAATTCTCAATGGGGTTGAGATCTGGAGATTGTGGGAGCCACCTAAGCAAAGTAAACTCACCGGCATGTTCCTGAAACCAATCCTGTACAATACGAGCACTATGGCAGGACACATTATCTTTTTGAAAGTAGCCATCGCCATTGAGATAAACCACCCACATGACAGGATGCACTGGGTCCGCAACGATGTTTAGATATGATGTGCCAGTCAGACGTTGATCAACACGAATTAAAGGGCCCAAAGCATGCCAGAAAAACATTCCCCAAACCATAATGTTGCCTCCACTAGCTTGAAGGGTTGTAGCAATGCATTTGGGGTCCATGCTTTCGTGCTGTTTCCGCCAAATTCTCACTCGGCCATCGGCATGGTGCAACTGAAAACGTGATTCATCAAACCACATAATTTGTTTGCAATTATCGACTGTCAATCCTTGTGTTCCTGGGCGAACTGGAGATGTTTTCTCTTGTTAACTGCAGACAGCAATTGTGTTCCAACAGGCCTTCGGCTGTCATGTCCTATCCGATGCAGTGTACGGCAAACAGTGCGTGCAGAGATCATTTGAGAGGATCCTTGATTAAGATAATCTGTAATTTGCTGCACTGTTGCCTGTTACCAGTCTGGACACTCTCCGTTCCTCCCGAGCAGTCACTAGTCGATGACGACAGCACGTTGCACGCGGAGACCCAGTTTTTTGGCTGACAGTCCAGTCTTTAAACACTTTAACAATAGCTACTCTGGAACATTTCACGAATGCGGCGCTTTCGGTGTGACTCGCTCCATGGCTCCGAGCTCCTACAATCATCCCACGTTGAAAGTCCGTCAAATCGCATTTTTTACCCATCTCGTCACCCAAAAATCACTTGTACTACTGTCGCAAGCACTAAGCTTTCCGCTTTTATACTAGCCCCGCCCTCTGGCAGCAACAGCGTGCAGCCATAGCTCATTTGCTTAAAGCTGTCAGGTGGTCATAAAAAAGTGGCCACTCAGTGTATATATACAGGGTGCATAGGAAAGTCCCTTTAGCCCGAAATAACTTCCGAACAGTGAGAGGTACAGTTATGCAAGTGAGATAACGGTACAGTAAAGCGACTATGCTCAATCGTATGCAACCTATAGCAGCGCCCCTAGTGGCGAAATGTGGAAGTTAGCCATTGCAAATTGAAAACGAAAAGAGATAGAGCAAAATTTCCAATTACAAAGTTGTAGAACATCAATTAATTAGTACAAAACGATTGTTTCATACGGATAAAATAAATTATCGCCTGAATACCCTAAAGTATCCGAAATCGATGCGCAACCTTTTGTGTGAACGTTTGAAGGGAACAGGCATAGGTATGAGCAAATACACACAATTTATTGCATAAATGCGTAGTTATGTCAATACAGTTTGATGACGTCAGACAAAACAAAAACAAAAAAGGCAAACTGGTGCACAGTGATAAAAAATTAATCTCGAGTATTTTCGAAGAGTTCGCCATTGCCCACGATACACATTTGTATTCGTGAAAGTAACTCTGCATGCACATTCCTCAGCATGGAAGGTGTCACACTATTGCAAGCATCTGTAACACGACGACGTAGATTCAGCAGACTTGTAAGCGCTGTTGCATACACCTGATTTTTTACGTAACCTCAGAGGAAGGAATCCAACGGAATGAGGTCCGGCGATCGTCGAGGCCATTCAACAGCACCACCATACACGATGATTCGTTGCCCAAAACAATCTGTGAGAAAGCGTCGCACTGCTGCTGGCTGGTGTGCAGGGGCACCGTCATGTGTGAACCACAAGGAACGTAATGCGGACAGGGGAATGTCATCTAAAAAGTCAGGTATGATATCCTGTTATAGTTGGAGGTATCTCTGTCTGTTGGCATTCGCCGTAAATAAGCACCATCTCGCAATATTGGGAGTGAGTGAAGCTCGCCATTCTCACACAGCGTACGTAGACCTAAACTTCTGATCAGGGTACATTATGATACTGGTTTTTATATCGTAGGTACGGTACAACGTCACAATCTGCATTTGCATACGGCTACATTTGCGAAATGTGAATATGCAGATTCGAATCGTCGCGCATCGATTTCGGACATTGTAGGGTATTCAGACGACAACTTATCTTATCCGTGTAAAACTAATGTCGTTTTGTTCTAATTCATTAATGCTCTACAACTTTGTAATTGGAAATTTTGCTCTATCTCTTTTTGTTTTCGATTTGAAATGGTTAACTTCCGCATTTCGCCACTAGAGGCGCTGCTATTGGTTGCATTCGATTGGGCGTAGTCGCTTTACCATACCGTTATATCACTTGCATAACTGTTCCTTTCTTCGTTCGCAAGTTATTTCAGGCTAAAGGGACTTTCCTATGCACCCTGTATAGTTTTTATGTTCCCTGTATAGTTTTTATGTTCCCTGTATAGTTTTTATGTTCCCTGCACCGCCTCACCTGGTGCAACCATCAAAACTAGACCTCTGCAGAATGGCGATGCGTTGTGAGGTCATATTTATCTCGTTTTCAGCTGTACCGAGCTCACAGGAGGGTACGGGTGTGGCGTCGACAACATGAAGCCATACGGCGTCGACAACATGAAGCCATGTGGCATCGGCAGCATGAAGCCATTGCCCGTCGTGCCAGGTCCGGCTCTCTTCGAGGCGATGTGGCTTTGTGATGGTTTGGGAAGCCTTCTAATAGGGCATATTAGGTATTTTAGTGTGTCTGCAGAGGTCTTTAGCCGCAGCGCGATATTAGTGTGTGCTGGCTGATCGTCTACATGCTTTCATGGCCTTCGCGCATCCTGCGGTCGATGGTCTGTTTCAGAAAGACAATGCACCACCCCACCAGACTGTAACCACCGAGGCATTGCTAAAGAAACACTCATCTAAGTTTGGAACCATCCACTTTTCCCCCAAAGTCCCAGGATTTAAACCCTGTGGAAGCTCTCTGGGATGCCGTGGAGCTGATCATCAGATCCATGGATCTTGGACCGACGTCTCGGGCGGAGTTGTGGACAATCCTGCAACAGGCATGGCTGTCATTACTTCCGGAAATCCTCCATCATCTGGTGGAGTCGATGTCTTGACGTGTACAGGCTGTTATTCGCGCTAGAGGAGAACCAACAGCTATTATGTAGGCATCTGTAATGTGTTGTCCATTGAGTGTACAGTCACTAAACTATTGTAAATAGCTATTGATTAATTGATTTCTAAATTCGTTGTTAACTTTCCATTGCTGTAGTGTTGCGTTGGAAATCACTTTGGCTTAGCATATGTATTGCATACAAATTTAAAAACTTAAACGGGTGATGAGAAAACAGCAAACTTTTGTTCTGCAATACTAGTACGTTTCCTGCTCCGATATGCGCAATTCAAAAGGATTAACCAAAAATAAATTAAAACTGGCGTTTCCCAAACAAAGCATCTGAACGCTTGCCTAACTTTACTGCGTACACTCAACAATTTCTTTATTCATACAATTTCCGACCACTTGATGTGTTGATACATTGGTTAGATATTTGAATTATCTTACTGGTGAGATATATACGTAATGCTGGCTGATCAGTTTTTCATGTTTAAAATCTGGTTTTGGTAACTAAATGCAGGTTCTGTTATAAGCCTGACCACCACGTAACCCGCTGCGAGAGACTTGTTGACAGAGAGTCAGAGAAAAAGCTAGTGGCACAAGGAATCACGTTTTGAATTTAAAAGGCATGTTATTGATAGCTTATTAAATATGATTATAAGAACATTTCCCGTGATAACTGGAAATGTTACATAACATTTTATGTTACATAGCAATCGTGTAACTCTGAGTCGCCTCCCGTCGCACAGACTTCAGGGGTACCAAATCTCTAAGTAGCATGATCACAATTCCTGGTATCAATCTCAGCTTGTGACGTGGCATCTCCCGATCAGACCAGAAATTTTTTATATTTCATATTTTCGGTTTTAAGCACCCCCACCCCTCCACACGCACACACACACTCGACAAGAGTCCTGGGTTTCCTTATACTCGCAGAGAATTTGTTTAGTTATAGTTTATAGAAAAATATCGTAAATAAGAAAATACGAAATTACGGACATTTTATGTGTGCTGGGAAGGGGGGGGGGCTAAGAAAAATCTTTACCTCCTTCAAGGCTGTCAAACATTTAAAAAAAGGTTTCGTCTATTTTAGTGTTTTAAATTTATCAACAATTTGGCTATATTAACGGCTGGGAGGGGCTCTTCCCCCTTGGACACCCAATTGTCGTTTGTCTTACTGGAAACGTTTTCTTCATTCAATTGCCCTCACAGCGAAAAAAAACGGCAATTTTTATACGGCCCCTCAAGATTTGTGCCGAAATGTCCGGGTGCCCAAATTTTCGGTGCCTAAAAGTCCGGTGCCCAAATGTCCTAAACTCATTCCGGTTGGTGTTACACTGCTCAAAGATTCCTCAAGACACTCAAGATGATATTAATATGTTCGCTAACGATACTTTCTACACTTGTGTGAATAACCTCGTCCCCTGGTATACACTCCAGTGCGGAATTTTTTATGTTGCGTGATACTTCATTCGTTTCTCTTGATTGCTCTTCAAGCACCAGAGGGGTGACTGAAGTGAATTCTGTTATCATCACAAAGGTCTTCAACTGGGCCTTGTGTTTGAGAACGTCGTTCTTGAGAACCTCCATTCTTGTCTTTGCCTACTTCTAAAACCCATTTTTCAAATTCCCTCTCAATGTCAACGGCGCGGATTTTGGATGAGTTTCATTACATGGACATAAGACCAAATACAGTATAATGGCACTTCAAACAGCTTGCCACAGTCAGAGATCATGAAACTCTCAAGATTACAGCAACACTTGATTGAAATTCCCTCCTAGTAAGATAATTTTTACACGAATGGTTCCGTACATTTTATTAGGTCATTGAGGATACTATGTACAACTGAAATAGCATTTATATGCGTCATTACTGGAGCTTCATTCCATATTATTAATTTCGTAAGTTAGAGTGTTTTTGCTTCAGCTGTTTGGCTTTAACTGCAAGTTGAAGTAGAATTCAGAAAGTTGCACGATTACACGATTGCTATGTAACATAAAATGTGCAATGCAAGAGTTATAGATCGATTTATCACTGGAAATGTTCTCATAATCATATTTAAAACCGAGTAAGCAGATCTTCCTCAAGGTAATAGGGTAGCTGCTATTGAGAGCTGAAGTTCTAGGAGCACATTTATCTTCGTTTCAATGACTGTATGTAGCAGTGTTGAGTAAACGAATGATTTTTCTGTACCTTCTAAGTCCGTCTAAGAAGAATTATTTTGGTCTATCTGTTTCGTTTTCATGTACTGTAATAGTTTCAAAGGCTACATTTCAAATAATCTCGTTAAGTTTTTCTGTACCAGTGTCGGCTTCGGCTTGCTCTTCTAAAATTTCAAAGCATTACAAATTCAGAATACCTTACGGTAGATTTACGACTCTCTGTTTAAGTTTCCCCAGTTTCAAATCATAAGCTTCGTATTATAATGATAAATTGGTATTGATTTGTGTAAGCACGTTTTGTGGTGCGTCTCTTCAAATGATCTATATGTAAAATCTTTACACTTTGCGCCTTTATGCTAATCTAAAATTCAGGAGTTCCGAATACCATTCGCAAATAACTCGGATTCGCGTCTGAACTGCTCTTGTTAGCGTATAGTGCCACTCAGTAAATTAATTTATATTTTGTAACATTGAATCTAATCTCTACATTACAATTCGTAAACAGCCTTGGTTATCATCCGTGCATTTACACTTTGCTTCACCCAAATTAAATATAAGCAGTTGGCTATGCCGTGGTTTGTTCTGTTCATTCGAATACACTGGAAAACCTTTTTGTTGTCCCGGTGGCGCAGTAGTCTAAGCCAGTGGTTCTCAACCTTTCTGCATTCGCGGACCGGCAAAACGTTGGGGAAACTTTTGCGAACCGCCGATGCCGAAACAAAACGTTTAGGCTGATTTCGAGATTTAATCTCGTAATATTCTGTATTACAATAATCACTGCGTACAACAATACTTACAGTTAATACCATTTAATGATTAATAAGTGTAATCCATGATAAATATACCACAATAGTTTCCTTACCGTTAATATAACTTTTTCCGGGGTCAATGCGACGTCTGTTGCTGCTGCGCGCGATAATCTTCTCGAGCCCTGGTTCCAACATAGTTTCAGCATTAACGTCCACTATGTTCCTGTACTTTGTTTTGATTGCCGAAAGAGCTGAAAAGGTTTTCTCACAATAAATACCGTATTTACTCGAATCTAACGCGCATTTTTTGTCCAAAAAGTTTTGTGTTAAAAACAAGATGCGCGTTAGAATCGAGTACGGTTATTTGCAAATACGTAAGGTTGACGCGCCTTTTCTTGTATGCAGCGCAAATGTGTAGCGGCAGGTGCGTGTGGGGGAGGAAACCGGAAACAGCAGAAGCAGATGACCTTGAGTCTACGCGTACATCAATCATTCATTGTTCCTTCCTTCGTTTTCAATCCCGTTTAACCTCAAAGCTTTGGACATGCGCGCCTTTCTCCTCAGAATCCAAGTGAATCTTGCTTTCTTGATCTCTTTAGCAGTCATTCTTTCCGAGTCAACGTGCACAGAAAGATGTCTTCAAAAAAGCAGCACTACACAGCAAAGTTTAAACTTAAAGTCATCGCTTTCGCGGAAGAAAATAGCAATCGGGCATATAAATCGAAATGTGGAGTTTCTGAAGTGAAGGTGCGTTTGTGGCGCAAACAAAAGAACGATTAAAGGTACTCGACAACTAAACAAGCTTTTACTGGCCCTAAGAAAGGGAAATTTCCCGAAATTGACGAACAGTTAAGCATGTTCGTAAAAGAACAGTGTGCAGGTGGATTACTAGTAACAACAGAAATCCTTAAAGTGAGAGCTAAAGAAATTCATCGTCAGCTACAGCTACAGGGAAAATTTGAAGCATCCGGTGGTTGGATAACGTGGTTCATGAAGAGAAAGGGATTTTCTCTTAGACGCCGGACATCCATCTTCGAAAAGCTTCCTGCTGACTTTGAAGAAAAGTTGAATGTTTTCCAAAAACTTTGATAGCTATTCGAAAGCAAGGGCAACAACACTTGGAGCAGATCGGCAATGCGGATCAGACGCCGATCTATTTCGACATGCCTTCAAACTGCACGGTGGACAAAACAAGTGAAATTACTGACAACAAGTGGCGATAAACTCGGAACGGCAGTAATGATCTGTGTTACTGCAGACGGAAGTAAACTTTCACCCTATGTCGTTTTCAAGAGAAAAAATTTCCCAAAAGAAGCGACTTTTCCAAGAGAAATCAATGTTGCAGTGCAGGAAAATGGCTGGATATCTGCAAATTTGCTTTTAGACTGGCCAAGTAAAGTTCGGCTACGACGACCTCGAAGTCTACTGAAGGTGCTATCCCTGCTAGTTCTAGATGCATTTAAAAGACATGTAGCAGAAGCAGTACAGAAAAAATTGAACGAAAACAGCAGCTATCTCGTCATTATTCCTGGAGGGATGACATTACAAATCCAGCCTCTTGGTGCTTACATCAATCGCCCATTTAAGGCTGCCTTTCGTCGACTTTATAATGCCTGACTTTCATCGGGAGAAACGGAACTAACAAAGACTGGCCGCGTTAAAAGAGCATCCCTATCGACTGTGTGCGAATTGGTTATTGCTGTTTGGGAATCCATTCCAAATGAACTTGTGCGGAAATCCTTTCTTAAGTGCGGAATTTCGAATTCTTTGGACGGAACAGAAGATGACGCATTGTTTGCAGTGAGCTCGGACAATGAACAATCGGAAGTAAAAAGCCGTGTTAGTGACAGTGCCTTTTTTATTTTTCATTTTTTTTATTTATTTTTTTTTTTTTTGCAATCATGTGTATTGGATCTAGTATGTATCGGAAATAAGGTAAATATACCTATTTGTTAGTATTTTTATCAAATTTCTTTTTTACTTGAGTATGTGTGTATATTTTTTCTGATTCCTAAAAACGCAGCTTGGAATTGGGGGTGCGCGTTACATTCGGGAGCGCGTTAAATTCGAGTAAATACTGTACATGGTCGAAAAGTTACCAATAATTTTAGAGCTTTGTCGCTGGGACTTGGATATTATTTCTCCATAATACCCAAAACTGAATCAGAAATTTGGATCTAAATATCGATGCCAGAATGGCATCTGCTGAGTTAGCCTGCAGGAGTTCAAATCTTCTGTGAAGAGATTAGCCATCCAAGCTTCCTTCAATCTTCGGCGACAGGTGTTAAAAATAATTTAGATCTAAATTTCCTCTTACTTTGACTCCATTTCAATTCAAAAAAAAAAAAAAATATTCAGTCATTTCTCTTGGACTGGTAGAAAAAAGCTGGGGGACAGGCGCGGCCGTTGGAAAACACTGATCTAAGCGATGGTTTCTGATCACTCGTCGAGGGTGGGTCCGGGTTCGAATTCCGGTGAGGCATGGATGCTGTGTTTGTCTTACGGCGCTGGCTCTCTCCCTTCCCTAGAACCAGTGGCCCTAAATTAGGGACGGACGACTGCTTTTAGCCCACTGAGTTGGTCACGGTGGTCGTTAAATCACCAATAAAAAAACACTTTTTGTAAATTTGTCCGTGAATACGAAACAGTAGGATACCATTCCTGGAGGGGCTGTCATTTCGGCTTCTATTGACATAATGGCTAAAGTAGTGTTTAATTTATGATTTATTCTCCATGATTTTTAGCTTCAGTAAGTTAGTCTTCGGCAATTCTTTCCAGTAATCAAGTCAGGGACTTTGGTAAATCGTCGAATTAAACTTTTCCGTCGTGACAGCATTAGCTACATGTTTTAGCAGTATTGACCTCATTCAGCCAATGGCCACGGTGAGTGTGGCGTCATGGTTACGTGTGCGAAGTAGCCATGTCAAGGTCAAATGTAAACAATAAATTGTTCACAGCGACCGCAGGGCCACAGTGCGACAAATCACCCGCAGCTACAACAGTGGTGATCAGGGCAATGTGTCACAGCACACAGTTCATCGGAGACTTCTGCGTATGGGCTTGCGTAGCCGACGATCCAGCTGGTCCCCATGCTCACTGCATGCCATCGCTAACAACGCATGCAATGGGCCCAAGATAATCGAGATTGGACCGTGGCCGATTGGAAGAAAGTGGCCTGATCTGACAAATCAAGATTCCTGGTGCATCATGTAGATGGCCGAGCGCGGATATGCCCATTACCAACGGAGGACATGGATCCTGGATGCACTGTTGGGTGGAAACAGGCCGGCGGCAGCGGCGGGGTTATGCTGTGGGCGGCGTTTTCTTCGGACATTTTAGGCACCATTATCCCAATAGCATAATCCCGGACAGCTGTCAGGTTTCTATCTGAACATTGTTGCGGGTCAAGTTCACCCAATCATGACACCTGTGTTCTTTGCTGGTGATGGCCAATGCCAGCAGGTTAATGCGCCATGCCACACTGCTGGAATCTCCAAGGAATGGTTCGAGGAACATGCTGGTGACTTTCTGTTAATGCCCTGGCCTCTTGATTCACCTGACATGAACCCAATCGAACATATGTGGTTCGACTTGGAAAAGCGAGTTCGCGCTAAATCACCACCACCCGGAAATGTACGGGAACTGGAGGAACTGCTGTTGACATTATGGTACCAGGTACCCCAGAATATATATCACCATCTCATCGAATCGATGCCTCGCCGAGTGGCCGCTGTTTGGCGGGTTGAATGGGGTCCTACATCCTATTAGGTAAGTGGTCGTAATGTAATGGATCATCAGTGTATATATCCAGCATTCACATCTGTAAAACATTTTTCGCCAAGCATCGTCTAAACCTTATACTGTATGTACACTGCTGGCCACCCAAAATGCAATACCAAGAAGGACACGAGATAGCAAAGCCAGATTTACTGGACACATAACAACAGATACAAAGATTAAACGATTGAGCTTACAGGCCCGTGCCACTTGCGGAAAACGCAGATATCAATAGTTCGTGTGGCCCCATGGCTGGCAATAACGGCCGCTACACGCCGCGGCATCCAACGAATGAGGCTTTGGATGTGGGCTTGGGGTATGTCGGTCCAGGCTGCTTCCACACGTTGCCACAGTTCATCAGGCGTAGCCGCGGGTGGTGCTTGCCGAGCCACTTGGTTGCCGATCAGCGACCAGACGTGTTCGATGGGCAACATATCGGGAGAACAGGCGAGCCATGACAGCAGTGACACCTGGTGGGCCGTGCAGAATTGTTTAACGATACGTGCCACGTGCCGGCGCGCATTGTCTTGTTGAAACGTGGCCGCTGGCAGGTCCTACAGGTAAAAGGTAAGAGAGGACTACAGGCTTCAAAACGTCGGAGATGTAGCGGTGGCTGTTGAGTGTACCGGCGATGCGTACCAGAGGTTTGCTGGTGTCATATCCAATTGCGCCCCAAACCATAACGCCAGGCGACGGACCGGTATGGCGATGCATAATGCAGGCGTCATACAGTCTCTCGCCACGGTTCCGCCACACGCGGATCCGACCATCGTGGTGTTGCAGGCAGAAGCGGGATTCGTCGGAGAAGACAATGTCGTGCCATTCCGTAGTCCAGGTGCGGCGTTCAACGTCCCACTGCCGCCGCACTCGCCGGTGGTGTAACGTCAATGCTAATCGAAGTGATGGGCACCGTGCGACAAATCCCCGTTCCTGCAGACGACGTCGAACGGTACGTGCTGACGCAGGTTGTAGCGCAGCACACCCTAATTCCTGCGCTAACATTCGTGATGTGGCGGGGCGAGCCGTCAATGCCCGCCGCACAACATGCCGGTCCTCTCGTTCGGTGGTGGGCTGCGGCAATCGCTCACGTCGGTCCGTCCGTCCCTCCTGCACCCACCGAATCCATACTCGCCTCACTGTGGCTGGATGTCGTCCCACACGGGCGCCGATGTCTCGGTACGATAAACCGCTGTCGAGATAGGCCACTATTCGTCCTCTTTCGAATTCCGAAACGTGCTGGAATGACTGCCGTATTCTGCGACGAGGCATCAGGAAGCTTCCCACGCACAGATCCGGCAGCACAACACACTTCCACTACTTATCCCGCCTTCTGTGCACCCTTCTTATAGTGCTTCTCGGTGGCGTGCCGGGCGCACATGATTTGCATATGCCCTGCAATGCTAATCGTTTGCATGTCCTCTCGCGGGCGACGCATGCTGCGAATTTCAGGCCAATCGGATGCTTCCTACTTGGTGTTGCATTTTGGGTGGCCAGCAGTGTAGATAGACGACATCTCATGATGATTTCAGCACCTGAAGCGCCGAAGAAGCAAAATTTTAGCTATTAGAAGCTTGTACGAAATAATAAGGAATATCCCATTTCTCGTCCTGAAACAAAATGTATATTTAGTATGTGGTAAAAGAGTATAAATAAGAAAGTCAGAACTACATAAGGTTAACATAAGAAACGAAATAAGACAAATTAAGCTATATTTTAATTCTGAATTTTTTTTTTTACATAGCATAAGGCATAAAGAAAATACAGGGTGATTCAAAAGTCCCCGAACTCTATATTTTAAAACGTATTTGCTGTAAAACCATGAAAGATATCCAAGTATTGCTGCTTGTGGCTGTTGTGTATGACCTTGTAAAACGAGCTGCGCCACGTGATAACACCATGTGACACTACGCTTACGCTGGCGCTGGCAAGCAGGAACGTTCAGCCAGTCATGAGTCTCACGCAAGAACAGAGAGTCGCTTTGTTAGAAGTTTATTTTCCGGAAAACTCTTACCAACGTTGCATCCAGCTCTTTCAAAGGAAGTTTCCTAATGCTCCTATACTAGGGAAAACAACTGTGTATGACATTGTGAACCGGTTTCGCGAGACAGGCAGTGTTCAGGATAAGCCTAAACGCTGCCTGCCGTCCGTGGTTACGACCACGTTTCTGGAGGAAATTCACGTTTCCCTGCAGCGCTCTCCCCGGAAGTCATTTCAGCGGCTGTCTCAAGAGTTAGGGGCATCGTATTCAGCCTGCCAGAAGGCTACTAAACGTCTAAAGCTAAGGCCATACAGAATTCGAGTAGTGCAAGAGCTACGTCCTTTGGACTCTGAAAAGCGCATTGCCTACTGCCAAGAGTTTCACAAGCAACAATGGTTTAAGAGTTTCACAAGCAACAATGTGACTAACCAGCTTAACAACACTTTTTTCAGTGGCGAGGCATGGTTTCATTTGAATGGATATGTCAATAGCCAAAACACTCGCATATGGGCTGCGGAGAATCCACAAGCATTGTATGAGGTTGGACTTCACTGTCAGAAAGTTGGAGTATGGTGCGCCACGTCTAGACGGCGAATTGTATGTGTTTCGACACAAGTGTAAATTCCGCTGTGTATGCAGACATCATCAATCAATTTGTAGCGATGCTGGAAGAACACGAACGTTACTGTTGGTTTCAACAAGATGGAGCAACGTGCCACATATCAAACGACACAATGGAGATGCTCCGTGAATTCTTCCGCGATCGGTTAATCTCGAAAAAACTTTGGCCGCCTCGCTCACCAGACTTGAGTCCTCTAGACTTTTATTTGTGAGGCTATCTGAAAGACATTGTTTACCACAACAACCCTAAGACGGTACAGGACCTGCGGAACAACATCATTACAGCTGTGAGGGACATACCAGCCAACACGCTAAAAAGAGTGTCCGCCAAAATGTGTCGTCGGGTGAATTTGTGTCTTCATCAAAATGGTGAACAATTTCAGCATCTATTGTAAAGTGGTTTTCATTACCTGTAAGTATAAGTGTCAATATAACAGTATGTAAAAATTGTTATACATCACTATATTCGTGGTAGAAATATTTGAATTCAGAGTTCGGGGACTTTTGAATCACCCTGTATTTCAAGCTGTTACTTTCGGTTTTATTGCTATTTTACATTCTTAACGAAAAAGGAGATAAAAGAAATTCCGTTCGCTTTTTTTTTTTTTCTGAAGTTACATTTATTTTGAATTGCATGATAGTTCTCAAAATGATGTATTGTAAGGTAATGAGACTAATTTAAGTATTTGTTTCCTAGAAAAAAGGTTGCGTCATTTGTTTTTAAATCAGCGGAAACAAAAATATGGATGTTCTATTTCCCTGCAATTGTGCATTATTTAAATTTCTATGCATATCTCTGAAACACAGAAATGACACCCATACAAAGAATTATATCACATCAGATGTAGAGTGAAAAAATAATACACACCAGACTTCAGAGTATTTAAAGGTAGACGAAGTTCACAGCCAAGCAGAGTTTGAAAAGCAAAAACTGATTATTTTCAATTTTTTTCAACAAGTTTACATCAAAATATTTCAAACTCATAAACAATACACATTTTTTCAGGAACTAATTTGCTTTGCATTTGTTTGTTTGTTTTCTCACATTTTTTTCTAGAACTAGTTCATTAATTGCATACTTTTTCAACTTTTAATATGCAAACATACTTTTTCACGAATATAGTATTACTGCTGTAATTTCTTACTTGATATTATATAAAAGACGCGTTGTTTTCTTTTAATACCCATTTACTAGAAAATGAATGTCAGAGAGAAAATGATGCTGACGGAAAAGGTTACCAGAAAATTCAATTCAATTTTAAAATTGGTTTTCTTTGCTTTACGAAATTCCAGCATGCTGAAAGATAATAATGTGAAAAGTAATATATTTAATAATACACTGACGGAAAAAAATCCCAACACCAAGAAGGGTTTGTGTTAGATAAACGACAGTTAGTAGGCGGTGAGAGTACATCTGTAAGATGACGTCTATGCAAATTTCGCGCTCGGCGCATACGTGTGGCGCTAGTAGCACCCCTCGGAACATGCAAAGCAGGTTTGCTATAAATACGCGCTGTAACGTTCATGAGCGTTAGTTATCGTTGAGATTCGACGTAGTGTATTGATGTTAGTCAAGAATGCTTTTAAGAAGACGAATAAGCCATTATCAACAGCTCACGGAGTTTGAACGAGGTCGTATAATCGGGCTAAGAGAAGGTGGATTTTCTTTCCGCAATATTGCAGAACGACTTGGCAGGAATGTAGCCACTGTGCATGATTGTTGGCAGCGGTGGTCAAGGGAAGGTACTGTCTCAAGAAGACCGGGTTCCGGCCGGCCACGTGGCCCTACTGAGAGGGAAGACCGCCGTGTACGGCGTATGGCCGTGGCTCATCGTACTGCGTCTGCGGCAGCAATTCGAGCTGCAGTTGCCACCACAGTGACACAACGAACTGTTTCAAATCGGTTACTTGAAGGACAGCTCCGAGCCAGACGCCCTATAGCGTGCATTCCACTAACTCCAAACCACTGCCGTTTGCGACGTCAGTGGTGTCAATCTAGAGCTCATTGGAGGACGGAGTGGAGATCTGTTGTGTTTTCTGATGAAAGCCGGTTCTGCCTGGGTGCCAGTGATGGCCGTGTGTTGGTTAGAAGGAGGCCAGGTGAGCCCTGCAACCAACCTGTCTGCGGCCGAGACACACTGAACCTACACCTGGAGTTATGGTCTGGGGAGCAATTTCCTATGACAGCAGGAGCACTCTCGTGGCTATCCCACGCACCCTGATGGCACAGTTGTACGTCGGTCTGGTGATTCAACCTGTTGTGCTGCCATTCATGAACAGCATTCCAGGGGGTGTTTTCCAACAGGATAACGCTCGCCCGCATACCGCTATTGTAACCCAACATGCTCTACAGAGTGTCGACATGTTGCCGTGGCCTGCTAGATCACCAGATCTTTCACCAATCGAGCACTATAGGACATCATTGGACGACAACTCCAGCGTCACCCCCAACCAGCATTAACCGTCCCTGTATTGACCGACCAAGTGCAACAGGCATGGAACTCCATCCCACAAACTGACATCCAGCACCTGTACGACACAATGCATGAACGTTTGCGTGCTTGCATTCAACATTCTGTCGGTTACACCGGTTATTGATGTACCAGCATTTCACATTTAAAATGGCTCTTCTCGCGCTTACATTAAGCTGTGATCTTGAAACCTTAATCGATTAAATATGTTATCTATACAAATGTATTGCCGCCATTTCATTCCTCTACAACTATTTTTTCGTGGTGTTGGGATTTTTTTTTTCCGTCAGTGTATAATGCTCATATGAAAACTCATGTAACTACTTTCAAGGGACTTCTCTCTTTTGTAAGGGCATATAACGTACTTAAAATCTCGTACAGACAGCGAAAAATAGCACACAAACGGTTTTTTGACATACAACTCGAATCGTTAGAAAAGTTAATACCCTCTCTCAATTTGCGCTGCATGATGAACGATTGCTTACTAATAACCTCGCTAATTTGAGCCTCATTAAAAGGCTGTTGCTCCCAATGGAAGTTCGGCCGCATAAATATTGACTAACTTTATCAATGGAGTTGTACTGCGAAGAGAAAAATGGAAGCAACAAAAGAAATAAATACAATTTTGCAGTAAATGTTTTGCCTACGCAAATCTGTTTCAACGTTGTCAGAAAACACGATCGAAGTTTTCCAAGCTGTCTGCGTGAAAATAGAAAAGCATTTTCATGGCAGAGATAGAAACGCAATTTTGACCATTACTGCTTTCATTTATAAAATGAAGGATAGTAAAGGAACTGTAATAATAGCCGCTATGAGGCTATGTTCTCATTCCACGCTGGACATTTTTACATTTCCAAAGTGCAACACATCACTTTGCCCTTGGTAGCTCTGGAAAGCAATATGAATTTTTTAAAAGTTGCTATCCCTTTTGTTGCTTTTTGCTTTTTTGTCAAAGACGTACAGGAAAGTAGAGGCAACTTTTACTGCGAGAAAAGCACTTTTCCTCAACAAGTTAGTTTCCCAACACTTATTATCGCGTATGTACGTTTTCTAGCCAAATCTGTTCTCAACAATGCTTCTGATAAAGTGGACTGTCGACATCACTTTCTCCTGCGGTGATCTTTTTCCGGATACTATTATTTTAGGACGGGTGTCTGCTTCACTTTTTTCTTTTTATTTTTCTTTCTTTCTTATTTATTTTTTTTTTTTTTTTGCCTGCGTCAGCCGTTTAACCCTTTGGTTGTTGTTGCTTTTTTTTTATCTTTATTTTCCTCTTGTGCTTTCTGATATATGTAGACGAAAACTTCAGTTTTCCTAAATATCTTCTAATTTGTTAACAAATACTTCATTGCAGGAAAACTTCCACTTTCTGTGTCCTGTATATATCTTTTTTTTTACGATTCTTTGAATAAAAGCTCCTCTGTTGACAATTTTATAACTTTCTTACACCGGATGACGCTCGTAATACAAAATGCCGATGCTTACGTTGTTAGCTTCGTGCTCATGCTAGAGAAAAGGTAACACAAATTTGTAGCCCTTTTTTTTTTTAATTCAAAAATCAAACAATGACAGAAATTTGCTTTATTCAAGGAACGCATATAGCGTATTAAATCCGTTTATTTCTTAAGGTGTAGTAATCACAGAGAATCGCCAAGCTTTCGCACTCCACTGGGAGGCTTTTTCAAGGCAACGGTAGACATAAAAATGGTAGACTACCGTTGCCTTGAAAAAGCTTCCCAGTGGAGTGCGAAAGCTTGGCGATTCTCTGTGATTACTACACCTTAAGAAATAAACGGATTTAATACTCTATATGCGTTTCTTGAATATTCATACTGTGGTGTGTTTAAAATAACGAAATTTGCTTTGTTGTTAAAAAGCATCGTATGTTATGACGTATTTTCTAATTTAAATTTAGTTTTTCTCCGTATCTAAATTTTGAGTTCATTTCTTTAAGCCTTTCAACCATAACGTTTTAATTTTCTCACTCACTTAATGTTATGATGCAATGGTCTTAAAGTCAGGTTGAATGATGTGTGTATGTTTTGACTAGATGAGAACGATGTACACTATCTACCAACAAGTAATTGGACACCTGTGATAGCAAAAGAAAACGAAGTTTATTCACCTTCAATAGTTGGTGGAGCCTCCACGAGCGGCGACTGCAGTTGCGACCCTTCGGGGCATACTCTTAACCAGGCGTTGTACGACGGCTAACGGTATTGTCTTCCACTTGGCTTGGAGAAGACAGGTCAGTTCCATCACCGATTTCGGAAGGTGGGGGCACCCCTTAAGTCGACACTCCAACTCGTCTCAGAGATGCTCGATAGGGTTAAGGTCCAGGCTCTGCGCAGGCCAGTCCATTCGATTAACCCCATTGTCACCACACCAAGCCATGGTGGACATCGCAACATTACAGGTGGCATTGTCATCCTGAAAGTAACATGGGTCCACCCCGTAAAACTGCCACAACGTACGAAGCGCATGGTCATCCAAAATGGTGCAGTGGGTCTCAGCGTTGAGTCTACCAGGAATTGCGACCAAGGGTTCCGTGCCATACCAGGAGAAACACCCCCATAGCATAATTCCACAGCCGCCGAACTTCACTGTTGGCACAATACATTCCGGCAGGAGGCGTTCTCCAGGCAGACGCCAAACCCAGATCCTGCCATCCAAACGGTAGAGGGTGAACCTTGATTCGTCGCTCCAGAGAGCATGTTTTCACTGTTCAACGGTCCACTGTCGACGTTCTTTACACCACGTTAGCCGAGCAGCGCTATTGGACTTGGTGATCAAAGGCTTGTGAGCGGCAGCACGTCCATGATAACCGAGCAGATGGGCTTCCTTACGGATAGTATTCATCGAAAGAACACTCCTGGATGACTGTTGAAACTCCTAGCGGATGTTGCCCGTCGATTTGGTGCGGTTCTTCCGAATTTCTCTGGCCAGCACCCGTCGGTCTCTAACTCCCAGTTTTATGGGTCTGCCGGGTAGGGGCACATTCCGACAGTCACCTCTCATCTTCCACTTGCCCATCACGTAGGCCACTATCGATTTTGGGTACTTCAACTCCCTGGATATGTCACGTATGGATCGGCCATTTATGTGATACCCGACGATTACACCTTTCTCGAAATCAGAGAGCTCCGAACTGCGTGGCATCTTGCATGAGACTGGTTGCGTTGTTGTTTTCCACACGATATTTAACGGCGGCGGCCGTGACGTGTATCAGGACCGCAGATATCGTTGATTGTAGGGGTGTCCAATTACTTGTTGGTAGATAGTGTATATAATGTACAAACCCACGTGATTCTTTCGAGAAGACTATGGGCTTGCACCTAACCTAAATAAAATTTAATAGCATCCGAAATAATTAGTTGTGAGTATTTTCGGCACATTTATTTTAACACTAATATTTACAGAATACTTTGTTAATGAAGGAGTAATGAACCTGAATTCTCTTTGATCGCTGAGACCGACATGAAAACTGTAATCAATTTGCATTCCCAGTGGCGAGTTCCAAAAACTTAGTGAAATGTTCCATGTCGATATTCGACATAAATTATTCTGTCTCTGGTTTGCGAAACAGTTCCTCACATATGAGTAATTAAAAAGACATATAAGGACTGCAGTACTACTAGTTTCTCCCTGAGTGGTTGAAGCAAGCATGTGGCTTATTGGTGCATTATAACACAATTAATAAAATATTTTACTTCTGTACGGCACACTTTTGTCGTTCAGAAAATTCATTGACTTCAAGGTCTTCAAGGTCAATGGCTTCGGTGTTTGCGGATACCTGACTCGTAATCATACACGCATGTAAGTACGTATTAGGGCTCCATCAAATAGGCGAAACTGCAACAGAGTCGTACCACTGATTGCTAAAGTTGCTCTCGTCTTTGGGTCAAGGGTGAATAGTCCGTACTTATGGGCACTCCTCTCGGTTTCTGTGCCACGGGAGCTTTCCGCGCACCGACTAAACTTTCCGTCGCTAGCATTTTTAAAAGATTTCTGAAGTTCACAGATCATGAACATTCCTCAGTGGATCTTCCAGTGGTCACCCTTTCTTTACGCACAGTGTGTCGTACCGCCACTGTATTCCAAGTCGTTTCGTATTACCATACGAAATTTCTTGAGAGCAGAACCCGATACATGGTTTTCCAACTGACTGTTGCAGACAATTATAACCTTTACATTTTAGGGCTGCTTCAGTGCTTCTTACGTTCTTCCCTACACTAGGAAATCCTACACCCCATCTTCCTGAAGCAAAGGACTACGGGACTTGTTCGTTCGATGGTCCGAAACAAGCAACTGCCTCACTATTTTCTCATCAAGGTGAACCAAAGACACCGGACCACCCCGCCCCCGGTGTCGCAGGTGTCTAAGTGCTAGCTTCTGACCATTCGTCCGAGATGGGTCTGGGTTCGAATCCCGATGAGGCGTGGATGTTTTGTTTGACTTACAGCCCTGACTCTCTCCCTTCCCGGGAACAAGTGTCCCTAAATTAGGGACGGGCGACTACTTATAGTCTATCGAGTTACTCACTGTAGTTTTAATAACCACTGAGCACGGGAACACCAAAATCTGGACTCTTGAGGTCTGATTGAAGGTGTCCTTATCCGATGAATCACGTTTTCAATTAATACACGCCGATTAGCAAGCCAGAATATGTTGTCAGCAGCACGAATTGATGGATTCCTACCTACTCAGTGTTAACTGTACAAGCTGGTGGAGGTGGTGTAATGGTATGGAGTCTTTTTTCATGCCCTGAATTCTGTTACGTAATACCTCTGGAACAGCATTTGGATGCCATTAGGTATCCTAACATCATTGCGGACCAGGCAGTCCTTCTCCACCAGAAAACACCTCTTGTGCTCCTGGAGCCACAGCGGGACTCTCCGATCCACGCTACAAGGCTCGGATAGTCCCTCTGTGACTCCAGGAGCACAAGAGTTGCTTCAAAGTGCTAAAAGTGGCTCAAACAGTCTCTAGATATTTACTCAGTTGCTCACCTGTAAGAAGAGGCTAAGAGAACCATTCGTAACGAAGATCCTCCTCCAGCGAACATTCGACAATTGATGGACGCCATTCCATTCTATTCGCTGGGATAAAAGTAACTATAGAATTATATCAGCACGTCGTTGAAACCATGCCACATTAGATCCAGGCTGTTTTGAAGGCCAAGGGCATCCAACACTTCATTTTATAGATGTGACTAAATGTTTTGGCAGATGTACAAAACACTACTACGCTCTTAAAGATTTTGTAGTAGGTTGCACCAAAAGTGGTGTTACACCAGCTACACCCCTTTTGGATAAAGGTAAGCTATTGTGTGATGCATGAAACATAAATAAGCTTGGTGCAACTTTGCACCGTTCAGAGCGGATACCCTTGGCCTACATAATTGCATCATGTTTTGTTTTATGTCATGCACTACACAATGGTTCACCTTTGCCCCAAAAGTTTATGACGAAGTAAATTTCTCCATCGTTTTTGTGCCAGGGGCGGGATTCGAACCCACAACTCTCGGCTCCGGAGCTCAGAGTGCTGTCCACTATACTACACTGTCATGTGCTCTCACTGCTATCTGCCTTTATCTGACGTGCGTCCTGCGGGGCAGGCACGTCACATGTGCTGTAGCACCACTTTCGCTGCAACTTACTATAAATTTTTTAACACTACAACTGCTACTAGTTCGGATGACTGTATTACAAGTGGAGAAAACGGAAATTTTCAGTGCGACGTCATTTTTGATACTGTATAACTTAGGAAAAGTTAAAAATCGGTTTTCTTTTTATCTTTATCATTCGTATATTTTTTTGGAATTTCAATGATATTGTAAACAAGAAAGATGACACCGAATGTTCGGGTGTAATAAGCACGTCTTTTGAATCCGTTCTGACGCAAATTAAATTTATCAAAGCTATTCAAAGTCAATGAAACCGGTATGGAAAACAATAGTATCTGACGGAAGAAAGAAGTTTTTTAATTGAGTTTTTATCCCTCAGATATTGCTGTAAACGGAATCATGAGCTTGCGCCCTCTGGTTGCAGACTTGTTCGTTAAGAAAAACATGAATTTATATGAGAAACATTTCGCACCGGAAACGCTCTCCAACACCGAAATAATTTTTCAAATCGGATTCTTAGAAACACAGATATCGACAAAAATAAGATATGAATCTATGCTCCCTGGCGGGAAAAACATGCATTACTTTAAGAAGAACGTATTCTCAAAAGGTTTTTCGATTTGAGCAGTATAGGTCCACGAAAGAATGTTTTCAGTCAAGTTTTCAGGAGCTCAGATTTTGCTGCAAATACATAAGCAGAAATTAACACTTATGCCCCTGGTGGCCAAACCATTCTTTACTGGAGTTTTAGGAGCAGAAACAACGCAGAAAACGCAATTTACCTTTGCGCCTCTAGCGGAAAGTCTGTAATTTAATTAAAATTTTTGAATTTATATGAAAACCATTTCGCATCGGAAACACTATCCAACAAAGAAATTGATAAAAATAAGATATGCATCTACGACCCCTAGCGTAGAAACCATGCATTATTTTAAGAAGAAAATGTTCCCAAAAGGTTTATCGACGTGAGTGGTATTGAGCCACAAAAAAATGTTTCTCAATGGAGAATTTAGAAGCTCATATTTTGCTGCAAATACATCAGAAGGGGAAATTAAGACTTACACCCCTGGTTGCCAAACCATTTTTAAATAAAAATTAGAAATTATGTTCAAAGGATTTCCCATCCGGAGCTGTATCCGGTGCATAAAGAATTTTTCAAATTGGAGATTTAGAAGATTTAGAAGCAGAGATATAAAGGGAACCCCAATTTTCCTCTACACCCCCTAGCCGAAAGTCTATGAATTACTTGAAATTTTTGAAATTATACAAAAAACATGTAACACTGAAAACACTATCTAACAAAGAAGGAATTTTTCAAATCGGACTCCTAGAAGTAGAGATATTGACCAAAATAAGATGTACATCTACGCCCTCTGGCGGAGAAACCATGCAATATTGTAAGAAGAAAATATTCCGAGAAGGTTTATCGACGTGAGTGGCATCGATCCACGAAAGAATTTTTTCAATCGAGATTTTGGAAGCTCATATTTTATGGCAAATATTATGTGTAACAAAAAATTCGTCATAGAAGACTGTGGTGTGCTAAACAAGTTCAACACAGGCAGTGACCATAGATTGGTGAGATGTAAGATGCACCACAACACTAAACTCGAACGTAGCAAGCTCATAAGACAAACAAAATGTATTGACATAACCAACCTTAAAAAACACCATAATACCTTCAAATTGGAACTGAAGAACAGATTCTCTGCTTTAGAAGGCCTAACATCGGAAGAAGTGGATATTTCTGAAGTTAACAGAAAAGTAACCAAAGCTCTTATGGAAACAGCAACAAAATTAGCTGGGTCTAAGAACAAATTGCATGTGAACAAATTATCAGGAAAAACCAAAATGTTGATGCAAAAAAGAAGAGTGATGAGGACAACCAAAGAAGATGTGACTTCCAAAGTGGAATATTTAGAGCTATGCAAGACAGTACGAAAAAGTATCACTGAAGACGTAAGGAAATTCCACTGTGAACTAGTAAGGAAAGCAATTGAAAACAACCAAAGCCTAAAGATAGCAAAGGGACATCTCAGTAAGGGGAAAAAACAGATTATGGCACTGAGAAAAGAAGATGGTTCTGTAACAAGAAATAGAGGCGAAATTTTGACAAGAGTGAAAGATTTCTACTCCAAATTATATGAAAGGGATGATACATGTACTCCAGACATCATGAAAGGTACCAGAGTTCTTCCAGTCCTTCCAGCAGAAGTTGCACATGCAATCAAGAACATGAAGCGGGGAAAAGCTCCAGGAGAAGATGGAATTACTGTAGACATCATACAAGAAGCAAGTGGAGAAATCGAAACAGTACTCGCCCAAATTTTCACTCGATGCCTTAATGAAGGGAAAATTCCTGAGGATTGGAACAACGCTACAATGATCTTGCTACATAAAAAAGGTGACATTGAGGATCTCAGGAACTACAGACCTATCAGCCTCTTATCAGTGGTTTATAAAATCTTCACTAAAGTTCTTTCACACCGCTTGAAGGTGACACTGGACATGGCTCAACCGAGAGAACAAGCTGGATTCAGGAGTGGCTACAGCACAATAGATCATATCCACGTACTGAGACTACTAATTGAAAGAGCGAGGGAATATGAACTTCCATTGTGCATGGCTTTTATCGATTATGAAAAAGCCTTTGATTCGGTGAAACAATCAGCAGTTGCAATGGCTCTGAAATCCTGCGGTATTGAAGATGCATACATTAATATTATTAATAACATCTATGAAAATGAAAGTGCAAAGATTCGGCTGTTTGAAAATACAACACACATGAAAATTGGAAAAGGAGTGAGACAAGGTGACACCATATCTCCGAAGCTCTTTAATGCCACATTGGAAAATGTCTTTCAATCACTGAACTGGGAAAACAAAGGGATAAAGATTAATGGAGATTATCTAACCCACCTTCGTTTTGCTGATGACATAGTCATTTTTGCAACTACCCCATCAGAGCTACAGAGTATGATCCAGGAACTTGCTGACAAGAGTAAAGAAGTGGGATTAAAAATGAACTTTCAGAAGACAAAAGTGATGTACAATGCTTTTACAAGAAATGAAGATTTATCGATTGATGGAGAAAAGCTGGAGATAACAGACACGTACGTTTATCTTGGACAGCAGATATCAAGTGAGGGTCACATTGATGAAGAAATTAATCGGCGTACAAAACTTGCCTGGAGAGCTTTTGGAAGAAACAGCATAATTTTCAAGAGCAATATGCCATTATGTCTTAAAGAAAAGTGTTTGATCAATGCATCCTTCCAGTGCTTACGTATGGTGCAGAGGCGTGGACCTTTGCTAAAAGAGACATACAAAGGCTGCAGACAACTCAAAGCAGCATGGAGAGGTGCATGCTTGGTGTAACCAGGAGAGATAAGAAGAGGAACACGTGGATCCGAAAAATGACAAGAGTGGAAGACATCATGATCAGAGTTAAATCCCTGAAATGGCAATGGGCTGGACATACTGCCAGAAGAACAGACCATCGATGGACAGCCGAAATTTTAGATTGGATTCCAAGGGACAGGAAAAGACCCAGAAGAAGACCACATGGAAGATGGGTGGATGAAATTCGAAAGTATGCGGGAGTGACATGGAGGAGACTGGCACAAGACAGACCGTTGTGGAGGAAACTTGGGGAGACCTTCGTCCAGCAGTGGATTGATAATGGTTGACAATGATGATGATGATGATGACATCAGAAGCAAAAATTAACACTTACGCCCCCTGATAGCCTAAGTATTCTTTACCAAAAAAAAATGAAATAAAGGATCATCATTCGCATATTTAAAGCTTCCTAATGCAAAAAGAATTTTTTTAAATCTGGCTAATAGTTGCAAAGATATCGTGTCTACAGACGGACGGACAAACCGATAACATAAGCACCATCTTTTTTTACAAAAGACGTGCTACAAACATCATTTGGGAATTCGCTGTTTTGTGTTAGAGACTTTTCGCCCACATATGTCTCATGAGATTTTAATGGACGGAAATTTCACGTAGAAAGCTGGGTGACCTAAGGCACTGGCCCCTAACCATTCGTCTGAGATGGGCCCGGGTTCGAGTCGCCAGTGAAGCATGGCTGATATGTCTGTCTGATGGCTCTGTCGCTTTCCTGGAACCAGTGGCTCCAAATTAGGAACGGGTGACTGCTTCTATCCCACAGAGTTTCTGAAGGTGGTCGTTAAACCCTGATACAAAAACAAATTTGGCGGGGAAAATCACGACCCAGCAAAAAACACAAGTGCTGGGAAACTGCTAGCCACCAGCTGGCAGTGACGAGTCACTGCTGGCTGAAATCTGCCGCTCACGGCCCAGTAGCGGTCCGTTGGTGGCAGCGCTATCAGTTGGCGAGCCATTGATGGCCCTGCAGCATCGCCGTGAATTGTGGGCCTCCAAGCAAGTGCCACTAGTGGCCCGTTGCTGACAACCAATGCAACCCCAACAGCAGGTGGAAGCAGCGGGACTGCCCATGTGCAGAAGCAACTCATGGTACCAGTTAGTTGAAGACGACGCTATCGCCATCGTGTTATTTTAGTGGATGTTAAGAAAAAAAAATCCATATGTAGAGAGGTGAAGTAATTTCCTAATGAAATTCCACGTCGACGAAGATATCAGATTAAGCCATGAAATACCAGATTACAGCCATGAAATACTAGATTACAGCCATGAAATACTGGATTACAGCCATGAAATACTGGATTACAGCCATGAAATACACCCACTCCTTTCCCATGAATAACAATTCATGGAATGGAGTGGGTGAATAACAAGAAAAATTTGAAGCCGCTTGAAACAAATGTCCTGGGAAAACATTAAAAAAACGTTTGTTGGAAAAAAACAGAATTATACGCGTACAAAATATATTAATTATTTGAAAGAAAAAAAAAGCAACGCTATGTGGATATAATGAACTCATCCATGGGTTGAATACACAAGACTGGGAGGAATTCGCTTCTAAAAATAAACGAGAAGTAAAATAAAATATCTCTCCTCTTTAAAACAAATGTAGCTTCGGACAACGGAAAGGAAAGATACAACGTTAAAAACATAACAGAATCTGACATGAACCTGGGTAAATATATATTAATTCAACAATCTCCTTTCAAGACGACAAGGACACTACAAAGTTTTGGAAAGCGACTCTAAGTATGTATACTCCTTGAAAATGAGTGAAGTTCCCTTAAGGTAAAAAAAAAAAATATCGTTACGTTGAAAAAATAAATTTTTGAATTATATGAAACTAACTTTTATGAAAAATACCTCGCAATATTGTAAAATGAAAGCGAGAACCATTCGATTACACATTTCGTACGAAACAGACAGCTTCAAGCACATGCTCATGCGTAGCAAATTAGTCCAGTCGGTAGAGAGCTCAGGTTCGTATCCACTCAGATCCAAATGGACGTTTTTCTGGTCTGTTGAGAAAATTTCCCCAGCGCCATGCTATAATTCACAAGTTTCGCAAGAGTAGAAAAAAAAAGTTGTAGCTTTGGGAAACTGTGGATCCTTGATTATTATTATTTTTTTTAATTATGGCTACTACAGGGAAATTGGCAAACAAGATTCGGCAAGTCACCAGTTACGTCACGTGGTTGTTGACTGCCACTACCGGCAAACTAGCGGACCACATTGGGCTAGCCATCATTTTTGGCACGTGCTTGCAGGGCCGCTGTAGGGCCACTTATGGCAGCTACTGCCTGTGATGGACAACTGATGGCCCTGTTGTGGCATATGACAACTGATGGGGTGCCAACTGTCGGCCACCTGTTGGCCTGAACTGCTGGCCTTTCTGTTGGACACCCGGACATTTTATTGTCGGTTCGGCAGCGGCAACATAGTGCTGGGCCATTGCTGGCAGTGCTGGCTGACAGCAATGGCCTAGTGCTGGCCCAGCAAGATTATTTTTGCTGGGGAAGAATGTAGACTAAAAATGCTTTGAAATTCTGACAGAATGAAATGTTCTTTTCAGCACCAGTGTGCCTATACAATGAACATACATACACCTTATTAAAATCACCAAGAACGTAGCTGACACTATGCCGACCAGCGTGCAAATTACCCAATCTGTGACGCATTAAGGGTGTAACACATACGTTATTCTTCGGGGTACAGGAGACACTGAGTTCCAAAGAATGAAGATCCGCCGTCTCGGTGGCGTAGTGGTCTAAGCGCTGGCTTATGACCATTCGTCCAAGATGGGGCCGGGTTCGAATCCCGGTGAGGCATGAATGTTGTGTTTGTCTTACGGCACTGGCTCTCTCCCTTTCCTGGAACCAGTGACCCTAAATTAGGGACGGGCGATTGCTTACAGCTCGTTGTTTAGTTGCTCACGGTGGTCATTAAACCTCCAAACAATAAAAAAATGAAGAGCCTGTGCGATTTATGCGTCTTACAAGGTACTTGCCGAAAAGAACGTTCAGTGTCGCAGTAATATTATTAATGCTGATGGTCCAACAGATCAATGCTTTCCAGGCAGCGCAAACGTAGCGCTGTGGTGTGTTTGGAGTGAGACATTTGGTATTCCTTGAAATGCTGTTGACGTAAGTTTATTCTTGTACATTTTAAGATAATATAAACATGAGAAATTGGTGTTTCTAATTCTCTACGAAGTATTTTGTTTTTGTAAAACTATTCTAAACGTTCACCTAATTTTACTGATATTGGGCACAAAATGGCACAAAAGAGACGTGAAAAGCGTCGTCCTGTGTTTCGTTTTCTAATTTAAAGGCAGCATCGAATGCGGTGGTCTGCGTTTCCACAGTCCCAGCATCTGGGCAGCGTCAAGCACTGAGCAGTAGTTTGTTTTTAAGGAGTTGAAAGAGAAGGCATCAGCGAAAGGAATGTTGACTGGAGGGAAAAAAGGGAAGATCAAGTATCTCACTGAAATGCATTTGTATTTAACACATCATCACCCCATTAGATGGATAGAATAAGATATTTACATTGCGTAAGATTAGTGTAAACAGTTATTGTGTGGAACAAGTTAAATTTTCGTCTTAGAGGTATGATTACAAGTGATGAAAGTAAAACTAATGTACTGGAAATGTGATTTTTAAGAAAAACATGTAAAAGAGGTGATTGATATAAGATCCAAGTAAGAAACAAGTACAAATTTGAAGAAAAATATTTGTACATTCTGCAAATAATTTGAAGGAAGGAAGGTATTAATCTATAGAATGAGATAATTACATCTCGCAAGAGTAAAGCAAAAAGCTAACGTGTGGCATAGGCGCCAACTTTCCAGAAATCCAACGAATGCTTCAGCTTTGCACATGAAGCTCATTGGGTGCTCGAATTCTGAAAGGAATGTCCAATGGTTGCCCGAACTTTTTACAATTCATACACGCAAGCATAAATCTACAGTGCAACATCGATTATGTGTCAGTTAGTCATACGATTTAATCGGTAATATGTTTATAAAAATGGAACTGATATAGAATTATATACGCTCTAAATTTTTCTTACACACATTTAACAGTTATGCACTTTTGAAGTTATGTTTTCTGGAGGAGGAACTTTCGTTAACAATGAATAAATTGGTGCTTGAACCCCAGAATACCCACGTAGTGGGCGCCTGTGAGAAACAGGTTCGCAGAATTTTTTCACAATGGATGGAGTGCTTCAGCTAAAAGTCTGATATCGGGAGATTTCTTGCTAATTTGAAAAAAAAATCCGAAACTGGTGAATTACTGTAGAAGAGATTTTTTTGTTCGTTTTGTTTTTATTTAGAAGTTTAGAAGCTTTTATTTTTTACAATTTTTCAATGGTGTTAGAGACTCGGAGCACCTACGTATTCGACGTCTATCATGTATGGAACAAGTAAAATTTTGGGACATAGAAGTATGATTGCAAGTGATGGAAGTGAAATAAATGCACTGGAAATATGATTGCAGGTGATGGAAATAAAGAAATACAGTGGAAGCGTGATTTTTTAGAAGACTGTGTAGAAGAAACGGTTGGTAAGAAACAAGTTCACATTTTAGGAAAAAGTATTTATGTATTGAACAAATAATTTTCAAGAGGTATGATGATCTTCCTTTTTTTTTTTTTTTTTTTTTTGGCTAAAATGCTAAATACAAAAAAAGCAATCAGGATGAAAAATTAAGAATTTTCTTCAATGGGCCTTGAAAAGCTTGAAAATATTGAAGCTTTTCCATTTATCGTTATATGAAGCATTGTGACAGGGAAATATTACATAATAAGGAACATACCGAGAATCATCCGTACCCCAGAATGGAACAGTCAGTGCTTTACTAGCTGTTTTCTAGACACGGGATAGCAGAATACTTGTGAGAGGAATGTAGAGATTTGAAAAATTTCATAGTAAGAAACATCACAGATTGCAATGGCTAAGCCCTGAAAGCGATCGGGTTTCCTACTAAATGCCGTACGTTGTCTGATTTATGCAAGATTTTGATACAAAAAGTATGCTTCAATCCTTTCATATCGGAACTTTAAAAAAACAATGGGAAAGCGCGGTGAAAACTAGGCTCTCGGCGGTCGAAAAAATGCTCCCTCGTCTATTAATTTCTGGCCGAATATCCAGTTCTATCATCTATATAAAAGTACTGTATATGATCAACCAGTAATCATGGATAATTTTTCATATTCAGATTTCTTGTGGCTCAGCATAGTGAACATACGACGTCACGTGGCTCCCCTAAGTCCCAGTGTCCCGAAGGCATTAAGGTGGTTTTTAGTGGCAGTTTCGAAAAATGCATGAAGTTCAAAGCTTCACAGCTGCAGTCTGTATTATAATCATCGGTGTGGATAAAAAGCATCCTTGACTCTTCGTCCTACTGCTGGTGTCTTCCAATAGGATCATGCTGTTTGTCACATTGCCGTAATCTCAAGAAGCTTCTTTAAGGTCATAACAACATATCTTCCTTCACTGGCCAACAGAGTCGCCTACACCTTAAGCTAGGACTATGTGTCGCTGTAGGCAGTCATCCAATGAAAAAAGTGCATTTTAGTAATCCCAGACGATTTGATGTATGGAACGTGATTTATTTATTTTTTCAAAGCCTTGAAAAAGTTATTCTCATTTTTCCTGTCTCGCTGTGTGGAAAGAACATCACACCATTGCTAAAACCCTGTCAGCCAGGTCATCCTTGAAGTTCGGGAGCCAGTATGACGAAGTAAATTTCTCCATCAGTTTTATGCCAGGGACGGAATTCGAACACACAATGCTCTGCTCCGGAGCTCCGAGGACTATCCACTATACTACACTGGCATGTGCTCTCACTGCTATCTGCTTTTATCTCATGTGTGTCCTGCGAGGCAGGTCAGGAGTTTCCGTATATGACAGACTTTCCGTATGTTTCAAAAAAGTCCGTTTCGGGTTTTTCAGTATTTATACAGAAATTTCGCAAAATGCTTAATTTTTACATTTTCAGATCCTATACCTTTGTGACTGGTTGGGATCGAACCAGACTTTTCGGCTTCGTCTTACAATTGAAGCGAGTGTGACTGCTTGAAACAGAAAACCACGTAAACCATCATCACGTATCAAATAGAACTTGAATAGCGCAATGATGATTTCTTCTTTTAGCTGTTAATGTGTGTGAATTAGTATTTCAATTTCTATTGGAGCTCATTATTTTTTCTGAATAGGTTTGGGACAGTTTAATTTTTTCTGTCGGACGACTTATTACATATTACGTATTTTTTTCATCGCGACTTTTCGGCGAAACAAAATGCTTTGGAACTTGAGATATTTTTTACCAACGAAGACTTAATTACTTTAAAGAAAAGGTACAATGTACTGTTTTATAGTATTATTCAACAAAACTCCTAAATATAAAATTTACTCTTGATAGCTATAATAGCTTCAAAGACTTCATACAATCACCTGTGAAATAATTTAAGTACTTGGTTTCTTGCGATAATACTACACAACAGCTGGTGCACAAAATGAGGGAGAGGAGAAGATGCCGCAATAACTAAAATTCAATGCGATATGCTATCCATAATATTCTATCTCGCTGCAGAAATTTAATAGTTAATCAAACCTCAAGTATTCCCGCGAATCGCTCCTATTTACAAAATTTTTTCGTCATACGGATACGGAAAAAGAACAGAATTTTTTCGTAAAAACACGGAAGGAATTGTGGAAAAGTTTCTGAAAATTCAGAATTTTCCATTAAGCCCTCTTAAAAGCATTAATTTACTATTAATATACGAAAGGAATCGCAGAAAGGTTTCTGAAAATTCAAAACTTTTCGGGCGTGAAAAACCCATGAAATTCAGGGGTTTTTTCCATCATTTCACGAAAAAGGTTGTGTCAGAAATATACATCATTAACTCACGGAATGAATCGCGAAAAATGGCTTGTGAATTTCAGAAAAACTTCTACAGTGTACTTACTGGAATTTCTGAACACCTTTTCTCTCATATTGCGTGTTAAATTGGATGTTGTTTGTCTTACGGCACTAGTTCTCTCCCTTCCTTGGAACCAGCGGCCCTAAATTAAGGACCGGCGACTGCTCATAGCCCATTGAGTTGCTCATGGTGGTCGTTAAACACTCAATCAAAAAAAATTAGGAAAAATTCAGTTTTTCAAAGAATATATTAGGGAAACTTCATTCTTCAAAAATATGGTCACGAAAATTCAAAATTATGTATACTAATATCAACGCTGTGCGTTCATTTTGTAAACGTTGAAGATTATGAATAACGAATGTTTAGTATTTCAGTAGTGTCTTTAACCGGATATAAGAGTCATTTGCTTATTTACGCTCTTAGAAAAGCCACGGTTAATGAAACAAACCGGTTGCCAGCAGTTCGTGATTTTCCGCTATGTTAAGCGCTTTTCCACTGCGCGATGAGGTAACAGCGTAAATATGCTAGTTTAAGTTCACGTCGACCATGCAGTCATCCATCTAGGCAGTTCTTGCTCTCTGAGGAAGTCACAGTAAAAACAAATTAGCATAGGATAGTGACTTAACGAGTTGACCGGTTGGGAATGATGTCACGACTGAATTTCATTCCTTTTTGTTTTCATCATTTTCTTACTCCTACGCTACGTCTGAATAACTTGTTCACAGATATAGAGCGCGGGGGGAGGGGGAACGCTCTTATTGGAAAGCATTGTTTTTTCATTTGTCTTAAAACATAAGCTTTTAAATTTGCGTCACACAGTAGCAACTCGAAAAGAGTTAAAATTCTTCTGCAGTTGCACTCAATTTTTTCTCAATCTTTACAATTTTTTTCCCAAAGCGCCTCGAACCAAAGTGCCATTGCAAACGTTTCCCTGTCGATCGACCTTCGGACGCTACTTACTGAAACGGTGCGTTGCTGCTTTGCGGGGTTTTCCCATTACGAATTCCAAGAAATTTCGTTTTGTTTTAAATGTCGTTCGGTCCCTGAAACTTTTACGTCCGTTTCAGACGTCATGTGAAATTGTTACGAAAGCTATTGCTACGCTCAAAGGTAATGCTCGTGGTGTATTTTGAAAGAGACATTTAAATAACAGTTTAGGGTACACCAAACTGCTCAACTTGAAAGCGCTTAAGCGTAGCGTAAACTCGTTTATTTACTGGTGTAATATGGAATATACTGTACAAGTGGCTATGCTTTCGCTCTCCGCTGAGAGGGTCTTTTCAAGGCTGAAGCTAGATGCAAAATGCAGAGAATTAGAACTCGAGAAAAACAAAGATGATTTTTTGAAAACTGCGTGGAAGACAGCACGAACACTAAGTAGTACGTGTGATTTATCACGCGATTATGTACTGTGTTGCAACGTATTCCCATCCCTTAGTAATGCATGCCAAACCACTGGTAATTCTATGGAGACAGATGCATGCCAGCTTGCTCTGGAGTCGGCTTTATTCGTCTTTCTTGGCTGTCCCCTTTAAAGTTCGTGTAATGGACAACTCTTTCAATCCTATTCCATATAGGAACAGCCGAGTAATGCATGATTTCCATTTTTTTAATAAGATGTCACCCGTCCCTAATTTAGGTCACTGGTTCCAGGGAAGGGAGAGAGCCAGTGCCGTAAGACAAATACAACATGCATGCCTCACCGGAAATCGAACCCGGACCTCTTTTAGACGAGTGATCAGAGGCCATCGCTTAGACCACTGCGCCACCGGGACGGCATGATTTCCTTTGCAAGCGCCTTATTCTGCATGTCCTGTTTTTCTGGAATTTTTTGGGGTAATTTGGGGGTAGGGGTTCAAATGGGGTTTTAACAAACACCATCAGAAACTCAATGGCCAATAAGCAGTCGCCCGTTCTTAATTTAGGGCCACTGGTTCCAGGGAAGGAGAGAAACAGTGCCACAAGACAAGCACACCGTCCATACCTCGCCTAGGATTCGAACCCAGAGCCATCTTGGACGAATGGTTAGAGACCAACACTTCGTACCACTCTATCGCTAGGGTGGACATGTCTTGTTTGACACTTATCATGTATTCAACCAGGACATGCAAAATATGATGTTTGCCAGAGAAGTTACCTGTGCCGCCCCGGTGGCACAGTGGTCTAAGGCGCTGGCCTCTGATCATTCGTCCGTAAGGGGTCCGGGTTCGAATCCCGGTCAGGCATGGATGTTGTGTTTGTCTTACGGCACTGGCTCTCTCCCTTCCCTGGAACCAGTGACCCCAAATTAGGGACGGGCGACTGCTTATAGCCCATTGAGTTGCTCACGGTGGTCGTTAAACCTCCAATCAAAAAAAAAAAAAAAAAAAAAAAAAAAAAAAAAGAAGTTACCTGTATGAAGTTTCCTATATGAAATAGCATTAGAAGAGCTACCTTTATACGAACTTTAAAGAAATAGCTATCAGGGAGATGATCGAGATCTTCACCAGCAAGCTGGTATGTATCTATCTCCGTAGAACTAATAGTGATTTTGTGGGGGAGGGGATTGGTTAACGACCACCTTGAGCAACTAGATGGGCTATAAGCAGTCGCTTGTTCCTAGTTTAAGGTAACTGGTTACAAGGAATGGAGAAAGCTAGTGCCGTAAGACAAACACAACATCCATGCCTCACTGGATTCGACCCCAGACCCATCTAAGACAACATTATAAGATATTTTTGTTACTTCACAGTAAACAACAGCGCACTTAGAAAGCATGCTTTTCACCTGCAGATAGCAATTCATTCTAAACAGGTTAACAAAACCGCTTCACAGAAAGGGTGAAATTTTACAGGAGATTCCTCTTACAAAAAGGTAAGATAAGCACTAGTTATTTCAAAATGGGATAATCTTTAATAACTCTTGAAGCTCGTGCAGTCTCATTCAACCGAGAAAAACGTTTTTCGCATGTGCAGTTTCTTGATAAGAAAAATTAACTCACAAGAGAACGGTCCGGACCGTTGTCGCTAGATGCCCAGTGCTTGTTATATCATTCGACAGTACTGAAGGGGTAGTGGATAATGACAGACTTTTAGGTACTATGGAATATAAATGAAGTTATAGGAAACAAAGAACACTGGCAGAGACAATATTCATGGAATCTTTATTACTCTTGCGGCACGTATCGGAATGGTTTTTGTTATTTTAAGCAATTGGCATACATTGCACAGTATTCATGAATGGATATACAGTATAGCGTGTTCAGTAATGGATATACATTGCACTCCCCTTTCATGTACGATAAAAAATATGAAGATGTTTAATTATGGAATGATCCAAACAAAAGTAGTTCTCACAGTAAGCACATTTCATGAATGCTCTTTCCTCGCAATCTTCTCTATTACATTCCTCAATGAGGCCCGATTCAAAACAAACAATACTGGAGAGGTATTTGAAAGTATCCAGGATAATTAGTGACATAACCACACTTATAAAATGCAAAGCGGATTAAATTTTGAAATCGGGGAGCTGAAAACTGATAGTGAGCAAAAGACTGCAGACGGAGGAAGTGGTCTCTGTGCCAAAAGTCCATGTCTGATGTTACCAAGACAGTGTCCGTTATGAATTTAACCATATTATTTTTATAGGAACTTCTTACACTTATTTTTATAAAAAATAATTGTAAGAAGTGTGACGTATCTGCCAGCAGGACGCACATGACATAAAGGCAGATAGGAATCAGAATACATGTCTGCGTAGCTCAGTTGGTAGAGCTGCTTGTTCCGGAATAAGCGTCCTCGGGTTCGAATCCCGGCGTAGACCGAAAATGACGGAGAAATTTACTTCGTTATAATGGCGCCCGAACTACCCGGATGACCCGACCGTTCAAAATCTCGCAATGGTGTGATGTTCTTTCCACACCGCGAGATAGGAAAAATCAGAGAATCCCTTCTCCAGTGCTTCGAAAAATAAATGTGTGTGACGTTGCATTCCACACACCAGATTGACTGGGAGTTCTCAAGTGCACGTTCTACAGTGGTTGTCTGCCTGCAGCGATTCATGGTCACGGCTGATCCGTGGGCCATCCTCCGGCCCTCTTTCGGGGGGGGGGGCGGGGAGATGTGACGTACCTGCCAGCAGGACGCACATGACATAAAGGCAGATAGGAATCAGAATACATGTCTGCGTAGCTCAGTTGGTAGAGCTGCTTGTTCCGGAATAAGCGTCCTCGGGTTCGAATCCCGGCGTAGACCGAAAATGACGGAGAAATTTACTTCGTTATAGAAGTTTTAATATAACATTCATAATATACATACATTACATACAGTATAATATAATGCTTATGAACAAGGCTCTGGTGGCTCCTGCTATTGTCCATAGCAACTCAGAGTTTGGATGTAAACATATCTTATGACCCTCTATCCAAACAACATACGAAGAAAGAATATCGTTCCAAATTCCTGCCATAAAAGTATGCATAAAAGCGTAATCCACAGGCTGTCTTGAGCACGATAAAATCACAATGAAGGTGAAGATGACAATTTAATACTAAAATCTACAAAAATTAAAATATAGACACGAGATATTTCGTAAGGGCGCCTCTTACATCATCAGGTGTGAGACTATGCGATCTTTGGTTACAGTGTATGTTTTATAGTCAGTGAGAAATGACGTTCATTAGTCACAGCTGATAGTGAACACAAACATTAACAAAAGTTATTATTATTACCTATCATGCATACCTTTCCTTCTAGGCTATTAATGTATTCACTAATGGTCAAGAAGGATGTTACTAATGGTAAACAACGTACTTTGGTTTTGCAATCAGCGACAACCACATGTCCGTTTAATTGTCAGGGTACAGCACATATAAAAACACAATTACGAATTTGGATTTTAATTTTTTGACGTTTCATTTTTCAGTAACTGACATCCTGAGCGATAACCCTAAACTTATGATTTAGCTCAATATGTTTCTAATATTTACTATTTCATGTTTCGAAAATAACAGTGTTAAGCATTTGCCAGCATCGGAGCATGTCGGAGCATGTCAGAATTTTCTGCTGTCTAAGCCGAATTGTTTTGAAATCCGACAATCGCAGGCACGAATCAACAAAAAGACTAACAGGAGCAAGTCCAGTACAGCAATGTTAGTAACAGAAACCATCAGTATAATACAGGAAAGCTGAAGCACATGTTTTCAAATCAAATGCAAATTCCTGGAAAATCGGAAAAAAAAATTAGAACTTCACCATATAAACCGCGAAATTTTTTATAAAACATGGCTAACTACTAGACTTCAAAGGATTAGTGTGTTGTTGTATTCGCTTTCGAAAGACTTATGAGAAATAAGGATTTCGAGGTGAAGTTGTCAGGGACAGAACTATATTGAAAAAAATAGTGGAAACTGCGATTATGGACCAGATTCCTACCACAGGGTCATTACTCACTGTGTTTGGAGCACTCCTGACTCTTATCTTCTTTGAAGTCGGTTGAAGCAAATACCGATCCTTGCCACTTTTTTCTCTCCGACAGAAAGGATTTTACTCTCTGAAGCAAGTCTTGCCTGATCATGAGTTTTCCATTATCAATTTACACTGAAACTCTAACAATCTCCTAACTTGGAAAAAAAATTTCCAGGAAATGTTAGTAGTTCCGATCACTTTGCAAATATCCTGATAGATTTATGCTATTTTGCATATTTGAAGAACTACAGGTAATGTCCTAATACAAGCAACTTTAAAATCTACCGACAGATGCAGCGAAATATCTCGGCGTAGATCACGGGCTGTGCCGACAGCTTTCTTCGTTGACGACCGTAGATAATGGGTCCCCCTTAGGGGCCCGTCAGCAAATTACGTTTATAACAGTAACTTTGGAAACACAGCCAGGGTTGTCAAGGGGTGGCATGCAAATTTAAATCTGATTTGCTAAATTGATAAAAAGCATAATTCTTATGCTAAATGTTCCACTTCTTTTTTTATATACAAATCAGGTAAGTGGATCTTTTGCAAATTACTAAAATGGTTCTTGATGCTTCCAACTAGTCTTGCGTGTGTGCTACGTGTTCTGAGCTTCCTACTAAGTGCTGTTGTTACATTTTAAAAACTTAAGTTCAGAAGTATCTTTATTTTCACTAGTTGCCTTTCTGTTTTACCTGCTGTCAGGCTAATAACATTTAATAACAATTTTGGTGTTAGCCCACTGTCCATTCCGACAGTGTCTAGCAGATAGCGCTTGTTCTGAGCTTTAAAATGAGTGGTATTAAATTTCTTCTATATCTCTCTTAGTTCCAGAGATAGCCCTTGGTGTCAACTCATTTGCATATAATGACCCCTTGTTTTTCTCATCTGGGCTTTCATCCGTTTTTCTTCTGCATAATTGCTTGGCACAAGGGTATGGACGAATTACTCCATCGCATTACAACAGTGCAGGTGCTTTCTGCCAATTATTTCATTACTTCATCGCATTACAACAGTGTGAAGATGCTTTCTGCCAATTTAGTAAGTCAGATTACAATTTGTATGCCGCCCCTTGACAATCCTGGCTGTGTTTCCTTGGTTACTTTTTTAAACGCAGTTTGCAGATGGGCCTTTTAGTAGTCCCAGCTTCGACGGACGTCAGCGAAGAAAGTTGACGGCTCAGCCTGTGATCTACGCCGGAAGACTTCGCTTCATCTACCGATGGATTTCAAAGCTGTTTATATTCTGACATTACCGACCTATATCAGCAATAGTTCAGAAATTTACTAGAACGACTCTGCTAGCAATTTTCTGAAACCTGAGATCGCTGAACTCTAATGGAAAAAAATCTCGCTACCAAAACTTGCACTTGTAGGCACAATTTTATCCCCGACTTCGTTTTGCGTTCTTCCAGATACAGAAAACTCTTTATTTATTCCTTTCCAGAATCGTCAATACTTTTTAAATATGATTAATATACTTTACAAATTAGAGAAAATCGTGTTGCCCACACTCTTCAAGCAAGCTAAGGCAAACACCAAAAATTATTTCACAATTCAAAGGGTAGACTTTTGAGATGAAACTATTATATGATTCAGCTCGAAGAAACTGTAAGTGTTTCACCCAATCAGAATATGGTAAAATATCTTAGGATATTGCGCAGATGCTACATATAAATACTAGGTTAGAAAAATGTAGACTTTTTTTGTATTAAAAGAATACGTGGGAACCAAATGGCATATCGTAGGACTGAGGAAGAAGAAAGGAAAGAAAAGGTTCTCATGATAGAGTGGAACGACTCTTTTAGCACGTCTTTTGTAAAAAAAGATCGTAATATACTTTACAAATTAGAGAAAATCGTGTTGCCCATAAGCACGTAGCATAAGCACGTCTTTTGTAAAAAAGGATCGTGCTTATGTTACCAGTTTGTCCGTCCGTCCGTCTGTACCCATCGGATTTTCTCTGCAACTATTAGTCTGATTTGAAAAATTCTTTTTGCATTGGGAAGCTTGAAATATGCAAATGATGATCCTTTATTTCGTTTGTTTTTTTTACGATGTACAATGTCGCCGCTAGAGGGCGTAAATGCAGATGATGTCGAATTCAAAAATACGTTTTATTCCACATATTTGCTTCTAAACATCCGATTAAAACAATTCTTTTATCTTTCGATTCCATTTATGTCGAAGAGTATTTTAGATATAGTTACTTTTACAAATTACGCATAGATTTTTTGCTAGGGGCCGTAAAAGTAAATTTCATTTTTCCCAATAACTCTTCTTCAAAAACTACGATTTCAATTTTTTTCTTCAGCGGATACACCTCCTCATGGAAAATCTTTTGCATATAATTTCAAATTTTTAGTAAAAAATACGTTAGCCACCAGGGGGCATAAGTGTTAATTTTTGCTTCTGATGTATTTGCCATAAAATATGAGCTTCTAAAATATCGATTGAAAAAATTATTTCGTGGACTATGCCACTCACATCGAGAAACCTTTTCGGAATAATTTCTTCTTAAAATATTCCACAGTTTCTCTTCCAGGGGGCGTAGATGTATATCTTATTTTTGTCAATATCTCTAATTCTAGGAATCCGATTTGAAAAATTCCTTCTTTGTTGGATAGTGTTTCCAGTGTGACATGTTTTTCATATAATTTCAAAATTTTCAGGTAATTCATAGACTTTCCGCTGGTGGCGCAAGGGTAAATTGCTTTCCCCCTATATCTCTGCTTCTAAATCTCTGATTTGAAAAATTCTTTCTGCACCGGATACACCTCCTGATGGGAAATCCTTTGCACGTAATTTCTAATTTTTGTAAAAAATGGTTTGCCACCAGGGGGCGTAAAACTTAATTTCCGCTGCTGATGTATTTGCAGCCAAAATCTGAGCTCCTAAAATCTCGACTGAAAAAAAATTGTTTGTGGGTCGATAGTACTCACGTCGATAAACATTTTAGGAACATTTTGTTCTTAAAATAATGCATGGTTTCTACACCAGGGGACGTAGATGTATATCTTATTTTTGTCAATATCTCTACTTCTACCAGACCGATTTGAAAAATTCCTTCTTTGTTGGATAGTGTTTTCCATGCGAAATGTTTTTCATATAATTTCAAAATTTTCAAGTAAATCATAGATTTTTCCGCTAGGGGGCGCATAGGTAAATTGTGTTTTCTGTGGTATTTCTGCAGCTAAATCTCCGATTTGAAGAATTCTTCCTGTACCGCATACAACACCTGATGGAATATATTTTTCATGTAATTTCTAATGTTTGGTAAAGAATGGTTTGGCCACCAGGAGGCATAAGTGTTAATTTTTGCTTCTGATCTATTTGTAGCAAAATCTGAGCTCCTGAAAACTCGACTAAAGTTTATTTTTTCTTGGACCTATACTGCTCATATGGAAAAACCTTTTGAGAATACTTTTTTCCTAAAATAATGCATGGTTTTCCCACCAAGGGACGTAAAGTCACATCTTATTTTTGTCAATATCGCTGTTTCTAAGAGTCCGATTTGAAAAATTCTTTCTGTGTTGAAGAGCGTTTCCGGTTCGAAATGTCTCATATAAATTCATATTTTTCTTAACGCACAAGTCTGCAACCAGAGGGCGTAAGCTCACGATTCTGTTTACAGCAATATCTGCGGGATTAAAAACCCTATTGAAAAACTTCTTTCTTCCGTCAGATACTATTGTTTTCCATACCGGTTCCATTGACTTTGAATAGCTTTGATAAATTTAATTTGCGTCAGAACGGATTCATTGAGATACGCACGAACAGCTGTAGCGTAATGAGGAGGAGCACCATGCTGTTGGAAGAAGAAGGGGGAATCACAATCTTCATCTAGAAACATTGGGAGGATGGACTCTTGCGGCATGTGGAGGTACCTATCACTAGTCAAATTGCCGTCAATAAACAGTGGACCGACAAGGTGTGTCTTCCATATTCCACACCACACCATAACGTTTTGTGCACCTTGCATCTTATATGGGTTCATACAAGATGGATTGATGTCCGACAAGTACCGGGTATTATGGCGATAAACCTCTCCATTGAGGCAGAAATTGGCCTCATCACTGAAGAGAATCTTTGATGCAAATATTGGGTTAGACTAAAGTTGCTGCAGGACCCACTCGCAAAATTGAAAACCACTATCAGGATTGTCCTCACTCAAATGGTGTAACAGTTGCAGTTTATAAGGATGCCATTTGTTTTTTTTTTAAAGACATGCACAACGGAGGTTTGACTGGTGCCACATTCGTCTGCTAAATGTTGCATGCTCTTCTGTAGGCTTTTCCCGCCAAAAGCATGGTTGTTGACTCTCATTTGTTGTTGTTTTGGCTTCTCACACACACTGCCTGTTTGCCTAAATTTCTGGATTAGCTTCACCACTTCACAATGCGTGATTGACCGTCTTTCTGTGTGTCTGCGGTTGAAGTCAGCTGCAACCTCCCTTGAACTCCGTTCACCACTATGCAGGATTATATCAATACGCTCCTCTTTGATCAATTCCATCACGTTTCACTGCAAAACAAAGTCGAAACATTCATGCGTAACATGCAAAGAATACACCAAACATCAATTAGTAACATGCAACAACTTGAAAACTAATAAAACCTAATAAATCTATTCGAAAAATAATGGTACCACTGTTTTTCTGGGAAAACTTTACATAAATTTGAGTAGTCACGTGACCCTATTGTCATTTGAAAAATTGAAGTTGAATCCAATATGGCGGATTCAAGGGTGGAAGGTGATTGGGGTAACATGTGTCAGAGGTGCAATACTTGGTCCAATGTTGCACATGGTTGCTTTCATGGGCTCTTAAACATTTAGAAAATATTTGGATGGTTCCGGACATATGAATCACCCGGTGTATGCATGCACTTTTCTTTTTCAAAAGACATTCTAAAAAGAAACATGTCACCGAATTTTCAGTTGTAATGAGCGCTTCTTTTGAATCCTGTCCGACTCGAATTAAATATATACATAATCAATGAAACTCAACACAAAAAAATCAACAGCATTTCTGTAATCCAAATACTTTTCAGCCGCTAGTATCTAGAAACAGATACTAGCGGCTGAAAAGTATGTTACGAAAATTAACAAATCGTGTACCAAAAACTTTCTCTTAGCTGACAAAGGATTTTCAACTTGAACAATTAGAAGAACAAATATAGAGAAAAACGTTATATAAATTTACGCTCCGTAGCAGAAGGATTTTGAATAACGGAAAAGTACAGAGTGATTCACTCGGGACTTTACCCAAAAAAAGCGCTATAATTTTGAAAGGGGAAAATATTTCAAGCTAAACTTTGAAGACGAATTTTTTCACAATCACATCGATATCAGAGATGTTGAAAATGTCCGCCATTTGCAACCAGGGATCAACTCGTCGCTGCATATTGTCAAATGTACGCCCCAGCATATTGGTATTCATTGCTTCCATTTCCTGTGTGATGTTGTTTATCAGCTTCCAAATAGTCCTAGGTTAATTGCTGTATACAGTACCTTTCAGATGACCCCATAAGAAGTAGTAGGGTGAAGTGTAATCTGGAGACCTGGGTGGCCACACACCTTTGGAGGTAACCCGATCGCCGAAGAAACTTCGAATCTCAGCCATATTGGCATTGGAAGTGTGACAAGTCGCACTATCCTGTTGGAATAAGACATTCTGCAGTTCAATATCATCCAGTTGGTTCACGAACTGCTTAAAGATATTGAGATACGCTTCTGTGTTGACAGTCTGTTCAAAGAAAAGGGAACCAATTATCTGATTCCGTGAAATGGCGCACCATACGCCAATCTTTATGGGATGCATTCTTTCCTCATGAATGACATGGGGTTTCTCACTCGCCCATATCCGTGTATTCTGTGAGTTCACACAACCTGAAAGGTGGAACCAGGCTTCGTCCGTGAACCACGTAATGTCTAAAACGCCTGGATTTTGACTGACAAATTCCTTAAACCAGCGACAGCAGTGCATTTGCTTCGGCATATCAATTGGTAACAGCTCATGAACAACTGAACCACGATATGGCTTCAGTTTGTCCATTTTTGCAGCCCTCTGGCAGGTGAAATATAACAGTCCTGTTTCTTGCGACAGTCTGCGTAACGATTTCTTTGGAGACTATAACAACCTCTTTTTCACACACTGCACAGTGTTTTCTGACATTGCGGATCGCCCTCCTGAATGCAACATTTGAAATCGTTGGCTTCGTAGGTGGTTCCCGACAGAGAAATTTCTTCTTAAACTCTTTCTCACACTCATTGAAAGAGTCGGAATTTCAATGACTGCGAACGATAAACACGCGCTCAGCAGTTGTGAACACCATTGTACTCGATGCTAGCCTACGGACAAAGAGAATGGCGCGAAACCGTTCCCACCAAACGCCGTGTATTGTGGCGCCATCTGGGCTCACGAGCCAAACGGCGCAGATATGGATGCGAATGTCAGAACGTACAGCACTTCGTCTTCATATTTCAGCTTGAAATGTTTTTCCTTTTCAAAATTATAGCGCTTTTTATATGTAAAGTCCCGAGTGAATTACTCTGTAGAAAATATGCGAAAGTATTCTTCATAACAAAAGCTATTCTAAGAAAAAACTTTTTTTCAAATAAGCCTCTTGGAAGCATAGATAGAGAGAAAAAGTTTTGACCTTTCTGCTAGCTAACTGGGAAACTGTGCATTATTTAAAAAAGATAATATTCCCCATCCTTATTTTAATGAATGTCGTATAGCAAAAAACGAAATTTTTCCGTATGATTTTTAGAAGCAAAGATACAGCATTAAACAGAAATACACACTAATATCCCCTTGCGCCAGAACAGTGAATTACAAAAACCACATGAGTGCAGGCAAAGCGTTTCATTAAGTAAATGGTATGCGGTGTTCAAAGAATTTTTTAATCAGACTTTTAGAAGCAGAGATAGTGACAAAAACAAATTAGACCTTTATTCACCCTAGCGGTAAAATTGTGTACTATTTTTAGCAGTAAATGTTCACAAAATATTTTGACAGTTAGTCGTATCTGACCGAAAAGGATTTCTTCAATCGGGTTTTGGGCACGCAGATATTACTATTAATATACACCAAATGAAAAAGTGAACCTATGCCTTATACTGCGGTACTTGTGCGTTAAGAAGATTTTTGAAATTATATGCAAAAAATTTCGCACCAGAAACGCTTTCTGACAAAAAAAGATTTTTCAAATCGGAGTGTTAGAAGCAGAGATATCAACAAAAATAAGATATACAGTCACGCCCCTGTTGGAAAAACTATGCACTGTTTTAACCGTAATGGATTCTCAGGAGGTGTGTCGTTGAGAGCTGTATCTGGCCGCAAAAGAATTTTTTGAATGAAGTTTTCTGAAGCGCAGACTTGCTTCAAATACATCAGAAACAAAAATGTGTATTTACGCCCCCTAGAGACCAAACCGTTCTTTACTAAATATTGGAAATTATATGCAGACCATTTTTCACTAGGAGCTCTATCCGATTCAAAAAGAATTTTTTAATCTGTCTTTTAGAAGCAGAGATATCGGGGAAATTGCAATTTGGCGTTACGTTTTGTAAAAGAAAAACTATGCACTATTTGAAAAAAAAAATACTCAAAATAGTATTCGTTGTAAATGGTATCGAATGAAAGACAGAATGTTTGCAATCGGATATTACGAAGTAATTATATGGAATAAAATGTATTTTGAATTCGATAGTAGCTGCATTTACCCCCTCTAGCTAAAAAGTTATGCAACCTTAAAAAAAACAGGAAGCGAAGATCATCGTTCTCATACTTCAGGCTTCCTAATACAAAGAAATTTTTTCAAATCGGACTGTCAGTTGCAAAAATATGGCGTACACAGACGGGTGTACGGACGGACAAAGTGATAACATAAGCACGTACTTCTTTCGCAAAATACACTGCTGGCCACCCAAAATGCAACGCCAAGAAGGACACGAGATAACAAAGCCAGATTTACTGGACACATAACAACAGATACAAAGATGAAACGATTGACCTTACAGGCACGTGCGACCTGCAGAACACACAGACATCAATAGTTCGTGTCTCCCCCATGACTGGCAATAACGGCTGCTACACGCCGCGACATCGAACGGAAAATGCTTCGAATGTTGGCTTGGGGTATGTCGGTCCAGGCTGCTTTGACACGTTGCCACATTTCATCAGGCGTAGCCGCGGGTGGTACTTGCCGAGCCACTCGGTTGCCGATCAGCGACCAAACGTGTTCGATGGGCGACATATCGGTAGAACAGGCGGGCCAAGGCAGCAGTGACACCTGGTGGGCCGTGAAGAATTGTTGTACGATGTGTGCCACGTGCGGATGCGCATTGTCCTGTTGAAACGTGGCCGCTGGCAGGTCCTGCAGGTAAGGGAGGACTACAGGCTCCAAAACGTCGGAGATGTAGCGGTGGTTGTTCAGTGTACCGATGATGCGTACCAGAGGGGTGCGGGTGTCATATCCAATTGCGCCCCAAACCATAACGCCAGGCGACGGACCGGTATGGCGATGCATAATGCAGGTATCATACAGTCTCTCGCCGCGGTGCCGCCACACGCGGATCCGACCATCGTGGTGTTGCAAGCAGAAGCGAGATTCGGCGGAGAAGACAATGTCGTGCCATTCCGTAGTCCAGGTGCGGCGTTCAACGGCCCACTGCCGCCGCACTCGCTGGTGGTGTAACGTCAATGGTAATCGAAGCAATGGGCGCCGTGCGACAAGTCCCCGCTCCTGCAGACGACGTCAAACGGTACGTGCTAACACAGGTTGTTGCGCAACACACCTTAATTCCTGCGGTAACGTTCGTGATGTAGCGGTGCGCAAGCCGTCAATGCCCGCCGCACAACATGCCGGTCCTCTCGTTCTGTGGTGTCTCTCACGTCGATCCTTCCGTCTCTCCTGCACCCACCGAATCCATACTCGCCTCACTGTGGCTGGATGTCGTCCCACACGGGTGCCGATGTCTCGGTACGATAAACCACTGTCGCGATAAGCCACTATTCGTCCTCTGTCGAACTCCGAAACGTTCTGGAATGACTGCCGTATTCTGCAACGAGGCATCAGGAAGCTTCATACGCACATGTCCGGCAGCACAACACACTTCCACTACTTACACCCCGCCTTCTGTGCACTCTTCTTATAGTGCTTCTCGGTGGCGTGCCGGACGCACATGATTTGCATATGCCCTGCAACGCTAATCGTTTGCATGTCCTCTCGCGGGCGACGCATGCTGCGAATTTCAGGCCAATCGGATGCTTCCTTCTTGGTGTTGCATTTTGGGTGGCCAGCAGGGTATGTGCTACAAATCGTCTGCAACTAAATAATTTTAATATTAAGATAATACACTTCATTGCCTAGAAATACGCGTATAGTTACTTTCTTTAAGTACACCTTGTATATTCATAACAGCAAATAATAACAGCTTAAGGTCCTGTGTCCCAATAGTTTCCTAGTTCAGTAGGGAAGGGTCCTCTGTACTTGTCAACTTCATTGTATGTGCACGACTAATTAATATCTACTCACCATATACACTGAATGGGCAAAACATTAGCGATATCTACCTAAGAGCGTGTTCATCCTCCTCTAGCGCGAAAAACAGTCTCTTCACGCCATAGCATCGTCTCCAAAAGATACCGTAGAGTTTTCGGAGATAATGCCGGCCGTGCATGTTGCAGCATTGTCCACAACTCCACCCGAGACGTCCGTCCAGGTTCCATAGATCTGATGTTCCGCTCTACGACGTACCAAAGAGCTTCCACAGGGTTTAAGTCCCGGGACTTTGGGGGCCACCGGATGGTTTTAAACTAAGATGGGTGTTCCTTTAGCCATGACTGAGTGCTTGCTGCTCGGTGTGGTGGCGCATTGTCCTTCTGGAACAGACCATCGGCTGCGGGATCCGCGAATGCCATGAAAGTGTGTAGATGATCAGCTCGCACATGCTGGTAGCGCGCAGCGATTAAGGATCTCTCCAGACACACTAAGAGACTGAATATGTCCTATGAGAGGGTTCTCAAAACCATCACAGAGCCACCACCCCCTCCCAACAAAAACACAAGTGCTGGGAAACTGTTGGCCACCAACTGGCAGTGATGGGTCACTGCTGGCTGAAATCTGCAGCTCGCGGTCCGTTGGTGGCAGCGCTATCAGTTGGCGAGAAATTGATGCATCTGCAGCATTGCCGTGAATTGTGGGCCTCCAAGCAAGTGCCACTAATGGACCGTTGCTGGCAACCAATGCAACCCCAACAGCAGGTGGAAGCAACGGGACTTCGTTGCGCATAAGCAACACTTGCTGTGTCTCTCATGGTACCAATTAGTTGAAGACGACGTTATCGCCATCGTGTTATTTTAGCGGATGTTAAGAAAAAAAATCCATATGTAGAGAGGCGAATTTATTTTCTAATGAAATTCCACGTCGACGAATATATCAGATTAAGCCATGAAATACCAGATTACAGCCATGAAATACTAGATTACAGCCATGAAATACTAGATTACAGCCATGAAATACACCCACTCCTTTCCCATGAATAACAATTCATGGAATGGAGTGGGTGAATAACAAGAAAAATTTTGAAGCCGCTTGAAACAAATGTCCTGGGAAAACATTAAAAAAACGTTTGTTGGAAAAAAACAGAATTATACGCGTACAAAATTTACTAATTATTTGAAAGAAAAAGAAAGCAACGCTATGTGGATATAATGTACTCATGCATGGGTTGAATACACAAGACTGGGAGGAATTCGCTTCTAAAAATAACGAGAAGTAAAATAAAATATCTTTCCTCTTTAAAACAAATGTAGCTTCGGACAACGGAAAGGAAAGATACAACGCTAAAATGTAACAGAATGAGACATGAACCCGGGTAGATATATATTAATTCAACAATCGCCTTTCAAGACAACAAGAACAGTACAAAACTTTGGAAAGCGACTTTAAATTGGTACACGCCTTGAAAATGAGTGAAGTTCCCTTAAGGTCAAAAAAAACTATCGTTGCGTTGAAAAATATATTAATGAATTATATGAAACTGACTTTTATGAAAAATGCCTCACAATATTGTAAAATGAAAGAATCATTCGATTACACATTCCGCACAAAACAGACAGCTTCAAGCTGTCTGTTTTGTGCGTGGCGAATTAGTCCGGTCAGTAGAGAGCTCAGCTCCCACGCAGACGGCCCTGGTTCGTATCCACTCAGATCCAAACGGGGTTTTTCCGGTGTGTTAAGAAAATTTCCCAGAGCAGTGCTATATTTCACAAGTTTCGTAAGGAGAGGGAAAAATTGTAGCTTTGGGGAACTGCGGTTATCCTTGATTTTTTTTTTTTATGACTACTACTGGGAAATTGGCGGGCAAGCTTCGGGAAGCCATCAGTTGCGTTACTGGGTTGCCGGCTGCCACTACCGGCAAACTAGCGGACCACGTTAGGCTAGCCATCACTTCTGGCACGTGCTTGCAAGGCCGCTGAAGGACTACTTGTGGCAGCTATTGCCTGTGATGGATAATGAAGGCCCTGTTGTGCCATATGACAACCGATGGGGTGCCAACTGTTGGCCTGAACTTCTTGCCCTTCTGTAGGCCGCCCGGACATTTTATTGACGGTTCAGCAGCGGCAACATAGTGCTGGGCCTGCAAGACTGTTTTTGCTGGGCTTGAACAGGTCCGACCAGGCACGACGGGGCCATGGCCTCACGCTGTCGACGCCACACCAGCGCCCTCCAGTCAGCTCGGTACAGCTTAAAATGGGATTCCCCTGACCACAGGACTCGGCGCCACCCTGCAAAGGTCCACTTTTGATGTTCCCAGCCCCAGGCGAAGCGGAATGTCCAATGAGAAGCAGTCGACAGTGGGACACGAGTAGGGCATCGGCTTCCGTAGACCAGAGTATGCAGCGTACGCCGTACAATTTGCTCGTTAACGCTGCTTGGACCCCCGACATTTAACCTAGATGTGATTTGTGACGCCGTTGCCAAGCGGTAGGTCTGTACCAGCCTATATAGTACGTCGACCCCTGTCACCAATAGCGTGTGGTCGGACACCGCTTGCTCTCTGGGCGCTGGTACGTCCGTCGGTAGTCTACTGACTGTACACCCTTGATACGTTTGTGATCTGAGCGACTTTGATCGTGGACGCATTGTCGGCGCAAGACAGATGGGTCATTCTATCGCCCAAGTGGTAAGAACCCTAGGGTTTCCATATACAACCGTATCAAGGGTGTACAGCGAGTATACCTCCGATGAACGTAGTTATATCATATACAGCAAGTATACCATGATTTAGCATTGTTCATCGATTGCGATACACCGTATCAAGGTTGTCCACCTGTTTATCGCCCTGCATTCGGTTTGGGTCTGTTCCACTCTGCTCGGAGGGTGCCCGTGTCAACTTCCCATCACCCCTATCTCTAATGTTTTGTCTGCTGAGTGTAGATAAATATACGAAATTGAAACGGAGTGAAGAGCAATGTACTAATAGTACATTCTTTTGTCACTGGCACTATGTAATTGTTTACAGTTACGATGACAAGTTCAGACGTTTTAACCACAGCTTTAACCACTCACAAACTTGTTGGTATATCATTGCGCATCATATAAAGATTTCTTGAGTTCAAGTCAAAACCTTTTGACTTATGAGTGCTATACATTCATGTTTTGAATTCACTTTTAGGAAAGCGTTTTCTTTCATAAACAACAATCATTTGTTTCTCGTTCGCAAAAAATAATTTCCCAAAAACTTTCCGCCGTATTATAAACCAATCTATTTCGATTTAAGAGTTTAAGTTTAAGAAAAAGCAACGTATTGAGAGCAAACCGTGTTTTGTTCAAACTTTTTTGCATGTTATTTATGTTTTCTGCCTTAATTAGCTGTTACTCTTTTTTGCTGGTTTATGTATATATATATATATATATTCGTGTTTTAAAGAAATGCGTCTTGGACACTTAAAAGATTACAAAGCTCTCTAAAATATAAATTACAGCAGTTTTTCTCGTTTTGAAACAATTATCCGATTTCTTAGTCTTGAGACTACCGCAGTATCAGTTGTCGCTTGTTAATTACATTAGTAGCAAAATTATTTCTTTTAAATTTATTCAAGAAAAGGGTGATGAAAAGAAAAAAGCATTTATTTTGGCAATCTTAATAAAAGCTTCGTTGATAATTTAGACGTCGGTATTAATTTTCTTTCTGTTTATTCCCAATTATTCTGTCCTGTTGTTTTCTTGAGCTTACCCGTAATTCACGAAAACAGAGACTGCATATTTATAAAAAAAAAAAAGTACATTCCTTGAAAATTAACGGCGATGTCGTGCCTGCATTATTCTTAAAGATAATCTTCTGAACTTAAATAAACAATGAAACCAGGTAGCATTTTTAAAAGGGCAAGAAAATAGCTAAAATGATGGTGTAAGTGCCTTTCCTAATTCAATGAAATATTTGGAATGTTTTACACTGAAAAGTGAAGAAATGTCACAGTTCCTTTCAACCAATCTGTGAGGGGAAAACACAGCAATAAAATAGCATCTGTGAAGAAATTGCAGGTAGGAGTGACTCATTCTGCGAGTTTAAAACAGAAGTCTGTTTCAATTGTTACAGGCCCAAAAGGTAACGGTGATAAACATTCTGTAATGTCTTAATAGATTATCTCGCACGACAACTAGAAAAATTGTTTGTGAAGGGTTCATTTGTCTTCCACCCGAACCCTAGAATAGCATTCTTTCGATATTTCACGTCAAGTTAATTCCAGGTCCCATTTTTCCACCAAAGCTATTTCTTCTTAAAGACTTTCCTCTTTTTTTCTCGTGTTTTAATTGCAAAGCCTGCAATTCTTATTCAGTCATTTATATGGGTGTGATACCACGTAGAGAGTACAACAGAATGTGTTCAAAAATTAATACAAATTCATGGCTTAAAGTGCATTTGCTGATTTAGAGAGTAATAGCTTTATGACGAATATGTTCTTCGTACACTGGTGTCCAAAATTAAAGTCTAAAAAGCAATAGTGGTAAATAATCCAAAGCGCTCAATGAAATGTTATGATGTTCACATGACATAAGCAAAGTGACACGAGAAGCAAATGCCCGCAGTGAAATTTCCATATCAGTGAGCAAAATGCTGTCCAATATGTCAATTGAGTTACATATTTAAATCCAACAAGAAATGACAAGGGCATTTTTCGTTGACAGCGCGTGTAAAAGGGGTTCTTTTTTTATGGGGGGTTTAACGACCATCGTGAGCAGTTCATTGGGCTATAAGCCGCCGCCTGTCCCTAATTTAGGGTCACTTGTTTTAGGGAAGGGACAGAACCAGTGCCTTAAGACAAACTCAGCATCCATGCCCCACCGAGACTCGAACCCGGGCCCTTCACGAACGAATGGTCATAGACCACTGCTCCACGGAAGCTGCGTAAAACAAAGGGTTCCGGTGGCTGCAACTGTCTTCCTTCTGTCCCATACATTTGATGCTGCATGGTAGCAAACTATACGAACGGCCCTTCACGAACGAATGGTCATAGACCACTGCGCCACGGAAGCTGCGTAAAACAAAGGGTTCTGGTGGCTGCAACTGTCTTCCTTCTGTCCCATACATTTGATGCTGCATGGTAGCAAACTATAAGACATCTAAAAGCAGGCCAGACTCAGGCCAGGGCTAACATTCGTCCGCTGGTTGGGGGCCTGTGCGCTCATAATGTTACTCTTCTGTGGCGTCACAAAAAGCAACAACATTTGTCTGGAAGAGCACTGGAGCAACATTGCTTTCAACTGAATTGAGCCCGTTACTAAATATACTTTTTAGTGGAATTGTTAATCACATGCTGCTAAAATAAAGTCATACTACTTACGGCATACTACATTTAAAATGAACATCTCATCCAGAGATACACACACGAGTCACATTATTGTAACCACCTCCTACTTTTGACGTCAACAGCGCGTAGTCAATGAAAGAAGGCACGTGTCGTGAGCTGGTTTGGAGGATGTATAAGGTGTGCTGTACACATTCTGAAAACATAGGCCGCGGGTGGCCTAGTGGGCAACGTTCGTGACTGCCACGGAAAAGACCTCAGGTTCGATCCCAGCAAGGTACGAACGCTCGATCCACTAAATATCCGCCGTGCGTCGGATGGGCACGTTAAGCCGTCGGACCACAGGTACTGGCCCCCCGGTAATAAATAAGGGCGTCTTCCTCCCCCTTTCTACTTCGCTCCCGTGTCACTTTCCTATTGGGCACTCTAGCAGAAATCTCCTAGCTTCCTGTTTCTAAGGGTTGTTTAAGACCTGGGGTCAGACACTCCCTTCCTAAAATCCTCTACATATGATGATCATTTGATCATTCTGAAAACATATCACTCGTTGCTGTCATGGGTAAAAGGAGCGATTTATCAGATTTGCAAATAGGGATGATTATCGGCTTCTCCCAGCCCGTCTAGCTGCTGTCCATGCTGCACACGACGGTTACTCTGGATATTAGCTGGAGGTCACAATAATGTGACTCAACTGTGTAAAATATAGGAAAATATTGCAATTACGGAGGAAAACTTCAAATGGGAATATTAACGGAGATGGGACTGCGAAAGCATGATTTTATTGCTCTTGGGATTTAGTATCACTCTGATAGGAAATTAACCCTTAACATTTTCCGCAAACTAAATACAAGAAACTAGAACAAAAACCACACACTTCTCTCCAAAACGAATCTTCCACCGATTAATATTAACGGGGCTTTTTAAAAACGAAATGAATAAATTAAAATGAAAGACATCTGCGCAAGAAACATTTATAGCATAGTAAATCCGTTTATTTTCGTGGTGTAAATTTGTATAATGATTCGCCAAGCTTTCCCACTCCACTGGGAGGCTTTCTGAAGGCAGTGTGGACATAAAATGCCTAACGGAAGCTTGGCAAATCTTTATACAAATTTACACCACGAAAATAAAGGGATTTACTAGGTATAAGCGTTACTTTGCGTATTCACGACTTGGTGTATTGAAAAACATCTGTTAAATTCTTGAAGTTGCTTGTCATGGAACGGACGGCCGAAAGGACAGCAGATTTTCTTTTACATGATTTTCCTCTAACGACGTCATTTTTTGACTTCTGTGTAGTGGTTTTAGAAACCATTCAAAAATACTGAAACACATTTCGTGGCTAAATCTGTATCAGTTTTTTCACATCTAATGCAAACTTCCGGTACTGAAAATTCAGAAATTGTATGCCGAGCCAAATTTTTCAGCAGTGATTGTATGTTCCCCTATGGAGCAAGTGCTCATTCTCTTCACATAAAAACAGTTTAAATAATTTATAAAATGCAATGAAAGAAAATATTACTAGTTCACACGCATATGTTAGTCCACCTTGGTCAAGTCGTTCATAATATTTTTTTACTTCGGAATACCAAAATCTAGAATTATCTACACTGCTGGCCAGACAAAATGCAACACCAAGAAGGGCACGAGATAGCAAAGCCAGATTTACTTAACACATAACAACAGATACAAAGATGAAACGATTGAGCTTACAGGCCCGTGCGACTTGCGGAACACGCAGACATCAATAGCTCGTGTGGCCCCCATGGCTGGCAATAACGGCCGCTACACGCCGCGGCATCGAACGAAAGAGGCCTTGGATGTGGGCTTGGGGTATGTCGGTACAGGCTGCTTCCACACGTTGCCACAGTTCATCAGGCGTAGTCGCGGTTGGTGATTGCCGGGCCACTCCGTTGCCGATCAGCGACCAGACGTGTTCAATGGGCGACATATCGGGAGAACAGGCGGGCCACTGCAGCAGTGACACCTGGTTGGCCGTGAAGAATTGTAGCACAATGCATGCCACGTGCGGGCGCGCATTGTCTTGTTGAAACGTGGCCGCTGGCAGCTCCTGCAGGTAAGAGGTAAGAGAGGCCTACAGGCTTCAAAACGTCGGAGATGTAGCGGTGGCTGTTGAGTGTACCGGCGATGCGTACCAGAGGTTTGCTGGTGTCATATCCAATTGCGCCCCAAACCATGACGCCAGGCGACGGACAGGAATGGCGATGCATAATGCAGGCGTCATACAATCTCTGGCCGCGGTGCCGCCACACGCAGATCCGACCATCGTGGTGTTTCCGGCAGAAGCGGAATTCGTCGGAGAAGACAATGTCTTGCCATTCCGTAGTCCAGGTGCGGCGTTCAATAGCCCACTGCCGCCGCACTCGCCGGTTGTGTAACGTCAATGGTAATCGAAGCAATGGCCGCCGTGCGACAAGTCCCCGCTCCTGCAGACGACGTCGAACGGTACATGCTGACACAGGTTGTTGCGCAACACACCCTAATTCCTTTGTTAACGTTCGTGATGTAGCGGTGCGAGCCGTCAATACCCGCCGCCCAACATGCCGGTCCTCTCGCCTTCGGTGGTGTGCCGCGGCTGCGGCAATCGCTCATGTCGGTCCGTCCCTCCCTCCTTCACCCACCGATTCTACACTCGCCTCACTTTGGCTGGATGTCGTCCCACGCGGGCGCCGATGTCTCGGTATGATAAACCGCTGTCGCGATAAGCCACTATTCGTCTTCTGTCGAACTCCAAAACGTGCTGGAATGACTGCCATATTCTGCGACGGGGCATCAGGAAGCTTCCCACGCACAGGTCCGGCAGCACAACAAACTTCTACTATTTACACCCCGCCTTCTGTGCACCCTTCTTATAGTGCTTCTTGGTGGCGTGCCAGGCGCACATGATTTGCATATGCCCTGCAATGCTAATCGTTTGCATGTCCTCTCGCGGGCGACGCATGCTGCGAATTTCAGGCCAATCGGATGCTTCCTTCTTGATGTTGCGTTTTGGGTGGCCAGTAGTGTAGTATACATTTTTTGTTATGGTGGCTAATGTTGAAGAATGGAGAATGAACAGTGAACTATCAGTAGCAGCAAAGAAAGGAATGCCTGCATTTTCCTGTCCTCCCTTAAAGCCCTCTCGTTCTCACTTTTCAGAATTCAGTAAGAAGTTACAACAACATTGTGTGATATAGGTAGATATTGAATGAAACATGTGTATTTCTGTGCAATATTTGAGCTGCAGCGCTTGTAGCGATGTGGACCTTACACTTAACATTGTATTGTGCCAATGGCAATGGCAATTCGGTGTAATTTCAATGACAAATAATAAGGAACTTGCAGAAGTAATCGTTGAATAATGGAGTTTAATAATAAATAGCACATATAGGGACAGAAGAATTGTTAGGAGAATCGACATATTACATTTTAGATATGATATGTCGATTGTCCTAACAATTCATATCACACAAGGGTGGATTGAAAAATTCAAACTGGATCATATCATCCGCCAGCGAAAAGTGACGCGCTATATCAGGTCACAAAATGGATTGTACTTGTCAATTGTTATCGTGGAAGCAGAGAAATCCCAAAAATGTCTTTCACGACTGATCAAAGAATTTGCATTGGATTACGTTATTAACACTGATCAAACAAGATGTGAGTATAGAATCGATGTGCACAGGACACTTTCTGTGCGTGGAGAAAAAACAACAGCGGTATTCTTGGGAGATTTTAACAAAGTAACGCATAGTTACACTGAGCTGTATGCATTGATCGCTTCTAGAGCATTACTTCCAAAAGTTTTTCTATGTATGCACGAGCCCCAGGGGCAATTTGGACCTCTTGTTTCCATAATTGTGGAAGGACTAACGGCGGAATATGGAAATGTATTGGTAACTCTTCTTCGCAAAATGGTCGCATTATGGTTTTCACGAAACATCGTCAAAATCAGGGAAATTAACGAAAGAGCATTTCAGCAGTTTCGTGAAAAACATTATGTGACCATTTTGCAAAGAAGAGAAGTTTCTATTGATCTTGGATTCGTCAAACAGATCCAGAACCCTTTAATAGTGTCTTCACAAAGGACGACGGCATTTGTTCTTCTACTGTTTAAACCATTCCACCTCATTATATACCATACTGTCAACCTTGTGATGTGTACCTTTTCCGTTAAATAATTTTTTTTATTAAAAACTTACAAAACTCTGTCGAACTTTTAAAAGAAAATAGTCATTTAAACAAGCGAGGAGATGCCCTGAAGATCCATTCACTTATACATCATCAACTTTTTGCGCCGATTTTCAAGAATATGTTGCAGTACGCTTGGTTTGCCGCGAAGTTAATAAATGAAAGAAAGGTTTTGGGAAATGTGAACAAAATGTGTTTTCCGGACGACGTTCGACAAACGAAATGTAAGTGCTCGAGCAGTTCTTTTATTAAATGCTCGCGTTGTAGAGAAGTGTTATGTTTTCATTGTTTTTATGATAAATATCATCCTCAACTTTTTGTACCAATAAAAGACAGCGAAACCTCCGATAGTGATACCTAACAACATATATGTTAGGTCTTCAAATAAAAGTGCGTAATTATACTTTATAAGCTAAAATGTGATATGTCAATTCCCCTAACAATTCCTTTGTCCCCATATGTGCTATTTATTATTAAACTCCATTATTCAACGATTACTTCTACAAGTTCCTTATTATTTGTAAGTGAAACTACACCGAAGCCATTGACATTGACACAATACAATGTTAAGTGTAAGGTCCACATCACTACAAGGGCTGCAGCTCACGACATAGCTAGCTCATGCAAATATTGCACAAAAATACATATGATTCATTCAATATCTACCTATACCACACAATCTTGTTGTAACTTCTTACTGAATTCTGAAAAGTGAGAACAAGAGGGCTTTAAGGGAGGATGGGAAAATGCAGGCATTCCGTTCTTTGCTGCTACTGATAGTTCACTGTTCATTCTCCGCTTTTCGACATTAGCCACCATAACAAAGCATGTATGCTATAATACACTGTTGCAGGACTTTACAGTGAAGTATCATTTACAGGAAATCACGAATTTTGTTCATTTTTCCGTTTTCGGATAGTTACGATGTTTTATTCCGAAAATAAGAGGCATTAATCAAATGCCCGGACATGTATATCCTCATTTTGTCTCTACTTCCATTAAAAAAAATCACCGAAATCCGCGTGTGGTCAGCTGTAAGGTCCGCTTGTTAGTGTAAAAGCCATGTGTGCTGACAGTAGAGGTTGTGTAAGAGTGAATGGTGTTTTACCAAAATGGTTTTCTGTTGGTGCAGGAGTTAGGCAAGATTGTGTAATTGCTCCATAGCTGTTTAATATATTTATGGATGCATGCATGTGTGATGCCAAAATAGACAATACTGGTTTATGTCTTGGTGATATCCGTGTGTGTAGATTGCTTTATGCTGATGACACACTCCTGTTGGCAGAGAGCAAAAGTGAGTTGCAGAGTATGTTGTCCCGGATGTACGAAGTTTGCATGAAATTCAAACTGAGTATAAATAAGGAAAAACCGATATTATGGTTTTTAAGTGGGGGACTGGTAATGCTGAATGTAATATAAGTCCAAATGGCTTAGTGATTGATCTGGTGAATGAGTTTTTGTATTTAGGAAGCATCTTTGATAGAGAGAACAAATTGGATGGTGAAATTAGTAGGCGAGTGAATTCTACATTGAAATTCATAGCTGCTTTAGGTTTAATAAACTGGCATCTCGGTGCGTAATGGCCCCGTACTTGAATTTTTAAATTCAATTTGGGTAAATGTTAATAACTGATCAAAGTTAGCCTTTATGCTGTTAAATTTTACACTTCGTTAAAAGATAATGGTACATTCTTCTGATATAAAGCACTGGCGTCGATAACCCTTTAACCGGCTAGAGCGAGTTAAACCGGGGCTGACAAAATGAGCTGATATCAGCTCCAACAAATATATTCGCTATCTTAGTAGTGCCTTGACCGCAACTGAAACAAGTGAACCTGCGCATCAGAAGGCATTAGGATTATTGACACTAATCATTTTTTGAGTAATTGTCTGCTAAAAGAACTGTAATAATGGCCGCGAACGAGAGGAGAGAGATAATGTTTCATTCAATTATTTCTACTAAGTGGCATGATTTCATTCTTTGGAGAACTTATCCTTCTTCATCATGCTTTTTGTCATGGAGTATAGAATAGAGGACTAGAATCAGACTATTATCACCCATAGCAGGTTTATGGTGGATACCGCTAAGATGATAGGGGAAGGTAATAATTTTGCCGTAGCTTTTGTAAAATCTGGAAGTTATGCGAACATTTACGTTCGTGAAGCGCCGAAAATTTTGTACATTATTTGGTTCTGGTACGTCGCGTCGGTCGCTTAACCCTTTAACTACCATAACGCCCAGAACGCCCGTACGTCCAAACGGCCGTAGACGCCAGAAACGCCTGTCCAGAGTGAGTCGGATTTCTTATCCTTACTTTTTCTTCAAAATTTCTCGACCTATGGGGTATCAGCAGGAGTCATCCTCAGTCACCATTGTTGTTACTAAACAAAGAAGTGAAACAACAGACAGTTACTGGCGTTATGGTATTTAGAGTGGTACAATATTTTTGGATCATGGTCGTTAAAGGATTAAAATGAGCTTTTAAATTGAACAACAGTCAGATATGTTAATTTTAATATTGACAGAAGGAAAAAGAAGAACACTCTTGATTTCACTTATACGCTTTTTACAGTTATATGCTTATTTTTCTTTAATTTTGACCCTTTGGTAGACAACAACACTCTAGTGGGCTCTTGAAATGAAAAGATGTTAGCGTAAAAAGTATTTCTTAAATTGTTTCCTATAAAAACTTTCATCGAAATCAAAATTCACTTAGCAAAAGCAGTGTGAAGCAGCAGTGTGAATTAATGCCGTTCAAAAAGAAAATCAAATACTTTTGAAATCAAGGTTTTCACGCTTGAATAATGAAGCAGTCTGCTCTAAAATGTACTACAGACGAGGAGTTCCGTCTTAGATAATTTTGCGTTCAAAATATTTGTAAAACAGTGAAATTAAGGGGACGAAATGCTCGGGAAGGTACAATTTTTTTACCCATTAGATATCGTTTCATGATTACATGACTTAAAAAAATAGTTTATTTAACGTTGCTAAATTCAGTTCATCATAATAGTTGTTCCATCAAATAGTTAATTTCAGTGAAACGTCACTCCATTGCTGATTGATTCCATTGAAAATTTATTTTCTCTTCGTTGAAATGCGTTTTAAGGTGGGTTTCATCGAAAAATCTGATAAAAAATTCCATTTATATAAAAGTCACTTCGTAAAAAACTTACTTTATCTAGGAGATTACTTTGCCGCGGCACAGTGGATCGAAGCCTTTGGTATTTTTCGGGAAGATGATTTTCCACGCGTGGACTTTTGGATTTAATCAAAATAACAGAAGGCCAGACTTTGCGTGCGTCATTCTAATGGTCGGTGAGTTCAGTTTGTTTCTAAGAAATGTCAACTCGCTTTTCTCGGCTTCTTTATTGCACCTAGCGTTAGTTCGGATTTCTGACCAGCAGCGGCGAAGAGTAGTAGTAGTATCCTTCTTTACCACTGGAAACAGTTTAAAATATAAAAAAGATATTTATTCAAATATGAAACAGTAATAGACCCAGATTACATATGAAGTCATTTATTCTGTACTAGACGTCGGAAGATATCGCATGACGGTCGTCTGCCTTGTGAATAAGAAAATGTGGACCGATTAGTAAGATCATGCGCGCGTGGTGCAACTTCCGGTAGCGTTACGAAACAATGCAAGTTCTGTCTACTGCACTTGCGCACAAAGCATAAGAGAATTAATGCGCTGAGATAGTCTAACCCACATAGTAGACTTTAGCTGACACCATTCCAGCATTTAGTTACACCGCGGCGTCTTTTAGGTTGTGAATGACGTCTCCCCCTTGATTTTAGTGCTTTCCTCGTGTTTGTTTCACGAGCTATATACTGAATTTGGACAGCTGTTTCATAATTCTTTAGCGGGTTATTTTTATTTATTTCTATCTCCAAGCTGTTTTTGAAACAACCAGAATGCGTGGTAGTGCTTCATCTACACGCATGTTCATAAAAAAAAACAGAAAACTTGAAAGTATCACCTGCCGTACGCGCTGAGGCATGGAATCAAATAATGTGTGATTGCATCCTTGAAATAGCCATCCAGACTGTATTGACCAGCGTCTAAATTTCATCAAGAGTTGCTCGGGGATGGTGGTACAGTAGCATCTGTAGTTTGAGCATGTCCCAGAGATTTTCTGTGGGTGATAAATCCGGCGATGTATCCTGCCACGGCAGAAGTGGAACGTTGTTATCCTTAAAAAAGGCACGTGTTGTCGCTGAAGCATGCGGTGTGGCATTGCCCTGCTGAAATATGGCCCCAGGAACGTCTTGCAGGTACGGAAGGACGACCGGCCGTTGAATGTCATTGACTTAACGGGCACTCGTTATGTTGGTACGGACTGTGACGAGAGGTTATCGGCTTTCGCACTCGATAGTATCCCAGGCCATAATGCATCGTGTTGGTGCGGTATGCCTAGTGAGAATGCACTCTTCATTGATGCCTTCCCCTTGTCGTCGGCGGACATAGATGCAGCCATCAGTTTCGCCTGAGCAGAAGCACGTTTCGTCCGAGAACTCGACATTGTGCCATTCGTCATGCTACTCCCTTCGTTTGATGAACCATTGCAGCAGCTGGCAGTCCGTTACTGCGGTGTCAAAGGTAGCCTGAGACGAGCCCGTCGACTCTGCAGTACGAAATGTAATAACTGGAAATGACATGAGAGAATGCGTCACAGTTCGCCACTGCTGCGCCAACGTCGTTGATGATACAGAACAGTCACTCAAAGGCATCCTCATGAGATGACGGTTGTCCCTCGGCGTTGCCTGTGTACGACGTCCAGAATCTCATCGTGTCCTACGCCCTTCTTCGTACCATTCCCTGCACACTCCTGCCAAGACAGACACACTGCGCTCCACACGACCGGCGATCTCCCGGAGGGAAGAATTGTAGTTCCTCGTGCCAATGATGCAAACTCTATCGAACTCGCTGATGTGACTGTACGACTGTCTTATACGACGACGAGGCATTCTTACCGACTGCTGACCAAGCACAGACATACCGACCGCTCCAAGCGGCACTTATAATAGAAAAACAGCCGGTTTCGGATCTGTGACAGTGCGCGGTCTGATTTGCCTAGACGAGGAGGTATGCATGCATCTATGACGCCGAAATGCTAATCATTTCTGCGATGTTGCCTGATTGGCATATCCTTTAAAAATCCAAGTCCTAGTTTGACTCATTTCAGAAAGGTTTTCTGTTTTTAATGAACACGAGTGCACAACGAGCGCTTTTAATATTACTGCAGCAAGCGGAAGTGTTATGATTTATACCTTTTCTAGAGACAAAGTTTTTGAAAATACAAAATATGGAGATTTGAGCTTAAATTAGCAAAAAAAAAAAAGATAAGAAAAAGAATAGAAAAGTCAAACAAAGGCCTTCGCTTTTCCACGTTTATAAGTGAGGCACGGAAAAGTTCTCATTGGCCGCCACCGAGAATCAAACCCAGGGTCTTTCAGTTACGCGCCGGATATGCTCCCGCTACACCACGGCGGCCTGGAATTCCTCCAGACTCACACCAGGGTCCTGGAAGACCCTGGGTTCAATTCCCGGTGGCGACCAATGATAATTTGTTCCGTGACTCACTTATAAACGTTGAAAGAGCGAAGACCTTTGTTTGATGTTCCGGGTCCACGTCAAATGTCTGTATTAATTATTCATTCGCCTTCTAATTATTTCTTCAGTTGCTGCTTACCATCTTTGGTGAATCCCCAGCATTGTGCGGTGCTCCAAGAAGCAACCTGCCAAATTGGCTTGGTAGTTAGCGTGTGTGAGTCTGGAGGAATTCCAGGCCGCTGTGGTGTAGCGGAAGCATATCCGGCGCGTAACTGGAAGACCCTGGGTTCGATTCTCGGTTTTCAGCCAATGATAACTTTTCCGTGACTCACTTATAAGCGTGGAAAGAGCGAAGACCTTTGTTTGATGTTCCTGGTCCACGTCAAATGTCTGTATTAATTATTCATTCGCCTTCTAATTATTTCTTCAGTTGCTGCTTACCATCTTTGGTGAATCCCCAGTATTGTGCGGTGCTCCAAGAAGCAACCTGTCAAATTGGCTTGGCAGTTAGCGTGTGTGAGTCTGGAGTAATTCCAGGCCGCTGTGGTGTAGTGGGAGCATATCCGGCGCGTAACTGGGAGACCCTGGGTTCAATTCCCGGTGGCGGCCAATGATAACTTTCCCGTGACTCACTTATAAGCGTGGAAAGAGCGAAGACCTTTGTTTGATGTTCCTGGTCCACGTCAAATGTCTGTATTAATGAATAGAAAAGTCCTGCGAGAGACGCAACATAAAAAAATTCTGCAGACGAAAAGAACTTTCAGCTTTAGTGATTAAAAAAACCTTAATGTGATAATAAAGTATGATTTTAATAACATTTTATTACCGTTTAAATTTGCTAATGTATGATTTTAATAACATTTTATTACCATTTATATTTGCTAATGTAGGATTCTGAGAACACTATCCGAAAGGTGACGTCTCGCCTCTTCTGACCAGAGCCCTTTATATTTCTCGTGCTGTTAAACAGCTCTGTGCGTCTGCCAATTTGCATTTTATTTTTGCGCTTAATAGCACTAACAGCTGCGAACGAAACTGTAAAATCCCTTTTGTTTTGTTTTGTTTTGTTTTGTTTTGTTTTGTTTTGGGGTTGAACGAACAACGTGAGCATCTAACGTTGTGAAGCAGTCGCCGGTCCTTCGTTTAGGGTCACCGGTTGAAGAGAAGGTAAAGAGCCCATGCCAAGAGACAAAAACCTCCACCCATGCCTTGCCGGAATTCGAACCCGGACCCATCTCGGACGATCAGCCTGAAGCATGCGCATCTGACCACTCAACACCGAGGAAGGGCAAAATGATGGGGGCATAAAATATTTTCGTGGAGCGGACGTTAAAACTCCTGAACATAACTTTTTTTCGAAAATATTTCCATGGAAGAGGCTGAAGGCTCGTATTAACACGAGGCAGAAACTCTACAAACAACCGATACAAGCCATCAAAATGACCGATGTCTTTCATTGGTTTGAGATTAATTCCGTCAAACCTTCTACAGCTTCAAGAGTATGTGACGTAAACCTCTAATTTAACCTCCTATTTGAGTTTTTGTCTTCTTATGTAAAATTTGATTTCTTCTCGTTACATATTTTCTGATTTAATGCCACAAAGTTTCGCCCGGTTAATTTGACGTTGACAGTCCTCACAGCAGGTCAAAGGGCAAGCTACATAGTTAAAGGCTCCTGCGATAAGAACTCTGAGTGCAATGTTAATTGGTCAATATTCAGTGTACAATTTTAGATGAGCGACTGACGTGCAATGTTAATTGTGAAATATTCATGCCGAGAGGGCATTTCACGAATGATTTATTGCAGTATTCAATGTGACTTGGGCGAGCTATTCTCATTCTAGTAAGACTATTTTGCTATAAAGTTCTGTTCAACGAATCTTATTGTGTTACGATGTCTTCTTGATAGTGGACTTTGAACGTGCCTGATTTCCGAATGTCTTTGCTCCAATGAACCGTGTTTAGGAGAGGATGTCGTCGCAGTCGTCAACTGTGGTAGCCCACACGTGTGTGTGTATGTGCGACGCCAAGCATGCTCATGACAGATACTGCTCCAGGTTGATCTCTGTTGTATTGAACAGTGACTGTACGAGTAGTCAGACACGGCACTCACTTTTCACATCCACTTTCCGTTGTCCTGTGCAGCTCTGCCTCCGGGTCGTTGTTTGACCATTTTCACTCCAGTCTTTGCACACTTAAACTATGGCGCCTCGCGAACAACCCACCAGTTCAGCCGTTTGGGAAATCGCTCTCCGAACTCCCACAATCTGTCCTTTTTCAAAGTCCAATAAATCCTTCCGTTTACCAATCACGCTCCGAATTGCTCTACCTACGGCTCCACTCACACCTCTACCTACTGCTCCAGTCACACCTCTACCTACTGCTTCGCTCACACCTCTACCTACGGCTCCACTCACACCTCTACCTACTGCTCCAGTCACACCTCTACCTACTGCTTCGCTCACACCTCTACCTACTGCTTCACTCACACCTTATATATGCTACGTCTGTTGAGTAATCGCACCCTCTCGGAAATCACGTGGTCAACGGGCTGCATCCACTTTTAAAAGGGGTGGTCATAATTCAGTGATCACTCGGTGTATATGTATATACAGTATAATCGTATATACACACACGCAAAGCTCCGAAATCGCAAAACACAAGCTGAAGAACACGCGAGAAAAATGTTTCTTTTGTTATTATTATACTTTTCTTGTTGAACGTAAGAAATAATCACAAGTTTTGAAGTTTCTAGCACCCAGAATAGGTGAAACATGACGTTTCAGACTACAGCTCTGAAGCGACCCCTGAAAATATTGTAGTGTTTTTAGGTTTGTCTTTAATCTGCTACACATGAAACGGAAAATTATTCATCAACAGTGTTCGAAAGCATGATCATTCACCTCTAATTTGGACCTTTCAGATTTATCAAATTCGTTTCCTTTTTGCCAAACATGTAAACCTAACATATTTGACAAAAGGGGAATGAACCAGCCTTCACAATACTTTTATGTTTTTTCTCTATCGAGTAGATGCACTTACAAATGAAGATTAAGGACTATAAAGTTTTAAAACTGAGATATAGAGATTAAGTCTTTGTGGGTACATCGTTGGTACAAAGTTACTCATGGTTCAATATGCAACTAATAGAGCAAACTGACTTAAGTTTTGGTTGCAAGCTCTTTATTGTAATAGAAAGGATGAAGCTTCACACAATAGACACACAACAGCCGTTAACATGAATTAAGGTTATAACAACTGATTCCTCGATGCTGTATTTTATGTCCCATCTCTTCATTTTATACCTTCAAGACATAAGATAATACTGATAATAGCCTTGAAAATCAAAGAAAATAAAAATGTGTTGATTGCCGATTTAAAATCTGTTTTTCTCTAAAAAGTGACATGAAAAACTCTAAAAAGTATTTGTGCAACATCTGAAGGGGAAGGTTTGTTTATTAACATAATTATAGCCCGTATTGTTTTTTTCTCAGCAGAGAACGAGATAAAATGACCCGAAATTGGTGTAGGTGCACAGAATCTGGAAATATTTTATGCACAGTAATCCCTAGGCAATAAAACCAGATTATGCAAAAAGAAAATCAGTTGATTTGAAATGTAATACTAAGGAATGATAAATGTTGCGCGTTTCTTTATCAAATTTCGAATGAAGAGTTTAAGAACGGGTTTGAAAAAATTGAAATACCTGGAGTTCTTCTTTAGAATACCAAGAGAAAAGGAGAAATGCGTATTTCAAAGTACTGTGATCAGGGAAGCTCTTCTGCTTGGACAACATCGAGATAAAAAAATAAGGGAGAGAGAGTTCAAGGTAGGCTAGTAATCAGGTGGAAGAACGAAATCAGTGCCCTCTTGATGTTACAGTTGGTGATCCTCACCCAGAGCTCAAAAAAGAAGCAATTGCAGGAGTTCTACCATGATTACAATAATTAGTTGAACAGCTACATGACAGAGTATTAAATGTTGAAGTCTGAGATTTTAAACATGAATTAAAATACTCATACTCACACCTCCCCCTCCCCCTCAAAAAAGGTAGAAATTCGTCGTTTGATGACACGAGCCATTAAATAGGAAGATAAATTGCAACACGTGACATAGCAGGAAGTGGTTTGGCACAGGTTAACCTTGAAACCTACTACGCATATGCCATGAGTCATGTCTTCCCTGTTCGACCTTTTTTTTTTTGGGGGGGGGTAGTGCTTCGTTCTTACGTGTGTGAAGATGTTCGTAGCATTTGTCATGTCGGAAAAAATTCATCAACAAATCTGCGTCAGATTTGGTCACAAAAAAAAATGAAAAATGGCGATACTTGCAATGACACATTCTTAAAGTTACGGAAAGTCTATGGCGAGGATTGTATGAGTCGTGTGCAAGTTTATGGCTGGTATAAACAGTTTAAAGACGGTCACGGTCCTGAAATCGTTGAAAGTGTTGAAAGGTCTGGGAGACCCTCAGCTAGAAAAAGTGAAAACAATGTCGAACATGTGCGTAAAATCGCCGAATCACTCACTATTCGTGAGTTATCTAAAGACTTCAACATTAGCTTCGGTTCAGTTCAGTCGATTCTTACGTACGATTTGGGCAGATTCTTACGGACGATTACTGAAGATTTATACACTCCATCGGGCGAGACAATGAACACTGATTACTACTCTCAGGTTTTGTGGCGTTTGATGGACGCAGTTCTATGTACAGCGCTGGACTAAGAGTGTGGCTTCGGAAGGGGACTACTTCGAAGGAGATTAAGTTTCAAATTTGCAAGTGCTGTACTTTTTTTTTTAATTCCAGCCTGGACACTTTTTGATCACATCTTATACCCTGGTGCTAAAAATCCTATTATATAAAAGGCTAAGTTGCCGACGACCTGGACCGCTTTTTAAGTCGTCATAGCAACAACCGAGAAACAAATGTTTGTGACGTCACGATTAGCTTTTCATGTGTTCGTGCAGTTGACGTCATCAGCTACGCGTGCACAATTCACACGTACATCACTTTGTTTTGTTGTCATAGCAACAAAGAACACAGCTGCTCGTGTGATGTCATCTCATCCAAATCATTCTTACTTGACGTCAGAGATGCGTTACGCCACACGGTCAACTCTTCAGAAAAAGGATAAATACGTGAAAAATTTTGGTTCTACTTTACATACTCTTGATATGCTTTATTTACCAGAAAAAGACGAAATAAAGTTTCGTCTTTTTACCAGAAAAAGACAAAAATTTATATTTCGGTGTTCACGCCGTGTTATCCGTAACCGTTCCTGTTTAAAGTTTTGTTTACATCTTTTTTCTTTCGTTCGAAGTTAGAGGTTTTTTTTCTTTTTTCGGGTGCGGTGGAAGTGAAAGAATACAGTTCTAGGCTGTAAGATGTTTGTTTAAACATACAAGATAATTATTTTTTCATGTATTTTTCTCCTAAAATATTTAATATCCGTTAATACTTATAAATTTATTAATTTTAATACGTACTTTCAACGACGTGGATGACTTTTATTTCAGTAAGGCAAGGACGGACGTTAGTGTCTTTCGCGAACTTGGCTTTTGTTTTAAACCTCGCCTATGCCGCGTCAAAAAAGAAATTTACCTCCTTCATTAGACGAAGAGATTGAAGGTAAACGCCGCAAAGCCTATTTGCCGACCCGGTGGCGCGGTTACACGACAAAAGGGCGAACGACAAAAGGGCGATCCGACAAAGGGCGAACGACAAAAGGGCGATCCGACAAAGGGCGATCCGACAAAAGGGCGTACGACAAAAGAGCGATGCGACAGAAGGGCGTACGACTAATAGACTAACGATTCAATAAACTAGGAGAACTATTTAATCAATTTGCAAAAAATGGTAAGAAGATATAAATTTCCAAATTGCTTATTTTATTGTATATTCAAATCCCAACTGAAAGCAAATGTTAATTTTTCTGTACTTCAATAACCTATAGGGAATGCTTTCAAAAATATATTTCCAAAATGGCCCATGAGGACTTCAAGCAAATTGCTTATTTCTTTGTGTATTCAAATCCCATTTGAGCGCAAATGTGACATTGTTTGTGCTGAAATGCAACCTATACAGAAGGCTTTCTAAACGATGTTATTTTAAAAAAGGCCCCAGGAGCCCTTTGAGTAAACTGCTTATTAATTTGTATACTCAAATCTTAACTGAAATCAGACGTGACATTTTTTGTACTGCAAATGCTTCCTGAAATCCTATAGAAAAATTTGTAGTTGAAGTACAAAAATCTGTATGCAATAAGAAAGCATATAAGCGTGAATCTTGTCCATATTTATTATTGGGTAGCATAAAAATTATCTATCTCAAACACACACACGGTTATTCCAACCGGTTTGTCTTTTGAATACATTACAAGGCAACTGAAGTCTGACATACAAATTTTCAGCAGTTTTTCAGCACTTCCAATTTTTAGGCTGGTCCATACGAGTTTAGGGCCACAAAAGTTTAAGGGAAGGGGAGGGGGTGTTCTATGTAAGCCAAGCGAGAATTGTACTTTAATCTGAAGAACTAAATTGCCGTGACTTAGTAATTTTTTTAAAACCACAGTGTTTGACGAAACAAAGGAATTATTGTATGACTCGTGCTGTGTTCAGAAATGGACGATATGGGGAAATTCTTTAATACCGCCGCGCTTTTACTTAGGCGCAAAATATTTACATAGCATGTCAAGTTTTTAATATTTGTTTTTTATTTAATTAATTCATAGGCCCTACACCTAGGCCTTTTTAACAGTTTTTTATTTCCCGACTTTATATTCATTACGTTTACATATCAAACCAAGTTGATAATAGTGAACTTTTGCTTGGGCACTAAATGTTAATTCATATACGCTACTACGTCTAGGCCCTTTTAACAGTACCTATGTCATACTCATAACGTTTACATGTAAAGTCAAGTTAATATAGTATTGCGCTTTTACTTATGCATTAAATATAAATTCATAGGCCCTATGCCTCATAGTACAAAAGATGACACGTCTGAATTCAGTTGGAATTATTTGAATACACAAAGAAATACTAAATGTACTGAAAGAGCCCTTGGGCCTCTTTTGAAAAAAAGCATCGTTTAGAAATCCTTCTGTATTGATTTCACTTAGAGCATGAAAGATGACACGTCTGATTTCAGTTGGGAATATTTGAATACACAAAGAAATAACGAATTTACTGATAGGGCCCCGGGACCGTTTTTGGAAATAACATCGTTTAGAAAGCTTTATTATCAAGCCCATAGGTTCGCCCTTTTGTCGTGGCGCCTTTTTTCGTTTCGCCCTTTTGTCGCATCGCTCTGTTTAAGGTCAGGTGATGCGTAACACCACAGCCTCTCCTTGACAAATGTCAACCCCGCCTTCTCGTGGTACATCCTGTTCCCACTAAAGGGGCTCTGACGACCGCCAATAGCGGTATAACTATACCATCGGGATTAGAGGAAATGCTATCCCACACTCACCAACCCGCTTGGCCAGCGTGGTGAGTTATAGCCAAACCTCTCCAAAATGACTCCACAACTTAAATCTTGGCCCTCAGTCTCCGGCAGCTGGAATGTACCTGGGCAAAGGCAGCGGCCAGTGGGACATGAAGGCAGAGGGTGCTAAGAATCCCCGGAGGACCGGACTAGGCTTCCATCTGATGCTTACCTTGGCTACGTATAATGGACGCTCCCTATCTTCTGATTCAAGGCTTCTTGAATTGGAAGAGGAACTACAAAGGATCAAGTGGGACATCGTTGGGCTAAGTGAGGTAAGGAGAAAAGGAGAAGATCTCATTGAACTGAAAAGTGGACATCTCTTCTACTATCGTGGGACTGATACTGGCAGAACTAGTGGTGTTGGATTTATAATAAACAAGAAACTAAAGGATAAAGTTGTAGAAGTTGAAAGTTCCTCTGACAGAGCTGCACGACTCGTTATCCAACTCCCGAGAAGATACCAGGCTCAGATTATTCAAAGTTATGCACCCACCACAAATCATCCTGAAGAAGAAATTGAAGAATTTTATGAGGAAATTCGTCATCTAAATAATAAAGGTAAGCAGCACTTAAAGATAATTATGAGAGATTTCAATGCAAAAATAAGGCAACGGCAACAGAATGAAACTTCAGTAGGTAAATTCGGTCACGGCAACAGAAACCAGCGTGGAAATACTCTCGTTGAGTTTGCAGAGGCAGAAGGGTTTTTCATCTTGAACTAATTTTTCAAGAAAAAGCCACACAGGAAATGGACATGGAGACATCCAAATGGGACGACTAGTGAAATTGACTTTATTATGTGCAACAAAAAATTCGTCATGGAAGACTGCAGTGTGCTAAACAAGTTCAACACAGGTAGTGACCATAGATTGGTGAGATGTAAGATGCACCTCAACACTAAACTCGAACGTGGCAAGCTCATAAGACAAACAAAATTTATCGACATAACCAACCTTAAAAAACACCATAGTACCTTCAAGTTGGAACTGAAGAACAGATTCTCTGCTTTAGAAGGCCTAACATCGGAAGAAGTGGATATTTCTGAAGTTAACAGAAAAGTAACCAAAGCTCTTATGGAAACAGCAACAAAATTAGCTGGATCTAAGAACAAATTGCATGTGAACAAATTATCAGGAAAAACCAAAATGTTGATGCAAAAAAGAAGAGAGATGAGGACAACTAAAGAAGATGTGACTTCCAAAGTGGAATATATAGAACTATGCAAGACAGTACGAAAAGGTATCACTGAAGACGTAAGGAAATTCAACTGTGAACTAGTAAGGAAAGCAATTGAAAACAACCAAAGCCTAAAGATAGCAAAGGGACATCTCAGTAAGGGAAGAAAACAGATTTTGGCACTGAGAAAAGAAGATGGTCTGTAAGAAGAAATAGAGGCGAAATTTTGACAAGAGTAAAAGATTTCTACTCCAAATTATATGAAAGGGATTATACATGTACTCCAGACATCATGAAAGGTACCAGTACCAGAGTTCTTCCAGTCCTCCCAGCAGAAGTTGCACATGCAATCAAGAACATGAAGCGGGGAAAGCTCCAGGAGAAGATAGAATTACTGTAGACATCATAAAAGAAGCAAGTGGAGAAATCGTAACAGTACTCGCCCAAATTTTCACTCGATGCCTTAATGAAGGGAAGATTCCTGAGGATTGGAACAACGCTACAATGATCTTGCTACATAAAAAAGGTGACATTGAGGATCTCAGGAACTACCGACATATCAGCCTCCTATCAGTGGTTTATAAAATATTCACTAAAGTTCTTTCACACCGCTTAAAGGTAACACTGGACATGGCTCAACCGAGAGAACAAGCTGGATTCAGGAGTGACTGCAGCACAATAGATCATATCCACGTACTGAGAGAACTAATTGAAAGAGCGAGGGAATATACACTTCCATTGTGCATGGCTTTTATCGATTATGAAAAAGCCTTTGATTCGGTGAAACCATCAGCAGTTACCATGGCTCTGAAATCCTGCGGTATTGAAGATGCGTACATTAATATTATTAATAACATCTATGAAAATACAAGCACAAAGATTCGCTGTTTGAAAATACAACACACAAAAAAATTGGAAAAGGAGTGAGACAAGGTGACACCATATCTCCGAAGCTCTTTAATGCCACATTGGGAAATGTCTTTCAATCACTGAACTGGGAAAACAAAGGGATAAAGATTAATGGAGATTATCTAACCAACCTTCGGTTTGCTGATGACGTAGTCATTTTTGCAACTAGCCCATCAGAGCTGCAAAGTATGATCCAGGAACTTGCTGACAAGAGTAAAGAAGTGGGATTAAAAATGAACTTTCAGAAGACAAAAGTGTTGTACAATGCTTTTACAAGAAATGTAGATTTATCGATAGATGGAGAAAAGCTGGAGATAACAGATGCGTACGTTTATCTTGGACAGCAGATATCAAGTGAGGGTCACATTGATGAAGAAATTAATCGGCGTACAAAACTTGCTTGGAGAGCTTTTGGAAGAAACAGCATAATTTTCAAGAGCAATATGCCATTATGTCTTAAAAGAAAAGTGTTTGATCAATGCATCCTTCCAGTGCTTACATATGGTGCAGAGACATGGACCTTAACTAAAAGAGACATACAAAGGCTGCAAACAACTCAAAAAAGCATGAAGAGGTGCATGCTTGGTGTAACCAGGAGAGATAAGAAGAGGAACTCGTGGATCCGAAAAATGACAAGAGTGGAAGACATCATGATCAAAGTTAAATCCCTGAAATGGCAATGGGCTGGACATACTGTCAGAAGAACAGACCATCGATGGACAGCCGAAATTTTTGATTGGATTCCAAAGGACAGGAAAAGACCCAGAAGAAGACCACATGGAAGATGGGTGGATGAAATTCGAAAGTATGCAGGAGTGACATGGAGGAGACTGGCACAAGACAGACCGTTGTGGAGGAAACTTGGGGAGACCTTCGTCCAGCAGTGGATTGATAATGGTTAACAATGATGATGATGATGACGAGTTGCTCATGGTGGTCGTTAAACCCTCAATAAGAAAAAAAAGCCTATTACGATTGAGCAAGGCACGAACAACGGACTGCAGTCGAAATACAAGATGTTAACTTCCGGAATGCCGAACATGCCAGAAAAAAAGACAAAAAGGCAGTGCAGTTGAAAGAAATTCTGAAAATTCGGCGTTTGCGTGATCGTCGTACTAATAATATGACGCCGGAACATATTGAAGCTAAATCTCAGCGCATGACAAATGTACATATTGCAGATGCACAGAATACGACTCCCGAACAAAGGAATGAGCGCTGCGCTCGAGAGGTTCAGGGCAGCGGGTGGCCTAGTGGGCAACGTTCGTGACTGCCACGGAAAGGACCTCAGGTTCGATCCCAGGCAGGTACAAACGCTCGATCCACTAAATATCCACCGTGCGTCGGATGGGCACGTTAAACCGTCGGACCCCGGGTACTGGCCCGCCGGTAATAAATAAGGGCGTCTTCCTCCCCTTTCTACTTTGATTCCGTGTCACTTTCCTATCCGGCGCTCTAGCCCAAATATCCTAGTTTCCTATTTCTAAGGGTTGTTTAAGACCTGGGGTGAGACACTCCCTTCCTAAAATCCTCTACATATGATCATTTGATCATCGACAGGTTCAGAGGACATTAACGAACCGACAACAACAAACAAATGCTACACGGTATGCGGCTTTAAACCATATAGACAACGAAAAGACTAGCGTGACACTCATGTCGCACTCTTGAGCAAATTTGTGAATTTTTTTGTGAAAAAATTTGCAGGAAAAAGACCTTCAGATGGTAAATTTTCTAAATGTTGCTCAAAAGGAGCAGTAAAATTAGATCCTATTCACATTTCCCATTAATTGAAAACTCATGAAATCAGCATAAGCATTCAAAAAGCTTTATATTTAACATACGGTCGATTAATAGTTCTCTTGCATTTGCATCGATGGGAGCACAAATGGCTCCTCCTCCAGGTTATGGGCCTTATTGTTTTAGAATAAATGGATCAATCTACCATCGTGCAGGAGTATTGCATCCTGATAATGGTGAACAGCGGAAATACGCGCTATTGTACATATTGGATCCTGATGAGGCTGCTGCTCAAAGAGTGCAAATGCGAGAAAATAGTAGGGCAATAAAGATCTGTTACAAACACTGAATACATTCATGACAGAAAATAATCCATTTGTGGAAGCATGTAAAATACTTTATGAAGCTGCGCAAGAGAGTTATTCAAGATTCTCAAATGAATAATTCTGTTCCTTCTAATGTATCAATGGCTATTATTCAAGATCGTAGAAATGATCAAAGGCGTTATAATGCTCCAAGATCTAATGAGGTTGCTATATATTATAAACCATACTTAAGCTCCAATTCAATTGATGCCGACGGCGAAGAAAATATTGTATGGCATTATCCTATAGAGTTTTTAAATGAGCAAACTTAATCAGGAATGCCACTTCACAGACCGAAGTTGAAGATTGGAGATATTATCATGCTCCTGGAAACCTCAATACACAACGAGGTTTATGTAATGGAACAAGACTGATAATTAAGGAACTAAAACCCAGTTTGGTCATTGCAGAAATACTCACAGGTGGTCTGGTTCACTTCGTCGACAGGTACATTTCGTCGACACTATCTATATATGCAAACAGTCGATTCCTAAAAATTCGAAAAGAAGTTCAGAACCACCAAATTTGGTATACTATCTCATGGTACTCTAACTTAGACCGTACATGGTTTTTGAAAGTGGTCGGGGCCCGGGGTCAAGGGGGCCCCATACAAAATTTTCGTAAAATCCACAGTTTTGAATTTAGAACCGCCAATTTGGTATACTATCTCATGGTACTGTAAATTACACCGTACACGGTTTTTGGAAGGGGTCAGGGCCCGGTATCATGGGGGCCCCATACAAAATGTTCGTAAAATCTACAGTTTTCAATTAAGAACCACCAAATTTGGTATATTACTGTATACCATGGTACTCTAATTTACACCGTACACGATTTTTGGAAGGGGTCATGGCCCGGGGTAAAGGGAGCCCCATAAAAAAATTTCTCAAAAATTTCCATTTTTTACTTAAGAACTACAACACAATTCTGCACTCCAGTACCCTATCTGCGGTCTAAGTTAGAGTGCCATGAGATAGTATACCAAATTTTGTGGTTCTGAATTGAAAACTGTAGATTTTACGAAAATGTTGTTTGGGGCTCCCTTGACCCCGAGCCCCGATCCCTTCCAAAAACCGTGTACGGTCTAAGTTAGAAGTACCACGAGATAGTATACCAAATTTGGTGGTTCTGAACTATTTTTCGAATTTTTAGGAATCGACTGTTTGCATATATAGTATTGACGAAATGTACCTGTCGACATGTACCTGTACTCCAAGTGTGATATTGGAGACTTCACGTTAAACTAGCTCGCTGGTGGCCGAAGTTAGAGGGACACAAATGATTCGTCTCCTTGGATAAAAGCATTTGCTAACTAAGTCTTTAACCAACAGTATGCCTTGAAAATCTCGATCCTGTAGCTCCATATCTCTGACTTCCGTCCGGCAGTCAAACTCACATAGCGTTTGTTTGCAAACTTTGTGGGTCAGGGACGACTTTGTCCTGGTAAACGGCGAACATCTCCAATTTATTGAAGCTGTTTCATAGTCTTAACAGAACATTTGTGGAACACTCAATGCTTTGGAATTTCCGTCGGAGACTCACCTGCTTCCACGCTACCAATCGTTCTCCACCACTAAAAATCATTTTTACGATGTGGCATAATAAGTTCGACGTGCTTCTGAAGTGGAAGCAAGAGTAGCCTAGAACAGCTACAACATGCGAATAGGTTCGCGCGTCTTTTTAATGCAGTCCAAATCTGCATATCCCAGCTTACCTGCAGCAAAAGTAAATGAGTAATAATCTTCCACGTGTCGAAATTTGCACTTTTGGCAAATTTCAGTGCTTTATTTTACATGCATTATCAGCTACGACATTTCTGCAGATTATTCTTTACTTTTGAGCACCAGTGTACTTTCTATTTTGCTACCAGTCAGGCCGGTAGGAGTCCGATCACAGGCCCATCTCTACCATCTTTCTGTGAACTGTGCATAAATGGGAATAACAGAAGCGTTCATGGTGACAAACAATGCTACAGCGGGAACGTGCACATTATCGAGATTAAAATATTTCTGTGGAATGGATGAATGAAAACGCTTATAAATCTTTATGGTTAACCGCAGGTACATCCGTCCAGATTTAGTAAGAGATGCGGGTGTAAACGGAATGGATATACTACATGATGTGGATACAGCATTAAAGAGATAATTAATCCTTTAGCTGTTGCTTTCGTCAATATGCTGCGCCGTCGTGTAATCCCGAGATTATGTTATGCTGTGTGATATTCTACAGAGTAAAGCTGAAGCTGGATGAAATTTATTTCTCGAAAGTTTTTCTTTGTATATGAAATGCAAGTGTAGCTGCGTGCTTCTCTCGTAATAGAAAAAATTCATCTGCTACACAAAGAAAAATAAAATTCATCAATGATCTTAGTTTTGTGATGCTTTTTTGGCTCATCTACGAGTAGCTATTAATAGAACGAAAACTAGAAAGAATCACTTGTGAATAAATCCTGGGAGAAATAGCTTGTTCCTTCTTGGTTGAGCTAAAGTTGAATACCACCATATTTGAAGCTACGTAACGATAATTCACATGCAGATTAAGCAGCAATACTATTGAAATTGGAGCAATCGTATCTTTAACAATTAATATAGTTGAAAACCTAAACACATGATCGACGAAAACAACTTTGACTTAACAAGGGCCTGATCAGTTCACTCATTATCAGATTGGTTCCTATATATATATAAGTCATCCTCACTTGACCGACTTTCTGAAATCGCTTCAGAAGAAAATTTGGGAAATACAGAACTGACGTTCAGAATGGAAAACATAACAAGAAGCAACTTAAATTTACATATGAAAAGGTCAAGAAAAGTGGACGGTGAAACAAGCAGTATACGTCATACATATGCAACAGCGCTTTTACCTGAATTCGTTGCATAATATAAGAGCAGTTATGCAATGCAATTTAAACGAGTGTTTCGTTCGTGTGAAATATATGTAGATATAAAAATAATTAGCAAATCAATGTTTGCAGTATGTACCTATTAGGTTAGGTATCGTTCACTTGATCAAAAGATCACTTGACCGAAAATCACTTGATCGAAAGGTACATTTCACCGAAGGGTCACTTGACCGAAAAGTCCATTTCATCGAAAGGACATTTGATCGAAAAATTCATTTCACCGAAGGATTACTTTACCTAAAAGTTCATTATATCCAAAGATTATTTCACCGAATGGTCAGTTTATCGAAAACTTAGAATTTTGTTGTTGGAGATCTGTTGGAGTGTGGTGCGGGTTTTTGAAAAACTGGCCACCTAAATATTATCGGATTGTATAAAAAATACACTTTTAATTTCTATGAAACACCTTCCCATGAGTAGGTCTTTCGAAATTTAACATTAATTGCAAGGCCTAGATCTGTGCCTTTTTATCAATTTTTAATCCTCCGAGCACATATTCATAAGGGTTACATAACAAGTCAAGTTACTAATGTTGCATATTTTTTCAGGCAAATTGAATCAAATTTAGGTCCCTAGGCTACTCGGCTTAGGCCTTTTTTAGAAAATTTTAATAGCACGTGCTCATATTCGTAAGGTTTACATAAAAGTCAAGTTAATAATGTTGCACATTTATTCAGGCAAAAATAATTAATTTTACGGCGCTAGGCCTCAGCTTAGGCCTTTTTAGCAAATTTTAATCGTGCGTGCTCATGTTCATAAGGTTTACATAAAAAATCAAGTTAATAATGTTGCACATTTTTATGTAAACCTTATGAATATGAGCTCGTTCGATTAAAATTTGATAAAAAGGCCTAAGCCGAGGCCTAGGGATCTAAAGTTGATTCTTTTTGCCTGAAAAATATGCAACATTATAGTAACTTGACTTTTTATGCAAACCTTCGGAATATGAGCTATCACGATTAAAATTTTTTAAAAGGCCTAAGCCGAGGCCTAGGGACCTTTGATTCAATTTATCTGAAGAATTATGCAACATTAGTAATTTGAATTTTTATGTAAACCTTATGAACATGAGCGCGCACGGTTCAAATTTGCTGAAAAGGCATAAACCGAGGCCTAGGGCCCTAAAATTGATTCTTTTTGCCTGAAAAAATGTGCAACATTATCAATTTTACTTTTTATGTAAACCTTATGAACATGAGCATTGAACATGACTTTTACATAAACCCTATGAACATGATTAAAATTTGCTAAAAAGGCTTAAGCCGAGGCCTAGTGACCTAGAATTGATTCAATTTGGCTGAAGAGATATGCAACATTAGTAATTTGACTTTTTATGTAAGCCTTATGAACATGAGCACGCACGATTAAAATTTGCTAAAAATGCCTAAGCCGAGGCCTAGGGCCCTAAAATTGATTCTTGAATAAATGTGCAACATTATTAACTTGACTTGTTATGTAAACCTTATGAATATGAGCTTACACGATTAAAATTTGCTAAAAAGGCCTAAGGGCCTAGGGCTCCAAAATTGATTATTTTTGCATGAGAAAATATGCAACATTATCAATTTTGTTTTTTATGTAAACCTGATGAACATGAGCACTGAACATGACTTTTACATAAACCTTATGAACATGATTAAAATTTGCTAAAAAGGCCTAAGCCGAGGCCTATGGACTTAAAAATTAATTATTTTTGTCTTAAAACTGAATCTTTGCGTTCTTTTGTGACAAGGAGAAATCAAAAGTGGAATTTGAGTATAATCCCCTAGCGTTTCGGTGGTCTGTCTGCCGAACTTGCACCATGTTACAACAGATCCTGTAATGAAATCCAAAGTTTTCGGTAAACTGACCCTTCGGTGAAATGTCCTGTCGATGAAATGAACTTTTAGGTAAAGAGACCTTTCGATGAAATTAACTTTTAGGTAAAGAGACCTTTCGATGAAATTAACTTTTCGATCAGGTGACCCTTCGGTGAAATGTACCTTTCGATCAAGTGACCCTTCGGTGAAATGAACGTTTCGGCGAAATGATCTTTCGGTGAAACAATCTTTTCGGTGAAGTGATTTTCGGTCAAGTGACCCTTCGGTGAAGTAAACGTCGGGCAAATAAACCAGACCCATTAGGTTATTTGTTAATTTTTCACAAATATAAGTTAATCTTTATAACTGCATGTCATTCATAAAAGAATGTTGAAAAGAGAAATGAAAGGTTTAAAAAAATCATGGGCAACTATTATTTTTTTCTATTTTGATTATTTTTCCCTGTGCCGTATCCGTGCAGCAAAAAGTCATTAGAGACTGGCAAGTGTTATGCACTACTTGGCGTGACGTATCTGTATCTTCATCAAACAACCATGTGTTATGCATGGCGTGACGTAGAGGACGTACAACTGAGGTGACGCCGTAATCAAATCGACAATGAAAAAGCGATAAGTTTGCCGGAGAAATTAAGTTGAAAGAACAGCCGCTCCGGAGTAGAAAGACGTTGGTTCGAATTCATCACGACAGAAGGTTTTATGTTATATTAGCACCCGTACGAAAGTGAATCTCCTAGCCCTTGTTAGGTTTAAAAAAATCGTGATGAATCTTCTACACAAAGCCCGTATTTAATGAAAATGCACTTTTTGAAAATTAGAGCTGGTCCCTCGAGCATGATTGTCGGCTGACCCGAAACCTGCTCTTCCGTTCCCTCGCCTTTCTCAAGGGGGATGATGTAAAGTAATACATGATATGACGTGAATGACGTACTATTATCGCGCCCTTTACTAGGGTTCCGCGAACCACTACTGCTTCTTATTCGCCGTAGTGAGATTACCTGAAACATCCAAACAAAGGTTGGTAATCAAACCACCCCCAAATTTAGCCTAGTGGTGTAAACGATTAGGTTGGATTCCCTATTTCAGGGTCTCCAAGCTCAGGGTCGACTTAAGTGCATTGCGTTGTGTTTCATATGGAAAAGCTATGGGTTTGCCACGCTCTTCCATATACCGCTTAGAAATTAAAGGTTTAAAGAGAAGCATACGAAATTTGATCACTGTTGTGAAACCTTGAAATGAACTTAGAATTATACTCAAGAATTATTTTGCTGATTGACTGAAATGACACAGGTAAATGCTAAAATAAAACAGTTTATTCTTTAAAAATTCGTCTACGGCTAGGTATATGTGTATCGGTAGAATTCTTTACTTTTAACTAAACATTCTACGTATCATATTCAAGATTTTGGTAACCAAGATATTTTACACGTATGCAGAGATACAGTACATCAGCAGTTTTATCCGTAAATTCAAGTATTTTGTTCAAATGTTTAAAGCAAAACTTAGGTGCGCTAGAGAAACTTATATTTACGCAAAGACAACTGGGAATAGACCCTGCACAGCACATGCAAAGCTATGAGGTATGAGTTAGAAAGCATCATACCCACTCTTCTTCCGTCGTCAGTCTTCGCCTGGCCGGACGAAGATTAGCTCATGCGATCCACCTACAATTCGTTGCGCGGTCCTACACACATCAGTTGGCCTCAAAACTTTAGAAATATACTAAAACTCTCTCCTAATACTCATCGCGTAGCTCCTAAGCTTCAGCTTGGTAAACACTCAGTCCATAGGTTTATTTCTCACTTTATTATATTGATCTCTATCCTATTTACTATCTCTTATCTCACATTTTCCCGTTCTCCTATATCCTCTTTCGGCCCGTAGTCTTCTTCGAGGGGTTGGGGCCGGCACTGCCCAAGGTAGCATTATGGGGCACCATTGGTCACCCGCTTTCCTCCAAGTTACGTGATTTGTATTTTCTCCGAAATTCCTCTGTTGGGATTCGCGGCTGCCCCTTCTTAGAAAACTGGATCTGCGTTGCAATATACACTGAAGAGCAATTTAATTAGAGACAGCTGGCGTTATGCAAATGTGGCTTTGTGTGCGGCCCTGTAAACGGAAACGACATGACGTATGCAGCGATTCAACAATAGAATGAGTGATTCAACGGTAATCAGTAAGAGTCGGACGCAGTATGGGTAAGACGAAGGATCTAAGCGCGTTTGATCGTGGGCAAATTGTCGGGGACCGACGAATGGGTCCCTCCATCTGGGAAGTCGTGCAGGCACTGGGATTTTCACGAGCCACTGTGTCACGGGTGCACCGTGAGTACATCGAATCCAGTAAAACCATCCCTACAAGGGCCAACTGCCGCGGACAACAGCGTGGGGATGAACGGGGTCATCTTAGGCTAGCTCGCATTGTAACAGCTGATAGACGGGCCACAGGGCAAGAAATCACTCGGCAATTTAACGCTAGTGCACAAAAACGTGTAAGCAGTCACACCATCCAGAACCATTTCCTCGCTATCGAGCGTACCGCTGCTGACCGCACATCACAGGGTGCAAAGATTAGCATGGGTACGGGAACATCGCCACTGTACCCTAGACATGTGGGGAAATGTTTGCCTGGACTGATGAGTCGAGATTCACGTTTTTACATGCGGATGGCAGGATACGAGTACGGCGCAAACCACATGAAGCGATGAATCCTTCTTGCCAGCAGGTTACTCTTCAAGCTGGTGGGGGTGGCATTCTCGTCTGTGGACTGTTTACGTGAACTGAAATGGGACTCCTTGTACGTGTGACATCGTCCCTCACAGGTAAACGTTACCGGGATATCCTGGACGACCATTTGCTCCCGTTTGTGCGTCTTCATCATCCCACTGGGGACCTCATCCTGCAACAAAACAATGCACCGGTGCCATCGCTCCCGAATTGTATCCGAATGGTTGGATGAACACTCCACCGACGTGACCTCACTTCCTTGGCCAGCTAGGTCATCTGACCTCAATCCCATCGAGAGTGATGTTCGAGGCTCTGACCCACCTCCATCAGATCTTCGTGAACTGGGGGAGCTTGTTCAGGGGTCGTGGATCCGTATGGCTTCCCAACGCTTCCGGTGTCTTTTCGAGTCCATGCCGAGACGAATTGCCGCCGTCATCAGGGCGAAAGGCAGTGCTACACGTTACTAGACAGGTATCTCTAATTCAATTGCTCTTCAGTGTAGTCCTTTAACATGTCAACTCTTTCTTTAACTGAATTCCTTTCCTTTTTGTAACGAACGCGCCTTAACTTTCACTGGCCCCGGTTGCCATGTATGGAATTTCCATTACGTGCTTATTGTGGGTTTCCGCGCTTTACCGGTCGTTGGCAGAAATGCTCTCCAATACGTACGCTTCGTGGGGATTTTACGCCCAGGAGAAATTTTATGGCTTCCTCCCTTTTGAAGATCACGGAGAGGTCAAGTGAAATAATCGAAAACTTGCTTTATGACATTGTGCATGAGGTTTGTGCGCCTGAGAATGATGGGGAATAAAAAGGTTTTTTTATAACACCTGGGTACGAACTTCAGCAGCTCACCTTCAACGGATTGCGACTGAAAGACTGGGCGAAAGAAATATTTTATGGCCTGAACATCTTTTTAAGACCCGCTTTGATTTTCGGGCGAAAAGTCCCTGCTTGACTTTAATTGGATTTTTAATTAAGAGACTTAGGTTTTGATTAAGAAAAAAATTTTAAGGTAAAATCTGCATATTGCCTAATTACTTTAAATTAAATTCTACCGGAATACGAAGGATTTCGCGGTAACGGTACTACTGAAATGACTCATGAGTCAAATAAACAATGAAGCAGTGGTAAGCCGGCCTGCGTAGTTCAGTTGTGAGGAGAGTTGCTCCGGAGTAGGAAGACGAGGATTTGAAAATCTTGCAAAAGGTTGTGAAATGCAAGCGTACAGAAAAAAAGCATGTGGCACTACTTACTTTCTTCGAAAACAGCTCTTGGAAAACCTCAAAGAAAATTAAGAGCTTTTTTACAACAGCATATATAAGAAGTCAAAAGACTTCAGCATGATTAATGGGAAATAAATTTCAGGGTGTTCAAATAATTTTATCTTCAGAACAATTGAAATATCTTTTCCCCTTCTATCAAGAGAAAATTGTGTAGATTTCCTTTCCTGTCTTTATTTTCATTATCTTTCATGGATGTTTAAGCGCCAGTAAGGAAACACCACTTAAACTTTCGAAATTCATCTCATTGTATTAATCTTCTCGAATGCAAACTAAGCCTGAATCTTAAAATAAATGCGCGCTCGGAACACAAGGAAAAATCAGATCTCCGTGCCTTGTTAGAGAAGTCGATTGCATTTCCATCTCAACCGTGACCAAATCGACAAATGTGATAAATTGTGGCTGTTGTCACCCTAATAGAGGACTAAAATGATCTTAAACAGGAAGCCACTTTCGAAAATGATGTTGTCCCTGTCTCTGAACTGAGATAATGGCCATGAACAATATCTGCTGAATGAAATTTCATGTGACGTACAAGACGTTGAGATCAAGGCTAAGAAGGCAGTTTCCGGATACCTATTTATAGACACAAAACTGCATATTCAGTGTTCGTGTCAATCGCCAGATTTCCATGACGAATTGTTTGAAATGCTATCCTGAAATATAGTTTTCCACGTGGAAAATAAAAGCGAAACATGAACCTCTAGTCGCGTAACACTAGCAATCATGTCTAATTATGCAGCATTGTGTCCAACATTTAAAACAATTTATGTGATTATAGAGCATTGTATCTAGCACTGAAGCAAAATGCGAAATCGCCAAGGCTGTGCACTAGCCGTTCAAGAAAAGCTGAATGTTTGGATATTAGTGAATCGTGTCACATCTTGCAAAGGTAAGACCAACGTGAAACGGGTTTAACACATATATTTTCCTTTTCAGTTATGATAACAAGTGATTTGTTGGGAAGTTAGCAACTTTACATGCTTAAATGTTCCGAATGTAGAACGTAACGTATTCAGAAGAGTTTGGATGCTTCAGAATACATTTGAATTTGTGATGTAAAGATCATTTTTAACCGAAATGCGCGCAAGAGGCACCTAAACGAGCAGCATATATTTGTCTGACTTCTGTGAGCATTCATTCCCCAAGCTAAACAGGGAAAGTAAACAAATGCTGAATAACGCTCGAATTTATCTCTTTGGAGAGAGCCTGCGATTCCTCGTGTAAACAAAAGTCTTATACATAGCTGTTCTCTCTAGCAAATTTTCTGGGAGAGAGAGAGAGAGAGAAAAGCAGCATAAATAGCTATTCGTGCGATGTTTTGTGACAACGTTGATCTCCGGAAAGAAGACAGGTCCAGCTTGCACTACAATCAAATAGACGTTCGCTGTAAGTGTTTTGTTTTGTTGACTTTTCTTAGTAGAAAAATGGTGTGCTCAAAGAAAACTGTTGAAAGCGCACTCACACATTTAAGCAATTGAGACGAGTAAGTGTTTTATTTTACCTGTTCTGCACTCTTCGTTTCTAATTAATAGTGTGAGGCAACGCAAAATTTTGTGATCCTAAATAAGGATATAGAGATGGAGATCGCAAGGTTTCAATTAAAACTAGCCTGTCTATAGCTTGCACAATATATTGGGAAAATTTTAATACTTCAAAAGGCACAATATGTTGGGAAATTTTTAATAATAAAAAAAATAAAGAAATTTGGTAGTGTAAAAAAATTAAAAGCCTTCACTCTCAGTTTTCAAATACATTATTATTATTATTATTATTATTATTATTATTATTATTATTCTAAGTTATATCAATTTTATTATCATAATAATGTATAACTTTATTATTATTATTAGTAGTAGTATTATTATTATATATTACCGACATGTGTCGCTTTATTACTATTATTATTATTATTATTATTATTATTATTATTATTATTATTATTATTATTATTATAAAAAATACAGAGATTTCACCTTTCCACCTCTTCCTGAGGTTTTTCTTCTTTTCCTTCCGAGACGGGTACGACGTACCAAGTCTGGGAAGTAGTATCTCATTTCTCTCAATTGTCCAAGAACTTCCTTACTATCTTACAAGTGTTCAGATTAGATGCCTTCTGTAGTTCCATGTAGGTGTTAGGTTGAAGGTCTAGTGTCTGTATAGAGCTGTGAATGGTCTTAGGTACAACTCCTGTGGCTGATATTACTATGGGGACTGTGGTAACTTTCTCCATATGCCACATTTCCTTGACTTCGTATCGTAGGTAGTTATACTTTGACAGCTTCTCTCCGTGCATCTACTGGATGTTGCACATGTTGGGCACGGCTATGTCGATGAGGTATGTTGACTTCTTCTTGTCGACCAGGATGATGTCAGGCCAATTGTGGTGGATGGTCTTATCTGTTGTGATTGATCTGTTCCAGTACTTCTCGTGGGTGTTGTTCCCTAGAAAAGTTGTTGCTCATACTTATAGTAGGGGACAGGCTCAGTTGTAATGAGGTGGTGCTTTCTTGCCAATTTCTGATGGACAATCTTGGCGACTTGATTATGCCTGTTCGTGTACTCTGTTTGTGTGAGGACTCTGCACCCTGCTGTGATATGTTGGATGGTCTCTGACGCTTGATGGTATTGCCGACATGTGCCACTTTCCACTGACGTGTCCTTCAGGATATGCTTCCGGTGGTTTCTGGTGTTTACAACTAGATCTTGTATAGCCATCAGGAACCCTTCGGTCTCGGGGAGGAGTGATCCGTTTGTTAGCCATGCATTGGAGGCAGTCTTATTCACATGGTCCGATTGCAGATAGTTGTAGTGCCTTCCGTGTAGGACTTTCTTGCCCTAAGCTTCTTCTTTTGGCTCCCTGGTTCCAAACTCGATGTTTTGAGTAGAGAAGTCTAGGGCTGTGTACTTCTTGTCTGGTTTATCGCTTGGCGAAGGGGTCCCTTGCTCTGATGGAAGTATTTTCTGAGGCTGCTGATTTCTTTGTCTCGGTGTTTCAGGAGATCAATCATTCCCCGTCCTCCTTCTGCCCGTCCAATGGTCAGCTTTTCTATTGCTGACTTAGGGTGGTGCTTGCAATGTTTAGTGAGGGTTGTCCTGGTATTGCGCATTATTTCCTCAAGCTCTGTTGTGATCCACTTGATGATTCCGAAGGAATAATAATATTATTATTATATCATTAGTTATATCAGTTTTATCATTTCTATTGTTCGAAGTTATATCATATTATCCTTATACAAAGTTACATCAATATTATTATCATTATTATAAGTTATATCAATATTATTATTGTTATTCTAAGTTATATCAGTATTGTCATTATTATTATTAGTATGTATCTAAGTTACATCATTATTATACGCCGCGATGAATTCTCATTTACTCTAGAAATAAAAGAAGGAAGTTGATTCCAAATTCCATGATGTTCCGCACCTGAATGTATTAGGCATAACTACGTATACATAAATTTTTTACTGATCATCATTCATCTGTTTTATATCCTTATCACTTGACGTCCAGTTACTCCACTCTGTGGCAACACGTTCTTAAGAGAATTTGCTCTGAGACACAAGTACGTAGATGTTGAAGTTAATGTTAGCCCTCCTAGTTTGACACTGACATCGGTTTTGCTTCGCCGCCATTCTTTTTTCTCTGCTGCTGTTACGTGTAGTTTAAACATATCCCACACTGGTAACCTACTCTCGTTTCGTATATCACCATGGGCGATGATTCCAAACATTTTTAATAAATAGTTTTACTCCTGTCTCATGATATTCAACTTTTTTCGTAGACGTGAACGAAAATTCCTGTGGAGAAAATTTCCGCATTGTGTTTTAAAAATCATCACGATTTCAATTTCGTACTATCGCCTATGCATGTTAACACCATTGTAAACCGGGTCTTTTCGATGGTTTTGATTAAAGCAGTTTAAGCTTCTTTCAATTCAACTGTGCAAACCCCGAACATATCAAAACTCATTAAAGTTTCATCCGTGCTAGTTACGGTAAGCAACGCATAATTATATTTTCTCTGCTATCGTACCATGCCGGACAATTGCTAAGGACGGATGACAATAGCAACGATAGCAACCATAAAATGGAAGGCAGGAAAATGTGAAAATTAGCATAAGTGCGGGATACAGTAAGACGTGTTGTGTTGTGCGTATGCAAATTTTGGATTGCCGAACTTGTTCGTGACGTCATAGCGCTGATAAGAGATATAAAGGATTTGACGCGTATTGACCGTTTTTGTTCAAACGCAAAGTTGAAAGGGAAAGAATCAATTCACGAACTTGCAAGTTTCAGTATGTTTTCCCGACATCACCTAGATGTTTTTACGCGTGGCCGTATTATTGGCAAGATTGAAGAAGGGCGAAAAATAACAGATGTTGCCAGGGAGTTCGACGTCAGCCACAGTGTTGTTTCAAGGCTTTCATTTCAAACAAATGGAGAGTGTAGCAAACGTCACGGGGGAGGTCGTGTTCGCAGTACGACACCTGCAGAAGATCAGTACATAGTGCTATCAACAAAAAGACACCGGCGCAGCACAGCTAGTGAGGTAGCAAATCAGTTTATGGCTGCTACTGGCAAGCGGATCTCCTGAAAAACTGTCGCCAGACGTTTGCATGAAGGAGGACTATACGCCCGCCGTCCTGTTGTGTGCATCCCATTCTCCAGACGTCACCGTACCGCCCGTTTGCAATGGTGCCATCAACATCGCAATTGGACTGATAACGACTGGTCTGCTGTCCTGTTCTCAGATGAGAGTAGATACAGTCTATCGTCTGATTGTCGACGACAACTGATCTGGCGTGATAGTGGTATTGCATATTGTCCAGCAAACATACAGGAAAGGGACCGATATCCGACATGTAGTGTCATGGTATGGGCTGGCATCATTATCAATGGCCGTACGTCCCTCTATGTGCTTCCAACTGGGACTATGACTGGCCAACGATACATTAATGATGTTCTGCTACCTCATGTTCACATGTTCCGTGGTGCTGTCGGTGATAGATTCATTTTCATGGACGACAACGCAACATGTCATCGAACAGTCGGCTGTCCAGGAGTGTCTTGAGAGCGAGGATATTCAACGCCTCGTACGGCCAGCACGTTCTCCAGATCTGAATCCCATTGAAAATGTGTGGGATGCTTTGGGGAGGAGTCTTGCTGGTCGCCAATGCCCTCCAATAATTAAGGACACCCTCATCCGTGCACTGACAGAGGAATGGGATAAATTACCCCAACAGCTGCTTGATAATGTTGTGCAAAGCATGACACGACGTGTGGAATCTTGCATCGCCCTCCATGGTGGCCATATCCCGTATTGACATCTTACGCCGGAACGCTTGCGGACGGTAATTGCATTTTTTTCACGTTTACGTATTCTGCACAAAATGGCCTGTTTGTCCCTTGAACACGTTCCAAAGCCAACTTATAGGCGGGTTCACCAAGAATCGGCAAACTTAAATATTCCTTTTCAACAGCATTTAAAATTTCGATTTTTTTTTCAACATTAATCGTTTTCTCTTTTGGTCACAAATTTCAGAACTAACAATTTATTCAAATAAAAATTGCAGACATTCGCTACAAGCTACGCAAGCACAAAATCGTTGTTACACTGAAAGAATATTGACAGTTAACAAATAAATGAGATATTAAATTGATTCGCTTTCAGAAAGGTACGATTGGTGGCTGCATTCCCCTTTATGTTTAAGGTCTTTATACTTTGTTCAAGGTTTCATGATGGTTCTTAAAAGAAGTGGGAAAAATTAGCAACAAAATGAACCCTAAATTTGATCAACTTTAGGTAACACAGAATATGTTTCATAGGTGTTTCGATTAAAGTAAGAATCATAGACAGCTGTTTCGTCCAATTCTAAGAAAAGGTCGGTTCTATTGAAACCACGGACCAGTAGATTTGTAATGGGAATCTTGAGGACAAAAAGTCACTCTGCTTTCGCCAAAAGAAACTACATAAATTCTTTGCGGCAAAATTTTACCGAGTTCTCCCTTGAACATTTTCATTTCACCTATTTCATGACCAAGATAACTGCCCGCTATTCGTAGAGTCCGTTACTGGGTGATGAATTGCAGAACAGTATATATATAAAGGTATATACAATACCTTAGGACTGGGAATCACAGAACTGTCTGCTTAATGAAGGTGCTCGCTATTCGGGAAAGTCCGGTAAGGAGATTTTACTGAACAAATTAATGAATATTCTATTATAATTAGGCATATTTAAAAATTAATTTCCTATTTCATACGTGGTTATGAGAAAAACTTCGCAGATGGATGCAGGAAGTAACTTGATTTTTGTATTGTAAATAAATGATTTTGCTAAAATGTGGGAAGAATATGTGTATCTTATCAAAATTTTAGATGTTGTTCGAGAAGAGAGGATAAACGTTTTAGAAAATACTGAAACACGAAAAACTAGCGAGTGTGCTGTAGAGCGCAGGGGAAGGTATTCAAAAAGAAATTGCACGGTTTTCTAAAGATTGTGTGCATGGAAATTCATCTTGTTCCAAAGCAATACATTATAAGATGAATCGCTCAGAAAGACTTTAAAATTAGTTATCGCGATGGGAACATTCAAGCGGAAGCCATACCCTGTTTGAGAAAATCTCTCTGGAGATATTAAAAGCACTTCAAGTTATGAAACTTGAAGACTTTCCAGCTAAAAATAAACAATTTACAGAAGACGGTACCTAATTTAGTCGATTCTTGAAGCATCAAGATATCAGAGCTCCGGTTGCCATATTCAATCAAAATGTATTGAAAGAGAAAGCTGAGCCATTAATTCAAATACTCTGCTCAGATATTTATGGAAAAAAATCGGAAGAATGCACGGTAGAGTAACGATTCTTCGCAACAAGAATCAATATTAAAATGCAAACTGCAGTAAAAACAGCGTGTTCACGAAATAACATCATAAAGATCGAGGTCTACACAAGGGTCAAAAAGACAACTTTTAGCACGCGTGCATGCATATGTTATCACTCTGGTGTCTGTCAGTCTACAGGCACTATATCTCTGCGCTTATGAATCCAATTCGAAAAATTCTTTCGCATTTGGAAGCCTGAACAGTGAGAGAGATGATTATGGTATATTTTGTTTAGTTTTTTAGATAAAGTACTTCCAAGCCAGAGGGCGTAAATGCAAAAGCTATCGAATTAAAAATATATTTTACTCTATATCATTGTATTTAAAAATCAGCACGACGAATAACATTTTGCGCATAACTTTTCTTTGAAATGATACAGTTTTCCAGCTAGATGGCGTAATTATATATTGTAGTTTTTGCGATATCTTTGTTACTAAACTTTCGATTTATTATATAAATTTTGCGTCGGATGCCATTCACAGTTGAGATTATTTTGCATGTAGCTTGTAATTCTTGTAGCACCCCATTCTTTCACAAGGAGTTGTAGGTATATATTTCTCTTTACAGCATATTTGCAGCCCCATCTAAGCATCTAAATACCAGATTTAAAAAAGCATCATAGGGTCCGATATAGCTCATTACAGAAAATTATTTTTCCACCTTTGTTTCCCAAGATTACAAACCATTTTCACGCTAGGAAGCGTAAATACATATCTAAGTTTTCCAGATATCTCTGCTCCCAAAAGTCAAATTTGCAAAATTCTCTTTAAAAACGAATATATCTCAATACAGCGAACATTTTGCACATAATTTCTGGATTTCTCATGATGCACGTTTCTAACGCTAGATCTTGGATCCATTTTTAGCTGCAATTACATTTCTGTTGCTAAAACTCCAGTCAAAAGCATTCTTCTTATACACAATATCATTCACGTAATAATTATCGCAAACATTATCCATTTTAAATAATGCACATTTCCATCTCTAGGTGAGATATATGTGTAAACCGTTCTCTTGCTGCGCCTTCTCCTAGAAGTAGCATTTAAACTTTTTTTCCATTACTTAGATCCCACTATGAAGTATATTTTCTTCTTTTTCATAATGCACAGTTCTGCCTCTACGGGAAGTCGATATATACATGTATGATGAAAAGCTGTAAATCTATTATTTTGCAATCAAATTTAACTGATGGGTTCTTAACGTTTATACTCGTAGTTTTTGCCTTAAGAACAATCCTTTCCTTTTCATGAAGCCATTTTACCAGCTAGCTGTAGCCTTAAAATCTTGGATCGATTCATATTTTGCCCTATGCCATTTCAATGCTTACAAGTGACAGAATTTCTAGTTATTACGTACGCATTCTGTCGTTTCTCCAAAATCCACTTAGAAACAGTTTGCTAGGTAAACCTAGTGGCTGATGCTTGTTCCGAAAGCACATTTACATTTCATAATTTCTCTGAAAGCGGACTAATTTTTTTTCACTTCCACATTCAAGTTTCTCACTAACTCTGAATTTCCTTGCTGCAGTGAAACTAAAGTAGTTAGCACCTGCATGGCGCAGTTTTCTAATCATTAGCTTTGTATGTGTGCGATAGGCGGCAGTTGTGGGTTCGATTTTGCATTGCCGCCTTCCAATTCCGGGTCCCTTCCCGAACGAAATACAAATGGACAGGTGAGTTCCAGAAAATCGACACTGATCACCCTTGCAGCTTTTAGCGGTTGCCTCTGCAATTTGTACTCTTCCCAGATTGAGTTAACCATCCAATCTGGTTCACTCCCGGCTGAAAATCATAATGGGACTGCGGCTCCATTCGGCGGCAACGGATTTGATGATCTGTGATCAATGGAGAATGAAGTAGAAGTGCAATTGTTTGACTAATTTGAAAACGCAGTTAATTTTGACTTTAAACCCGTTTTGTACTTCCGGGTCATAGTTCAAATGATTCAAGAATAATGCAAAGCTTCAGCAATGATTGACGGATAATGCAAAGTTGCAGCAATGATTGAAGAATAATGCAAAGTATCAGCAAAGAAAACCTTTAAGCATCGAACTCAAAACAAGATCTTCAACTGAAAGAAACATTTTTCTGCATGCAGTTAAGAATACAAGTAAAGAAATCGTAGAATCTGAGAATAAAGGAAAGTTTTTCGTGAGGTACTTACAGGAAGATGGGGATATGTAAAAATAAAGCATTTGATGTCTTGAATTTGACTAGTCACTAAGTCTTAATGTACAATGATGTTGGTTGGTTGGTTGAGCAAGGGCCATTTTTGGCCAAAGAGCACCAAACACAAGACAATGAAACAAACAGTATTAAAAATATGGTATAATGATTAAAATCTGGCTGATTCAGTAAAAGTGAAAAATCAGAATGATGGAAAGGCTAAAAACAATGAAATAAACAGTATAAAAAACATGGTACAATTAAAATCTGGCTGATTCACTGAAACTGAAAAATGAGAATGATGGAAGGGCTAAAAACTAGATGCGTTTAAAAAAGTCAATTTGTTTTAAAAATGAAAAGACAGCGACAGTATCGCAGTGGTCATCTAGGAGCCGCTGCAGCGTAGCGGAGTCCTCGGTCAACAAATGAGAATGAAAGAAGTGAAAACGTACATCACGAAAACGAACACAGCTACACAGAAGATGAGTAACGGTGAGTCGGCAATTGCACGTCTCACACATCGGCGCAGTGTAGCCACACAGCAAAAAGCGGTGAGTGAAACGACAATGACTAATGCGGAGACGCGCAAGCACCTTTTCTCCCTACGGTTCCGACGAAATGAGGATTTCCAGATTCCAAGAATAGGTTTAATACGATGCAGTTTATTTTCCACCTGTTGGTCCCACAGACCCTGCCATGTTTGCTTGATATGCAGTTTATTTTCCACCTGTTGGTCCCACAGACCCTGCCATGTTTGCTTGATATGATCCTGAACAGAAAAGCGGAAATCCCGGTGAAACAGTGGCAAGGGTGTAACGACCAAAGAGGAAGCAGATCTAGCAGCCGCATCAGCCCACTCGTTACCCGAGATTCCAACATACCCAGGAATCCAGCAAAACTGAACCTGAAAACCGGCCTCGAGCAAACGACGAAGCAACTGTCTCACATTTAAGAGAAAATGATGGTCACGGCAATCTGCAGATGACAAAGACTGCAAGACACTTAAGGAATCCGTATAGATCATAGCACGATGATGAGAACTCGACTGAACATGGAGAAGGGCGAGATACACAGCATGCATCTCCGCCGAAAACACCGTGGCCTCAGCTGGTATCCGCGCTACAGAAACGTCATCTATACAGACAGCTGTGGATCCAACGACGCTATGCATCTTGGAGCCATCAGTTAAAATAGGAGTGTAGTCAGAATTGAGGACACGGTGCTCATCAAAGAGCTGCTGGTACACGGAAGCAGGGGTTGAGGACTTATCAAAAGAAGTAAAGTTGAGATCAGTGACAACCTCAAAAGGCTGCCACGGTGGGTCCCCAACGACCCTGGTCGCTCCAACAAGAGACAAGTCGAGCCCTGCATCACAAGCTACAGCCACCATACGAAGACCAAAGGTTGGAATGCACGAGGGCCAGTTCTCAAATAAACGAGCATGCTAGGGATGAAAAACTGAATCGTATAAAGTATGGTCTGCAAGAGATCGAAGTTTCAAGTAAAATTGAACAGACAGTTGCATATGGCGTAATTCGAGAGATGGTTCGTTTGCATTAGCGTAAAGGCTGGGAATCGGAGATGTTCGAAATGCTCCCGTACAAAGACGCAGCGCTTGATGGTGAATAGTATCAAAAGGCCGGAGAACAGAACGACGAGCAGAGCTATACACGATACAACCATAATCCAGTTTCGACAGTATTAAAGAATGGTAAATGGGAAACAAAGATACCCTGTCTGCACCCCACGAGACTCTCGAAAGGATCTTAAGAATAGATAGAGCCCGAAGACAGGAAGTATTTAGCCGCTGAACGTGCGCACGGAATGCAAGTGCACGGTCAACGGTCAATCCAAGGAACTTGGTCTCGAGCAAAACTGGTATGGCTACACGTTTTAAATACAGCTCGGGTTCAGGATGGAGGCCAAGCCTCCGGCAAAAATGGACACACGCTGTCTTGTCGGGAGAAAGAACGAAGACATTGCTATTCGCCGCTTTAAAGATCTGGTTAATCGCATACTGCAACTGACTTTCAATAAAATTCATACTTAATGACGAGCAGAAGATCTGCAAGTCATCGACATAAACAGTAGCCGAAACCGCAGAAGGAAGATTTGTGAAAAGACAATTAATGTGAAGGATGAACAATGTAGCAGATAAAATGCAACCTTGAGGAACACCTTATTCTTGATGGAACGGTGTCGAAAGCGTAGTACCCAGGCGCACCTGGAACACCCGATTGCGAAGAAAATTTACAATGAAGGTTTGAAGACTTCTTCGCAACCCGCATGCGTGGAGGTCGTGGATAATTCCGTGCCTCCACGCTCGATCATAAGCTTTCTCAATATCAAAAAATACAGAAACCAGGTGCTGCCTGCGCACGAACGCCTTGCGCACAGATGTCTCAAGGTGCAGGAGATGATCGTGAGGTGAACGATGACGTCGAAAACCGCTTTGTGATGGTGAAAGTACTTGATGATGTTCTAAAAAATGAACTAACCGGGAATGAACCATGCGTTCAAGAACTTTACACAGACAGCTAGTGAGAGCAATTGGACGATAACTAGAGGGAGACTTAGGATCCTTGCCAGGTTTGGGAAAAGGCAGAACAAAAGCTTTTCGCCAAGATTCCGGGAAACTGTGCTCCAACCAAATGCGATTGTACAGGATTAAGAGATTCTCGAGAGACGACTGCGAGAGATGACGGAGCATGTCATAGTGGATGCCATCGGGACCGACAGATGTAGCACCGGACGGATGCAGAGTCATCCTGAGTTCAACCATGCTGAAGGGGGAATTTTATCCAGTGTCGTGAAAAAGCGCAAAGGAGATTCTCTGGCGTTCCTCAGTGGATTTAATTCTTTGAAATTAAGAAGGATACGCCAGATCACACCACACGGAGGCAAACGCCTCCCCCACACAATCCGCAGTTTCCTCGACTTCAGCATATGTGCAGCCGTTACTCTCGAGAATGGAGATCTGGTGAGAGCTGTACTTACCCCGAATCTTACTAATCTTGTCCGACACACTTTTCGAACTGGCACGTTAAGTAAGTAATAGATGAAACACACTGGATCCAAGACTCCTCTTGCTACGTCGACGCACCAACCGAGCATAGAATTTTGCTCGTTTAAATGCAACGAGATTGGCATCGGTTGGATAACGCCGAAACGTAGACCAGGCCTTATGTTGCGCTCTCCTACGCCTTCGTGGCATTCGTACATCCAGCGGCCGATGGTTTGTTTCAGCAAGACAATGCGCTGCCCACTGGGCCGCAACAACCCAGGCATGGCTCGAGGAACACTTTAAGTTTGGAACCATCGAGTGACTCCAGGGTCCCCAGATTTAAACCCTGTGGAAGCACTCTGTGATACCGTATAGAGGAACTCCAGATCCATGGATCCTAGACCGACTTCTTGGGTGGAGTTTGTGGCAATGCTGCAATACACAATATTGTAGGCAATTCTGCAATACGCATGGCTGACATTACCTCTGGAAACCCTCCGGCATCTGGTGGAGTCGATGCCTCGGTGTGTACATTCGTGCCGCAGGGGGACCAACTCTCGCTATTAGGTAGATATTTCTATTTTGTCCACTGAGTGTATATTCCTTTTGCCGACGAATGTGAAACTGAATGTGTTTTCGACTCAATGATTGTATTCTTCTAATTTTTCATTCGCTCGTAATTTCATTTTGAAATCGGCCTTAAAAGGTAGAATAAAAGCAATAGAGATCAAATCAACCCTTTTTAAAAAATGTAGGTCCTCCTCCACCCCATATAGAAAACACTAAAAACACATTACTTCACACAAAGAAAAAAGATACTTATTTTCACATGAAATGACATTTTTATCCCTGGGAATTATGAGACGAAAGACCAGCGAAAAGATTGCGAAGAGAGCGCTGTTCAGTTTCTTGAGCCGCAGCAGGGCTTCAGAAATTTTCATAGCTCCGGAACCACGCGTTCTTCGATCCGACGAAAGTTGGTAATCTGCTCTGTGTTTTGTCCGTTTGCCAGCCGATATACATGTGTATTTACCAAGAAGCCACACAAGTGATGACGCTGTAAGGCTAAAGTACTACCATTAACATACAGGTATACAAGTGCCATCTAACATTCAGAAGGGCGAGGGCCAATGTTTTTAAAAGTGTCTGAGAGGGGGCCGCATTTTTTTTAAATACACATATGATGATGTAAAGATAAAGATGTCCTGCTTAATTCATTAAGTTTAACGCTCTTTTAATTAGTATTAGAAAAGTCAAAATTTAAAAATTTTAAAAATAAAAAAGCTTAAATTTAACGAGAGCACTGTGGACAATTGAACTCCACTAAATGTTGTTGCTTGTCTATTTCGATACTTATAGCTGAAAGTCGAAGTATTTAATTGTTCAAGAGTAGTCATTCACACTGTTCCGATATTTTGACTAGAAAATGCCCTCTCGCATAAGTACTTACAAACACTGAAATAACTTTTAATCTCAAATCTCGTATATTTACGCATTTCTTAGTGGAAAAGGGTTTAAACAATTCTGCTCCAATCTCAGCAGGCGTGGATACAAGGGCGTGGTCATGCCCTCCCCTCCCTTGAGCTGTAGCCATTAGGAAGAAAAATAAATGTCCAGGATCTTAAAAATATAAAAAAAATTTAATTATTTAGTTTATATTATGCAGATAAATTGTTTACATTTGTAGTGATTGTCTGTTTGAAACCCCTGTGCGGATGGTTCGATGATACACATCATCCCCCCCCTTTTTTTTTTATCTTTCTCTGGAGGTGAAATGTAAAACTCTTTTTTGTGATTAAAGAAGTGGCGTTATTGTTTAGGAATTTCTGCGATAGTAGACAAACTGTCATTCGGAAAGGCATTTTCTCACCCCCGTCTTCAGTGCGTTTCTCCCAGGCTGCAGGTGCAGGAAATGATTCATCTGCTTTGATCGTTTTACAGTACAAAGTTTGTCATTGCAATAGCCGTTATTAGGGCACTCAGTTGGTTGCCCTCGACCTTCCTCTTCTTTCCCCAGGTTACTTCCGGCACAATTTAGTTGGCTTATATAATCCTCCATTCCAGTAGTTAATCATCGCCCCCTTGTCTTCTCCCTCCTAACAAATACGAGCAATCTGTTCTGAATTTTGATTTGCCATATGAGCACGTTGTACCCCAAATTGGACTAGAGGATCTTCTTTTTCTGGAAATAAGAAGGTATTTACACTACTATGTCTCTTGTACGATAAGAAAAATCGGGGAGAGGGTAGAAGGCTGTATTAAGCATATATTAGTTATTTAACATAGCTACGGCATGGCGCTTAATCCGAAGAAGCGACAAAAAAAATTTAGATTTTTTTATAAAATCAACAACTGAAACTTCTGAAACGAAAGACGTACAAAAAGTTGCACATTCATATAAAAAAATTGGCCTTCAATAGACTTAAACTTGGGAAATGCAGATGCACTTCCATCGACTTCAACAGACCACACTTTGCCTCTGCAATTTGAAAGTGAATACGAAAATGATATTGGTCTTTATGCTGGCAATGATAAACAACAAAGATGTTACCGAATTTTCGGGTGTAATAAGCACGTCTTTTGAATCCGTTCTGATGCAAATTAAGTTTATCAAAGCTATTCAAAGTCAATGGAACCGGTATGGAAGAAAACAATATCTGACGGAAGAAAGAACTTTTTTCAATCGGGTTTTAAATCCCGCAGGTATTGCTGTAAACGAAATCGTGATCTTACGCCCTCTGGTTGCAGACTTGTGCGTTAAGAAAAATTTGAATTTATATGAGAAACATTTCGCAACGGAAACGCTCTTCAACAAAGAAAGAATTTTTCAAATCGGACTCTTCGAAGCAGAGATATGGACAAATATAAGATATGCATCTACGCCCGCTGGCGAGAAAACCATGCATTATTATAGGAAGAAAGTATTCTTAAATGGTTTTTCGATGTGAGCGGTATCCGTCCGAGAAAAAATAAACTTTAGTCGAGTTTTCAGGAGCTCAGATTTTGCTGCAAATACATCAGAAGCAGAAATTAACACTTATGCCCCTTGGTGGCCAAATCATTCTTTACCAAACGTTACAGATTATATGAAAAACATTTTTATCAGGAGCTGTATGCGGTACCGGAAGAATTTTTCAAATCGGAGTTTTAGAAGCAACATAACACAGAAAACGCAATTTACCTTTGCGCCTCCTAGCGGAAAGTCCATGATTTACTTCAAAATTTTGCATTTATATGAAAAATATTTCGCATCGGAAACACTATCCAACAAAGAAGGAATTTTTCAAATCGGACTCCTGGAAGTATAGATATTGACAAAAATAAAATATATATCTACGCCCCTTGGAATAGAAACCATGCATTGCTTTAAGAAGAAAATATTCCTAAAAGGTTTATCGACGTGAGTAGTATTGGTCCACAAGCGAATTTTTTTCAATCGAGATTTCAGAAGCTCAGATTTTGCTGAAAACGCATCAGAAGCGGAAATTAAGTCTTACGCCTCCTGTTGGCCAAACCATTTTTTAATAAAATTAGAAATTATATGCAAAAGGATTTTCCATCAGGAGCTGTATCCGATGCAGAAAGAATTTTTCAATTCGGAGTTTTAGAAGCAGAGATATCGGGAGAAACGCTATTTATCTTTAAGCCCCCTAGCGGGAAGTCTATGAATTACTTGAAAATTTTGAAATTATATGAAAAACATGTCACACCAGAAACTCTATCCAATAAAGAAAGAATTTTTCAAATCGGACCATTGGAAGCAGAGATATTAACAAAAATAAGATATACATTTACACCCCTGGCGAAGAAACCATGCAATATTTTAAGAAGAAAATATTCCGAAAAGGTTTATCGACGTGAGTAGTATCGTTTTTTCAGTCGAGATTTTAGAAGCTCAGATTTTATGGCAAATACATCAGAAGCAAAAATTAACACTTACGCCCCCTGGTAGCCAAAGTATTATTTACCAAAAATTAGAAATTATATGCAAAAGATTTTCCACCTGGAGCTGTATCAGCTGAAGAAAAAAATTTTAGAATCGATGTTTTAGAAGAAGAGATATCGGGGAAAACGTAATTTACTTTTACGCCTCCTAGCGGAAAATCTATGCATAGCTTGAAAAAGTAAATGTACCTAAAATACTCTTCTACATAAATGAAATCGAAAGATAAAAGGATTTTTTCAATCGGATTTTTAGAAGCAAATGTATGGAATAAAACGTATTTTGAATTCAACATCATTTGCATTTACGTCCCCTAGCGGCGAAATTATACATCGTAAAAAAAACGAAATAAAGGATCATTATTTGCATATTTCAAGCTTCCCAATGCAAAAAGAATTTTTCAAATCGGACTAATAGTTGCAGAGATATCGTGGGTACAGGCGAATACTTAAGCACGATCTTTTTTTACAAAAGACGTGCTAAAAAAGGCAAGTCGTTCCACTCTATCATGAGAAACCTTTTCTTCCTTCTTCCTCAGTCCTACGATATTCCATTTGGTTCCCACGAATTCTTTTAATACAAAAAAAGTCTACATTTTTCTAACTTAGCATTTATATGTAGCATCTGCGCAATATCCTAAGATATTTTACCAGGCTGACGGATGGACAAACCGATAACATAAGCTCGATCTTTTTTTGCAAAAGACGTGCTAAAAATAAACGATTTTAGAAGAAACGTGCTTTTGGAATAACCATTTTGTCCACCGAAAAATTACGTTTTTCCGTTCTTCGAGCACAATAAAAAAGATAAAATTGTAAAAAGATACTTAAATCAAAGTCATTTGGAAAAATATCTGTGGTTAGTGTATTCCCCATTATTGAAAGGAGTTTACTGTATATATTGTTCATTGTTTGCTCCAAAAGTTGTAGGTGATACCTGATGCCAAACTCAATCTGAGAGTTTATTTTCAAAAACTCTGAAAACATTTTTGAAGCTCCTTGGTAATAATGGAATGTTAGAGAATCACCAACATAGTAAGTATCACAGAAATTCAGTTCAGTCGGCAGAAGAATTTGTGAAAAAATTTAACAAGCTGCAAAACGAAATTCGAAATATGTTATCTACATCTCGGTTAAAACAAGTTGAAGAAAATCGCAAAAGGTTGCTTCCAATTATTGGCACTGTAATTACACTGAGAATACAAAACATACCTTTCAGAGGCTGAAGAGACGATGGCAGTTTATTAGATAATCTCAACGCGGTAGTAAAACGAACGATGGGAATTTTCGAGGCATTTTAAAATTAAGAGTGCGGGGTGGAGATACAGTTCTGGAAAACCATCTCAAAAGTGCCAGGCTAACGCAACTTGCATTTCAAAAACAACACAAAATTCCATTATTGAATGTTGCGGTGAAGAAATTCTATAAAATATTAAAGGGTTTCTTTTCGAGACAAAATATGTTTCCATATTATTTGATGAAACTCCTGACATATGTGCCTTATCACAAATGAATATTATAGTGAGATATGTTTACAAATCGGAAATCAGGGAAGATTTTATTGGATTTTTCGACTTGCGTGATGTAAATCACGCATCAGAATTCTCTTTAGAGACCGAACCCAAAAATAGACGGCGTATCATTAGGAAAAACTGTAGTTAAAATTCTGCATCAAAATAATATCGACGTAGCATCATGCGTTTGTATTTGTACCAACTGCAATGTCATGATGTCTGAGGTAAGTGGAGTAGTAAATGAAATTCAAAATTCGCCCCCCCCTGCTCTGAGAATACCATGTTATAATCATTCACTGAACCTATCTTTGCCCAAATGCATAGAGGGTGTAGGGTGTACGAAACTGTTTTGGAGTAATGAAAGAAGTCATTTCTTTTTTTAATGCATCAGAAAAAGAAGTTTCGTTCTCAAAAGTATCTTGCAGTCGAAGTTAAGTTTGTACATACCGAGGTTCCAGCTTTTTTACTCACCTGTACACTGAGGTCTTGTGCAGTTCTCCGTCGATTAGCTGTAACAACGACTCTCCTGAGGCTTCGACGTCCTCTATCATTGATTTTCTTTGGTGTGCGGGTACGTTTTGCTGCTTCAGGCACGCAGTTGCCTTGGGTATGTTTAAACGCCTCTCGGTTTCTCTTATGGACAGCCCACTTGTAACGTACCAGGAGATGTGACGTACCTGCCAGAAGGACGCACACGACATAAAGGCAGATAGGAATCAGAATAAAACGTCCGCGTAGCTCAATTGGTAGAGCAACTTATTCCGGAATGAGGGGACCCGGGTTCGAATCCTGGCGCGGATAAAAATGACGGAGAAATTTACTTCGTTATACACTAATATAATACCCAACAGTCTTTCCTTTCTCAAAGTCAGTTCTCTCTAAATGCCGAAACATTTTCGCTCAACCTCACAGTGCGATATGTTCGCGGTCAGCTGCAGGCTTATTTTTATACCGTTTGCAGCTGTACCGCGCATCTTAACAACGCGGCGGATTCGTTCATTTGCTGTTGAAGGGGTGTCAGGTTACTTTTGTCAATATAGTGTATATACAAACTGCACACTTCAAGAAAGACTGAGATTTTAAACTTTGAGAAGATATTATTAACAGAAAGCAGGTACAAGTATATTCCATATCTTAAATACACTGCTAGCAACCCAAAATGCAACACCAAAAAGGAAGCATCCGATCGGCCTGAAATTCGCAGCATGCGTCGCCCGCGAGACGACATGCAAACGATTAGCATTTCAGGGCATATGCAAATCTTATGCGCCCAGCACGCCACCGAGAAGTACTATAAGAAGGGTGCACAGAAGGCGTAGTGAAAGTAGTGGAAGTGAGTTGGGCTGCCGGACCTGTGCGTGGGAAGCTTCCTGATGCCTCTCGCAGAATTTCAGCACGTTTCGGAGTTCGACAGACGACGAATAGTGGCTTATCGCGACAGCGGTTTATCGTACCGAGACATCGGCGCCCGTGTGGGACGACATCCAGCCAAAGTGAGGCGAGTATGGATTCGGTGGGTGCAGGAGAGACGGATGGACCGACGTGAGTGACTGCCGCAGCCGCGGCACACCACCGAACCACATGACCTGCATGTTGTGCGGCGGGCATTGACGGCTCGTACCGCCACATCACGAACGTTTGCGCAGGAATTAGGGGGTGTTGCGCAAACAACCCGTGTCAGTACGTACCGTTCGACGTCGTCTGCAGGACCGGGGACTTGTCGCACAGCGCCCATTGCTCCGATTACCTTTGACGTTACACCACCGGCGAGTGCGGCGGCAGTGGGCCGTTGAAAATCTCACCTAGACTACGGAATGGCACGACATTGTCTTCTCCGACGAATCCCGCTTCTGCCTGCAACTCCACAATGGTCGGATCCGCGTGTGGCGGCACCGCGGCGAGAGAATGTGTGACACCTGCGTTATGCATCACCATACCGGTCGGTCGCCTAGCGTTATGGTTTGGGGCGCAATTGGATATGACACCCGCATCCTCTGATACGCATCGCGGGTACAATCAACAGCCACCGCTACATCTCCGACGTTTTGGAGCCTGTAGCCCTCCCTTACCTGCAGGACCTGCCAGCGGCCCCGTTTCAACAGGACAATGCGTGCCCGCACGTGGCACGCATCGTGCAACAATTCTTCACGGCCCACCAGGTGTCACTGCTGCCGTGGCCCGCCTGTTCTTCCGATATGTCGCATATCGAACACGTCTGGTCGCTGATCGGCAACGGAGTGGCCCGGCAAGCACCACCCGCGGCTACGCCTGATGAACTGTGGCAACGTGTGGAAGCAGCCGGGACCGACATACCCCAAGCCCACATCCAAAGCCTCTTTCGTTCGATGCCGCGGCGCGTAGCGGCCGTTACTGAAAGCCATGGGGGCCACACGAACTATTGATGTCTGCGTGTTCCGCAAGTCGCACGGGCCTGTAAGCTCAATCGTTTCATCTTTGTATCTGTTGTTATGTGTCCAGTAAATCTAGCTTTGCTGTCTCGTGTCCTTCTTGGTGTTGCATTTTGGGTGGCCAGCAGTGTATATATATGCATTTCACAAAACACAAGCAACTTTAAACTTGAATAAATAGTCGTCAAAACAACAGTAAAAGAAAAAATTAAGAAGCATTCATGCTTCAAGAAAGCAATTGCAGTAGGATATTGAAATTTTCAACATTTAAGGAACTAACACCATTTAACAGCAAAAAAATATTGGTATGTATGAGTGAATCAGTCAACCAAAAATATTTGCGAATTCCATACTTCAAGAAAGACTGAAATTTTAAAGTTTGCGAAAATATAAGAATTTAACAGAAAGCAAGTAAAAATATACTCTATATCTTAAATACATATAAGCGCATGTCACTAAATGCATGCAACTTTAAATTTGAAGTGAGACAAAAAAAAAAAAGAAAAAAAAAAAAAAAGATCATGGAATATTCATACTTAAAAAAGGCCGCTACAGTAGGGTATAAATGTTTAATTTTTAAGGGAGTAAAACCTCTTAGCAATAAAATGATATCAGCATATATGAGTGACATCGTCAATTCAAACATATATATAAATTTCACACTTCTTAAAAAAAAGAACTTGAAATTTTAAACTTCGAGAAGACGAGAAAACACAACAATTTAAAATGAAGCAGATGTAAGCACACTCTATGTCATAAATATACATACACATTTTGCGAAAAACATTGCAACTTTGAACTTGAGTTATATCGGGTTACAAGGAAAGTCCTTGATCCGGCCAATATCTCACGAACTATGGCAGTTAGCGATTTACTTCTTGTGCAGTTCTATAGGAAACCCCTATGGCTCACACAATAACACCACGAAGGATCCCCTCGTCCCCTCTTCTGGGGTGAGTGGCTATCGCGCCCACCTTTGCAGATAGGGCAAAAAAGTCAATTACAAACTTGTTCAGCGAGGCAAAAATAGTAAAATGTTTTTGTATCATAACAAAAGATGGAAGGGCTCAAAATGCAAAAAAACGGAAATCTACCTGAGTCGCTGTGTCCGAAGCCTACTTGTATGGATTTCAAATGTGCTTTCTGCTCCGTCGTCAGAATACAAAAACAAAAGTTAGTAAAATCATGCAATGCATTAATTATGATACGCTTTCCAACTTACCAGAAATCATTATTGAAGTTATTACTCAAGTTATTACTCAAATTATGAGGATAATGGCGGTAGAATAAATCTCGCTCATATGACCGGACCTTTGACCCCATTTCGATTATATTCAACAGAACCGGAAAAGAATACTTTCGGAACAACATGATAAAGTTTTGTCTCAATCGAAGCATTTTTACGTAAGTTATAACGCCTAAGGGCAATGGAATGGATTCCGATCCTATGTCCTGACCTTTACACTTATTTCGTCCATTTTCAATGGGGTTCGTCCCCAGATGGTTCCCTACCACATACTAAAATTTAATCGAAATCGAACCGTTTTCACGCACGTTATGGCGCATAAGGGCAATGAAATGCATCCCGCTCCTATGTCCTGACCTTTGACCCCACTTCACCCATTTTCAACAAGATTCGTCCCCAGGTGGTCCCCTACAACATACTAAAATTTCATTGAAATCGAACCATGTTACGCAAGTTATGATGCATAACAGCAGTGGAATGGATCCCGCTCCTATGTCGTGGCCTTTGACCTCATCAACTCCATTTTCAATACGGTTCGTCCCCAGTTAGTCCCCTACCATATACCAAACTTTCATCGAAATCGAACCATTTTTGCGCGGGTTATCATTCGGACAGACGGACAAAGCTGCAGCATATACGCTTATTCAACCTACGGTTGGAAAGCGTAAAAAATGAACTAATCCTATTTTAGAACAGCGGATACGCTCGTCATCAAGTGACTATTCAAAAATGTAACAAAAAAAATGCTGTATTAAGTTTAAATTTTGAAGGGAAAAACATGCGAAATCAGCGTTCCGCTGCTTATACTGTACTGCGCATCAACTCCAAGCAACTGGTACAACTCACTTTTTGTTCTAGAAGAAAATAGAAATAATGCGTAATACGCACACAACGCATGACGTAATAAGGCAGGTGGTCGCCAGAGTGTGACGTCATAAAACTTTAATAGGATCCACAAAAAACGCGTGACGTAATGAGGCATATGGCGTGACCGCGCGCCAACATCTCAATCGCGAGTCGATCGCGAGATTGTGACCTCATAAGATTTATAAGAATGGGAAACTTTCATAGGACGACGCCATGACACTAAAAACGTGGTAACTCGGAGTGGTTATTTAACCCACTAAACGAATTCAGCTAAATCGATTTCTAGTACCAGAAAACGGTAGTTTAACCACTTTCATCAAAATCCTGAGAGCCGTTTTCAAAATAAAATTTACATATATACAAGAATTGCTCCTTTAATAAGATGTGATGGAATGCCTCCCGCTCCTATTTCCTGACCTTTAACCCCACTTCACCCATTTTCAATAGGGTTCGTCCCCAGGTGGTCCTCTACGACATGCTAAAATTTCATCGAAATCGAACGATTTTTACGCGAGTTATCATGCGGACAGACGGACGGACTGACGGACAAAGCTGGAGCATATACGCTTCTTCAGCCTACTGTTGGAAAGCGTAAATGATATGCGTGGCCGGTATGCCAACACTTCGTGAATCCTTGACGGTTTGACGAGGCAAGTAAACAATAAAAATTTAGTTATACATGAAGTAAAGTAAAAAATAACTCGTTTAAGAATATGATTTTTGGTGAAAAGTTTTGAGTAACAATTCGAAAAGAAATAGATTGAGTCAACATACAGGAAAAAGAAGAATTTTTTAAAAGTTCACTTTTGTTTAGGAGGGGATACAATATTTTCCCTAAGAGATGCGAATAACTGCTTTTCTGGAGAGTTAGTAAAACGTGAAAAAAATAATGTTTAGTGGAAGTACGGACTTAGTCGCTATGTCTCCAGAATGAATGTTTCTTTCGGACGAGATAGAAAATATATACAAAAAATATGGCACAAAGAATACAAATTTTAGCGTAAGAATGAATGTTTTATAATGTATGTCTTGACAATGAATATTTTTCTGTTGGGTCAGTAAAAGAAACGTATAGCAAATAGGATAGAATAAAAAATGCATATTTGACATACATACAAGCTTTTAGGAATATTTAAAAGCAAGTTGGAAAATATATAATATGCTATATAAGGAAACAAAAATCTGAAGTTTCGCTACAACTTGTAAAATATCAAATCGTCAAGAATCGTTTACTGAAATGAAAAAATAAAGTCTGAATTAAAGAAGTCGTTAGCTTGTAAAGTTTGAAAAAAATAATAATGGACGAATATGTGAACATAGGATGAAATTTCAAAAAATAGTTTAAGTTAAATAGGGGAAATTGCGAAGAAAACGTTTGTTAGAATGACATGTGAAATAATGTAAGAAAATGCTGTTACAATCGAATTTTAACTGCAATAGATCAGTATATTTCTTGAACGTACACGAAAAAGCGAGATAGAAAAATATACTATTAACATGCACAATAAAAGATGCATTTCGTTGATTAATCATGAAGAAATTTAAGACAACCTACAGAAAAATAAAAATGATCCGTGGAAAGAAGCATGTAATCACATGAAATAACGGATTCGCAAAGCAATGATCACTTGATCCTGTTCGTTAGTTCCTACAAAACGCACCATGAGAGAAGCGACCCGTAATCAAATGGTTAGAAAGTTCCAAGGTTCGTTGGTCCGAAACCGGTCACTCACCAAGTGAATATTTTTCACTCAGGCTGAAAAAATTCTCCCACGTCGCGACGTCATTACTCCGACATGAAAGATCAATAAAAATTCACACGCTTGGAACCAGGGAATTTCTAAAAAAAAATAGCGAATTTCTAAAAATATAAAAAAATCCTCCAACTGACTACAGAGGGCAATACAAGAGGCCAAAATCTCAGAAAGATACCCTTGGATCCGGCCGGAGTCTAATGAGTAATCTATGAGGATCCGGTATGTTGCTGACTCATGTATAGCCGACCACGTAAAGGGGGAAATGGCAGCGGTTGAACACCCCCCCCCGGCGATTGGAGCGTATTGTTAAGTCTACGGGGGTTGCTAATACCCAAAACCCGCCAATCCGGCCCAAGAGTTGTCTTCAAAGCCCAAAATCTCACAAAATACCGTTGGCTGCTACTGAATGACGTCATAGTCGACCACATGGGAGAAAAAATAGCTGCGGTCGGACACACTCCTTTGCGATTGGAGGCGGCACCTGGGATGTGCTGCAGTGTAGAAACGGCACTTGCTGCTACTGGCTGCTAATAGGCAGTCCCGATCATTTTATACTATTTATAGTTAACTGATCGATAACATTCGACTATTTTGCTACTGCGTAGGCTGATTAGTAAGTAATTTCTGATTAGATTTGGCGGTGGATCGTCATTACACTCTCCTAACTAGAGAGCGTTATTTGGCATAGGAGTTTAAATAAAAAGACAACGTGCTGGAGAACAGATTCAAGTGAAAATGACGACGTGCCTGAAAACTGGAATTTTCCTCCTGAAAAACGTCTGCCAGAACTGCCGTAGAGAAAAGTCTTACCGGACGAGTTCGGATTCGGTCTTCCACTTCGTTTCACAGATGTTCTACTGGATTTATATCGTGAACTTTGGGCAAGCCAATCCAACACTTGGAAGGCATGCTCCTCAAATCAGGCTTTGAAAGAACTTGTGGTGCCGCAAGGCTCTCGATCTTGCCGAAAGAAACAGGAATATGCGCCAAAGTACTGCCGCAGTGTAGGTAGGGCCGGATTGATCACAATGTATTCTTACCTGACAACCATTAGACTATAGGACACCAAAACAAAAGGGCCGAGTCCTTTCTAGCAGAAACAGCACCACACCATCTCAGATCCTACACCAAACTTGAATGTAGGGACAATGCAGGGACAATGCAGCCCGTCAGTTCCCGACAGACTGTCCTGGTACAAATAGCTGTGTAATTCGGCTTGGTCTGTGGCAGAGGACGTGCGTGTCTTCTTCACAGACCGCAGTAAGCTTCGCTTGTCATGATCACTCAGTTAGTGCGGCCCCCATAACACGGCTTTACTGTAGTGACTCCTTCTGCTTTCCATAGCTGAAGAATACCAGCAATAGTGTGTTTTAAGAAAACAGAAAGAACGGCAGTGCTACGCCCTGATTGCTTACTCAAGTGGCATCCAACTACCATTCGTGAAGCATAGTCGCTTCCAATGTGGTCTGATAGGCGTGCCAACTCTCTCCTTTATATACAGCGCGCGAAACACCCCGCACGTGCACATCTGGTTCTGCAAATGCACCTTATTTGCATATGCGAAGGTGTCAGATAACTTTGTCTACATAGTGTACATGTGTGCAGCAGAGTGTTGTATCAGACGAAATGCTAGGAAATGCATGGAAAATTTTAGCAGTCCTTGCAACTGACAGATTGAACAATAATTTGTCTTTTCCATCATGAAGTCACGCGAAAAAACGAAACAAAAATTTAAAAACGGAAAACCAAATTCTTCAACCCGAAGATGCCACGCCAAATACAAGTATACTGTTGCTCAGCATATCAGAAAAACAATACATGTATAAAATCCTAAAATATGCAGAAAATTGTGACTACAATGGGCTTGGGTTAAAGGAATTTTTTTTCAATTAAGGAAAGGCGATCTTGTCTGCGAAGGGAAAATCGCCTCGTAATAGAAAATATTTGCATAAGAAAGGCCGGGAAACGAGTTCAGAATTTTGGTTGTCGTTACAGCTATCTGATGCAAACGAACTTTTTCAGGTAGGACAATTTGAAAAAATTCTTTTGCATCATTTAGGTGCCGAAATATAGTGTAAGAAATTCAAATATATCTTTTACGCTACCATTTGTATCTGAAAATATGTGGCCTATATTGAATATTTCCACAGCTAGCTGATGATAAAATGATACGTTTGAGGATAAATGATACATTTTGAATCCGATAATTAGACGCGAAGGTATACTTGAAAAAAATCTACAATCGGTAAATTCGGCATCAAGCAAAGCTGTAAAACTCGATGAACAGTTTCATCATATCAACAAGCATTGCGTACAAGGAGAGCTTTTCCTATGGTGCTTTTAGAAGTCAGGATATTATGAAAAGCACGAACATATATTTACTTCCACTAGCAGGTATTTTCCACACCCAGAAGAAAAATCGGTGCATCAGATCTAATCTCCCCTAGCATAGAGATGATGGACTTAAGTAAGTGGAAAATATTTGCCTTAATGTCTACATCTTCCTTGATTCACTAACCGCATGCTGCACGGAAGCAAAAGGAATGTTTAAGCCTTCTTGTGCAAGTCACGTGGAAATAAATGCCTATCCTATAGTTTTGTTAAAATTATAGTAACCGTTTCAAAGAAAATAGCTTAAACTGTTAAAGAAATTAGAAAAGAGAGAAAAGACGACGATGAAAACAAAGAAGCTACCACGGTTGGGAAAAATTACATTCTCTAATTTTGCAATCACAAACTAGAATGATGTAACTTTCACATGTGGTTGGAATCCCTCCTTCGAAATTTGAAACAATCAGAATAGCACACCCATCAAATTTCCTGAATACCTCGGAGTCTGCCAAGGAATATTTATTTGTGACTGCAGCTCTCGAGAGAAACTGCTTTTAGGGAACCATATTACTTACGAGCATGATTTGGAATCATTCATATCGGAAGAATTCATCGGATCCAGTGGTCAGGTGGCGTGGACTTCACTCGTGTCTGTTAGGCCTGTGTTTGAATCCCCATAAGACAAGGATGTCATACTTGTCCCTTCCCTTTCCCTAGCAAGGAAACTGACTACATCTATTGTGAGAACCTTAGCATAGTGCTCTCCTATAAGCTCGCTCTGTTCAAAGATGCATTGAAAACATACACCCTCTTTGCACGATAATTTAATTTTAAAAGATGATAGATATTTACATAGTTAAAAAGATTAGAAACCCATAAGCACTTTCGGGCCGACAGTCGCACCCGTCATCAGATAGATGCTACCAGTGTGCTCCCATATATACCTCTGGGTGTGATGACGTGCCTAGTGTGGAGCAGCGTCACAAGGGTATCGTAGTGTTGCCATCACATCATGGCTAAATCACAAATCAGACCAGGTCCATGTGGGAATATGATAAACAGGGTGCAAAAATACACAGAATATATACTGTATATTTGTCATAGTTCACATGGTTAACAATAAATATTATTATGCAAGTTCATAGCTGGAAATCCTGGGTAAGTCAACTGTGGAGTTGTCGTTACAGTAGCCGTCGCCGAAGGCTTTCGTTCGATGTATAAGCTTTCAATTACATGCAACGAGTATATTGGTGCGGATTAACCTCATCTTTGTGACAAAAAATGAATGAAACAACGTGACAATTTAATGTTGTTCCAGTCTGGTTGAACAGTTTCTTGTGCTACATTTCTGACGAGTACTGTATTATTGTGGTTAGCACGGATGTCGTATTTATGTTCCTGCACTCGAGTCTCAAGGCTACGTCTTGTAGAGCCCACGTAGTTACTTGCGTGTTCGCCATTGGAAACATCTATTAAAGGTATATTATGCACGCCCCATTCATACAAAATATAAGGTTGTTCTCGGTCTTTTTTAACAAGTGAGAATAGATTTCTGGATCTAATGCCAAAATTAATATCATACTTCATACAAGTGCATGTCAATACATGAGTAATGTCTGGGTACTGTTCCATTGTACCAACAAAACGTTTTACTGATTTTTGGTCTTTGATCAAACATGTAGATCTATCATTTGAAATTCTTCAATAGACTCGGTTAATCATGTATTTAGGATATCCATGTTTGGCAGCTGAATCAAAAATGAAATTTATTTCAGATTTAAGCAAAATGTCAGCGGACGAATGCGTAAAATCTCTTCTGATTAAAAAGTTGAGCCATCAACTTTTTAATCAGAAGAGCTTTTACGCATTCGTCTGCTGACATTAAAAGTTGATGGCTGATAGTTATCAACCATCAACGTTTTAATCAGAAGAGCTTTTACTTTGCGTCAGTTTGAAAGGCAATTAAGTGCTTGCTAATTTTTGTGCGAACAATGTGTGATGGAAGTCGGCTTTGCTGCTTTGGTGACAGGAGAACCTTTCTTTATTGTCATCTCTCCCACCGAGTAGCGTGAGAACGAATGTTACTCCGCCGTTGTATTAGTTTACATTAAAACCTCTTAGGGCAAGTGAAATCGGAAGCTTGGTTCCGTCACATGGTCAACGGCTGATCTCAAATAATTCTTCGAGAGAAAAACAGCACGTTGTTTACGAGGTCTTGTGACCTTTTTGACTCGTGTTATGGAGAGTAAGCAGCAGTTGACACTTAGAGTGGAATTCTGGGGGTAGAAGCAGAGTGTGTGAAGGATTAACCTCATCTTTGTGACAAAAAATGAATGAAACAAAAATTAAGGATACACAAGCTTTAAAAATGTAAGTTCATTGTTTATGGTGGAAAGAACTTCCGTGTATTTGTATTTGGACTAAAGCTTACTGTAGTAATGTTAAGCTTTCTCGATGGAAAAAGCATTTTCTTTTCGGATCTCCGAAGCATTCCACATACACTCAATAAGCAAAACATTAGAAATACCTATATAATAGCTTGTTGGCCCTCTTTCAGCGCGAAAGACAGCTTATACACGCCGAGGCATCGACTCCATCAGATGCCGGAGAGTTTCCGTACGTAATGCCAGCTATGCCTGTTGCAGCATTGTCTACAACTCCGCTCGTGACGTCGGTACAGGATCCATGACATCCGGGAGTACTTCCAGATGGTTTAAATCAGGAGATCTTAGGGGCAACTGGATGCTTCCAAACTCATATAAGTATTCCTCGAACCATGCCTAGACCGTTGCGGCCCGGTGGGGCCGCGCATTGTCCTACTGGAACAGACCATCGTCAGTAGGAAGCACGAAGGCCATGAAAGAGTGTAAATGATCAGCCACCACATGCTGGTAGGACGCAGCGGTTAAGGACCTCTCCAGACACACTAAGGGACCTAATGTGTCCCATGAGAAAGCTCTCCAAACCGTCACAGAGCCACCACCGTCTTGAACAGATCCAGCCTGACAAGACAGGGCCGTGTTCTCATGATGTCGATGCCACACCTGCACCCTCGGTCATTCGGTAGAGCTGGAAACGCGATTCATACGACCACATGACGCGGTTCCACTCTCTTTGCAGAGGTCCAGTTTTTATGTTTCCGGGCACCAGGTGAGGCGTAATTTTCGATTACGAACAGTCAACAGCGGCACAAGATTAGGGCGTCAGCTCTCGTGGCCCTGAGTTTGCTTAATTCAAATTAATTCAAACTTGAGTATGCAGCGTGTGCTGTACCATTCGCTCACTTACGCTGCTTGGGTCTCTGACGTTTAACCTTTATGTGGGCCTCCAACATTTAACCTGGATGTGGGCCTCCGACATTTAACCTGGATGTGGGCCTCCGACATTTAGCCTGGATGTGGGCCTCCGACATTTAACCTGGATGTGGGCCTCCGACATTTAGCCTGGATGTGAGCCTCCGACTTTAACCTGGATGTGGGCCTCCGACATTTAACCTGGATGTGAGCCTCCGACATTTAATTTAGATGTGGGCCTCCGACATTTAACCTGGATGTGGGCCTCTGACATTTGAACTAGATGTCGGCCTCCGACATTTAACCTGGATGTGGGCCTCCAACATTTAACCTGGATGTCGGCCTTCGACATTTAACCTGGATGTGGACCTCCAACATTTAACCTAGATGTGGGCTTCCGACATTTAACCTGGATGTCGGCCTTCGACATTTAACCTGGATGTATGCCTCCGACATTTAACCTGGATGTAGACCTCCGACATTTAACCTGGATGTGGGCCTCCGACATTTAACCTGGATGTGGGCCTCCGGCATTTAACCAGCCGTTGCCAAGCGGTCGGTCTGTACGAGCCTAGGGACGTCGATCTCGGTCATCAATGGCGTGTGGTCAGCCACCACTTGCTTTCTGGGCGCTGGTACGTCCGTGGATGGTATACTAGCGGTACACTCTCAATACGGTTGCCCTAGGGAACCCTAGGGTTCTTACTACTTGGGCGACCTATGTATCTTGTGCCGAGAATGCGTCGACTATCAGAGCCACTCAAATCTCCACGTTTACCCATGTTCATCGATTACGCTACACTGTTGGAAAGCCCTGCTGACCGCCTACTTATCGCTTGCTTTCGGTTTGAGTCTGTTTCACTGTACGCGGGGAATTCCTATTGACTTCCCCTCATCCCTTTCTCTATTGCTTTGTCTACTGAGTGTAGATTGCATTTGATAACTCTGCTTCTTATATTCAGCGAAATTAAGGGGTGTTCGTTTTTTTTAAGTTGTGTTAACGTGATTAAATTATCCGTTTATTCAGATATTGCATATGGCAGTGTAGCATTGTCTTCTTAATAGCCCTTTTATCCAAAGTATGAACCTTTCCGTTCGGGTCTTGTCCTATCTGTGTGGCCTTACGAATTTGAAACGGAATAGCAGGCCACTAGTTGCGTAACAATCCCAGTCCCAAACTAATGCCATCAACCAGACTCCTAGGTATTCGTGAAGTATGAAGGCTGCGCTCTTTTCAACATTCGAAACTTCGAACGTGCATTTCAATCGCCCGTTCGAAAAAAAGGGAACATGTGCCAAAAGTAAGTGACCTGAAGAAAGTCATGCACCTAGTTAATGTTATATTGTCTCTCTTTGTACTTTTTTTACCTTTGAGCCAGTTTTTCTTCCTTACTCTTTTTATTTCGTAAAAACGTCGTCAGTAGAAACAGCAGGAGAACATTCTTTTCAAACACAAGTATCATCAGCGGGTATCTCACAAAATGAAAAAAAGTTTATATGAACAAAGTCAAGCTTACAGTAGTAATAGCGGTAACAATGTCACAACCTGCCAAATGAAGTTTTACCTTTTTACTGAATAGTGCTAGGTGTTCCTCTTTCTCCCTTGCTTCCTATCTCGCTCCTTCTCGTTCTTAACTCCTATCTTCAAACGCAGTCCCTGGTGGTAAATTACATTTTCCCCAATACGCAGATTTCGCCTCCCGTTCCATCTACGGTGGCTCTCCAAAGATAAACACAGCAAATGCTTTGAAAAATGGTTTGTTTTCTCTGAAGGCTCTTTATACAAACGCGATAAAGGAGAAACAACAATATTAGAATAGCGGAAAGACGTTGAACTCTGTTCCACCCTACTTTAAGCTTATGAGTCAAGGGAGATGTACTATCAGAAAGAAAGACCTACGTAGCTTCCTAGAAAGAAAACGTAACTCCGAAAGGAAAGCCATGGTAGGAACCATAATTTAATAGATTCGGATATTTGGTACTGTGAAAATGCTTTCTCCAATTGCGTTCCGTTTACCGAAACACCCTCTAAGGAAACGGAGCAAGCGAGCCCACAACGTTTCTCATGCCCGCTGATGTTGACAATAGGTTTTATAGGCAATTTCATAGGAAGAAACTTTCAGTGAAGCCAAAAATTTTGTTTCAGAAAAACATACAAGAGCAAAGGAATTCAATACAGAATGTATGAGGAAGCATAAAACAAAAAAGCAGATTTAAACGATTTTTTTATGCAAATTGGTTTTATTTTAAGATTCCAAATAAGTAGCCTAGTATGATTCAAGGCTATCCTTTCAATGGAACTCCGCGACTTGTTGTTTAACTAAAATCTGGCAGTCCGAAAAATTCATATTCGAGTAACCACAAAATGCACTGATTCGCACATATGAGAAGATAAAGTTGCTTGAGTCTCAGAAATTCTTCCGAGCATCAGACGCTAAAAAAAGTCACCATCAGTAATTTACATCTCTCTGCCCTACAGCAAAGACAGTACACTGTTAAAAATTTGGGGATAGGTTGCACCAAAAGGTGGTGCTGCACCAGCTGCATCACTTTCCGAGAAAATATGCACCATTATGTGGTACAAATAAAACCCAACAATATGGCGCAACCTTACATCACTTTATGGGTTAAGGTTGCACCAGAATATGGTGTATGGTTGTACCATAAAATGGTGCAGTCTTACGCCATCAAATGTAAGGATGCACCATTTTATAGTGCAACCTTACTCCATAATATGGTGCAACGTTGCACCACTTGTTGGTGTAGCTTTCCCAAAATGTGGTGCAGCTGGTGTAGTTCCACTTATTGGTGCAACATATCACGAAAATTATGTATAGTCTTTTTACGTCACTGCTTTATGGATAAAATATTTTGAAAACACGGTTTCTGTGTGCAGTTCCAAAACGTTTGTAATTACTTCATCAATTTAGGAATAAGATGATCCCTTTTTTTCTCCCATATTCGGAAGACTTTAATCTTCATTGCTTATGTCAGCACATAGTCTCAATTTCAAGATCAATACACTGGACCAATTAATGCCGCTACATCAGAAGTTACTTCCATGTGAATAACCACCTCAGAAAACTAAAATTGTATTGTCCTGCACGTGGCTAGGTACATATGTATAACATCAGAAGTTCAACGTGAAAAAGGTTATGTCAGGAACACCAGAAATATATGTGCTACAAAAATTATTTTCATCGCTTACCTTATTAACTTGAGTGAACACTTCTTTAAAATTTTCCAAACTCACACTCACTTGACGACAAAATCAATATGGTGGCACAACACAACATCTGCCTCCTTCGGACGACTTGATGAGGAAGACGCATGCAAAGTTTCCTTCACTGCCCCAAAATGTGGTGCAAGGTAACGCCGTTCCGGCTGCATTTGGTAATTTGCACGAAAACTTGGTGCAAGTCAAATGTTTTCATGCACCACTTTATGGTGCAAGTGTGAAAATCGCACCTGATCATGGTGTAAGTGTCAGATGCCACACGATATTGTAGTGCAACGCTGAACTGAAATTTTTAACAGTGATAATGTGCATCACGGAGAGATAAATACATGTACATATTAGTAGTATAAAAAGGCGGGTCCGAGCGCAAGGATGCATCCTTCTAGAGAAGGATGGGGGCGTGGCCTGCTGCAGAAGGATGGGGGCGTGGTTGTTGCAGAAGGATGGGGGCGTGACGTGTGACCGAAGGATGTGGGGGCGTGGCAGATGGCGCTAGTGTGTTGGGTCGATGCTGCCCCCTAGCGGTGCTTCTTGGAACTTTATTATTATGTTAGATCTTTGTTTTTTGAGTGATGGCAACGACCGAGTCGGGGAAAGGAGATGTGCTGCCCCCTAGCGATGCTTCTTGGAACTTTATTATTATGTTAGATCTTTGTTTTGAGAGATGGCAACGACCGAGTAGTTTTTGGATCTTTGTTTTTTAAGAGATGGCAACGACCCCTAGCGGTGCTTCTTGGAACTTTATTATTATGTTAGATCTTTGTTTTTGAGAGATGGCAACGACCGAGTCGGGGAAAGGAGATGTGCTGCCCCCTAGCGGTGCTTCTTGGAACTTTTAATGGACCTTTGAAAGATGGCAACGACCGAGTGGGAGAAAGGGGGTGGATATAGGGGGATGTCAACTCGATGTGCTGCCCCCTAGCGGTGCTTTTTGGAACTTTTAATGGATCTTTGAGGGATGGCAACGACCGAGTGGGGGAAAGGAGATGTGCTGCCCCCTAGCGATGCTTCTTGGAACTTTATTATTATGTTAGATCTTTGTTTTGAGAGATGGCAACGACCGAGTAGTTTTTGGATCTTTGTTTTTTAAGAGATGGCAACGACCCCTAGCGGTGCTTCTTGGAACTTTATTATTATGTTAGATCTTTGTTTTTGAGAGATGGCAACGACCGAGTCGGGGAAAGGAGATGTGCTGCCCCTAGCGGTGCTTCTTGGAACTTTTAATGGACCTTTGAGAGATGGCAACGACCGAGTGGGAGAAAGGGGGTGGATATAGGGGATGTCAACTCGATGTGCTGCCCCCTAGCGGTGCTTTTTGGAACTTTTAATGGATCTTTGAGGGATGGCAACGACCGAGTGGGGGAAAGGGGTGTGTACGTTGCCCCCTAGCGGTGCTTTTTGGAACTTTTCTCGGGAGATTTATTGGACGTTGACAAATTTTTAAGAAGTCTTTCCAATATTTATTTTTTTAATTTTCTCGGGAGATTTCCTGGACTTTGTCAAATTTTTGAAGGAAGTTTTTTTGTCGTTTCCAATTTTTTTTTACTCGTATTTTTTTTGTCCTATTTTTTCTCTCTAATTTATTTTATTAAATTTATATTTTCAGGAATTCCCTGAGGTATTATAATTTTTATAGACGTTGCAGTATTTTTTTTTATTTTCTCGGGAGATTTATTGGACGCTGACAAATTTTCGAAGGAAGTCTTTCCAATATGTTTTTTTTATTAAATTTATATTTTCAGGAATTCCCTGAGGTGTTATAATTTTTATGGACGTTGCATTATTTTTTTAATTCTTATATTTGTCCTCCCTCCAATTTTAATTTAGGCGAGGAAAGACTTTGTTTGAAAAGATTTCGTTCCCGTTGATTCATGTTCCGCCATTTTAGTTTCACCACGCTGACATTTTGTGAGCCATGTGTTTTGGGATGAGTCATTATGATGAGTGACGCATTCGTGATAGCAGACATGACATCAGCCAACGTCGTTTTCTCCTCAGCGGGGTCGGCTTAATTTATTTTTTTTATTTTCTCGGGAGATTTACTGGACTTTGTCAAATTTTTGAAGGAAGTTTTTTCAATCGAAGCATTTCCTCAAATTTGTTTTATTAAATTTATATTTTTAGAACTCCGTGAGGTGTTATAATTTTTATAGACGTTGCATTATTTTTTAATTCTTATATTTTTCTTCCCTCCAATTTTAATTTAGACGAGGAAAGGCTTTGTTTGAAAAGATTTCGTTCCTGTTGATTCATGTTCCGCTATCTTTTGTGAGCCATGTGTTTTGGGATGAGTCATCATTTTCTCTTTGACTCAGAAAATTTTGTATGACACGTGTTTTGGGATGAGTGACTATGCCGAGTGACGCATGTCGTGATAGCAGACATGACATCAGCCAACGCCATTTCCTCCGCGGGGTCAGCGGTTGACGCCATTTGAGATTCTGTAGTCACATTAAGTTCCAAGACTGATTTTTTTTCCAATAACTTGATCATTTTGCAACGAATTTATTCCTTATTTTTCCCTCATAATTTCCCATTTTATATTCATAATTTTTCAACGTAACGATTTTTTTATTTTCTTTGAGGAGACTTCACGCATTTTGAACGGACGTTCCAACATAAAGACGTTTTCCAAAGTTTTGTGCTGCAGACATAATCTTAAAACACGATTGTTTATTAACGTATTTACGTGTTTATGACATTTTTTTAACGTTGTACCTTTTTCCGCCATACAAAGCCACAATTTTTTAGGCATAGTTAAAATGTTTTTTTATTTCTTCATGATTATTCAGTGAAATGTACCTTTTAATGCATTATCTTAATCTTTTTTTACTAAATGCTTGCATACTCGTTAAACTTCTCGATGTACCAACATTATTTTATTTTCAAACTAACAACTACTTTTATCGAGGCTTTATTTTTTCTGTCTATGAAGAATCTTTTAGTTTATTCTCTCAAGATATGAAAATTAATTATAACGAAATCCTTTCACTTTTCTATCGCTAAGAATTTACCTTAAAATAAGTCCTGAGCTATAGTTCGCTTTGTCTGGTTAGAGGTGATTCATCAATAGCATGTTTGTGACCAGATAACGTATCCGTGCAGTTACTGCCTGAAGCGATGACGCATGGGTGACGGGTACGTCGTGATGTCATCCTTGTAAACTTGGAATGTCATCATACTGCTTGAAGCGATGACGCACGGTGACGGGTTTTTCGTGATGTCATCCTTGTGAACAGATGCCAGAAGAATTTCAGAAACTGTTTCAACTTCGAACCAATGACGTTTCTTCCAATGTCGGGGGGTCAAAAAGGCATCCTGTTTGCTATGAAACTGGCGTTGTTCATTCCTCCTCCTCAGTTTTTCTGCTGCTTTCGTTTAGTACGTACGTTTAGTTTTCAACTACGTTTAGTTATCGACTGTATTGCTGTCTGAATATTGTGGCGTGTTTTGGAATGGAATCTAAAAACATTTTTCATCAGTTTCTGCAATCGAAGAGGTAAGCGTTCTTTTATTAGCATGCAATGTTTTTATTTATTGTTAGGTCCCCAAAGTTGTTTGAATTAGAATGTTGTTAGAATTTCGTGAGAGGATTCCCTTAAGGAAAAAATATACTAGTGTATTAGGAACAGTATGTGAGTTCTTTTGCGTACGATTTAAGTTAGATTTTCAGGAAGGAAAATTCATGTTAGTGGAATCGCTTAAACATAGTTCTTTTTTTTTAAATATTTTAGGAATTCATGTTTTTACGATAGCTCTCATAAAAATGTATTCTCAACGTAGGAATTTTCCATTTTAATTTCTATGAAAATGTGTTGATAGGGGTTTAAAACATGTTAGCGGTATGTGAGTTCTTTTGCATACGATTTAAGTTAGATTTTCAGGAAGGAAAATTCATGTTAGTGGAATCGTTTAAAACATAGTTCTTTTTTTTAAATATTTTAGGAATTCATGTTTTTACGATAGCTCTCATAAAAATTTATTCTCAACGTAGGAATTTTCCACTTTAATTTCCATGAAGATGCGTTGATATAGGTTTAAAACATGTTAGAGGTATGTGAGTTCTTTTGCATACGATTAAAGTTAAATTTTCATGAAGGAAAATTTACGTTAGTGGAATCGTTTAAAACATAGTTCTTTGTTTTTAAATATTTTAGGAATTCATGTTTTTACGATAGCTCCCATAAAAATTTATTCTCAACATAGGAACTTTCCATTTTGATGTTTATTCCATGAAAATGCGTTGATATAGGTTTAAAACATGTTAGCGGTATGTGAGTTCTTTTGTATACGATTTAAGTTAGATTTTCAGGAAGGAAAATTAATGTTAGTGGAATCGTTTAAAACATAGTTCTTTGTTTTCAAATATTTTAGGAATTCATATTTTTACGATAGCGCCCATAAAAATGTATTCTAAACGTAGGAATATCCCATTTTAATGTTTATTTCATGAAAAATGCTTTGATAGGGGAGAGGGTTAATTTTTTTATTATTATTCTTTCACAGAAAGAATGGTGGCTGGAAGATGAACAGCTATTTTTGCAAAATTCAGAAGTGTTTCAGGCATTAGAGGAAATTCCAATGTCGCAAGATCTACTTTCCTCATTTGTGTCTGACGTACCCCCTTCCCCTTTCACTTGTAAGATCTGTCAGAAGGTCTTCACTTTGAAACAAAATTTGCAGAGACATGCCAAAATTCATTCTGGGGCACTTATTCCGTGTATGTTGTGTAGGAAGAGTTTTTCTAGAAATGCGTACTTGCAGATACATATTCTTAAATGCCATTCGAGAATGCAGGTAGGGGGGAACTCGTTAAATACGTCTTCGGCAGGCCCCTCCAATGCAGCGGGCCCCTCTAATGCTGTAGACCCTTCAAATACAGCAGGCCCTAGTCATGAAGTTGTTGCAGGCCCTTCAAATACAGCAGGCCCCAGTCATGAAGTTGTTGCAGGCCCCAGTCATGAAGTTGTTGCTGGCCCCAGCCACGTTGTTGAGGACCCCAGTTCCGAAGCTCCCATTGTTCCTCCATTGAATATGGGGGCTTACACCCAAGTGCAGTCGGTGGCTCAGAACCGATTACAAACATTTAAGATTGTTCCGGAAGGGGAAACAGCGGTCTGTCTCTCCACATTTTTGAATGGTATCCAAAATTCTTCTGAAAGCATTCTAGAACATGCACTGGCAGCCCACCCATCCATTAAAGTAAATGCATTTATGCAGGCAGCTTTTAAAAAGCCTAAACCCGATGACCCGGAGGAATTTGATATATGTTCTCGGAATTTAAAAACAACTAATAAGCCAGTGTATCGGTCGACAAATCTCGGGGAATTTTTCGATATCATGTCCAGGAAACTACTCACTGAATGTTCTGAATGCGAACTGAAAGGATCCGGCTGGATGTTTTCTCACGTGGAGTGGTTCGAACCCCGGGTTAATCGGTTTAGGCCATTGAGAGGAGGTTCCTTTATTATGCTTCCCAGCCATATTCAGAAGAAATATGCTGTCGTGAACGTTAAAAATTCAGATGCCTTCTGTTTCAAATATGCCGTGTGGACCCCACGTCTTGAAAATAAAAAGTTTAATCGAGAAAGGGTAGCCTCTTATCTTAACGATCCTTATTTTGAAGGCGGCTGCAAGTGGGATTGCGTGGACTATCCCGTCCAAATTTCTGACATTCCAAAATTTGAAAAGTCTAACAACATGAGCATCAACATTTACGGGATAGATGAAGCTGGTAAAATATTTCCCATTAAAGTATGTGAAGAAAAGCTGGCGGACCACAGAGATTTGTTGTATTTAGAAAATGGAGGTTGCAACCACTTTGTTTACATTACAAATTTTGAGCGGCTTATTTCCAGTCAATTGTCAGTCCATAAAGGTAAAGTACACATCTGCAAAAAATGTTTTAAAACTTATGATACGAGGTACAATGGAGAGCAAAAATTAAATGAGCACAAGAAATTATGCAATAAAAACAAGACTGTCCTCATCAAGATGCCAGAAGACAAGGAATTAACTTTTAAAGATTTCAAATTCAGTCAGCGGGTTCCTTTCGTTGTGTACGCTGATTTTGAGAGCGTCTTAAAACCAGTTCAAGGTCCGATCCCGAATCCAAGCGAGTCCTTCACCACGCCAACCCAATCTCATGAAGTTATATCATATGCTTATTTCAGAAAAGATGTGGAAGGTCATTATGATGTTTTCCGAACTCATAGAGCAGAGCAGGGAGTTGTGAGTCATTTCCTTCACACTCTCAAAGAAGATGTGGAAGTTATTGAAAAAAATTATAAAATAAATATCCCTATGATTGCATTGACGGAGGCTGAAAAAGATGTCTATCGGAAAGCAAGCATATGTCATATTTGTGGTGAAGGTGGATATAATTCATGCAGCAAATCCAAAAAGAAAGTGGCGGACCACGATCATCGTACTGGGAAATTCAGAGGACCCGCACATGCTTCCTGCAATATCAATTTCAAAAATCCTTCCCTTTGTTCCAGTTCTGATGCATAACCTTTCGGGATACGACTCACATTTTATTATCAAGGAATTAGATTGCCTTCCAGGAGAAATTAGCGTGATCCCCGAGTCGACCGAGAAATTTATTTCTTTTTCTAAAAGATGGGTGGGCTTGAAGTTCGTTTCCTGGACAGTTTTCGATTCATGCCAAGCAGTTTATCGAAATTAGCAAATAATCTTCCGAGAACGCATTTTAAAATTACACGACAGCTTATTCCTCATGATGAAGAATTCAATCTCCTCACGCAGAAAGGCATTTTTCCCTATGACTACATTTCGTCGTATAACAAGTTAGAAGAAACTTCTTTACCTCCCCAAAAGGATTTCTTCAACAAATTAACGAATTGTCATATAACAGATGAAGAATATGAGCATGCCAAAAAAGTATGGGCGGTCATGAAAATTCAGAATTTAGGCCAGTATGCAGATGTGTACTTAAAAACAGATGTGCTCATTTTGGCCGACGTGTTTGAAAATTTCCGAAATATTTGTCAGGACACTTATACTTTAGATCCTGCCTGGTTTTTCAGTTGTCCTGGCTTAAGTTGGTCCGCCATGCTCAAATGTACTAAAGTTTCTCTCCAGCTTTTAAGTGACTACGATATGCTACTTTTTCTGGAGAGCGGAAAGCGGGGTGGCTTGTGTATGTGTGTGAAGCGGCATGCTCAGGCCAATAATAAGTATCTGAAAAATTTTGATGCCTCCAAAGAAACCAGCTTCATCTCTTATCTCGATTGTACGAACCTTTATGGTTTTGGAATGAATGAGTCACTTCCGGTGAATAACTTCCGGTGGCTTTCCGATGAAGAATTGAAGCAGTTGGATGTCACGTGTATAGCGGACGATGCCAGCACGGGATACTTTCTCGATGTTGACATCAGCTATCCTGACTCCCTTCACGATCTTCATTCGGATTTGCCTTTCTGTCCGGAAACGGAAGTAGTACCTGGAACCAGGCAGGTCAAATTATTAACTACTTTAAATAAAAAATCCAGGTACGTGGCTCATTATCGTCTTCTCAAACAGGCAGTCAAAGCGGGTCTCGTCATAACAAAAGTGCATCGAGTAATAAGCTTTGATCAAAGCAAGTGGTTGCAACCTTATATTCAGCTTAATACTGAAATGAGAAAGAGGGCAAAAAATGAGTTTGAGAAAGATTTTTTCAAATTGATGAACAATTCCGTTTTTGGCAAAACAATGGAAAATATTCGCAACCGAACCAAAGTTGAGCTGGTGTGCGAAGACAATCGACTGGAAAAGCTGCTCAGTAAGCCCAATTTTAAAGACCGCTCCATACTAAAAGATGAAGCTGATGGAAATTTTCTTGTGTCGATGCATTTTAATGTCACTCACCTCACCTTCAACAAACCCATTTATTTGGGAGTCGCCATTTTAGACATCTCTAAAACTAGAATGTACGACTTCCATTATGAAGTGATGAGGCCTTTATATCGTGACAACATTTCCATTCTTTATATGGATACTGATAGTTTCTTCTATCACATCAAGACAGAAGATCTATATAAAGATATGGAAAATATTAAAGATGAATTAGACACGAGTGATTTTTGCACAGGCCACCCGCTCTATTGTCTAAAAAATAAAAAAGTAATTGGGAAATTTAAAGACGAGACCCAAGGAAGAGCCGTAAAAGAATTTGTTGGTCTTAGACCGAAGATGTATGCTTTTGCTACAGAAGAAGAAGAAGTCAAAAAAGCTAAAGGCGTGAGCAAAACAGTAGTTTCCCAACAGCTTCGTTTGAATGATTTCAAGTCTTCACTCATTCATATGCAAGAAAAGAAGAACATGAGCTATTGCATTCGAAGCATGAAACATTCGGTTTTCACTGTTGCCACAAACAAAACATCTTTTAGCCCATATGACAACAAGCGAGTCGTATCCCAGGACAATATTCATTCTCTTCCTTATGGGCATTATTCGTTAGAATCGGAAGAGCCTCCCCGGAAGAAATTTAAAAACAAAATAGCTGCCTGTATTCGAACCACTCCATGTCGATAAACTGCTTGGCATGGGGGTCCACACGGCACACTTTGCCCAGGAAGAGAATGAATAATTCAAGTCTTCACTCATTATTCGAGAAAATTTCCCTCAAGAAAAAAATTCTCTGCTCTATGAAATGCCTCCGTCATTTTTGCTGCTGCTCGCTTGGATTCATAGAAAAAAAATTTCGTCTCAAAATGTTTGTTTTGCTCACGTGAAGATATTTCATCTCAGTTGCTTATATATTTCGTCTCAAAATTTTTACTCTGCTCATGCGAAGATATTTCGTCTCAAAATTTTTACTCTGCTCATGCGAAGATATTTCGTCTCAAAAATTTTACTCTGCTCATGCGAAGATATTTCATCTCAGTTGCTTATACGAAGATATTTCGTCTCAAAATTTTTACTCTACTCATACGAAGATATTTCGTCTCAAAATTTTTACTCTGCTCATGCGAAGATATTTCGTCACAATTTTCTCATGCGAAGATATTTCGTCTCGATTTGCTCACGCAAAGACTCAAAATTTTTACTCTGCTCGCATACATTCTTTTCCTGTTGGAAGAAATTTGTCATGAAAAACCTCCTCTCAAATGACGTCATTTTAAAAATGTGTGGAGACAGTCCAATGTTTTTCTTTTTTTTTCAAATTTGTTGCTGATCATAGTTTTAACTGTCTGTACAGAAATAACGAGTGATCACTTTGCTTTGAATCTGCATTCCTCAGGGAGTGAACCTCTTTCGGAACAAATCATTTTGAAAAGAACAGAAGTTCAGCTTTCGGGGTTGTCAAAGATGCATTTAGCGAGAAAAAAAATTACAAGAGAAGGAACTTTAAAACCAGTAGAGGTTTGTTTTTTTAATATAAATTGAGGAATGTTGTTACTTTAATATTGTGTCTTCATGTACGCATTTCTAGAAAATTTCTTTGTCAACGTAATTGGGGGGGGGAGTAATTTTTCCCCAACATTTCAAAAGGGTAGGACCTTCTGACAGAACAAGTAGGTGGGGAAAGGGGGAAAAGCTTCTTACTCATCTCTCGGAAACCTGACGTCATACGCCTTATCGCAAGCCTGCCTGCCTGCCTGACTCATTATCGCTTCGGTGCTTGGTGTGAGTGTGTTGACCTGAAAAAAAATGTCTCTTCGTCATAACAAGGAAAAACTGAATTTTCGTTACTCTCAGCTCTTCTCCCTTGCTCAAGCGATTCATTACTATTCTCGTTTGGAAGATGAAGTAGAATATTTGAGTGGTGAATTCTCAAAAATAAAAATTTTCGGAAAGTGTTATAACATTCCTAGACAGCATGTTGCCTTCAGGGACCCCAATCTGAAATACACTTTTAGCGGTTTGACATTAGAACCTCACCCTTGGACCCCATTGCTTCAAGAAATCAAGCTCGCTGTTGAGAAAGAATGCGAGGAGACTTTCAACTTTGTTTTAATAAACAAATGCCGAACTGGAAAAAGATAGCATCGGATATGGAAAAGGAATCAGATTTAGAACCTTTGTCGCGCATTGCTCTCGGGCAAGAAAGAGATTTTGTTTTTAAGAGAAACGGGTTTAAACCAGTTTCATTAACTCTGAGATCAGGTTCTCTACTCCAGATGCTTCCGCCAACAAATTCTTATTGGAGTCATGGTCTACCGTGGCAAAAGAACGCTCAGCCCACTGTTTCAATGTCCGGAATGTCTCTTGCCCTATCGTGAATTGCCTAACAACATCATGGAGCATGCCTGCTCTGATTCCATGAATATTAAGTTTAGCACTCACTTTGCCTGCGCCGTTGTTATGCTGCAGCCTGTGGTTGTAGCGGAATCTTTCGTTGCTGCTTCGAAGGGACTCATCTCCAAAGAATTTTTAGAATCTCTGGACATTACGAACTTGTTGAAAACGGTTCACGACATGCACGTAGCCCAATACAACTTGTATTGAGTTGGAGGAAACAGCAGCTGTTGAAAAAAGTCCTTTTTAGGGCTCCTAAAAATTTGGGTAAGGGAAGGGGGGAGGGAGGGAGGTAAATTACTGAAAAAAGTGAGAATTCAAGTTTTTAAAAAAAAAGTAAATATTTTTTGGGAAATGTTTAAAGTAATTTTTTTTCTGTTTCCAGAGCCTAAATTTAAGTGTAAGTATTTTATTCATTCTAAGATATAAATTTTGTGAAATTATTTTTTTTATTAACCTAAATTTAGTGAATATGTTTTTTTATTGAAATGAGTCAAAATATTAAGTTTCAAGAATTTTAAAAGTAAAAGAAATTTCTTTTTTTAAAATAGTAACAGAAAGAATTGATTTAATGGGGAACTAGTATTTTTTTGCTAAAGACTTTTTTTTTAAGGATATTTGGGTATTTATTAAGGAAATGGGCCTGATGTTTTCCATCAGGCGGCCAATCGGGTGAGATTTCCGACTGGTCTGAGAGCAATGCTTTACAGTATTGAGCCGAAACCAGAGTACACGGCTTATTTTCGGGGAGTTTGAAATGTTTCAAACTGACTCGCTTTATTCTTTTAGTTGAAAAAGAAGAAGCGCTCTCACTGAAGACCCCTCTAGCCTTGGAAAACTAAAGCAGTTGTGTTTTATAAAAAATTCTGTCCTTAGACATTTTTAGTACATCCAATTTTCAACTTTCAGGAACTTGCTGTGACTGTTTTTACTACATTCTATTTCCAACTTTTTCGAAAACGAACTTCAACAGATTTTTACTCGTTTCGAAACAGTCTTTTTATGTATACTAGTTTTCCCATGTTATTCTATGAGAATTTCCCTGCTTTTAATGAAATGTGTTTTCTCAAAGCTGTCCATTAAGAAAAAAATGAAGTGTTCCATTTTTAACCCTAAGAAAGAATGAACTGTTCCGAAAGTGCATACATTTAAAAAAGAGAAAAAAAAATGACACTTTTGTTCAACTAAATTTTTTTAATATGGAATCCAATGAACATTTTTACATATTTTCTTAGAATTTGTCTTTTTTCGTTTAGAAGTTACAACAGAATTTCCTTCTTGTACAGGAACTTTCAACATTTGTTTATTTTTAATGTACTTTTTGGGCGAATTTATGCTTTCCTATGAAAGTTTTTCTCAAAGGACTCCATTAAGTTGATCTCAAGTCTTTGAAGTGAATGGGAAGAAAAATAACATGTCTGTGTGTTATGAGAAAATGAACGAATTTCCTTAAGACAATGTGAAGTGAATTGAACATCAAGCAGTAGTAAGATATTTTACTATTGTAATATGTACATACATTTTAAGACAATATCTTCTAAAGTTAGAGGAAAAGTATATGAATATTAAAAAAAACTTCCTTAGATTTACAAATAGAGTATTTGAAGTAGAAAGAGGGATGGAATGCTTTGAATAGGAATTTCTTGTTTCAGTGAAGGGATTCTTACTCTGGAATTTTTTTTAAAAGAGAAACTATCATTTTCAGAAAATTTCTGGGGGAGTCGAACTTGGACATTTAACAAAATTCTTGGATATATAGGAATTTGAAGAAAGTTTATGGAATGAAACATGAAGAGAAAGAAATGGTTAACATTCAAGCTTCATCATTTTTTTTGGTTCCTCATACAATCTGAGGAAATTTTACATTTTTGTGGGAACTCGTTTTTTTTTTTTATTTTTTTTTTTATTTTTTTTTCAAAATCAACCCTTTAGAAGTTTTTAAGATAGAAAAAATATTGACTAAGGGAAATCTTAAGTAGTACAAATTCTGAATTGAAGCACTTTAAGTAAGAAAATATTTGTCTGAAGTAATTTTTCAATGTCTAAGCATTGACATCTGAGTATTCGTTCGTCCGAAATTGAATCCTGGGAGGCTTGAGTTATGAGCTTTTGAATTACGACACTAGCTTTCTACCTTCCTTGGAAACAGTGGACTAAATCAGGGTCTACTTACTTCCCTTCTAGTGGTTCACGACGGATCTCGTAAATGGAGAATGAAGGGCAAAGTTCAAACGCTCTGTCCCATTGAGTAAGCAGTTTTAGATTTTTGTCATCTTAGACAGTTTAAGTTCACTCAGAAAACTATGCTTTTGCGAGCTTGAGTTTGCATTCAAAGTTCAAAACCAGAATTTAGTTTAATCTGCCAAGCAAAGTGATTTCATGCCATATGAGGCTTTCCTGTAAGCAAGAGACGCGTGAAAACAGTCGCAGGAGATTTTCAGTTTCCGACAGAAACATGGGGAAATTCAAAGTTAATTTCTTGGGAAAGCTCACACACTGGAGAGAGCGTAAAAACACTCTTCTTTCATGTTTTAATTTAAACCTCGAGGAATTAGTATCTATCTATGAAAAGTAAGTTCTAAAGATTTGGGGGCAATTACACTAAAATCCTACATGACTTTATTTGCAACAGGGAAGAATCGGCCTTATAGACTAAAATACTCCTGAAAATTTTAGATACATTTCTGTTCAAAAGTAAAGTCGAATGGGAAAAATAAGAGTAATTAAATCGATAGGAAAAGATTGATAGTCTGGATCAGAAAAAAAAAACTAAGAAAAAAAAAGAAGTTTCATAAAAATAAACCAAAGTTTGAAGAATCATATAACACTGAATAGAAGGAAAAATATAATAAGTAAAATAAGGAGAATACAATATTTTCACTATGGAAGTTTGGAAACACCTGCTTTTCTGACGAATTAGTAAAACGTGAAATAAAAATGTTTAGAGGAAGTACGGACTTAGTCGCTATGTCTCCAGAATGAAAGCTTTTTCTGCTGAGACAATGAATAAAAAAATATGATAATGAAAACCTAATTAAAACGAAAAAAAGGTCAATGAAACTAAACGTCTAAAGAAAAAATGCAGCATGCACCGAAGTTGAAAATGAAGGGACAGACACTTGAGAACCGGACATTGAGTGAATGAAATATACGCGAAGTTTTGAAACATCTCAATTTAAAGCGAACTAAATGAAGAAAAGGAATGAGATTGACTTTGATGAGGTGAGTAAACAATAAAAATTTAGTTATACATGAAAAAAAAAGCGCGTTTAAAAATATGATTTTTGGTGAAAGTATGAAATTTTATTATAGCAAACAGGATGCCTTTTTGACATCCCGACATTGGAAGAAACGTCATTGGTTCGAAGTTGAAACAGTTTCTGAAATTCTTCTGGGATCTGTTCACAAAGATGACATCACGAAAAACCCGTCACCGTGCGTCATCGCTTCAAGCAGTATGATGACATTCCAAGTTTACAAGGATGACATCACGACGTACCCGTCACCCATGCGTCATCGCTTCAGGCAGTAACTGCACGGATACGTTATCTGGTCACAAACATGCTATTGATGAATCACCTCTAACCAGACAAAGCGAACTATAGCTCAGGACTTATTTTAAGGTAAATTCTTAGCGATAGAAAAGTGAAAGGATTTCGTTATAATTAATTTTCATATCTTGAGAGAATAAACTAAAAGATTCTTCATAGACAGAAAAAATAAAGCCTCGATAAAAGTAGTTGTTAGTTTGAAAATAAAATAATGTTGGTACATCGAGAAGTTTAACGAGTATGCAAGCATTTAGTAAAAAAAGATTAAGATAATGCATTAAAAGGTACATTTCACTGAATAATCATGAAGAAATAAAAAAACATTTTAACTATGCCTAAAAAATTGTGGCTTTGTATGGCGGAAAAAGGTACAACGTTAAAAAAATGTCATAAACACGTAAATACGTTAATAAACAATCGTGTTTTAAGATTATGTCTGCAGCACAAAACTTTGGAAAACGTCTTTATGTTGGAACGTCCGTTGAAAATGCGTGGTCTCCTCAAAGAAAATAAAAAAATCGTTACGTTGAAAAATTATGAATATAAAATGGGAAATTATGAGGGAAAAATAAGGAATAAATTCGTTGCAAAATGATCAAGTTATTGAAAAAAAAATCAGTCTTGGAACTTAATGTGACTACAGAATCTCAAATGACGTCAACCGCCGACCCCGCGGAGGAAATGGCGTTGGCTGATGTCATGTCTGCTATCACTACATGCGTCACTCGGCATAGTCACTCATCCCAAAACACGTGTCATACAAAATTTTCTGAGTCAAAGAGAAAATGATGACTCATCCCAAAACACATGGCTCACAAAAGATAGCGGAACATGAATCAACAGGAACGAAATCTTTTCAAACAAAGCCTTTCCTCGTCTAAATTAAAATTGGAGGGAAGAAAAATATAAAATTAAAAAATAATGCAACGTCTATAAAAATTATAACACCTCACGGAGTTCTAAAAATATAAATTTAATAAAACAAATTTGAGGAAATGCTTCGATTGAAAAAACTTCCTTCAAAAATTTGACAAAGTCCAGTAAATCTCCCGAGAAAATAAAAAAAATAAATTAAGCCGACCCCGCTGAGAAGAAAACGACGTTGGCTGATGTCATGTCTGCTATCACGAATGCGTCACTCATCATAATGACTCATCCCAAAACACGTGTCATACAAAATTTTCTGAGTCAAAGAGAAAAATTGTGACTCATCCAAAAACACATGGCTCACAAAATGACAACGTGGTGAAACTAAAATGGCGGAACATGAATCAACGGGAACGAAATCTTTTGAAACAAAGCCTTTCCTCGCCTAAATTAAAATTGGAGGGAGGACAAATATAAGAATTAAAAAAATAATGCAACGTCCATAAAAATTATAACACCTCAGGGAATTAATGAAAATATAAATTTAATAAAAAAAACATATTGGAAAGACTTCCTTCGAAAATTTGTCAGCGTCCAATAAATCTAACGAGAAAATAAAAAAAATACTGCAACGTCTATAAAAATTATAATACCTCAGGGAATTCCTGAAAATATAAATTTAATAAAATAAATTAGAGAGAAAAAATAGGACAAAAAAATACGAGTAAAAAAAATTGGAAACGACAAAAAAACTTCCTTCAAAAAATTTGAAAAAGTCCAGGAAATCTCCCGAGAAAATTAAAAAAATAAATATTGGAAAGACTTCTTAAAAATTTGTCAACGTCCAATAAATCTCCCGAGAAAAGTTCCAAAAAGCACCGCTAGGGGGCAACGTACACACCCCTTTCCCCCACTCGGTCGTTGCCATCCCTCAAAGATCCATTAAAAGTTCCAAGAAGCACCGCTAGAGAGCAGCACATCTCCTTTCCCCGACTCGGTTGTTGCCATCTCTCAAAAACAAAGATCTAACATAATAATAAAGTTCCAAGAAGCATCGCTAGGGGGCAGCACATCTCCTTTCCCCGACTCGGTCGTTGCCATCACTCAAAAAACAAAGATCTAACATAATAATAAAGTTCCAAGAAGCACCGCTAGAGAACAGCATCGACCCAACACACTAGCGCCATCTGCCACGCCCCCACATCCTTCGGTCACATGCCACGCCCCATCCTTCTGCAACAACCACGCCCCCATCCTTCTGTCGCAAGCCACGCCCCCATCCTTCTGCACATGCCACGCCCCCATCCTTCTCTAGAAGGATGCATCCTTGCGCTCGGACCCGCCTTTTTATACTACTCATATTGAACTGAATGAACAGAACTATCATTCGGACTTGTGTGTGGGGAGGTGCGCTTGTTTGTTTTCGGATCCCCCAAGCATTTCATTTTATCGGAAGTTCATTTATTCTGCTTTGGGTTTACCACCATAAAAACACATTTCTTCACTCAAAGAAAACAAAAGCGCTCACAGAATAAATTGAAGACATTGATTGCTACTAGAATTTCACTTGAGCGCTACCAGGTTGCATCATAGGCGCCAACTATAGGATGGAAGGTGAATTTTGCCCCTCTAATCATTTCACTGAGGGAGGAAGTGCCCACCCAATATTTTTTCAAATCGCATTTGCTCCATAAGGTGGACACCTTATGAAGCCAGGGCGATTTACTTCAAAAAATTAACAGAGCGAAATAAGTAAAAACTTTTTCCCATATTTAGCATTGCTCATTTGATAAGAAACCGGATTGTCAGCCCCGTAATTTGTTTGACATGTTCTCGTGATATGTGATAACTGTTTAAAACAATTATGAAAAATAAAATAAATAAAAATACACAAACGTACATTCTATAGCGCCGTTATTTATCCATTTAGTTGTTGTGCTTCTTGTTCTTTGTTTGTGTAACCCAGTTAATTTCTCATATTTTTTACTAAACTTTGAAAATAAAATCTCACTGGATATTTTTATAAAATCACCGGCTGAATTTTGTTTTTTTAAGATATTAATATTCCTCAAAAGAGTGTTTCTGTTTCCTTGTTCATTTGCTGATGAGTAATTAAAATTGCGTTTTAAAATATACGTCGAATCTCGTAGTTTATCTTCATGCCTTTTTTTTTAATTTCCTCCTAACAATCGAAGAGATGTGCCCCTCCCGCGTCTGATCTTGTCACGCCTGCCCCCCCCCCCCCAATAATTTAGTGAAGTCTGCGGTTGCATAACAGTTTAAACAGTTTAAAATGCGAAAACATCGGAGTTTCGTATGAATCAAGAAGCGAGAGATGAAATTTGATGTCATAGGAACAAGGTGCTTCACGGGCGGTACAAATATACAGCGAAAAAGTTGGAAAGGGTTGGAGTTAATCATTCAGTTTTCTTAAGTCGTGGAAACGGCACTTTACAAACATCTACTGTGTGACCATCTTTTCCTGAAGCATGAGAAAAGTTGTGCTTGTAACAAATCCATTAAAATCTACCGAATGTGTAAAAGGTTTCTCTTCCAAAATGGACCATTTGCAAAGACTTATACACTGAAGTAGCAAATTGTTAGGATCATCCTCCTAATAACGTGTTGGATCACACTTGGCCTTCAACATAGCCTTGATCCGATGTGACATGAATTCAAAGAATTGTTGACATCGTTCTACAGTTCACCCAAACGGATGTGATGACGTCTGTCAATTGCCGAACGCTCGCTGATCGCTTTTATGAGTGGCTCTCTCAATTTCAGCCCACGAGTGTTAAATTGGGTTGAGATCCGGGGACTGTGGGGTCAATTTTAGTACTTGGAAGTAACTTTTTTGCTGCTTGAACCATTATGTGATGATGTATCATGGGCAGTATCGTGATAAAAGTAGCCCTCACCATGAGGAAACACCCTGCAACTGTACGGTCGTGCCTAGTCCTTGCTGATGTCAAGGTACCTCAGGATATCCAAAGGCCGTTCCAGTGGTGCTGCGAGCTGTGCATGCTGAAATTCTTCTCTCGATACCGTGTTGTGCTGCGCGGTTACTTGAAACAACGGAGTTCATCTGCTACCTCGTACGATCCTCTCCAGCCGCCGTTGGTCGTGCTGGTGTGACGTATACTCTAATTTAACCTTCCTTTTTAGTTTCTTTCTCTATGTAAATATTAGTTCGTTCTCCTTAGCATTTTTCAAACTTAACGTGATATCTTCTCTCTCGCAAGAGTATGACTGGCAACACTCTTGAGATCAGAACATATGACGTGTGTATGTCAGATGAGAATTAACGATATAAGCACCCCGGGAAAAAAATTATGGAATGCTGTCATCCGGAGGAACAGTTGAAAACTGGTCAGGCAGAGAAAAATGCGTGTATAGGAATGGAAAGTGTTGTATGTTACTTGTTACTTTTTCAGCCTTGTAATACGTGCATGCTTAATCAGTTTTATTGTTGCTTACAGGTAGTATCATGGGTAGAAAAGGTGACGTAACAGAGTGGCAAAGGGAGCTATCGTCTTTGGTCGTGAACATGGTCATTCGCTGAGGGAGGTGGCGGAGTTCGTTGGCGTATCCAAGTCCACAGTCAGTAGTGTTCATTTGGCGTGGAAGGAGTCGGCCAAAGACAATTACCGTCGGAGCAGCTGCGGCAGAAAAACCATCATGAACAACCGTGATCGTCGACGTCTGGAGCGATTATCAACCGCAAAACGGTTTCACACCCGGCAGGAATTGCTGCAAGAGTACAATGCGGGACACAGTCAGCCTGTTTCCAAACGAGCGCTTCGACGAGAACTGCATGGTGTAGGAATATTCAGTCGTGTAGCTAGGGTACGCCCCAAGTTGTCTACCATACACAAGAAAAAGCAGCTGGAATGGACGAGGGAACACCGACACTGGACCACAGAACAGTGGCGACGCATCATCTGGTCGGACAAAATTAGGTTCTGCCTGTATTCCAATTATGGTCGATCCAGGTTCATGCAGACGGCCGGAGAAGCCTTCAACGCAGAGTGTGTGCAAATGGCTGTACAGAAGGGGTGGAAGTGTCATGTTTTTGGGGGTGTATATCCAGTGCTTGGGTGGGTCCCTTAGTTCACGCGTCTAATGGCATGAAAGCGGTGGACTGCGTGAAACTGTTGGATAACGAGGTGTTGCCATATGTCCAGTTCCTCCAAGATGCCGCCATTCCAGATCCACGTTATCAAGACGATAACTGCACTGTCCACCGAGCTGACATTGTGCAGGATTGGTTTGCAGAACATGAGGTCGACGTCCCACATCTCACCTGGCCAGCCAATTCGGCTGATCTCAATGTTATAGAGAAAATTTGGGACGTGCTCGAACGGGCCGTTAAGAAGAGACAATAACATCCTCCCAATTTGACTGCTCCGCGGGACCAGTTGTTCACGGCGTGGGGCAAACTGGACATTAATGTCATCCACTCCCATATTGACAGCATTCCAAAGAAAATCAAGGCTGGTGCTTCGAGCTCGTGGTGATGTAACTCCATATTAACCAATAAAATGAGCATTCCGTAATTTTTTGTCCAGTGTGCTTATATACAGCGTTACGAGGAAAGTCCGTGATCAGGCCAACATCTCACGAACTATGGCAGTTAGCGATTTATTTCTTGTGCAGTTTTATAGGAAACCCACTACGACGCACACAATAATACTATGGAGGAGCGAGGCAAAAATAGTACATAAATGTTTTTATCCCATAACAAAAGATGGAAGGGGACTCTCCAAATGTAAAAAAAGAGGAAAGCTACCTGAGTCGCTGTTTCCGAAGCATATTTACATGGATTTCAAATGTGCTTTCTGCTCCGTCGTCAGAATACAAAAATGATATTTGTAGTCGGTATGCCAACACTTCGTTAACCAGTGACGGGAAGTCGAAAGCTTTGCCACGTACGCAAGTCAATTAGATGTGCGTGCAGTTTTCCTATTGGATGAGTGTTTTACGCCACTTGATGCTATTTCTCCTTGTCTCAGTGTATTTTTTACTGTATTGGACATCAAAATATAATATTGAATATGTCGAAGAACAGTGTTTTATTTCAGAACAAGAACTTTTGAAAAAGTTTGTAGGAAAACTTTTCCTTTGTGCTTCCATTTACTTCGAACTTACCAGTTTAGATAAGTTCTAAGTAATAAGTTCTTGTCTAAATACTCAGTCGTTGCTTCCGGATGTTGTGATTTTCTTGTGGCCACATTCTCGGTCCCCTTCCATCTTTTGTTATAGGACAAAAACATTTAGTACTATTTTTGCCTCGCTGAACAAGTTTGTAATTGACTTTTTTGCCCTATCTGCAAAGGGGTGTGTGATAGACCCCTCAACCCCACCCCCTCCCCAAAAGGGGGCGAGGGGATCCTGCGTGGTGTTATTGTGTAAACCATAGGGGTTTCCTACACAACTGCACAAGTAAATCGCTAACTGCCATAGTTCGAGAGATATTGGCCTGATAAAAGACTTTCCTTGTAACCCTGTATAATGTTTGAGCAGCAGCAGTATGGGGAGATGTTGGTAGTATGACGATATAATAGTTGTTGCGAAACTGAGTTACTTGAAGTTGTGATTTCTTGACGTCTGCGTATTATTATTTAGTGTTGGTGTTTTGCTTTTTTCGTTAAACGTTCCCTCTCAAGCAAATTGGATTAGTTCACTAACATTGTTGAAGACTTAGTCGTGCTGAAAGATATTTAACTGAATAAAGACTAATCGTATGTTACGTTTTCTGAAGTTTCTTGAATGTCTATAGGTGACGTTTTTAGACTGATCTATTCAGTGTTCAGACAACCTTATTCCACGAACTTTACACAGGATAGCATGATTTCACGTTGAAAGAAGCAAGTTAGATACTCCGGGAAGAAAAACAAACAGCGCCGAAAGGACGAAGCTAAATCCATAGCTTGCCCTCGGTCCAAACCTAGGCTTAGAAGGTGCCAGAATTCCGGGCAGACCACACAACACGGATGGCCTTTTCCCGGTAACTCAAAGGATCATGTTGGTCGCTTATGAAATTAATAATGCATAAAGTGCAGGCGACCCACTGCGAAACTCATTGTAATCACAAGCATTACACCTCAAGATGAATTACTCAGTCACCCAACGCATCACGCTGGAATTCCTAAAAGTTGAAAAGTGATGGCGACCCTAGGAGGAAGATCACTGAAATCCAGGGCCGGCTGGACCATAGGAGCAACCGGGACGGTAGCCCCGGGCCCCGCGCCTTCTGGGGGCCCCGCAGTTTAGAAAATAAAATAATTTTCGGTAAAAAAAATTACCTACTTTTTTCTTGTAACTTTTGGAGCGCGAGGCCCTTAAAAAATATTTTCTGAAGTTTTTTTATTTTGTTTCGAAACTCCACATTTTTTAATATGTTATCTCCGTTCGTCGTACGGACACTGTGATTTGCAGATTCCAAATGATTTTTGTAACCACCTTAATCTTTTCCGCATTCGTGAAATAGCAAATTAAATTTCATCATTTTGTGGTCCCCTACTTTTATATATCCAACAATTTGTGTGAAAACTTGATACTTAAATTTAAGGAAATAAAAAGAACAATATCCAAGTTACTTTCGGGCTACATATGGAGGCCACTTTTCCAACATTACGAGAAATTAAAAAAAAAAAAAAAAAAGGCAGTTTTCATATATGAACGCGTATAAAAGTTTGGAATGTCAGAATGTCACTAATTGGTCAGTTATTAAAAATCAATCACTAAACATGTATCAGGGGGAAAACTGTTTACACCAATTTATCTTAGAGGGATCCTTATTATATTTCCTACACAAAAATATTAGCTACGCAGGTATTTTTTTATCATTTTGTGAATAAGCTGTTACAAGAGTTACAATACAGCCTTAAACCTCTTCTCCCGTGAAAGAAAATCGTAGATTTTAACACTTTTTACTCTCTCTCTCTCTCTCTCTCTCTCTTCCTCTCTTTTTCTCTCTCTCTTTCTCTCTTCCTCTTCCCCCTCTCTCTCTCTCTCTTTCTCTCTATCTCTCGCTTTTTCTCTTTTATCCCTCTCTCTCTTTCTCTTTTTCTCTCTCCCTCTCTCTTTTCTCTCTCTTTCTCTCTCCATCTCTTTTTCTCCCCTCTCCCTCTCTCTTTTCTCCCCCCTCTCTCTCTCTGAACTTTCAGTCCGTATTACGGTTTTTGTTCTTAAGCTTAAGGCAAATACTTCTTTGAGATAATCATTTTGTCTTTACGGTAGTGTTCGTGTGTCTTCCTCACGAACGATAATTTTCAGAAACGACTTTATTAAAATATGAGATTTATTTTTAGTGCCCACAATGAAATTTTGCTCTGGGCCCCGCCATTAAATTTTGCCCAAGATTTCAGCAGCTCCATCCGGTCCTGCTGAAATCATATAGGTAACGCTGTAAGGTGGTTGACACAGTGATGTTAAAAAGAACCACAACAGTAAGCAAGTGAAGTGAATGAACATTGAGTTCAAATGCCAACCAGTATGGTGGCTTAGGGTAGCATAGAGAAAGATTAAAAGCAAAAACTCACAAAAAAAGCTAGAAGAACAATATTGGCGCAAACAACAACAAAGCGGGACAGAAAGCAAAGAAGTACAGCTGAGCGTCACTGTTTAAAAGTTGATTGATCGAGCTGAAGAGAAAAAAACAAATGTATAGTTATAATAAATTTGCTTTTTTAATATAAGCAAATACAACCAAAAGACAAATGTATCACGAGTCAAATGAAAACCTTAAAAGTGTGATAAAACACTTCGAAATACCGTGTCATTGTCCTACAACTTGGTAATATTATTACTAATGACTGAAAGATTTTCTTACAGGTGGCAGCACGGTGCAAACAAGCTTAATGACGTCACAGTAGCAGTGTAAATATGGCCTCCTTACTTGAGACATACACCAAAGAGGAACAACTTTCTGTCGTCTGTGTTTTGAGTAGCAAAGGCGTGAAACCTATTGAAATTCATCGTCGAATAAAGTTGCAGTATAGCGATGCATGTCCGTCACTCCAGCAACTGCACGAATGGACTAAGAAGTTCCGAAACGGTGTGAGTTCTGTGACAGGTTCTCCTCGACCGGGTCAGACACACAGAATATTGACACCAGAGTCCATTACAGCAGTTGAAGGCATTGTGGTGGGAAATCGCCGAGTGACAATGGATGACATAGCCGTACTTTTGAACATCATTCATGGTTCAGCGCATCACATCATCCATGATGTACTCCGGTTCAACAAAGTGTCTGCAAGGTGGGTGCCACGCCAGCTGACTCCAGAATTGAAACAGCGACGTGTTGATGCATGTCAAGAACTTTTGCGGCGCTTTGAAGCAGATGGTGATGGCTTCTTATAGAGAATTGTTAGTGGAGATAAAACCGGGGTTACCTATCATCAGCCAGAAACTAAAAGAGCGAGCAAGGAATGGCGCCATCCCTCCTCACCAAAACCAAAGAAGTTCCGCACGCAGCCAACTGTCGGGAAGGTTATGCTGACTCTCTTTTGCGATGAACGAGGCGTGATTTTGGAGCACTAAATGACCAGGGTGTAACGTACCAGGAGATGTAACGTACCTGCCAGAAGGACGCACACGACATAAAGGCAGATAGGAATCAGAATAAAACGTCCGCGAAGCTCAATTGGTAGAGTGACTTATTCCGGAATGAGGGGATCCGGGTTCCAATCCTGGCGTGGACAGAAATGACGGAGAAATTTACTTCGTTATAATGGCGCCCGAACTAACCGGATGACCCGACCGTTCAAAATCTCGCAATGGTGTGATGTTATTTCCACACCGCGAGATAGGGAAAATAAGAGAATCCCTTCTCCAGCACTTCGAATAAAAAATAATAATAATAATAAGGGGGAGATGATGTAACGTACCAGGAGATGTGACGTACCTGCCAGAAGGACGCACACGACATAAAGGCAGATAGGAATCAGAATAAAACGTCTGCGTAGCTCAATTGGTAGAGTGACTTATTCCGGAATGAGGGGATCCGGGTTCGAATCTTGGCGTGGACAGAAATGAAGGAGAAATTTACTTCGTTATAAGGGGAAGCACTGTAACCAGTGACACGTATGCAGATCTTATCAGGAATCATCTTCAACCTGCCATCAAATCCAAACGACGTAGCCTTCTGAATACTGGTGTCTTGGTGCAATATGAAAATGATCGGCCCCATACTGCCAGTGCAACGATTGCATCCATAAAAGACCTACATTTTGAGTGCCTTCCACATCCGCCGTATTCGCAGACCTTGCCCCCAAGTTATTAAAACATCTTTGGACCATTCAAAGATGCGATAGGAGAAAAGACTTTCAGGTCCAATGAAGAGGTGCAGCCGGTGGTACATGAGTGGCTGCACACGCGACCGAAAGAATTTTTTGTGGAAGAATCTATACACCTTGTAAGCGCTGGTGGACTTGTATTGCACAAAATGGTGATTACGTTAAAAAGTGATACAGGTGTGTACCACTTTTGTTCAATAAATTGTGAGGAAAAAATTATTTAAGGTTTTCATTTAACTCTCCCTTGTAACATTAAAAACATTAATTGGGTCTTCAAATAGTACTAGTAATCCGAATTAATTTCTTGGCGTAGAATATAAATTGAAGTTTCTAAGCTTTCGCACATCAACCAGCTGGCTTTTTCAAGGAAGGTAGACAGCTAACTGCAAACTGGATAATGGAACATTTCAACAATTTGAAGGCGGTGACTTGACTAAACAATAAATGAATAGGTGCAAAATGTGATCAGTCATTCGAAGAAACGAGGTGATGTTGTTTGGCACGCGGTACCGTGATAAAAAACACAGCATTATTTGAAGAATTAATTAATTGGGTCATTTGATTTGTGAAGCAATGGTCGTGAAAGACGAAATGATTGCGCATAGAAAGAAGCAAGTCAGTAGGTAATTACTTTTTGAAATACTAGGTGTGAGCTTGGAGACTTGACGGCTCACTTGAGAAATTACGCAGAATGCCATCCAGTTCTGCAAATTAATTCAGTCACCAGTGTTTTAATTATTTCATTTCCGGCAACCTGTTTCTAAGCCAGTTTCTATAGGTGTGGAATGTATAGGTGTGGAAGGCTACCTTCCACACCATCACTAACTCATTTGAATCACTAACTCATTTCGATTGCTTAAATCATTCGCACAGCAGAAATTCTCTAATATCTTGGTAACGTTTCCGTCAACTCACAAATGGTGGAATGTTTTTGGCCAGAACCACACAAAGGTGGAAGGCGCTAAAGACCCCCGAAGGTTCTATCTCGTAATGCTGAACCTGGCAACGGATATATTAACGGCAGAACACCCTTCCCCAATTTTCAATTTCTTGAATGAAAACTAGAGAAGACGTCGTATCACTAATTAGGAATAGTAAGTGAATTAAAAGTTTGAATTGAAAAGTTAACACATCTCATGTAACAGAACTCACTGTGCTCAACTAATTATAATAAAGGGGGGGAAAGAAAACGGCTTCTCTCACAACTTAAACCGATATTTGCCGGCCCAAAATTTTTGGATACGTAGATTTTGACAGTCATGGGAGTTATCACTAACCCACCGAAAAAGAAAGTAAATATTTGCTAATTTTTCACTTGAAAATTATGTAATCAGTGTTTTGTATGTGACAATTTTTTTTTAACCAACCCGATAAAATAGTCCATCAGTCGCGCAATTCAGTATGTAAATACCTCCTGGCCATGCATGCAAATGATTAAAAATTCCACCCCTTTGAAAGCACGGAACAGCCCCAGCGTGTAGGAGAAACTCGTATCCCGGGCTATATTTAAGGAGCCTCGCTCGCCTGCATTTATCATTCTGCCTGCTCTTGAGGCTACATTGACATCAGTAGCCGATGAGGATGCCGCGGCAGCGCTTTCAAACACCCTACCAGTAACAGCGTGTTCGAGAGCGGACGCATGGTGGACCTAAAGGAAGACGGTTTGTCATGCCGACGTAAAAAACACCGCAGCCAATATCGTTCTACGTAAAGTAGAACGATATTGGCGGCAGTGGGTCCAAGCGGGCACACATACCCGCCACGAAGACACCGACCAGCCCAGGCAAACAACTATATGAGAAGATAGAGCGATAGTGAGAGCAGTCAGAACAACGCAAAAGGCATCGCTATCTACCATCTGAAGACACACAACGTCCCTCTCCTGAGTATTCAGTATCGAGATGCACCACTGGAAGACTATTGGCAGCGGCAGGACTATATTCTCGCCTTCCTTTGTGACGTCTACCATTAACCACCCGACATTGACAGCGCACTTTGGAGGGGTGTCGTGCCCATGGAGCGTGGACTGCGTCCGAATGGCGCTGTATAAAGTTCACTGACGAATTCTGCATTTTCCTGGGAGCGGATGACCAACGCTATCTGTCTGGAGGAGGTCAGGCCAGCACTCCTATCCGGTATGCATTGTGGAGCAGCATACGGCCATCACACCTGGTGTTACAATCTGAGGAGCCATGTCCTATGAAATCTGGGCCCCACCCCCACCCCCTAGTAGGGCTACGTGGTACCTTAACAACACAGTGGGACGCTGATGGAATCCTGCTACCAGTCCTGTTGTCTTTGCTGTCACATTTTCAGGGGACCATTTACCAGGATGATAATGTCAGACCGCACATAGCTCATCTCTCCCTGAAATGTCACAGTAGCTTTGAAACCCTCCCATGGCCATTCAGGACTCGAGATCTGTCGCCGATGCTGGGACGTACATTTCAGCCATTCCGGAATATCGACGAACCAGCCTAGAAATTAGGCACGCCTGGCAGAATCTGTCACAGAACAACATGCTGATATCCGGACAACATCCGTATATTAGAATGCATCGCTGTCAGAGGTGGCTGTACTACGTATTAAGCTTTTAGGCTTATGGAACCATTATAGCAATAAATAACCTTGTTGTGAAATTGTTATCTCTTCATCTTTACATCCTCGTTGCACGAGCAAAGTGTCAGCACGGTCGGGCATCTTCTTCAGGGTGCTTGGATTTTTGTCACACAGTGTATTTTCATGTAGCTCCTCGCTGTGTTGAGGGAGGGGGATTGATGGAGATTACATCACGCTCGTTGTCATCATATCTCCTCGGCGGCAGAGAAGTTACGATACTGGTGAGTCTGGACCACATGTGATGTTGTTTTTCTATTTTTACTTTCAGTTGTAGTTCTTTCCATTACTTCTGACTGTAACCGTAAATTGGCAGTGGCCTAGTGGTCCGAGGCGCTGGCTTCTGTCCAATAGTCCGAGAAGGACCCAGGTTCGACTACGTTTGAGGCATAGGTGGTTAGCTTGTCCGAAGCCGCAGGCATTAACCACTCCGTAGAAATATCAGTGGCCCAAATTTGGGAACAGGAGACTGCTTACAGCTCACAGAGTTGCTCGTGGTGGTCGTCAAATAACGAAATAAAAAAAAATAAAAAACTTAATTGATTCATGGCCGAGAATTATCCAAATACTCAAAATCTCATGAAGATTTTTACATTACCACAATTTTGTTTTCATTTATAAACACGTGATCTCTGAATCAACCTTCACTTCAAAACAGAAAAAAAAATGTTTTCGTCATGAAGTGTAATAAAAATCTAATGTGACGTTGACGTTAATGCTGCTCTGACCTTTTGCCCAACCTTTTTTACGCTTCCTAACCGTAGGTTGAAGAAGCGTATATGCTACAGCTTTTTCCGTCCGTCTGTCGGCACGATAACTCACGTAAAAATGGTTCGATTTCGATGAAATTTTAATATGTAGTGGGGGACCACCTGGGGACGAACCCTATTGAAAATGGGACAAATGTGGTTAAAGGTCGCGACAAAGGAGTGGGATCCATTCCATTGCCCTTATGCCTCATAACCTGGGTGCATATGGTTCGATTTCAATGAAATTTTAGTATGTGGTAGGGGACCGCCTGGGGACGAACCCTGTTGAAAATGGGTGAAGTGGGGCCAAAGGTAAGGACATAGGAGCGGGATGCATTCCATTGCCCTTATGCGTCATAACGTGCGTAAAAATGGTTCGATTTCGATGAAATTTTAGTATGTGGTAGGGAACCACCTGGCGAGGAATCCTATTGAAAATGGGACAAATGGAGTCAAAGGTCAGGACATAGGATCGGGATCCATTCCATCGCCCTTATCCCATACTATTAAGGTGGACGTTAAGTAATTTTGCCTCCTATATTTCCAATGGAAAAACTTTTCTACACATTTCCTTCACAATTAGTGTGTTCCCAAGGATGGAAATTTGAACATCGATTAAAATAACTTCATATTTTTATTTGAACATCGATTAAAATAGCTTCATTTTATAACTTGGAATACTTAACATTTTCTAAAACATAATCATAATTATATTAAAAAACAATAACGCTTCCTTTGGTGGTGTTGAAACCAGAAAAAAGATGGCTCGACCTATACTTTGATGACGTCAGTAGACAAATTAATGTTGGATTGCATAATTATGGTTATGTTTTAGAAAATATTAAGTATTCCAAGTTATAAAATGAAGCTATTTTAATCAATACTCAAATTTTCATCCTTGGGAACGCATTAATTGTGAAGAAAATGTGTACAGAAGTTTTTTACATGGGAAGTATAGGAAGCAAAATTACTTGACGTCCACCTTAAAGGAGCAATTCCTGTATCTATGAACATTTTATTTTGAAAACGGCTCTAAGGATTTTGATGAAAGTCGTTAACCTACCGTTTTCTGGTACTAGAAATCGATTTAGCTTGATCTCGACTTTAAGAGAATTCGTTTAGTGGGTTAAATAACCACCCCGAATTACAACGTTTTCAGTGTCATGGCGTCGTTCCATTAATGTTACCCATGCTTAGAAATCTTATGACGTCACAAGCTCGCGACTGAAATGTTGGCGCGCGGTCACGCCATCTGTCTCATTACGTCACGCGTTGTGTGTGGATCCTATTAAAGTTTTATGACGTCGCACTCTTGCGGCGGGCAGATGGTCGCGATTCCCATCTGCCTCATTACGTCACGCGTTGTGTGCGTATGCCCGTCCGCACGATAACTCGCGTAACGATCGTTCGATTTCGATGAAATTTCGGAATGTGGTAGGGTACCACCTGGGAAGGAACCGTATTGAAAGTGAACGAAATGGGGTCAAAGGTCAGGACATAGGAGCGGGATCCATTCCACTGCTCTTATGCGTCGTAACTAACGTAAAAAAAGGTTCCATTTCGATTAAATTTTAGTATGTGGTAGGGGACCACTGGGGACAAACCCTATTGGAAATGGGGGCAAAGGTCAGGACATATGAGCGGAACCACTTCCATCGCCATTATGCGTCATAACTTGCGTAAAAATGCTTCTATTTGGATGAAAAAAATGTTAGTATGTTTTAGGGGCGTACCTGGGGACGAATCCTATTGAAAATGGGCGAAATGAGGTCAAAGGTTAGAACACAGGAGCGGGATCTATTCCATAGCCCTTATGCATCAGAACTGACGTAAAAATGCTTCGATTGCGACAGAATTTTATCATGTTATTTCGGAGGTATACTGAACCGGTTCTGTTGAATATCATCGAAATGGGATCAAAAGTCAGAGCACAAGAGCGAGATTTATTCCACAGCCATTATCCTCATAACTTGAGCAATAACTTGAGTAATGATTTCTGGTATGTTGGAAAGCGTATTATAATCAATGCATTGCATGATTTTACTAACTTGTTTTTTATTTCTCCAAACAAAACTTGTAGAACTCGGCGAAAACAGTGAGTCTGAAATTAACTTTTGCTAGATTTATCATATTACCACAGTATATGGAAGTTTAGATTTCTATATTTAAAGAAAGACAAATTTTGAACTTTGGAATCCACAATTCGATCATTGGCTACATGAACTTTGTCAGTTTTGAGCCGTGAATCCATAATAAATATTTGAATGGTTATCAGATTTATAGGTAATGATTAAGTTCATCTATTTCGATATTTTAATTTGTTCGGCAACTGCCGTCTCTTGAAGTTTTAAAGCTGTTCCGTAGAAATATTGATTCGAGAAATATTGGATCCTGAATGAGCTCTGCTTTGATATTCAGTATTCTTTGAACTTTTCCTTTTAGAAACAATCTAGGATTTCTGCTCCGGGCATAATGCATAGCCAGTCATCTGATCAAAGCTAGCAATCATGAATGTGTCACTTTTACCAGAAAAAAAAAATAAAGTAAGCCTTGGCATATTTAACTTTATTTCTTTTCTCAGGAAGTAGTTGCTTTTCTTCCTAGGTCTTTCTTTTTTTTTCTGCCTTTTTTTTCTATGCGTGCCAAGAACACTAAGTCCGCTGAAAATGGCGGCGGGGCATCGCTCGAAGACAGCAGCCACGAATCGATCGACCGCCTTTGAAGGTCACAGTGTAGTTTAAGGAATATATTGGCGATTTGCCCCGGCAAGTATCAACAATTTTGTCTCGCCTGACTAACTCTCTTACCTTTTAAACTTGTCTTCTTGTGTCTGGAAAAATAAAAAAGGACAGTGTTCTCCCCATCCGCACCATGACATCCTAACCCTGAGGTGTGTTCCCTCCCCCGTCCTTTTCTACCAAACTTTTTCCCTCCCCTAGACACAGCTTATAATAACACATATCTTCACTTCTGTTAGTGGATCCCGAAAATTGTCGACATTTTGAAACGACATCCGCAGTGTTCCCGGCAGGCAACACTTTTGGACAGCTTCCCATCTTATATGAGTTCTTTCTGTTTCCTCTGCTTTTTTTTTATTTCTGTCCGAGGTATTGTGACGGCTGTTTGCTGTGTTTCATGTTCAGTCAGGGCTTGTCTTCCGAGTGAAACATACCTTCTGGTGATGTTTCGGGCCAAAACCTTCGCCGAATCTTCGAAGCTCGAACATGGAACGTCACGATCGTCTGTCACCAGCTATCAGAGCTGAATGGAGAAGCAGTCTACCGCGAACATTTTTACGGCGACTCTAGACACATGTATTCAACTATTTTGACCCCAAATTCCATTAGATAAGTTTCCCAGGAAACATTAAAAAGGAAAAAAGGGGGTGGTATAGATTTTGCTATTATTTTAACAAGCAACAACTGAGTTTTTCCAAGAAAGTTCAGTGAAATTTTCTGAAATATTTTTAAAATAAAAAACGGTTTTTGTTTATGTAATTGATTCTGTTTTAGTTTTGAAGATGATCAATTTGTTCACATCAGGAACAGCTGTTTTATTTTAAAGCAATGAAATCACCATTGCAATCCTGACTTTTTCAGATCTTTCCACAAAACTACTTCAACTTTATTATATCATGGAAGAAACTGAAAAGTAAATAAATACACCAGAAGTAAATCCCCAAAATTTGGATGCTGTAACTAATCAGAAACCTAATCAATTAGCATTTTATACTTTTTGCTTATATAAGCACATTATCTCACTTGAATTTCAAAAGCACAGGTAGAATTTTTCATTAGAATTATTAGAGTGAAGATAATTGGTTCCGAAAACACGAAGACATGAAGAATTACCTTAAATAAATCTTTCAATTTCAAAGTTCATAAAACGAAGTTTGTGGAAGCGTGTAGAGCTTCAGTCGTGAGCACTGACGGTTAGTGACATGGAGGAGACTGGCACAAGACAGACCGTTGTGGAGGAAACTTGGGGAGACCTTCGTCCAGCAGTGGATTGATAATGGTTGACAATGATGATGATGATGATGATATATATATATATATTTAATCTATATACGTTATATATACACTATATACAAAAATGGTAGTATATTTAATGTATATATGTTATATATACACTATATACAAAAATGGTAGTATATTTAATGTATATATGTTATATATACACTCATCGTCAAAAAAATAGTTGCACCCAAAAGGAAGCAATCGACAGGAATGAAACTTCGTGGGTAGGTTTGACATCGTGAGACATACAAATGATTCATATATCACGCTCTGCCACGCATATGACACAAGCAAGAAGGGGTCGTAGCGCTGTGCCTGACCAGCTATATAAGGTCGTCTCGTTGCGCGTGCTTATCATTCTGACTCGTGCTGTTGTGTTGGTTGCATCCTTTGCAAGTAAAACATGCCTCGGAGAAAAATCCGGAAGCAATTTGAGCAGTTACAGGAGTTCAAAAGGAGTCGCGTCGTCGAACTCCGGGAAGCAGGATGGTCTTATCGCTGTATTGCGCGCCATACCGGTCCTGCGGATATCACCATAGCATGCTGTTGGCGGCGGCGGTGGATAGAACAAGGCACGCAAAAGCAGCAGGAAGGTCCGGGAGACCTAGACGAACCACGGAGAGAGAGGACCGACGCAACGGGTTGTCTGACATGCTCGGAGTGACCCAACATCCACGATTGCGGATATTCAGCGAGCGGTGGTGCCCTCCATGCACGGCCCGATTAGTGCCAGCACCTTTGCCAGACGGCTGCACGACGTAGGACTACACGCATGCAGACCGTTACGACGATTGTCCTTAGCACCATTGCATCGTTGCCAAAGACTGCAATGGTGTCGTGCCAGACTGCCATGGTGCCAAGCAGAATGGCAGCGAGTGATCTTCAGTGACGATTCCCGCTTTTGTCTTGGAGGAGACGACCACCGAATCCGTGTGTGGAAAAACCGTCGTCAGCGCCAAGACGAACGGTTTGTTGTCGAGCGTCGTACGTCCAGAAGGTCTGGTGTCATGGTGTGGAGTGCAATTGCCTACGATGCCAGATCACCTTTAGTGTTCATTACAGGCACTTTGACAGCCCAACGTTACATTAATGAGGTCCTGAAACCAATGGCCTTAACTTTTCTGAGCGCTCGCTCCGGTGCGATTGTCCAACAGCACAACGCTCGTCCGCATACTGATGTTGTCTCGAGAGCTTGCCTGCAAGGTGCTGACACTCTGCCATGACCAGCGGCATCGCCAGACCTATCGCCAATTGAAAATGTGTGGGATCAAGCTGCATGGGATGGCTTATCGCAGGACACCATTAGCAATCTGTTCAACTTCATGCCGAGACGTCTGACATGTTGTATGAGCAAACATGGCGGCCGACGCCATACTGACAGAAACTACTTATTGGCGTGTAGCTCAATAAATATTGCCCATATCAGTCTCAATGAATAATCATTTATTGTTCCTGGTAACCTTTACCTTCCTCCCGAATAGCATTGCAATCCGATACGTCCGGCTTGTAATAGCTCCGAGTACTTGTGTCTCATTTTTGGAAAAGAGTACTCATTTTTTAATACATACAGGGAATCAATTGTGAGTATATCTGGTATTTCTAATTTGAAATATAGGTACTCATTTTTGAGTTCATATATTTCAAATATATGTACTCAAAAACAATCATATATTTCAAATATATGTGCTCTAACTTCCTTCAGCTTCTGTGCCCTGCTCGAAAAGGCACAGAAACTGAAGGAAGTCAGAGCGAATCTAGCGATTCTGACAGGATGGTTTGTAAGTGAGAGATAGCACACTAAATGGCGCTACCGTACAAGCGTACGATTTTGCACGTAGAAGGCAGAGCGAAATTAGGAGGAGTGGGGGGAGGAATAAACAACTTTATATGTAACCTGGGGATTCCTACCAGGGGGCAGCCACTTAACGTGCTCGTCCGATGCACAGCGGATAGTCAGCGATTGTTAAAAAGTCACACCACCACGGAGAGCCCCCAGTTTCAATCCTATCAGGCTAGGTTTGAACCTAGGTTCCTTCCATCCGTAGTCTGAATCTCTAACCACCAAGCCATCCGCGGCTCGATTCAAGTTTGGAATACGTGTACTCCACACATACTCATTTATTCACAGAATCCACTGGAAGTATGTTATTCGATGGCACATCTGGGATAATACACTTCTGGCCACCCAAAATGCAACACTAAGAAGGACACGAGAAAGCAAAGCCAGATTTATTGGACACATAACAACAGATACAAAGATGAAACGATTGAGCTTACAGGCCCGTGCGACTTGCGGAACACGCAGACATAAATAGTTTGTGTGGCCCCCATGGCTGGCAATAACGGCCGCTACATGCCGCGGCATCGAACGAAAGAGGCTTTGGATGTGGGCTTGGGGTATGTCGGTCCAGGCTGCTTCCACACGTTGCCACAGTTCAACAGGCGTAGCCGCGGGTGGTGCTCGCCGGGCAACTCAGTTGCCGATCAGCGATCACACGTGTTCGATGGGCGATATATCGGGAGAACAGGCGGGCCACGGCACAGTGACACCTGGTGGGCCGTGAAGAATTGTTGCACGATGCGTGCCACGTGCGGGCGCGCATTGTCCTGTTGAAACGTGGCCGCTGGCAGGTCCTGCAGGTAATGGAGGACTACAGGCTCCAAAACGTCGGAGATGGTGCGATGGCTGTTGAGTGTACCGGCAATGAGTACCAGAGGGGTGCGGGTGTCAAATCCAATTGCGCCCCAAACCATAACGCCAGGCGACAGAGGTATGGCGATGCATAATGCAGGCGTCATACAGTCTCTAGCCACGGTGTCGCCACACGCGGATCCGACCATCGTGGTGTTGCAGGCAGAAGCGGGATTCGTCGGAGAAGACAATGCCGTGCCATTCCGTAGTCCAGATGCGGCGTTTAACGGCCCACTGCCGCCGCACTCGCCGGTGGTGTAACGTCAATGGTAATCGGAGCAATGGGGGCCGTGCAACAAGTCCCCGCTCCTACAGACGACGTCGAACGGTAGGTGCTGACACAGGTTGTTGCGTAACACACCCTAATTCCTGCGCTAACGTTCATGATGTGGCGGTGCGAGCCGTCAATGCCCACCGCATAACATGCTGGTCCTCTCGTTCGGTGGTGTGCCGCGGTTGCGGCTGCGGCAATCGCTCATGTCGGTGCGTCCGTCCCTCCTGCACCCACCGAATCCATACTCGCCTCACTGTGGCTGGATGTCGTCTCACACGGGCGCCGATGTCTCGGTACGATAAACCGCTGTCGCGATAAGCCACTAATCGTCCTCTGTCGAACTCCGAAACGTGCTGGAATGACTGCCGTATTCTGTAACGAGGCATCAGGAAGCTTCCCACGCACAGGTCCGGCAGCACAACACACTTCCACTACTTACACCCCGCCTTCTGTGCACCCATCTTATAGTGCTTCTCGGTGGCGTGTCAGGCGCACATGATTTGCATATGCCCTGCTATGCTAATCGTTTGCATGTCCTCTCGCTGGCGACGCATGCTGCTAATTTCAGGCCAATCGGATACTTCCTTCTTGGTGTTGCATTTTGGTGGCCAGCAGTGTAGATATACACGTTGTCACATGCTGGACAAATGGACCGCACAATTTTATGACAAATATAGTGATGAAGCGACAATGTATTATTTATGAGAGTGACACAAATATAGTTAATGTAAAAACGTATACAAAGGTACTTTATGCATTGTTAAATTACTTGTGATCAGTGACTTTGTTGTACTAATTATTTATGTGTGTCACTTTACACATTTATTAAACAATTACCATTGAAATCTATAATATCTAAAATGAAGTAATACGAGATTATACTTATATTTATTGACGCAGTTATTTGTAAGTACGTATGGTTTCTTGTATTTGAACACGTCATATACTTGTTTACGATACAATTGTACTTTAAAAACACGCGTATGTTCAGGTTCTCATTTTGGAGTTTTTTAACAGTGTGTATATATGGGAGATGGGTGGATGAAATTCGAAAGTATGCAGGGGTGACATGGAGGAGACTGGCACAAGACAGACCGTTGTGGAGGAAACTTGGGGAGACCTTCGTCCAGCAGTGGATTGATAATGGTTGACAATGATGATGATGATGATATATATATAGGCGTTCAACTTTATGTATATATATATATACTAAAGAGCAAAGCCTAAAACATTAGAAAAACTTTAGAATTTAAAACGAAAGTTGCAAAATAACCTGAAGATCAAAATGCGCAACGCAGTAGTTATGAAAATTCAGAATTCACATTCTATTAAGAAGAGACTGAAGCAAAAAAAATTTTTGACTTATACCCATATACATAACTTGAAACACGATTCAAGGACGAAAGATATTCTCGAAAACCTCCAGCTTGAAGGATAAACCATTTTCCAATTTATGCAAAAGTTGGAGAATTATAGCTACATATTTTTGTAATTCGGTTTTTATCGACGCACCACTATCAAAAAAATCCTTTTCAAGTTTAGTTACAATTAAAAGAAATAAAGGAATCTACTGGATGTCGAATGCGATTTATGTTCCATACTTTTATCTCTCAAACCTACGATTTCCTCTTTTGTGAAAAAAATGCAGCAGAATCCTTCACATTAAATTCGTTTTGTTTCTGCTATTTCTTAAGGTAAATTACAGTTTTATTAGCTTTTTTATTAGCCAAAACTATTTGGGTTTATTTTTAATTTTAAATTACTTTACAAATTATTTTTTCTTACAAGGCGCCTTGCCTTGGTGATGGTAATGGAAAAACAGAAAGAAGTGAGGTTTTCTCAAAAATCACAAAAGCGGGGCTTAAGCAAAACATTTGGAAATAGCTGGTGCTGCGCAATGCCAGTAGAATATCTTACCAAGTTCCTGCATTCTACATTGTCAAATGAACAAAGCTGTTAGTTAAAATTATACATCCATTTCAATAAGTCGTTAAGCCAAAGAAGTCAAAGGTCTAAAATCTGGAAAGAAGAAAATGAAAAGGTCTCCGTTCTTTGGCTTTTCTAAATATTCTAACTAGTCTTACCATAAATACTGTTGCAAAGTATTCAATGAAATAACAAAAGAAATTTAAAGATATTTTAATATACCTGGGATATGACGTAAGTAGTACACTTTTGAATGCATGGCACCAATCGCTTTTCAAAATGGCATTATTTTGCCTCCACACAATCCTTCAGTCTCTGTGGCCACCAAAGGGAAAGCTACTACTGCCCTCACCAAAGAGCGTTTGAGACTATCAGTACTGTGGTGTTTCTTTCTGCAGGTCATGTCCTCCAGTGTGGCCCACAACTTGTACTCCAATGGGTTGAGGTCTGTGCTGCTTGAAAGCCAATCATCTGGAGAAATGAAGTCTGGCAAATTCGCCTGAAGCCACTCCTGGGTTGAATTGGCCTTGTGGGCAGGTACGGAATTCGGCTAAAAGCTCCACTATCGGTTTTGGAAGAGGGTGTGACTCACATTTTTGTCCACTGACTCCAAAATCCTATGCTGGTAGACTTTGGCGGATGTTTTCACTCCTTTCTCACAGAAATGGAGCACCGTGGTGCCCTCGTAGGAGACTTCCCACCAAACCATGGCAGAAGTAGGATGATGGCCCCTCGTGATCCTTGGAGCTTTTTCTTGAGCTTCTTGTGAGGCTGACACATACACCCTGTTTTTTTTTTTTTTTTTTTTTTTGGTATTTGAAAGCCTCTTCAATAAAGAAAATTTTTTCATCAGAGAAAAGGATCTGTCTGTGGCAAATGTCTGCGTAACACTGCTAACATTTCACTTTAAGCACCCTCTGCTGCTTCAGTTGTCGGATGAGGAAATGCCCTGTACGCCGCCGGTAATCTCTCACATTTAGGTCACTCCACAGCACGCGTGACATCGACATTCTTGAAATGCTCAGCTCACAAAACGTCACTGATTGTTTTCTGGCAGGATTTCGTCGAATACGTGCTGCCACTACTCTCACCAGGCGAACAGTCTTCATGGTACGCGACCAACCCTTTCTGCGGCGGTCAGCGACGGTCCAAGTCTCAAGGAACTTTTTTATGGTCCGGTAGACAAAACTTCGGCTGATTTTCAGCTTCTTCAACATGTTGAAAATCTCTGAAGCAGATTTTAAAACTTTGTGCAGCGCTATTACAGCAACACGATTCTCCCCACTCCATGGCTACTAGTACTTCACGGAACACGTTATCTCCTCTGTGACTGAACGCATAATGATCCACTAGCTGCTTCATCATCTTCATGCCTCCTGGCTGGTCGGTGACGTTGCACACCGGCTGAGCGCCATCTGTTAGATGTTTCTAACAGTATTTATGCTAAGACTGGGTATGCACTTTGGTTTATTGCGCAATCTCTTGAATTATGAGATATCGTGCCGAAAAGGTGCAATACAACATTCAGCTACGCAAATGACGTATGCAAAAAAACCAAGACAGCTATGTGAAATGTTACCGAAATTAGCATATTCAACCACAGTGACCTTGGCTACAGCATTCTGGGTACTTTACACAAATATTTAAAGAACGTTACCACGAAGCGAAAGAGTATTACGACGAGCAGACAAGTTTTCTTCCATAATAATTCTTTACCTCGCACAACTGTAGGCCAGAACTAAACTTAAACAAGTTAGTAAATTCATGCAATACATTGACTATGATACGCTTTCCAATATACCAGAAATCATTACTCAAGTTATTGCTCAAGCTACTAGGGGTGTTCAAATGAAAAGGTACGAAACGTCATAAGAACGTAACCGTTAACATATTTGCCTATGCCTCTATGGGAGAACGTAGCGACACATCTAGGGATGCGATTGGAGTCACCGGCGTGGATTGGAGCATGCGCGGGCGGCCGCATGCGCAGGAGAGAGCAGAGGCTCTTATAAAGAGCGCCGTCCAATTGACGCGGCAGTGCGTGTGAGGACAGGATGGCGTTCACATTGCAAAATTCGACGATTGAGGAGCAGCGAGGCTTTATCCGATTTCTGACAGCGGAAGGTGTTAAACCGGCCGCTATTCATCGCGGAGGGTGTGGTTCTGCTCCATGATAACGCGCGTCACCACGTCTCCAGGGTCACACACGCGGAACTGGCCAAGTTCCAGTGGGAGCAGCTTGACCATCCGCCCTACAGCCTGGACATGTCGCCCTGCGATTTCCATGTATTTGGTCCCCTGAAAAAACATCTGAAAGGGAAGCGCTTACACTCGGAACACGAACTCAAGGACGCTGTGCAGGACTGGGTCTCGTCTCGGCCACAGGAATTCTGGGAACAAGGAATCCTTCGGCTTGTTAATCAATGGGATCGTTGTGCTACGGCCTATGGTGTATACTTTGAATAAAGTCTTCATTTATACCCACAGTGTCGTTTTGTACCTTTTCATTTGAACACTCCTTGTATGAGGATAATAGCTGTGGAATAAATCTCGCCCCATGTCACTGATATTAAACATAATTGGTTCAGTATACCTCCGGAACAACATACTAAAGTTTTGTCGCAATAGAAGCATTTCTAGTCAAGTTATGAGGATAGTGGCTGTGGAATAAATTTCGCTCCTGTGCGCTGACCTTTGACCTCATTTCGATTATATTAAACAGAACCGGTTCAGTGTATCTCCGGACATGATAAAGTTTTGTCGCAATAGAAGCATCTTTACGTAAGTTATGACGCATAAGGGCAATGGAATGGATCCCACTCCTATGTCTTGACATTTGACCCCATTTCGCCCATTTTCAGTAGGGTTCGTCCCCGTGTGGTCTCCTACCACATACTAAAATGTATTCGAAATCGAACCATTTTTATTCAAGTTATGACGCATAAGGGAAATGGATTGGATCCCGCTCCTATGTCCTGACCTTTGACCCCATTTCAACCATTTTCTATGGGGTTCGTCCCCAGGCGATCCCCTATCATATACTGAAATTTCATCGAAATCGAACCACTTTTACGCGAGTTATCGTGCGGACAGACAGGCGGACGGACGGACGGACAGACAGACAGACAGACAGACAGACGGATAAACTGGAGTGTATACGCTTCTTCAACCTACGGTTGGAAAGCGTAAATAACCAGAAACTTGCTGCTCTGTCCAGACGACCCCAAGGTTGGCACAGATTTCATTGTTTAGTGCTCGCAAAGGCGTAATTTTTCATATAAATCGTGTGTATCGCTCTTAAATAGTAGGGCGTACGATATGATGTCAGCTTTAACAAGGGCGAAGCGTGCTGGTATCTAGTGTTACCACTGGAAAGAGTTTTAAATAAATAAAAATTATTTCATCAAATATGAAACAATAAATAGGAAGCAAATTACTTATGATCAGTCGTTCATTCCATGTTAGCTGGCGGAGGTTGTCATGCGCCGGTTTGTTTTGTGAATGAGCAGATAATGGAGTCACTGGTAAGGTCGTGAAGGAGTGTATTTCCTCTTCCGATAGTGGTTACGAAATGCTGCAAGTTCTGTCGACTGCGCTTATGCGTGAAACCAAAAGGAATGTATGGGTTCTCAGGCAGTAGTACCAAGGAGGTTAGAATAGATGGAGTAGAGCCATCCGTTCCTCTCGTGAAATCAAAGTGAAGCCACCGAAATGTCACAATCATGACGTCACAGCCAATCACAGCTTCTGCTTCCATGTTGGTGAGACTATTGAGCATTAAAGTCGTCTGCTCAAAATGCAAGTTTGTGACGTCATCCTTACCCCATCTATTCTAAACTGCTTGGTCTTAACCCACAGAGCATATTTTCGCTGTCACTATTCCAGAATTTGGTAAAATGGCGTGTTTTAGTTTGTGAACCATTTTTTGCCATTGATTTCAATACTTTTCTCATCTTTGTCTTACGAACTACCTATTACATATGGCTACTGTTTTATTAATAATTAACGCGTTATTTTTAGCAAGTCTTTTGTAAAAAAAGGTCGTGCTTATGTTATCATTTTTTCTATCCGTCCGTCAGTCCGTCTATAGATACAATATCTCTACAACTATTAGTTCGATTTAAAAATAATTCTCTTTGCATTAAGAAACTTGAAATGTGAAAACAAGTTTTCTTGTTTTCCGGTTTTTCTATGATGCATAACTTTTCCACCAGATGGCGCAAATGCAGATGCTATCGACTTTAAAGTACATTTTATTCAATATGATTTCTTCTGAACATCCAATTGAAAACATTCTTTCTTCCATTCGATTCTATTTATAGCGAAGACGATGAAGTTTCTTTTTCAAGTAATGCATAGTTTTTCCGCTAGGGGGCGTAAAGTTAAATTGTGATTTCCCCGATGTCTCAACTTCTAAAAGTCCGATTTGAAACATTCCTTTTTCTATCGGAAAGAGCTCCTAGTGGGAAGTGTTCTGCACGTAATTTCGAATTTTTGGTAAAGAATAGTTTGGCCACTAGGGAGTACAAGTATATATTTTTGTTTCTCGTATATATTTGCCGCAATATCTCCGCTTCTGAAAGCTATATTTAAAGATTTTTTTCACGGACAGATACCACTCACCAGCAAGCTTTTTGGGAATACCTTGTGTTGAAAATAATGCATATTTTGTCAGCCACGGGGCGTAGATGTATATCATGTTTCTGTCGATATCTCTGCTTCTATCATAACAGTCAGATTTAAAAAAATGTTTTCTTCTCGCAGAGCGTTTCGGGTGCGAAATGTTTTGCATATAATTCCGAATTTTTGTTAAAGCACAAGTGTGTCAATAGAGGGCATAAGTTCACGTTTCCGTTTACAGCATATTAGCAGTAACATCTGCGCGTCTAAACACCCGACTGAAAAAAAAATCCTTTTTCGGGCAGATACTACTAATTGCCAAAATATTTTGTGCATTTTACTGGCAAAAATAGGGGCCGATTTTCCCATTATGGGTGCAAATATCTTATAGGTTTTTGTTAATACGTGTTAAAAATCCGATTTGAAAATTTTTTTGAACGCCACATACTACTTACTTTGTGGAACACTTTGCCTCTTCCCTTGGGGTTTTGTAGTTCGCATTTCTAGCGCTAGGTGGAGTTAGTGTGTGCTTCTGTTTAATTCTCTATCTCCACTTCCAAAAATCCTTTTTTTTTACTGCATGTCATTTGTAACAGTAAAGAAGAGAAATGTTATCTTTTTGAAATAGTGCAGAGTTTACCAGCTAGTCGGCAGAAATGTCAAAACCTTTTTCTTGCTATCTCTGCTTCCAAAAGGCATATTTGTAAAATTCTTTTTTCCTTAATGTAATTTTTTCTGGGAAGAATACCTTCCACTACTCAAAATTCTTCCACTAGGGGTCGTAAAGTTAGATTACTTTTTTCCATTATATCTGTCCTTCTAACTTTTGATGTAAAAATCGCTTGGTTTCTGATATGTTCCTTCAGCTGAGAGAAATTTGTTGAACAGTTTGCTAATTTTCGTAACAGACGTTTCAATTGCTATTGGAGGAAAGTAACCGTTTCTGTTTCTAGATGTTTTAATCGATTGCAAAAACGCGGTTGATTTTTTTTTTTTTTTTTGTATTGTTTGTATTTTTTGTAATGGACTCCATTGGCTATGAATAACTTTCAAATATTTTATTCGTGTTGAAAAGAATTCAAAAGGCCTGCTCATTGCAACCAAAAATTCGGTGTCATCTTTCTTGTTATTTATTTGTATCTTCAAGCTGTGTTTGGAACAACCAGAATGAACGACAGTTTCCCATCTAATGTGGAACCTTTTAAACTCAGTGTCGTGAGTTAAAGCGCTTGTATTTGTGTTTTATACTTTTTCAGAGATAAAGTTTTTGAAAATAAAAAATGCGGAGATTTGTGCCTAAAAATGCAAAAATAAAAAACCTGCAAGAGAAGTAATGTAAAACCATATAGCAGAAACAGAAATTCATAGCTTTAATGATTTAAAAAATTTTACATAAGAATAAAGTGTCATTTTAATAGCATTTTACAGAAGGTGAGTCGAACGTTTTGCAATGTGTGGATGTCTTCATACGTACCTTTACGACGAAAGATGACTATCATTCAAAAAATGGGCCATCGTGTTGCACCGTCTTTGACCATCTGTCTGCCAGTTCTTCGATTCTGCGGCGGTGCCTGTTATTTATACGTAACCTGATATGTTACAACTTTGAGAGAACTGAGGCAGCTTTGTTGTGTTCCTTCTTGACGCAGCCAAAGTTGTTGGTCTGGTGTCTGGCGCTCTTTGGCCAAATTTGGCCCTTGCGCCAAAAAAAAACATCAACCAATCAGTCAAAGTTGAACCTTGATCCCTTCAGAGAACGGTATGTTGCAGAGGCGTATTTAGAGGGGGCTCAAGGGCCTTGCCGCCCCCCCCCCCCCCCAAGTTGTGTTTCATTTTTTGTTTTTTTTTTTTGTTAAAATGCAACTTACATTAAAAAAATGCTTTAATTTAATAAAAATGCATCAACTTACATTAGAAATTAATGCTTTAATTTTTTCTTCTACTCGTATTTTTCATTATCTTTCTCATTTTCTTTTCCTTTTTGTCCTGATGGATTTCAAAAACTATTTTCTGTCGCCTCCCCTGCCCCCCCCCTTCCTGAAAAAATTTCTATATGTGCCACTGATATATTGTTTACTTCCACTTTGAATGAAAGATTGGTTTTGCATATCATGACTCATACAAATATGAGCTATTTAAAAATTGATACATATCTGGGATATAACTTTGTGGCTCCACTATTTCGTGGCGTAGTTTCAGAATCCTAAATGTTTAATCAATACTCAACATTCTAGTTTCAAATGGATGCACTCAGGATCCGAAGAAAAAAGAACTTGTTTATTCATTACTCCCATATTGAATGAAGCACTAGTCTCAGATTCTTAGTTGTGAGGATTTCATTTAATACAGAATCAGGATTTTTATAGGCAGATAGATTCGTCAAAAGAGGAGTTTGATTTTCATAGTCTTTATAATTTTTGCAATGCGATAAAATATGTTGCAATTTGTAACGCATTTATTTCTATCGTCGCCAATTTGACTTTAAATAAATCATTATTAAGGAACATCTTATGCTCCTACACAACATAAATTTTACAATAGTGTTTAACATTTTGAAATTTCGTTTATACTTTTTTTTTTTCACATTTATACTTTTTTTAAGGCCATCCCCAAGAAAAACGTATAACCCAGATTTCGCTCTATCATCTTCATTCTTTACAAAAAAAAAATCTCATGTTCATAGAACAAACGTTGAATTGAGCTGGTACACAGGATCTACAACGATGCCAGTATCGGTTTTGTAAGACGTTTGCCCGCAACAAGTCGTATTTTTTTCCCCTTCGGAACTGAGTGTAAGAAGATACTTAGAACAAATGCCGCCAGAAAGGAAATGAATAAATCGGTATTTTCTGACCGAAATGCCATTATCTCAGTACTTTTGATAGAGCAGTAGATTTAAGTTCTGTCTAACGACATAAACCTTACTGCCAATATGAGTAAGAACAAAGCTCAGTAAATCTTCAAAAACTTGGAAGAAAAGAATTTGGAAGTCATGATGGCTCAGAAAACTGAAAGAATTCTTGGAAATGAGCGAAAAAAGAGTCACGGCGCCTTCAAATCATCTCTTACTTCAAATAACGACAGGTGAAGGGCGAACATTTCCTATGCGATTAAAGAAATCTACGTAAGACAAGCAAGCAGCTAGAGAAGGGTGCATAAAGCGATGAAGTAGAAACAAATGTGCAGCCTTTCGGAATATGAGATGCCTTAAAAGAAAGCGGGGGGGGGGGTAGAATATGAAAGATCAAAGATTTCGGAAAGGAGGATACGAAAGAATCTCTGTGAGGACGCCGACGATGGAAGTTTCCCGAAAAAATGACAAATTCTTTGAAAAATGGTTTAAAAGAATGCAGTGAATGCTGAATAACAGCAAGCATAAGAAAAGAAGAAGCTCTGCAAAAATTATAAAAATTGCTAAAATATGTGACTTGGGAAATGCCTCAGGAACAAAAATTCACTTGTTATTGCAACAGAATAGGTACAACGTACGGATTTCTGTGAAGAACAGACTCTAGGGATATGTACAGAATATGATTCTCTAATATCTGATGTGAAGAAAATGTCCATCCATCAAGAATGCTTTCTTCCATTTTCAGGAAGGAAAAGTAAAAAAAGAAAACAAGGTAGAAGCGCTTCTCAGAGGCGGGTTTAAACAATACAAGGTCAAGAAAAAGGAGATCTGTCCAAGTAAACGTATTTTAATGTAAAAAAATACTTCTAATTTGAATTTCATATTTAAATTATATACAGTTTTTATCACAAAAATAATCTGCATATTCTCAAGAGCAACTCCGAGGAAATTTAACACACGTATTATTTAAAACTGGGGATTAAAATGAAAAAAAAAATTAAATACTGTTTTCTCGCAAGTTTAATTAGCATGATTTTGAAACTTCATTTCACCATCAATTCTTCTATTTATCAATGAAATTACTTGTTTTTAATAAGCTTCTGAAACATTCACCTTCAAGTTTTGCATATAAATTTCCAACGAAAGCAATACTTTTTTTGAGAATTTTGTTTAGTGCTGTTATCAAGGTTCATTGTAAATCAGTTTAGTGACTGAGAGAAAGAAGAAATGAATCATAAATTTGTAATATTACTTACAACCAGAGGATTTTGTTCACGATTTCTTTGTGACAGAATCTTCTACTGTATCATCAAACGTCAATATTTCTGCAATGCTTGTATTACGTGACAAAACTGCAAATGCACTCGTTCTTTCGTGAGAACTAGATGTCCTCAAATAATTTTGGTTTTCAAAAGAGAAAAATTTCGTTCTCCAGAAGCATTACTGATTGGTATTCACAGGTAAATCCTTGAGATATCATCAATGTTCGGAAAAGTTGAATGGATTCGTTTTTCCCTAATAATATTGCAATATATCCTCAGCAGGAACACTCGAATCTGTCACTGGCCTACCTAGTTATGCCGGAATTTCCGAAAATGCAGACATTTTTGTTCGAATTCAGGTAATGATGAGGCGACTCGCTACGAATGTATTGTGGAACTAGTTCGCTCTCCTTCCCTGTCACCCACACTATCCTGGGAACCTCGATCTTGTAATCTCCTTCATGGAGTACCATTCCGATTTTGGGCTTCCCACTGTCACCGTCATTTTTATTAAAATGCCTTGTAGAAAATATATGCTCCAGCCTCCCACTCTTACGCAGCCCTACCGGTCATCTAGTTCTGTTAAAGAAATGCCTCACTTCATTCTCCCTCTCTTTTGAGTTCTGAGTATGGCCTTGCCCGGAAGACGCAAAACTTCGCTGTCTTGCTGAACTCATCTTATTCCGTGATTCTTGTCGTCGTCCACTTGGTCGTCCTAGTTTCAAAATGAATTAATATGTTTTGTTTGTTTTCGTTTTTTTTTTTTTTTTTTTTTATTAAATAAATTGGAAATACTAATACAATTACAATATAAAATATGAAATGTATCATAATGTTCAGTTGTTGTTGTTCTTTTTTTGGAGAAATGCTGTTTAATTGACAATGTTTGTTGTTGTTTCCGTAATAAGGTAAAACGGCTTTTGTCACATGTGTTCCCAAAATCTTGGCGCCACTTAATATGCAACACCCAGGGCCATGGCTCAGTTTGACGCAATGGTAAACTCGCTCCTGGTGATTCTCATTTCTTCCTTCCGGATCCGATATGGCCAATCCTGGCTGCTGGTCATAATCATCATCATCATCCTCATTCTCAACCATTATCAATCCACTGCTGGATTCCCAGGTTTCTTCCACAACGGTCTGTCTTGTGCCAGTCTCCTCCATGTTACTCCCGCATATTTTCGAATTTCACCAACCCATCTCCCATGTGATCTTCTTCTGGGTATTTTCCTGTCCCTTGAAATTCAGTCAAAAATTTCGGTTGTCCATCGATGGTCTGTCCCTCTGGCAATATGTCCAGCCCATTGCCATTTCAGGGATTTTACTCTGATCATGATGTCGTCCACTCTTGTCATTTTTCTGATCCACGAGTTCCTCTTCTTATCTCTCCTGGTTACACCAAGCACGCACCTCTCCATGCTGCTTTGAGTTGTCTGCAGCCTTTGTATGTCTCTTTTAGTTAAGGTCCACGTCTCTGCACCATTCGTAAGCACTGGAAGGATCACTGATCAAACACTTTTCTTTTAAGACATAATGGCATATTGCTCTTGAAAATTATACTGTTTTTTTCAAACGCCCTCCAGGTAAGTTTATATGCCGATTAATTTCTTCATCAATGTGACTTTCACTTGATATCTGCTGTCCAAGATAAATGTAGGTATTGGTTATCTCCAGCTTTATCCAATTAATCGATAAATCTTCATTTTTTGTAAAAGCATTTTACATCACTTTTGTCTTCTGAAAGTTCATTTCTAATCTCACTTCTTTTCTCTTGTCAGCAAGTTCCAGGATCATACTCTGCAGCTCTGATGGGGTAGTTGCAAAAATGAGTACTTCATCAGCAAAACCAAGGTAAGTTAAAAAATCTCCATTAATCGTTATCCCTTTGTTTTCCAAGTTCAGTGATTGAAAGACATTTTCCAAAGTGGCATTAAAGAGCTTGGGAGATATAGTGTCACCTTATCTCACCCCTTTCCAATTTTTATGGGTGATGTATTCTCAAATAGCCGAAATTTGTTTCATAGATGTTATTAATAATATTAATGTATGCATCTTCAATACCACAGGATTTCAGAGCCATTGTAACTGCTGATGGTTTCACCGACTCAAAGGCCTTTTCATGATCGATAAAAGCCGTGCATAACGGAAGTTCATATTCCCTCGCTCTTTCAATTAGTTCTCTCAGTACGTGGATATGATCTATAGTGCTGTAGCCACTCCTGAGTCCAGCTTGTTCTCTCGGTTGAGCCATGTCCAGTGTCACCTTCAAGTGGTGTGAAAGAACTTTAGTGAAAATTTTATAAACCACTGATAGGAGGCTGATAGGTTTGTAGTTCCTGAGATCCTCAATGTCACCTTTTTTATATGTAGCAGAATCATTGTAGCATTGTTCCAATCCTCAGGAATCTTCCCTTCATGAGGGCATCGAGTGAAAACTTGGGCGAGTACTGTTTCAATTTCTCCAATTGCTTCTTGTATGATGTCTACAGTAATTCCATCTTTTCCTGGAGCTTTTCCCCGTTTCATGTTCTTGATTGCATGTTCAACTTCTGCTGGGAGGACTGGAAGAACTCTGGTACCTTTTGAAATGTCTGGAGTACATGTATCATCCCTTTCATACAGTTTTGAGTAGAAATATTTCACTCTTGTCAAACTTTCGCCTCTATTTCTTGTTACAGAACCAACTTCTTTTCTCAGAGCCTTAATCTGTTTTCTTCCCTTACTCAGATGCCCCATTGCTATCTTCAGGCTTTGATTCTTTTCAATTGCTTTCCTCACTAGTTCACAGTTGAATGATGCCGAATGGTTTAACGTGTGGCTTTTGGAATCGCGTATGTATACATATATAAATATATATATCCCATATGTAAGGTCAGGTGATGTGTAACATCACAGCCTCTCCTTGACAAAAGTCAACCCCGTCTTCTCCTGGTGCATCATGTTCCCACTAAAGGGGCTCTGACGACCGCCAATAGCGGTATAACTATACCATCGGGATTAGAGGAAATTCTATCCCACACTCACCAACCCGCTTGGCCAGCGTGGTGAGTTATGGCCAAACCTCTCCAAAATGAATCCACAACTTAAATCTTGGCCCTCAGTCTCCGGCAGCTGGAATGTACCTGGCCAAGGCAGCGGCCAGTGCGACATGAAGGCAGAGGGTGCTGAGAATCCCCGGAGGACCGGACTAGGCTGCCATCTGATGCTGACCTTGGCTACGTATAATGGACGCTCCCTATCTGCTTATTCAAGGCTTCTTGAATTGGAAGAGCAACTATAAAGGATCAAGTGGGACATCGTCGGGCTAAGTGAGGTAAGGAGAAAAGGAGATCTCATTAAATTGAAAAGTGGACATCTCTTCTACTATCGTGGGAAAGGTACTAGCAGAACTAATGGTGTTGGATTTATAATAAACAAGAAACTGAAGAATAAAGTTGTAGAAGTTGAAAGTTCCTCTGACAGAGCTGCACGACTCGTTATCCAACTCTCGAGAAGATACAAGGCTCAGATTATTCAAACTTATGCACCCACCACAAGTCATCCTGAAGAAAGAAATTGAAGAATTTTATGAGGAAATTCGTCATCTAAATAATAAAGGTAAGCAGCACTTGAAGATAATTATGGGAGATTTCAATACAAAAATAGGGAAACGGCAACAGAATGAAACTTCAGTAGGTAAATTCGGTCACGGCAACAGAAACCAGCGTGGAAATACTCTCGTTGAGTTTGCAGAGGCAGAAGGGTTTTTCATCATGAACTCCTTTTTCAAGAAAAAGCCACACAGGAAATGGACATGGAGACATCCAAATGGGACGACAAGTGAAATTGATTTTATTATGTGTAACAAAAAATTAGTCATAGAAAACTGTAGTGTGCTAAACAAGTTCAACACAGGTAGTGACCATAGATTGGTGAGATGTAAGATGCACCTCAACACTAAACTCGAACGTGGCAAGCTCATAAGACAAACAAAATGTATTGACATAACCAACCTTAAAAACACCATAATTCCTTCAAGTTGGAACTGAAGAACAGATTCTCTGCTTTAGAAGGCCTAACATCGGAAGAAGTGGATATTTCTGAAGTTAACAGAAAAGTAACCAAAGCTCTTCATGGAAACAGCAACAAAATTAGCTGGGTCTAAGAACAAGTTGTATGTGAACAAATTATCAGGAAAAACCAAAATGTTGATGCAAAAAAGAAGAGAGATGAGGACAACTAAAGAAGATGTGACTTCCAAAGTGGAATATATAGAGCTATGCAAGACAGTACGCAAAAGTATCACTAAAGACGTAAGGAAATTCAACTGTGAACTAGTGAGGAAAGCAATTGAAAACAACCAAAGCCTAAAGATAGCAAAGGGACATCTCAGTAAGGGAAGAAAACAGATTATGGCACTGAGAAAAGAAGATGGTTCTGTAACAAGAAATAGAGGCGAAATTTTGACAAGAGTGAAAGATTTCTACTCCAAATTATATGAAAGGGATGATACATGTACTCCAGACATCATGAAAGGTACCAGTACCAGAATTCTTCCAGTACACCCAGCAGAAGTTGCACATGCAATCAAGAACATGAAGCGGGGAAAAGCTCCAGGAGAAGATGGAATTACTGTAGACATCACACAAGAAGCAAGTAGGGAAATTGAAACAGTACTCGCCCAAATTTTCACTCGATGCCTTAATGAAGGGAAGATTCCTGAGGATTGGAACAACGCTACAATGATCCTGCTACATAAAAAAGGTGACATTGAGGATTTCAGGAACTACAGACCTATCAGGATCATATCATTGGTTTATAAAATCTTCACTAAAGTTCTTTCACACCGCTTAAAGGTAACACTGGACATGGCTCAACGGAGAGAACAAGCTGGATTCAGGAGTGGCTACAGCACAATAGATCATATCCACGTATTGAGAGAACTAATTGAAAGAGCGAGGGAATATGAACTTCCATTGTGCATGGCTTTTATCGATTATGAAAAAGCCTTTGATTCGGTGAAACCATCAGCAGTTACAATGGCTCTGAAATCCTGCGGTATTGTTTTTTTTTTTTTTTGATTGGAGGTTTAACGACCACCGTGAGCAACTCAAATGGGCTATAAGCAGTCGCCCGTCCCTAATTTAGGGTCACTGGTTCCAGGGAAGGGAGAGAGCCAGTGCCGAAAAACAAACACAACATCCATGCCTGACCGGGATTCGAACCCGGACCCCTTACGGACGAATGATCAGAGGCCAACGCCTTAGACCACTGCGCCACCGGGGCGGCCCTGCGGTATTGAAGATGCGTACATTAATATTATTAATAAAATCTATGAAAATGCAAGTGCAAAGATTCGGCTGTTTGAAAATACAACACACATAAAAATTGGAAAGGGAGTGAGACAAGGTGACACCATATCTCCCAAGCTCTTTAACGCCATATTGGAAAATGCCTTTCAATCACTGAACTGGGAAAACAAAGAGATAAAGATTAATGGAGATTATCTAACCCACCTTCGTTTTGCTGATGACGTAGTCATTTTTGCAACTACCCCATCAGAGCTGCAGAGTATGATCCAGGAACTTGCTGACAAGAGTAAAGAAGTGGGATTAAAAATGAACTTTTAGAAGACAAAAGTGATGTTCAATGCTTTTACAAGAAATGAAGATTTATCGATTGATGGAGAAAAGCTGGAGATAACAGACAGGTACGTTTATCTTGGACAGCAGATATCAAGTGAGGGTCACATTGATGAAGAAATTAATCGGCGTACAAAACTTGCCTGGAGAGCTTTTGGAAGAAACAGCATAATTTTCAAGAGCAATATGCCATTATGTCTTAAAAGAAAACTGTTTGATCAATGCACCCTTCCAGTGCTTACGTATGGTGCAGAGACGTGGACCTTAACTAAAAGAGACATACAAAGGCTGCAGACAACTCAAAGCAGCATGGAGAGGTGCATGCTTGGTATAACTAGGAGAGATAAGAAGAGGAACTCGTGGATCAGAAAAATGACAAGAGTGGAAGACATCATGATAAGAGTTAAATCCCTGAAATGGCAATGGGCCTGGACATACTGCCAGAAAGACAGACCATCGATGGACAGCCGAAATTTTAGATTGGATTCCAAGGGACAAGAAAAGACCCAGAAGAAGACCACATGGGAGATGGGAGGATGGAATTCGAAAATATACGGGGGTGACATGGAGGAGACTGGCACAAGATAGACCGTTGTGGAGGAAACTTGGGGAGACCTTCGTCCAGCAGTGGGTTGATAATGGTTGACAATGATGATGATGATGATGATGATATCCCATATACATGTTGTTGTTTTTTTACATTAAGTGATTCTTTTGAGCAGCGAAGGGCCGTATGCAATTTAGAGCCACTGATTCTAGGCAAGGGAAAATATTCACTGCCGTAACTATGAACTAGAGATTCGAACCCTCTCTCGCCGCCCCGGTGGCGCAGTGGTCTAAGGAGCTGACCTCTGATCATTCGTCCGTAAGGGGTCCGGGTTCGAATCCCGGTCAGGCATGGATGTTGTGTTTGTCTTACGGCACTGGCTCTCTCCCTTCCCTGGAACCAGTGACTCTAAATTAGGGACGGGCGACTGCTTATAGCCCATTGAGTTGCTCACTGTGGTCGTTAAACCTCAAATAAAAAAAATAAAAAAAAAAAACCCTCTCTCATTCGTACGCGATTCCAAAAGCTACACTTTTAACCATTCGGCATCAAAAACTGGATAAATGCTGAGAAAGGCACGTGAGTTTCCTTCATGTTGTTTCTGTGTTCATAGAAATATTCACGGAACATAAAATTATTGATGCCAGAATTTCTGAAACGATACTATAGGTGTATCATGAAAATTAGTTAGAGCAATTAGGAAATGCGTTTATTATAATATTTACCTAACATGAACGAGTAGCTGAGTCCTACGACAACAAGAGGTCAGTAATCGACAAGCACAAGACAAACAAGAAAAAAGATCACGCAAGGGTTAGTCTTTCCTTCACTAGGAAGCCCATCTCCGTAGGTTGTCGTCCGACACACTCAGAACAAAAGAAAGAAGTCTTCGATTCTTCATTTATTGGCAGCATATACACTCAGTGACCAATTTATAAGGGCCACCTACAAACAATGTGTTGGACCATTTTCAGCATTCAGAACAGCAGCGATTCGGCCGTTTTTTGCGTGTGTGTGAGGGGGCGGAGTTATCGCCTACCATGAGCAACTCTAAGAGCTATAAGCAGCTGCCCACCCCTAATTTGGGACCAGTGGTTCCACGAAAGGGACAGAGCCAGAGACATCAGACAAGCACACCACCCATGCCTCATCCGGTACACAATCCTGGGCCTATCTCGGACGAATCGCCGGAATCCAGCTTCTCGAACCACTCGGCCACCGAGTAAGCACCAAGTTTTGGTAACGTTTCTTTGAAATATTCGCCCACGCATATCAAATAATACCTTCCAATTCACGCAGACTAGATGGCAGTGAACCCAGACGTTTGATGTGCAGTTCAACTTCATTCAACAAATGCTCTATGAAATTGAGATCTGGGGATGATGTGTGCAGTGAAAAGTTTTCGTCGTTTTCTTGAAACCACTCTGAGGCAATGTGGGCATTGTGTCATGGTGGATTGCCCAACAGGAAGTATCCATCACCACAGGAACAGAGAGTGACTCTACTTGAATGAATAAATTTTATCAGCAAATATGTTAAATGTAATTCGGCATTCAGGCGTGGTACATTCGAATCATGGGAATAAAGCAGGGTAGTAGCTAGGCCTCAGAACCGGCGGGGTGGTGGATGAAGACTCATCTGGTGGGGGGGGGGCTCTGTGTTCAACGACAAAACATACACTGTATTATATCAAAAGTATTCGGACACTACCAAATATTTAAATAAATGCAAAGAACTGCTGCGCAGGAAGGTGCGCTTTGCGTGGGGAGGCAGGTATATAAAGCTGAGATTTTTCTGTCGTGTTATCAGTAAAGACCATTCTACACGAGCGCTCGAAACTCGGCGGTTGAGACGCTAGCTGCTCCCCTTTTCAGGGGTTATTCCACACGGGAGCGTTCTGACCGTACGCTGTCGAACTGCTAGGAAACGCGAGTTCATTCTACACGTGCGTTTGAACAGCACATTTCAGTAGCCCGTGGGAAACTGCCGAGTCACATGTACGTCCGTGTATACTGAACAATGTTACGAGCGCTCGCGTCGCCAACGCCTCCTACCGCATTGGAAGCGCTGACGCTGGGCTAACGTCGCCACTGTAGGCGTCAGAAGCGCTCGCTAGATTGGAGTTCGCGTTTTTCTATACTTGCTCATTGATTTTGTTCGGTTGGCGTAGCCACGCGTTTAACGGAGCCTCTCAACCGACGCGTTTCGAGCGCTCGTGTAGAATGAGCCTAACTTTGAAGCGGATATGCCGCGTGGAAGTGAATGGTCATAGGATGTCCTTTGAGTAACGTTTCCATACGAAGCATTGCAGCCAAACTAAACATACCAAAATCGACCGTAAGTGATGCCCTGAAGAGATGGAAGCAGGAAGGTGCACTTGCACCAAAAAAAAAAAAAAAAAAACTTTCAGGAAGACCGCAGAAACTGACGGAACGTGACAGATTAGCCATGGTAAGAAACGTTAAGAAACCCCGTTCTTCTTCTGCTGTGTCCATTGCTGAAGTACGAAATGCTTGTAATGGTTCATTTCTAATCACACTTCTTTACTCTTGTCAGCAAGTTCCTGGATCATACTCTGCAGCTCTGATGGGGTAGTTGCAAAAATGAGTACTTCATCAGCAAAACGAAGGTGAGTTAAATAATCTCCATTAATCTTTATCCCTTTGTTTTCCCAGTTCAGTGATTGAAAGACATTTTCCAAAGTGGCATTAAAGAGTTTGGGAGATATAGTGTCACCTTGTCTCACTCCCTTTCCAATTTTTATGGGTGATGTATTCTCAAATAGCCGAATCTTTGCACTTGCATTTTGGCGAGTACTGTTTCAATTTCTCCAATTGCTTCTTGTATGATGTTTACTGTAATTCCATCTTCTCCTGGAGCTTTTCCCCGTTTCATGTTCTTGATTGCATGTGCAACTTCTGCTGGGAGGACTGGAAGAACTTTGGTACCTTTTGTAATGTCTGGAATACATGTATCACCCTTTTCATACAGTTTTGAGTAGAAATCTTTCACTCTTGTCAAGATTTCGCCCCTATTTCTTGTTACAGAACCAACTTCTTTTCTCAGAGCCATAATCCGTTTTCTTCCCTTACTCAGATGCCCCTTTGCTCTCTTCAGGCTATATATATAAACCTTCCTTGCCCACTCAAAAACTAAGAGTCCTCATATTCTCACCATTCACCACTTCTCCCACACAAGCCTCGCCAAACAACTCTTACTGACCGCAAAACAATGAACAGGAAGAATTTGAAAGCTTTCTCTCTCTCGCACGAAAATTTCTCTTTAGCATTGTGTTAATCGCCTAGCGGTATGCATTTAATTAGAACGTTCCCACACTTCTTTATAAGTAATTAAACACCTAAAAGTTTTTTTGACATCAGTTTAGCATCTCATACGTACTTAACGAGTGACGAATAGTTTTTCATTAGTAAGCGCAAATAAGCTTTTACCTGCGCCTTTCTCTGTCTCTCCCTTTCGGTTATTTTTTTTTCTTTTTTTTTTTTTTTTTGGTTGTTTTTTATTTGTTTGTTTGTTTGAGGTGATATTCTTTCACATTTTATATTTCTCCTAAAAAAAATTATTAATCACTTCCCAGACCGTTAGCTGTCCGGTGACCATTTGGCAGAGAATCATTGGCACAGCTGTTCCTACTGATTCCCTTCCAAAAGTAATTTCTCTTGATTTATCCCTCGTTCGTGCTGCATCATTTCAATTTCTTTTTTAAAAAAACGTGCAATGCACGAATAAATAAGGTACCGTATTTATGCGTATATTGAAAGACAACAGAATTTTTTTATAAACCACCGAAAATAAAAGTTCAGAAAACTTTCAAGAGCGCCCGTATTCCAGAGGGACTTACTTGCCTTGAAGGTAAGCCCCCTCTAGCCCCCTGCAAGCTACGGCCCTAGGCTAAAGTCTTCCATGAATGCATACCACATCATCATTACATTGCCTCTGCCAACCTGCAGAGTCGTAACTATTAAAGATAGATTCATGTTGTTATCTCCAAATTTTCATCCTCCCACTTTCATAGAGCAGTTTAAAACGCGATTTTTTAGACCACGTGATGATTTTTCAAACATTTGCAGTTTACCTTTGATGCTCCTTACCACAGTTGAGACGTTTTGTCTTTCCGCTACGGCAGGCAGTGTGGTAAGATGTTCTGTTGTACTGCAAACCGTACGCTGCTGTGAAGTTTGGCAATGGCTTTGTTTAAACCCTCTGCTATTTGACTCAATTAACCTCTGAAAAGCGTTGCTGCCACGCAGTTTATTGGCTGGTGACAATTGCGTCGACAACCGGTGGCCCATGCGCTTTAAGAATAACAAGTACCAGCTCCTAGCAAAGGCAGTCTTTTTTCTCTCTGCCAAGCTCTCAATCGAGTCTCTCAAGTGAATTAAAATAAACTATTGCTTCCATTTGTTATGTTTATTTTAATTTGTTTCATGTTTCCCATTGAAATCAAAAACTCTTTTGGTTTCTGATTGTAATGGACTCTGTGAAAAAGCAGCGAATTGTAACTCACGCAGCAAGCATCACTGTGATTTAGCACACATATGTGACTTTGAGGTGTGTGTGGGGTTTTTTTGTTTTGTTTTTCACCATTTTGCGGTGGGTTCTCTGGCGGGTCGGTCGGAGGGAAGAAATACAGTAGCATCAGTTCGTAAGAAAAAAAAATAAGCTTTCGAAATCCAACTTTTTACCGAAACGAAAAATGCAGAAGTAGCCACACTTTCTCTTCCTTTTTAATATTTACTGAAACATTAAAAATATAATTACAGAATTTTCGGAACACTAGCTGCAGTCATTTTAGCCTCGTCTTAAACTAAGAATCTACTTATCTAAGGAAATTGAGAAATTTAAGTCATTCGACTTATAATTCATATCGAATTATAAGCCGAAAATTTTTTCTTCATATAATTCTAAGCGGCGAATAAACCTCGGACCATGAAACGCAGGAAAAAAATTCCTTCGTATATTCCACGAGCAGTGAAAATCAGGGTGGAAATTCGCCAGTAGTGTATAAAACGGGGTTCTACGCCGGTGGAGGGTCGCATCTTACGCCATCTGCGCTGTCTTAATATGTGGATGGATGACGCCATGGGGTTGTAGAGTTGGTGTTATGATAAATTAGTATTTCGCAATACTATTTCGGTACGGAGGGTGGATGCCTTTAAAAATGTTTCGATTTCTTTTTTATCTAACAAGTGTTTACGGAAACTTTTCTTTCAATCCCTCGTCTTGTGAATTTTTCTTTCTGTTTCCTTCAGGTAATTTTTAAATTTTGAATGTTTTTTTTTAAGGATTTTTTTCCCTTCATGCATTTTTAAGATTCTTTACAATCCCTCGATAAATAGTTATATACGTTCTGGTGGATGACATCATGTTTCCCTGAGCAGCTTCATTTTCTTCTGTCCTCTACCAGGAAATTTTATTGATTTATTTTTACTTAAACAGTTCTGTTTTCTTTATTTCATAAATTATTTTCCCCAACGAAATTTTTCATATCGGGGAATTTCGTTATTGTTGTGCGTGCGTGTGTGTGTGTGTGTGTGTGTGTGTGTGTGTGTTACTCTCACTGCGACAACAACATGTACAGCAGTGATTTTATCGGGCAAACGACTACTTCAGGTCATCAGCAGGAAACTGTATTATTTACAGCCGATGCCCACACATTGGAGGATGCCCTAACGTAGTCGCCCATATTTTCCTTTTCGGCCTCTTTTTCCTAAAAGGATGTTAAGTATATTTTATCGCTATTTTTTTTTATTTTAATAGGAGTGTAGAAAACGTTTTTAAATATTTTACCATCATACACCAGACGATGAATTTATTACAATAAGACTGATTATGCTATTCCATTTTCAGTACACTTTACACCATTTTAGGTTTTAGACATACATATTCACAAATATGACACATACTTGTGATCCACTTATATGCTTTGAGGTTTACGGAGCAGTTTAGCCCATGCCAGTGACCTTTATTGAGGTTTACTGAGCAATTAAGCCCACGCCAGTGAACTTCATTGAGGTTTACGGAACAATTAAGCCCGCGCCAGTGACTTTTATTGAGGTTTACGGAGCAATTAAGCCCACGCCAGTGACCTTCATTGAGGTTTACGGAGCAATTAAGCCTGCGCCAGTAACCTTTATTGAGGTTTACGGAGCAATTAAGCCCACGCCAGTGACCCTCCATCATACACACATTCACTCTGGATTCACAATTAGTTAAGTCATAATGTTACATTGAAATACATATTTGCATAAAAATTTCAACATGCAAGCATAAAGTCAAATCGTATTATAATTTCACGCATCCCATATAACGGCAAAATACGAAAAACTTCGTACGACTTCAAGAATTCAGAAATTTATATTTTCTGGTCAGTTTTAAATATTGTCAGCTTTTCTTTAATTGCCAATCAGAATATTTACCTTAACATCCTTTATACTTACTTCATACTTCCTTTCTTTTTCCTTAATTATCTTCAGAATTTTTAATAATTTTATAGTGACCATAGGCCAATGTGTCACATCCGTTTGAAAGAATATACCTCTTATCATCAGCTGGGCTTAAACTTTGCTTTTTTATCCTCATACTATACAATAGGCAATTTCGATTGAATGGAAGAAATGTGGGTTGGTATGATTATAAAGAGAGGTGCAAACGTTATTTGTTGTTTATTTATAAATATCATCATCATCATCATTGTCAACCATTATCAATCCACTGCTGGACGAAGGTCTCCCCAAGTTTCCTCCACAACAGTCTGTCTTGTGCCAGTCTCCTCCATGTCACCCCTGCATACTTTCGAATTTCATCCACCCATCTCCCATGTGGTCTTCTTCTGGGTCTTTTCCTGTCCCTTGGAATCCAATCTAAAATTTCGCTGTCCATCGATGATCTGTCCTTCTGGCAGTATGTCCAGCCCATTGCCATTTCAGGGATTTAACTCTGATCATGATGTCTTCCACTCTTGTCATTTTCGGATCCACGAGTTCCTCTTCTTATCTCTCCTGGTTACACCAAGTATGCACCTCTCCATGCTTCTTTGAGTTGTCTGCAGCCTTTGTATGTCTCTTTTAGTTAAGGTCCACGTCTCTGCACCATACGTAAGCACTGGAAGGATGCATTGATCAAACACTTTTCTTTTAAGACATAATGGCATATTGCTCTTGAAAATTATGCTGTTTCTTCCAAAAGCTCTCCAGGCAAGTTTTGTACGCCGATTAATTTCTTCATCAATGTGACCCTCACTAGATATCTGCTGTCCAAGATAAACGCACGTGTCTGTTATCTCCAGCTTTTCTCCATCAATCGATAAATCTTCATTTCTTGTAAAAGCATTGAACATCACTTTTGTCTTCTGAAAGTTCATTTTTAATCCCACTTCTTTACTCTTGTCAGCAAGTTCCTGGATCATACTCTGCAGCTCTGATGGGGTAGTTGCAAAAATGACTACGTCATCAGCAAAACGAAGGTGGGTTAGATAATCTCCATTAATCTTTATCCCCTTGTTTTCCCAGCTCAGCGACTGAAAAACACCCTCCAATGTGGCATTAAAGAGCTTCGGAGATATGGTGTCCCCTTGTCTCACTCCCTTTCCAATTTTTACGTGTGTTGTATTTTCAAACAGCCTAATCTTTGCACTTGCATTTTCATAGATGTTATTAATGATATTAATGTATGCATCTTCAATACCGCAGGTTTTCAGAGCCATTGTAACTGCTGATGGTTTCACCGAATCAAAGGCTTTTTCATAATCGATAAAAGCCATGCACAATGGAAGTTCATATTCCCTCGCTCTTTCAATTAGTTCTCTCAGTACGTGGATATGATCTATTGTGCTGTAGCCACTCCTGAATCCAGCTTGTTCTCTCGGTTGAGCCATGTCCAGTGTTACCTTCAAGCGGTGTGAAAGAACTTTAGTGAAGATTTTATAAACTACTGATAGGAGGCTGATAGGTCTGTAGTTTCCGAGATCCTCAATGTCACCTTTCTTATGTAGCAGGATCATTGTAGCGGTGTTCCAATCCTCAGGAATCTTTCCTTCATTAAGGCATCGAGTGAAAATTTGGGCGAGTACTGTTTCGATTTCTCCACTTGCTTCTTGTATGATGTCTACAGTAATTCCATCTTCTCCTGGAGCTTTTCCCCGCTTCATGTTCTTGATTGCATGTGCAACTTCTGCTGGAAGGACTGGAGGAACTCTGGTACTGGTATCTTTCATGATGTCTGGAGTGCATGTATCATCCCTTTCATATAATTTGGAGTAGAAATCTTTCACTCTTGTCAAAATTTCCTGCCTCTATTTCTTGTTACAGAGCCATCTTCTTTTCTCAGTGCCATAATCTGTTTTCTTCCCTTACTGAGATGTCCCTTTGCTATCTTTAGGCTTTGGTTGTTTTCAATTGCTTTCCTCACTAGTTCACAGTTGAATTTTCTTACGTCTTCAGTGATACTTTTTCGTACTGTCTTGCATAGCTCTATATATTCCACTTTGGAAGTCACATCTTCTTTAGTTGTCCTCATCTCTCTTCTTTTTGCATCAACATTTTCGTTTTTCCTGATAATTTATTTACATGCAACTTGTTCTTAGACCCAGCTAATTTTGTTGCTGTTTCCATAAGAGCTTTGGTTACTTTTCTGTTAACTTCAGAGATGTCCACTTCTTCCGATGTTAGGCCTTCTAAAGCAGAGAACCTGTTCTTCAGTTCCAACTTGAAGGTATTATGGTGTTTTTTAAGGTTGGTTATGTCAATAGATTTTGTTTGTCTTATGAGCTTGCCACGTTCAAGTTTTGTGTTGAGGTGCATCTTACATCTCACCAATCTATGGTCACTACCTGTGTTGAACTTGTTTAGCACACTGCAGTCTTCTATGACGAATTTTTTGTTACACATAATAAAATCAATTTCACTTGTTGTCCCATTTGGATGTCTCCATGTCCATTTCCTGTGTGGCTTTTTCTTGAAGAAGGAGTTCAAGATGAAAAACCCTTCTGCCTCTGCAAACTCAACGAGAGTATTTCCACGCTGGTTTCTGTTGCCGTGACCGAATTTACCTACTGAAGTTTCATTCTGTTGCCGTTGCCCTATTTTTGCATTGAAATCTCCCATAATTATTTTCAAGTGCTGCTTACCTTATTATTTAGATGACAAATTTCCTCATAAAATTCTTCAATTTCTTCTTCAGGATGACTTGTGGTGGGTGCATAAGTTTGAATAATCTGAGCCTGGTATCTTTTCGAGAGTTGGATAACAAGTCGTGCAGCTCTGTCAGAGGAACTTTCAACTTCTACAACTTTATCCTTCAGTTTCTTGTTTATTATAAATCCAACACCACTAGTTCTGCCAGTATCTGTCCCACGATAGTAGAAGAGATGTCCACTTTTCAGTTCAATGAGATCTTCTCCTTTTCTCCTTACCTCACTTAGCCCCACGATGTCCCACTTGATCCTTTGTAGTTCCTCTTCCAATTCAAGAAGCCTTGAATCAGAAGATAGGGAGCGTCCATTGTACGTAGCCAAGGTCAGCATCAGATGGCAGCCTAGTCCGGTCCTCCGGGGATTCTTAGCACCCTCTGCCTTCATGTCGCACTGGCCGCTGCCTTCGCCAGGTACATTCCAGCTGCCGGAGACTGAGGGCCAAGATTTAAGTTGTGGAATCATTTTGGAGGGGTTTGGCCATAACTCACCACGCTGGCCAAGCGGGTTGGTGAGTGTGGGATAGAATTTCCTCTAATCCCGATGGTATAGTTATACCGCTATTGGCGGTCGTCAGAGCCCCTTTAGTGGGAACAGGATGCACCACGAGAAGGCGGGGTTGACATTTGTCAAGGAGAGGCTGTGATGTTACGCATGTGATTATATAGTGAAGTGTATATGATACTTGCTTATTTAGATATAATGAAGGCTATTGATGATGGAACATATTGATATATGTGCAGGGCCCGATTTACTACATGCGAGGCCCAGGGCACAAAACATTTCCGGGCCCCCCCTTGTTATTTTCCATCGACCAAATAATAGTCACTGTGTGCAGAGTAGCAAAATGTAGGCGTACGTGCGTACGCTGATAGTTTCCAAATCATTAACAGGTTTGCAGATAGTTTTTGCATGTAGATTTAAAAAATTAAAATGTTAGGCCTATATACAGCAATTAAAACACTTACTCAACACTTTACGCAGATTAATATACTTAATTCTATTTCAACTGAAGAACTTAATTTGTTTTCACATCTTCTGAGTTCTTTTGTTTTTACAGACATTTCTGGCCTCTAGATTTTATCAAGGCCTTGTTCTCAATGTATACTAACTGTATTAAAGGTTTTGTTTACACAGAATTTAAATTTTATTGCCAGGTTCCACTTTCAGTTGCCAATTAAATAAAAATAATCTCCTTATGCATTTTGTAAAGTCCAGTATTTTTGAATTAACTTGTTGAAAATCATATTTATAATTTTTGAAGGTTCGTTGATAGAACTGTTTTTCTGGATATAAAAACTTTCTTTAATTAATCTCTTGTTTTTATGAGGTTCGTAGTCCAATATTTTAATATTTTGCCATAAAAGTCCATTTTACACACATTGCTGCACATTCAATGGAATGTACTTATTTTGTCCTCATTGGAATCTGTAATGTTCTAATAATTATTTGCTTTATTAATTTTCCCTGAAATTATCTTATTCTATTGTTATCATGGTTTGCGGGTTTGCAGCGAGTTTTTTGTTTCAATAGCTGTGTACGCAGATACATTTTATTTTTATACAACTCTGGCTGTGCGGGGACAACTGGTTGATCAGTTGTTTGTGGTGATAATGACCCCATAGATTCCAACTATAACAATATATCTATGACGAAATGGATGGACATCTTAATTTTAGGGAATATTGTGGTCTTGCAATGTACTGATTCTTGCGTCTAGAACACGAGAACAATGCATCCTACAAAAAATGTGAATTAAAACAAGAAAAAATAATCCATGGTGACCTCCACTGGACCTTCTCATAAATAGAGATATGAAACTGCATAAACAATTGAAAAAGTGCTATGGGAACTCCTACTTCCAGCTTCCCGGTTTCTACCAAGATCAAATCAGCACATCATGATCAATATATCAGAAAACTGCAAAACATAAAATTTTGTGTTGATGGGGAAAAGTCTGAGTTATACAAAAAAAACCCATTATATTAATAATCTGAAAAGCTGAGGGGAACACCTAGTACCGGTTCAATTTTTGGTAAATCTGTACTTCAGCATCCTAAATTATTTGGTCAGAAAATTTGCAAAATTTCAAAAAAAAACAAAAAAAAAGTCATATTACAGATGTTTACCGAAAAACTTACCTCCAAGTACGATGAGTAAACCCACGCCGCGACGACGACCTGAAGCTTTGCTCCGTTGAAAGGAAGGTTTGCTGTGGCGGGGAATTCATGGACAGAAGAGTACAACACGAATCGGGTACGCTCTTGTCAGGAAAGAGTAACAGAATATACTTCTATGCTAAAGAATGTAGTTTGAAATTTCTGTCTCACTTTTTAAAGAAACATGCAGAGATTGTCTTCGTTCTTTGGCATGTAATTCTGTGATACGAAATAGTAAGTATGCACATTCCTTTCTTGTTTCTAGAAAAGCGTTAGAGTAGGTGTCGCATTCTCTCCAACGGAAGTTAGATGGCAAGCCTCAATGTGAAAGTTTGATTACTAAATAAAAAAAGCTTCCATGGAGAAATGAGTTCATACATTCAGCATCAAAGAATCCCATACGAAAAAAACAAGAAGCTGTCCGATTGCGATGTCAAGAACTGACACCTAAATTAACTATTTTCTGTAGCGTAGCACTACACTCTTTCCTGACAACAGCGTACCCGGTTCCTGTTGTACTATTCCGCCCGTGAATAACCTGGCTGCAGCGATCCTTCCTTTCAACGGAGCACAGCTTCATGTCAACGCCGCAGCGTTGTTTACGGCCTCCCGCAGCGTCCTCTGACTCGTCATACTTGGAGTTCAAGTTTTTCGGTAAACATCTTTAATATTCATTCTGACGATGAAATTTTTTCACCATTTCCCCTTAAATTGCATATTTTAGAATCTGTAGGTCACACTTTTTCGAAATTTTACATCTTTTCCGACCAAATAATTTAGGACGCTAAACTACACATTTACCTCATTTTTACCAAAATCTAATGAGCACATAATGACATGAATGTATAAGTTGTCCAGTGTCAAACAAAAATGACAATACGATGACAAAGTGCTGTGTTTGGGCACCAGATCTTTTTATTTGTAATAACTCATTTACTATTCTTTATTTTTAGGAATGAATAAAAAGAATTGAAAATTTACCTCCTATATCAGGACGAAACAGTTCGGTTGAATATTTTTCTTCTACATTTCCTAGATGCAAAGTCATGTATCAGAGAATCATAATTTAAAGACTGTGTCACATCACTCTCCAAAGACAGCAGAGCTAATGATGCCAGTTTTGTTTGTCGCATGGTTGATCGTAAGAGATTTTTCAGTCTTTTCAGCAAAGAAAATGATCTCTCACTTGTACAATTTGAAATCGGTAATGTCATGAACATTCCAAGTGCAGTCTCAGTGTTCGGAAATGTGGCTTCTAAATTGCTTACCTTCAAAGTTTGCAGCATCTGGGGAATGGTTGCATGCTCCCCCATCATTGAGGAGAATTGCAAAAACTCATCAGCAAACTGGTCGTCAAGGTCATTGTTATATTATTCCTGCAATGCTTTTGCCCCTTAAAAAATGTCAGATCTTGATTTTTTTTGTAAAAAATTGAAATTTTCTCATTATTTTTTCATAAGCACTTTTTCTTCTTGAAAGCTGAGTAATTAAAGCATCACAAAGCACATAATGAACCTGAGTTCTAAATAAATCCTTTGCACTGAGTTCTATATGTTCACTGTAACATTCATCTAGGAGTTTATTCTTGGGCACTTTCTTTCTTCGGAATTCATGACCATGGTATTGCACATTTTCAGACACTAATGTTTTAGCTTCCTCTTCATAGACTTCAAAATTTTCCCTCACGAACTGAATGAATTCAATTAACGACTCAAAAATTTTAGGTACTTCAGAAATATTTCCTTTTGGATTCTGGTAAGTTTGATATGCGCAGTTTAATCTCTGAAGTATTGTGTCCCTAACTACTGAGCTGATCGATATTTCCATTGTTCGCATTTTCTTCAGCAGTGATTTTGCTTCATCTCTTGTCTGTCGAGAATCATCTACATTTTCTGACAGAAATACTAAAACTTTCTCTATTTCACGATAAATTTTCCTCACTGATCGTGTAGCTGCAGCATCTGTACACCATCTGGTAACTGACCGACTCTTCAGTGTGAGTGATGAATTTCCATGTGCTTTCTGGACTTTCTCCTGGAGTATCTTCCAACGGTGAGTTCATGCAAAAAAAAGTATAGAGTTTTTGCAAAAATGTGAAAAAAGGAATAACTTTACCACAACTATTTATGCTATTCACACAAACTAAATTTAAATTGTGAGCAGAACATGGCACATATTCCCCTAGTGGATTGATTTCCATAATGCGTGTTTGAACACCAGAATACTTCCCAGACATGTTGCTGGCATTGTCGTAGCTTTTTCCTCTGACATTCATAATATCCAGGCCAGCGTCCTGTGGAAAAGATATCATGGTATTTGTAATGTTTTCTGCAGTATATCCATGGAATGGAATAAATGTCAAAAACCGTTCTTTTGCTTCACAATCTTTGTTGACATACCTTATGATAAAAGCCAGTTGATCTATGTGTGTAATATCTGGAGTAGAGTCAACTATGACAGAAAAATATTTTGACATTTTTATTTCATCAGTGATGGCATTAAAAACACGTACAGCCATTAATTTAACAAATTCATCCACACATGTTGAAGATAAGTAACTGGTGTTACCACTTCCTGGATTCCCACATTTTTCCAAGTGTTGAGCTAAGAATGGATCAAATTCTGCAATTAATTCTAAGCAGCCCAGGAAATTTCCATTCGGAACTGATCCAATTGTTTCATGATCACCATACATTCCCAACCCACTAACTGAGAGATACTTAACTGTTGCAACAACTCTATACAAAACATCTAGCCGCCCTGGTGGCGCAGTGGTCTAAGCGATGGCCTCTGATCATTCGTCCGAACGGGGTCCGGGTTCGAACCCCGGTGAGGCATGGATGTTGTGTTTGTCTTACGGCACTGGATCTCTCCCTTCCCTAGAACCAGTGACCCTAAATTAGGGACGGGCGATTGCTTATAGCCCATTGAGTTGTTCACGGTGGTCGTTAAACCTCCAATCAAAAAAAAAAAAAAAAACGTTTTGCCAGTACTTGAATTCCTTCTGATACTGCACAACTATCTGACAGTCAATGCGTGCAGAAGCATTCGTGCGTGATGAATAGTCACATACTGCTTGCCTGTGTATGTGTAAATTTTCATGCTCTGTAAGACGTTCACTTGCATGCTTCCAGTCAGAAAAATCTGTGGATCCTAATGCTGTAGTGCTCCTAGCATACAATTTGCATATCCGGCAGAATAGTAAACAAGTTGATGGGGATAAAAGAAGAAAGTCGCGTTTTACCTTCTCATTATTTTTTTTTTTATTCTGAAAAAATTACCTTGTGTTGGGAAACGATTTTTTACCACAGATATCCTTCCCTGTGAATGCCAGCAACTTCAAATCTTGGACTGGTGGATTGCTCAAAAAGCATTTGCGCATTTCTTCTGTAATTTCTCCCCATAAGGCAAGATCCATTGCATTCATTGTGGAACTTGTGCTCTCTTCATTAGATGAATTCAAAATATTTCCCAAATTAGGAGCACCTGTTATGTTAGATGATTCTGAAGTCAGATTACTGGCTTCCAAAGACAAATTACCCTCAAGAGACTCACCAGTAGTAAAATTAGAGGAATGTGTAGGAATTTTGGGACCAAGTGAAATATCCAATTTTTTAATGGCAAAACGTTCAATTCTAAAATGCTGCAGGTCATCATCTTTCAGTTTCAATTGTTTGGCTTTCCGTTTAGCACTGCCGGATAAATATGTGCGTTTTGACATAATTTAACTGTTAAATAATTCAACTTAAATATATTGTTACAAATAACTAAATTTGATTATATATAAAATGAACATACATCCAACATTCCATCAGACTACAAGAAACGCAACGCAAAATACAACCATGCCATCGCGTTTGCGGTTACAGTTGGGAGTTACGACAACGACAATCCGTGTGCAGGAAGTTGAAGGGCCGCCCCGGTGGCGCAGTGGTCTAAGCGATGGCCTCTGATCATTCGTCCGAATGGGGTCCGGGTTCGAATCCCGGTGAGGCATGGATGTTGTGTTTGTCTTACGGCACTGGTTCTCTCCCTTCCCTGGAACCAGTGACCCTAAATTAGGGACGGGCGACTGCTTATAGCCCATTGAGTTGCTCACGGTGGTCGTTAAACCTCCAATCAAAAAAAAAAAAAAAAAAAAAAAAAGAAGTTGAAGGATCAGTTAAGTTTAGGTGCGTTCGGAGAAGCAAGAAAAGGTCACGTGAATCAATGAAAGCAGTCCTCCTTCTCAATGGCCACCTGAAGGTTATTAAACCACTGAAACTCATTAATGGCCACGTGTTTACGTGAAACTCGAAACTCAAACTCACTGCATGTAAGTACCACATTTATAAACACATGACTCATGAGCATGCAAAAGTAAAAAAATAAATTTTACATATACACACACAAAATTCCCATTAACTAAGTACACATTTAATTCAAATTTGGGGGCCCCCAAAATCGGGGGCCCTGGGCACGTGCCCCGTGTGCCCTCCCGTAAATCAGGGCCTGTATATGTGTTGGTTGTGAGCCAGTACGTGTATATTCACAAACTAACCTACCATATATGTGTTGGCTTGCCTTTTCTGTTGGGCTTTATGTTTTTTGTATTCTAGGGAGAGGAGGGCTATGTCAGGCCTCGCGGCCATTTCCCTCTTTTTCCTAGTTGCTGTAGTGGCAACTGAAAGAATAAATAAATGAAATGAAATGAAATGAAATTTATGTCCCTTACTTTGAATCTGCTGCATACTGGTGAAGAACAACTTACTCTGAAATAAAGAAGTTTTATGTGCTTCATGCCTGAGATTTTTCTTCACAGCAGCTTTTACAACACCTTTAGCGGTTAATTTTTCACCGCACTCGCTTTTTAAACAATACATCTTTGATCTTAAACCTACAAATTCCATTATTTGCTTCCCATTTATCTCATCCTTCATCTTTCCAATCACGTTCTTATTAGTTTGGTTATACAGAAAGCGGCTGGTGGGATAATCAGATATATCAAATTTGTCTAGTTCATGCAACATGTCTTTTTAAGCATCATCTGTATGTATTTCATATGTCAACGAATCGGTATCAGTAAACAGAAGTTTAACACGATCTCCATATTTTCTTCTGATGTAGTTATAATGAAAGTCATACATCAGTGTTTTGCTGATGTCTAAAATTATAAATGCAGCATAAATTGGTCGCACCAAATGTAAGCTTACATGTCTCATATGAACAGCAACTAAGCCTTCACTAAATCTTGTGAGTGAATGAAACGATGGTGATGCTATTAACTTAAGTAATTACTTTTCTGTTTGCACTAATTTTACATTAACCGTTTCCGCCAATTTTCTATGGTTTTGCCAAGCACAGCTTTGTTTAACAACTTAAAAAAATCCCGTTCAAAGCCATTTTTCGCCTGTGCTCTTTTTTCCGTATTGAAATTTATATATTCCCTCAACCAAGGACTTTGAACAAATTCAAGAACTCTGTATTTTCCCTAATTTCATCCCAAGCTCTAAATATAATTACAAATTTCTATAACGTAAGACATATTTCTTCTTATCATTTAAGCTGCACACAAGTTTCACATTTTGAGAGTTATTAACAAGGTTTAGTTCCTCTATGATTTCTTTTGAATAGTCAGATAACATATCATAAATAATATTCATTTTTTCAGGAACTAAGGGGTAGTCATTGTGACAATCATGAAGTTCTTTAGGGTGATGAAGGTCAACTTCTAAAATATACCCCAGATCATTTTCCTCAGGGACATGTGTAACGTCCAATTTTCGAACCTCGTCATCACTTAACCATCTAAAATTTTTAAAAGCTAAATATTGACTCATTCCATATCCATAAAGGTTATTAACATTAAAGTACATTATACACTTCAAGGGTTCTGAAGGAATATACAGTATGCCTCAAGATATTTATTATTTGCTTTACTGTACCTCTTAACCATCGACACCCCCCCACCCTTATACATTTTGCGATAAAAAGATACATATCAACATCAGTTAAAAGTTCAAGTTCAACACCTGTTATTTTTAAACAGGCTTGAAAAGCTACTCCAGGTGCGGTATACATGTGCAGACAATCGAGACGGTAGAACTTTAAAGCCAAATCACGGAAATTTTCAAAAACATCTGCTAAAAGTAGAACATCAGTTAACATATACAAATCATGGTATTCACCAAGATTGCATATTTCAAAACAACCCCATACCTTTTGCGTATGAGCATAATCTTCGGAACTTACGTTTTCCTCCGTAAGGCTGTTGTAAAAATATCATTCTTCAGAAAGTTGTGTGTCTTCAAATTTCTTCTCACAATCAACATAATCATAGGAATAAACACCTTTTCTTAAAAGAAGCACAACCTTATCATCAGAAAAGATTTGGATTAATATCCTAAACTTATCCCTTCCTTCCTGTGCCAAATTATTCACAAGTTTTTCTAAAGAAGTGTTTAAAAACTTAAACGAATCTATAAAATGCAAGTGACCTAATGAGAAAAAAATATACAGCAGTGGCCAATATTGTAGAAATCACTTTTGTTTGGAGTAATACCATAAAATTATATGTCAATGGAGAGGTAATTTCATCAAGAATGTAATGCAATAACTTTTATGAAGGATTTTTTATTAGAACAGCAGTTATAAAGAAGAAAAGTGAAACACATAGAAAAAATGAGATATACAGAAATTCTCACCATGCCAGTTAATACTTAGTTTGGTAATCTTTAGCGTTAATTACGGCCTTACAACGCCCTCCCATGGAGTGAACCAAGTTTTCTAATTCTGGAGCTGTTATAATGATTAACCAAGACTGAATTATTGCTTTTATTAATTGGGTTTTATTGCTCGGTTGCTTCTGACTAACAAGTTTCTTTAGTCGGCTCCATAGACATTCGATATTGTTAAGGTCTGGGCTATTACCAGGCCATTCCAGCAGTGGAATATGATTATCTTGAAACCACTGTTTGCCTACAGCAGCAACATGACATGGAGCTGAATCCTGTTGAAACATAAATGCTTTATTATCTTGGAAAAGATCACGTGCTGAAGGCTTCAGTTTGGGCTCAAGTATTTCATTAACGAATTTTTGGCCATTTATATTCCCATTAATCACGCAAATCCTGTCCACACCTTTTGATGTCATACAACCCTAGATCATAACACTAACTGGGTGTTTCACTGTACATGTAATGCAATCAGGATGCAATTCTCCGATTCTTCTCCTTACGTATTTTATGCCATCATTACCAAACAGGGAGATTTTTGTCTCATCACTCCAAATAACATGGTCCCATTGTTCCGCTGTCCAGTTAACATGGGTTTTAGCCCAGTTTAATCTTTTCAACCTTTGTTTGAGAGATGAAAATGGCTTTTTAAGTGGAATTCTCGCTTTTTATTTAGCACTCAACCTCACATTGCATTGCGCCATTTCATCTTGTATACAAAACAAACGATTTTTTTCTGTCACCTAGGCACAGCGTCTTGATTCTTCTATCATCACTTGCTGTTGTGCGCCTCTTCCTGCTTTTACCAGTCTAGTTTTGTAGTGACTGAGTCTCTTTATACCTCTTCAAAAATTTAGAAATGCAACCTTTGGTTAAGTTTCCACCAATTTTTCCTCTAATTTCTTCATAACTGAAGCCTTGTTCACTTAATAGTACTACGTATTTTACATTGCTTTCTGGGTGAATAGTCAACTCTTTGCGCCATTTCTTAAATTTTATTACGTTTTACAAGCTCACTAAATGAAAGAACACACACAAAAAAAGCAACCAACTTGATAGCAATCACATAACACACTGACAAATGTCCTTTTCTCAGTTCCAATAGATGGCATCAATAGCTGAATCCTACTGTGATCTGATTGTCTCATTGCCAAAACAAGATGACACCTGATTGGCTCTTTAAACACTCATGCTCATTGGCTACATTCAAATGAAAGAATGCTACTTCATATCAACCTAAGCAAATTGTGCCTCCTTTTTCTGGTTATTTGGCTATAACTTTTCATAGAATACATATAATTGAAAAAACTTTGTTGCATTACATTCTTGATGAAATTATCTTTCCATTGATATACTTGTATAATTTTATGGTATTACTCCAAAAAAAGTGGTTGTTATGAGCCATCAAACCTCAAAAATACACTTTTTCCAGAAGGTTTCCACAGTTTTGGCCAATACTGTACTTTTCAGTATTATATGGAATACAACCAATAGCTCTATCCTTAATTGTCCCTATTTCCTGCACAATTAAATGCGAATGCCAATTAAATGCACAATTCAATGTGAAGCCATCAAACCTCAAAAATACACTTTTTTCCGAAAGGTTTCCACAATTTTGGCCAATACTGTACTTTTCCGTATTAGACGGAATACAACCAATAGCTCTATCCTTAATTGTCCCTATTTCCTGCACAATTAAAATGTAGATTATGAAAAACTACAGGGATTTTAGCTGTGCAACGATAATTTAAGTTGCAACTATTATGTGCAGCCCCACAATAAGCTGAACTCAAGTGACAGTGATCACGTACTTTATCGCCGTGTAAGGTTTGTCACAAATATGACAGGTGATCGCCTCACTAAATGCAATTTCATCAGATACTGTCATCTTCAAAGGTTTATTAGTTTTTAAAAGTACTTTTGTCTTCTTTTCTTTCTCTAACAAGTTTAAGAAATGCTCCACGACATTAGCTCCTCGATAAATGACAGGCTTATTAACACACTTTCCGTCACAGTCAAAAACTGAATAATAATATCCAGAAAGGATATGTTGAGCAAGTTTAACAGTTCCTCTACTTTCTTCCGTTTCAGCAAGTTTTTGAACAAAACATTCAAAATCAGCATAAATCACATACGGTACTCTCAGTTGCATGAAATAATTTTTAAATTTTAACTGGTTATCCTCTTCGCTTGGAAGTTTGACCTTTTATGCGCCGTAGATACTACATAAAGTTTTGTGTTCTTCGCACAAAGACTATAACCATGAAGACAATAAGGACAAAATGATTTACGCTCCTTATGCTCTGTTAAAGAGTGTAAAAGTCTATTCAAATCTTTTATCAAACAAAAGTGTGTCTTATCACCATCTGCTATAAACAGAAGATCAACATGTGTGGGAAATTTCTCTTTCGTAATATATAAAGGGAAAATTTCATTTTCATACCCGAAGACATTGATGGAAATTGAATTAAGCTTTTCAAATTTACCAACTTGGGCGATTTGCATCGGGAAATTTAAACCTTCAACGTTTAACTCATTTTCATATTTTATATATTTTTCAACACGATTAGGATGTTGTGTCCGTGAAACCGGATGAACTGCACCTAACACAGACCAAAGAAAGCATTTTTTATCATTGTTTTTCACATTTATTACAGCATGCTTTAATTTCAGCTCCCTTGGAAGAGGGATATAACTGGATCCCTTAAGAGGAATACCAATTTTTATTTCAAGAAACTCGACCCTATCAAACACCCACCCACTACCATCTCTCTCAAAATCCTGAGAAGAATTTATTATTTTTGTAAAAGAACTAAAAATACCACCAATGATTTCAGTGTCTAAGAGGGTAATATTGCATTTACTTCCGAAATAGGGTATTGCTTCTTGCACATCACCATCAGCATTGATACGTGTATATTTAACTTGAATTAAAATATACCATTTCAAACCCTTTTCATTATGTAGCTTATTATTTAGGGTTTGTTCTAGTTTTTGACGATGTGCATTTAAAAACATATTGATATCTTGATTTTCAGGTTTTTTACCAACAAACTTATATGCAACAACAGCCTCATTTAAAGCCGAAGCAAACTCGCAAGTTTCATCAATTGCACTTGGATAACATGGTGAATCATTTTCATTTTGCAGCTTCATTTTCTTAGTACATATACCTTAGACTTTTCATCGTCAAGACAACGTTTTTTGTTAAGAACATTTAAATGTTTCTGTAAAACATTCCTTTCCCGCAAACGTTCGATTACATATTGCACATTTATAGGAATCTTCACTATGACTCAATGCATGCCTTGCCAAATTATATTTTCTGTTAAAGGTTTTACCACATTCATCACAGTTGAAATTTTCACTTCCAGCTTTATTATTTATCTTACGATGTCGAACGAGATGCGTCAACTGAGTGAAACGCTTTCCACACTCTGGGCAACAATGAGGCATCGCTAAATACAGAACACGCGTGAAGAATCAAAATCAATGCATAAATAGGCTAATCAAAATTATATTAATAAACGAACATCAACCTTCACTGTTACATTTAAGGACTGAAAATTTTTAAACCCCTTAATTTGAAAATAAAAAACTACTGATGATTTCAAACAACAACGTAGAAAATGATTACATTAATAACACAATTTACAGAAAATCATCCCTTCTTCTTCACCTAATTATGGTATTTAAGTCAATGAGAGCAAGAATATTTGCACGCTGAAAGAGTTGAAAAAAACACGATGTTAGGGTAGTTTTATTTAACTGCTTATGTACACAGTGATAATAATTATGCAATTCGGTAAATATACTGTAGTTTAGATACGTTCCCACTCAACAATTATCAATAGTAAACAGAAATTGATATTTTCAATAGAAATAACTACAAAACATATTAAAAGTAGAAAAAAATCAAATTCACTTGCAATTCACGAAGAAGGTGCAGCCATATCGCAGAAATAATATATATCTAACAGACAATGCAACAAAATTCAACCGCCTTCATAAAGAGCTGACTGAGGAATGAAAATTTTGTTTAAGGAAGGACCTTTTATAAAAGAAAAAAACACGGTTACGGTTATTTTCAATTTAACATTAATTTCATACAAAGAAAAATCGGTGTCAGTGTGTAACACTATGAACTTAAAATGGCCTAAGTACGTTAAGCGAGCGCAAAATACCTTTTCTTTCAAAAGACTCAAAATACCACAAATTACTGTAAAATAATATTAAATTGTTTATTACAACGATTAGTTGGCAACACGATTATGATTTTAAAACCTACTTCACATCATAGATGAATCCTTTCAGATGCATCCAATAACTCTTAAATCAAATATCGTATATGTGAAAGTCCTGACAGTCACATATGTACGGGGAGATCGCCCTCTGACTCGCTACATGATTTCACCAGCTCCGTGTAACGATAACTTCACTTGTGTATGACTGATACCTAGCAATTTCCTGACGCATAGCCGGGCGACCTGCTGTATGCCCTCAAAGGTGGTGACAACACAGACGAGAGCGTAAACTTTCAAATTTGTATCGCAATGATCCGAACCCTCGAGGGGTGGGCGCGACGTGTCGTTCAGTGAGGTGAAGAAAGACAGGAATGCGGGACTGATTAGCCTGATAACTGAGAATTGAGCTTTCACAGTTGATAACAAGATGCGCATACAAAAATAAATAAAAATTAAGAATTAGTGATTTCTCTGTTCTGACACATGTCGATTCAATTTGAAATGTATAAGCGTCTTTTAATTACATTCATAGATTTAAAGTAATACACGTCAGACAAACAGCATGTTTAAACAAATGTTTTTTTTTTTTTTGGTTTTTTTGATTGGAGGTTTAACGACCACCGTGAGCAACTCAATGGGCTATAAGCAGTCGCCCGTCCCTAATTTAGGGTCACTGGTTCCAAAACAAATGTTTCCACCAAATGGTTTCATTTACATTGCTGGCCACCCAAAATGCAACACCAAGAAGGAAGCATCCGATTGGCCTGAAATTCGCAGCATGCGTCGCCCCCCCCGAGAGGACATGCAAATGATTAGCATTGCAGGGCATATGCAAATCATGTTCACCCGGCACGCCACCGAGAAGCACTATAAGAAGGGTGCACAGAAGGCGGGATGTAAGTAGTGGAAGTGTGTTGTGCTGCCGGACCTGTGCGTGAGAAGCTTCCTTATGCCTAGTCGCAGAATACAGCAGTCATTCCAGCACGTTTCGGAGTTCGACAGAGGACAAATAGTAGCTCATCGCAACAGCGGTTTATCGTACCGAGACATCGGCACCCGTGTGGGACGACATCCAGCCACAGTGAGGCGAGTATGGATACGGTGGGTGCAGGATGGACGGACGGATCGACTTGAGCGATTGCCGCAGCCGCGGCACACCACCAGACGAGAGGACCGGCATGTTGTGCGGCGGGCATTGACGGCTCGCACCGCTACATCACGAACGTTAGCGCAGGAATTCGGGTGTGTTGTGAAAACAACCTTTTTCAGCACGTACCGTTCGACGTCGTCTGCAGGAGCGGGGACTTGTCGCACGGCGCCCATTGCTCCGATTACAATTCACGTTACACCATCGGCGAGTGCGGTGGCAGTGGGCAGTTGAACGCCGCACCTGAACTACTGAATCGCACGACATTGTCTTCTCCGACAAATCCCGCTTCTGCCTGCAACACCACGATGGTCGGATCCGCGTGTGGCGGCACCGCGGCGAGAGACTGTATGACGCCTGCATTATGCATCGCCATACCGGTCCGTCGCCTGGCGTTATGGTTTGGTGCGCAATTGGATATGACACCCGCAGCCCTGTGGTACGCATCGCCGGTACACTCAACAGCCACCGCTACATCTCCGACGTTTTGGAGCCTGTAGCCCTCCCTTACCTGCAGGACCTGCCAGCGGCCACGTTTCAACAGAAAAATGCGCGCCCGCACGTGGCATGCATCGTGCTACAATTCTTCACGGCCAACCAGGTGTCACTGCTGCAGTGGCCCGCCTGTTCTCCCGATATGTCGCCCATTGAACACGTCTGGTCGCTGATCGGCAACCGAGTGGCCCGGCAAGCACCACCTGCGGCTACGCCTGATTAGCTGTGGCAACGTGTGGAAGCAGCCTGGACCAAAATCCAAAGCTTCTTTCGTTCGATGCCGCGGCGTGTAGCGGCCGTTATTGCCAGCATGGGGGCCACACGAACTATTGATGTCTGCGTGTTCCGCAAGTCGCACGGACCTGTAAGCTCAATCGTTTCATCTTTGTATCTGTTGTTACGTGTCCAGTAAATCTGGCTTTGCTATCTCGTGTCCTTCTTAGTGTTGCATTTTGGGTGGCCAGCAGTGTAGAATCAAAATCAGGAAATGTAGTTTTTTCGTTTTCTTGAAGTTCCCTAAAATTGTTGAATTTTTATACGTTTCACTGAAAAATATACCTCCTTTTGAAGGATGGAAAGAAAAAACCTATGAGGTGTTAATGAATCACAATAAAAAGAACCACATTTACGCTGAAAATAATCTATAAAACTTGCATAAAATGTTTACAAACGGAAAAAGAAACCTAAGTTGTTTTTTTTTTTTGTGTGTGTTTTTTTTTATCTATATTGAAAAGAAATCTCCATGAAATCACCCGATAAGAAATAAAGTGGGTACCTCATATATACATTGGCGTGCAAAAATTAAGGGCGAGACGGTTTTTCGAATGTAACGTCGTGCAGAAGTGCTCCATATCGACTCAAATCATACCATAAGATCCCCGAGATGTAAGAATATGGGACAAGTGAGCAAAACTGTCCAAACAAGGAATCCAAATGATACAAAAGGCACTTTATTGAAAAGGCAGCTTCGAGCACAACTGGACAGAGACAGAAACGTCCATGTGATAGGCGGCTGCCAAAAAATCCAGTCTTTAGTAGGGGATAAGATCACCCTTGACTGCGTTGCAGGATTTACAACGTTTGTCCATGCTGAGGACGAGGTTGTCGAGGAGTTGTTGAGGCATCGCGGTCCATTCCTCTTGTAGCGCCAATCGCAGCTGCTGAATCGTTGCTGGCGGCTGGTGACGTGCTGCCAAGCGTCTCCCGAGAAGGTCGCACACGTGTTCGATTGGATTTAGGTCCGGGGACCTTGCTGTCCAATCCATGCGTTGAATATCTTCACCCTCCAACAGTTCTGCGACAGCCACTGTACGATGAGGTGTAGCGTTGTCGTCCATGAAGAGGAACTCAGGACCCACAGCACCTCTAAACAGATGCACATGGGGCAGGAGAACCTTGGTACAATAGCGGACACCAGTGACTGAACCTCCTTGGAAGATGTGGAGGTCAGTCCGGCTACCAAGCATTATACCGCCCCAAACGAGAATTCCGCCACCTCCAAACCGGTCCCTTTCGATGATGTTGGAGGTGTGATTGCGTGTTCCCTGCTCTCTCCAGATGTGTATACGTCCAGAATCGCTCGTCAGACTAAATCGGCTCTCATCCGTATAGAGAACTCGACCCCATTGCTGATGTGTCCAGTTCTTGTGTTCCTGGCACCACAGAAACCACCGTCTCCAATGAGCAGACGTTAATGGCACACACCGTACTGGTCATCGTGCAAATAGACCACCTTTGTGCAGCCTCCTGGTCACGGTAAAACGCGATAACGGACGTCCAGTTGTCTGTTGCATGTTCCTTGCGATTTCTCCCGCTGTCTGCCGTCTGTCTCTTCTCGCCTGCAGGACAATGTACCGGTCGTCCGCCGCCGTGGTTGCTCGTGGACGACCACTGCTAAACTCTCGGACAACTGTTCCTGTCGTTTGAAATGCTGTCCAAGCTCGTGAAACGATGCTGTGAACGATCCCGAACTCCTCGGCCACACTAGTCACACTTCGACCTTCTTCCAGCTTCCCAATGACGCGACCTCGGGTAAAGCCATCCAGATGTCGTCTACTGGATTACCTGTTGGCCATATCACACGGTGGCAGCAAGTCGACGTCGTTTAAATCAATGTACACCGCCGTGCAATAGCTTTCACCGAATTGCTGAGCGTACACCGCCCGTGTGCTTTACACCCTTCCGACACCCCCCCTCCTCCAACGTCATGCTGCATATATGCGCATGCCCTACCGTACTGAACCCTAGTATATCCCCTGAGTGGTCTTTCCGCTGCTATGCTAATTTCTCCTCTTCGTCTTTAATTTTTGCACACCAGTGTAATATGTGTAGCATATTCAAATAACAACGTTGATTTTCTCGATTACAATGGCTGCCAATGTAAATTTGTAATGCGGAACGCGTTTTCCGTAATGAAGGCTGTTTTAATAATCCACGTAACTTTGGGAAATTTTAAGGTTTCTTCTTCATATCGATGAGTACATGTATTTTTAAAACTCTTTCGACATATTTTTTCAATTCTTCCATAAAACATTTTTTTAATTATTAATTATGTTAAAAATTGCGTGCATTTACTATTATTAAAAGAGAAATATTTAATGAAATAGCATATGGTATTAATTTAAGTGTTCCACTGATTTCTCAATATCTTCCGAGCCGGAAAAACATTTCATGATCAGACAAGGAAAATATATACCAATGTCAAAAGTAAGACGGAAATGAGCATTTCAGCAAATCCGATTTATTACACCAGTTGAACCCTTTTGGACTAACGAGGGAATCCGTAGTTATTCTTTTCAGCTTTAACATTCCTTCAGAAACTCATCACATTTTCTTATATTTCAATCTCAAGTGGGCTCGGTTCATTTTTTCATGAAATCGCTTCCTTCATGTTTTATTTTTTTTTTCAACCTCCTCTGGTAGAATCTAACATTTTTTCCCCCTTCACAGCAGCCTATGAATTTTCTATCAAAACTACTAGATCACATAACAACGAATTTCTCTCATATAAAAAAAAAAAAAAAAAAAAAAGATAGACAACGGACTCTCTTATTATTGCATTGACCCCGTCTGGTCCCGCGCAGGAGCAGGCCCGAAGGAGCCGAAGGACATGGGGGTGTGGCAGGTAGGGAGCTCCTTCGGGTCTTTCTTATCCGTGCGCGTGATGTTGATCCCGAACCGTAATTTCGTACAAAAAAAATCGCGGGACAACAAAGAAATTCAAGGAAATAGATAAAAAGAAAACGAACTTGTTTAAAAAAGAAAACTGCTATTTTTAAATGCTTCTCTGATACTTTCCAGTGGATAAAGAGCAAATATTCCGCGAGAGCAAATGATATCGCCTTCGTTGCGAAGTATTTTCTGTGGAAATGCTCCTAAGTTAAAAAAAACAGCTTTCTTACTGCTTTCCGACCTCCACCTTCATAATGCGTTATGTTTTCTTGTTATTAACGCAATTCTGTTAATTTTCCAGTATACGACCTCTCCTGACAATTACGACGCATAATTTTTTAAAACCGAAGTGTCGCAAAAAGGTTTTTTTAAAGCGACGTTATATCCACATCTGCGTATAATCCGCAGAATTTAAATTTCTAACTTTTTTAACAGATAACCCGCGCATTATATGACGAAAAATACGGTAAGTGTTATTTTTCCATTTTTCACTTTTCTATTCTATTATAAATAACATCCATGAGAGACGCCTTGGCGTGTATATAAAGTTTCAGATCTCGAGGTTTCTTGAACTTGTAGTCGCACGAACGAAGGAGTTCTGTTTATTATTTCAGATAGAAAAGATATACATGCTTGCTTCACGTTAAAGCACCGGAAACATCATTAGAAGAAATTTTGTTTCTTGTCTTCCGTAGTCTGGCGTTGAAATGCTAATTTTATCATAGGAGGAAAGGAAGTACATTTAGCATTCTGATCTTGGACGCAAGGAACCACGCAAATACTGCCTTGACTCATGTAACTCTCATATTTTATACCGACGTCGACTGAAATACACGTGCTGAAACTCTCATGTTTACCTCCGGCAATTGAAAGTGCCACATATTTCGCCAACGACAAATACGCGCCAAATAAATTTACCTGCAAATTACGAGCGTTGTTACGTGCCTGTCTCTAACGGCGTTTACATCGGCAAAACGACCTGCTTTGCACCTTTTCGTCTGCGTACCATCCGATATAACTAGCCATAACTTTAAACACTTCCTATGCGTTGTTACTCATTTCTTAGACTTCAAGTCTATAATTTCCTTAAGTCTAAGAATTGAGACTAACTGAAAATTATATTCCTGCTTCTAAAAAAATATTGCTAAAGACAAAACAGACATGCACATGTATAAAACTCTTACATATGCTGCATTATCAATTAACGTAGCCATCGAATCAACAATATATACAGATTGGTTGAAAATAATCTTCCCGATTTTCAGAGATGCTATTAACAAGATAAAAAAATCCAAGAGATCCTGTAACTCTAAATACTTTCTACGTCTTATAACCAAGCATCGCAGCGTTCGAGTCTACAAGGTACACATGCTGATTAGAAATTATATTCCCGATTCTAAAAAATTCAGTCGGTAGACAAAATACTGTAATATACATAGATAAGGGTGATGGGCTATCGACTCAGGCATTTCCTGCGCACTGTGAAACCAACCCGAACCGAAGGCAGGCGATAAATAGGTGGACAGTAGAGCTTCCCAACGGTGTATCGCGATCGACGACATGGGTAAACATGGTGATCTGAACAACTCTGATCGTGGACGCATTATTGGCGCTAGATGGGTCATTCTATCGCCCAGGTGGCAAGAATCCTACGGTTCCCGAGGGCAACCGTATCAAGAGAACCGCGAGTATACCATCGACGGACGTACCAGAGCCCAGGGACCAACCAGTGGCCGAACATACGCCATTGATGACCGGGGACGATGTAGACTATTGTTATATGGAAATATTCAAACTTTATTTAAATTGTGACTTCGGTTATTTTGTGTGCCAATGACTGTGAGAAATTTCCTCCCCAGCCAAAAAGGCGCTCAGCACAGATTCATTTCGGAGAAAGGTTGTCGATCGTGGGACCCCTCCCACGAACAAAAGGACACCCCCTTTCCCCCAGCTGTCGTCGGAGTCTCTCTCAGAACCCGTCATGGAGAACAGGAGCAAGCAATTAAGAGTGGCTTCTCACGTCAAGGGGACACGGAGAGTGAAACGGATTTGGACTTGGCAGTCATAAAAAAGTTCAGTTGGAGATATTCGGTTGAAAGGAGAAGAGATTTTCACGCGGGCATGTAGCCACGTAAGATAGGAACAGATTTGGCGGGGAAAATGTAGAGAAGGCCGTCCATAATATCAATCTCCCGCTGGAAGTATATACCATTTATTTTGACTAACCAATATTCCCCAATCTGAAGAATAAAGATAAATGCAGTCTAGATCATTTGTCATTACATTCAGTTTGTTTATCTGCTTCCCTGCTCCAATTACAGGAACCTGCAACCGATTCTTCTGATGAGTTGGCGTCTACCACGATACACAAAATAAGCCAAGCCAACACTATCCTGGTTCGTACAGACCAACCGCTTGGCAACGGAGGCGCAAATCACATCCAAGTTAAACGTCGAAGTCCCAAGCAGCGTCAACGAGCAAATCACATCCTAGTTAAACGTCGAAGTCCCAAGCAGCGTCAGCGAGCAAATCACATCCAAGTTAAACGTCGAAGTCCCAAGCAGCGTCAGCGAGCAAATCACATCCAAGTTAAACGTCGAAGTCCCAAGCAGCGTCAGCGAGCAAATCACATCCAAGTTAAACGTCGAAGTCCCAAGCAGCGTCAGCGAGCAAATCACATCCAAGTTAAACGTCGAAGTCCCAAGCAGCGTCAGCGAGCAAACGGCGCGGTGCACGCTGGGATACGGGAGACGACGCCCTACTCGTGTGCCACTGCTGACTGCTCGTCATCGGACATTGCGCCTTGCCTGGCGCAGGGAACATAAAAACTGAATCTAGTGGCGTCGACAGCATGAGGCCATGGACCCGTCGTGCCCGGTTGACTCTGTTCAAGGCGGTGGTGGCTCTGTGATGGTTTGGGGAGCCTTCTTATGGGACATGTTAGGTCCCTTAGTGTGTCTGGAGATCGGTGTATGATAGTCAGGTGATACGACTCTGGAAACAAAAATCTCCCTTTAATGTCACTTGTCACTAGATGGCGCGACGAAAGTGTGGGCCGATGATTTGATACAACCTATGCTTTCTTATGGGAGGAAGCGGCAGAAATATTCGTATTTTACGAATGCTGTTTTGCTTGGAATTAAAAAAACAATAACCTGGAACATTTCGCAAACATACACTTTTGTGTCTATCACGTGGAATTCGTCAAATAAGCGTTGTATATATATATTTTTGGCCACAGAGTGAGTACTCTAACGTGAAGATATCTGAGCAGACGGTGCTGAGTTTTTTACTGAACCAATATAGAATAGACCCTTTATCGTAAAAAAAATTGTACTTCTTGTAAAATGAGATGGTGCTGTACATTTGGAGGAGCAATTTTAACATGGAATATCAGTTTTTGCGTAAGTCATTGGAGCATCTTTAACGGAAACTGCTGATTTTGAAAACTTACCGAAATTCTCGCATAAAATAATTTTGATTAATCTTCCGCTCGAGAAATCATTCACTATTGATGTTTTCATTTAGTAATAAACAATATATCTTACACATTTGTTTTATTTTTGTACCTAATCATACTAATGAATAAGGCGCTCCCTCCATCTGTGTTGGCGATAACGGCAGAGAAAGTGCATCGTTGCAAAATGGCTCCTTTTTCTCGGCGGAGATTTCCCCGACCTGCGGGCATATAGTACGATGAACATATTTGATATCAAGGGATAAAATTTCCGATCCTACATTTAAACAACGGTTAATGCTCTTAACGTAAAATTTTTCCACATTGTAAGCAGCGGGAAAATGCATCTAATGCTTGCCGCCATTTTTCCAAATCTGTTGGTGTTACATATTAAGCCTTAATAAGAGACACGAACTCTATTCGAGATTAAGCCTTAATGAGAGTAACGAACTCTATTCGAGAACATAAACTTTTATTTCATAATAACAATCATTCGTCTGCCTCATAACAACTCCGCCATTACCATACATACCTCCTTGTCACAACCTCCAACGTCCCTAGTAATTCTTTATTATGTTACAGTTGGGCCAATAAAGGTTGATACTAGTTTTTTATATGCTGCATAACCTGTCCGATAACCTATAGTGCAGTACAAAACACTTTCGCCCATACCTGAAACAGAACTGAACAGATTCTAGTCCAACATTTAGCTGCACTATAAATTTATCTCCAGTTAAAGAGTTGACGTACTTTACCTTCTGTATAGAAACTTCAAATTTTCTGGAACTCCATACAATATAATTACACAAAGTAAAAAATAAAAAATACTCAAGATAAATACCGATTTTGCACTGATGAAATCATAAACACCATATAATCCTATGATGATTAGCGTGAACAATTGGCCCACAACTCCTGAGCGCCCCCTGGCGAGCTGTGACATTAACAGCCCGTTTTTCAAACTGTTGACAGCACGGGGAGTCGTATCACCTGACTTATCATAAACCGTGGTCTGGAGATATCCTTAATATCTGCGCGCTACCAGCATGTGCTGGCTGATCTCCTACACGCTTTCATGGCCTTTGTACATCCTGCGGCCGATGGTCTGTTTCTGTTTCAGAAAGACAATGCGCCGCAACACCTCAGGCATGGCTCGAGGAGGGCTGCGTTGTGCATAATGATGCAACAGGATGCCAGAGGGTTACCTCCGGAAACCCTCCGGCATCTGATGGAGTCGATGCTTCGGCGTGTACGGGCTGTTATTTGCGCTATAGGAGGAACAACACGCTATTAGGTAGGTATCTCTAATGGTTTGTCCATTGAAGGTATATTGATTTGCAAAGATTATGACGTACTACAGAGGTGAAGCACATGTCAAGATGGAAAAATTGTAGTGATAAATTCCGTCGTTGTAGCTTTAACTGGTAAAGGAAACTGGCTAAGGAGTAAAGGGATGTGATTTCAACCCTCGTCACCGGGAAATTTATGAATTTCACAACGTACGCTGTTAAACATATTGTGGCATGTTGCACAAAGAAGTGGTACTACATCAGCTGCTCCACCTTTTGAAGAAAGGTACACTATTGTGTTGTGCGTAAACAGACAATTGCAACATATTCTGGTACAACCCTGGCCAAGTCAAATTTGAAAGTAATGCAAATCTACACATTGTCATGGTGCAACGTTGTACCAAAATATGGTGCAGTGTTGCACAACTTTAGAACATGGCTGGTGTAAAGTCGCATAGTGAAACATGGTGCATAATTGCACCATGTTGTGATTTTTTCCAACACCGCACAATGGTGTACATTTCCTCACAAAGTGGTGTAGCAGCACTTTTGGTGCAACATTCCATAAAATTTTTAACAGTGTAAGAGCGACATATCGCCTCGTTGTAACAGTTACAATTTTTATCGACAATGAGAAGAAAGGTTTCTCCGAGTTTCCCACGAACTTGTTGTGATGTATTAACTTCACATCCAGCACGGACGTAGACAACTTTGAACTGCGGAAAAATAATGTTTACATACGCTTAACAATTATTGCTGCACTTCGTAACGAGCTTTTGTTTTTATTTTTTTCAAAGATGCATCGCGACTCTTATCTTGGCTATTCCCAAATGGAATGCATACTTGCTGAATTTTTCTCACACTCCCGTTGAACACTAATCACAGCTTGTACTGCATCACACACAAGTTCATATGTTTTCCCAGTTCGAGAGTCAGTTTGAAGTGTTGATTAACTTCAGGTAAATCCATTTCACTTTAAAGAGAAATTGTTCACAAAATAAACTGGGATCAACTGAGTATGTATGCTTCCCCGAATTCGGGGACACTACGCAATTTTATCCACAAATCAGCATTTCAATGTCTGGAGTGTGTAAATTGCGAACTAAAATCGGACCGCTCTCAACCCCGATATGTAAATTGCGAAATAAGAGCCAAGACCCCTATGTGTAAATTGCGAACTAAGAGCCAAGACCCCTATGTGTAAATTGCGAACCAACTTTTCTAGACCCGATGTGTAAATTGCAAACCAGCTTTTCTGCGCCCATTCTGACGATATCAAAAAATAAACCAGTATGAAAAAATAATGATTAAAACAATGTAAAACAATTTAAAGCAATGTGTTTACGAAAACAACAAAACTAGTTTGTCATCCTTGTGCAAGAGCCATGTTAATTTTTTTTTTCTGTGATGTTCTATATTTAATATATGTACATTTGTACTTAATTCATTGTATTCACAAAAACAGTAAAACTGGTTTATCATCCTTGCGCAGAGGCCATGTTAATTTTTTTCTGTGATGCTCCATATTTAGTATATGTACATTTGTACTTAATTTATTGTATTCACGAAAATATCTTTATTTTGCATTCACGAAAATATCTTTATTTTGCTACATCTTTTATTGTATTCACGAAAATATCTTTATTTTGCTACGATTAACAAATCTTTTCCTTTTTCAGAGATCGAGCGCGTCACTTCAGTCGTAAAACTTGTCGAACAACAAAAGATATATCTAAAGCAAAGCAATCAGAACAAACGAGCTAGCTTAGGTAGTTCCAACAGATGTTCGCCGCCCCGGTGGCGCAGTGGTCTAAGGCGTTGGCCTCTGATCATTCGTCCGTAAGGGGTCCGGGTTCGAATCCCGGTCAGGCATGGATGTTGTGTTTGTCTTACGGCACTGGCTCTTTCCCTTCCCTGGAACCAGTGACCCTAAATTAGGGACGGGTGACTGCTTATAGCCCATTGAGTTGCTCACGGTGGTCGTTAAACCTCCTATCAAAAAAAAAAAAAAAAAAAAAAAAAAAAACAGATGTTCAAAGAAGTCGGTTCGGAATTTACATATAGGGGGCATGGGCCTTGGTTCGCAATTTACACACCCTAGTTCGCAATTTACATACCACCTCAGCCGTCCCGGTGGCGCAGTGGTCTAAGCGATGGCCTCTGATCATTCGTCCGAAGGGGTCCGGGTTCGAATCCCGGTGAGGCATGGATGTTGTGTTTGTCTTTCGGCACTGGCTCTCTCCCTTCCCTGGAACCAGTGACCCTAAATTAGGGACGGGCGACTGCTTATAGCCCATTGAGTTGCTCACGGTGGTCGTTAAACCTCCAATCAAAAAAAAAAAACAAAAAACATACCACCTCAATGTCTCATCACCTTACTCATGACTCATCTGGGACTCGAACCCCGGCCCACCTCAAACTAATTATTAGAAACCAGCACTTCAGAACACTCAGGCACTCTTTTTTTTTTTTTTTTTTTTTTTTTTGATTGGAGGCTTGACGACCACCGTGAGCTACTCAATGGGCTATAAGCAGTCGTCCGTCCCTAATTTAGGGTCACTGGTTCCAGGGAAGGGAGAGAGCCAGTGCCGTAAGACAAACACAACATCCATGCCTCACCGGGATTCGAACCCGGACCCCTTTCGGACGAATGATCAGAGGCCATCGCCTTAGACCACTGCCCCACCGGGGCGGCCTCAGGCACTCTGGAGGTGCCCCAGCATGCTCTATCGTAAATTAAAACTGTGGATCGGGCTGGGCAAGATAGCATGTTGACACCTTGTAGACTCTGCCTCGATACATTTGCAGTATGCCGCCCCAGTGGCGCAGTAGTCTAAGCGACTGCCTCTGATCATTCGTCCGAAAGGGGTCCGGGTTCGAATCCCTCTGAGGCGTGGGTGTTGTGTTTGCCTTACGGCACTGGCTCTCTCCCTTCCCTAGAACGAGTGACCCTAAATTAGGGACGGGCGACTGCTTAGTGCCCATTAAGTTTCTCACGGTGGTCGTTAAACCTCCAATAAAAAGAAAAACATTTGCAGTATGAAAACATTGTCTTGCTACAATAATGCGTTGTCTAAACTTGGCACGAACGGTATCGGAACGGATTCGAGGAAACAGATTCGAGCCGCCCCGGTGGCGCAGTGGTCTAAGGCGTTGGCCTATGATTATTCGTCCGAAGGGGTCCGGGTTCGAATCCCGGTGAGGTATGGATGTTGTGTTTGTCTTACGGCACTGGCTCTCTCCCTTCCCTGGAACCAGTGACCCTAAATTAGGGACGGGCGACTGCTTATAGCCCATTGAGTTGCTCACGGTGGTCGTTAAACATCCAATCAAAAAAAAAAAAAAAAAAAAAAAAACAGATTCGAAGATTTCTTCAATATACCGACAAGCCGTCAGAACTCCTGTAATAAACATAATAACTGAGATGTGAATCACAAAAAATACTTCTCCAAACGAGATGCTCGCCGTTCAGGTGGTGTCATTCGATGACGTTCACTGGGTTGTTGCGTAGGCAATATCGGCGTCACACCTGTATCCGATGGCTTCCTGGTTAAAGGCCGAAGCTATATTCATCGTTGTACACTACTCGACGCTATTCTTCATCCCAGGTTGCTTGGGGGCTGCACTACAATCGCAAACGGCAGCGGATAGGTGCCTGAGGTAGGCTACATGATGGACACTGTGCGTGCAAGCCTGCTTCTCACAGATGGCTTGAAATGGTTCACAATGCCATCCCGTGGCGCAGTGGTTTAAACGACAGTTCGTCCGAGATGGGTCCGGGTTGGAATCCCGGTGTGGCATGGATGTTGTGTTTGTCTTACGGCTCTGGTCCTTTCACTTCCCTGGAACCAGTGGCCCTAAATTAGGAACGGCGACTGCTTACTGCCCATCGAGTTGCTCACAGTGGTCGTTAAATCCCCAATAAAAAAATGCTTCACCTTATGATTGAGCTACTGATGCTCAGCATCACTATTCTTGTACTGAAAGAGGGGCTCTATCGATTTTGTAAAGGCCTGTAGCCACATCAAGCTGCCTTTTCGTCCTGTAATGGTTCTAGCCACCGTGAAAACCTCGATGGGTTATAAGTAGTCGCCCGTCCCGAATTTAGGGCCACTGTTCCAGGTAAGAGAGAGCCAGTGCCGTAAGACAAACACAACATCCATGCCTCACCGGGATTCGGGCCCGTACCAAATCTAGGATTAATGGTCAGAAGCCTGCGCTTAGACCACTACGCCACCGGGTCGACATAGATGGACTGTGGCATTGTGGTGGCCAACATGATGACGCAATACGTACAGTAGACCAGCAGGCTTCATACAGGCCAGTAATGTGTTTCTCTTTCAAAGTCCGTTAGCTTATGATAAACACTGCGCTCATGGGTTTTCGGCATTCTACCTGTGACTGTTTTAATCCACGAGTGCCTTTTCAATCATTTGTGTCAATGTTACTCTGAAAGACACGTCGATGTCTTTACGGGTCACCGCATTCACGTTTTTAAAACGGCTTCAACTTTTACCGAATGGGTTCGATAGTGGAATAATTTGCATATCTGCACTTTACAATCTTGCCAGCCAATCTGCATGCAAATTGTATCACTACTTCGTGGTGTTAGTTTTTTGACATGGATTATCTAGCAGACTGCAGTTTGTGTGACGACTGTTTTTTTTTTTTCTTGGTTGAAGGTTTAACGACCACCGTGAGCGACACAATGGGCTATAAGCAGTCGCCCATCCCTAATTTAGGGCCACTGGTTCCAGGGAAGGGAGAGAGTCAGTGCCGTAAGACAAACACCACATCCATGCCTCACCGGGATTCGAACCTAGACCCTTCACGGGCGAATGGTAATAAGCCAGCGCTTAGACCACTGCGCCACCGGGGCGGCACGACTGTGTTAGTGGCTGCCACAACAGAAGCTCACGAGTGACGACACATGGGGACAGGAACCACCCTCCGTCATTCTTCAAGGTAAGGGATGTTCCTTAAGGTCTTGAATTCTCAATCCAATTGCAACACTACTTTGCAGATGTTGCGGGTGACCCCGCGTAAACCACGCAGCGCTCGAAGTCCGCAACGCAAGCATTCATAGCATGGTCAATAGGACACAACGCGCACACCGAGCAGCGCTGCAAGTCTGACATGGGTGCCCGTAATTTTGACATTTAAAAAACCGAAACGGATTGGAAATATACCGTCTCGCTTCAAGATGGCGTTAGTTCACTTTTATGTGAATGTAAAGACCGCTGGGAGCAAATTTACGGGCTATAAGCAGTTGGCCGTCCTTAACTCTTTCCCTGGCGTGGGCACGATATCACACCAGAGAAAAATGAAACGGTTAACTGGCAGTGGCGTGTTTAGACGTTTGGACACATGTCGACATTCGGGTCACCCCTGTAGGCGAAAGACGAACATACAAGCGGGAAAACGGATCAGTGGATACATAAAGGTTTGCCCGTGACTGTGAGCCCTGTGGGGGCCGCGGGTGGTCGAGTGGGCAACGTTCGTGACTGCCACGGGAAGGGCCTCAGGTTCGATCCCGGCAGGTACGAACGCTCGATCCACTAAATACCCGCCGTGCGTCTGATGGGCACGTTAAGCCGTCGGACCCCGGGTACTGGCCTCCCGGTAATAAATAAGGGCGTCTTCCTCCGCCTTTCTACTTCGCTTCCGTCTCACTTTCCTATCGGGCGCTCTAGCCCAAATCTCCTAGTTTCCTATTTCTAAGGGTTGTTTAAGACATGGGGTCAGACACTCCCTTCCTAAAATGCACTACATATGATCATGATCATGATCATGTGATCCCTATGTTTACGCAGATGTAGCACTGCGGGGTGGATAAATAGCCGAGATCGAGATGCGTCCGCGTCAGTTCAACATGGCTTTGCGTACGAAAGGTTTAGATCCCGCGGAACTTGAGAATATGGTAAATGAAATCCGTGCAGATGACATGAGTGATGAGGAAAAGATTATTCCTGAAGAAACGGAAATTAGTGATAGTAATACCGAAGAATTAGTGCCTATACCGTCTACTTCAGCAACACCTACAACGTCAGAGCAATGGACGAAGGACGATATTCTTCCAGCGATCGTTACCTTCACGGGCGAGAGTGGACTCGAGATTGATATCGACAGTGATAGCGAACCCTTTCGCTGGCTGAAAATATACCTGGATGATGAACTTATAAATTGAATGACTGCCGAAACAAACCGTTACGCCCACCAGTATGAAAGTAGTCATGTTTTCACTTTACATTTGCGTGACAGAAATGTCAAGGAAATTACTGCGGAGGAAATGTGGGCATTTTTAGGAATCGTATTTATGGCAGGGATAGAAAAATGCCCAGACATCGAAGATTACTGCTCTAAAAGGCCTTTTTTCCACAAACCATGCATGGTATGGTCAGACAATGTCTCTAACGACGTTTTCAACATATCTCCAAATTTTTACATTTTGCTGATAATAAGGCCATGCCAGAAGATTGTGACGACAGGTGATATAAAGTGAGACCCATTGCATATTCTCTTTCGAAAACATTTCGAGAAGTTTATATCCCAGAGTGGGAAATTTCAATTGATGAGGGTATGATGGCCTGAAAAGGGGAGACTTAGTTTCAAGGTATACACGCCAGACAAACCACATAAGCACGGCATTAAAGCTTATCTGCTTTGTGATACCACAAGCGGGTTTTTTTTTTTTTTGATTGGAGGTTTAACGACCACCGTGAGCAACTCAATGGGCTATAAGCAGTCGACCGTCCCTAATTTAGGGTCACTGGTTCCAGGGAAGGGAGAGAGCCAGTGCCGTAAGACAAAACACAACATCCATGCCTGACCGGGATACGAACCCGGACCCCTTACGGACGAATGATCAGAGGCCAGCGCCTTAGACCACTGCGCCACCGGGGCGGCCAAGTGGGTATATATTGAACTTATAGGTTTATTGTGGTAAATCAAGGCCTATCAAAGACGTTGTGTTGGATCTCTTAGGAACCCCTCTCCTTGATAAAGGGTACCATGTGTACCAAGATAATTATTATAAGTGTCGAGTTGTGCAAGAGGCTTCTAGCAAAAAACACGTATGTTTGCGGAACATTTCGTCTCGACACAGGTGCACCCAAACAGGGGCGGCGAATTGGGTCGACTAAGCCAGGCCGGGAATTTTAGTCATGAGTTCGACAACAAAAACACACAGGGAAAACACCTCATAATTTTCATCATGAAATTTTTTTGTTACATCCTGGATGAAAGAGATCTTTTAAAATGGACGTTGTTAAACAAATTCAGTAGTGAGCAAATTTGAAAAAAAAATTAATGGTAAAATAATTTAAAAAATCCTTTCATGGTTAATGTAGCAAGAACGGGGTGTTGCTCCAGGTAATTGTTTTCCTTTGAATGTCTCTTAAAGTTCCCATTTCCAACTAAATCACGTGAAAATCGTTCTGAAAGATGAAATGTTCACATGCCACATGGCAATCTTCCTAAGCAATTAATTTTCATATTTATTTGGTAACTCATCCTCTAGTGCGTAATGGTATTAGTAACTTTTCCTTGAGTAAACGCCTTTTCAAAGTCTGCCCATTATTTTGACACATGAATCAATACCAATAAATGATTGCTTTCTTTACGGCAAATGTCTGTGGGATAACGGATTTCGGAATATCTCTAAGGGAGATCGCTTTGTGTTCTGTGTCAATCTGTGGATAACCGAGTGTGGAAGATAGACTATTGCAATGGGTACTAGTGTCTTCTTCAAGATTACAAAAGGAAGGTAGGGCTCACCAGTGACCCTGGCCCTGGCGTCTAAGTCCAACGAGCTTTAGATTTATTAACAAATAACAGCGTGCGTGGTACAGCAGCACTTTTCTCACATAATTAAGAACAGAGAATTTCGCTATGTCATTTCACAGCAAAAGTCCAACATATAGATAGAAGGAAACACTTCTTTTTTAAAGGAAATAACTTTTCACACAGATATAAAGCTCAAACGAAGTTAACGAATATTATCCATAATTATTAAAACATGGATTCGTTCGTTTCAAAAATCCCGGACAAAAAGAATACGAGAAAGTGTGCCATTTCTGGCACACTCGCCGGGAAATGTCCCGGCGTCCCGGTGGGCCAATCCGCCCCTGCAATCAAACATCTGAAAACGGGCGCAGATAAACTAAAAAAGGGAGAATCCACATTTGTGCGTAAAGGTCAAGCAAGTGCTTTTACAAGTGTGAAAAAACAGGAGGCCAGTGAAACTGATTTCTACGATTCACAGTGCGATGCTAGTGGATTCCAACAAGCGTAATAGCAAAGGGGAGGGTAATACGGAAACCCGAAATTATTTTGGACAAGTAAATGCAAGGGGTGGATAGGGCAGATCAGATGTTGCACTATTATCCCTGTTGCCGCAAGACCGTCAAGTGGACCAAGAAACTTGTGTACTGCCTGCTGCAAATGGCAGACCTAAATAGTTTTATTTTGCTAAAGAAGAAAACGTCTGTTCAAAAATACATGGTAGAGGGATAAGGTTTCAAATATTTTCTCCTTGACTGTATTGTGTACATGACAGCTCCATGCTTGCCGGACGAGGAGACACATGTCGATGAGGACAAATCGCTGGCGTCCACATCCAGCACGCCCACACTGCCATCACTAAGGAGAACGCTAAAGACGGACTCAGCACATCGACTACAGGGTGGTCTGAAGATTCATCAAATTATCTATGTGCCCCCAGTTAAAAGTAGGGTGCTGCAATGCGAAAGTGTAGAGTGTGTTCATCCCATGGAGTGCAAAAAGAAACAGGTGTCATGTGTTCTAACTGTGGTGTGGGTCTGTGCAAAACCCCGTTTCCACAACTATCATACCAAAATGAAGTATTAAAGTATTTTCTGAAGGTACTGTACTATTTGTCTTTTATATTTGCATGTGTTAACTTTATTACCTGACACTTTCAGCTTGTAACTAACTATTGCATAGTCCCAGGAATTGCGTTTTGAATTTATGCATTGCAGCACTTTCCATGTTACATAGCCTGCCAGGCCACTGTAGGATTTACCTGCACCCTACTGCCAGGGAAAGAGTTAATTTAGGGCCACTGGTTCCAGGGAAGAGAGATAGCCAATTTCGTACTACAAACACACTACCCATGCCTCATCTGAGACTCGAACCCGGCCCCACCCCGATGAATGGTCAGAAACCAGCGGTTAGACCACTGCGCCACCGGGCCAGCATAATCTGCTTTGATGGACTGTGTCAGAGATGGCACGCCAAAGACCAGTATAAGATTTTGGGAACGAACAAGTTTTCCATCCCATTTAAAGTTCTTGAGGCAGTTCTTCCTTCGTGCACTTAGCAAGGACACGTAAAGACACAACGCTTCATGATAAGTTGAGGCGTTCATTGACAGTGACTTGGACCGTAACACCAAGAACTTTTTCGGGGGGAGGGGCTGTCTTCAAGAGCAAGAGTCCAGATCGAGGAATGGAGATCTTCATTAGAAGATCGCTAGCCTGGAGCTTCTTGACGCTCTTCCAAGTGGTAGCAACTGACTGGAGTGCTTTGTTGATCCAGGACTTGAAACTCAAAGGCTGAGTTTTATCGAGAATGCAGATAAAGCAGAAATCAGCAGTGGATGCGTGCAGAACTCTTTTTCTTTGTCAAAGAACAGAACTTCTCAAGAGGTCACTTGGAATTATCACCATTAGTCATGGAGAGAAAGTAAGTTTTGTACACTGCACTCCCTACTCACAACCGAGATGAACCAGGAGGTCCGAAAGCTCTGAAAGATGCAGAACACGGCATTGGGAATAGTCAGGAGAGGTAGTCAGTTGTGGTGCAGGGATGTACTAGGACTGTACCTAGACTTTCCCTTGTCTCAGTAGCGTCCCTTTGAAATGACCACACTATCTACAGGCTTACCTAGTCGTTCGTCCTGAAACGCCGTTAGAGGCCTGGGCTCCACACGGCTACAGATTTCACTGACTTGGAGTGAGTTAGCTCCCAGCCACCAGTTTTAGGTAAAGCTGGGAGCAAATAAGAGCGCTAACAGCTGGGGGCAACTACAGCCTGGCGACCAGAAACCTCAGTCTCCAGAATCCCCTTTCCCACCTTAAACATGCAGGTATGTCTAGATATAAAATCCTGGAAAACAAAAGCAAAAAGAAAAGGGAAATAGTGGAAATTGAATAATGTTGTTACATAATCACAACTTTGCCAGTTGTGGCATTAACAACAAATCTTCAACAAAAATAACAAAGAAAATTTATCAAAATAAAAACATGTTTTAATTTATAAAAACATTTATTTCATTAAAAAAGTTCTTATATTTTATAGGTAAATTATAGACACTCAAATAAAAATTATTTCTTCCTACTTTTTGCATTGGCAAAGTTTCTAAATAAATCTTTGGTATTTAACTTACCTAACCCTTGAGCTTTAGTCGCAATTAGCAAAAAGTGTTTCGGTTGTTCCAGATACATTGTACATTGCTGGCCACCCAAAATGCAACACCAAGAAGCAGACGAGATAGCGAAGCCAGATTTACAGGACACATAACAACAGATACAAAGATTAAACGATTGAGCTCACACGTTCGTGTGACCCCCGTGGCTGGCAATAGTCCGTGTAGTTCGTGTGGCCTCCGTGGCTGGCAATAACGGCCGCTACACGCTGCGGCATCGAACGAAAGAGGCTGTGGATGTCGGCTTGGGGTATGTCGGTCCAGGCTGCTTCCACACGTTGCTACAGTTCATCAGGCGTAGCCGCGGGTGGTGCTTGCAGGGCTACTCGGTTACCTATCAGCGACCAGACGTGTTCGATGGGCGACATATCGGGAGAACAGGCGGGCCTCGGCAGCAGTGACGCCTGGTGGACCTTGAAGAATTGTTGCAAGATGCGTGCCACGTGCGGGCGCGCATTGTCCTCTTGAAACGTGGCCGCTGGCAGGTAAGGGAGGACTATAGGCTCCAAAACTTTGGAGATGTAGCGGTGGCTGTTGAGTGTACCGGCGATGCGTACCAGTGGGGTGCGGGTGTCACATCCAATTGAGCCCCAAACCATAACGCCAGGCCACGGACCAGTATGGCGATGCATAATGCAGCCAACATGCAGTCTCTCGCCGCGGGGCCGCCACACGCGGATCCGACCATCGTGGTGTTGCAGGCAGAAGCGGGATTCGTCGGAGAAGACAATGTCGTGCCATTCCGTAGTCCAGTGCGGCGTTCAACGGCCCACTGCCGCCGCACTCGCCGGTGGTGTAACGTCAATGGTAATCGGAGCATGGGCGCTATGCGAGGTGTCCCCGCTCCTGCAGACGACATAGAACGGTACGTGCTGACACAGGTTGTTTCGCAACACAGCCTAATTCCTGCGTTAACGTTCGTGATGTGGCGGTGCGAGCCGTCAATGCCCGCCGCACAACATGCCGGTCCTCTAGTCCGGTGGTGTGCCGCGGCTGCGGAAATCGCTCACGTCGGTCCGTCCATCCCTCCTGCATCCACCGAATCCATACTCGCCTCACTGTGGCTGGATGTCGTCCCACACAGGCGCGGATGTCTCGGTACGATAAACCGCTATCGCGATAAGCCACTATTCGTCCTCTGTCGAACTCCGAAACGTGCTGGAATGACTGCCGTATTCTACGACGACGCATCAGGAAGCTTCGCACGCACATGTCCGGCAGCACAACACACTTCCACTACTTACACCCCGCCTTCTGTGTACCCTTATTTTAGTGCTTCTCGGTGGCGTGCCGGGCGCACATGATTTGCATATGCCCTGCAATGCTAATCGTTTGCATGTCCTCTCGCGGGCGACGCATGCTGCGAATTTCAGGCCAACCGGATGCTTCCTTCTTGGTGTTGCATTTTGGGTGGCCACTATTGTATTTTGCAAATAACTTTTGACTATTTTCAGCTTGCTGACTGATCTTTCAAAAGAAGGGACTGTAACAGGTAATGTTTGTTAGATATGAAATAAGGAAAGTGCTGTAGAGATGTCCAGGTCACTACGTGACAAATTGTTAAACTTCATTATTAAAAATTCTGAGTTCTTTTATTGAATTTATTTGTTTAATTTATTTTACAAAGCTATTTGAAACTATTAACAAAAAAGTGAATGGAGAAATTTTTACTTTGATCGTTATCATACATTTTTTGCAAATTGTCCGTATATTTCAAAATATCCCTTTCTATTATGAAAAAAAGATTCGGGATTCCAAAATGAGAAATTACTGAGAAATATTTGCATACCAATACGTCTCTCTAATGTGTTACATGTACGTCTAAAATCCTGTAAAACACATTTACCTTAAATAGGCCTTTGGCTCTTTTAAATCTGTAATCCCACGTATACATCCCCTGCATTGCTGATGCCATAACGGACAAGCAAATAGAAAAGAGCTATTCTCTCTCCCCAAGCTTGCTGTTTTTGCAATTAGTTTCCTCCCCTCCCATCATTTTTTACGTGGAATTGAGTTTAACTAAAAGTATTTTTAATCCTATTTGGGCCCCCTAATGTCGGGGTCCTTAAGCACCGCTTTTTTTTTTTTTTTTTTTTTTTGATTGAAGGTTTAACGACCACCATGAGCAACTCAATGGACTATAAGCAGTCGCCCGTCCCTAATTTAGGGTCACCGGTTCCAGGGAAGGGAGAGAGTCAGTGCCGTAAGACAAACACAACATCCATGCCTCACCGGGATTCGAACCCGGACCCCGTTCGGACGAATGATCAGAGGCCATCGCTTAGACCACTGCGCCACCGGAGCGGCTAAGCACCGCTTAAAGGTGATTAATAGTAGTTAAGCCACTGCTCATCACCCTACAACTGAGAAACCACAAGAAATGTTCACAAAATGGGAGCACACCTGAAGAAAAAGTTGGCTGAGGCTGGGAGTCCCTACTTCCCATCAGCTGGATGAACAGCTAGCTGTCTTTACGGTGAATGAATTTTACAAGCTGAAAGAGGCAAGTTGTTCTATCATCTGTGATGTTGCCTTCCAGTTACTGCACACAATGTATTAATAATTAATGTGTGTGCGTGAGAGAGAAAGAGCTTATTAGTATGTGCCAGCAGTGTTGGTCATAACACCCTTCATATACTGCTGCTTTTATTCTATGTAACCACTGTCCATCCATCCACAGTCCAATCTGCCTTTGATACATAGATAGCAAATATAGGTAAAAAATACTTATGCAACATCAGCACAAACAATCACGAAGTTGACTGGCTTTCCCAATGTATAGCTGTAAATGTTCACATCATTGAGACCATGAACCTGTGCCTATAGGTACTTCACAATGTTGAGAGTGCAGTTCACTGAGACCACAAACCTATACTTAGTGGCAAATACAGTGTGGGGAAATTAGGGAAATCCCCCTCCCCTCTTTAAAAATTAACAGCTCTGAATAATTTTTTGCAAAAATATGCAGATAAAATATTTGGATTTCCTGATAATAAAAAAACAAGTTTTTATTAATATAATATTTAAAAAAGCAAACAATTGTGTTCTATAATACAAAACTAACTGAAATGGCCATGAGCAGTCTTGCAAAGTCCTATTTTTTTTTTTTTTTTTTTTTTTTTGATTGGAGGTTTAACGACCATCGTGAGCAACTCAATGGGCTATAAGCAGTCGCCCGTCCCTAATTTAGAGTCACTGGTTCCAGGGAAGGGAGAGAGCCAGTGCCGTAAAACAAACACAACATCCATGCCTCACCGGGATTCGAACCCGGACCCCTTACGGACGAATGATCAGAGGCCAGCGCCTTAGACCACTGCGCCACCGGGGCGGCACAAAGTCCTATATATCATTATATATATGTACAGTATGTATGCATACACACACAAACATATATATGCATCTCAAATTTAGCTTTCACCTCTTCTTTATGGATCACTACACACACACACACCTTCCTTTGTAGTGGATCTGCCTTTGCCTATACATATGGGTCTGAAGAACCATGTGACATCATACCATTTCATTTACATGTTGCACAACGTATGTAAGATACTGGGACACTGAATTCTCCAATATTTTGGTAGAGGAACATGCATTGCATATGCACACACATAAAGCATCAAGAGCACTGTTTGAAACAGATGTTTCTCTAGAAACAAACAGAAACCAAACAAAAAAAGAACTTCTACATCTCATTACTAGGTCTTGCGAAATGTTTTGAAATCAATTACAAAACCTGATTCTATCTTTTGCTCCCTCTTTTAACAATCTGATATTTTTGTTACACTTCAAAATACATTAACAAGTTATTATTTTCTTCAACATTTTAATTTTAAGGAGTTTTAGAGAAAAAAATGTAAGAACTGCAAAATAGCTTCTGAGGTCCCACATCTTTCAGAATTTTATAAATACTTCTTTGTAGCATACATATATTTTTCCTCTGTGATGTAGAGCTTTTTTAAAAAACAAGACAATAACTTCATACACAGCATCTGAGGCCAATATAAGGCTCCAGAAATTTGAGGAAAGGGATCGTTTATCTACTGCTATAGCCCACTAATCACTTGGCCTTGACACTGTAAAGCATATACGGTGATATCTGGTCCAACAGGTGCAATATCTGAAGAAACATTTAAAACACTGATTCCTTTCTCGTCTATTAATGTAATTTGTGTGCAAACTATGTTTCATTACATCTAGAGCATCCTTGCACTGCATGGTACAGCATCATTGAATTAATGCTAATTTGGTGATATTTCAGCCTTTTTTTGTTCCTTTTTTATACTACCACTGCACGTGTGTAAATTTTATAAAATCTTTGCATAGCATAGTTGAAAATTCATATTATTTGCCAGTACCTCAGCTTTTTTCCCCATAAATAGAAATGAAACCACAATTTATCTGTTTTTCACCTGAATGCATTGTTCCCTCTGTAAATTCATCCCATGCCATAACCAAAAACAAATGGAGAAGCATACCAGTTTTGTGTGTTTAAAATGAAACCACACAACTCACAGCAAAAGTAAAAAAAAAATTATATCAAAATATAAGCACACTTTTCATTTAAAATTCCAATTCAATATATATTAAGATAAAAGAAATGGAAATATCAAGTAAACAAAGAACAACAAATTAAAATTTAATTTATTAATAACAAAAATATTTTAGAAGACTTTTTTACAAATTTAAATGTTATATATGTCAGTATTTATATCACATTCAAACTGATTATACAGCTCAAAAACAATTTAAAATTAAACCTGTTCATGTTGCACAACTGTTTAAATGAATTTCATAGGACGATTTACCACGCAAAATAAAGACTTCACTTAATGATTTCTTGCACTGAACCAATCAATTAACATATTCTGTTCCTTTATAGCATTTCACAAGTTCAACACCAAATGAATACTACAAAATCATGTGTGTGTGTGTGTGTGTGTGTGTGTAATAACAAAAATTAGCAAGTGGTAAACCATGTGCAGGTTTTATATGTGAAAACCACATTTTTAGCAGAAAATTAAAATGAATTTTGACTTTTTTTAAGAAGTATATTTACTTCAGGTGGAGTTTTCTTTGTGATTGTCACAAGACAAAGACACATATAATACTTCCAAAGTTGTTGTTTTTTTAATTCACAAAGGAAAAAAATCAAAATAAGATCTACACAAAATAAAACATGTTGCATGTTGAATAAGACAAAGTTAAAATTAATTAAACGGGTGGACTATGAGGGCAATTTAAATATAACTGTGAAACATAAAGGTAAAACAGACTAAAAAGTCTGGAAGTGATATTAAGAGAAAAGAAAAAGTCTTAATATCAAAATCATCTCTAAATAGAGTAATCATGAACTAGGTTGGCAACACACTATTTCTGATATAATTTTTCATTGTTTTACTCAAATCCTTTCAAATTTCCAAAAAAAAAAAACCTACTTATTACTGAATTTATATTACAATGCATTGGTATCAAATGCTGCATTGTTACAAAAAGAAATTTATTAAATAAGTTAAATAACAAGAAACTGTACACCAACTATACTTAAATAGTATAACTACACTAGTGATCCGAATTTTTTGGAGTAGAATAGAAATTAAAGTTTCTAAGCTTTCGTATATCAACCAGATGGCTTTTTCAAGGAAGGTAGACAGCAAATACGGCAACGTAACCATGGCCCTATCCAAAGAAGTGAAGTTTAAGTCCGCCGCTCCAATATGGGATGACACAAAGAAATTAGCTTCCTACTCCATACCAAAATCTACCGCCATTAGCGAAACTTTGGAGATCATAACCAACAGCGAGTCATACAATGATAGCGTCTCGCTGGAGTTGCCACGGTTTGGAACCAGTTCTTCAAGCAGTGAATACCTTTTGTTTTTCTTCCACGATTCCGCATGCTAAATGAGCATAACGCCTCGTGTTTTGAATGCCTAATTAGAAATTACGTATGTTCACACCTGTTCGTTTATCGTCAAGTCTCCGCGCTTAAATTGTTGAAGCATTCTATTATTCAGTTTGCTGTCTACCTTCCTTGAAAAGGCCATCTGGTTGATGTGCAAAAGCTTGGAAACTTTTATTTCTATTCTATGCCAAGAAATTCGGATCACTAGTATAGCTATATTAAAAAAAAAAAAAAAAAAAAAAATTATTTTCTAAATAGATGACAAAAAAAGATATTAAACAAACAAACTTTTAAAATGTATCTTAAGCTGCAAGGTCATTTAATAAATTAATTGGAAGCTTCTGTTCTGCATTTAATCTTTTTCAACCATGAAGGAACTAGAGTAAAGGAGGTTGTGATATCCTTTATGTCATATACAGTAGTCAGGTTTCAAAATGGGTTCTTAAATCATTGAAATTAAAAATGGAAAGTCTAAATTACAGTTCTCAGGAGCATGAAATACATCAATTTTTTACTGGCAGTGAAAAGCAAAAATGACTGATAAAGAGTAAAGTGCTAAATGTCTTCCAAACCAGTTATCATGGAGGATTAACACATACAGATAACAGCAGCACTGATTTTCTGTTTGTGTTCATTTACAGGAATAATTCAACCTAAAAATCAGTCTTTGTGACCCAATCCTGATGATGAATGTTTCATCAAAAGCCATTGCTAATGCATCTAAGTAATTGACAAAAAATGTCCTATATTCCATAAAAAGCAATCTCAAGATTCTGAACTAAAACCATTGATATTGTTTCTTTAAAATCTTTTCTATTGGAACTTATCTGTATGTAAAGTATACTAAAACCATTCTTCACATCAAAATAAAACCCCTCAAAAGCTTCAAAACAGCATCCTCACATAGTTTTCCTTCAACAAAAATCAATGCTTTGCTCAAACAGCATGAAAACAAAACACACATCAAAAGCTTTTTCTCTCACCTGTGAAATTTTCTGGTGTTACATTAAACACCTAATTTTATTTAAAAGCTTCAAATATAAACTTCTCATTAAACCTAAACCCATCCACTATCAAGCTATCACTAATCAGTCATCTTAATCCTTCTGGCCACCTTTTTCAGTGAATATAAACCATTATCAACAGTAAGAGAGAGAAAGAGATACTGCATTTGACTACAAAACTCCACAGAAAATTAGTCTTCCAGAAAATGGCATTTCTACAGTTCTCCATGGGGAAAACACTAAATGCTTCACTTCACAAGGTCAGTCATTTTGTTCTATGTTACAAAGAAAAACTTGCAAAAATTTCTCTCATCTGAATGGAATTCAGAATCTTCCCATGAATCTGAGATAAAATCTAACAGCAATTAATTCCAATGTGTCAGACCAGACAGAAACTCCACAAACTGCACTCACCTTATATTTACAATACAGATTATTTGAATATGATATAATACTACACAAGCAAATAGCATTTTTCAATCAAATAACTAAAACTGTCAATGCATTTTGGTATTTATAATCATTAATTATGTAATATGTTCCAAACAAGTAGCTGTAAACTTACTAAATGATTAACCAGCTTGAATATTAACTAGTTTTTAAGAAGACACTGCTACACTACAGTAGCTCTAATGAACTACTGTCATCAGATCAGACAAATAGTGGAAGTTGAATTATATTTACAGGAAACATTTCAACAAATGAGCATGAAATTTATAAAAAGCTACTTTTCATAATGATGAAACAAACTGGATGTATTTTTATGACATTGCATCCATACCAAACTAAACAGAATCTCCTACCAAGTAGGATGTTCTAAATAAAAATTCCTGAAGGGTCAAATAAATGGAAGTAGAACTTTTTACCTTTACAGCTTGCACTTAAACAGTAGGCTGCAGCATGAACTACACAATTTTTTTAGTTCAAAACATAATTTAAAATGCCTTTAAGAGAATTTTCCATTAGATGAACAATCTGAATAACAGAAGATATGAGTGAGTGCCCTAGCATTGTTCCACAGACATTTATTATAGGTTACCATTTCAGAAAAATGGGATCATCAAATGAAATTGTCTACATTTTATGAAAACTTATATTTATGAAGATGTTGATTTGAGTATTTCTTACCCCTTCATGCTACTCACAACATAGATGTACCGTATATCTTCGTGTACAAACCGACTCGTGTATAAGCCGAGAGTATGATTTTCACTGCATAAATTTGGCAAAAATCGAAAACTCGTGTATAAGCCGAGAGTACGATTTTCACTACATAAATTTGATGAAAAGCAAAACCTCGTGTATTGTGTAAATTACAAAATTTCTCATATTATTTTTCTCAGGATATTACATGTGTGTGGGGATTTAAGTTGCAGCTACACACTACAGAAGCAAACATAAACCTATGGTAATCCATGTTATTGGGTATTGGACTGAGGATTAAAAGCCGATTGTAACTTATAAGCATTTGCAAATCTTGGATGTTTTTATATACAGAGGGGAACGTGACCTCTGCCCGATGTTAAGCAGGTGCCCGCACAAGGGACGGGGAAGACTCCAGCTGGGTCTCTATCACAGGCTGGCTGGCTGGCGCTCTCTCTCTCTCTCTCTCTCTCTCTCTCTCACTCACTCACTCACTCACACTCATTCACTCACTTACTCACTCTCTCTCTCTCTCTCACTCACTTACTCACTCACTCTCTCTCACTCTCTCTCACTCTCAAACTCACACAAACCAAATCCTTTTTTCTTTAGGTGAGGAATCGAAAGATTACAGTTTCACTTCTGGCCTCCCTCCACGAAGTGTGAGAGAGGGCAACAGTGGGACCCCACTTAATGGGACAAAGTGTCAGGAACTGAATGACACCCCCTCCCCGCATCCATGAAATACGATCTGCTTGTTGTTCCTTCCCACCAACCAGTCTAAGAAAAGTGGAAGCCCAGCTACACGGCAATGCTTTTGATTTGCTAAGGAAATAGAGCCAATGAAATGATAGTTTCAATTCAATTGTGGTAACCATTCTGAAGCAAGGAGAATTTTTTTTATATCAGTTTGCTCTGCTTTTATGATAGTTAGACATTTTTCAGCTCTTCAGTTTCTCTCGCAATTTTAACTTTGCTTACGTTGAAAGATGCCTGGACAAAACAGGACTGCACATGTGGCTAGTTTTAAGCTGCAAGTCATCGATTTTGACGAGCAATCAAACAATTCGATGGCTGTTTGTCATTTCTCTGCAGTGGCGGCACTAGCTCTTGCGGGGCCCCGGGTGATGGCTCTTCACGGGACCTTTCACAATCGCAATAACCCGAAACCATCACAATAACCCCTTATATATATATATATATCATCATCATTGCCAACCATTATCAATCCACTGCTGGACGAAGGTCTCCCCAAGTTTCCTCCACAACGGTCTGTCTTGTGCCAGTCTCCTCCATGTCACTCCCGCATACTTTCGAATTTCATCCACCCATCTCCCATGTGGTCTTCTTCTGGGTCTTTTCCTGTCCCTTGGAATCCAATCTAAAATTTCGGCTGTCCATCAATGGTCTGTCCTTCTGGCAGTATGTCCAGCCCATTGCCATCTCAGGGATTTAACTCTGATCATGATGTCTTCCACTCTTGTCATTTTTGGGATCCACGAGTTCCTCTTCTTATCTCTCCTGGTTACACCAAGCATGCACCTCTCCATGCTGCTTTGAGTTGTCTGCAGCCTTTGTATGCCTCTTTTAGTTAAGGTCCACGTCTCTGCATCACACGTAAGCACTGGAAGGATGCATTGATCAAACACTTTTCTTTTAAGACATAATGGCATACACGTGGATCCGAAAAATGACAAGAGTGGAAGACATCATGATCAGAGTTAAATCCCTGAAATGGCAATGGGCTGGACATACTGCCAGAAGAACAGACCATCGATGGACAACCGAAATTTTAGATTGGATTCCAAGGGACAGGAAAAGACCCAGAAGAAGACCACATGGAAGATGGGTGGATGAAATTCGAAAGTATGCGGGAGTGACATGGAGGAGACTGGCACAAGACAGACCGTTGTGGAGGAAACTAGGGGAGACCTTCGTCCAGCAGTGGATTGATAATGGTTGACAATGATGATGATGATGATATATATATATATATATATATATATATATATATATAGTGAATTGTAGAAAATAAGAATTGCAAAATTAAATTCCATAAGGAAAACTGAATGAAACTCAAAATGAAAATTCAAAATTGAAAAAAACAAAAACCCAAAAAAAACAGGTTGCTGTCATCAGGAGAGCATCAACCTGCAGGAGTGGCCTTTCTAGTGCCAACAAACGATAAGGAGAACCAAAAATGTTGGTTGGTCATGCTTCCTAGGCCACCAGACCAAACGCCAAAACAGACGCTGAAATTCAAAAAACAAGAGTATAAACACTGAAAAAATTATAAAAAAGGTTTACCATCAGACCAAACAGGTCAACACCATGAACAAAGATCTGACTAAACTGAACCAACAACCCACAAGAACCCAAATATATATGCTAACATTAAAATGGTTGTGGTTAGATAACTTCCAAGCAAGCCAAAAGAATATGTAAAATGACGAGATGCAAAACTGTGTATGTAAATAGAAGTCTTCAACTACTAGTGACCCATCAAGTGGTACTTTATATTGCCTGACTTACTTAATATTGTAAGGTCCTAGATTAGTAAAGTGTGTCAATGTGCAATTTGAAACTCTTTGAAATCAAATTAAAATTCGAAATTAAGTGTTTTAAATAATGCTTTAAAAAATAACTAGGAAAGTTGTTAGATTGCAGTTTAGATAGAAGTTTTTTAAGATTTTGTACAAGCAAAAACTGTGTAGAACATATTTTTACCGTTCTATGAAATTGAGAAAGGAGTAGATTACGATGTACTTCTTTTGAAATACTGGAGGACCAATGAGTGTAGTAAATGATATCGAAATCAAAAGCTTTTCTTTTATCATAAAGATTTACCACACCCTTACCTCCCTCGTCCACCTGTACCTCCAAATCGAGGTAACAAACATAAGTAGATGAGCTGTTAGTTTTTTCTAAGGTGAGATTCTCAGGATACAAGTCAACAGTGCATCGCAAAAAGTCCGGCACGTTAATGACAATAATGTCATCAACGTACCTCAGAACGATACCAGGCAAAGGGCAAGTAGCTGTATAAAGTGTATATCTATCCTAAAAAAGTGCAAATAGACATTGGCTAAGCTACTTGAGAAGCGACTGTCTATCGGAATACCACGAGTATATACATATATATAAAGGAATTATTTTTTATCGGGAAGTGTGGTACTGATTTATGTGAAATGAACACGATGTAATACAATACATTGTAATATAATTAGGAATCCAAAATATTACCTGTTCCAAAATAACCTGTTACTAAATAAACAAGGATATCTGTATAATTATAAGAGAAATCTATTATATTTAAAGAATACATCTGCGACATTTCTTGTGGCTGAATTCTTCAATCAAATCAGTATAGCCCAGAGTAGATGCCACGTCGTTTTCTATAGAGAGAAGAGCGAGAGCTGACAGTCGGTCTTGGGTCATGGTGTTCCTTAGGTAGGTTTTGATGAGCTTCAGTTTTGAAAAGCTCCTCTCGGCAGACGCAACAGTAACGGGAATGGTGGCTATTATTCTGAGTGCAATGTTAATGTTCGGGTCAGTGGCATAGCCAGAAATTTCTTAAGGGGAGGGGGAGGGGTCCATGGATTTGGTTCATTGATGAAAACCTCATATATACATATATATATATCCCTCAAAATTCGTACTGAATCCCCCCTCAAAGGGGGGAAGGGGGTTCCGGACCCGAAGGCCACTCCCTTGGCTACGCCTATGGTTCGGGTAGATTTCACACAGGCTGTTTCTGACTATGTACTTAAGAGTGAAACTACGTCATTGCCTCCCTCGCCCTCGAAGACTGGTACGAACATTTTGAGCCCATCATATAGTTCCAGTGCTTCTATATCGTGTTTGTCTCATACGCTTAAAGATACTTGTAAGTCTTCACAGTTTTTCATTAGGTCTTCGTCCCTCATTGGCAATAAGTCCTTAATTCGGTACATGAAGCCAAACGTGCTTTCGTAGGATTTGACAGCTTCAAATCTCGGTGACAGCTTATTTGCACGGCATCTACGACCTCATTAAAGTAGTTTATTTTGAAGTGGTCTTGCGGGGAAATCTCAGGAGCCTCGTCCTCTGCTTTGTAGGAGAACATTTTCTATATATTAAAACCATATAAATATGATCAATTGTAATGTGCTGAAACTGCTACTCAATTGAGTGTACATCATACATTACTCAAAAATAGTAAAAACTCTATGCACATTTTTCTTCATGTGAAAAGCAAAGTCCAATTCTTCTTTCATGGCTATAAGCAAAGCGAGAGAATTAACACAAAATTATGTAAGTGAATGTTGCAAAAGTGAAGCACTTTACACTACATATTATAATGTTAAAAAAGGTACCTAAAAGACCGAACAAGCAACATAGTTCTGCATAGATGTAATAGTAATCAACTCTGCTCCATTGTCCAATACATCGGAGTAACACTTCAAAAAGGCTAGGACTCAGTTGCAGGTTGAAGTACATAGTATAATACTAGTCCAATGCAGCTCCACTGTCTTATATATCGGAATGTCACTTTGTAAAGGTTAGGACTCAGTTGCAGGTCAAAGTATGTAGACAGTTCAAAAGGCACATCCAAACTCACATTAAGTGTAAACACATATAACAAATGAAAGGTGAACAAAAATTTTAACTCCCCGCTTGGCCACAGAAAAAAAGAGACGGAAACCTCGCTTCTTCACAAAAATATAAACAAACATTGTGCGATATTAGGGCACATGCTATGCATTTCGGTACTTATTCGTACCATTTTTATCAAGCTATGTTCTGGTGGCTCTGTTGGGAGATTGGGTAATTATATTCGAAAGCTGCCAATCAGTGGCTGTCATGCCACTGCCCACGTCAGTGGATTAAGGAGTCACGACAGAGCAGGTTTATTATAACCCACACAAATATCCAAATCAGGGCACTGAATATGTCGAAAGACCCTGAATCCCTGCCACTAAACCCAGTGGACTTTGTTGCTTCCATGGGATGGTGCGATCGATTCATGAAGAGATATAACTTGAGTCTACGAACCCGCACTAAGCTCTCCCAAAAACTGCCAAGAGAGTGGGAAACAAAAGTTGAATCGTTTCAAAAATTTATTATCCATCTCCGGAAGCAATGCAATTTTGAATTGTGCCAAACTGGCAATATGGACGAAACTCCTGTCTCCTTCGATTTGCCTTCGAATCAAACTGTGGATCTTAAAGGCACAAAGACAGTTTTTGTTAAAACAGCTGGACATGAAAAGAATAGATTAACAGTGATTTTATGTTGTATGACAGAAGGGTGACGTTTACCCCTTATGATTATTTTTAAACGAAACACTGCGCCTAAGTAGGACAAGTTCCCAAGTGGCGTGTGCTCACATCAAAGGTTGGATGGATGAGAGTGGCACCTTGGAATGGTTGGAAGACGTGTGGAGCAAGAGGAAGAGTGGCGTTCTCAAGAAGCAGTCGATCCTCTTGTGGGACTTGTTTCAGGCCCATCTCACCAATAAAGTAAAAAAGGTGTCATGAAATGAAATCTTCTGTGGCTGTGATTCCCGGAGGCCTCACCTCCCTAATGCAGCCACTCGATGTCTCATTGAACAAGCCGTTTAAGGACAGGCTTTGGGCTAAATGAATAGAGTGTATGGCGTCTAAGGATAAGGCAGAGACGAAGGATGGCAATTTGAAAAAGGTGGACATCGTCACGATCGCGGAGTGGGTGAAGGAAACATGGTCGGACATTCCTTCGGAAACGATAGTCCAATTTTTTAAAAGCATTGCATCAGCAACACTATGGACGGAAGTGAGGACTATATTGTGCACAAGGAGGATGACGACAACAACAGTGAGGTGGAGCACGATGACATCCACCCAGATCTTCCCATGACAGAGACTGAATACCGAGAACTGTTCGGGAATTTGGACTCAGATACAGACCTCGAGGGCGAATGAGGATGGATGAATTAAAAATAAAGGTAAAGTTATTTTTGTCATTTATTCTGTGTTGTTATCTATATGGACTATCATGTACATTATTTTTAAAATAATTTAAACATATTTAATTCGCGTTTGATGAAAGTAAATATGTTTTATTGCTAGGCATATTTTATTAAATGAGTTTCGGTGGGCCATGGCCCAGAGTCATCCCGGTATATCAATCCAGACGGGGTTGAATGTGGTCGCCGATATGACCGAAAAAACTGCCAAAATTATTGGCTTGTATATAAGCCAACACCCCTACTTCAGTGGTGAAAAAAAGTCTAAAAATTCTCAATTCTCTACTTATACATGAAGATATATGGTATTTAGTTCCAAACTCCTGAAATCAAATTTATGAATTTCCATCATTGACAAAGAGTAATTTTTATCCACTTGTCAGGTTGCAAGATGTTCTCATACAAAAATTTTCCTGTGTGTGTGGGGGGGGGAGATTTTCTTTACAATTTTGAACTGCAACATCTTTCATAGAGGCAATTTTCAAGATAGAAAAAAATTAAGAGTAAAAAGTTCCCAAATAAGTATTGTTCCATTTCACAGACACAACACACACACACATTACTTGGAATGCTTCCCCACAGGGAAAATGACTAGGTTTTCAGTACATAAATTTTGTAAAATAAAATTTTTATTTTCAAAAAAGGTTCTATTTTACATTTCATAGACAACTGTCAATGGCTTACTTAAAACCATTACCTTACATTTGTAATTTTCTTCCTATTACATAATTCTCTGATTAATGTACATCGCAATCTGGAATAGCTTCTGTTTTATATATATATATATATATATATATTGTATTTCATAAGGCCACAAAAAAGAATTTCTGCATATATATCATCCATAATATATCAAGTCATTCTGTATTTCCCCCTACATTACAATGGAATATTTGCATGCTTCTTCCAAGGATTGGTCATCTGCTTCTTTTGCAGAAGATTTAAATCACGACATAGGCGCATTCTGGTTGTACTAGGGTCAATTATATCATCCACAAAACCTAAAATGATAAAAGATAAAGGCTCAGTGACTATAAAGCACAGCAGTGAAAATTTAAACATTCACCTAGAAACATTTCATATGTTGAGATTCTTGTATCTGATAGCAATAAGATTAATCACAATTTCACTAACATCAGTGAATACAAAGCTAATAAACATTTTTATGGGCTTTCTTTAGCTACAGAAATTACATGGAAACTGATTTGTTTTACAAATTCTATTCCCTCCCAACAGCTTATTCCATAAGGCAGAAAACCTAAAGCATGTACATATTTCCAGTATAAATACATATTTAACTTCAGTTTTCAAAAATTAAACCAATATTCAGGCAGGAATGCTAAAAGATTTGGGTGGGTGGCTTCTCTATTCTTCTGTTTACAATACCAAAATGAGAAAATACAATCACAAATGAAATACCACTGTAACTCATCACTGACTCATAATTTCCATGGATGTTCAATATAGCATATTTATTAATGAAAAAGAAACACATTTTTAAGATAAAAAAAACATCATGGAAATTTATTATCAAATATTATATCTATCTATCTGCTCATCCTACACAGAATTTTTTTTTCTGTTACTTGGAAACGAATGTTCATTTCCCATTCCAGATCGATACATTTTTTGGATGATAGTTGTTGGTGGCATCTTGATTCAAATAACTGATAACTACCAAGATACAGAAAAAACTATTACTAGTTTCTGAGTTCTTTTATACTGAAATAGTTCTCACATTTTGTCAAACCATCTCCATTTACTTTATACTAGTACAAAACTTCCACAACGCCAATTAAATAAAAATCTCTTATGTAAATTTACATTTTTTTCACCTACAAATAATGTCCTTTATTTCTGTACGAATTGCTATACACGATTCAAGTTTCAAAATGCTTTGAAAACAATAAATTTGAAAGTTTTCCAAATGATGCCTAAATATTTAAAAGATAAATTTATCAGTTAGAATTACTGACTCAGGAGATGCAAATAATAAAACACCATATACTGGATGATTTGGTAAAAGAAGAACAGTGACTATAAAGATACAGTAAGTAGCTCAAGCTACCTAATGAAGCAACTATTCTGTCACTCATTGGAAGTGATTTCATACCTTTCAGTACAATAAGGGATTAGGATGTAAAAATATGACACTCCTATCAGTGGTTATTCATAAAATTCCAAGGGATATGATGAGTGTGTGAATGAGGATACTTTCATATAAAATATATTTCTAATAAATTAAAGCTACATTTGAGAGAGACATAGTAAATATACAACAGTGGTCTCCTTGAGGTCATATAATTAAATTTCATTTTCATTTATTCTTACCTCTGACAGCTGCAGGAAATGGGTTACCAAACTTGTCTATGTATTCTTGTACATATTTTTCAACATCCTGTTTTCCTCTGTAAATGATTGAGACTGCACCTTTAGCACCCATGACAGCAATCTCTGCTGTAGGCCAAGCATAATTGATATCACCACGTAAATGTTTGGAACTCATCACATCATAAGCACCACCATAAGCCTGAAAATTGAGTTCAAGACTTCAATACATCACACAGCATGCAAATAAAATAACTGTTGAATAAATACATCTCAGTTCAGTTTTGCACAAAAAATTGACAGTTTTTGAAATATTTGCATAGTTCTGAATCCACCAAAACTAGCACCTAAGAATAAAATGAGGTGCTTTTAAAGATATGTATATAACACAAGCAATTTGCTCACCTTTTGTCAAATGCCAATATTTTTTTATAATTCATGGCGAGCATTCACTTTAAATCACATTCGGAACTGGGTTTTGAGGCCAATAGAAAATATATGAAACTTACTTAGTATTCTTTGTTTTTACCATCACTGTTGAGCATTAAAAGAACCCAAGTACACCATGCTTTAATGAAAAAAAAAATTAAACTAGTAAACTTTTTTATGGGATTTATCTAGGTAAAGTTTCAAATTTCTGTAAATTTTCGGAGAGAACTCCTCTCCTTTGTCAGGCAGTCATTCGTTCAATCCGTCACTGTCTTCAGTTACGGTTAACCTTGACGGTTACAATGATTTTGCAATAAATCATACCAGATGTTAAAAAAATGCTAAAAAAAACATGACTAATTGTTTTTTTGTTTTTTAATGCTAAAAAAAAAAAAAAGAAAAAAAAATTAGCCACTCCTATATTACACAGTTTCATAGTCTGTGAAACTATACAAGTTTTCATAGTTTTTCATATGCTAGATATTTACACAAACACTCAAGACCAAAAACTGAACAAATCTTCATTGATTTCTGATGGGCCTAAAATTCTTCATTAACAGTTTTAACAGTTTATCAGCAACTTTTCGAATGTACTGAAATTTTTTATATGCTTTTAGAATTTAAAAAGGAAAAAAAAAAACATTGAAAGATTTAGACATACAACATTGAATCAACATTGAATGATTTTGAGTTAATATTAAAATCTCCAAACATTTAAGTCATAATTTTAGATTTTTGATAATGAACATGTACTGTCTATCTAAAGCTCTTTGTCTCCAATTTTTTGAAGTATTACCTGCTCATTAAGTTTGTACCTGGCAAATGGTATTCAGACTGAAGTGATGCATAACAAAAATGCAAAAAGGGAAAAATAATCATAACACATGTAACAATAAAACAAAAAAATTAGTGCTGGTTCAGAACAAACACCACTTCTACCTTTTGAAAATCAAGAATCATTTCTACCAAAACCAATGATCATTCACACATGTGTAATTTTCTGGTTTATTTTTTCACTTGTCAAGGAGTACAGCTACTATACAAGACGCTCTTCTACTTTTTTGCAACTCTACTATAAATTATTTTGCAACTCTACTATAAATTATTGCATAATCCCCAATGTCCTGTGTGCCTCTTTTCTTTTGTTTCTTTTCAGGAATGACTGCAGTTTCCTTATATTTATTAGCTAGATGTTTAAATAACTCAGTTTACTTGGTTGCTACTCCCTTTGCATTCAAGTTGCAAAGTGTAATATATCTTCTATTCCCAAATTCTTTTCCAGTTTCTTTCCCTTTTGTAGACTATGAATTTTATACATTCGATTTTCTTTGTGAGACATATCAATGTAGAAGGATTTTACATGGTAAGGGTATCAACCATACACACAACTCTGAAACTAGTTTTGGCATCCACCCACACCCAAGTAAGAAAGACTCTTTTGGAGATACCAACAGGAAAGTGAAAGGTACAGTTTGACTGTATGAAAGGGTGTTCAGCTTTTAATGAGTTGCAGTCACTTAGTTAACAAAGTACTGTTGTGAGTGGCATTGCCTTCACCCAGTTTATTTGTTGAAAAACTTATGCATATCATTAGTATTGTTCTATTGTTCACACTTTTAATGTAAATAGATATTTTCAATGCATTAATTTCTCTTGTATTCCACTTAAGAGGTATTGGCAATGATGAAGTATTCTAGTAAATTTTGGAAAAATAATTTAAAAAGATTTTATTTTAAGGAAAATTCATTTTTTGAATAAAGAGACCACTTCAGATCAGGATGGGCAATTGCTAAATAACAGAAGGGTTGATAATAATAATAAGACAAGTCAAAAAGTCCCAACTAAGATTATCGTCATCATGCCTCTGTGGCATGAATGAGTAGAAGTATACCATGCCTAACACAATACATGGACCAGTTATATCCATCGTGATAAAGTTTCTATAATAATGTGCATTCGTGAATACATTATGAAAATTTGAAAAAAAAAATGTTTTCATTAAAGTTTGCTGACTTGCAGATGATTTTGGGAATAATCCCAATTGATAAATTAAAGTGAAAATCTCTATCAGATAACATGGTTAGTCTTAACTATCCATTTGTTTTATGTGGCTATAATAAACCTTAATAGTTGTATGACTATCATTCTTACTGTTTCACACGTTATGAAAGTTTTTGAGTTGAGTGCTATTTTACCACGTAATTTCTGCTGTAATCTAATATTTTAGTGATGTGAAGTTAATGTCCTTAAAATCATGTTCATAAAAGAAGAAGAAGCACTTATCCACTATGGCATAATAGGAAAGAATTATTGTTGGTTCCTTTATTCAGTGATATCTTTTTGGTTGTTTTAGAGTTGACTGCAGAGCTGCTGTTGTTCGAAGAATTAAAATTTCATCGGTTTAAATGGACGTATGGAACATGAGTCGAGTTTCGAATAAAAATGAAAATTGGAGTTTAAAAGAGTCCCTGAATTTAAAAGACTATAAACAGAATAATTAAAATCATTATCGTTACTCGCTGTCATCAACATATAAAATCGATCTGCAATCAAGCAACAGTTGTTGTAATATAAGGCCATTAGGTTAGCATAGATTTTGGACCAAGAGCAGAAAATTATTAGCAAAAACACCCATAATACAAATAACAACCAGACTAGTTTTGATCCGTATTCTTCACGGTCATCTTCAGCGGTACTACATTCATTGTTCAATGTTGAGCTATGTTGCTACATCGGGCCAACTTCCACGTCTCATTTATGACTTGGGTGTTCCACGTTGACAAGTCACGTTTGTGTTCGTGTATACCTGTGCCCACGCAGCTATGTAGCTGAGCGTCGTCTATCGTGTTGGTTGTACATTATTGTTGTTACCTTAATTACTCATGTTCGAATTTCTTCTTGGTTGATTTTTTACTTCTTCTTTTCTTGTTCAATAAGGTATTTCCAAGGGTATGGGATTTCTTTAGGTATAGATGAATTACAGTTCTCACCTTGGGTCTTTTCAATTTTGACGGCCTCAGACCATAGAATTTGATTATGTTTTTGATGTGTTGTCAGAATTTTGATATTTTCCCAATCCAGTGCAAGTTCATTATCTATGCAGTGCAGTATAAGTGAAGTTTTAGCTTCTTTTCTTGTCCAATTATTCAAATGCTAATTCAGTTGCACAGCAAATCTTCTCTTTGTACTACCTATATAATATTTGTCGTATTTCCAATTTTTAGGATCAATAGAAGGGATCCTGTATACGGATGCCTTATGACGGGATGCCTTATGACGGGATGCCTTATGTAATAGATTCTTGCCATCATCATCAGTTGTTAATAAGCGTGAATTGTCAATTACTTTTTCAGCAATATCAAAGTTGTTATTCTGGCATTCTTTTTTAGAATACTACTAACGGGTGGAAAGTATGGAATGCTGCCGCAGAACTGTAATTTATTTTTGCAATATTTGTTATTTTTTTTAGAATTTCTTTGTTTCATGATGTTCCGATATATTTAATCAATCAAACTACTTGATATCCAAAACAGGTTGTAGTACCTTTGATCCATTGTATTTCATCTTTTAGTGCTTTCTTAGTTGACGAGCGTGTAATGGCTCACGCTACGAAAGATTGGAAAGCCGCAGTCCCTTATCTCCAAGGGTGACATGATTCTTCAGGTATTATGGTAGGAACATATGTCGGTTTTCGGTAAGCTTTGAATTTGATCTTGTTCTGACCTTTGAATAAAGATATGTCTAAGTAATTATTCGATATCACTTAGGTCAGAACAAGATTAATTAATTATTGTTAATCAATAACTATTCGATAATTCGATCTTGTTCTGACCTTTGAATAAAGATATGTCCGCTACATAGCCGCGTGGGCACATGTATACGTGAACACAAACGTGACTTGTCGACGTGGAACACCCAAGTCATAAATGAGACGTGGTAGTCGGCCCGATGTAGCAACATAGCTCAACATCGAACAACGAATGCAGTACCGCTGAAGATGACTGTGAAGAATACGGATTGAAACTAGTCTGGTATTTATTTGTGTTATGGGTGTTCTTTGCTAATAATTATCTGCTCTTGGTCCAAAATCTATGCTAACCTAATGGTCTTATATTATGACAACTGTTGCTTGATTGCAGTTCGATTTTATATGCTGACGACTGTGAGTAACAATAATGATTTTAATTATTCTGTATCATGATCATTGTCAACCATTATCAATCCACTGCTGGACGAAGGTCTCCCCAAGTTTCTTCTACAACGGTCTGTCTTGTGCCAGTCTCCTCCATGTTACTCCCGCATACTTTTGAATTTCATCCACCCATCTCCCATGTGGTTTTCTTCTGGGTTTTTTCCTGTCCTTGGAATCCAATCTAAAATTTCGGCTGTCCATCGATGGTCTGTCCCCTTCTGGCAGTATGTCCAGCCCATTGACATTTCAGGGATTTAACTCTGATCATGATGTCTTCCACTCTTGTCATTTTTCGGATCCACGAGTTCCTCTTCTTCTCTCTCCTGGTTATACCAAGCATGCACCTCTCCATGCTGCTTTGAGTTGTCTTCAGCCTTTGTATGTCTCTTTTAGTTAAGGTCCATGTCTCTGCACCATACGTAAGCACTGGAAGGATGCAATGATCAAACACTTTTCTTTTAAGACATAATGGCATATTGCTCTTGAAAATTATGCTGTTTCTTCCAAAAGCTCTTCAGGCAAGTTTTATATGCCGATTAATTTCTTCATCAATGTGACCCTCACTTGGTATCTGCTGTCAAAGATAAACGTACGTATCTGTTATCTCCAGCTTTTCTTAATCAATCGATAAATCTTCATTTCTTGTAAAAGTATTGTACGTCTCTTTTGTCTTCTGAAAGTTCATTTTTAATCCCACTTCTTTACTCTTGTCAGCAAGTTCCTGGATCATACTCTGCAGCTCTGATGGGGTAGTTGCAAAAATGACTATGTCATCAGCAAAACGAAGGTGAGTTAGATAATCTCCATTAATCTTTATCCCTTTGTTTTCCCAGTTCAGTGATTGAAAGAGATTTTCCAATGTGGCATTAAAGAGCTTCAGAGATATGGTGTCACCTTGTCTCACTCCCTTTCCAATTTTTGTGTGTGTTTTAAATTCTTCAAGGACCCTTTTAAACTACAATTTTCATTTTTATTCGAAACTCGACTTAGGTTCCATACGTCTATTTAAACCGATGAAATTTTAATTCTTTGAACAACAGCAGCTCTACAGTCAACTCTAAAACAACTGAAAAGATATCACTGAATAAAGGAACCAACAATAATTCTTCCCTATTATGCCATAGTGGGTAAGTGCTTCTTCTTCTTCTTTTATGAACATGATTTTAAGGACTTTTACTTCACATCACTAAATTATTAGATTACAGCAGAAATCACGTGGCAAAATAGCACTTGACTCAAAAACTTTCATAACATGTGAAACTGTAAGAATAATAGTCATACAACTATTAAAGAAAATATCTATGATGCCAGAAATTTCTTTTCTGTAGATGTGATCTCTTCTCAACCATAGTCAAATAATGCGTATTGATCCCCAGAAAGGTTTTTTTTAAATAATGCTGCAACTCAGTATCAGTCTTTTTCCTTTAGACATATTCAGTCCAAGAGAAACAACACTCAAATAATGATGCACATAACCTTTCTGCCTTGGGTAATCACATTTTAAAATTTTTTTGTTATGTTCTTATGCTAGACATGCAGATTTCTGCTGTAACCTGTACCTCACAAACTGGAAATCAAAAAATGTTTTAAGAAGGCCAGAACATCAGGAGCATTATCCTGTTTCACCCAGAACTGCAGATGTGACATTTCTAAGACTAATCTGTAACAAGGCTAAAAGCAAAGTAGACCTTTAAGTGAAAGTTCTAAGGCAGTAATGAATTCATGAATCTGTTGATAAAAACTTAAAGTCCACAATTACTTTGACATCCCATTGGTTGTTCAACAGAAATGTTTGTAAGATAAGACTTTCCTCTGGTTTGTGCTGGAAGTGAAGCAATGCTCTCCCACAACAGCTTGTTAACTTGATAGCTTTGCAATGAAGTGCAGATGTTGACTCATTACTTGTGATTTTGCACTGAAATCTCATGTAGCACCATCTAGCAGAACACAGACAATTTTCCTGCTGCTGAAAGAAGACTGTGAAGGGTTGAATAGCATAATTTGAGTGATTCATAAATCTTCAGCTGGAATTTGCATCCAATAGTTCCTTTAAGGCTTCTTCATTAAGCTTTAGTGGTCCCCAAAGACACACTCTTTTAGTGTGCGTGCGTGCGCGCGTGTGTGTGTGTGTGTGTGTGTGTCAGAGAGAGAGGGAGAGGGGGGGGGGTCGTGATACAAAGATAATCTAGTTGGTTAATCAAGAAGCAGAAAATATCTCATTCCACTCATGACCTTACAATGAGTGAAACAGATCTGTGTATATTTGGCTACAGATTGTTGCTGTAGAGTTGCAAGTGCATAGGCACTAAGTGTCAGTATTCTTGTGTTTGTGTAAGTGTGATGCAGAGTGTTCAGAATAATGTATCACCAGAGTAGCAGAATGTAGACGTACGTGTGTACGCTGTACGTGGATAGTTCTAAATTATTAGCAGATTTTGCAGATAGTTTTTGCTTGTAGATTAAAGAAAAATAGAAATGTTATTTTCAGCAATTATAACAAGGCTTTACTCAGATTAAGAAACTTAATTCAATTTTAACTTGAACTTTAAATTATTTTTCACATCTTCTGAGTTCTTTTGTTTTTACAGACGTTTCTGGCCTCCAGATTTTATCAAGGCCTGTTCTCAATGTATAGGAATTGTAGCAAAAGTTTTGTTTACACAGGAAGAATTTAAATTTTATTGCCAGGTTCCTCTTGCAGCTGTCAGTTATTAAATTAAAATCTTTTCCTTATATATTTTGTAAGTACAATTTTTGAATTAAGTTGTTGAAAATGCTATTTATAAATTTTGGAGGTTCATTAATGGAACTCTTTTCTGGATATAAAATCCTTCTTTAATTAGTCTCTTGTTTTTATGAGGTTCATAGTCCAATATTTTAATGTTTTGCCATAAAGGTCCATTTCACACACATTGCTACACATTTAATTGCAATTCACTTTTGTCCTCATTGGAATCTGTAATGCTTTAATAATTATCTATTGTTTTATTAATTGTTCTATAAATTATCTTATTCTATTGCTATTATTAAATTGAATAAGATAAATTATAAATTATCTTATTATTCTTATTCTATAAATTATCTTATTCTACTGCTATCATGGTTTACAGGTTTGCAGCAAGTTTTCTGTTTCAATGGTTGTGTATGCAGATACATTTTATTTTTATACAAGTCTGTGTGTCACCATTATCATGTTCCACACTTGTGCATGAGCAATTCATATGCTTCTTGAAACAATTGATGTTGCAATGTCTTGCATATAAAAGCCTGTGGAGTGAAATTTCTATGTATGAGAATGAAATTTTGCATTTTATGGACATTGCGTGTGTATGTGATAAGGTAAAAAGACCATTTATCATGTAGTTCTTGAACTTTATTCAATATGTTTAATGTGTAAATCATATTCTATTAAGGAGTTTGTGTGTACATGTGTGACTTAAATTATGTTGGTAAGTTCAGTGTTCCAGATAATGTAACGGGAATATATCATTTTTGATCAAGTAGTTCCGAGTATGTTGATAAAGAAAGAGGAAAAATTTTCTGCATATGAAACATAAAATTGGGTTTTCTTGAGGTGGAGGTTTCAATAAGTTGGGATTATCTCTTCATGAGTTAGAAATGCATGATATGAATGTAGACAACACAATTAACAAAGCAGTGGAAATCTAGTATTGTACCATATTATTTTCATTGAAATGGCCTCTTCCAGATAGTGAGAGGGTCTAGTGCAAAGTAAAAGTTTCTTTAAGAAGTTAAGAGTAGCAACCATAAGAATGGTAAGGGGATTTGGTAAAACTTAATATTTGTTTTGCAGGATTATAAAATCCGAGTTATGTACTTCTCAAATGTGGATGAAAGAGTTGCTGCCAGCATGTTGAGGTGATTTGACTATCATCGATGTAATTATAGCCAGGCTGAAGACTTACAGAAGATATTTAACTATTCTAGATGTTCACGCACCAAAGGAAGGCGGTACAGATAAGAGTGAAAAATTCTATGAAGAGCTTCAAAAAATTATTGATACTATAATTATTTGGGGGGGGGGGGTAATAACCACTGTGTGCAACTCAATGGGCAATAAGCTCTTTCCCTTCCCTGAATTAGCAGCTTTAAGGACACTAATTCCAGGGAAGGGAAAGAGCCACTGTTATGAAACAAACACAATATGTATGTCCTACTGGGATATGAACCCGGACCCATCTCGAACAAATGATCAGAAGCCAGCACTCAGACCACTGTACCACCAGGGCGGCACTACATAATTGTTGCCCAAGACTTTCTGCAGGAGCGTATTACATAATTCTAGTCTGAACCTATAGAATTATTGCTGTTGTCAATAATTCTATAGGTGCAGATTAGAATTTTAGCTAAGTGGCCAGTGACTGGTAATTCAGCAAAAGTTAGTGAACTAAAAAACCCTGGCTGGTAAGTTAACAAATCTTGGTGGACAAAAGGAAGTTTCTAGCATAAAAAAAGAGAGAGAGGGGGGGATTAATAGGAACTCTTTAATTCAACTGCTATTATTTTTTATTTACATGTGGATGGCTTTACCAGGACATAAAAGAAGCCACTCGCCACACAAAATAAAAACCATTTTGTAAATCTTTTCTGCTGGAGAACACGATGGGCAAACATATCATTGTCAACAGAAGCTGTTGTCAATAATTTTATTTTACTTTCTATCATCAAATGGGATATTATAGAAGTATGAAACTAATTATATGAGCATAAATATCACTTAGACTCAAAAACATAATTGTTGGTTGGCATTGACACAGCAGCCATAGTTTTGAAATATCAATGCCAGCTTTTTTTGATGCACCAAAACAACAAATGGATACTTCGGTAGGTAAAATCTCTACTCAATGTAACAGCAATTACTCACCAATTAAAATCGAATAACCAGTAATATTTGTTAAAACGCTCGATGTATTTCTTTTTCGAAGCCTCACCTTTTTTTTTTTTTTTTTTTGTATGCATCAGTTCCTATAACATTGAAGGGAAAAAAACTCAATTTCGCTGATGAAACATCAACCAAAACAGCCAATTCATGACACAGAAGGATGATATTCCCTTCCTCTTTACAAAAACGCAACAAAAAGAAATTCCTTTATTTTACATGTAAAGTATTTCTTACCAGTTTCAAACATCAGTCATGAAACCTCGATGCTTTTTTTATGTATTAGCTTCTGCAACATCGAGGTTTAAACATCAATCATCAATGGCAAAACTTTTATGTTCAAAACCACTGAGATTTTTTGTCCATCCCTAGTTAGGGCTGGTTTCACATCCTTTTACTTCTGAATTATTGTAGCTTTGCAAATTGGCACTAAAAATGACAAATGGCTAAACTGGTGACCACTAAAATAAATTTAATCACCAAAGTTGCCACTTAATCACCATCTGTCGAGTAGCGAGTGCTAATCTGCACCTATATAATCAGCCCATTTGAAACATTACATGGTATGTTCAGTAATGCCTGCTTGAATAATAATGACAGAAAATGAAAAGATTTTGCTTCCTATAACAGTATAAAGATACAAATACCTTCTTCAGAAAAAAAAAATGTATATAAGTTTACATGGGACTCAAATCCCTAACTGAGTACATTTTGGCAAATGGAAAGTTGCAATCTTAAGTCATTGATAAGTATTTCTTTAGAGGGTATGACATCTACTCAGACTACTACTTAGTTATCTCAAAAATTAATTGATTAAGGAGATGGTGAAAAGTGAAACCAAGTGGTCTGCCTATGAAAGGGAAGGTCTACAAAGTGTATCTTCCAGTATTAGTGTTAGAGATTTATTTCAATGAGTAAAAAAGTGCTTGATGGATTTCACTGTTAAAGACATGACTGGTGAGGAGTGGATAAAAAAAAAGACCAATATTTACAAAGTGGCATTTAATTCACCAGGGATTACTATATCACCAGGTAAAGCTGTCAAAGCACGATCTTGAAGAATCAGACGTAAAAACACAAGTGTATACTGCAACTCATAAAAAATACATCAAAATTTATTCTACGTTAAAATATACACAGGTTAAAAGTCCTACAAGTACTTTCGGGTGGACCATCCACCCATCTTCAGGTAGTACAAGCTAAATGAGACATAAGAATGGTGTTGTATATATACATCATCAAGATTACAATGTATGACGACATTGCATGGATACTGCGCAATCTCATTAACCCAATGGGCTAGTTCGTGTAAGGTGTAAGCATTTACTCTGTTACATCAAGTATTATATTTCTACCATCTGGCATATCCTGGGTTGATGACTGTATAAGTGATCTCCATACCGTAGGAAGAAAGTATGGCATGTCATCGTTACAGAAATTGGTCTGCATATTTACAAATATAAAGAGTTTCAGCAATGAAGGTCCGTCTTTTTGTTCTAAGGCTTATTAATACATGTGCTTCATCCCATGATGGATAATGTGTTCCAACGGCAACAAGTCTGGCTAATGCTGTATTAGTCAAGAAACATCTGACATTGTACTTGTGCTCAGACAATCTTACCCCCAAAGATCGGGTGGTGGAGCCAATATATACTTTGCCTTTAATAGCAGGGTCATGGCTCATCATGGGGATGGCATATACTCCACTCCTCCTGTCATCGGGGACCGAATTTCTAACTTGCTTAACAATTGCAAATAAAGTATGTGCACTTTCACCAATCCCCAAATTATACCTTGCACAGACATTCTTCAAGATGGAGGATATAGTGGGAATAAAAGGCATAGAGCCAATATATTTAATTGGTCATGATTCCTTAAGTAATGTTGTTTGTGCAGTTTCACGAACTTGTCTATGTATTTGGTCGACACACTGGGTAGTATATCTGTATCCCTGAGCGTTAATTTTATTTATCTCTTTTTGACGAGAACACTTTGTTGTTGAATGAGAATATGCCTTACAAACTAAGTAGTTAATTGCTGCTAATTTGTGCCATTTGGGTTGCAAGGAATGCCTTGGTATTAAAGTTGGTATAAAAGTTGGTTTTCGAAAAACTTCAAACATAAGTTCCAATGTGTCCGGGTTGTGCTGTATAATGAAGTCTAGGATATGCAAAGTATGTGTAGTTTTGACTTCAATGGTGAAATTCAGACTGGGGGAACTGTGCTGCCATAGTATTTGAAAATAATGTTAAGTCTTCAACAGTATGTGGCCAGCACATGAGAATATCATCTATATATCTTAAGTAGAGCAGGGTTTTTTGTCCGCTTGTACATATACCCGACTTTCTAGTGTTTGCATTGCCAGGGATGAAATGCAAAGGCAAAAATACTAGAGGCCTCAAATTATGGAATGAAAAGAAACAAGGGGCTTATCTTCACTATTTAAATGAAAAATGTCATGCTGCAAGGGTGAAATATAGATTTTTTTGAAAAAAATTATATAAAATTATAAATTTTATATTTTTATAATTTAATGTACTGTTTTTACTTTTAGTTTATTTTATTTTAATTTAATTTGTTCTAATTTTATATCTATATAAAATTACAAATTTAAATAAAATATTTTTAAAAATAAGATTTTTTAAAATTTTTACATGAAAAGCAAGTCAAGAATCAGAAGACAGATTTATTGGTAATGCAGAAAATGATCATAGTTAACAAATCATACATTGCCTACAAAATATGAAGAGAAAGATGAAATAAATAATGAGGAGAAAGATGAAGTGAACATAGATTTTATATTGAATGATGTATGGCTGACACATTATAAAACCAGATATGGAGGAAATTAATGAAGATATAAACCTTATCACCATGCATAAACTAAAAGAGGTATAATCAACATCAAAGAGCAGAAATGTAATGCACAGTATAAATTCAGAACTTTTAAAATGTAGTGGCCCTTAACTGCCTTAACTGTATCAGAGACTTTCGAATCTTTTTAATTTGTCATAGATATCAATGGGAAATACCTCCTCCTGAAGAAATAATAATGAAATAATGATGCGAATGCCATTATCAGTACAAAGGTGCCATATTTTCACTTGTTTCCCATGTAGCCATCTCTTCAGAAGACTTGTAAACTGCAACACCCTGCAGCGGGAACCGAAACTGCGCCTCCTGATTTTCATTCAAGCATACTACAATGAAGTTTCACGCAACTGAGGCTAAGCAGATGTAGCTAAGGAATCTGAATACCATTCAGATTTGTGCCAGTTAAAGCAATCTGATGAGCATCTCATGTATTCAATATTTATGAGACAGCATCAAATTTGTAAAGATCACAGTATAAAAATTTCTGCCCTCAAAAATAAAATTATGGCATTAATTGGTAGGTCTCCTGTAAGATCAAAAATAGTCATTGATGACCACATTGTGAGTACAGAACAAGTTGTCCATCTTACACACCTTGGCTGTGACATTACATTTGGCCAAGATAATGACCTTGACAAAAAGCTTCATAGATTTCAGCACATCCATTGTATCACAAACAGAAATTTAAGAAATAAAACAAGAAAGGGCACTCAGTTAAAATTCTATAAATTAATTACCACACCCACTCAGTTACATGAATCTGAAACCTGGACTATAAGAAGTGGAAAGCAAAGCAAAATTGAAACAGCTGGAAAGAGATTTTTGCACTCAGTTAGTGGATGTACAAAATTAGGCTAAGTCAGAAATTAAGACATCTGGAAAGATTTAAGCATTTATAGCTTAAACAATAAAATTGCTGACTACAGGAAGAATGGCTGGAGCATGCCAAAAGAATGAAAAACTTCTAAAGGCTTCCTTCATTTATAAAGCAAAGGGAAAGAGAGACAGGCAAACCAGGGAAGAGACGGATAGACCAGTAAAGCTAGAACACAATAACTTGTGTAGTCCTCAATGAAGAAGAAAATTTGGTATCTTTTACCACTTACTACATGAAGAATACACAACACATTCCTTCTTTCACCCTCCCAGCCATGCATATATAAACATATAAACACATACCAGTGGAAAGACAGGTCACACATTAAAATAGTGCAGGCTGCACAAATGTGGGGATAAGAGATTTCTGCAGTTGTCTGAGGCAATACTTCTGCCCTTTCCTTTTTAATGATAAAACATTGGAGGTCTTTACTGCTTTTCTTCTCTCAGGGCCAGAGGACTGTATTTCCAATACAAAGAAAGAGTGAAGAAAGCAGAGATGAAACACACATTTGGAATGATTAGGCTGGTTGCCAAAAATCTCCTTTTTCAAAAATAGGAACAATATCACACTGGTCAGTTTTCTTAATAAAAATTAAATTTCCGTAAAAAAAAAACTTACATTATATTAAAGAGGTGAATTCACAATAAACAAGCGCTGTGTGACTGCCTGCAGAGAAAAAGAATATTAGTTTGTTCAAGAAGTAAGTAAAGAATTTCAACTTACCATGATTCCTGAATTAACAAAGCACAACATTTAAGGGTAATTATTAATAGTTTAATAGTTCCATTTCATGATTCCCAAAATGTTTACATTCTCAAATTGTGGCAGTTCATGAAACCACTAAAAAATGCCAGCGCCATTAAGTCTGCGGAAAGTGTCAGTAATTCGGAGATTAAAGTTTTGTTTTTTATTGCAGAATACCAAAGTACTCTTTTCACATGGACAAAACAGTTGAAATCACAGGGATTCACATCCGATGAATACGATGGGTGAGACAGCTCCAACCAACCATTCTATGAATTGAACACCCAAACAGTGAGGTTCGGCAGCGTGCTGTCGTGTATGAGAATAGGTGGCTTTGCATGATGTCGCAGTGCCCATGCCGGGATATTCAACTTTAGAAACGACTAATAGTGCTTCAATGTCATGGCGATGTTTACATCGTACGCCTTACGAAGAGACACGCCGGAAAAATCCATGCAAACGACCAATGAAGTTTTGCATTCATGCAACTCTGCATGGGGTAAAGGCACCAGGAAATACTGGTTTCACTCCAGGACCGCGAATTTTGTTGACTGGGTGGGTAAAATTTCACCCAACTTTCACCTGAGCAGAAGAACCTTGTGATCACTCAACGATACCACGAAAAAGTTACTCCGCGCAATTTTGTAGCGGAATTCCTCCTGTGTCGTGGCGTGTGCGGTATGTTTGACTCATTTGGTCTAAATCTTCTGTCAGCACAGTATAAACTGTTGTACGAAAGAAACTCAGTTGTGTAGAAAAATCATTGGCACTCACCCTACATGATTTGTTGTAAGGCCTCTTAGATGCATCAATTGACTTCATATCTGGAATCGAAATTGGTAGACCGCATGTTAGAGCGCCTTTGGGTGATGTCCTGCCTTCTTTATATTCTTTAATACAATTGCGCGTCATCGTTTTATTGAGGGCATTTTGACTTACTACGGTCCACAGATGATATTGTGATATGTTTTCTGAATACTGAAATAAAACACTGTTCTTTCATTGTCACTGATCGTCTAAGCTGCTCCATTGTTATTACAATTTTCACTATCCGATCGGTAGGAAACGAACTGAGAACAAGATATGTACTAGCCAACCGTTAAACATTACCTGTGTTACCACTTATGTTTCCAAAGTATCGCCAATGAAAGTGTTCGCAAACTTCCCGAACAACCTAATATTAAAGCGCATTAAGAATTGCTTTCTTTTGAATATTCTGAACTGTTGGCAAAGACGTTTCACTTTACTTCCCTGATTTATCTAAATGAAATACATGTTTATTTATTTTTAATGAACTACTTCAGTGCCGACTACACACTGAAGTGGAAATCCTGAAATATTCTGAAGGACATAAGATTCCATCCTTTTGGCTTTTCATTATAATCATTAACTTCAAGATATACAAGTTAGTAAAATCATGCAATGCATTGATTATAATATGCTTTCCAACATGCCAGAAATCATTACTCAAGTTATGAGAATAATGGCTGTGGAATAAATCTCAGTCCTGTGCCTTGACCCTTGATCCCATATCGATGAAATTCAACAGAACTGGTTCGGTATACCTCTGAAATAACATGATTAAGTTTTGTCGCAATCGAAGCATTTTTACGTAAGTTATGATGCATAAGAGCTATGGAATAGATCCTGCTACTGTTCCTAACCTTTGACCCCATTTCACCCATTTTGAATAGAATTCGTCCCCAGGCAGGCCCCTACAACATACTAACATTTCATCCAAATCGAAGCATTTTTACGTAAGTTATGACGCATAATGGCGATGGAAGTGATTCCGCTCCTATGTCCTGACCTTTGACCCCATTTCGCCCATTTTCAATAGGGTTTGTGGCCAGGTGGTCTCCTACCACATACTAAAATTTCATCGAAATCAAACCTTTTTACGTTAGTTTTGACACATAACAGCAGTGGAATGGATCCCACTCCTATGTACTGACTTTTCACCCCATTTCGTTCACTTTAAATAGGGTTCCTTCCCAGGTGATCCCCTACCAGATACTAAAATTTAATCGAAATCGAATTATTGTTACGCGAGTTATCGTGCGGACAGACATACGCACACAACACGTGACGTAATGAAGCAAATGGGAACTGCGACCATCTTCTGGCAAGAGTATGACGTCATAAAACTTTAATAGTATCCACACACAACGCATGACGTAATGAGACAGATGGCGTTACCGCGCGCCAACATTCTCAAACGCGAGATTGTGACGTCATAAGATTTCTAATTCTAAGCATTGGAAACATTAATGGAACGACGCCATGACACTAAGAATGTTATAATTCAGGGTGGTTATTTAACCCACTAAACGAATTCTCCTAAAGTCGAGATCAAGCTAAATCGATTTCTAGTACCAGAAAACAGTAAGTTAACAACTTTCATCAAAATTCTTAGAGCTGTTTTAAAAATAAAATGTACATACATACATACATACAACAATTGCTACTTTAAGGTGGACGTCAAGTAATTTTGCTTCCTATACTTCCAATGGAAAAACTTCTGTACACATTTTCTTAACAATTAATGCGTTCCCAAGAATGAAAATTTGAACATCGATTAAAATAGCTTCATTTCATAACTTGGAATACTTAATATTTTCTAAACCATAACCGTAATAACATTTTCTAAACCATAACTGTAATAACATTTTCTAAAACATAACCGTAATTATGCAATCCAACATTTATTTGTCCACTGACGTCATCAAAGTACAGGTCGCACCATCTTTTTTCTGGTTTCAACACCACCAAAGGAAAGCGTTACTGTTTTTTAATATAAATATGGTTATGTTTTAGAAAATGTTAAGTATTCCAAGTTATAGTATGAAGTTATTTTAATTGATGTTCAAATTTCCATCCTTGGGAACACACTAATTGTGAAGGAAATATGTACAAAAGGTTTTCAATTGGAAATATAGGAAGCAAAATTACTTGATGTTCACCTTAATAGTGTGGGATAAGGGCGATGGAATGGATCCCGATCCTACGTCCTGACCTTTGACTCCATTTGTCCCATTTTCAATAGGGTTCCTCTGCAGGTGGTCCCCTACCACATACTAAAATTTCACCGAAATCGAACCATTTTTACGCACCTTATGACACTTAAGGGCAATGGAATGCATCCCGCTCCTATGTCCTGACCTTTGACTCCACCCATTTTCAATAGGATTCGTCACCAGGTGGTCCCCTACCACATACTAAAATTTCATTGAAATCGAACCATATTTACGCAAGTTATGACGCATAAGGGCAATTGAATGGATCCCACTCTTATGGCGTGACCTTTGACCCCACTTCACCCATTTTCAATAGGGTCTGTTCCCTGGTGGTCCCCTACCACATACTAAAATTTCATCGAAATCGAACCATTTTTACTTGAGTTATTGTGCGACAGACGGACGGACAGACATGACGATTATGGGCAAAACACGTAACAATATTAACAAATAAAGGTAACTTGATCACGCTAGTTACGTTAACTGAAAACTTTTACAAAAAGTTTGTAAGTTGGAAGCTTTCGAACTTATCTTAGGTCTTCTTCAGTTAACGTAACTAGCGTGATCAAGTTACCTTTATTTCTTTATTTACGGACAGACAGACGGAAAAAGATGGAGCATATACGCTTCTTCAACCTACGGTTGGAAAGTGTAAATAAAATTGCACTTTTGAAAAATGCAGTATCAATGCCTTACTATTGCTGCTGCATTCATCGACCAGCAGATTCATACTTTTCGCTAAATCAGCTTGCAACTTACTTCATTTGAATTCATGCCATGCTTCTAAGATTTGAAAACTGACTTTTATCGGCATGCTGATTTCCCACCTCTTAGATCTTTATGTTAAGTGCAAACATGTGTATTCTTTTTTTATTTTTATTTTTAATTTTAAAATCAATACACATTTTGGATCAAGATCAAGCCCTTGGACTTGTAATCTCACCCATTAATATAAATTCTTTATAAGTGTTTTGTTATACATTTTTACTTTTTAGAAACAGTTTTGAATTACTTTGTTTTGTTTCATTGGAATGCTTTTTCGCTCTTGGTAAGAGTGCAAATGAAATACCTTTTCAAATTTTTGTGATGTACAAGAACTTTTGCTTGCCTTTATTTGGCAGAGGCTTGATTTCTTTCCCACTTAGTCATTTTTTGTTTTATTTTTCTCCTTTAATATTTTTATAAAACATTTTTAAAAAAGCTAAAAATTTTTATTCAGCATTGTTTATACATTTTTTTCTTTACAACCTATGGTGGTACATCATTATTTATCACTACCACTTTAAAATCCTACTGGGATTCACTTTTAAATGTTTTTGCTATCAACATGTTATTAATCTACTATCCTGGACAGGCATTCAGACAGTAAAATTAAAAGCATGTTAGTTACAAGGCTCAAAGAAAAGTAAAACATCCCCTGCAAAGTTAACTAAATCTTATGTAGTGGATCAGTGAAGTCTGTAATTGTATTTTATCTCATTAATTTTCCGAGATAAGACCACAAAAGTGCAAAATTGGTTTTCATTTCATTATAACAAGATCACTCAATTTTTTTTTTTTGACACACAAATCTAAGCTGGCACCATTAAAAAACTTTGCTTGCAGAGTAATTTTTTTTTCCAGTTTTGCAAATCAATAACCTCTTAAGGAAAATCAAATAACACAAATTCCTTCTTACAGATTTTTGCCATAGGAAATGTTAAAGACTGAATTACAAAAAATACATGCTGTAATGTTTAACAGAGGACAAATGAGAGGAAAGAGTAATGGTAATTATTTATCGTTTTGCCTTATCTATATACAATGCTTATCATCCAGTTTGAAAATTGTAAAACAATTGAAATTCAAGTCCTACATAATATATTTATTACTGACAACAACAACATGATAATTAAATAATAAAACTAACTTTACCACAAGAAACATTTACATACTTTCCTTGTAATGACAGTAATTTTGGGAACTGTAGCTTCTGCAAAGGCATATAGAAGTTTTGCACCATGTCTTATGATTCCACCATACTCTTGAGCAGTTCCTAAGATGAAAATTTATTACATTAATAACTAACTAGACGAAACCCGTCGGAATCGACGGTTAGGCTTTTTTTTTCTTTTTTTTTTAAAATAAACTCATATGAAACAACAAATGTAAACTTTATTTGATTGACAAATTCATTCATCCACTTCAGTAAAGACAATAGTGCAGGTTCGTGATTTTTTTTTTTTTTTTTTTTTTTTTTTTGGGCTGAAGGTTTAACAACTACTGTGAACAACTCAATGAGCTATAGGCAGTCACCTGTCCCTAATTTAGGGTCACTGGTTCCAGGGAAGGGAAAGAGCCAGTGCTGTAAGGCAAACACAACATCCATGCCTCACTGTGATTCAGACCCTTCACAAACGAATTATCATAAGCCAGCGCTTAGAACACTGCGCCACCGGGGCGGCCAGGTTCGTGATGAGCATCATGACTGCACCCTTTTTCAGTCGTAAAATGCGAGGTGGAAGTCCACTCATCTCAATCATGTGCAAAAATTCAACTGAATAGCGCACTCTTTCACTGTCATTTTCAGTCACAACTGTGTTTGTAAATGTTGTTGGAATGAGATTCGCGTTGCAAATACTCTTCATTCTCTCTTGTCTGAAACATAAAGTTGCGACCCATTGATCGCTCACGCCTTCCAGTATGGATCTTACATTTGTTGTTTTTTTTCTGTGGGAGAGACATTCTGTTAAGGATAAGTATGCAATAAAGTATTTATGTACTTTAGAAATGATCATAGAACACCATGCACACACCAAGTCTGACAATGAACTGAGCACCTGATGTAGATAAGGGCTGCAGGCTTCTCCCATAAGCTTTACATGGGAACTTTGCCACCCCGCCACGCCCAGACAGTTGATCCAATCTCAGTTTTCTCTTTGACTGGCACATTTACATAGTAAGACCTTTATTTTGATACCTGAACCATATTCTTATGTTCAGCCGTTTTCTCAAAATAGGTCTCACAGTAAAAAACCTTATAGAATGAAGATATAGATGGGGCAACTCATGTACATTCCGTTGGCCATTGCTAGTGATAGTATGTACATTCTACATACTATCACTAGCAATGGCCAATGGAATGTTTATTTACATCTTTACATAATGGGAAAACGTCTTACTTACGTGAATAAACTGGATCGAATGAATATTAAATTGTATATATACATCACCCAGTCCAACGGCATAACACAATCAGGTCTTTGAGAGTGATCGCGGTTCTGATGAGAAGAACTTTGATACAAATGCCTGCTAGTGTTGCTTTGCACAATGGTTCACTCAGAAAAGAGACTTTGGACTATCTCAGTCCCTCCATGCTTCCGCCTTCAACAGCGCATGAGTCAACTGCAAGCTTTTCCCATAGACTTTATATGGGAACTTTGCCACCCCACAATGTCCGAACCATTGCCCCAATCTCATTTTTCTCTTCGACTGGCACATACATCTACATGGTAAGACCTTTATTTTGATACCTCAACCATATCTTTAGGTTCAACCGTTCTCTCAAAGTAGGACTCACAATAAAAAACCTTATAGAATTAATATATAGATACCCTTAAAATTATATCGTTTTTTAGAATAACAACAGAGAGAAGAGAAGCTTTAACACACCAATGAACACAATTTGTAATATCCTAAAGTACATAGATTTTTAATTTTGGCGACAACTCATTTTAGGCAGTTGATACTTGGAGAGGTGCAAGCTAGTTCTGTGTGACATTGGCGAAAAGACCCCAACGCACTGGGTTTTGTTCCAGAATTCTTAGGTTGAATGACAACTGGAACCCTCAGCTGTGGGCTAATCCCCCACACTGATGTACTTACCTGATTAAAAAGACAAAAAGAAATATTAAGAATGACTCAAGTGTGGAATATGGTGGACCTACCACACTTGAGAAGTACGGTCCACCACGGAATCGACATGGACTTTCTAAACGGCGTATGAGAATGAGATCTCGGCTGAGTGAATGTAAGATTGGTGTATGGAATACTAGAGGTATAAATGGCAAGATGAGTGAGGTGATTGAGGAGATGAATAAGTATAGACTGGATGAGCTGTGTGTAAGTGAAACCAAAAAGAAGGAAATTGGGGTAGAAGAAGTGAATGGCACGGTGAGTGTGTGGTCTGGAGTATTGGATAATATGAGAGGACAGGCTGGTGTAGGTGTGATTTTAAAAGAAAAGATGAAGAACAACTTGATTCACTATAGTTGTGTAAGTGAGAGAATTCTCTGGATTCGTTTGAAAGTGAAACTTCAGAGAATTGTAATTGTTGTAGTGAATGCTCCTTGTGACTCGGGACCTTCTGATAAGAAAGAAGATTTCTGGAATGAGCTAAAAGCTGTTTTGAGCCAGTTTGGTGCTAAAGAAAAAGTTATAATAGCAGGGGATTTTAATGCTAGAGTAGGTGTGCAGAATGCAATTTCTGACAATGTTCTGGTTAAGTTAAATGATCCTTGTGTGAATGATAATGGTGAAAGATTAATTGAACTCTGCATTGAGAATGGTTTGTGTGTATCTAATACATTTTTCAACCACAAGTATATCCACACATATACTTGGGAAAATCTTACTCTTGGTCAAAAGAGTGTGATAGATTTTGTTGTCTACGATCAGCATTTGAAATGCTTAGTTGTGGACACCCGTGTGATGAGAGGTGCGGATGTTGGTTCTGATCATTACATGGTAGTGTCACGAGTGAAACTGAATGTTGGTTGCAGGAAAAGGAATAGGAAGAGGCCCAGGATAGAAAGAATAAAGGTTGATAGGCTCCTTGAAGATCATCAGCGGTATTCTGACTTACTCAGAGAACGACTGAAGGATCTGAAGTCTGGTGAGAGGGATGTAGAAAAGAAGTGGGAATGTTTTAAGAACTGTGTGGTCACTGCTGCTAAAGAGGTCTGTGGCACCACAATAGTGGGTAACAATAGAGGTGATGCTTGGTGGAATAGTGAGATTGAAGAGGCAGTAAAGAGAAAGAAGGAAGCCTATTTGGGGATGTTGCAAGGTAGACTCTGTCTCTATGGATGAATATCGCTGTAAGAAGTGTGAAGCTGCTAGGCTGGTTCGCCACAGTAAGGCAAAAGATAGGAAGGAGAAAGTGGAAAGGCATGAACTGGCTTTTTGGAAAGATAGGAAGTCCTTCTGGAAGTACATGAGACTCAAGAAAAATAGGGGCAACAAAGTTGTAAGTTGTGTGAAGAATGAGATTGGGGAAATGATATGGGAGCCCAATGAATTAAGTGACAGATGGAATGAATACTTCTGTGAGTTATTAGATCAGGAAAGCAAAGATGATTCTGAGACAGATGCAGATGATGTCACAATGAGGGATGAAAGCACAGGAGGGATCTCAAGAGAAGAAGTGGGTAAAGCTCTAAAATCTCTTCAGAATGGTAAGGCTCCAGGAGTTGATGGCATAACTGCAGAGATGTTGAAATATGGTAGTGACTTTATAATTGACTGGTTAACTGAAATTTGCCAGTTGTGCTGGGAGTTAGGAATGGTCCCTCAAGATTGGAAGGATGCTATTATTGTTCCCTTGTATAAGGGAAAAGGTGATCAGACTGAATGCAAGAACTATCGTGGTATTAGCCTACTGAGTGTGCCAGGGAAAGTGTTTGGTAAGGTTGTTATTGAAAAAGTACGAGGTCTTACATCATTGAAAGTGTGGGATGTTCAGAGTGGTTTTGTGCCTGGTAAAGGCTGCACTTACCAGATTTTTGCATAACGCACGATGATTGAAAAGTATCTGGCTGTTGGGAAGAAAGTTTTTACTGCCTTCATAGATTTAGAGAAAGCTTACGACCGAGTGAATAGGACACTTTTGTGGGAAGGTATTGAATGAATATGATGTTACTGGGAATCTACTTAATAGTGTAAAAGCCATGTATGCTAGTAGTAGAGCTTGTGTACAAGTGAATGGTGTTTTATCAAAATGGTTTTCCATTGGTGCAGGAGTTAGACAAGGTTGTGTAATGTCACCATGGCTGTTTAATATATTTATGGACGCATGCATGCGTGATGCCAAAATAGATAATAGTGGTTTATGTCTTGGTGATATCCGTGTGTGCAGATTGCTGTATGCTGATGACACTGTCCTGTTGGCAGAGAGCAAAAGTGAGTTGCACGAAGTTTGCATGAAATTCAAACTGAGTATAAATAAGGAAAAAACAAAGTTATGGTGTTTGAGAAAGGAACTGTTAGCACTGAATGTAATGTAAGTATAAATGGCACCATGATTGACCAGGTGAGTGAGTTTGTGTATTTAGGAAGCATGTTTGACAGAGAGAACAAGTTGGATGGTGAAATCAGTAGGCGAGTGAATTCTTCTTTGAAAGTCATAGCTGCTCTGGGAGGTTTTCACAGGAATGATGGGTTCTCTAGAGAGTCCCGCATGGCTGTGTATGAAACTGTAATTGTTCCTACTCTGATGTATGGCAGTGAAACCCAGGTACTGCAGAAGAAACATAGGAGTCGTTTGTGTGCTGGAGAAATGCGTTACTTACGTGGGGTTTGTGGCAAGACACGATCTGATTGTGTGAGGAATGAAGATATATTGCAGTTGTGTGATGTGAAGCAAAATGTTGTTAGCAAGGTGGAGACCAATATGCTTCGGTGGTTAGGCCATGTTGAAAGAATGAGTGATGAAATGCTTACTAAGAAAATCTTTTCAGCCCAAGTGGCAGGAAGAAAAGGCAGAGGAAGGCTAAGGAAGACATGGGTGGATCAGATTCAGGAGTGCCTGCATGAGAAAAAGATTATGAGTATGAAGTATAAAAGATCTTGTGTACAGCGTGTAATGGATATCGGTGAAGCACAAGTTGTATGTCAAGATCGCTGTAAATGGAGAAGTTTGATACAACAACAATAAGTAAAAATATCTGGAAGTTTGTATTTCTTTTTGGAGCTAACCTCTGAATCTCAGAGAACAGCTTAGTGATATATGTATGTATATATATACTTTAAGTAAGAACACCATACAGCACATAAAATTTTGAATTAATCTTGAACCATGGTAAATATATTCATAACTTGCTCCACTTATATCATAACATGGATAATGTTCAGACTGTTTAACTGCTTATAATTTCAAAATCTTAATAACCACAACTTTATTTTTGGTTATTGAGAATTGTTTGCAAGCTTAATTTAGAGTTACCAACCAAATAATTACTTGAAGTAAACTGGAACCACAATGCATCCACAACTGATTCTGAAGGAAAAGTAACACTCTACAGAGATTCAGTAAACAAAGTAACTAGACAGCCAGACATGGTATTACACCCATGGTTAAACTGTTAGGACTCTTATTCAAATAAGCAAAGAGAACACTGCACCAAATGTACCACTACATTTGTAGTTGGATGTAAACTCAACCATTAAATCCCCTACATACTGGCTGGGTTTGTTATTTCTTTGAAAAAGACAGCGATGTGAGCCACCAACCCTCAACACTTAATGGATCATTTATGGAACAATGAAAAATATATGAAAAAAGAATAATTTAAAAGCAGGAGAAAAAAGTAAATAATCTCCAACAAATCATTACTAGATATAAAGTAAAAAACTAGTAACCTAATGAAACTGGAGTTTACAAAATTCCAATTAAAAATATGCAAGAAAACAAACTGATTTCATCATGGCTGCATGAACAGAAGTTTAAAATCAGAATAAATCAGTACATTAAAAACTGAAATACCAACAGTAAAAACAATTGCTTTTATTTGTCTAGCTCTGTTTCTTTTTTTACTGGAATACCAACAGTAAAAACAATTGCTTTTATTTGTCTAGTTCTCACTGTTTCTTTTTTTTTTTTTTTTTTTTCACTGAAAATAATTTCTCCTCTAACTGTGGAAAATCAGAGCTTGTACCAGAATTAAGTAAATAAAAGGAAATTTTAACTGCAGAAACAGCTGCTATCAAAAAATTTAGAACCAAGTAATAACCTCTACAGCTTAACTCTCCACATGCATGGAAGCATTCGATCTTATTAACAACTAAAAAAAAAAAAAAAAAGAAGAAGAAAATAAGAACACATACAAAATGAAACTAAGAGATGGTGACAACACAGAACGATACCAAGACCATGCATAATGCATAGGAGCAAAATTTAAAAAAAAAATGTTACCAAAAGTTTCCAAGGAGCAAAAAGCATTTCAAAAACAACAGGTTTTTAACCTCTGATTATGACAATGGAGTAATGGTGAAATATAATTAGGTTCCATTTACAAATCTAGACAAAGGCTTCTAAATCTATTTTTTTAGTAATCAATTACCCTAATTTCAAACATTTACATGATGAACTTTGAAACTTCACATTAAAACAACAAACTAACTTGAAACAAATAGCATCCAACAATATTACTGGTTAAAAAAATATGAATTTCATCACTTAATTTATTTGCATTATTTTAAAAATCCATACTCATAAAAACAAACTAAAAGCAACTACAACCAGTGTATAAACAATCAATAACAAATATTTAAGATGTTGGCAAAATCTGAAAAGTAAGCCAGTGAATATATAGAACCCAAATAGAATGAGCAATAGAACATTTTTCAACCAGACATATGAGATTAGTAACAAACAAATCAATATTTTTAAAGAACAAATTGGTTAATAACATGGTATACTCAAGAAACGCAAATAGCGTATTAAATCTGTTTATTTTTATGGTGTAGTAATCACAGAGATTCGCCAAGCTTTTGCACTCCACTGGGAGGCTTTTTCAAGGCAACGGTAGACATAAAAATGCAGGGAATTGCAACAGATAAGGAGTTTGACCATCCACTGCCCAATGGCCACTTGAAAAAATCACCAATTTTAATCTTTAACATGCCAACTGATTTAGGGGAAAAAATCATTTTGAAATCACTTCAAAAACACAGAGAGGAAATTAAATTTTTTATATGTATTAGAATGTTTCTACACAAGTATAGCTTGATAGCAGGAATGCATTGCTAATTTAATGCTGAATAAATCTTCCATTTTTATCATACCATGAAGCAAAATAATCTACACTGGAGTGCAAAAATTAAGGACGAGATGGTTTTTCAAATTTAACGTCGTGCAGAAGTGCTCCACATCATCTCAAGATGCAAGAATATGGGACAAGTGAGCAAAACCGTCCAAACAAGGAATCTAAAGGATACAAAGACACTTTATTGAAAAGGTAGCTTCGAGCACAACTGGACAGAAGACAGAAACGTCCATGTGACAGGCGGCTGCCAAGAAAAATCCAGTCTTTAGTAGGGGATATGATTACCCCTGACAGCATTGCAGGATTTACAACATCTGTCCATGCTGAGGACGAGGTTGTCAAGGAGCTGTTGAGGCATCGCGGCCCATTCCTCTTGTAGCGCCAATCACAGCTGCGGAATCGTTGCTGGCGGCTGGTGACATGCTGCCAAGCATCTCCCGAGAAGGTCCCACACGCGTTCGATTGGATTTAGGTCTGGGGACCTTGCGGGCCAATCCATGCGTTGAATATCTTCACCCTCCAACAGCTCTGCGACAGCCACTGTACGATGAGGTGTAGCGTTGTCGTCCATGAAGAGGAACTCAGGACCCACAGCACCTCTAAACAGATGCACATGGGGCAGGAGAACCTTGGTACAATAGTGGACACCAGTGACTGAACCTCCTTGGAAGATGTGGAGGTCAGTACGGCTACCAAGTATTATACCGCCCCAAACGAGAACTCCACCACCTTCAAACCGGTCCCTTTCGATGATGTTGGAGGTGTGATTGCATGTTCTCTGCTCTCTCCAGATGTGTATACGTCCAGAATCGCTCGTCAGACTAAATCGGCTCTCATCCGTAAAGAGAACTCGACACCATTGCTGATGTGTCCAGTTCTTGTGTTCTTGGCACCACAGAAACCGCCGTCTTCGATGAGCAGGCGTTAATGGCACACACCATACTGGTTGTCATGCAAATAGACCACCTTTGTGCAGCCTCCTGGCCACGGTAAAATGAGATAACGGATGTCCAGTTGTCTGTTGCATGTGCCTTGCGATTTCTCCCGCTGTCTGCCATCTGTCTCTTCTCGCCTAAAGGACAATATACCGGTCGAACGCCGATGTGGTTGCTTGTGGACGACCACTGCTAAACTCTTGGACAGCCGTTCCTGCCATTTGAAATGCTCTCCAAGCTCATGAAACGATTCTGTGAGCGATCCCGAACTCCTCGGCCACACTAGTCACACTTCGACCTTCTTCCAACTTTCCAATGACACGACCTCAGGTATAGTCATCAAGATGTCGTCTACTGGATTGCCTGTTGGCCATATCACACGTTGGTAGCAACTTGACGTCGTTCAAACCGATGTACACCGTACAATAGCTTTCACCAAATTGCTGAGCGTACACCGCCCGTGTGCTTTATACCCTTTTGACACTCCCCTCCCTACGTCATGCTGCATATATGCGCATGCCCTACCGTACTGGACCCTGTCTATCTCCTGAGTGGTCTTTTCGGTCCGTTCTGCCTGCTTGTTCCGCTGTTATGCTAATTTCTCCTCTTCATTCTTAATTTTTGCACACCAGCGTATATATGAGAAAAAAAAAAAAAAAAAAAACAAGGGAAAGGGGAATAGGTATAACTTACCAGGTAAAAATCCAGGGACATCAACCAATGTTATGATAGGAATATTAAATGCATCACAGAATCGTACAAAGCGAGCACCCTTTACAGAGGCATTAATATCCAAGCACCCTAATATTAGAAAGAAAAAAGAAATATTAATGTTATTAAAGTTCACAAAGCACAGCAGCTCATTACACACCTCAAATAATTTAACTGCACTCTTCTAAACACACATATACATCTACTAACTGAGACTCAAAGTGCATAACATATCAAAATAGATATATCAAAGGCAGTGAAATGCAGTTGTAATGAGTACTCTAGGACCACATAAATTTCAAGTTTAGATCATCACAGTCCATTATTTGTTTATATCTATGAACTGTCTGTTTAGAGCTTAGATGATAGAGACGGGGAACCACTTTTGATTTACACAAAGTCACATGATTTATGTTACCATACAGCACACAGAAATACACCTTATCTGCATATTCAAGTACAAGTGCTAGCTAGCTATATACAGCAATATATCCACAAAAGCACAGTATTTCACAGTTGAACAGAAAACAGCATTAAAATTTCTCTGTTCTTACAAATATTTCATACTAGTAGTCATCACCTAATACAAAAGAGATCCTAAAAAGTGTCATGTTAATTTGTTCTGAATGAAAAGAAACCATTTCAAAGCATTAGAAAGTAAAAAATGCATGTTGTAGTGACAGAGAGAGAGAGAAAGAGAGAGAGAATGAAGGGGGGGGGGGTATTTCATCAGTAAGAAATATAAATGTATTACTAAGCATTTCATACAATGATCAATAAACACAACATGAAAGATTTATACTCCAAATTATATGAAAGGGATGATACATGTACTCCAAACATTACAAAAGGTACTAGAGTTCTTCCAGTCCTCCCAGCAGAAGTAGCACATGCAATCAAGAACATGAAGTGGGTAAAAGCTCCAGGAGAAGATGGAATTACTGTAGACATCATACAAGAAGCAAGTGGAGAAATCGTAACAGTACTCGCCCAAATTTTCACTCGATGCCTTAATGAAGGGAAGATTCCTGAGGAAAGGTGACTTGATCACGCTAGTTACGTTAACTAAAACTTTTACAAAAAGTTCGTAAGTTGGAAGCTTTCGACCTTATCTTAGGTCTTCATCACGCCAATGGAGGACTAAGATTGTTGCCAGATTCTACATTTGAATTTTTCCTATTTTTGTTGCCAAAACTTAGAATTGATCTCCAGATTAACGGAATGTAGAGAGGAGATTCGGAGTTGCAAGTCATTGAGTTGAAAATAATTTCTATGCTTTCACGGTAACGGAGGGCAAAACGATTGTCAAACGAAGCAATTCGTTTTGCTTCGTTCCAGTGGGGAACTGCAGATGTGTCTTCCATTGTCAAAATAGACAAGGCAGTGTTGGGATTGCCTTTCGAAACATCTTTTCTATGTTCTAAAATTCTATGGCTTATGCTCCTGTATGTGCTTCCAATGTATAAGTTATCCCCAGTAGAAGAAGAGATAGGAATGCAGTAAACTCCTGGGAGGTTCAGGCTTTCAACTTTGTCCCTATCCCTTTGTAGAAGTTTCAAGATGTTTAAACCTTGAAAAGAGATTGGTCCTCAAATGCAAATCCCTGGCAGCCAACCATCCTCATACAGTTGTCTCTACTTCAAACTTCATCCACAACCTTCCTAATTCTTTTCCTCCTTGTGATAATCTGTATACTCTTGATGTAGAATCTTTGTTTCCCTCTGTACCATATTTTGATTCCTACATGCTCCTCATGAAGAAATTGATTCTTCATTTTGAACCCCCGGTCCTCTTATCAAAGATCTTTATGATTGTTTCACACTATTCATCAACATAGTTGTTTTGTTTTCAACAAAATTGTGTATAGGCAACAATCTGGTCTCCCCTATGGGCTCACCTCTTTCCCCTCTGCTTGCTGAAATCTACATGCAACATATTGAAGTTTCCATAATTCCTCTACACCCTTTTCAACCTTCCCTATGGTTAAGATATGTAGACGACATTTTCATTAGCTGGCCACATTCCGAGTCTGAGCTACAGATACTGATCAACTCCATTACAGAAAAATTTCCTTCCATTAAGCTCACTATATCTAAGGAAGTAAATCACAAAATTGATTTCCTGGATGTATCTATCTGCAGAAACGCTGATCTCTCCATTACTCGTTCCGTCTATCGAAAACCTTCTGCAGCCACTAACATCATTCCCTACAAATCTTGCACCCTGCATCTCTACAAGCTTGCAGCATTGAAGTCCTACATCCACAGGGCTCATATCATTTGCAACAGCCAACTCTCTCTTCAAGAAGAACTCTCCAAAATTTCTACAATAGCCCTCTCTCATGGTTTCCCTGCTGTTACAGTCAACTCCCTCATAAAGAAATATGAAAACCATTCGAAAATCAGAATGCCTCCTTCCTCACAAGAAAGAAGACCTGAAATTCTGTGGTTCTGTTCCTTACCATCCTTCCTATGCTTATAAGTTACAGATTCTTTTTAGAAGTTTTGGTTACCATCTTGCCATTAAATCTACCCCAAACATCTTGAAACTTCTACAAAGGGATAGGGACAAAGTTGAAAGCCTGAACCTCCCAGGAGTTTACTGCATTCCTATCTCTTCTTCTACTGGGGATAACTTATACATTGGAAGCACATACAGGAGCATAAGCCATAGAATTTTAGAACATAGAAAAAAGATGTTTCGAAAGGCAATCCCAACACTGCCTTGTCTATTTTGACAATGGAAGACACATCTGCAGTTCCCCACTGGAACGAAGCAAAACGAATTGCTTCGTTTGACAATCGTTGCCCTCCGTTACCGTGAAAGCATAGAAATTATTTTCAACTCAATGACTTGCAACTCCGAATCTCCTCTCTACATTCCGTTAATCTGGAGATCAATTCTAAGTTTTGGCAACAAAAATAGGAAAAATTCAAATGTAGAATCTGGCAGCAATCTTAGTCCTCCATTGGCGTGATGAAGACCTAAGATAAGGTCGAAAGCTTCCAACTTACGAACTTTTTGTAAAAGTTTTAGTTAACGTAACTAGCGTGATCAAGTCACCTTTCTTTGTTAATATTGTTACGTGTTTTGCCCATAATCGTCAAGATTCCTGAGGATTGGAACAATGCTACAATGATCCTGCTACATAAAAAAGGTGACATTGAGGATCTCAGGAACTACAGACCTATCAGCCTCCTATCAGTGGTTTATAAAATCTTCACTAAAGTTCTTTCACACCTCTTGAAGGTAACACTGGACATGGCTCAACCGAGAGAACAAGCTGGATTCAGGAGTGGCTACAGCACTATAGATCATATCCACGTACTGAGAGAACTAATTGAAAGAGCGAGGGAATATGAACTTCCATTGTGTATGGCTTTTATCAATTATGAAAAGGCCTTTGATTCGGTGAAACCATCAGCAGTTACAATGGCTTTGAAATCCTGCGGTATTGAAGATGCATACATTAACATTATTAATAACATCTATGAAAATGCAAGTGCAAAGATTCAGCTGTTTGAGAATACAGCACACATAAAAGTTGGAAAGGAAGTGAGACAAGGTGACACCATATCTCCCAAACTCTTTAATGCCACATTGGAAAATGTCTTTCAATCACTGAACTGGGAAAACAAAGAGATAAAGATTAATGGAGATTATCTAACTCACCTTCGTTTTGCTAATGACATAGTCATTTTTGCAACTACCCCATCAGAGCTACAGAGTATGATCCAGGAACTTGCTGACAAGAGTAAAGAAGTGGGATTAAAAATGAACTTTCAGAAGGCAAAAGAGATGTAAAATGCTTTTACAAGAAATGAAGATTTATCGATAAATGGAGAAAAGCTGGAGATAACAGATGCGTATGTTTATCTTGGACAGCAGATATCAAGTGAGGGTCACATTGATGAAGAAATTAATCAGCGTATAAAACTTGCCTAGACAGCTTTTGGAAGAAACAGCATAATTTTCAAGAGCAATATGCCATTATGTCTTAAAAGAAAAGTGTTTGATCAATGCATTCTTCCAGTGCTTACATATTGTGCAGAGACATGGACCTTAACTAAATGAGACATACAAAGGCTGCAGACAACTCAAAGTAGCATGGAGAGGTGCATGCTTGGTGTAACCAGGAGAGATAAGAAAGAGAAACTCGTGGATCAGAAAAATGACAAGAGTGGAAGACATCATGATCAGAGTAAAATCTCTGAAATGGCAATGGGCTGGACATACTGCCAGAAGAACAGACCATCGATGGACAGTCGAAATTTTAGATTGGATTCCAAGGACAGGAAAAGATCCAGAAGAAGACCACATGGGAGATGGGTGGATGAAATTCGAAAGTATGCAGAAAGTAACATGGAGGAGACTGGCACAAGACAGACCGTTTTGGAGGAAACTTGGGGAGACCTTCATCCAGCAGTGGATAGATAATGGTTGACAATGATGATGATATATAATAAATGTAACCTTGTATGCAAGTTTTAATTCCTTTAGTTATTAATGTGAATAGGTGTTAATTCCCTTAGTGGTAACTGGCATCACCCAAAACGAATACTACAGCCAGCTGAGTAAAGGCATGTATGTTCACTAATTGAAAACTTTGCATATTAATAATCAGTATAAACAGTCTAATATAGGCTTGTCTACAAGATCTGTGGCAGCAGCATTGCTTAAAGAAGTCTTTTTAAGTTCTTTTGAAAAATGTTGCAAGTGACAGCTGTTTAGATTAGCTCTTGATGTTTCTGAGTTAAACAGTTCAATATTGTTTATCAAACATATTTTCATTTAAGATTACTACTGCTTTCTCTATCCACCTCCTCCTCAATACAGAACAGGAACAAAATACTTCAGTATTTTCAATGCTAAGTCACAAGTTAGTTAAAGCTGTCAGATGTTTATCACACATCATGCAGCAATGAATAAAAACTGCAAATCACTCGAAACTAGAACATAATTTATGTCAACTAAATAACTCAGATCTTAAGCTTATGTAAATTTCATGTGTCTGGCATTCACATTAGTTGGATATCTATACACCTACAATTATTACAGAAATTTTTAGGACATTATAAGTGTGTATTCATAGTGCAGACATATCAATCTTTGCTTCTTTCCTTATTCTAAAGTCTTACTAAAGGTAATATAAAAGAAGCCCATACCTTTTATCACAGAACAAGACATAAAAATATTTTAGAATACTTCAGAATTTTGTTTGTTTGTCCTCACGCACACGCACGCACACACACACACACACACACACAAAGAAAAGAAAACAATGGCAAGCTGTATAGAACTGCACAAAAACTTCAGCAAAACACCAGGATAAATGGTTAATAGAATCAGCTTTGTATAAAATACTACAGACTGCTTTCCAGACATGTTTCCTCATGTCCAAGCTGCTGTGAAAATTTTAACCAAACACTGTTTTTTTTTAAGAAATATTGTTACTTCTTAAAGCACTTTTTATATTTAAGTGACATAAGAGCAAGTCCTGCTGACATCAGACAAAAATCTGCAATATCTATACTACTTTCAGTAGTTTATTCTCAAAAGTAATGTTTTGTTCATTCATAAATGCATTAAACATACAAATATAATCTTTCTGAATGCTTTGCTATCACAAACAATATAATTTTATTTTGTCTGAATGTCTGTCCCACTTTAGTGGCACAGAGGAAAGAGCATTTGCCTGTTTTAATTGTCGAATCTCTGCCTCTGCCATATATATATATATATATTTTATTGCTGTAATGTTCATGAAACATACAATTTGTACTTTCACTTTTGGACATCACAAACAAAAAGAATAACTGGTTGTTAAAAAATTATTCTACATATCTTATTTTTCTCTGTCATATTGATGGTAACATAAAAATGGTAAAACTTGCATTAAACTAAATAAGTAACTGCTTTTGTCTGTAGATGTACACCAAGGTATTTTAACACAGGTAAAAATTATTAAATACACATCAGGTATATTTGATAACAATTTCCGTGTATTCTGGTGAGTTTTCTTCTCTTACTGGACAAACAGGTCATCATTCTTGGTTTGGAATTTTTTTTTTTTTTATTGGAGGTTTAACGACCACCGTGAGCAACTCAATGGGCTACAAGCAGTCGTCCATCCCTAATTTAGGGTCACTGGTTCCAGGGAAGGGAGAGAACCAGTGCCATAAGATAAACACAACATCCATGCCTCACTGGGATTTGAACCTGGACCCCTTACGGACGAATGATCAGAGGCCATCGCTTAAACCACTACGCCATCGGGGCGGCTTTGGAATTTTTGATTGGAGAAATTAAGTGTGTGGCATATTTTTTGTGCGGGACAGTCTTCAGGCTATCTCCTCCCTGACTGCTGCATTTCGGTTGGCCATTTTGTCCGTGAGGAGATAAAGGTTCGCTGCATTGTAGGTAGGCTCTTTCATTTGTTCATATGAAGGATCTGTGTATAATTTCTTGTTGTTTCTGTGACTGCTAAAAAATTATTTTTTCTTGTTTGGCTTTGGTTTAGACTGAATTTTTTTTTTTTCTTTCATTTATTTTGGCCATGCGTCCATTTTTGTGCTCCTTTTAGGGGTGATTACTGGTCTCTCGACCTCGTGGTTGTTCATTGACTTTCGTTGTTGGGGGAATTTTTTCAGTAGTTGTGCTCAACTTAAAGCATTCTTAGAATACTGTGTAAATATTGCACCTTTTATTTTCAATTTTTAAGTATATTTACCAAAACTTTATATTACATGTTTTTGTCTTATGGCATTTCGTGTTTCGTGGGAACTGTCTGTAAAGTGTTCTTATTTGCTCCCGTGGTCTCTGTTTATTTTTATTTAATTTTTTGGAAGTTCTTTTTCACAGGGAATGACACTTTTTAAGTGCTTTTTTACTTTGGTTCCTGGTTGGGAACTTCACTCGGGTGGTAAGGTAGCTTACCACGTGTCGGACCTGTCGTTTTGCTGTGGGTAGTGAGTGATTTTATAGTTAATCTATTCATTATTGTAGTCTCACAAGTTTTTTTTTTTTTTTTTATCTAGGTGTTTCCTTCATTACATATATATATATTTTTTTTTTTGCAGTTGGTTTTACCACGTTTCCGGGGTCTAATGTTCTAAGCTTTTTCACAATATTTGTGAGCTCCATACTAATGTTTTTCTGGTTTTTGTGGGGGATGATGAGTACAGGTTGGGCCAGGAAAGTGATAGATGTATGCTCAAAAAATTTTGCTTAATTATTATGTTTCCACACCTTTGAGGGTGGTTGTGTTAATTTGGATTTTTGGGGACCTAATCTTGCATTTATGACTTTGCAGAAACTCATTTTCAACTAGGTCTTTGTGGAAGTGAAAAAATGCAAAGTTTTGCTGGTCCTTGAAAAAGCCAAGGCTCGGCATTTTCGACACTTTCTGCATTCCGGTTTTATTTTTATTTTATTTTTCTTCTTGCCTGTTGGCTTTTGAGTTTTTTATTTTACATTATTGTTATTATTTTTGTTGTTGTAGTTTCCGCTTTGTAGATTTTATATATATATATATATATATATATATATATATATCATCATCATCGTCAACCATTATCAATCCACTGCTGGACGAAGGTCTCCCCAAGTTTCCTCCACAACATTCTGTCTTGTGCCAGTCTCCTCCATGTCACTCCCGCATACTTTCGAATTCCATCCACCCATCTTCCATGTGGTCTTCTTCTGGGTCTTTTCCTGTCCCTTGGAATCCAATCTAAAATTTCGGCTGTCCATCGATGGTCTGTCCTTCTGGCAGTATGTCCAGCCCATTGCCATTTCAGGGATTTAACTCTGATCATGATGTCTTCCACTCTTGTCATTTTTCGGATTAACGAGTTCCTCTTCTTCTCTCTCCTGGTTATATCAAGCATGCACCTCTCCATGCTGCTTTGAGTTGTCTGCAGCCTTTGTATGTCTCTTTTAGTTAAGGTCCACGTCTCTGCACCATACGTAAGCACTGGAAGGATGCATTGATCAAACACTTTTCTTTTAAGACATAATGGCATATTGCTCTTGAAAATTATGCTGTTTCTTCCAAAAGCTCTCCAGGCAAGTTTTGTACGCCGATTAATTTCTTCATCAATGTGACCCTCACTTGATATCTGCTGTCCAAGATAAGCGTACGTGTCTGTTATCTCCAGCTTTTATCCATCAATCGATAAATCTCCATTTCTTGTAAAAGCATTGAACATCACTTTTGTCTTCTGAAAGTTCATTTTTAATCCCACTTCTTTACTCTTAACAGCAAGTTCCTGGATCATACTCTGCAGCTCTGATGAGGTAGTTGCAAAAATGACTATGTCATCAGCAAAACGAAGGTGGGTTAGATAATCTCCATTAATCTTTATCCCTTTGTTTTCCCAGTTCAGTGATTGAAAGACATTTTCCAATGGGTCATTAAAGAGCTTTGGAGATATGGTGTCACCTTGTCTCACTCCTTTTCCAATTATTATGTGTGTTGTATTTTCAAACAGCTGAATCTCTGCACTTGCATTTTCATAGATGGTATTAATAATATTAATGTACGCATCTTCAATACCGCAGGATTTCAAAGCCATTGTAACTGCTGATGGTTTCACCGAATCAAAGGCCTTTTCATAATTGATAAAAGCCATGCACAATGGAAGTTCATATTCCCTCGCTCTTTCAATTAGTTCTCTCAGTACGTGGATATGATCTATTGTGCTGTAGCCACTCCTGAATCCAGCTTGTTCTCTCGGTTGAGCCATGTCCAGTGTCACCTTCAAGCGGTGTGAAAGAACTTTAGTGAAGATTTTATAAACCACTGATAGGAGGCTGATAGGTCTGTAGTTCCTGAGATCCTCAATGTCACCTTTTTTATGTAGCAAGATCATTGTAGCATTGTTCCAATCCTCAGGAATCTTCCCTTCATTAAGGCATCGAGTGAAAATTTGGGCGAGTACTGTTTCGATTTCTCCACTTGCTTCTTGTATGATGTCTACAGTAATTCCATCTTCTCCTGGAGCTTTTCCCTGCTTCGTGTTCTTGATTGCATGTGCTACTTCTGCTGGGAGGACTGGGAGAACTCTGGTACTGGTACCTTTCATGATGTCTGGAGTACATGTATCATCCCTTTCATATAATTTGGAGTAGAAATCTTTCACTCTTGTCAAAATTTCGCCTCTATTTCTTGTTACAGAACCATCTTCTTTTCTCAGTGCCATAATCTGTTTTCTTCCCCTACTGAGATGTCCCTTTGCTATCTTTAGGCTTTGGTTGTTTTCAATTGTTTTCCTTACTAGTTCACAGTTGAATTTCCTTACGTCTTCAGTGATACTTTTTCGTACTGTCTTGCATAGCTCTATATATTCCACTTTGGAAGTCACATCTTCTTTAGTTGACCTCATCTCTCTTCTTTTTTGCATCAACATTTTGGTTTTTCCTGATAATTTGTTCACATGCAACTTGTTCTTAGACCCAGCTAATTTTGTTGCTGTTTCCATAAGAGCTTTGGTTACTTTTCTGTTAACTTCAGAAATATCCACTTCTTCCGATGTTAGGCCTTCTAAAGCAGAGAATCTGTTCTTCAGTTCCAACTTGAAGGTATTATGGTGTTTTTTAAGGTTGGTTATGTCAATACATTTTGTTTGTCTTATGAGCTTGCCACGTTCCAGTTTAGTGTTGAGGTGCATTTTACATCTCACCAATCTATGGTCACTACCTGTGTTGAACTTGTTTAGCACACTGCAGTCTTCTATGCCAAATTTTTTGTTACACATAATAAAATCAATTTCACTAGTCATCCCATTTGGATGTCACCATGTCCATTTCCTGTGTGGCTTTTTCTTGAAAAAGGAGTTCAAGATGAAAAACCCTTCTGCCTCTGCAAACTCTACGAGAGTATTTCCATGCTGGTTTCTGTTGCTGTGACCGAATTTACCTACTGAAGTTTCATTCTGTTGCCGTTGCCCTATTTTTGCACTGAAATCTCCCATAATTATCTTTAAGTGCTGCTTACCTTTATTATTTAGATGACGGATTTCCTCATAAAATTCTTCAATTTTTTCTTCAGGATGACTTGTGGTGGGTGCATAAGTTTGAATAATCTGAGCCTGGTATCTTCCCGAGAGTTGGATAACGAGTCGTGCAGCTCTGTCAGAGGAACTTTCAACTTCTACAACTTTATCCTTCAGTTTCTTGCTTATTATAAAACCAACACCACTATTTCTGCCAGTATCAGTCCCACGATAGTAGAAGAGATGTCCACTTTTCAGTTCAACGAGATCTTCTCCTTTTCTCCTTACCTCACTTAGCCCGACGATGTCCCACTTGATCCTTTGTAGTTCCTCTTCTAATTCAAGAAACCTTGAATCAGAAGATAGAGAGCGTCCATTATACGTAGCCAAGGTCAGCATCAGATGGCAGCCTAGTCCGGTCCTCCGGGGATTCTTAGCACCCTCTGCCTTCATGTCGCACTGGCCGCTGCCTTGTCCAGGTACATTCCAGCTGCCAGAGACTGAGGGCCAAGATTTAAGTTGTGGAGTTATTTTGGAGGGGTTTGGCCATAACTCACCACGCTGACCAAGCGGGTTGGTGAGTGTGGGATAGCATTTCCTCTAATCTCGATGGTATAGTTATGCCGCTATTGGTGGTCGTCAGAGCCCCTTTAGTGGGAACAGGATGTACCACGAGAAGGCGGGGTTGACAATCGTCAAGGAGGAGGCTGTGATGTTACGCATCACCTGACCTTACATCCCTATATATAATTCTGACCAATCAAAGCCGTAAGGAAGTTGGCTAGAGGATGCCTATTAACTACCTAAAGGAACCTTAGTGCTATGGATATGACGGTCCTATTAAAACAAAAAATTAAATAATATAAACAAAATCACAAAAAAAGCTTAAAAATCTGTTTATAAAAGAAAATAAAAACAAATAAAAAAAAGAAAACTAGTTATTCATCACTAGGATAGCTATACTAAAAATAGTAAAACCAACATTAAAATTAATAAGATTCTGATTAATCTATAGAAGCTCACTAAGGTGATTTAATACATGCAAAGATTATTAAATACACTGCTCGTGTATTTTATAATATTCCTCATGTATTCTGGAGAGTTAATTCTGCTCTTTCTGATCATACAGATCCACAGTCTTAAGTTTATATATATTTTTTTTTCTCTGGTTAAAATCTCCGCGCGTTGGTTTCTTGCTGTATGAGGAGGCCATCAGCCCCACCCTCACTGCCCCCCAGCGTCTAGGGAGTGGCGGAAGAGGTGAGCCATGTTCTTCTCTTGTGAGGAGAAAAGTTTTTGTCACACAAGAGGTAAGCTCTCTTCCTGGTTTTTGGGTTCTAGGTTTTATAAGTTCAATGTTTGTACTTCATGTACTTTTTCTCTGTCGTTTTTTAGCTTTTCAGCTTTTAGGCATTGGTTTGTCTGTTAACATTTTTGCAGGTTTTAACTCTTTCTTTTCTTTGTAACTTTGAACGTCTTTTGGGGTACCTAGGAACAGAAGATGGCTAAGCTTGTTCCTTTTCTATGCGCTGTCTATGCGCTGTTTTTTCAAAGTAGTTAAGTTCTTAATAACTAATTAATTATGCACTTAAAAAGCACTGCTGAAATACTTTGTACATTTTGCAACTAACTGTTTAAGGTATATAACTTTCACAAAGTTTTCTTTAGTTAATTATTACCTTTAACTTATTCTCGTTTTCGTGCTGTCATAAGTTGTAGAGTAGGGGTTTTAGACTCAAGTTTTCTTTCAAAATTCTGTTCGTTAAAAATTAATATTTCCTTTTTTAATTGCAATGTAAAAATTTGGATTTCTTTTGCATTGATTTTCAGGTTTAAATTCTCTCTCAAACGAACTTGGAATTTCGTTATGGCTGAAAATCATTTCTAATTATTATGTCACTCTCACAGCTTGAGTTCTCTTTAATCTTCTTCTCTCTGTTTAATAGTAACAGATGAAGAGCATGGGTCGGGCCAGGAAGGTTAATGGATGCAAGCGAAATTGTTAACCAGTGCTAGGTCATGCAACTCTACGGAGGACATGACATATATATATTTTTTAAACTATTTTAGGTGGGAACGTCACTTGCATCTATGGCCTTGCAGAAACCCATTTCCAACTAGGTCTTTGTGGAAGTGAGAAAATGCAGAGTTTTTGCTGGTCCTTGATAAAGCCAAGGCTCAGTATTCTCGACACCTTCTACATTCAGTCGTTTTATTTTATTTTTTTATCTTTTCTCCTTTTACTCACACAGGTAGAAACATAACCTTTTCTATGTTGTACTAGGTGTGAGTCAAAATTATATTTGTATTTTTTTGCTTAGGTATCTTCTTTATAGAATGTGAATTCTGAATTTTCAAAACTGCTGCGTTGCGCGTTTTGATTTTCAGGTTATTTTGCAACCTTCGTTTTAAATTCTAAAGTTTTCCTTAGTCTTCAGTTTTGCTCTTAAGTAACTAATTTCAATTTATTATTTAGCAGCTCATGCGCAAATTCTAGTTGAAATGTTTTATTATTATTTTTTTTTTATTACTATTTTTTTATTTGAGGTTTTTTTTCATTTTCTGATTTTTATTTTTAGTATGTTTTGGATGCAGCTTTTTGGAGTGTAGTTTATACTCGAGTTTGGTCTTTTCTTGGACTGCTTATTTCTAAAAGTTTTTCCTAGTTGGTTTGCTCAGAATTTATATGTTTTGGCCCAAGTGGAGTTCTAAGGACGATGAAAGGATTGGAGGTCAGCTCAGATATTTTAAGTCCTCCCGCTCGGTTAGGCTAGCACCCTTTCCCATAGTGTATGAACTCGCTGGCAAAGGTAATCTAAAGTTATGAAATGACAAACGTTGTTTGACATGTAAATCTGCAGATCCTAACCTGTATTCTTCTGTTGAGGATAATTGCTCCAACAAGTTTTGCAAAGCCTACAATACCATCTATAAGCTCACCTGTACTGTCTGCAACCTTAGCTATATTGGCCAAAGTAAAAATCCTCTTCATCTTAGGATTAATGGTCACAGGTCTCTAGTAAACAAGTTCTCTAATTCAGGAGTGAACCCCTCCACAAACGCCAACCAGTACTCTACCTTTGAATTAGAGCATTTCCATACTCATGGTTTTGACAAAGTGAAAATAGAGGTACTACATATTATCCCTGACCTCTATGCTCAGCTAGAATCTGAATCCCTTGAAATTTTGCAGCATCAGTCTCTTTATCCCTATGGCCTTTATTCCACTCTATCTGACAATAAGCATAATCAGCATAAATTTTCAATTCGTGAACTCTTCTTTCTTGTTAATAATAAGAGCTGCTCTAGAGGTAATAGAGGACAGAGGTTATTTCGCACATCAAGCAAAGTTGATTTTGCTAACTTGCTAAAAACTCTGGAAAGCTTTAAAACTGGCACTAATTTTGTTAAAAATACTTACAAAAATTCTCAAGTCCTTCAAGCACTCTGTCCTTAAAAGTTTTTTTCAAATTCTGGAATGAAACTGCTGACCATGTTGATAAGCATGTTTTTGCTTTGGTTCTGGACATTCTTAAACATATTCTTAAAGATAAAATTTCTCTTAAAGAATTTTCCAGTAATTTTGTTACCATCAGGTTCCTAAATAAAGCCTACGATAATCTCAATGTAAGGAAGCTGTTCTACAATAATGCAATTTTTTTCCCATCCACAGGCACCAGTCTATTGTAAGTTTTAAATATGTTAAGACCTTAGGGTCAATAGTTAAAAACTACAAACTTAACTCTTCGAGCTACATTCCTGTAATTACTACATGTTCTTGTGATGAACATAAAGAAACAGTTCACTATGATAAGAATTACAACCATATTATCACCGGAAACTTGAGTTTTGTTGAAAATGAAAAGCTTAGGAATTTATTAGAGTATGGCTCTAAATTCAGACCTTCCTTCACAATTTCCAAAGAAAGGATTCTTGAGAGCTTCACTCAAGATGTTAATAGGTACATCGTAAAAACCAGTTTAAGGTACAATCAGCCTATTGAGGCCTTCGCAGAATGGAAATATAATATAATCAATAGCTTCACCGGTGAGTTGGCAGGTCTGGACTTTTGTTTCGACAGAAATCTCTTTTTCTCTGGAGAAGCTAAAAGGTCACTCTCCAAACTACAAGACCATTTTATTTTTACCACTACGGATAAAGCTAGCAATAATTTTTGCAATTATCTGTAAGAAGTTCTATTTTGAATTGTTAACTATGGAACTCAATAATAGAGTAACATACGAGCTCGTAAGTTATTCTACCAAGCAGTTAGAAAATCGGTTTAAGGCATTCTTCAAGAAACTTAAAATTCCACAAACTAGAAGATATGAGCCTGAATTTCCATTTCTTTTTGCAACGGTTAAGTTTCATAAGGATCCTGTGAAGTTCAGGTTCATAGCTAGTGGAGTAAGGAGTCATAAAAAGAAAACAGATCTTGCTTTTGAAGATGTCTTAAAGAAGGTTTTGAAACACATTAGAAACTGTTCTAACTTGGTGTACAGAGATTTTGGATACTAATTAATAATAATGCAGAAGTAATTTCTACTATACTCAAAGTTTGTCCCCTAGATATTAATAGTTATGATTTTGAAAACCTATATACTAATCTGCCTCTATCAGATATAATCACTACCTTTAAAGAGCTGTATGCAGAATTTAAACTTAACCAATTTGTTGATGTAGGAACTTGGAACTCTTATCTCAATTGCTGCATAAAAAATAACCATATCTTATATAATAATACTCTCTATAAGCAAGTGAACGGTATTCCCATGGGAACATCATCGTCCACGAATATCGCTAATCTATTCCTGTTCTTTAAGGAATATAAATTCATTAAAAATCACCCCACCTGCTCAGATAACTACCTTTACACTTTTAGATATATTGATGATCTGCTGTGTATCAATAATTCAGAAGTTATAGAGAGTGATTTTGATAATATCTATCCTAGCTCTCTTAACTTAAGTAAAACCAACCACAGTAATCAGGAACTTGAGTTCCTAGACTTAAGCATTAAGCTCAACAGAGGTAACCCATCTATTAGCCTCTTTGATAAAAGAGTTAATTTTCCTTTCAAAGCAATTAAATATCTACACTGGAATAATAACATTTCAACCAAAGTAATTGAGAATGTACTAATTTCTCAGGTCCTAAGAATTTCAAGAATTTGCAGCAACAATTTGGACTTCAATTACCACATTAATATACTATTAGAAAGTTTTCTAGAGAACGAAATTCCTTCTTCTTTCATCAAAAGAACTTTAAGAAAAATTATTCTGAATAATAGAGTAAGGTTGGCAGATCTGCTTTAATTTTCTACACAGTTAATAATATGATTCTGACCAATCAAAGCCGTAAGGAAGTTGGCTAGAGGATGCCTATTAACTACCTAAAGGAACCTTAGTGCTATGGATATGACGGTCCTATTAAAACAAAAAATTAAATAATATAAACAAAATCACAAAAAAAAGCTTAAAAATCTGTTTATAAAAGAAAATAAAAACAAATAAAAAAGAAAACTAGTTATTCATCACTAGGATAGCTATACTAAAAATAGTAAAACCAACATTAAAATTAATAAGATTCTGATTAATCTATAGAAGCTCACTAAGGTGATTTAATACATGCAAAGATTATTAAATACACTGCTCGTGTATTTTATAATATTCCTCATGTATTCTGGAGAGTTAATTCTGCTCTTTCTGATCATACAGATCCACAGTCTTAAGTTTATATATATTTTTTTTTTTTTCTCTGGTTAAAATCTCCGCGCGTTGGTTTCTTGCTGTATGAGGAGGCCATCAGCCCCACCCTCACTGCCCCCCAGCGTCTAGGGAGTGGCGGAAGAGGTGAGCCATGTTCTTCTCTTGTGAGGAGAAAAGTTTTGTCACACAAGAGGTAAGCTCTCTTCCTGGTTTTTGGGTTCTAGGTTTTATAAGTTCAATGTTTGTACTTCATGTACTTTTTCTCTGTCGTTTTTTAGCTTTTCAGCTTTTAGGCATTGGTTTGTCTGTTAACATTTTTGCGGGTTTTAACTCTTTCTTTTCTTTGTAACTTTGAGCGTCTTTTTTGGGGTACCTAGGAACAGAAGATGGCTAAGCTTGTTCCTTTTCTATGCGCTGTCTATGCGCTGTTTTTTCAAAGTAGTTAAGTTCTTAATAACTAATTAATTATGCACTTAAAGCACTGCTGAAATACTTTGTACATTTGTAACTAACTGTTTAAGGTATATAACTTTCTCAAAGTTTTCTTTAGTTAATTATTATCTTTAACTTATTCTCGTTTTCGTGCTGTCATAAGTTGTAGAGTAGGGGTTTTAGACTCAAGTTTTCTTTCAAAATTCTGTTCGTTAAAAATTAATATTTCCTTTTTTAATTGCAATGTAAAAATTTGGATTTCTTTTGCATTGATTTTCAGGTTTAAATTCTCTCTCAAACGAACTTGGAATTTCGTTATGGCTGAAAATCATTTCTAATTATTATGTCACTCTCACAGCTTGAGTTCTCTTTAATCTTCTTCTCTCTGTTTAATAGTAACAGATGAAGAGCATGGGTCGGGCCAGGAAGGTTAATGGATGCAAGCGAAATTGTTAACCAGTGCTAGGTCACGCAACTCTACGGAGGACATGACATATATATATTTTTTAAACTATTTTAGGTGGGAACGTCACTTGCATCTATGGCCTTGCAGAAACCCATTTCCAACTAGGTCTTTGTGGAAGTGAGAAAATGCAGAGTCCTTGATAAAGCCAAGGCTCAGTATTCTCGACACCTTCTACATTCCAGTCGTTTTATTTTATTTTTTTATCTTTTCTCCTTTTACTCACACAGGTAGAAACATAACCTTTTCTATGTTGTACTAGGTGTGAGTCAAAATTATATTTGTATTTTTTTGCTTAGGTATCTTCTTTATAGAATGTGAATTCTGAATTTTCAAAACTGCTGCGTTGCGCGTTTTGATTTTCAGGTTATTTTGCAACCTTCGTTTTAAATTCTAAAGTTTTTCCTTAGTCTTCAGTTTTGCTCTTAAGTATATCATCATCATCATCATCATTGTCAACCATTATCAATCCACTGCTGGACGAAGGTCTCCCCAAGTTTCCTCCACAACGGTCTGTCTTGTGCCAGTCTCCTCCATGTCACCCCTGCATACTTTCGAATTTGGGGTACCTAGGAACAGAAGATGGCTAAGCTTATAGAATATATATATATATATATATATATATTTACTTAAGAGCAAACTGAAGACTAAGGAAACAATTTTAGAATTTAAAACGATAGAATATATATATATATATATATATATTCTATAAAGAAGATACCTAAGCAAAAAAATACATATATAATTTTGACTCACACCTAGTACAACATAGAAAAGGTTATGTATCTACCTGTGTGAGCAAAAAGGAAAAAGATAAAAAATTTTTTCCTTAGTCTTCAGTGTTTGCTCTTAAGTATATATATATATATATATATATATATATATATATATATATATATACGGGATGTAAGGTCAGGTGATGCGTAACATCACAGCCTCTCCTTGACAAATGTCAACCCCGCCTTCTCGTGGTGCATCCTGTTCCCACTAAAGGGGCTCTGACGACCGCCCATAGCGGTATAACTATACCATCGGGATTAGAGGAAATTCTATCCCACACTCACCAACCCGCTTGGCCAGCGTGGTGAGTTATGGCCAAACCCCTCCAAAATGATTCCACAACTTAAATCTTGGCCCCCAGTCTCCGGCAGCTGGAATGTACCTGGCCAAGGCAGCGGCCAGTGCGACATGAAGGCAGAGGGTGCTAAGAATCCCCGGAGGACCGGACTAGGCTGCCATCTGATGCTGACCTTGGCTACTTACAATGGACGCTCCCTATCTTCTGATTCAAGGCTTCTTGAATTGGAAGAGGAACTACAAAGGATCAAGTGGGACATCGTGGGGCTAAGTGAGGTAAGGAGAAAAGGAGAAGATCTCATCGAACTGAAAAGTGGACATCTCTTCTACTATCGTGGGACAGATACTGGCAGAACTAGTGGTGTTGGATTTATAATAAACAAGAAACTGAAGGATAAAGTTGTAGAAGTTGAAAGTTCCTCTGACAGAGCTGCACGAATTGTTATCCAACTCTCGAAAAGATACCAGGCTCAGATTATTCAAACTTATGCACCCACCACAAGTCATCCTGAAGAAGAAATTGAAGAATTTTATGAGGAAATTTGTCGTCTAAATAATAAAGGTAACCAGCACTTGAAAATAATTATGGGAGATTTCAATGCAAAAATAGGGCAACGGCAACAGAATGAAACTTCAGTAGGTAAATTCGGTCATGGCAACAGAAACCAGCGTGGAAATACTCTCGTTGAGTTTGCAGAGGCAGAAGGGTTTTTCATCTTGAACTCCTTCTTCAAGAAAAAGCCACACAGGAAATGGAACATGGAGACATCCAAATGGGACGACAAGTGAAATTGATTTTATTATGTGTAACAAAAAATTCGTCATAGAAGACTGCAGTGTGCTAAACAAGTTCAACACAGGCAGTGACCATAGATTGGTGAGATGTAAGATGCACCTCAACACTAAACTCGAACGTAGCTAGCTCATAAGACAAACAAAATGTATTGACATAACCAACCTTAAAAAAAACACCATAATACCTTCAAATTGGAACTGAAGAACAGATTCTCTGCTTTAGGAGGCCTAACATCGGAAGAAGTGGACATCTCTGAAGTTAACAGAAAAGTAACCAAAGCTCTTATGGAAACAGCAACAAAATTAGCTGGGTCTAAGAACAAATTATCAGGAAAAACCAAAATGTTGATGCAAAAAAGAAGAGAGATGAGGACAACTAAAGAAGATGTGACTTCCAAAGTGGAATATATAGAGCTATGCAAGACAGTAAGAAAAAGTATCACTGAAGACGTAAGGAAATTCAACTGTGAACTAGTGAGGAAAGCAATTGAAAACAACCAAAGCCTAAAGATTGCAAAGGGACATCTCAGTAAGGGAAGAAAACAGATTATGGCACTGAGAAAAGAAGATGGTTCTGTAACAAGAAATAGAGGCGAAATTTTGACAAGAGTGAAAGATTTCTACTCCAAATTATATGAAAGGGATGATATATGCACTCCAGACATCATGAAAGATACCAGTACCAGAGTTCCTCCAGTCCTTCCAGCAGAAGTTGCACATGCAATCAAGAACATGAAGCGAGGAAAAGCTCCAGGAGAAGATGGAATTACTGTAGACATCATACAAGAAGCAAGTGGAGAAATCGAAACAGTACTCGCCCAAATTTTCACTCGATACCTTAATGAAGGAAAGATTCCTGAGGATTGGAACACCGCTACAATGATCCTGCTACATAAGAAAGGTGACATTGAGGATCTCGGAAACTACAGACCTATCAGCCTCCTATCAGCAGTTTATAAAATCTTCACTAAAGTTCTTTCACATCGCTTGAAGGTAACACTGGACATGGCTCAACCGAGAGAACAAGCTGGATTCAGGAGTGGCTACAGCACAATAGATCATATCCACGTGCTGAGAGAACTAATTGAAAGAGCGAGGGAATATGAACTTCCATTGTGCATGGCTTTTATCGATTATGAAAAAGCCTTTGATTCGGTGAAACCATCGGCAGTTACAATGGCTCTGAAAACCTGCGGTATTGAAGATGCATACATTAATATTATTAATAACATCTATGAAAATGCAAGTGCAAAGATTAGGCTGTTTGAAAATACAACACACGTAAAAATTGGAAAGGGAGTGAGACAAGGTGACACCATATCTCCGAAGCTCTTTAATGCCACATTGGAGGGTGTTTTTCAGTCGCTGAGCTGGGAAAACAAGGGGATAAAGATTAATGGAGATTATCTAACCCACCTTCGTTTTGCTGATGACGTAGTCATTTTTGCAACTACCCCATCAGAGCTGCAGAGTATGATCCAGGAACTTGCTGACAAGAGTAAAGAAGTGGGATTAAAAATGAACTTTCAGAAGACAAAAGTGATGTTCAATGCTTTTACAAGAAATGAAGATTTATCGATTGATGGAGAAAAGCTGGAGATAACAGACACGTACGTTTATCTTGGACAGCAGATACCAAGTGAGGGTCACATTGATGAAGAAATTAATCGGCGTACAAAACTTGCCTGGAGAGCTTTTGGAAGAAACAGCATAATTTTCAAGAGCAATATGCCATTATGTCTTAAAAGAAAAGTGTTTGATCAATGCATCCTTCCAGTGCTTACATGTGGTGCAGAGACGTGGACCTTAACTAAAAGAGACATACAAAGGCTGCAGACAACTCAAAGAAGCATGGAGAGGTGCATGCTTGGTGTAACCAGGAGAGATAAGAAGAGGAACTCGTGGATCCGAAAAATGACAAGAGTGGAAGACATCATGATCAGAGTTAAATCCCTGAAATGGCAATGGGCTGGACATACTGCCAGAAGGACAGATCATCGATGGACAGCCGAAACAAATTTTAGGGTGGATCCAAGGGACAGGAAAAGACCCAGAAGAAGACCACATGGGAGATGGGTGGATGAAATTCGAAAGTATGCAGGGGTGACATGGAGGAGACTGGCACAAGACAGACCGTTGTGGAGGAAACTTGGGAGACCTTCGTCCAGCAGTGGATTGATAATGGTTGACAATGATGATGATGATGATATGTATGTATGTATATATACTGAATTTCAAAATATATACTTAGACACTGAGTTACTTAAGAGATCACGAACATAAGGCGTGTAGTAGGGTTCCCATGGCATATATTCAGATACCGTACGTTCGGTGAAGTTTCAATGGTGTTCGTCCTCTTATGAGTTTCACAGGTCACAGCATAGAGGACGAACCACCATTGAAACTTCACCATTGAAACTTCTCCCCACATCCAGGTCCAAAGTCATTACATTACATATATCATCACTCGTTATCTATCCACTGCTGGATGGTCTCCCAGAATATCTTCCACAACTTTGTCTTAAACTAGTATCCATATCACTCCGACATGCATCCGCCTACATCAGATCAGATCATATGTAGAGGATTTTAGGAAAGTGTCTGACCCCAGGTCTTAAACAACCCTTAGAAATAGGAAGCAAGAAGATTTGGGCTAGAGTGCCCGTTAGGAAAGTGACACGGAAGCGAGGTAGAAAATGGGTGGAAGGCGTCCTTATTTATTACCGCGGGGCCAGTACCCGGGGCCCGACGGCTTAACGTGCCCATCCGACGCACGGCGGATATTTGGTGGTTCGAGCGTTCGTGCCTGCCTGGGATCGAACCCGAAATCTTCTCCGTGGCAGTCACGAACGTTGACCACTAGTCCACCCGCGGCCCACATTCACCTACACACACACACACACACACACACACACACACACACACAAGGTTTGTCCGGAAAGTAATGAGACCACTTTTTCCTGGGCCAATCAAAAAAGGGCTGAGTCTCCGGGCGTGACGGGTGGCGGGGTATGTTAGGTAAACGATCGATGTGTCGTCAGTTGATTCTGAGCTTTTACAGAGTGAGGATCGCTTGCGAAGTGGACAGTTGCTGTGTGAGCGTCGCGTAACGGTCAAAATGCAGAAGAATCTCGAACAGCGATACGCGGTAAAGTTTTGTGTTAAACTTGAAAAATACGCGATCGAGACGCTTGCTGTGATACAGAAAGCCTACGGAAAGGATGCTTAATTAAAAGCACGAGTGTTTCGGTGGCACAAAACGTTCACAGAGGTAAGAGAGAGCGTCGAGGATGAGTCACGCCCAGGGTGCCTTTCAATGTCTCACACTTCCGGAAAATGTAAATAAGGTGAAAACGGTTTTGGACTCTGACCGTCGTCTGAGTGTTAGATTGGTAGTGGAGCACGTGGGACTCGCGAAATCCATTTTGCATGAAATCATCACGCAAGAATTGCAGATGCGGAAAGTTTGCGTCAAATTGGTTCCTAAGGTTTTGACCGACGAACAGAGGAACCGTGTGTCGATTTCTCGTGAGCTTGTGGAACGTGAGGAGTGAACCTGGTTTTTTTGGAGAAAGTGATAACAGGTGATGAAACGTGGGACTTTGAGTACGATCCGGAGACGAAAAGACAGAGCTCAGAGTGGCACACTCCTAAGTGTTCGCGACCAAAGAAAGCACGAATGTGCAAATTGAAGATGAAATTGATGCTCATTGTCTTCTTTGACTGTAAAGGTGTTGTCCATAAGGAGTTCGTACCATCCGGACAAACGGTCAACGCTGCATTTTACGTGGAAGTGCTTCAACGGCTGAAGAACAGAGTTTCGCGCGTCCACCAGGAGATCACCAACACTTGGGTCCTTCACCGCGATAATGTGCCGAGCCATGCGTTGCTGAGAGTGAGAGAGTTTCTGGCGAAACACAACGTGGCAACGCTGCCCCAACCTTCCTATAGCCCAGACTTGGTCCCGGCTGACTTCTCTTTGTCTCTCCGGCTCAAATCCTGCCTGAAACGACACCATTTTGGGACTAGTGCAAACTGCCGCGACGAGTGCTTTGAAAGCGATCCCTGTTCCCGACTTCCAGGCAAGCTACGCGGCGTGGCAGAACTGCTGGCAGCGGTGTTTTGATGTTCAAGGATGTTATTTCGAGGAATTTTAATGTTATGTAAGTAGAACTTTAATTAAACGTCTGTTATTGAATGAGTTTCATTACTTTTCAGAAAGACCTTGTGTACACGGTTGCTATTTTCCTCGTAGCCGCACTGGTGGGGCTGTGGTCTAAGCGGTGGTTGCTGATGATGGGTCCGAATCCCGGTAGCATGGATGTTATGTTTGTCTTAGAGCACTGACTCTCTCCCTTCCCTGCAACCAGTCACCCTATATTATAGACGGGCGACTGCTTATAGTGCCTCGACGCGGTGAGTCACTATAAGCAGTTATATGAGTATATGACGACCACTGTACCCAACTCGTTGGGCTTACAAAAGCCATCGAGTTGCTTACTGTGGTCATTAAACACCCAAACAAAAATTTTTCCTCGTAAGGAAATTTTGGGAAACTTATCTTAAAAAAAGACCAGGAGGGGAAACAGGATTAACATGCATATAGCCCAATAAACATGGCTTATGTTGATAACTTTCGTTAACTTTAACTCGGCCTCCACCAAAGCTTTGTAAAATATTTGGTTGGTTGTGTGTTTTCTGGAGCAACTAGCGCAACGTAATTGTCATATTATACATGTATATATACACTCACAGACATTGAAATTTGCGCACCAAGAAAGAAGCATCGGATTGAACTGAAATTTTATGGATGTAATGATACGCATGATCACCAAACCAGAGCTGCAGGACAATTACAAGGGGATCTGTGGCACGCAGTTCGGTCATCTTCAGTAGCGCGTCGCACCGCCTCGTGCGGCGATACATGCTGCAATACGATCCGGCATGGAGGCCAACAGACGCTTGAAGTTGTCCTGCGGCAGATTGGCCAACACGTGTTGGACGGTGTGCTCCAAATCTCTGATAGTGCATGCTCGATAGGGGACATGTCCTGGGAGCGGGCAGGCCATGGACGTGTCTGGACATAATGTAGACAGTCACAATCAATCCGAGCCGTGTACGGGCGGGCATTATCTTAGTGGTATGGAATTCAGGCGCACCTGGATTTCAGTCCAGGAATGGGAGCACATGGGGCCGTAAAATCTCATCCACATACGTAGCAAAAATCGAATCGGCACTCATCGCTAAGCACCACACGTCGCCAGTCTGTGGCGTTCGCAGATTCGCATCCTCCAGGCGCCGGGAAATGGTTCGTGGGCACACAAGAGCCGCTACATCTTGTATAGTGGACTGGGTCCTCATGGGATCCATTCGTGCCTGGCGCAGGATCTGCCGATCCTCTCTACCGGTGGTCCTCCCGGTCCGTCTAGAGTCGCTCCGCCGGGTGGCAGTTCCCGTCACGTGTCAACTGCTCCCAACACAGTCTCACGGTATGGTCAGAACGATCAACATGGCGGTCTATACGGCGCGCCTACCACCCTGCTGTTTTCAGTCCGATGTTCAGGCCTCTCTCAAATTCCGTAAGTTACGTAAATCGACGTCTCTGGTGCCTGTTCGGTATTCTTGTCACTCTGACTGAGCCTTGCTTGCGTCGGCCGGTGTTTTTCGCTCTCATGGGACATCGACTACACGCCTGTTTATATAAGGCTGCAGGTTCATGTTTGCAGCGGCACTAAAAGGTTTGCTGACATGCGCAATTGCGCCAAACGTGGATTGTTTGGATACCAGCACGGACTCCAGCTATTTGCAAAGTTTCACGGTTGTAGCATGTTTTTTTTTAGGTGCGCAAATTTCATTGTCCGTGAGTGTATATATACGCCTACAGGAGTTCACGTCCAAAGGAGGTGGTCATAAGATTTCAGCTATTCAAAAAAACAGAATTCTTTTAAACTTAGGTGTCTGCCCAGCTCAAGGTTGAGGACAGTTATTATTTGATTAATGATAATTTTTCGCTCTTTCTCACTAGGGGATCCTGTGGTAAAGGAAAGAAGACAAGATAGTAAACTCATCCAATGCAATGATTTATTATACGCTTTTCAACATGCCAGAAATCGTTATTGGAATAAATCGCACTCCTGACCTTTGACCCCATTTCGATGATAAACAGAATTTGTTCAGTATGCCTCCGGAACAACATTCTAAAGTTTTGTCGCAATAGAAGTATTTTTAGTCAAGTTATGACGCATAAAGGCGATGAAATGGATCCCGCTCCTATGTCCTGACCTTCGACCCATTTCGCCCATTTTCAACAGGATTTGTCCCCAGGTTGGCCCCTACCACATACTAAAATTGCATCGAAATTGAACCATTTTTACGCGAGGTATCGTGCGGACAGGCAGACGGACAAAGCTGGAGCATATACGCTTTAACCTACGGTTGGAAAGCGTAAAAAATGGTTTGGTCATTATCACGGGTGTCCGCGGAGAAAGAAGTATGGTGATTTGCATCGCTGGTTCACGTAGTACAGTTACAAGGATTCCCTGACCGGGTATGGGGAGTGGAAAAAAACATGGATGGATAAGCCTCGTGTATAAATAAAAATTAAGCTTGTACATCGTATACTGTTAAAAAAAATTTGTGGTAGGTTGCACCGAAAAGTGGCACTATTCTAGCTGCACCACATTCTGAAATAAGATACATCACTATGTGATGCAAACAAAGCCAGCAATATGCTGCAACCTTCGACCACGTTATGGTACAAGATTGCACCACACAATAATGTTTCCTCAGAAAGTGGTGCAGCTGGTGTAAGTATCACTTTTCAGTTCAACGTACCACAAAATTTTTAACAGTTAATCCTTAGCTGATTATAATAATGTTGCCTGAAAAATATATATATAATAAAAAAAATAATATTGAAATATATCAGTACATTTGTATTTAATAGAAACCACAACCTTTCAAAATGGGTATTAAGCGCTGAAATTAAATTAATACAATTGCTTAATTCCATTTTGGGTAACCATTTTGCTCATATATTTGCATAACATCACAGCCTCTCCTTGACAAATGTCAACCCCGCCTTCTCGTGGTGCATCCTGTTCCCACTAAAGGGGCTCTGACGACCGCCAATAGCGGGTATAACTATACCATCGGGATCAGAGGAAATGCTATCACACTCACCAACCCGCTTGGCCCGCGTGGTGAGTTATGGCCAAACACCTCCAAAATGACTCTACAACTTAAATCTTGGCCCTCAGTCTCCGGCAGCTGGAATGTACCTGGCCAAGGCAGCGGCCAGTGCGACATGAAGGCAGAGGGTGCTAAGAATCCCCGGAGGACCGGACTAGGCTGCCATTTGATGCTGACCTTGGCTACCTATAACGGACGCTCCCTATCTTCTGATTCAAGGCTTCTTGAATTGGAAGAGGAACTACAAAGGATCAAGTGGGACATCGTCGGGCTAAGTGAGGTAAGGAGAAAAGGAGAAGATCTCATTGAACTGAAAAGTGGACATCTCTTCTATTATCGTGGGACAGATACTGGCAGAACTAGTGGTGTTGGATTTATAATAAACAAGAAACTGAAGGATAAAGTGGTAGAAGTTGAAAGTTCCTCTGACAGAGCTGCACGACTCGTTATCCAACTATCGAGAAGATACCAGGCTCAGATTATTCAAACTTATGCACCCACCACAAGTCATCCTGAAGAAGAAATTGAAGAATTTTATGAGGAAATTCGTCATCTAAATAATAAAGGTAAGCAGCACTTGAAGATAATTATGGGAGATTTCAATGCAAAAATAGGGCAACGGCAACAGAATGAAACTTCAGTAGGTAAATTCGGTCACGGCAACAGAAACCAGCGTGGAAATACTCTCGTTGAGTTTGCAGAGGCAGAAGGATTTTTCATCTTGAACTCCTTTTTCAAGAAAAAGCCACACAGGAAATGGACATGGAGACATCCAATTGGGACGACAAGTGAAATTGATTTTATTATGTGTAACAAAAAATTCGTCATCGAAGACTGCAGTGTGCTGAACAAGTTCAACACAGGTAGTGACCATAGATTGGTGAGATGTAAGATGCACCTCAACACTGAACTGGAACGTGGCAAGCTCATAAGACAAACAAAATGTATTGACATAACCAACCTTAAAAAACACCATAATACTTTCAAGTTGGAACTGAAGAACAGATTCTCTGCTTTAGAAGGCCTAACATCGGAAGAAGTGGATATTTCCGGAAGTTAACAGAAAAGTAACCAAAGCTCTAATGGAAACAGCAACAAAATTAGCTGGGTCTAAGAACAAGTTGCATGTGAACAAATTATCAGGAAAAACCAAAATGTTGATGCAAAAAAAAGAAGAGAGATGAGGACAACTAAAGAAGATGTGACTTCCAAAGTGGAATATATAGAGCTATGCAAGACAACACGAAAAAAGTATCACTGAAGACGTAAGGAAATTCAACTGTGAGCTAGTGAGGAAAGCAATTGAAAACAACCAAAGCCTTAAGATAGCAAAGGGACATCTCAGTAAGGGAAGAAAACAGATTATGGCTCTGAGAAAAGAAGATGGTTCTATAACAAGAAATAGAGGCGAAATTTTGACAAGAGTGAAAGATTTCTACTCCAAATTATATGAAAGGGATGATACATGTACTCCAGACATCATGAAAGGTACCAGAGTTCTTCCAGTCCTCCCAGCAGAAGTTGCTCATGCAATCAAGAACATGAAGCGGGGGAAAGCTCCAGGAGAAGATGGAATTACTATAGACATCATACAAGAAGCAAGTGGAGAAATTGAAACAGTACTCGCCCAAATTTTCACTCGATGCCTTAATGAAGGAAGATTCCTGAGGATTGGAACAACGCTACAATGATCCTGCTACATAAAAAAGGTGACATTGAGGATCTCAGGAACTACAGACCTATCAGCCTCCTATCGGTGGTTTATAAAATCTTCACTAAAGTTCTTTCACACCGCTTGAAGGTAACACTGGACATGGCTCAACCGAGAGAACAAGCTGGATTCAGGAGTGGCTACAGCACAATAGATCATATCCACGTACTGAGAGAACTAATTGAAAGAAGCGAGGGAATATGAACTTCCATTGTGCATGGCTTTTATAGATTATGAAAAAGCCTTTGATTCGGTGAAACCATCAGCAGTTACCACGGCTCTGAAATCCTGCGGTATTGAAGATGCATACATTAATATTATTAATAACATCTATGAAAATGCAAGTGCAAAGATTCGGCTGTTTGAAAATACAACACACATAAAAATTGGAAAGGGAGTGAGACAAGGTGACACCATATCTCCGAAGCTCTTTAATGCCACATTGGAAAATGTCTTTCAATCACTGAACTGGGAAAACAAAGGGATAAAGATTAATGGAGATTATCTAACCCACCTTCGTTTTGCTGATGACGTAGTCATTTTGCAACTACCCCATCAGAGCTGCAGAGTATGATCCAGGAACTTGCTGACAAGAGTAAAGAAGTGGGATTAAAAATGAACTTTCAGAAGACAAAAAGTGATGTTCAATGCTTTTACAAGAAATGAAGATTTATCGATTGATGGAGAAAAACTGGAGATAACAGATACATATGTTTATCTTGGACAGCAGATATCAAGTGAGGGTCACATTGATGAAGAAATTAATCGGCGTACAAAACTTGCCTGGAGAGCTTTTGGAAGAAACAGCATAATTTTCAAGAGCAATATGCCATTATGTCTTAAAAGAAAAGTGTTTGATCAATGCATCCTTCCAGTGCTTACGTATGGTGCAGAGACGTGGACCTTAACTAAAAGAGACATACAAAGGCTGCAGACAACTCAAAGAAGCATGGAGAGGTGCATGCTTGGTATAACCAGGAGATATAAGAAGAGGAACTCGTGGATCCGAAAAATGACGAGAGTGGAAGACATCATGATCAGGAGTTAAATCCCTGAAATGGCAATGGGCTGGACATACTGCCAGAAGGACAGACCATAGATGGACAGCCGAAATTTTAGATTGGATTCCAAGGGACAGGAAAAGACCCAGAAAAAGACCACATGGGAGATGGGTGGATGAAATTCGTAAATATGCGGGAGTGACATGGAGGAGACTGGCACAAGACAGACCGTTGTGGAGGAAACTTGGGGAGACCTTCGTCCAGCAGTGGATTGATAATGGTTGACATGATGATGATGATGATATATATATACACCAAGATATAATATATACACTAAGATAGCATAAGCCTAAAACATAGAAAGACAAACCCAACCCATGCAAATTCTGACCACTAAAAAATTCAAACAAATCACCACAATAATAGGCAACCCATTCAACACAAAAAACGTCCACTAAAAAACAAGATTAAAACCAAGCAATTAATGCTCAGCCCAGCAGAACATACATGTCAAAACAACCTAAAAACAACAATCAAAGTAATAAAAGACTTGTTCCCAAATCACGTAAATGCAAAACATGAAACACGAAAGATCAAAAAGTCAAAATATCATAGTATGAAGCAAATAAATACCTCTAAATTGACAAAAGTATCATAATGCCAACCTCAAAAGTCATGAAGCCATTTGTTATATTCATGAAAACGCCGAATGGTGCGAGGCTTTTCAAATCATGGCATGAGCTGGAACAAACTAAAAACCGCCTGTGTCTTCCCGAGGCCACCACAAAGCAACGAGAATCAGAAGCAGACGGCAGTGAGAGATAAACACCAAGCCATGGATGGCAGAAGGTGAAAACCACAAACCATGATTTGGAATTCGAAAATGGTCACGGTTAGGCATAGCTATGTGAAAATCAAAAGGAGTAGGTAAGTTATAGAAGTCTTCAGTTTCACATGACACATCGTGCAGAGCTTAGCAACCTACAAATTTTTATTTTGTAGGGTCAATTGTTAATAATATCTGCAATATGTAAGGAGGAATGACCAGCAAAAAATCCAGAGATCTACAATCACGTAATAGTTGTTGAAATAAACTAATAACGAAGGAAGTGGGATAACAACTAGAACAAAAAACACAGTAAAGTCTTCTGAATGATTGTTGCAAAATGATTGAGTTGTTACAAATATCTAAGCAAATGATGAAATTGGGAAATTATGTGATTAGGATGGACTGATATGGAATGTTAGAGTCCCAGTGAATAAAATAGTTGATTTTAAACTTGAAGTTGCTTCTTTTTCAAAAAATAGAATGTAATAAGCATACCATCCTCAACCTGAATTTCAAGATCTAGGTAGTGTATTTTGCCAAGTGTAGTAGATTTTGTATTCTCTAAAATAAGTTCCTTAGGGTAAATATCAGCAGCTTGAAAGCAGAACTCCTCCCAGTCAAAGACAATAATATCGTTGATATACCTCATAACAGAACCAGTCCGCACCTCAGCATCTCAGACAAATAGATCTTCATAATAGTGTAGATACAGATTAGCAAGAACACTTGAGTAAGTAGAACACATGGGTATGCCCTTTGTCTGTAAATAAATACAATGACTCGTGCAAATATAGTTATTTTACAAACACAGGATCTTAAGTTGATTCCAAAATTATTTTTTAATTTTAAGTAGATCAGCATATTTATCGTCACAGATCCTATTTCAATCAAATGTATCAATTTTGATATCATGACCTTCCCGGTATGTATGCAACAGTTCCAATACCAGTTTGTTATTACTAATGATCCAAGTTTTATCAAGATGCTGTAGAATAATCTGCAGCTGATTTTCAAACATTTGACTTGCCCACTTGTTGTAACAGTTTCTAGAAGAAGTTATGTATCTGAATGAGATAGGTCTTTTATGAAATTTAGGGGTTGCATAAAGGAATGGAAAATGAACATTAAAATCTTTAATTTTAAGTCTCTTATGCAACGCTATAATTTTTTTAGAGATAATATTTTTGTTTTAAAGAATACTTGCATAGGTAGAGCTGTTAGTCAGTTCTGCCTGTATTAGCTGAAAATATTTTTTTACAGATAATTCCAAAATTACTTTTAAAAAAATTAAGGTGTTGCATAAGAGACTTAAAAGATTTTAATGTTCATTTTCCATTCCTTCATGCAGCCCCTAAATTTCATAAAAGACCTATTTCATTCAGATACATGACTTCTTCTAGAAACTGTTACAACAAACGAGCAAGTCAAATGTTTGAAAATCAGCTGCAGATTATTCTACAGCATCTTGATAAAACTTGGATCATTAGTAATAACAACCCGGTATTGGAAATGTTGCATACATACCGGGAAGGTCATGATATCAAAATCGATACATTTGATTTTAAGAACCTTTTTACTTCTATCAATATTGAAGATTTAAATAGGATATGTGATGATCTATTCAATAAATATGCTGATCTACTTAACATTACAAAATAATTTTGGAATCAACTAAAGATCCTATGTTTGTATAATAACTATTTTTGCATGAGTCATTGTATTTATTTACAGACAAAGGGCATACCATAGGTTCTACTTACTCAAGTGTTCTTGCTAATCTGTATCTACACTATTATGAAGATGTACTTTTCCGAGATGCTAGGTGCGGACTGGTTCTGTTATGAGGTATATCAACGATATTATTATCTTTGACTGGAAGGAGTTCTGCTTTCAAGCTGTTGATATTTACCCTAAGGAACTTACTTTAGAGAATACAAAATCTACTACACTTGGTGAAATACACTATTTAGATCTTGAAATTCAGGTTGAGGATAGCACGCTTATTACATCTATTTTTGAAAAAGAAGCAACTTCAAGTTTAAAATCAATTATTTTATTCACTAGGACTCTAACATCTCCATATCAGTTCATTGTAATCACATTATTTCCCAATTTCATCGTTGTTTGGATATTTGTAGCAACTCGATCATTTTGCAACAATCTCTCAGAAGACTTTACAGTGTTTTTTGCTCTAACTGTTATCCTACTTCCTTTGTTATTAGTTTATTTCAACAACTATTACGTGATTGTAGATCTCTGGATTTTTTTGCTGGTCATTCCTCCTTACATATTACAAATATTATTAACAATTGACCCTACAAAATTAAAATGTTTAGATTGCTAAGTGCTACACGATGGATCATGTGAAGCTGAAGACTTCTATAACATATCTACTCCTTTTGAATTTCACACAGCTACACCTAACCATGACCATTTTTGACTTCCAAATCATGGTTTGTGTTTTTCACCTTCTGCCATGGCTTGGTGTTTATCTCTCACTGCCTTCTGCTTCTGATTCTCATTGCTTGTGGTGGCCTCGGGAAGACTCCGGCGGGTTTTTGGTTTGTTCCAGCTCTTGCCGTGATTTGAAAAGCCACACACCATTTGGTGTTCTCCTGATGATAACAGATGGCTTCGTGACTTTTGAGGTTGGTGTTCTGATATTTTGTTAATTTAGGGCTATGTAGTTGCTTCATCCTATGATATTTCAACTTTTTGATCTTTTGTGTTCCATGTTTTGCATTTACATGGTTTCCGGAACAAGTCTTTTATTACTTTTATTGCTGTTTTTAGGTTGTTTTGACATGCATGTTCAGCTGGGCTGAGAGTTAATTGCTTGGTTTTAATCTGGTTTTTTGAGTGGGTGATTTTTTATGTTGAATGAGTTGCCTATTATTATGGTGATTTGTTTGAATTTTTCTTTTAGTGGTCAGAATTTGCATGGGTTGGATTTGTCTTTCATGTTTTAGGCTTACGCTCTCTTAGTGTATACTATATCTTAGTCTATATTGAGACATGTTCCGGTGTGCTGCAATTGCACAGCTGGGTGTTGATCTCTTGTTTCTCAGCTTCATTGTGTCAACTATTCTAGATATATATATACCATATTTCCTGGCATCATGGACGCTATTTCTTTCCTGAAATAAGTCTTGAAAATTTACTGTGCTTCCTGGAGACCAAAGGTTATGTTGTTGTTTTTTGTAGGCCTATGCTAACCTCTGAGGAAGGTTATCTATATTAAAATGTTTACCGGTAAATCTTATTAATAACAAGACTGCCTTCGTCATGAAACGCCATGGGAAGACTAATGTTTCACTGCTAAAGAAAGGGTGCAGAAACTGAAGACAAAAATGACAGTGATCCCTGGTGGTTTAACAAGCCAATTACAAACACTGGACATATCCATCAACAAACCTTTTAAGGCATTTATGAAAGAAGAGTGGAATCAGTGGATGCGGGCCATAGATCGTGACCTAATCCTAACAGGTCATTTGAAAAGGCCAGCAATTGCTCACATGTGAGAGTGGGTCCTAAAATCATAGAATGCTGTGAAGACTGAAATAGTAGAAGATAGTGACACTTCAGACAATATTGACAACCCTAATTATGACAATAATACCAGTGATATGGATAACACCAGTGAACTTTCTGGATTTGAGGATATGGATGACTGAAATGGTTTCCTTGTATGTAGAGGTAAAATTTGTATTGCTTTTTACCTTCATGAAAGTGCTAAGACCTTATTTTTATTCACATAAAACGAAGGTTTGGATAGATTACACCAAAAAATTCAGTAAGAAAGAGCAATAAAATAGCTGTTTATGGACGTACAAATATTATTAAAGCATAAGCTTTGAACACCAATAGGTGTCTTCTCTCATTGTCACATGCACGCGACTCAACATATCCTGTTTTCATGTTCTGTTCAAGTTTGGTTTATTAAATTTGTTCTGTTGTTTATTTCTCTTGCCCTGCCGAACCACACATAAATCTGAAGAAGTTCATGCTTAGCACATTTCTGTGGACATCTCTCATTGTCGCATGCATGCGACGCAGCATATCATGTTCTCACATTCTGTTCATGTTTAGTTTTAATTTTTCTTTTCTGTTGTTCATTTCTCTTGCCCTGCCAAGCCACGCATGAGTCTGAAGAAGATGCCCATTGATGTTGAAAGCTTACGCTTTAATAATATTTGTACATCAATAAATGGATATTTTATCGTTATTTCTTACTGACTTATTTTTATTCTTTTTCTCAACATTTTGCATTTTAAAATTGGGGTGCATCCTTGATGCCAGGAGAGAGAGAGAGAGAGAGAGAGAGAGAGAGAGAGAGAGAGAGAGAGAGAGAGAGAGAGAGAGAGAGAGAGAGAGAGAGAGAGAGAGAGAGAGACACACACACACACACACACACGCGCGCAGTCATACCACTCCATTTTATAGGGGAAGTTAAATTAAATTTTTCAGGTCTAACCCCTAAATTTGTTCATCATAGCATATTCAAATGCTCAAAATTTCAATCCAATGTGATGGCCTGCCAGTATCATATCTAGCTCTCAAACTGCACATCATCAAATTTTAACACATGCTTTTCCTGAATGTATTCACTATCACCATGTGTTTCGCATCATTACAAGGCGAGTTGAAAATCTATTCTCTTCAATCATCCTGACAATGATTTCAGTCAATAATTTGTTCATTCTTGTTTTCATACAAAATAATGGCTAAAAACTTGTGAGATTTCACTTATTGGTAGAAATGTGGACAAAATAATTAGATTTAAATTCCCCCATCCCACCTTTTATTTATATTCACTAGGAAGAGACGAACATAATTATCTGTGAGAAAATCTGAGTTACAGTATAAAGAAATACTGAAATACTGACCTCCTTTGCTCCAACCAATCCATTCATGGGATGAAAACATTTATTTATTTAAAACATTTATTTATAAATGTTTTTATTCCATACCAACATTTATGGAATAAATTGATATTTAACAACAATACATGACAGAGGGAACATTGCAAGGATTTTTTTTTATTTTTACTATTATGTGAAAATTTTTCGTTCCATCTAACTTTTGTTTCCAAAAATTTGTTAAACATGGAATTTCATCCCCAGGACGGAAAACTTTCACCCATTCACCCATGCTGTATACATGTCTTATAGTGAGGATTTGTTACATTATAAACAAGGTAGAGAAATTTATAAAATATGAAGATGTGCATAGCATATTCATGAAATTAAAGCAATGATAATCATATGAACTGACCTGCAGCATGTTTAGGATTGTTCCCAATCAAACCCACAGTTCTTCCATTCATTCTTGCAAATCCCACAACCATATTTTTTGCATAGTTTGGCATAATTTCGAAAAAGTCCCTTTCATCAACAATCTAAAATTAAATAGCACACACTTAAAAAGACAAAGTAACTTTCAAACAACATTTAATGCCAATAAAATAAAAGAAAAGTTAAGCTGAATTAAAATATCAAAAATTTTAAGACATAAGGTTGAAGATTTGTAACAGTTTGTCTCAGTATGATTTATATTTCCAGTAAAACTGTATGAAGCATATGTGTAGTGACAGCAACATAAGAAGCAACACAAAAACAAAATCACAAATTGATGCAAGGTTTTCTGCTCATCTCATATAATAGATGCACGAGTACCTTTTAATAAACTGATTTAAAAAAGACATGAAAAATATTTACTTACCCCAAGAATTACATCTAACATATTATAGGCTGCAGTGCTTTCCAAGGGAATGACTGTTTCCAAGCTTTCAACATTTCTGTCCCTAAATAAGTATTAAATACATATCATTTTTAACAAAAAGCCAGAAAGCATGTAAGTTCAATTACAAATAAAACATATCTCTAATTTTACAAATTACTGTATATCATACAACTAAATAACTGTAACTGTACATTCATAAGACACAACCTCATGCCCACCTACTTCATAGCAGATTGGGCTACTTTTGACTACTATAGCTACTTGCACCCAACATGGCATCAAATCCACTGGACTGTGGAAGGAATCATCAGGTATTCTGTACCAGCTGGATAAAATGATGTCCCAAAGGTACTGGCATGAACCAGTGAATGCTGCATTCTGCTGCATTCCACAAATGTTCAAGTCAGGGAAATTGGCAGTGTCAAACTATTCCTGCACAATGTGAGCCTTGTGACACAGGGCGTTTTCTTGCTGAAAGAGTCCAGTGCCATCCAGATACATGATTACCATGTAGAGTAGTAACACTTGGGTCTAAAACAATGCACTCAAGATCTAATGTTGAGGATGTATTGAACAGACATGAGCACACCTAATTATGTCCATGAAAACAATCCTCATGCCACAGATAATAAGATGTTTGCACACTGTAGTTACATAAAGAAATTAGATGCACAGAAGTACTTTCAATTTTCCAATCTCCCTGAGGTCTTGATCACCTATAACCAGATGGAGCAAGACTGGTTGCCAAATTTTTTGTTTCCAAGTTCTTCATTTCGGTTGTTACCAAATGACAGGAGAAACTTCTAAATGATGGGGGATAAAGGTAAGGTAAGGTAAGGTAGGGTAGGGTCGGGTTGGGTCGTGTTGTGTACTACACAATACATCAGCAGAAATTTGTGCAGCATTATTAAATGTTTGGCTGAGCACAAAAAGGATGTCACCCAAGATAGACCTAATTTTTCCTGGCTTTACTAACTCTTTCAGATACTTCAGCAATGCCCCTCTGGACAAATACTGAGAAAATCACTAATTTCATCAACAAAAGGACTTTACGTTTTTTTGAGAGCATTTAAATACACTCATGGACAATTAAATTTGCACACCAAGAAGGAAGCATCAGATTGAACTGAAATTTTATGGACGAAATGATACACATAAATTATACTACACATGATGGAAGAAGCAGAGCTGCAGAACAATTACAGAGGGATCTGTGGCATGCAGTCCAGTCATCTGCAGTAGCGCTGCAATACATGCTGCAATACGGTCTAGCCTGGAGGCGAACAGACGCTTGATGTTGTCCTGCAGCAGACTGGCCCACACATGTTGGATGGTGTGCTCCAAATCCCAGATAGTGCGGCACGGCAGCAGCCGGAGTTTCAACTGGTCCCACACATGCTCGATAGGAAGCATGTCCAGGGAGCGGGCAGGCCATGGAAGTGTTTGGACATGACGTAGGCAGTCCTGGGCAACCCAAGCCATGTGCAGGTGGGCATTATCCTGCTGGTATAGTGCACCTGGAATCCCGGCCAGGAATGGGAGCACATGGGACCATAGGGTCTCATCCACATACCACTGGTCCATCAATAATCCACATACAACTACTAGAGCTGATCGGCTATCATAGGTAATGGCTTCTCAGACCATAATGCCCGCAGTGGGGGAGGTGTGGCGCTCGATAACGAGGCTGGGATTGTGCTGTTGGCCCGGGGGCCTCCACACTTGGACACAATGATCATCTGTCCCCAAAACAAAGCGGCACTCATAGCTACACACCACACATCACTCCGGCTTGGCACCACTGCACACAGAACCGGCAATGTTCCAGTGTTAATGGCAGCACAAGTAAGGGGCGCTGGGATCACAGATTCGCTTCCGCGTGGCATTGGGAAATGGTTTGTGGGCACACATCAGCTGCTACATCTGCCTGTACAGTAGACCGGGTCCCCATGAGATCCATTTGTGCCTGGCACACAATCCATCGATCCTCTCTACCGGTGCTCCTCCTGGTCCATCCGGAGTCACTCCGCTGTGTGGCAGTGCCATCACATGTCCACTGCTCCCAACACAGTTGAACAGTATGGTCAGAACGATCTACATGGCGGGCTACACGGCGTTCTAACCACCCTGCGGTTTTCAGCCCGATGATCTGCCCTCTCTCAAAGCCCGTAAGTTACATAAATCGACATCTCTGGCATCTAACCAGCATTCTTGTAACTCTGTACTCTTGCTTGCATTGGCCGGTGCTTTTCGCTTTCATGGGGCATTGACTACATGCCGGTTTATAAGGCTGCCGGTTCGTGCTTGCAGCGCCACCACAGGGTGTGCGGTCATGCATACTCGCACCAAACATGGAACATTTGCATACCAGCACACACTCTAGCTATTTGCAAAGTTTCACGGTTGTAGCATGTTTTCTTCTAGGTGCGCAAATTTCACTGTCCATGAGTATATATACCTCATCAAACCACAATACCAATAATCTGTATGTTATTCCCATCATTTGGAAGTCTCTCCCAACAATTGATATGAAGTACTTGGAAATTAAAATCTGGCAACCAGTCTCGCTCCATCTGTTTACAGATGATCAAGACCTCAGGGAGGTTGAAAGTACTTCTGTGCTTCTAATTTCTTTACGTAACTACATAGCATGCAAAAATCTTATTACCTACATTTATTTGTTACATGTGAATTGCATTCCTTGTAAATCTTCATGCCACAATCATGGTCCTGTTTTCATCCAATCGTGCAGTTTGATCAGAGATGTTCACCTGTGTGGCATTGACTGTGAACCCATCCACTGGTACTGGTACGTTGAATCTGGACTCATGGACAGGGCACCCACTGCTTAGGCAATCAACAACAGTATTTGGGTTCAGAAACATATCTCTGTGCTGTTTGGTCATAATCTGCCATTAACTGAGAGACAGTGACTTCTCTGTTGTTTAACATTTACATTACATTACATAACACTAAGTTGTTCTCTGAGATTCAGAGGTTAGCTCCAAAAAGAAATACAAACTTCCAGATATTTTTACTTATTGTTGTTGTATCAAACTTCGCCATTTACAGCGATCTTGACATACAACTGCGTGCTTCACTGATATCCATTACACGCCTTACACAACATCTTTTATACTTCATACTCATAATCTTTTTCTCATGCAGACACTCCTGAATCTGATCCACCCATGTCTTCCTTGGCCTTCCTCTGCCTTTCCTTCCTGCCACTTAGGCTAAAAAAATTTTCTTAATAAGCATTTCATCACTCATTCTCTCAATATGGCCAAACCACCGAAGCATATTGGTCTCCACCTTGCTAACAACATTTTGCTTTACATCACACAACTGCAATACATCTTCATTCCTCACACAATCAGATCGTGTCTTGCCACAAACCCCACATAAGTAACGCATTTCTCCAGCACACAAACGACTCCTATGTTTCTTCTGCAGTACCCAGGTTTCACTGCCATACATCAGAGTAGGAACAATTACTGTTTCATACACAGCCATGCGGGACTCTCTAGAGAACCCATCATCCCTGTGAAAACCTCCCAGAGCAGCTATGACTTTCAAAGAAGAATTCACTAGCCTACTGATTTCTCCATCCAACTCGTTCTCTCTGTCAAACATGCTTCCTAAATACACAAACTCACTCACCTGGTCAATCACAGTGCCTTTTGTACTTACATTACATTCAGTGCTACCCATTCCTCTCTCAAACACCATAACTTTGGTTTTTCCCTTATTTATACTCAGTTTGAATTTCATGCAAACTTCGTGCATCCGAGTCAACATACTCTGCAACTCACTTTTGCTCTCTGCCAACAGGACAGTGTCATCAGCATACAGCAATCTGCACACACGGATATCACCAAGACATAAACCACTATTATCGATTTTGGCATCACACATGCATGCGTCCATAAATATATTAAACCGCCATGGTGACATTACACAACCTTGTCTAACTCCTGCACCAATGGAAAACCATTTTGATAAAACACCATTCACTTGTACACAAGCTCTACTACCAGCATACATGGGTTTTACACTATTAAGTAGATTCCCAGTAACACCATATTCATTCAATGCCTTCCACAAAAGTGTCCTATTCACTCGGTCGTAAGCTTTCTCTAAATCTATGAAGGCAGTAAAAACTTTCTTCCCAACAGCCAGATACTTTTCAATCATCATGCGTAATGCAAAAATCTGGTTAGTGCAGCCTTTACCAGGCATAAAACCACTCTGAACATCCCACACTTTCAATGATGTAAGACCCCGTACTTTTTCAATAACAACCTTACCAAACACTTTCCCTGGCACACTCAGTAGGCTAATACCACGGTAGTTCTTGCATTCAGTCTGATCACCTTTTCCCTTATACAAAGGAACAATAATAGCATCCTTCCAATCCCGAGGGACCATTCCTAACTCCCAGCACAACTGGCAAATTTCAGTTAACCAGTCAATTATAGAGTCACCACCATACTTCAACATCTCTGCAGTTGTGCCATCAACTCCTGGAGCCTTACCATTATGAAGAGATTTTAGAGCTTTACACACTACTTCTCTTGAGATCCTTCCTGTGCTTTCATCCCTCATTGTGACATCATCTGTATCTGTCTCAGAATCATTTTTGCTCTCCTGATCTAATAACTCACAGAAGTATTCACCCCATCTTTCACTTAACTCATTGGGCTCCCATATCATTTCCCCGATCTAATTCTTCACACAACTTACAACTTTGTTTCCCCTATTTTTCCTGAGTCTCGTGTACTTCCAGAAGGACTTTCTATCTTTCCACAAAGCCAGTTCATGCCTTTCCACTTTCTCCTTCCTATCTTTTGCCTTACTGTCGCGAACCAGCTTAGAAGCTTCACGCTTCTTACAGCGATATTCATCCACAGAGACTCTACCTTGCAACATCCCCAAATAGGCTTCCTTCTTTTTCTTTACTGCCTCATCAATCTCACTATTCCACCAAGCATCACCTCTATTGTTACCCACTATTGTGGTGCCACAGACCTCTTTAGCAGCAGTGACAACACAGTTCTTAAAACATTCCCACTTCTTTTCTACATCCCTCTCACAAGATTTCAGATCATTCAGTCGTTCTCTGAGTAAGTCAGAGTACCGCTGATGATCTTCAAGGAGCCTATCAACCTTTATTCTTTATATCCTGGATCTCTTCCTATTCCTTTTCCTCCAACCAACATTAAGTTTCACTCGTGACACTACCAAGTAATGATCAGAACCAACATCCGCACCTCTCATCACACGGGTGTCAGCAACTAAGTGTTTCAAACGCTGTATATACTATATATGTATATACTGTATATACTATATATAGTATATACTATATATGTTGTTCTATATAGTATATACTAACCACTGTTCAGCTTAGCAGTCAACCAGTAACAATCTCCCCATTTCAGGCACACTAGGTAGATGTGTGACTGAAATGGGGTTTCATCAGGTCTATCTGTCTCCTTCATAATGGTACCCCTTTAACAGCCAATGTAATGCTTGCAGTTGCTGAGATGATGGCATTCACCTTCCTTGCACGGATAAATCATTTTCTGTTCAAACTCTGATAAGTCCTTCCTTTTGCAATTGTGCAGGCAGACATGCCCTGCTCTATGCCATCTACATATATTCTATGCCAGTTGGTGATGTCACTGCTACGCACTTTGGGATGTCCACTCATGGAGATGGTGTGGTCATAACATAGCTGCCAACCTTGGGAATCAAAAATTAGGAACACTATGCGCAAAGAAAATAGCACGCAACATTGTTGCTCATGGCACACAAAAAACTTTAGTTCTATACGTATATATATACAAAAATAATCTTACGTAGAAATTAAACTTAATGACCTAAAGCCAAAGCATAAATTTTATACATAAAATAAGTATACTATATTAATAACTCATAACACATATATAAGCTAAAGCCATTTTTACATTTAAAAAAAATCTAGACCTAATAAGACAAAATTTGAAAGATGCATGCAATGCATAATTTTTATACCATTATATTTGCTATCTATAAATGCATACATTAATTCAACTCAAAATAAAATGAAACTATTTGTAAATTTGAAAAAAAAAATGAATCACACAATTTAAATGCACTATTACAAATTGAAACAAAAACAAATTAGGAATATTTTTGGTTTAATCCTACATAGGTAGCAGATTTGGCCTTTTCCAAGAAGGTGGCATCATATATTTGCTCATAGCAAGCACCATTTATGTGAGATTTGGCAATTAAAATAGATTGTAAAGTAGAAATGCTCATGGAACTTCTAACGTCAGTTTTTTTTTCTTTTTCTTTTTTTTTTTTTTTAACAAGATTCAAAATCCATTCACATGAAGCATTACAATGAAGGATTGTTAGTATCCACAATATGATACTCTTCAATTTACAAGAGTTTACATAGATGCTTTGCTAACATTGTCCACTGAACATCAGGTCTATCTGTAGCAATTATTTCCTCTGGCAGAGTTGCCATTTGATAATGCAGAAACAGCCTCTACACTATCAATTGCATCGAACATTGATTCTGTTGAGTCTTTTTGGAGTAAAGAGGGAAATTTGTCTATGAAGTATTTAATGGATGAAAATTTAACTGTGTTTCTCTGAGACACATCTGCAACTTCTGCATGCTTTCATCAGAGTTTATTGGAAAGTTGCTGATAATGTAGTCACATGACTTACAAAAGTAGCTTTTGACATACTCAAAAAACTGCTTAGTTTCTTCAGAGCTCAACTTCTTCAGGCACTCTGGTGTCTCAGATCCCACAGATATGTCTTGATCATCTTTATGGTTTATTGAATCATTATAGGGCACATTAAAAACAGATGGTGTAGCTTTCACAACATCAAGCTTTACAAATCTGATCAGCAAATCTGTAAAAAACACTTGGTTGTCCGACTTTAACTTATGAACTTTTCAGGCCTCAGATTGCAGACTAATGTTAAATTTATCAAAAACACTATCTACATTTTTTAGAAAAAATGCAAGGGCATGATACAGGTCTGAACTTAAGATATAAAAAGATCTCTTCCCTGCTGAGGGCACTTTTTTCCAATTTTTGTTTGGCCATTTTTCAACTTAGCTTCTATATCAGCAGAAGCATTTTCTTTTTTTATACTCTGTATAGATCCCTTCTCAGCTACTTTTGGATGGCTATGTTCATTTTTTTTAGATTTTTCATTTTGTGATTTGGCTTTTCACTTGAATGTACCACCTTTAAGAGGCTGCTTCCTTAGTTACTATGAGAATTTTGAATGCAGCAATGCATGGTGAAAATACCTGCTTCACACTCAAACCTTTTGAGGATTCCTCTTTAAAATAAAATAAAACTCCCTCCCATCGGTCAAGGAGACGCCCAAGACACTTACCCAAAGAAAGCCAGAGTGTCACACAGTGCTTGAGAATTTTTTTGGACTCAGCATTGTACAAATTTTGAAAATCCTTTAAGCATTGTTTACGCTTTGAACTTTTCTTCAGGTAATAGAATTTATCTACCAAGAGTTAATCGAAAGAAATTGGCATAACTGCTGATCCCTTTTCAGCAGCTAAGTTTAACAGTTGGCACATGCAGCCCCAAACCACCAAATTTGGCTGCTTTTCTTTCAAAAATACACCACTTTTCTTTTTCTCTATCATCACACTAGCATTATCAGAGGATAATGCTAAGCAATTCTTCCACGGAATGGCAAAATGATCAAGTTCATCTTTCATCAACTTGGCAATATTCTCCCTTGTGCTATCACCTTCCAAACATGGTAGAGATAAAAGTTTGCAGCACACTTATTCAGTTATTTTATCAAAAAAAGTTACAACAATGGGATATAGCTGATTATCCACATCATTGCTACCATCAGTAGCAATTGTAAAGGGGCCAGTTTTTAAAAGCACTGATCATGCTTCTGCTTTCTGAAGCTATTTCCTTAATTATGCAAGATGTTTTGGTTCTCATACAGGAATATTTTTTCACTTCTGAAGCGTTTGGAAACATCACTGAAAACAGCTTGGAAGCACGGTCTGTAGCAGCAATAGGTACATTATGTTCCAACAAGAAACTAGTGAACAGCACTTCCGCATGAACTGTTTGTACATCATTGTTTGAAGCAGGCATAAAGTTCAATTTTCAAAGCTTGGTTTACAACATTGACTTGTAAAATATGTTTTGCACCTTTAGCATGGACAACAATATCGGTTTCGCCCCCATGGGTCATGTTTATATCATTACTGCATATGTTGCAAAAAGCAAATGATTCACCTTTGCACGATTTTCGTATAAAATCAAATCCTGTTGAATATCGATCAAGATATTTTTGAGCCTGGCGAGTTTTTGCTATTATGAGTGTAAATAAAATTTAAATATTAAAAATAACATGTACCACCTTAATAAAAAACAACAAAAACTTAATAAAAAAACGCAACGAAGATTGAAAAAATAACCAAATTTCAAACAGTCAGAGAACGCAAGGTAAAAACGTGATAAGCTACTGAACCAAAAATGCTGCTACTGGTTGGAGATCACAGAAAACAAATGGTTCTAGACGGTTATGATTACTACACAAGGCAAAACTCACTGGTCGCTCATTCCAGTTTAATCTGCGTACGGCTGAGTCACGGGCATGGAGAAAAAAGCCTCCCTGGTCATGGGAAAAGGCCTTTGGGCAAGCTCCACCTCAAATGGAAATTAACAATACGTGATAGGGGTACACATACAGAGGAAGGTGCATTTTCTAGAGGCTTATGAAGCATCAGTAAAGAAGAAAAGAGAATGAATGTAACGGCAAAATTTGGGGGTTCATGTTGTGATTTACGGGTTTAGAGGAAGGAAGGGGCAAAATGGGATTAAAACAGAAATATTTTCAAAAATTCGGATTTTTGGAATGGACTTAAAAATTTGGAATGAATCCAGAAAATCCAGAACGGTTGGCAGTCTTATCATAATGATCTGGCCCATAAGTGCATACATATTAAATGTTTGTTTTTCCACTTTGTTGATTGTCAAAAGATCCAGGAACCATGTAAGTCATGATAAATACTTCCCAGTAAATATTGTTGCTGCTGCTGCCTAATGTAGCACATGAGCATCAAGAGTTCACATACACATTTTATCATGTTGACCACTTAGATTCACTCAATAAACATTCCCAGTCAAATTTACAAGTACCCTGCCCAGAAAATAAAGTACACAAAACTTGATTCCAACTAATATGAATAAATCTTCAAACTGTCATCAGCACAAATATCTATTACTGCTTCAAAGACTATAAATATCCTACTTATAGTCAGAAATAATTAATGTTCTCTGCACTGAAAGTTTACAGTTATTTGCAAAAGTTTAAGACCACCTGTTGGTATTAGGAGATTTCTGCCAATTGCGTCAGCTACTGTCTGTATTACTCAACTTCCTGTCGGTGTTGCATCATCCTACAGCAACAGCTGTTGATAGAGTTGGGGAAAGCGTGTGAGCATCAGTTTGCTTCTGATTTTTATGCTGATATATTTTCTATATAGCAAAAAATGGGCAAAACAGCATTGTGTTACTCAGAGGGCACAAATAGTGACTTTATATCATGAAGGATACTCCGAACGTGACATAATCAGAAAGGTGAATGTGAGCAAGACTGCTATTTGTAATATGATCATGAAATACCGAGATACAGGTGAATTTAGTGACCGAAAGAGAAGTGGACGTCCGAAGAAAACAACCCCATGTGCTGACAATACATGGGTGCAAGTTGTGAGATGTGGCCAAGACTGAAAGTATTTTGAATACCCCCCCCCCCCGGCCACCACCACCACCACCATGCACACTCAGACATAAACACAATATACATTAAATATTATATGTGGTTAAAATTCATTATTAAATCAAAAGTGCATAAAACGATCGAACATTAATGTATATACATATAAACAAAATTTGATGTCCATGCAAATTGTAACTGGAAAGTTAAATTTGATTATTAGGTAGGAACTAGCAGTTGAAATTTAACAAATCTCCAAAATTCCTTACCTTGCAAAAGAAAAAAAAAAAAAAAGATCTTGCATAATATTTAAATCCAATCCACATATTTTCTGCTTATATAGCATTTTAAGCCCATAATAGAAATATGTTAACCAAATTATTGAAATTGTAATAATTAATACATAACATACCATGGATGATGGTTCAAATAATCTTTAATAAATTTTGTTGAATCAAATAAGTGTTGCACACTTTTAAAAGAGTCTGTTAAATTGTAAAATTGCATAAGGATAAAAAAATTATAATCAAGATTATGCATGTCCAACTGTAGTTGTGTACACAGAGAGCTTGTTTCATTAATTCACTTCACCATGATCACAGTTTTATAGTAACCATCACAAATTTTCATAGGTGAATTATTTCTTTAAAAAAAAAAACTTGTTATTGTGGCACACTTGGATTGTTTAACAGGCATTAAATGGCAGCGTGTTTTCGCATAAAAATGCAGTCAGAACCGCTTTCTGATGTGCAATTTTGTCAGATACTGATGCTTTGGCTTGAACAGGAGCGACTCCAGGCAATGTTTGTGCATGCTGCTGTGCTCGTACACACTTTTGATGATCAGCATCCTTACTGTGTCTGAGCAGCACTTTTTTACCATTGCTTCCATAGCTTAACTATCTTCTGCAGAAAACACAAAAGCTAAATCCTGGTTCCTTAATTTTCCGGCACCAAGAACCAAATTTGACGTCATGGGAATCAGTCTCATCTAACTATTCCCATCGCCACTTATTTTTAACACTGCTATCGTTCAAAGCCAACGTATTTTTCGAATCTATGAATTCGATAGCTGACTGCATGTTGAAAAAGGAATCACAAATTTACCAATACTTGGTTAATTTCGCATACGTAAATTAATATTGAAATGCGTACGCATACACGCGTAAAATACAGCAAGATCGACTGGTACGACTCACTCCAAAGATTAGCTGTGATCTATGGTGGCAGAGCCAGTGGTGTCTCCACCTAATACAAGCTCGATAGGTGAACCGGTTATGGTGTGTGACGTGCACATAGCGAAGAGAAAGCCAGGGATGGGCGAGGTTGGGTTGGGGGTTATGACGCAAGCGAGGATCGGCGTAGAACCTCCAAGAGAGCTGCTCCTCGATTCCTCTTTGATCAGAATGCCCCTCTGACCCAGAATGCATCAGGCACCGCTGCTACTCCAAGTTTACGATAAACGAGGTACTACGGTACGAGCGTGGTTGCCGTTGGTATACTTACTTTCCGGAGTAGAGCGTATGAATAGAAAGGGGAAAAAGAAAAATACATATTTGGAAATTTTATTTTTACTGATATTTTCTTCCGTCCCGCTTCCCTCTTCGGATATTTTCAAAAGACAGAATTCTGTCCTCTGGACGGAAAACTTGTACCTATGTGACAATATCATAAAGCAAATAGTTTTGCATTCTCTGAGCAGTTCGGGCAAGAAAATCAAGGCCTTTCTACATTCAAAAGGGTCTGGTATTACTATCAGCACTGTTTCCCGATGTATTAGCAAAGATTTTGGATTAAAGTCTTATAAACCTACATCTAAACCTAGACTAACCTCTGCCAAGAAAATGAAGAGACCCCAGTTTGTGAAGCGCCATCAATCATGGACTGCTGAAAATTGGAACCAAGTTTTTTTTTTCCATAACTGTGCGTCAATTTGAATCACACGAAGCACATGTTCGACAACCAAAAGACTTGATGAAAAATACACTGTTAGCACCGTGAGACATCCGCCTAGTCAGATGATATGGGGTGCTATGTCAGCATCTGGTACTGCTTCATTATCCTTTTTTGCTGCCAGGTACTACTATGACTGGTCCTTTTTATGTGGAAATGTTACATGAGAAGCTGTTAACTAATATGCAAGTGCACAGATGCACAATTTTTATGCATGATGGTACTCCATGTCACAGATCAAAGACAGTAAAGGACTACCTGCAGAGGAAAAACCTAACTGTGCTTGACTGGCCCAGTAATAGTACCGACCTAAACCCCATCAAAATTTTGTGGACCATTTTAAAAGACAAGGTGGCAGAAAAAGAGCCATCAAATTCCCAAGCTTTGATTGACACTATAAAGTATGTGTCGTGCAAAGACATTTCAAGTGACTACTGCAAATCCCTCATTGAGAGTATACCACATCATATTCTGTCCGTTATAAAAAAACAAAGGTGACCACACAAAGTACTGATTTCAGTCTTTTTGTGTTCTAAAGAATGTAAGTATTCATCTGTGGTGTCATTTTTTCAAATATCTCTAACTAGTAATTAGTTGTTTCTTTGAAAATCTTAATTTTCAATAAATTGGCAGGTGGTCTATGTATGTATTATCATTTGCAAGTGCCATGCAAAATGCTTCTCACAATATGGATAAACCTCAAATTCTTTTTTGAGCATGAAAATTTAAATGATACAGTAAAATAAGTTTGGAAAAATTCAAAACACCCTTCTGGTTAGTCCACTAGTCCATTTATGCATTTGCACTGGTAACAATAGGTCACCACATATGCACTATCTCATTCACTAGCTTACTCATTCACTCACTCTTTCTCTCAACAAAATTCAACAGAGATGTCTATAATGTTAGAAATAAAATTATCTATAATGTCTACATTCACTATAACTCAGAAGGAGATGAAAACTGCATGCAATAGTTCAAAATTAAGAAAAGCTGTATTATGAAAACAAACCAGTGATCAAGCAAAATAGACCTAACGTAATGAAATACAGAGGGTAGGGCATTTTGTTCATACATCACATAATTTTGTTTAACCATACTCATTTTAATAAAAGATATAATGCATATACAGTGAGAAACAAAATGTTTTATGAAAATTTATGCCAAAAACATACAGCATGACATACAAATGGCCATGGATAATTTTTAATATGGATTACCATGGATCATCACATTCTCTAATGGGTGGAGGATCTTTGTTACTTAATGGCAGAAAGTTGTAAAACTTCCTCAGATTTAACAACGTGTCAACATCATTTTCAAATGCGTTATGAGCCACACCTAAAGAAAGGAAAAATGTAACTGAGGTATGTTTAAAGTAATCAAGAAGAAACTAAAGGGTTTGATAAATTACTATGGGATATAGACACGGAATAAACAGTTTCTGAGAAGTACATATGATCAAGGACTATATCAAAACATCAACTTCTTGACAAGGAAAAATAAACAGAAAAGCACATAAAAATTGTCCAGTCAAAAAAAGTGCTGGATGGAGAGTACCATTCACTATCACGCCACAATGGTATGAACTTTCTGATGAAAAAAAGTCAGCACAATGGAAAATAGAACATTCTTTACTATTTATCACCATGATTTTAAACTGTGCAGAAGGTAAAATTGTATTTTAGATAAGCTGTAGTCAAGTTCTGGCAAGGTTTACACTGTATAGATAAGGCTATTTCTATAATACAACAAAAGTATCTCTGAGTCTTGTTAACATTAAAGGGTGAAAAGTTATAGTGCAAGCTCACCTCCTTTTATTTTATTACACTTTTAATGTTTCCAAAGTTTTCTTAGTAGCTGCATGTTTGTACATCCTGTGACATATACACATAATTAAAAGCACAATAAAAAGATAGTAACACTTATCCATGGCAAACATATGTGTACCCCATGCATGGTTATTATGAACAGTAAGAATGATTGACCAGGTGAATAAGTTTGTGTATTTAGGAAGCATGTTTGATAGAGAGAACAAATTGGACGGTGAAATTAGTAGGCAAGTGAATTCTTCATTGAAAGTCAGAGCTGCTTTAGCAGGTTTTCACAGGAATGATGGGATCTCAAGAGAGTTCAGCACGTCTGTGTATGAAAGTGTAATTGTTCCTACTCTGATGTATGGCAGTGAAACATGGGTACTACAGAAGAAGCATAGGGAGTCATTTGTGTGCTGGAGAAATGCATTACTTACGGGGAGGGTGGTGGCAAGACACATTCTGATCATGTGAGGAATTAATGTGTGTTGCAGTTGTGTAATGTGAAGTAAAATGTTGTTAGCAAGGTGGAGATTAATAGGCTTTGGTGGTTTGGCTGTGTTGAAAGAATGAGTGAGGAGATGCTTACTAAGAAAAATTTTTTTAGCCCAAGTGGCAGGAAGGAAAGGCAGAGGAAGGCTAAGGGAGGCATGGGAGGATCAGATTCAGGAGTGTCTGCATGAGAAAAAGATTATCAGTATGAAGTATATAAGGTCTTGTGTGCATCGTGTGATGTATGTCAGTGAAGCCAGAGTTGTATGCCAAGATCGTTGCAAATGGAGAAGTTTGATACAGCAACAGTAAGTAAATAATCAGTTAAAAATTTATCTGGTAGTTTGTATTTCTTTGTGGAGCTAACTTCTGAATCTCAGAGATCAACTTAGTGGTATGTATGTACGTAAGAAAAGGGGACTCATTTGCATTTGTAAGGAAACCTGTTTAATAAACAAAGTACTCCACTTGAGCTATGGTTTACAACAGAAATTGGTACAAACACTGCAACAGGCATCTTGATATATGCCTGGAATCATTACTCCTACCAAAACTCTGAGGCAATAAATTTACAAGTGCCCAGCACTCACCAGACATTGCTATTTTGGACATGCAAATTTCTGCTGCTGTGTGTTCTGTGCAGTGGATAATATGCAAACAAAGGGCAGTATAAAATCTGGTGCAGTCTCTACATTGTTCAAAACTTGAAAAAATAGCAAGACAGAGGTTAGGACTGCAGGAACACAAGAAGATCCTCCAGAAATGTCAAAATGGATCAATTATGTGGCACATTGCTCAGGAACTGTGTCTGAACGACTCTACTGTCAGAACGTTCTTCAAATACTACGAGGAAACTGGTTCTATAGTGTCTGGATGCAGCAACAGTAGACTGCCAATGACCACTGCCAGGAAAGATCGAATTTTGTATCACCTTGTCACTAAATACCACCATGGCATGATCATGGAAGCTGCTGAACTGTAGTGCAAACACTTGTATCTTAACAAGCTACATGGCATGGACTATGGCTCACACAATAGTAAGCAAAAACCCATGTTGACACCAGTTCAACAAAAGAAGTCGTTTCCATGGGCCAAGAACCACCTGTCCTGGATGGAGGCTCAATGGCAATATTCTGACTAGTTGCCCTTCCTGGTCCTATACAGAAATATTGGACGGAGAGTCATATGCCGGTCATATGGACTCGCCCAAAGCTGTGTGAAGTCAAGTTCCCAGGCAATGTACAAGTGTGGCAGTGTTGTAGGTATTTTTGTCATTGGTGATTTGGTTCCATATGATGGGCTGCGCCGGTAGCGCAGTGGTCTAAGCACTGGCTTCTGACCATTCATCTGATCATCTGAGATGGGTCTGCATATGAATTGCAGTGAGGCACGGGTGTTGTGTTTGTCTTATGACACTGCCACCCCCCCCCCCTCCGTAGCGAGATTTAAGAATTTACTTGTGAGTGACCTTAGTGCTAAAGGAGCAATTTAGAGGGTCACACAGCGTCGCTGTGATCAACGGCTCTTCTTAGAGCCAATTGCTCTCATGTCTGATTCTCGCATTGCACGTCCCCAGGATCTGGTGACTTTGTCGCGGTTGGGGGGCTCCTTTCCACGTCAGGGGAAGGTCCAACACCAGTAGCCACCAAGAGCATTTTGCTCGAAACTTCAGTTTCCTATTCGCAAGGATGGGGAACGAGGAAACATTGAACCAAAGTGCAGAAGAGTCGGTCTCCTTTGAGGCCTTCTTCGCTGAGATAAATGGGATTTTTGACAGCCCAAATACCAAGGTGTCGCACGGTGTCGGAGGCCTGCTTCGACCTATTCTAGATTGAATGCAGGTGGCTTACTTCAACATAACTACTGAGAATGCTATGCTTAAAACTCAGTTAGAGGAGAGAGAGTGCATCGGAAGTGAGGCAGCCTCTTCCACACAGCAGAAATCTTATGCCCAGGCAGCAGCTGAACCAACCCTGCCAGACGAAACATAAAGAAAAAACACTCAATCTTGATCTACTCAAAAGATAAGAGGGATGTCCTTGGCACAGGTCAAAGAGAATGTGCTGAAGGACGTCACTCCAGGTGAACTAGGTGTGGGAGTGAAAAACGTGAAGAGTCAACGGCAGTGGTATTATGATCGAGTGCACATCGGCAGAGGGGCAGCAGAGAATGGAGAAGACGTTTGGGGAAAGAGACGATTTCACTAAAACATACACGGTGAAATGCCCAGCAATGAAAAAGCCCCATGTAATCATCTATGAGACTGACGAAGACTATTCCAAAGTGCAACTGGAGAGAGACTTTCCCCAATAAAATGAACTTAGAGAACCGGGAGAATTCTTGTTCCTCTTCCCGACAAACGATAAGGAGAAGTGGAATCACTGGGTGGTAGAGCTGGCCCCAGTTGATTTACGTGCAACCTTGAAAAAGGCAAAGCAAACCTCGCCTGGAGAATTCACCACCTGAAAGAATTCCTCCGGGAAACCTGCTGCTTCAAATGCAACGGGTTTGGGCACTACAAGTCCCGGTGCCCCGAGGTGTTCGAATCATGTGCCTGCTGCAGCCAAAGCAGGAACAAACACTGGAAATGTACCGATAATGCTTGCTGCCCTAACTGCCGGCCTGCCAATGAGAAATTCAAACGGAAATTGACCACGAATCACACCAGCCTGGATCTGGATTGCCCAAGCCTCCAACGCAAGCTACAGATCCAAAGGGGAAGGACGAACTATGGATGAACGACAACTGGTGAAGACTTAGTGACAGAAAGGGTCTGCACTCCCAAGAAAGAAAGGGGATTTGCCCTTGTAATTCAGTCATTCTATTTCGATGTAAGACTGTTTCTTCTGTGACATGTGAATCAATGTGAATTTTTATTAATGTGTGCCTATATCAATGTAATTTTGCCATAATGGATTAAAGGATTTGGCCCAAAACTGTTCCAAGTGGTGAACTGATCTCCCAGAGGTATCTCAATAGCTACAAGGTCCATCGCGTATGACCTCCCCAGTTCGCACTACCTGTCGGTGTGTCCGAATCTGCGGTCCCTTGATCGGAATTGATAATGTTGCGTTGACTGCTGGGAAACGCACTGAGAGAGTTCCGTTGAACCCTGCAGAGTACGCATTTGGATGAAGCAGGCAGATGACTTATCATCATCCTTACGACACTGGCCCTAAATTAGGGATGAGGAACTACTTATAGCCCACGGCATTGCTCACAGTGGTTGTTAAAACCTTCAACCATACCACCATATGATAGAACTGTCAATGCACAATGCTACTATGCAAATTTGCAACAAGATTTCCCTGTCTTTCGTGACCCACCTTCATGCACAGGAAGATGCGGTCTTCCAGCAAGATTTCACCAAGCTGCATACTGCACGCTCCACCACTGCTTGGATTTACCAAAATGGCGTCCACGTCCTGGACTGAATGCCAAATTCGCCCAATCTGAACTCAATCGAAGACCTGTGGCATGTCCTCAAGAAAGAGTTGTGAAAACGTAAGCCCCAAGCAAAAGATCAGCTAAAGATGGTTCTTCACAAAGGCTGTGCCACCATTGCACAAGACCTTTGTCACGCCTACATAAAATCAATGCCTAGGCTAGTTGCCAATGTGTATTATGCAAAAGGAGGACCCATGAAGTGGTGATTGCATGTGAGAGTTGGGTGCGCATAAAATTTATTACTTCCGAGTTTTGGGAGGAGTGATGCTTCAAGGCATATATTGAGATGCCTGATACAGTGTTTGTACTGATTTTTGTTGTAAACCATACCTCAAATGGAGTACTTTGTTCACAGGTTTTCTCACAAACACAAATGAGTCTGCTTTTCTTACCATTTATAATAACTATGCATGGGGTGCGACTACATTTATTGCCACGAGTAAGATATTTACAACTTATCGGAGATGTTCAGTTGTTCCTCAATAAAAAACACAACTGCGGGATAATTTATCAATACGGATTTCCTGTGAGGCATAAATGCAGCATGTTATACAGAAATCAATCTGTGAATGATAGTTGTTCTTTGATGAAATCATCATGGCAGCAGGTAGTTTTAGTTACAAAGATGTGTAATAAAAAATAAAAATTCGTACCTGACACTGTAGTGTGAGTTTTTGCACCACCAAGCTCTTCTTGGGTAACATCTTCATTTGTAACTGCCTATAAGCATTAAAAAAATAACATTCATGATCAGTTTCACATTAGCCAGTACTTTTGAAAAAACCAAACATCAGAGAAAAAATAATAATATGGTATTTCTCATTGAATTTCAAAGAATACATTTCTGTTATGTAATATAAAAGATTTTTAACTTAAAAATACAAAAGAGCAGAGAAGTTTTGTAACTTAAAAAATGTTTGACTTTAAGAATACATTTCTGCAAGTTACATAACTTCACTGAAAAAGTGCATAACAGATTTTCCAATACATAAGCAATAAAAAGAACATAATATAACATGACCATGAAAGCAAAAAAATTAGCTAAAAAGCTAAACATCCTGATTCAATAAACAGAATTTGATAGTCCAGTTGTTCATAAAAAATGTGATAAAGAAAATGTCAATTGATGATGACTAATCACAAACATTTACATTTAAAAATAATTTTCACATCTTCCACATTGTTATGTAATGATACAACCCTACAACATTTTTTTTTTTTTTTCCTAATGACAAGGATCAAAAATATTTGGTAGCCTACCCAAAATTGGAATAATTAACCAGAAATATTATACTATTCAAATTATTAAGCTAGATTTTCCCTTTGAAAGCCTGATTTAGAAAATAAAGCACGAATGTCACATTTATTATGCTTTTGATTCACTTTCTTCCATAAAATTAAGAACCCTAAATTATGGATTAATGAAGAATCCTAGAATCTGATATGCTCCACACATGGGATCCTAAAAATTTATTCTGCACTGATTCTTTAATATTTGGCTATCTATGAATTTTTACTTGTTTTAGGAGTTAATGTTGGACCACCTGATTTTGCTACTTTATACAAGTATGCGTGCGGGTGTGTGATATCATAGTCACTTTCACGTGAGCAAAGATGCAGGGGGAAATATATTACACTTTATACGCTATTGCTTTTTTCTACAATTCTATATTTCACATATACACTGATAAACTGCAGTCTTGAATTTTCCATTTATTAGACATAGAATAAACTCAAGAAATGTTGAGCCCAGAAAAAGTGTCCCTGATAAGAGCAAAAGCTTGGCCTTGAGTTTATGCCTAATAAATGAAAAATTCAAGACCACTGTTTACAGGGTGTATGATAAACATATTTATTGATAACTTGCTTTTAATGTTTGACACATTTATTGTTTTTATCATTGCAGAATTTTTGAACTGATTTTATCATCAGTGCATATATATGAGTAGCAAAACTGGAACAGGAAAACTGACATTTAAAAAAGTGCTTGTCTTGAAAATCATTTCTAAGCATCCAGAAGTCTACATAAATTTACACAGATTACAAAACTTTTATATTTAAACTCATATGTGTTTTACTGAAGCATGTTTATGATATAACAAAAATACCAAATCTGTTTTATTAAAGTATATTTATGAGGAGTAACTTGTACAAAAAAACTAGCGGATAATGCTTACCTTGGCATTCCTTTCTAGTGACGGGAACATTTCACGCACGTGTTTTCCGGTCTTTGTTGATGTTATTGTCCTAAAGTCCGTTGTATGCGATGACTGGCTTTACTTCTCACACTTTTCGCTGGATATACTCATTGGATCTTTGCCTTAGGATTCAAACATAAATTTTTACCGTTCTTTATACTCGAAATTTTCGCCCATACTCTGGGCATCTTCAGGAGCGTGGCGACTTTACCACCGATGTGCGTGGTTAACTTCGCGCTAATGGAGTCCGATACTCCTTGTTGCCGTTCGTCGGAAAAACTTTCCTGGATATATTTCGTTATCAAGCCCGGCTGGCGCCATCTATGTTTCGTTAAGAACACTTTTTTTTCGTATTTTTTTTATTTTTTATTTTTTTTTTTATTTTCTTCTCCTATCCTGGTTTTCTTGTCTTTTTTTGCCTGTTTTTCTTTTGTTGTTGTTTTTCTTGTCTTATTAGTTCTTTCCACAGGCCCGGTAATGTGCTAGGGTCGTTCTGGTTACATACCCTTGCTTTATTTTTGTAGATTAATATTGCTTCTTCCCTTCTCATTTGCCTTTCCGATTTTTTATTCTTTTTTAGCATTTTAATTTCATCGAACTTTGGGAATGTCCGGTTTATCAAGCAGAATTGCACTAAAGCAGTTTTGGCTTCTTTTTTTGCCAGTTAGATATGTGTTGTTTAAGCCTTTTTTTTAATCTGTTTTTCGTACTTCCAATGTATGATAAGGGGGTATGTGTGCTATTGGAATTTCGTAGGTTCCTGATTCTTGTAGCATTTTTTCCTCTGTTTTTTTGTTGACATCATACTTTTCACGGTGTGCACTGAACTTCCTAGTTGTAAGTCATATTTAGCACAGTGCCTATTGATTTCTTTACTCACTCCTTCCAGGTATGGGAAAGCTCCAATGTATTTCAATTTTTTATTTCTCATCTTCCTTTGGTTGTGCACTTCTTGGCCTTCTTTACTCTGAGTCATATGTTTTTTACTCTCATGTATCCATTTATTAATTAGCTTGCTCGGGTACCCATACTCTTGTGATATTTTCGAGATAAACTCTAGCTCTTGATTTTTTAGCCTATTGTTAGATGTGCGTGTGCACGCTCGCCGTATCAAGTTTACTATGCTGTTTTTTTAATGTATCACTGGATGGTGCGACGAGTATGGTATCAGTACAGGTATGTAAGTTGCTTTTCTGAACACAGAGTATTCAAAACTATTTTTGTTTTTCTTTAGTTGAATGTCCAGGAAGGATAGGCAATTATCCTCTTCAAACTCAATATTTAGCTATGGTGTTACAGATTTTGCTAAACTGCTGTGCTAGATCTTGTAGCTCGGCATTGTTAAGTTTAGACATTATAATAATGTCGTCTACATATCGAGCATAAAGTATTGGTTTTTCAGGTAAATTTTGAATAATTTCTTTTTCGAGGTATGCCATAATCACTTCTGCGTATAATGCCGATAATGGGGATCCCATAGGGCCACCTTGCGTTTGTTTAAATATATTTCCTTCAAAATGGAAGATGTTGTTTTCCTTGATGAAATATAAGGTATTCTTTAGCTCTTTCAGTTGTGACAAGTTTAGTTCTTTGTTGATGCTTAGTTGTTGCATAATCAATTCGATGGCTAGCTCGACAGGAGTGTTTGGGTATAACACCTTAACATCCATGGAGGCCATAGTTATTTGCTCTAGGTCTTGATTAATTAATTTGATTTTTTCTATAAACTCATAGCTATTCTTTAATGTATATTGATTCCTCATGAATATTGGGGATAGATAGTTGTATATCTTTTTTTCTAGGTTGATGAGTGGTGAGTTTTTTTTCGATAGAATCAGTCTTAAAGGTGTGTTTTCTTTATGAGTTTTAATTTTCGAGAATATTTTTGGCATCCCTGCTCCCATTGGAGGGTTTGCATTTTTTATTTCTGTTGGTAACGTGCTGTGGTTCCTTATATTAGCCAGGAAGGTAAGTTGTTTGTCGGTGGGATCTTTGTTGATGCTATCGCACTGTAGCTCTGAGATGGCCGTCCGCATTTTATCATTATATTCCAAAGTGTCCATAATAACAATTTGCCCTGTTTTTTCCGCTTCGCAGAATTTGATCGTGGGGTCTTTGCAAAGATTTACTAGTTGTTTTCTGTCATACTTTAATTTATTAATCTTACAGTTTTTTTTTTTTTTTTTGTGCTTAGCGTTATACTCTTTAAGCATGATTCTGAATAGCTTAAACCTTAGATCGGTAGCATGTTCTGGATGCACTCGCTGCACAATATCTTCTAAGATAGGAATGTACTCTTCTGTTCTTGGGGTTTTAGGTGGAAATGCGTATTTTTCCCACGTTGTAGCACTGCCTTTTCACTAAAAGTTAGCGCTCTCGATGATTGATTCACAAACACTGGGTATTCTGTACTTTTATCACCCCTCATTTTGATTCCATCTAAAAGGGTATTAAATTTCTTGGCAGTTGAGCTTCCTGCCGCCTTTTGTTGGCTTTCGACTATTTCATTAATTTCAGTGAGAACATCGTCTATAATAAGGGTTTTCCATGTCCCGTTAAAATTATTATATTCAGTATTCAGTATCTGGTTCCACATATTATAGCACTGAATGTGGTTTTGGTATAGTTGTTTTCTTTTATAAATGATTTCTGCACTTAGTCTTTTCTCTTGACACGTCAGTAGCAGCCTTTTGTCTTTTCCATGCATAGCTAGTTTTTTGTACAAGTTACTTTGAAATATCGCACGTAAAAGAGAATAGTACAATAATTAGAGCTATATAGTCAGAATTAGAACTACTAAGTGGAATTGTATATTTATGATACATGATTTCCAAACTCTCATTCAACTATAGTTGGGCTTCCTCATTAGTACTTTTTTAGGAAGCATCTTGACAGAACTTTACAAAAATTATTGAATACATCTTATATTTCCAACAAACAGTTCATGTACTCAAAATCTGAAAGAAGGTTCTTTCTGATTCCAGTATTACTACAAAAACTGAACTTCTGGCATTCCTTGTGATACATTATGTAATATCCCTTTCAGATTACCCAAATCCACAAGGAAATAATATATCTTTTCAAGTCACACACCTAGCAGTACCACGTTTCCATCTTGAAAATACAGTGAACCCACACTTCCAATTTACTTTTGCCTCATAATGCCAGAAGCAACTTTGTTCATGTAACACATGTGCTTTTCTACTGCCAAGATGAATAACTACTTACTGGCTCACCCGATTCAAATTAACATTTAACTCACCATTTATGCATCACCATATGTACCTTTAAGTGCATTCAAATGCATAGTTCATCAAACCAAAGAACCACAGATCTCACTGGTGACAATGAGACTCAAGGTCCTTCCTTAGTTGGGTGGACTCTGAGTGAAATCATTTTGGGTGAGAAAAATGTTGTTTATAGGTTTTATTTTTTGTCTGAAGTATCTTGTATTAATTTTTTATGTGGGGTGACTGACCACAAATAGAGATCCCATTTTTGGTGATTTTAACATAATTTCTTACTTATGCACTGGCTGCACATTTGTTTACATGTACACATGCATGTCTAAAAGATATATTGCATGGTTCTGTTTTCAAAGGGCTACAATTATGGAAGTTTTAAGTTAACAAACTTACAACACATAACATCTGAATAAAAAGCTCAATATATCTAGAAAAATAATAAGCGAGCCTCCTTAGTATGCAAATATTCTTACCTTAACAACATCAGGTCCAGTAATAAACAGATATGAGGTATCCTACAAAATAAAATAAAAGTGTGCTATTGTTTTTCAATAAAAAATTTCAATTAACACATTAAGAAAGTGAAGATACATAGCTGTAGTAAGAAAAAAAATGTAAGAAAAATATGCATAAACACATTATGAGACAACTAAAATACATGATCAGATACACAGAATTTTGTAAAAGCATACATAAAACATTAAAAGATAACAAAGATACAAAGCTGTATAGCAAAAAATTTCAAGAGTACAAATCCAAAAAAATGTACATTAATCCCCCCTCCCTTTTTTTTACTACCAGCATAAATCAGTGGACTCCTACCTAATGATGGTTGAAGGCACAATAATTTAAATTAAATTGCTAGTAATCAGTTCACGGGCATTGAGTTTTCATATGAGTTCTTTGAATTACACAACAACATCGTATACAGCAATATTTTCAATTTAATTATTACTTGAGGTGCAATCTTAACCTATCATCAATCAGAGTATTAGGTTGCTTACCAAATAGCAGCCCTTACTAACTTCACTCTTATAAAATACCTTTATCAACTTTTAGACTCCTACATTAGTCTCTTCCTTCCTCTTTGTACTGAGTTTAACTGTTAATGTAGCTTGTGACAGCTTTCATTATACCTTATCAAAACAACAACAAAAAAACAAAAAACAAAAAAAGAAATGTTCATTCATGAACTATAGTGAAATAACATATAGCATTTATGCTTTAACCAAAATGAGCTTAAAGCCCATTACACTTGCTCAGGTCCCTTGCTTAAAATTTATGACAATCACTATTATATATTGATTATTTTGCTTTACTTGCTCAAATAGCTACAAGTAATGAGTTTCTCTTAACTCCTGCTTTATCACGAACTAACACTGTGCCATTAAATCAGTACAACAACCAAAAAAAAAAAAAGTAAAAATGAAAAAAACTTGTATTACTCATTGCTTTCCTATAGCATAGTCAAGTTTTATGCTGTATAAACACTGTGAGTTCAAAATACTTTCCTTATGCTTCCTAAAGCTTTACCAAATTTTGTACTGATTTCTTAAACAAACAAAAAAAATGCCTATATAACTTGTCCAACAAACATTAATACACACAACCTAACTGGTCAAAAAGGAAAAGTTCTATGCCTTTCAAATAATACACTCACCATTATTTCCCACCAGAAAACTCTAATTATGTCTTCCACATAAATGTTACTACTGGCACTATTCTATACTTCTGGTTAAAAAAGTGCTCTAACTTCAGTTTTACGATAAAAACATATATCATCACTTCATAAATTTTCCATTAAAAAGTGCTACAATTTCAATATTACTTCATGGATTCCCTGAGGTTTAAAGAATTTCCTGTGAAAAAGGGTGCGACAATTAATATTTCAAAACTGTATGATATCACTTAACAAATTTCCTCTAAAATGTACCCATGTTTACTTCCTCATATAATCTTAAAATAAGGTATTTTACCATATATATTAAGATAATACAACATAGTTTGTCACAATTATTTATTTTTTCAAGCCGACCATGATTTTGCTGGGTATTGCCCTAGCTTCATCAGGACGAATGGCACGTAAATATTCAAATTGTATATGACATCATAAATGGTGTTTACAGTCAGGTGTTTTGATTAGATGCTTCCACCCGCTTGATAGAAATGGCGTGGATGCCATGTCATTAACAAGTTGCAAAGACTTTTGATATATATGGAAAGCTTCCAAAATATCAAGTTTGGTGGTTGAATCTGGCTTGTCAATTAATTTTGCTTCTTCAAAGAGAAATTTGTGGTCTTTTTCGTAACAGTGTTTAGCCATTGATGACTTCTTTATGTCACAACTCCGAATGTAGGTCTTGTGCTCCTTCAATCGAAAACGCAAGGCTCTACGGGTCTGTCCTATATACGAAGCACCACATTCACACAGAATTTGATAAATTCCCCACGAGTTTTTGTATTCAACATAGACCTTTGATCCTAAAAATCTTATTTTGTTTATGGGTTTAAATATTTTGGAAGCTTTCCATATATCATCATCATCATCATCATTGTCAACCATTATCAATCCACTGCTGGACGAAGGTCTCCCCAAGTTTCCTCCACAACGGTCTGTCTTGTGCCAGTCTCCTCCATGTCACTCCCGCATATTTACGAATTTCATCCACCCATCTCCCATGTGGTCTTTTTCTGGGTCTTTTCCTGTCCCTTGGAATCCAATCTAAAATTTCGGCTGTCCATCTATGGTCTGTCCTTCTGGCAGTATGTCCAGGTCATTGCCATTTCAGGGATTTAACTCTGATCATGATGTCTTCCACTCTCGTCATTTTTCGGATCCACGAGTTCCTCTTCTTATCTCTCCTGGTTATACCAAGCATGCACCTCTCCATGCTTCTTTGAGTTGTCTGCAGCCTTTGTATGTCTCTTTTAGTTAAGGTCCACGTCTCTGCACCATACGTAAGCACTGGAAGGATGCATTGATCAAACACTTTTCTTTTAAGACATAATGGCATATTGCTCTTGAAAATTATGCTGTTTCTTCCAAAAGCTCTCCAGGCAAGTTTTGTACGCCGACTAATTTCTTCATCAATGTGACTCATATATATCAGAAGTCTTCACAACTTGTTAATGACATGGCTTCCATGCCGTTTCTATCAAGCGCGTGGAAGCATCTAAACAAAACACATGACTGTAAACACCATTTATGATGTCATATACAATTTGAAGGGATGTAAGGTCAGGTGATGCGTAACATCACAGCCTCTCCTTGACAAATGTCAACCCCGCTTTCTCGTGGTGCATCCTGTTCCCACTAAAGGGGCTCTGACGACCGTCAATAGCGGTACAACTATACCATCGGAATTAGAGGAAATGCTATCCCACACTCACCAACCTGCTTGGCCAGCATGGTGAGTTATGACCGAACCCCTCCAAAATGATTCCACAACTTAAATCTTGGTCCTCAGTCTCCGGCAGCTGGAATGTACCTGGCCAAGGCAGCGGCCAGTGCGACATGAAGGCAGAGGGTGCTAAGAATCCCCGGAGGACCGGACTAGGCTGCCATCTGATGCTGACCTTGGCTACGTATAATGGACGCTCCCTATCTTCTTATTCAAGGCTTCCTGAATTGGAAGAGGAACTACAAAGGATCAAGTGGGACATCGTCGGGCTAAGTGAGGTAAGGAGAAAAGGAGAAGATCTCATTGAACTGAAAAGTGGACATCTCTTCTACTATCGTGGGACAGATACTGGCAGAACTAGTGGTGTTGGATTTATAATAAACAAGAAACTGAAGGATAAAGTTGTAGAAGTTGAAAGTTCCTCTCACAGAGCTGCACGACTCGTTATCCAACTCTCGAAAAGATACCAGACTCAGATTATTCAAACTTATGCACCCACCACAAGCCATCCTGAAGAAGAAATTGAAAAATTTTATGAGGAAATTCGTCATCTAAATAATAAAGGCACGCAGCACTTGAAGATAATTATGGGAGATTTCAATGCAAAAATAGGGCAACGGCAACAGAATGAAACTTCAGTAGGTAAATTCGGTCACGGCAACAGAAACCAGCGTGGAAATACTCTCGTTGAGTTTGCAGAGGCAGAAGGGTTTTTCATCTTGAACTCCTTTTTCAAGAAAAAGCCACACAGGAAATGGACATGGAGACATCCAAATGAGACGACAAGTGAAATTGATTTTATTATGTGTAACAAAAAATTCGTCATAGAAGACTGCAGTGTGCTAAACAAGTTCAACACAGGTAGTGACCATAGATTGGTGAGATGTAAGATGCACTTCAACACTAAACTTGAACGTGGCAAGCTCATAAGACAAACAAAATCTATTGACATAACCAACCTTAAAAAACACCATAATACCTTCAAGTTGGAACTGAAGAACAGATTCTCTGCTTTAGAAGGCCTAACATCGGAAGAAGTGGATATTTCTGAAGTTAACAGAAAAGTAACCAAAGCTCTTATGGAAACAGCAAAAAAATTAGCTGGGTCTAAGAACAAGTTGCAAGTGAACAAATTATCAGGAAAAACCAAAATGTTGATGCAAAAAAGAAGAGAGATGAGGACAACTAAAGAAGATGTGACTTCCAAAGTGGAATATATAGAGCTATGCAAGACAGTAAGAAAAAGTATCACTGAAGATGTAAGGAAATTCAACTGTGAACTAGTGAGGAAAGCAATTGAAAACTACCAAAGCCTAAAGATAGCAAAGGGACATCTCAGTAAGGGAAGAAAACAGATTATGGCTCTGAGAAAAGAAGATGGTTCTGTAACAAGAAATAGAGGCGAAATTTTGACAAGAGTGAAAGATTTCTACTCCAAATTATATGAAAAGGATGATACATTCACTCCAGACATCATGAAAGGTACCAGTACCAGAGTTCCTCCAGTCCTTCCAACAGAAGTTACACATGCAATCAAGAACATGAAGCGGGGGAAAGCTCCAGGAGAAGATGGAATTACTGTAGACATCATACAAGAAGCAAGTGGAGAAATCGAAACAGTACTCGCATAAATTTTCACTCAATGCCTTAATGAAGGGAAGATTCCTGAGGATTGGAACACTACTACAATGATCCTGCTACATAAAAAAGGTGACATTGAGGATCTCGGGAACTACAGACCTATCAGCCTCCTATCAGTGGTTTATAAAATCTTCACTAAAGTGCTTTCACACTGCTTGAAGGTAACACTGGACATGGCTCAACCAAGAGAACAAGCTGGATTCAGGAGTGGCTACAGCACAATAGATCATATCCACATACTGAGAGAACTAATTGAAAGAGCGAGGGAATATGAACTTCAATTGTGCATGGCTTTTATCGATTATGAAAAAGCCTTTGATTCGGTGAAACCATCAGCAGTTACAATAGCTCTGAAATCCTGCGGTATTGAAGATGTATACATTAATATTATTAATAACATATATGAAAATGCAAGTGCAAAGATTCGGCTGTTTGAAAATACAACACACATAAAAATTGGAAAGGGAGTGAGACAAGGTGACACCATATCTCCGAAACTCTTTAATGCCACAATGGAGGGTGTCTTTCAGTCGTTGAGCTGGGAAAACAAGGGGATAAAGATTAATGGAGATTATCTAACCCACCTTAGTTTTGCTGATGACGTAGTTATTTTTGCAACTACCCCATCAGAGCTGCAGAGTATGATCCAGGAACTTGCTGACAAGAGTAAAGAAGTGGATTAAAAATGAACTTTCAGAAGACAAAAGTGATGTTCAATGCTTTTACAAGAAATGAAGATTTATCGATTGATGGAGAAAAGCTGGAGTTAACAGACACGTACGTTTATCTTGGACAGCAGATATCAAGTGAGGGTCACATTGATGAAGAAATTAATCGGCGTACAAAAATTGCCTGGAGAGCTTTTCTAAGAAACAGCATAATTTTCAAGGGCAATATGCCATTATGTCTTAAAAGAAAAGTGTTTGATCGATGCATCCTTCCAGTGCTTACGTATGGTGCAGAGACGTGCACTTTAACTAAAAGAGACATACAAAGGCTGCAGACAACTGAAAGCAGCATGGAGAGGTGCATGCTTGGGGTAACCAGGAGAAATAAGAAGAGGAACTCGTGGATCCAAAAAATGACGAGAGTGGAAGACATCATGATCAGAGTTAAATCCCTGAAATGGCAATGGGCTGGACATACTGCCAGAAGGACAGATCATCGATAGACAGCCGAAAATTTTAGATTGGATTCCAAGGGGCAGGAAAAGACCCAGAAGAAGACCACGTGGGAGATGGGTGGATGAAATTCGAAAGTATGCGGCAGTGACATGGAGGAGACTGGCACAAGACAGACCGTTGTGGAGGAAACTTGGGGAGACCTTCATCCAGCAGTAAATTGATAATGGCTGGCAATGATGATGATGATGATACAATTTGAATATCTACGTGCCATTCGTCCTGATGAAGCTAGGTCAATACCCAGTGAAACCATGGTCAGCTTGAAAAAATAAATAATTGTGACAAACTATGTTGTGTTTTGGTGAAAAAAAAAAAATTGAATTTAATTCATTTTGGGTATATTGAATTGGATTGATTGTTATTTATTAAAGGGCATTATATTTATGCTGGTATTGAAATTCATATGGAAATTATAGAAAAATTAAATTTGGGAGATGGGTGGATGCATTTCGAAACAAAAATATTTTCTAAGTACTAGAAAAGGCCATGAACATCCTAAACAAAAATGCATCTGAAAATTTACATTCCACAAGAAGTTATTGGAAAGTTTGCGTTGTTTGTGTTCAAGCAGAGTTGAGTCACCTGAAAGTGCAAAAATAAGTGGATATTGTTGCATGTGTATGAAAATGTGTCACTATAAGTCATACGATAAAATGTACTCGTTCAATAACAACTTGTGGAGGCGGTGAAAGTCAATTTAAAAAGGATAGGACAAAAATTGCAGTTATGAAATACCTTAGAAAACCAGGATTCGGATCGATAGCCTTAGTCAAGCTAAGGGGGAGTACATGGGACCAAGTCATGGAAGACAACAGCACACAAAAACTTTCACACTGCACTCATTTTGAACTTTTTTTTGAAAGGCTACTGCCTGTATTTATTATTTTTCTTTAAAAACTTAATAAGTTAATTTAGTGGACAAACAGATGGTATTTCCTTTTTTCTTGTTTGCTTAAACACAACAGTATAAAACAGAATCTCAATTTACTTTCTATTTCTATTTGGCCACTGGCCTTATGAACAGCACAACTTTACATATTTCAACACAGTTGGTTTGAACACTAGGCATGCATCCAAAATTATACCATGATTCACATAGCTTACAAAAAAAAAAAATACTGGATTATTTTTAATTCTACAAGGTGGACAAATTCTGTTCTTTTGAAACGTACTCTCTTCTCTCTCACCCAGTTAGCTCAATGACCAATTTACAATTTTACACTTATTGATTTAAATTTAAACAATCTTAGCAAACTCCGCAATCTCCCAGACCAGATTCAAAGACTTCAATTAAATTTACAGTTATTTTAAGAGCCACAAATTATACTTTAACAAATCTACTATCAGCAAGTAAACAAACCAAGTAAATTATCCTCAAAACAGAATTTACACTGAGCACAAGCATTAATTAACATTACATAACCCATAGAACTATCCTGAATGAACCTACTTCACTTATAAAGAAACCTCACTAACTAATCTTAAAAATTATCACCATTCATAACATCAACATAATTCAGAAATTCAAACAATCTTCTTGCACTAGCTTGCTCATAAAAATCACCTCACTCTGCACTTCACATAATAGCTCAGGATACTTAATAACTCTATACTGTAAACAAAAGCTCAAAATACCAATTAACTAAATTTCCAAACTAAATATCAAGTTCACTAACACCAACAACCAGAATTTAGAATTTACATCCCTAGCACTACAGCAAATCATAAACAAATAAATTTAGATACTTTAAATCACCAAACAAACTTGAATTTAACACCTGCAGTGAATTACTGAGGTTGCGGTGAGGCAAATACTCTCAGTTCAGACACTACCCTGGGTTTTTTGAGAACCAACACAGGAAGAAAATACCAAGTCAGGCTGAAGGCGTGAAATTGGGTCGTGAATCCACTTTCAGCCTATGCAAAGGGAAAGGAAAATCCTCAAGTGTGACACATCATCATCAGGCACAGAATTTCCTCTAACATGATCTCACCACATTTCTTGAAGCAACGCTCGACCGACCCTCGCTGGCAGTACATATCTCCGTGAGCAGCGAAACTACTGGGGGGTTTGAAGACAAGTTTTCCCCCAAAAACCACGTCTTCAAGGATCTCCCCCTTTTCGAACCAATGCATGATCCCACCTTGATCAACCACGCCTGCAAGAGCCTGTCGTACTTCAACCCTAAATACTCCAGGCACATCTGGCCCAGAACTAACACAACTATATCTCAGGAAAAATTCACTTATCTCTGTATATATCCCAAGAAATTCTAAATCACAATATCCACATATATCCCAGGAAAATTCACTTTATCTCTCTATATCCCAAGAAATCCTAAATCACAGTATCCACATATATCCCAGGAAAATTCACTTTATTTCTCTATATCCCAAGAAATCCTAAATCACAGTATCCACATATATCCCAGGAAAATTCACTTATCTCTCTATATCCCAAGAAATCCTAAATCACAGTATCCACATATATCCCAGGAAAATTCACTTATCTCTCTCCACATATATCCCAGGAAAAATCACTAGCAAGGAAATTCTTCTGCACCATGGCAATGCGCAGGTCCACTTCAGACAATAACACTGACCATTTACATAACCCACTAAATACTTTCACCTTATTGAAAATTAAAATTACATTTAGACTTTTAACCTTATAGTAAAAACAAGAAAATTTAGGCCAAAGAAAAGAACAATTAATACTGGAACTGGTGAGCAAAAGTGTGTCTTCTCAACCCATGATGTTCATTCTTTTTGTGAAATACTAAACCTGAGAACAAAAAAATACTTTAACTTCTATTCTGCACATATCGCATCCTGGTGAAAATTCCCTACTCAGAGCCCTCTGCCCTAGGACAAGTTCCCTGCTTGCCCTAAGATCACCCCTTTCCAATGGGAGATTAACACTCATCTGGAGCATGTAAAATACTGGTCCTCAATTAACACTCCTACCATCTCAATTTCGACACCCAACACTCCAAGAATGTAAACAGCACTTTAGGTTTCCAATTTCATCACACTATAATATGTTCCCAAAATTCCAATATAAATCATCCCATAATTTATCTTCACTCAAAAAAAAATAACTCAATGCTGTAAAAAGGCTAGAGAAAAATGTTTACAATTATTTTATCACCCACGACATCACAATAACACTGCTTTTCAATTATCACATGCCCAACTAAACTATTATCGATGCACCAAAATTCACTGTGCCCAACTATTAAACTAAATTTTTCCGATACATCAAAATTTACTGGCCTGGGAAGTTGCTAAAATACCAGTCATGACAGCACAAAAAAAAAACATAAATGAAAGCATTTTCAACTCCCCTCTCTTTTTTTTCTTTTCTTTTTTCTGAATTCGTACCTGAGTAACTAATACATTTTAATTTTGAAAGCTGAACGACAACACAGCCATAATCAGAGGCAAAAAAAAAAACTTGCTCTTTTTCTTTTTGTTTCTTATGCTCAGCTCGAAGTTTAAGTAGCCTGCGTGGGATGTTATATATCAATACAAAAAGATATGAACTAAAACATTACCTTCGAGCTGGCGTTCTTTTTTTCCTTTCTGTTTTCACCACAGTTTACAGTCCTGGCACAACCACATTCTCGTTAGAATTGCTTTCTTTGTTTTCTTCCTCCCAGTTCCCTTCCTTAAACGGTTAATAGCCGAGGTAACCATTTTCGAAACCTCGGGATGAGATGGAACCTTTGAGGCAGGCCTCCTTTTCGGAGTATCAGCCGAGGGTGAAGCTGTAGAGGCTGGGCCCATTCTTTCCGGAATTTCCATAAGGGAGAAGGCATGTCCCCCTTCAGCCAAGAACTTTTCCTTAGCGACATTGTCCCAGCCTGCCGCCATTTTGTTCCTCAGGCGAGGTTCCCGGCCGGCGGAATGCCGCTTTAACTGCGTTCTACATCGTCAAAATTTTCAATTGGCAGCCCAGATCCAGAGTGTCCCCTTGTGGTGGACTGGTGGTCAGCAAAAAACAATCAAGAAACCACTTTTTTTTTCCTGTGGTTCTCTCCCGCCAAAAGGCGAGGAGAAAAAAAACTCTGCCGTCCTCTCTTTCTCTGACTGCCAGCCAGAAGTACCAGAACAAAAGTCACCCTCAACGGATAAAAACTCTGGGGTGCTTGAAAACCGCTGACCCCTCTCATTGGTCGAAACTTCAGCCTAGCAACTCACGGCTTCCCAACGGACTTTTCACTCCCACGCCTCGAGTGACCTCTGACCTTCACACGTGTAGACCAGGCTCTTCTTGACCCTGGGGTCTAAAAATAGATTTCGTTGCTGAATTCCCTACCCCAAAAGACGAAAAGATGTTACACTTTTGGGCGACTTCTCGCTTGGAAACAGGAACGCAAAAAAATATGGCGAATTCTTGCTTTGCAGAAAATCACTAGTTTTAATTTTCTTTTTTTTTTTTTCTCGTTCCGTGATGTTAAACTAAAATTAATTTTGATTCTCTGAGCTGCACACCTACTCGCCTTTTCCTATTGCGATAAAAGAACAGATAAAATAATTATTTTCAAAACCCCAAAGTCAGTTAAATCAAATATTATTCTTTTTTTCTTCTTTTCACCAACATGAAATTTTGTTTTCCTGGTAGTGATTAAGACAAGCGAATTTTGCGCATGAATTCCCCTGCCTTTCAACCAGGAATTTTCTTCTAACGTATGTCATGGAAGAAAATTTTTGCATTAATTAATCTCTGATAAACCAACAGAAAGATTGATCAGGTCTCTCTGCAATTCACCAGAGGTTAAAATTTTCGCCATGACAGTTGTATTATCTTAATATATATATATAAGTGTCACAAGACTAGTTTTTGAGATCAAGAAAGGTATTTTATGATTTGGAAAAGCCATATTTTATTTTCTGGGCCTTCTACCTTCAGTTGCAACATCTCACAGGGGACTTCTCTCATTCAGCACTGGGTGAGGACTCCTTGACAGATTTTTTTACGTCCTATCTCTTTGACAATTTGTGTTTGAACATTTTTTTACATCCTACTACTTCAAGAGTTCTTCATCAACCATCTATTTTTTACATTGTCTTGCTTTGACTGCTTGCACTTGAATCTTTTTTATATCCTACTACTTTAAAAGTTCATTCTTGACTGTCCATATTTTTCTACTCCTATTCTTAACTTCTTTTTCTCTTTCCTGCTCCTGACTTCCATGTCTTTCAATACTTATTTGTCCTTTGACTAATCCAATTTACCGGAGTGAAAAAAATCTTAATTTTTTATGCTCTCCTCTCACATATACCATTGAACATTCAGTAAGAATTCCACTTTGCTTATTCATTCATGGGTGTAGTCATACCTGCTATTCACCACTGCCTAAAACAATATTAAATTTGGTAATCTCCAATCACTTCTATAACACCTGCGTGGATGCTTCCATCTAGCCATTAATCACCCTCCTGTGAGCTCAACTTAATTATCACCCTGTTTACACACAGCACTCATGTGATGCCAAATCCTTGTCATAAAAAGATTTCCTGTCTTGCCTTGCTCATGGGAAACAGAAATAAGATCCTGAGGACAACAGACTGTTAACTGCCCATTACACACACTCACCCCTTACACACTTTTTGGTGTTCAAGCATACATTTCCCCTTTTCTTGTTGAATTAGGCAAAGAAATTTGTTCTCAATTATTTTGGGGTATAATGAATTCCTATTCTCTTATGCTGCAACAAAAGGAAAATGGGCCAACCTCCCATAATATTATAGATGTGGGAATTGTGCTGCTCTCTCTCTCTCTCTCTCTCTCTCTCTCTCTCTCTCTGGTGGAAAGAGTACCAAGGGGAATTAGCTTCTGTTGAATTCCCCACTCTATTCAACTCTACTCCACTCCACTCCACTCACTGATGCACTGTGGCACTTAGCTACCTGCCAGTTGCTGAGTAGATAACCAAAGAGAGAAGGAGGAGCAGAATACAAAAAAAAAAAAAAGACATCCATACTGAGTGCCATGAACGGGAAAAAATTAAGAGAAAATATTTAAACTCCTGAATTTTCCTTTAACTTGCACCTCCTTTGTTGATCTGTTTTAAATTATCCCTTTCTGTGGTTTACGCCCAATAAAACAGCATCACAGCTGTGAGATTTGTAACAGTTGCAATACATTTTTTTCTTTCTGAGTAACAGTAAAAACCAGGCAGAATTCTTGAAATGCCTTATGTGTCTGACATGGATGAGGCTGGAACAGGGTTGGCCTGGCCCACCAGGATATCGGGACATATCCCGGTGCGCCCTCTCTAGAAGCTTCCCTCAGCGCCCTTCGGCCAAAAAAAGCGCCAGATGAGCGAAGTCGCCAAGAATGGCATCACCCAAGTGATGGTGAATGATGAGTCATGCCATATGCATCACGAAAAGACATGTTCTTTCCAGTAACTTCTAAGATAAGGTTTCCGACGTTTAGTGTGTTTTTAATTTATGTTATATGTACCTACCAATAATGTTTCATGAAAAAGTTATTGGGTATATAAATAAGTTTTGAGGGATTTGAGGTGAACAAAACACGTTGTTGGAGAACAGAAACAATATTTTAATATTAATCAAAGTATGCTCCCTCTGAAGCTACAACTTTACCCCATCTTTCGGGCAGTGAACGTATGCCCCGAAGGAAGAATTCCGGTTCCTTGGAAGAGATCCAGTTGTCCAGCCAATTTTTGATGTCTTCATAAAAACTAAACCGTTCTCCAGAAAGTGCTGACTGCATCGACCGGAACAAATGGTAATCCAATGGCGCAATATCTGGCAAATATGGCAGATGGGGTAGAACTTCTCAGTCGGATCCTTCTAAGTACTTTTTACAGGTCGAGAAACATGTGGTCTTGCATTGTCATGCTGTAAGATTACTTTGTTGTGTCTTTCTCCCATTCCGGCCGTTTTTGCGTGAGAGCTTGTTTTAAACGCATTGACTGGATTCGATATCGATCACCAGTAATAGTTTCTGACGGTTTCAGCAGTTCATAGTAGATCACACCCTTCTGATCCCACCAGATACACAGCATTACCTTTGAACCATGGATATTGCGTTTTGGCGTTGAAGGACCTGGTTCGCCTGGCTTCACCCAAGCTTTTTGCCATTTAGAGTTATCGTACCATATCCATTTCTCGTCGGCAGTAATAATACGATGCAAAAAAACCTTTCTTTTTGCCTTTGAAGCAGCAATTTGCAAATGGTTTTTCGACGTTCAAGGTCTCTTTCCCGCAAAGCATGTGGAACCCAATTCCCTTTTTGTGCACCATTCCCATGGCAGCTAAACGTTGTGAAATGCATGGTTGACTAACATTTAATGCTGCTGCAAGTTCTTTTTGGGTCTGGCATGGATCCTTGTCGAGTAAAGCTTCCAATTCGGCATCAGCAATTTTTTGGGGTGGTCCAGAACATTCTTTATTACCGACTTCGAAATCGTTCCTTTTGAATCGTCTAAACCAATACTCACATGTTTTTGTGGATGGGGAATGTTCACCATAGATTTCTGACATTAAGCAATAGCTATCAGCAGCACTTTTCTTGACAATAAAGTAATGCACTAACACTTCCCGCAAATGCTGTTTTGTCGGGTCGAAAGTTGCCATTTTCCATCGAGTAAAACAAATACGTCTTCGCACCTCAATTGAACGTCATATACTGACTCTGACAGCTGGAGTCTCGTACTGCGATATCGCAGTGTTGCCACCTTAAAATACATGCGAGCAGTAATAAGCACGACGCCGAACGGAAATCCCTCAAAACTTATTTATATACCCAATAAATAGTCATTAATATTTTGTGTCAATTGTAAAGTATTAATGTTTTATTGTGGTTTAATTTGAAAGAAATATTTATTTTGATTTTAAGTAATTTTCTTTTTTGCTTCCTGTGCATGTGTTACTTTTTTATGATTTGTGTATCAGTTGCAACTTGCGAAATTTGAATTTCATTGTTACTGTTATTTAAAATTCAAATATTTCCAAGTTATTTAATGGTTTCTTTCAAAACCTCTTCATCTGAACAATGGACGATAAAAAGAGAAAAAAATGCCACCATGAGTACAGGAAAGAGAAAAAAGTAAACAACTACAAGAGTAACTTGTACAAAAAACTAGCGGATAATGCTTACCTTGGCATTCCTTTCTAGCGACGGGAACATTTCATGCACATGTTTTCCGGTCTTTGTTGATGTTATTGTCCTAAAGTCCGTTGTATGCGATGACTGGATTAACTTCTCACACTTTTCGCTGGGTATACTCATTGGATCTTTGCCTTGGGATTCAAACATCAATTTTTACTGTTCTTTATACTTGAAATTTTCGCCCATACTCTGGGCATCTTCAGGAGCGTGGCGACTTTACCACCGATGTTCGTGGTTAACTTCGCGCTAATGGAGTCCGATACTCCTTGCTGCCATTCGTCGGAAAAACTTTCCTGAATATATTACGTTATCAAGCCCGGCTGGCGCCATCTATGTTTCGTTAAGAACACTTTTTTTTTTCCCGTATTTTTTTTTATTTATTTTTTTTTTTTTTAATTTTCTTCTCCTATCCTGGTTTTCTTGTCTCATTAGTTCTTTCCACAGGCCCGATAATGTGCTAAGGTCGTTCTGGTTACATACCCTTGCTTTATTTTTGTAGATTAATATTGCTTCTTCCCTCCTCATTTGCCTTTCCGATTTTTTATTCTTTTTTAGCATTTTAATTTCATCGAACTTTGGGAATGTCCAGTTTACCAAGCAGAATTGCACTAAAGCAGTTTTGGCTCCTTTTTTTTTGCCAGTTAGATATGTGTTGTTTAAGTCTTTTTTAATCTGTTTTTCGTACTTCCAATGTACGATATTGGGGGTATGTGTGCTATTGGAATTTCGTAGGTTCCTGATTCTTCTAGCATTTTTCCCTCTGTTTTTTGGTTGACAGTCATACTTTTCACGGTGTGCACTGAGCTTCCTAGTTGTAAGTCATATTTAGCACAGTGCCTATTGATTTCTTTACTCACTCCTTCCAGGTATGGGAAAGCTCCAATGTATTTCAATTTTTTATTTCTCATCTTCCTTTGGTTGTGCACTTCTTGGCCTTCTTTACTCTGAGTCATATGCTTTTTACTCTCATGTATCCATTTATTAATTAGCTTGCTCGGGTACCCACACTCTTGTGATATTTTCGAGATAAACTCTAGCTCTTGATTTTTTAGCCTGTTGTTAGATGTGCGTGTGTACGCTCGCCGTATCAAGTTTACTATGCTGTTTTTTTATGTATCACTGGATGGTGCGACGAGTATGGTATCAGTACAGGTATGTAAGTTGCTTTTCTGAACACAGAGTATTCAAAACTATTTTTGTTTTTCTTTAGTTGAATGTCCAGGAAGGATAGGCAATTATCCTCTTCAAACTCAATATTTAGCTATGGTGTTACAGATTTTGCTAAACTGCTGTGCTAGATCTTGTAGCTCGGCTTTGTTAAGTTCAGACATTATAATAATGTCGTCTACATATCGAGCATAAAGTATTGGTTTTTCAGGTAAATTTTGAATAATTTCTTTTTCGAGGTATGCCATAATCACTTCTGCGTATAATGCCGATAATGGGGATCCCATAGGCCACCTTGCGTTTGTTTAAATATATTTCCTTCAAAATGGAAGATGTTGTTTTCCTTGATGAAATATAAGGTATTCTTTAGCTCTTTCAGTTGTGACAAGTTTAGTTCTTTGTTGATGCTTAGTTGTTGCATAATGAATTCGATGGCTAGTTCGACAGGAGTGTTTGAGTATAACGCCTTAACATCCATGGAGGCCATAGTTATTTGCTCTAGGTCTTGATTAATTAATTTGATTTTTTCTATAAACTCATAGCTATTCTTTAATGTATATTGATTCCTCATGAATATTGGGGATAGATAGTTGTATATCTTTTTTTCTAGGTTGATGAGTGGTGAGTTTTTTCGATAGAATCAGTCTTAAAGGTGTGTTTTCTTTATGAGTTTTAATTTTCGAGAATATTTTTGGCATCCCTGCTCCCATTGGAGGGTTTGCATTTTTTATTTCTGTTGGTAACGTGCTGTGGTTCCTTATATTAGCCAGGAAGGTAAGTTGTTTGTCGGTAGGATCTTTGTTGATGCTATCGCACTGTAGCTCTGAGATGGCCGTCCGCATTTTATCATTATATTCCAAAGTGTCCATAATAACAATTTGCCCTGTTTTTTCCGCTTCGCAGAATTTGATCGTGGGGTCTTTGCAAAGATTTACTAGTTGTTTTCTGTCATACTTTAATTTATTAATCTTACAGTTTTTTTTTGTTTTTTTTTTTTGTGCTTAGCGTTATACTCTTTAAGCATGATTCTGAATAGCTTAAACCTTAGATCGATAGCATGTTCTGGATGCACTCGCTGCACAATATCTTCTAAGATAGGAATGTACTCTTCTGTTCTTGGGGTTTTAGGTGGAAATGCATATTTTTTCCCACGTTGTAGCACTGCCTTTTCACTAAAAGTTAGCGCTCTCGATGATTGATTCACAAACACTGGGTATTCTGTACTTTCATCACCCCTCATTGTCACAACTTGTCACAACTGAAAGAGCTAAAGAATACCTTATATTTCATCAAGGAAAACAACATCTTCCATTTTGAAGGAAATATATTTAAACAAACGCAAGGTGGCCCTATGGGATCCCCATTATCGGCATTATACGCAGAAGTGATTATGGCATACCTCGAAAAAGAAATTATTCAAAATTTACCTGAAAAACCAATACTTTATGCTCGATATGTAGACGACATTATTATAATGTCTAAACTTAACAAAGCCGAGCTACAAGATCTAGCACAGCAGTTTAGCAAAATCTGTAACACCATAGAGCTAACTATTGAGTTTGAAGAGGATAATTGCCTATCCTTCCTGGACATTCAACTAAAGAAAAACAAAAATAGTTTTGAATACTCTGTGTTCAGAAAAGCAACTTACATACCTGTACTGATACCATACTCGTCGCACCATCCAGTGATACATAAAAAAACAGCATAGTAAACTTGATACGGCGAGCGTACACACACACATCTAACAACAGGCTAAAAAATCAAGAGCTAGAGTTTATCTCAAAAATATCACAAGAGTATGGGTACCCGAGCAAGCTAATTAATAAATGGATACATGAGAGTAAAAAGCATATGACTCAGAGTAAAGAAGGCCAAGAAGTGCACAACCAAAGGAAGATGAGAAATAAAAAATTGAAATACATTGGAGCTTTCCCATACCTGGAAGGAGTGAGTAAAGAAATCAATAGGCACTGTGCTGAATATGACTTGCAACTAGGAAGCTCCGTGCACACCGTGAAAAGTATGACTGTCAACAAAAAAACAGAGGAAAAAATGCTAGAAGAATCAGGAACCTACGAAATTCCAATAGCACACATACCCCCAATATCGTACATTGGAAGTACGAAAAACAGATTAAAAAAAAGACTTAAACAACACATATCTAACTGGCAAAAAAAAGAAGCCAAAACTGCTTTAGTGCAATTCTGCTTGATAAACCGGACATTCCCAAAGTTCGATGAAATTAAAATGCTAAAAAAGAATAAAAAATCGGAAAGGCAAATGAGGAGGAAAGAAGCAATATTAATCTACAAAAATAAAGCAAGGGTATGTAACCAGAACGACCCTAGCACATTACCGGGCCTGTGGAAAGAACTAATAAGACAAGAAAAACAACAACAAAAGAAAAACAGGCAAAAAAAGACAAGAAAACCAGGATAGGAGAAGAAAATTAAAAAAATAATAATAAAAAATAAAAAAAAATACGGAAAAAAAAAAGTGTTCTTAACGAAACATAGATGGCGCCAGCCGGGCTTGATAACGAAATATATCCAGGAAAGTTTTTCCGACGAATGGCAACAAGGAGTAACGGACTCCATTAGCGCGAAGTTAACCACGAACATCGGTGGTAAAGTCGCCACGCTCCTGAAGATGCCCAGAGTATGGGCGAAAATTTCGAGTATAAAGAACGGTAAAAATGTATGTTTGAATCCTAAGGCAAAGATTCAATGAGTATACCCAGCGAAAAGTGTGAGAAGTAAAGCCAGTCATCGCATACAACGGACTTTAGGACAATAACATCAACAAAGGACCGGAAAACACGTGCATGAAATGTTCCCGTCGCTAGAAAGGAATGCCAAGGTAAGCATTATCCGCTAGTTTTTTGTACAAGTTACTTTGAAATATCGCACGTAAAAGAGAATAGTACAATAATCAGAGCTATATAATAGTCAGAATTAGAACTACTAAGTGGAATCAACTACAAGAGTTCACAAAAAAGTACTCAAAAATTACCCAATTTTACCCCAAACCAAAATCTACAAGTCATACCGGTCAGACAGAGAGTTCAACCTCACATGAATTTTCACTTCCAGTATCAGATTCAGTGGATTATTTTGACATTGAAACACAATCCAGTAGCCAAGAAAACTTCTCTAAATCAACATCTGTTGATCGTCTTCTCATACTAGAAAGTGCAGTAACAAATGAAGTTAGAGAAGGCTCAATCAATTCAAATGCAGAGTCAACAGACTACTTTAGAAAACCTGGCCAGGATGAATTGCTTGCATATTTGGCTTACCAACCTGTTCAGCCCTGTGTGAAGGATATGCCTTTCCATGATAGAAAACCATTGTTTAATGTAGAATGTAGTGACAAACAAATTTTCAAAAGACAGTAGTTGACTTTTAATGAGAAGACCCAGCAGCTGTTTTGTATTTTGTGTATCGTGTTTAGCGATAGCAAATCTGTTTTCTTCTCCTGCTTAAACGACTGGAGGCATGTTCACCAAAGAGTAGAGGAACACAAAACATCCAAAAGCCACATGGGATCGGCACAGTCATTTATGGCAGTGAAACGCCAGAAAACTGCTCACAATTTATTGTTAAATAACCAGCTTGAGAAAAGAAAACAGCAAGTACAAGAAAGAAGACGGATAATTGAAATAGTAGTAGATGTGATTAAGTTAATAGGCAAACAAAGGCTTCCTTACCGAGGCTCTCTAGAATTGCCATACTTACTTGATAATGAAAATATAAATCACAGAAATTTTCTTGAGTTAATTCTTTCATCAAAGAAATATGTTTCAACACTTGAAAAACACCACAACAACATTATTGAACAGAGTGCAAATCTTCATGCACAGCAAGAAAAAAGAAAGAGAAAATGAGAAAGCAGTAGGAAGAGGCACTTTGGTGACATTCTTGGGTAAGAATTCTGTAATAAAAATTATCAACATTATCTTAGATGAGATGAAAAGACATATTGCTGAAGAAATGAGGAAGGCTGTCAAGTTTTCAGTTATGATGGACACTATGACAGATATTTCCTGCAATGACCAATGTGCATTTGTATTTCGGTACGTTATAGATCATTGAGTTGTTGAAAGACTCCTTGCATTGAAATGTGTTTTTTCAACATCTGGGCAGGATTTATTCAATACTTTCAAAGATGTGTTGGGTGAACTTCAAATTCCTATAGAGCTCTGTGGGGCGAATTCCTTTGATGGTGCTGCAAACATCAGTGGGAAATACAATGGATTAGCAGCTAAGCTATCAGCAGAAGTTTCTAATCATATTCATTCTTGGTCTTATGCTCATGTGCTTAACTTAGTACTATCTGATACCGCCCAGGGCCTTTCAAGTACTATATCTTTCTTTAATATACTTCAAGAGGCACAAGTGTTTTTGAAGGAATCCTTAAAACGACTGCAACTGTTCCTGGAACAAAAGCCTTATTTTAACTTAGAAGTTATTGTAAGTACAAGATGGCAAAGCAGAAGTGACACCACAGTAAAAATCTTTGGAAGGACTGATGACTGGGTTCAAGTTAAACTATCCAAAACTCAATTCAAACTACCTAAAGTTGTGTATTCAGAATTGGCTGTCGTATTGTTCAAAATTTCTAATTCTAAAGACTTTAATCCCAAAGTCAGAAATGATGCATCAGCTATTTTAGAGAAGTTTTTATCATTTGAAACAATTTTGGTAGCGATGATATTTCTCCAGATTTTCAAAGTAACAACTCCTCTATCAGATTACTTACAGACAAAGAACCTTGATTATGTTCAAGCATGGAGGTTAATAGTGTGTTCTTTGTCAAAGTTAAAATGTGTTCAAGAACAGTTTGCTACTACTTTGAATGCTGCAAATATATTTGTAACAAAAATGTCTAGTATGCCAAAAGAAAGGACCGAGATTGATAGCTCTCTTGAAAACATCGTAATAGAAACTGAACTAAAGAAGAAAAGAGTAAAAACTATAAAAAAAATGCCAGGAGAGGCTGCAAGACATCAAAATGTTGCTTCAACTTCTGAAGATATGTTTCGCATTTCAGTGTTCTATTATGTATTAGACAAGATAATTCAAACAATGGACAACAGATTTATCCACCATAAGTCCTTGTACTTGGATCTTTCATGGTTTGATCCCAAACGGTTTGCTGAGTACGAATCACTGCCACTGAATGACTTAGACAGAATCTGTGAAATTATTCCTTCAGTTGATAAGGGGAAGCTAAAAGAAGAATTACTCTCATTTGCAGGGATTTGGCCTCAGATTAGTAATCGATCTACTGTTCAAGATTACACTAGGATATATGAGTTAGAAAAAAGTTTGAGTAAGACTGATGATGAAGATGATGATGGCGAAGAAAAGGAGGGGGCCAAATCTGTTAAATGTACTGATGTGAAGGAGTGCAACTCTTGTATTAAGTGCGTTTTTAAAGTGTTGATAGAGTATAATATGTACTCTCTCCAATATACGGAATTATTCAAAGTTTACAAACACCTACTTACAATACCTCTTACTCAAGTCTCATGCAAGAGAGTGTTTTCGAAACTTAAAATAATTAAAACTCATCTTCGGGCACGATTAACTAATGAACATTTAGAAGCTTTTGTCATGATGGCCACTGAGAAGGATGTTCTTAACTCAGTCGATAGTGAAGTTATCATAAGCAGGTTGTGTGAAAGAAGCTCTGAAATGAGGCAGCTTCTTGCTTTTTAAAATGAGGGATATAATCTAGCAGTAGTATTCTGTCAGTCATCTTTGTGTCTTTCTCAGTCATCATTGTGTATCATTTGTGTTTTGTAATGTAGCTGCAAATTATATGCATAACAACAATAAATTTCACTCAATTACCTGCAGATTTATTTGTAATGTACCTGTAAATTATATGCATAAAAACAACGAATTTCACTCAATTCTGTTCATTTTTAAGCGTCTGAGGGTGCGGCAGTGTGGCTAAGGCCAAAATGGGTGGGTCTGGTTTGGTTGGTTTGAGAGGGGGTCTGGCACCCTCCAAGGTGACCCAGGCCGGCCCTGCGCTGGAAAATGCTGCCTCATCCCTGTCAGACACAAGTGATCTTTTTCAAGCACACACAGCCTTAGGATGACTGTTCTTAAGCTTATGCTTGTGCAAGCATCAGTGTTTCCAGCCACTTCAAATTGAAATAACATCATAAAATATTAATAATATAACATTTACTTATCCCATCTGATTAACATCAAAAGTCATTTAGGAAAAAATTAACTCAAAACTAAAGTAGAGTCAAAAACAAACCCTCATTCAAGAAAGATAAGTTATTATCACTTCTTTGATGTCCAGTCTGGATGTTTCCATACTAAATAAATGGTGCGTGCAAACATCAAGAATCAACTAGTGATTTTTTGCATACATACATACATATCACTAAGCTGTTCTCTGAAATTCAGAGGTTAGCTCCAAAAAGAAATACAAACTTCCAGATATTTTTATTTATTGTTCTCTTAACAAACTTCGCCATTTACAGCGATCTTGACATACAACTCGTGCTTCACTGATATCCATTACACACCGTACACAAGATCTTTTATACTTCATACTCATAATCTTTTTCTCATACAGACACTCCTGAATCTGATCCGCCCATGTCTTCCTTGGCCTTCCTCTGCCTTTCCTTCCTGCCACTTGAACTGAAAAGATTTTCTTAGTAAGCATTTCATCACTCATTCTTTCAACATGGCCAAACCACCAAAGCATATTGGTTTCCACCTTGCTAACAACATTTTGCTTCACATCACATAACTGCAATACATCTTCATTCCTCACACAGTCAGATCGTTCTTGCCACAAACCCCACGTAAGTAACGCATTTCTCCAGCACACAAACGACTCCTATGTTTCTTCTGCAGTACCCAGGTTTCACTGCCATACATCAGAGTAGGAACAATTACTGTTCAATACACAGCCATGCGGGACTCTCTAGAGAACCCATCATTCCTGTGAAAACCTCCCAGAGCAGCTATGACTTTCAAAGAAGAATTCACTCGCCTACTGATTTCACCATCCAACTTGTTCTCTCTGTCAAACATGCTTCCTAAATACACAAACTCACTCACCTGGTCAATCACAGTGCCATTTATACTTACATTACTTTCAGTGCTACCCGTTCCTCTCTCAAACACCATAACTTTGGTTTTTCCCTTATTTATACTCAATTTGAATTTCATGCAAACTCCGTGCATCCGAGTCAACATACTCTGCAACTCACTTTTGCTCTCTGCCAACAGGACAGTGTCATCAGCATACAGCAATCTGCACACACGGATATCACCAAGACATAAACCACTATTATCTATTTTGGCATCACGCATGCATGCGTCCATAAATATATTAAACCGCCATGGTGACATTACACAACCTTGTCGTCTAACACCTGCACCAATGGAAAACCATTTTGCTAAAACACCATTCACTCGTACACAAGCTCTACTACCAGCATACATGGCTTTTACACTATTAAGTAGATTCCCAGTAACACCATATTCATTCAATACCTTCCACAAAAGTGTCCTATTCACTCGGTCGTATGCTTTCTCTAAATCTATGAAGGCAGTAAAAACTTTCTTCCCAACAGCCAGATACTTTTCAATCATCATGCGTAATGCAAAAATCTGGTTAGTGCAGCTTTTACCAGGCATAAAACCACTCTGAACATCCCACACTTTCAATGATGTAAGATCTCGTACTTTTTCAATAACAACCTTACCAAACACTTTCCCTGGCACACTCAGTAGGCTAATACCACGATAGTTCTTGCATTCAGTCTGATCACCTTTTCCCTTATACAAGGGAACAATAATAGCATCCTTCCAATCCCGAAGGACCATTCCTAACTCCCAGCACAACTGGCAAATTTCAGTTAACCAGTCAATTATAGAGTCACCACCATATTTCAACATCTCTGCAGTTATGCCATCAACTCCCGGAGCCTTACCATTCTGAAGAGATTTTAGAGCTTTACCCACTTCTTCTCTTGAGATCCCTCCTGTGCTTTCATCCCTCATTGCGACATCATCTGTGTCTGTCTCAGAATCATCTTTGCTTTCCTGATCAAATAACTCACGGAAGTATTCACCCCATCTGTCACTTAACTCATTCGGCTCCCATATCATTTTCCCAATCTCATTCTTCACACAACTTACAACCTTGTTTCCACTATTTTTCCTGAGTCTCATGTACTTCCAGAGGGACTTCCTATCTTTCCAAAAAGGCAGTTCGCACCTTTCCACTTTCTCCTTCCTATCTTTTGCCTTACTATGGCGAACCAGCTTAGCAGCTTCACGCTTCTTACAGAGATATTCATCCACAGAGACTCTACCTTGCAACATCCCCAAATAGGCTTCCTTCTTTCTCTTTACTGCCTTTTCAATCTCACTATTCCACCAAGCATTACCTCTATTGTTATCCACTATTGTGGTGCCACAGACCTCTTTAGCAGCAGTGACAACACAGTTCTTAAAACATTCCCACTTCTTTTCTACATCCCTCTCACCAGACTTCAGATCCTTCAGTCGTTCTCTACTGTAAAAACAGTCAGAAGACTTGTTAAACATTTTGCAAGAAAAATGGTGCTGATTAATTTTTACTATATTGTGCTGACAAGAAACAGTCTAAATGTTAGATGAAAAATGTTTCAAGTCAGCAAAAGGGACAGATTATACTGTTATGAACACTGGGTACCTTAATTAATTTGATAAGTGAGAGGCAAGAAGAGCATTAATTTTGTTTACAAAAAACTAAGGCTCATGGCATTTTTCATGCAATAGGGGAAGAATTCTTTGAGACACTTGTGTTTGTGGGGATGAATGCAAAGGGGAAATAGCTCCATGTTTGGCAGCTGACTTGTGCTGGGAAGTTCTGCCTGTAAACAAAGTCTTAGGAACCAATCTTTACCAGATGTTTGGAAGCAGTTATGATTGTCATGAGGAAAAAGAATGGAAAGTTATGGCTATTGTGGGAAGGCTGAAGTTGACATGACAAAAAAGTGGAAACCAAGAATTTGTTTGTCTGGTCACTAACAGGATCAACGACCAAAATATTTTTGAACATAAGAGTGATGTGCTCTTATGACCTTGTCAAATTTTCGGGTAGTACCCCTACCCTTCCTCAGGACAGATAGCTGTAGTCTTAAGGAAGGGTAGGGGTACTGCCCGAAAATCTGACATTTAAAATCCTTTTATTCCTTAGTAAAGACCCATAATTTTGAGACATTAGTAGTTCATTAAATCTAGGCATAGTCATGTCATCAATTATTACTGATGTCTACATATTTGCTGTTTTGTGCATATGTGCGTGTTTGTATCTTTTAATTAAAAATAAAAGCAATGAAAATTAACGATCACTTTACACTCCAGTCCTGGACAAATGGAACATGCACTACTTTTAGCACCATGCATTACAAGACAAAATTTGAATCCAGTATGTGCTGTTTATGAGGAGTTGGAGCAGCAAATAAAATTGCATTGTTGGCATTAAAAGCACTGCCTTTTAAAACAAAGGTATCACATGAAACTGTTTGGTCACATGATGTTGAAATAAGTTATTAACATGACAGAAATACTTGCTTACCTTGACCATAAAGACGAAATCAGTCAGAGCTGGTGAATACACTGCTCCACCAGCACAAGGGCCCATAATAACAGATATTTGCGGAACTACACCAGAAGCCATGACATTGCGTTGAAATATGTCTGCATAGCCAGCAAGAGATTCAACTCCTTCCTGTATACGTGCACCACCTGAATCATTCAATCCAATTACTGGTGCCCCTACCAAGATAGCTTGATCCATAATCTGCTCCAAATGAAAATATCATCAGCAAAATGTAATTAATTTACATCACTAATTCATCATGCAAACAAATTCTACCAAACATTTCCTCAAATATTATAAAAATTCACAAAAACACATTGCTCAGAAATTTGTTACTAAAAAATTCCTTTGACCCAAAATCAAGTTAAAAAAAATTCCTCCTCGTAGTATTTCACATATGAAGTCTCAAAGAAAAAGCATTACATCATTACAAATTATGGGTTTCAATCCAAAATGAATATAGTATAATTGGGATGTTTTAGAACTTAGAATCAGTTGAAAAAAAATTCTAACACTGAAGTCACCAAAGAACCTTGAAGAGGGAGAGAGAAGTACCTAGGGAAGTCTTCAGTCAAAAAATTTTTAATCAGAAAAAAACAAGAACAGACCAGCTTTAATGCTTCCTCAATTATCTGATACGCAGGACATCTATTTTGCTTTTAGACTGCCATATAAAAGCAAAATGGCTCATTAAATACATAGAGCGTTCCAGCAATACCATAAACTGCAATTAATTCTACAAATAACAAGGTTTAAAAACAAAATATGGTTAAATCTGCAATAATAAAATGCTATAAACATTGTGTGAATGACAACTAATTGCAATTATAAACATTAAATAAATGAATACTAATTACAACTGTTATATTTCAGGGTCAAAGTATACAAAACATTTAATACATTCAACAACTAAAATGCAGTATACATATTTTGTGCATTCGGCATTACAGTATAATTCCATAAAAGGTGATCCACCTCAAATCATGAGCATTAGAATTCACTCAGTTCTGTACAATCATAGTCATCCCTCTGAATCTGAATACCATACATCATGCATGGAAAACTTACAGCAGAACAATAAGTAAAAATTCTCAAACTTACAAGAATACAGTGATGAGCCATTACATTATGGCCATCTACCTAATAAGTTGTAGGACTCCCTTTAGCCCACAAAACAGCAGCCACTCAGTGAGGCATCGATTTGATGAGGTGGCAATAGGTATTCTGGGCTATCTGGTACCATTATGTCAACAGCATGTCCTCCAGTTCCCGTACATTTCGGGATGGTAGTGATTTAGTGCAAACCCACTTTTCCAAGTTGAACCACAAATGTTTGATTGGGTTCATATCAGGTGAGTTTGAAGGCCAGGGCATTAACAGAAAGTCACAAGCATGTTCCTCGAACCACTCCTTGAGGATTCTGGCAGTGTGGCATGGCGCATTATCCTGTTGGTAATGGCCATCACCAGCAGGGAACACAGTTGCAACGAATGAGTGAACTTTGTCAGCAACGATGTTCAGATACCCGACAGCTGTCAGGGATTGTGCTATTGGGATAATGGGGCCTAAAGTGTCCCAAGAAAACATCGCCCACAGCATAACACCACCGCCGCCACCCTGTTTCCACCCAACAGTGCATCCAGGTGTCATAGCCTCCGTTGGTAATTGGTGTATCTGCTCTCGGCCATTTATGTGATGCACCAGGAATCTTGATTCGTCAGACCAGGCCACTTTATTCCAATCATCCACGGTCCGGTCTTGATGATATTGGGCCATTTAGCGATGACGTGCAGTGTGCATGGGGACCTGGCTGTGTCTTCGGCTACACAGGCCCAAGCACAGAAGGCTGCGATGAACTGTGTGCTGCAGACGACACACGGCTGGGCACAGCATGGATTGGAATTCCCTTAAAGTAATCAGTTTCCAAAGCAATTTCCAAAAAAGAAAACTGAAAGAAGGAATAGAGATTGAGAAAAATCAAAATTCCATCATCAATGACTGCAAAGGATTTTCCCTGCCTAACATCTGGCAGGATTTGTTGAAAAATAACCTTAACCGTCAAGGTTAACCGTAACCATGATAGTGACAAGCAAAAAGTGACAACAACAAGAGAGCCTGAAGAAGGAGAAGAGTTTTCTAAGAAAATGTGCTATAAATGAAAAAATTTCCTAGTAAATTCCCATAAGTTGCTTTAGATTATTAAAATAATTCATTGTTTGGCCATCTGTGCACCACTTTTGATATGCACTCACTACAGCGGCACATGAACAACCCACAAGCCGCACCGTTTCCAAGATCATAGTTCCAAGGTGCCATGCCATCACAATTTGTCCTTTATCAAACTCCGATAAATTGGCAGCTTTTCCCATCCTGACTTTGAACACTCTACTAACTGAAAGTCGGTCATCAGGTTGTATATATATACTGCTCTGTGAACTTCAACTGCGCCACCGTTCGTTCTCCAGGTACACTCATTCCTCTAGGCCTGGGGGGGGGGTCTTAATGGAATGGCTCATTGGTGTATATTCAGATGATCCATGTCAACAACAATTCTAACGTGCATGAATAATCCAAATAGGGTTGAAGCTTGCTCACACAAGCATGTTTGTCTTGACTGGTATAGTTACTCAGAACTCTTTTGCAGGGCAGACTGATGATAGGCTGTGGATTATTCCCACGGAATATGCGCATCATAAGCTTGTCACTGACTTAAATCACTACAACATTTCCTTTGCCAGTCGCAAGCTTCCCAACATTTACCTGTTCTTCTGTATTTGGCACATCCATACTTCCTCTTTGAATGAAACTACTGCCAACAACTACTCACTTATTTTAGTTCCTCACAGTTCCTTGCATTAATCTGCTCTCACTAACAGTTCAAATGTAAACAGCCTTTTGAATGTAAACACACAACCCAACATCAGTTAAACGGCATGCAACTCTCACAGTAATATATTTATGGATGCGAGCGTGTGTGATGTCAAGATGGACAATACTGGTTTTTGTATTGGTAACATCCGTGTGTGCAGATTGCTGTATGCTGAAGACACAGTCCTGTTGGCAGAGAGCAAAAGTGTGTTGCATAGTATGTTGTCCCAGATGTACGAAATTTGTATGAAATTCAAACCGAGTATAAATAAGGGAAAAACCAAAGTTATGGTTTTTGAGCAAGGAACTGTTAGTACAGAATGCAAGGTAAGTCTAAATGGCACAGTGATTGACCAGGTGTATAAGTTTGTGTATTTAGGAAGCATGTTTGGCAGAGAGAACAGATAAGATAACGAAATTAGTAGGCGAGTGAATTCTTCATTGAAAGTCATAGCTGCTTTAGGAGGTTTTCACAGGAATAATGTTCTCAAAAGAGTCTCGAATGGCTGTGTATGAAAGTGTGATTGTTCCTGTTCTGCTATATGGAAGTGACACCTGAGTACTACAGAAGAGACATAGGAGTCGCTTGTGTGCTGGGGAGATGCATTACTTACAGGGGGTTTGTGGGAAGACACGTTCTGATCGTGTGAGGAATGAAGATGTGTTGCAGTTGTATGATGTGAAGCAAAATGTTGTTAGTAAGGTGGAGATTAACGTTCTTAGATGGTTTGGCCATGTTGAAAGAATGAGTGATGAGATGCTTACTAAGAAAAAAAATTTCAGCCTAAGTGGCAGGAAAGAAAGGCAGAGGAATGCCAAGGAAGTCATGGGAGGATCAGATTCAGGAGTGTCTGCATGAGAAAAAGATTATGAGTATGAAATATAGAAGGTCTTGTGTACATCGTGTGATGGATGTCAGTGAAGCCTGTGTTGTGTGTCAAGATCGCTGTAAATGGAGAAGTTTGATACAGCAACAGTAAGTAAATAATCAATTAAAAATGTATCTGGTTGTTTGTATTTCTTTGTGGAGCTAACCTCTGAATCTCAGAGAACAGCTTAGTAATATGTATGTAACTCTCACAGTGATGTTGATATCAAATGCAAATTTTCTTGGCAATTTTCATAAACCATGAATCCAAAATGTAGTATTTAATGGTCTGTGTGCATGCTGAAAATTTCACTACACAAATTATACACATACACACAATTAAAAAAAAAATTCCAGCTAGCTTGATCATACTGCGAATGGAACACTCATTCTGATTTCCATGGTGGAATTTTACTTGACATCACATCTGCTATTAGAAGTTTCTAAATAATTGGATACTCTAAGAAGCATTTACTTATCATGAACTGATGAGAATTTTACTTTGCTTTCCATCGTGAACTGCTGCTATTTTACTCATGAAGGGAGTATAAACTGATATTGTTACTATACATTTGATATTGTTCTCATCTCGAAAACAATAGATCATTTACATAGTAAGAGTAGAGAATGTTGCAGAAGGGATTTTTTTTTTTTTTATTATTCCCAGCACTATTTCTTTTACAGTTAATTATTCAGTTTCAGAATAGGCTGTGCTGCCAGTATGGCATGTATTTCTGCACTTATTAAAATAGGAACCAACTAAACTTTAAAGCATTCCAAGATGTTAACAGCATCACCATCTTGAATTATTATGTTTAAAATAGTAAGTGGAAATGCATAGCTAAACTACACCCAAGGATGGAGCTGGAGATCAAAAACCCAAGAGGGTTTGGACATATGTGTTGCTTCCTCAATTTTTCTTAGCGTAACTAGCAATGTTCCTTCTAAGCTGCACATGCGCGGTCGCGCAGTGACTTCACTTCCTCTGCGCAGTAAGCGTTTTAGATTAAAACTCCCAAATCCTTAATTAATTTTCATAAATCGAAAATCAATTACCTGCAAAAATAATAATAAATAAATAAAATTCAAGCTCTCAAAAGTCTAAACAACACTTTTTTTTTTAATGCTATTCGCCTTTTTCTAAGTTTGTCTCATTGTCCTCTTCATTCTCAAAGACTTTTTGCAAAGTAGCCTCATACGAGCAGATAGTGAATGGGAGAATGCGGATTAGTGATTTTCCCACGCCGAGAAAGATGAAGATATTGAGTCTTTTCTAAAAACAGCATATCAGCGCTAGCCTCATAAATGGTAAACAATATTTTCCGAGTACTCTCAAAGATGGTGGAGTCCTAAATTCCCATGGTTGAGTCTTTGGTTTGGGGGAAAAAATTGAGAGGCGATTTATTCTTTGATCGATTTTGCACTTGTTCTATTTGAACTAATTATTTTGCATTTAGTTGTTATTTTGTTTCTTATTCTCCTTGGTATTTTGGCATGCAAAAAAAACTGTGCATTATGCATAAGCATGCTTTTCATATTTTCCAGTGTTTTTATTCCTGAAGTAAGTTTGAGCTCCTCCCTTTTTATAAAATAAAAATTGTACTTAATGAAATGCTTTTAATTATTTTTTTATTTAAAAAAAGTTCTGGAAAGAACGGTGATAAAATGGGGGAGATTAGAAAAAATAAGGGTTCCAATTCAAGTTCCAACTTCTACTGCAATAGTTAGAGAAGCTGAGAAAATATTTTTTTTTTTTTTTGCCCGAGTGGTTTTGATGCCTGCCCAGCTCATTGGGTTAGGCATGCATTGCCCATTGGCGCTTAGAGGGAATATCGGTAACCAGTGTACATATTCATACAACTTCATACACTGAACATTACTGAAGTGTTTTTAGTTCTTGTGCAACAGCTGGATAGTAGGTGATGGATCCTATAAAAAGAAGAAATAGAGATGTTTGAGTGAAAAGGAAACTTAGTATGCTGTTTTTACTTCACTAAACTTTTAGTAAACTCTGCCAACTTCAGGAAGATTACCTGTAATTTCTTGAATGACTTTAGACACCTTCTAAAGAGAGAGCATGATATTGCTGGAGGTTTTTGTGCACAATCTAAAGATAGAGCATAATATTGCTGGAGATTTTTGTGCAATGTGTAAAGTATTATCTCCACTGCTTATGCACATTTCATCTGCAATGAAAAAATATTCACCTAAAAAATGGCTGCTAACTTCCGTTATCATCCAAAAGTTGTCATAGGATAACACAGCCCACTAATTCTGAAAGAACAGAAAACACAAAGACATGTGAAAAAGGAATTCCTTCTACATCCCTCTCTATTCTCATTCTGAAAGATATTTCTGTTTTGACAGACTGGAAGATTGTCAAATATTTGCTCCCTTTATATCACAGTTTTCTCCAGTTACAACTGCTGAACAGCAGACACAAACTTCACAATACTCTGATCACATTGGAAGATTATCAAATATTTTTGCTTTGTTTACATAACACTTTTCTCTAGTTACAACTGCTGAACTGCAGAAACACACTCCACAATACTCTGATCAGATTGAAAGATTATAAAATACATTTGCTCCCTTTGCATCACAGTTTTCTCCAGTTACAACCATCATGAGCAGAGGATCAGAAAACCACCCAAAAACATGTAGTACAGATAATAATTGACAAAATAAATAAACACCTATTTTCACAAGAAAATGTTTTAACTCACTTAGTTTTCTAAAGCTGAAATGACATATAAAAGAGGCCCCGTGACCAGACGTTGTTAGGCGGGTTAAAGTTGTTTGGCGGGTTTCCAGTTAAAACCGCTTTGTTCCACTTCTAACCGGTTTCTGCATGTATAGCTGCAAAGGAATTCTCCAGAGTGGTTAGTCACAGCCAGAGCAGTGTAGGTACATGGTCATAAGTGTAAGTGAAGAGAGAACAAAGGCAAGGGAAATGGTTTTAAGTATGGCACAATGAATTTTTATTGTGGAACAGTATTTCAGAAATAACTCGTACAAAGTTTTAAATGAGTTCTTTACAGAAAATTTTCCTCATTGTGTAGCACCGGCAAAATCAGTGCTACAGAAGTTAGTGCGGAAATTTCGTGAAACTGGCACAATGTGCAACAAGAAAAGAAACAAACCCAACACAATTCGTACTGAAGACAATATCAAGCATGTGTGCACAATGATGTTACAAAGCCCTCGGAAGTCGATTCGCCGATTTTCGTCTGCAATGGGAATATCTATCACTTCATGCCAACGCATACTTAAGGTGGATTTGCATTTTCGGCCATACAAAGTTATGGCGCTCTAAGAACTTAAAACTCCTGATTATGCAAAATGGATGCAATATTGTAAGTGGTTTCAGGAGACCATTGTCAGCAGTGAAAAGGACCCAACACTTTATTACATGACAGATGAAGCATGGTTTCATCTGTCTGGGTATGTCAATGCGCAAAACAGCAGGGACCGACACTAATCCCAAACGGACAATGGAAACTCCTCTGTATGACCAAAAGATAGGCGTTTGGTGTGCTGGGTCTGTGAAGAGGATAGTCAACCCATTCTTTTTCACTGACACTATCAACTTGGAATGCTATGTTCAGCAACTGTTCAACCCATTTGTTGTCGCACTTACAGAAAAGCAAACATATGCTTTCTTTCAGCAGGATGGTGCAACGGCGGATACTGTGTGGAACAGTCTAAGTGCTGTTCATGAAGTGTTTGGAGAGGACAGAACTGTATCGAAGGGACTATGGCCACCCAGATCACCTGAACTCTCCACCTGTGACTTTTATCTGTGGAAAGCATTAAAAGGGAAAGTGTACACAACTAATCCGCACACCCTTGATGAACTAAAAGTGAACATTGTGGATGCCATAGCCCAGATTGCTGCCGATAAGTTGTGGTGCGTTATGAACAACGTGTTACGTCGTGTGCAGCTGTGTCTTGATGTCGGAGGACAGCACTTTCAGCAACTGTTGTAAACGCAGGTAAATTACTCCTGTTTTCTGTCATTTCAACTATTCTTTACCATGTATAGTAACATTGCCTGACTGTTGTCGTTCATTATACTCAGGCTTCTTTTATATGACACACCCTGTATTATTAGCCAAGACCTCTCCATTGATAATAACTTAATATCATAATGATGTTTCCACAAAAACAACTAGTAAGAGCATATGTCGCTTTTCCCTTATGTAATTAATTCACATTCAGAAGTAACCTTGCAGGAAATAACTGTAACTGAAGTCATAAGACACATCATATCAATGAACAAAACTTTCCATAGGCAATCAGTTCTGCTATAACATAATGAATACATCATCATTAAGAAATATTCATTCAATGGAAATAAGTAGCTATGTGGCCTAAAGATAACAGGAGGAGAGTAGAAGAAAAACATAATAAACAATAAGGTAAATTTTTTACACCTACATCCATATAAAAGAGGAGGGCAAGAGGGCTTGCCCTCTGCTGGAAATCTGATAGTGCCATTTCTGTTCTTGGAAAGTGCTCCAAATATTTTAGTGATAACACTCATACTGATTGTTAATTGTTCTGCTGCATTCCTGGATGGGTGTGCATGCTGTAAAGTAGGGAATACATTGAGAATTTACAATAGTAAGTAATATCAATAGAATAATTCTTCGGCTGATGAAGGTAGAAGTTGCTACCGAAATGTCCTACCACTTGTAATTTTTACGCAACATAAGCGTGATATGTCGACATCAAGAATTATTCTAATGTTTTGTGTGTTATGTGTTTCACTGCCAATTATTCTCACTATAATAATATCAAATTTTTGAATTGAATGTTAGAGTGCAGCATATTATATGTAAAATAGGAATATTGTGAAAGGTGAAAGAATGGAAAATATGGTATCATCCATCGTAAGAGTCATTCATTTCTAAACAAAGATCTTTCGAAACGTCTTTTTTTTTTAGAACTTTGTCTCAAGGATATTTCTTCCTTCTTGATGACTGATTGAGTGATCAGTGGGAACTCATGGCACATGAGATACAGGTAACCAAAAAGGCACTAGGCTCAAATGAAAAGACATTTCTATTCCTCCAACAAGCTGTTTGGTTTCATTTATTTTAGGGTCTTCTAGTTACCAGTTAAATTTCTGTGTTGAGTGTCTCATAAAAACGGTTGGATAACAAGAAGGCACAGAGGGAATTTTTCATATGCTGTCTGTTAATTTCAGTTACAATTTCTGTTTGCCCCTTCCTGAAAACTAAGCAATGGGTGCCTATAGCCATACCCTTCTTAAACTGCATTACATGGACATTTGATGTCCCACTGTAAAAATGAAAGCAGCACATGATCTTTCAGAGATCTCTCTCTCTCTCTCTCTCTCTCTCTCTCTCTATCTATCTATGTATCTATGTTTCTAGAGATCTCTCTCTCTCTCTCTCTCTCTCTCTCTCTCTCCTCTTATATTTAGTCATACTGAATATAGCAATAATGAGCAAACTATGCTTAACCTGTATTGTCTGAAACAGAATAATTATATAGCATCTGAGATCCCACTCATACTATAGAATATGTGAAATTCTGATTTTTACCAATTCTCAATATGAGAAAGACAAACTGTTGGCAGATGTTGCAAAATAGAATACATTTTGAGATCTAAATCAAATTTAAGTGCCAGAAAGAAATCAATATAATATTAAAAAAGAAATATATAAATCAAAATGTACTTTTAGTAAGAAATTTTTTTTTTTTTTTTTTTTTTTTGATTGGAGGTTTAACGACCACCGTGAGCAACTCAATGGGCTATAAGCAGTCGCCCGTCCCTAATTTAGGGTCACTGGTTCCAGGGAAGGGAGAGAGCCAGTGCCGTAAGACAAACACAACATCCATGCCTCACCGGGATTCGAACCCGGACCCCTTACGGACGAATGATCAGAGGCCAGCGCCTTAGACCACTGCGCCACCGGGGCGGCTAGTAAGAAATGCAAAATCATCATATGAAAATGTTTAGTATTTTACAGAACTTACAACTTTCATAAAGAAAATTTTGCATTTTCACTGGAAGAGTACAAACCTTACATATCTTTTTTGCATGGACAGTAGACAAACTCCCTCCAAAAACTGTGAAATCCTGAAACAAAAGAAAATACAGGAAATTTAACATTGTTTCATAACAGAAAAATTCTTCTTATGCTATTCTTTCAAATCAAGTGAGAAAACTGTAACAATCAGAAATCTACTTCCCACACACTTTCTTGAAAAGCTGACAACACATCATTTTTGAGTAGCACAAAAATTAAATCAGAATCTACATAATTTCTTACACAATTCTCGAATTATCTCTTAGTCTAAGTCATGAATGTTAAGATTTCACTAAGCTGGATGAAAAAACAAACACTGAAAACATTATGTACAAACTAGAATTAAATAATATGTCCAAAGTAACACAAATCTTGTGAGATTAACTCATATTACAGTTCAATTAGAAATGCAATGTGATGCTATCTGGGAAGTAGGATTTTAATGCACATATACCAACTTCAACTAGCTGTACAACTCCCACAGCAAGGAAATAAAACAGACTAATAACACTGGGAACTGTGGTCTCTTTCATGAACAGTGGGTTTATCATAAAATGCTTTTTAACAGTAACTAAAAAGAATGTCCACTGTATTTGATAGTTTTGTTTTCAAAATCAAATTGAATCATACAGCTTGTTTTTGTTATAAGTTCTTGTTTCCCACCTGATATGTAGAGGGTAGCTCTGAACTTGTGACTTAGTTCCTCAAAACACGGGGGTTGTAGTAACTAAGAAGACTGTCCAATGCATTCAACAGCTTTACAAATCCACTGCCCTGGGCAACTAAGTTCCAAGCCCTACTTCAGAGCTAGTCTCCACAGATCAGGTAGGAAACAAAAACCTTATAACATAAACAAGTTATATGATTCAACTTCATTTTGAAAACAAAGCAACCACTTACACTACATAACTTCGTTTAAAAACAGACAACTTGTAAAATATGAGCAGTGTCATGTTAATAAAAATACCTAAGTGGCAGTGGCACTATCCAAATCAAAGACCAAGGGGTTGAGGGAGATTAGAGAATACAGAATCATCACGTTCAGCACTATTAATGTTGTGGAGAGCTGTTGATGATCAAGATGTGCAATATCATACATGTACATTAATTATTAGTTTTCAGATACAGCAATAATACTAAGGTGATTCATAAATCTGTGCACTCTATTATATGGTTCAGAAAAAAGTATTACAATATAAATAAAGAACCTTAGTCAACAAAATACAATACATTGTTTTTGATGGTTCATAGCCACTTATCAGCATGCTGGTTGATTGCTCTCTGATACTATATGCTTGGTCCTGCAGAAGAAAAACTCCTCGCATCTATTTTCAACTTCCTCTACTGTTCCAACATACCTACATCAAAGAAAATAATCCATGGAGCAATAAAGGCAATATAGTCAGAAGGAGCTAGGTCCAGACTATATGCTCAGTGAGAAGCAGCTCAAATGCAAGTGTTTCTTTTGTCCATGTTGCAGGGTTCAATTTGCTGTTGTCTTGCTGGAGGAGTACCACCTGTCTATCGATTCTACATTCCAGCTGTACTATGCTGATGTTGGCACTGATGAAACATCCAATGAAAGACAATGCGATGTGCACTGCAACCTCAAAATTCCTCCTAACACCTAATATTACAGTATTATGCACATTGGTATGCAATGTTACTTATTACTGTTTCACACGTTGTATTGTTTCATTAACTAAACTAGTTTCAACTCTTCATTTTGCGAGTCATCCTCAGTAACGTATGATGTTTGCGTTTCCAAAGAGGTCGTTGTATCACTGGGTGTTGTATCTCCATGGATCGTTCTCATTATCTGCTGTGTCATTGTTGCGCATGTCTATTATGGCCGTGGGTTTGTTTGGACATCTTCTTCTTTTTATTTGCTTCTCACGTTCCACCAAGAATTTCTATGCATATGGCAGGTCGTAGGGGCGTTGTTATTACAATTTATATCACGAGTTTTCTCGATCAATACTGCCTCTGCCATTAGAATTTCTTGGTGTCTATGGTGTTTTGTTAAAATTCTCGCGTTTTCCCAATCTGGGATAACATCATTCTCTTGGCAGTGTTGGATTAATGCTGTTTTCATCTCTTTCCTGCTCCAATTTTTGACATGTTCCATAAGGCGAGTTTTGAATCGTCGTTTCGTGCTGCCTATGTATATTTTATCGGCGTGATTGCTGTCTGCTTTTCTTGTAGGGATGGAGTGTACTCCTGTAGCTTCTATCGTGGGTTGGTTGTTGTAGTCAGTTGTCAAAAATTTCGATATTTTTTACAACTGACTACAATAACCAACCCACGCTAGAAGCTGCAGGAGTATACTCCATCCCTACAAGAAAGGCAGACAACAATCACGCCGATAAAATATACATAGGCAGCACGAAACGACGATTCAAAACTCGCCTTATGGAACATGTCAAAAATTGGAACAGGAAAGAGATGAAAACAGCATTAATCCAACACTGCCAAGAGAATGATGTTATCCCAGATTGGGAAAACGCGAAAATTTTAACAAAACACCATACACACCAAGAAATTCTAATGGCAGAGGCAGTATTGATCGAGAAAACTTGTGATATAAATTGTAATAACAACACCCCCTACGACCTGCCATATGCATGGAAATTCTTGGTGGAACGTGAGAAGCAAATACACTGGAGGAAAGTGAAAAAAGAACACCAAGAAGGAATTGGCGGACGATCATGAAATTTACATATGTTAATGGGGTCGAGTTTACGTAGGTGCGGTGTTAATTTTGGGACCAACCGGTGAGCGCTTACGCCACAACGTGGCATAGTATGCAAATTATCGTCGGTGGTATTTAAGGAGTACAGCGAAGTGAATGTAATCAGTCATCGGCGTACGGACACGTGCAAAGACCCTGAAGAAGCTGCAATGCCTGGACATTGAAGACGTGTACAATTTCAGCAGTTATCAGACTTTGAGCGAGGTCGTCTAGTCGGACTCCGCGAGGCCGGGTGGTCGTATCGTCGTATTGCGGAGCGAATTGGATGGGAAGTATCGGTGGTGGTACGATGGTGGCGTAGATGGTCCGAGGAAAATTCCCACACGAGAAGACGTGGAACCGGGAGTCACAGAAGGACTGATGAGCGGACCAATCGATGCATAAGAGCAGCGTTGTCAAGCAGAACATCCACTGCGATGCAAATCCGAGCTGCCGTTGCACCTGAGGTGACTGTGCGAACAATCCGCAACCGTCTACTGGATGCAGGACTACGTGCACGTGTGCCTCTGACATGTGTACCTCTGACTCCAGCCCACCGTCAGGAACGGCTGCAGTGGTGTCGCCAACGTCTGCACTGGAGAACGCAATGGCGATCTGCTGTGTTCAGCGATGAAAGGAGATTCTGCTTGGGAGCCTCCGATGGCCGTATGCGTGTTCGCAGACGCACAGGGGAGCGTCTCCACCCTTCTTGCATCCGCCAGCGATACACAGGGCCTACACCCGGTCTCCTGGTGTGGGGAACGATCAGCTATCACTCCCGTACACAACTAGTGTTCGTACCGGGTACATTAAACAGCACCTCCTACATCAACAACATCATTCAGCCTGTTGTTGTGCCATTTGTAAGGTCGGTCCATCGTGGTGTTTTCCAGCAAGATAATGCACGCCCACACATGGCACGTGCAACGCAACATGCACTTCAGGGTGTGAGACAACTTCCATGGCCTGCACGTTCACCGGATTTGTCCCCCATTGAGCACGTGTGGGATTTTATGGGACAACGACTTATCCGGTCTCCACGGCCAGCCACGATCATCCCCGATTTACGCGTCTAGGTTGAGGATGCTTGGAACTCAATACCCCAAACTTACATCCAACATCTGTACGACAGACTCCATGCCAGAATTGCACAGTGTGACGCAGTTCATAGCGGTTCAACCTCATACTAACCATGTTACATGGAAATGTTATTTTTCCGTTTACCAGCAAATACAGCTGTATTTTGCCATAATGTTTTGTTCACGTTATCCTCTGTATTCCGTTATTATGCTGTATAAATTTCGTTGGTATCAAACATCTCCTTCTTGGTGTTCTTTTTCACTTTCCGCCAGTGTAAAAAGAAGATGTCCAAACAAACGCACGACCATAATACACATGCGCAACAATGACACAGCAGATAATGAGAACGATCAGTGACCCAGTGATACAACGACCTCTTTGGAAACGCAAACATCGTACGCTACTGAGGATGACTCACAAAATGAAGAGTTGAAACTAGTTTAGTTAAGGAAACAATACAACGTGTGAAACAGTAATCAATAACATTGCATACCAATGTGCATAATACCATACCATTAGCCACATATTGATGTAGAGCATTTATTAAATATTTGACTCACAAACCACATGCAAACCTAATATTACCTGTTTTGAATTGTCCTCTCTTTGAAACAAGAAGTCCAGACTGGCCTGAGTCAAGCTACTAGTTCTGGTCGAAATTATCACATGTAACACAGTTTTTGCTTGATGAAAAGGTGGTTAAATGGATTTACATGGAGTTTCCTGCAAACCTCAATGCAACAGTTGGTTTGTTCAGTAATTCATCCATGTGAAACACTTGCAGATACTGCCGATTACTTCACTGATGCACTGAAGACATCAACTTATTGTTGCCTATAAGCGATCAAGCTCAGCAAGAGCGTACAAGAGTTTATCAATAAAATAGCTTCAATAGTGTAGCACAGAATGCTGCAATCTACAAACTGTGGACGTCCAATACTTACTTTCAAGACTCATGACACCCCTTTGGACTACTGGTATGAAGCTTCAGCAAAATGGGTAGGTACTGCCCCCTCAGCTTCAGTTTCTTATATTTACTGGGTCACATCAGTAGCTTTTAAATCTTTTTTTAGAACTGTCTGAATTTCAATACATAAATGCCTCAACGTAAAACATTTCAAACACTGGACACTATAACTCATATACTTGTAATAAACATGGACAAACCCTTGGTCCTACATGTGGAGGATGCAAATTCAATGCTGTGACATGTTAATGTACAGAATTTGCAAAACAAAAACACAAATACATGAATTATCCTATTAACACTTTCGTGCTCAAGATGCAAGAAATGCCACGTTTCTGGAGCAAGAACCAAGCCACAGCTCATATGGTATCAAAACCTTCAAAATGCCTCCTTGGGGCTATAATATCAATTTTATTCTCACAAAGCCTTTGCTTATTTTAATGCTTTTAATGCTCAAAACCTTTTCCCTCTTTTTTACTTTCTTTTTTGAAAGTATTTTTTGTAACTTGAATTATGATATTTCCATGTACAAATGAAAAATATAGCACCCAAAAAGTTGAAAACCAATGTAATAAAGCTATGAATATTGCTGATGAACATGTCTCACATTGACATCTGAGCAACAAAGAAAGTAAATATTTCACTTAGCCTTGATTTGCACAAAAAGTACAACATTAGTGCTCAACTAATTTACAACAAAAGTAAGAAAAAGTAAATCCATTTTAATGTGTGCAGACATACAAAGAGAAGATATTTTCATAATACAGTGAAACCTACATTAACAGACACCTACCAACAGTGGCAACATAAAAACAATGGTAAGTTTGGGGCAGTACAAAACAACTGTGGTAAGATTAATATTAAAAATAACCACTAAACAACACTTTTCAACAGTGGTCAATGAACGCCTCAGTCAGTTCTGAAGATGGTCCAACATCACCTTTACATAGTTTCTCCAGTTAGGGAATGAAATCACCCAATTTATATGATATTTTGGCAGGAGGGGTAAGTCAGGAACAAACAATACTGCCAAAGGAATGCTTCCTTAGGAAGTTCTAGTTGTGGTATGAACGGAGCACAATCACAACCTGATGTGAAAAGAAAATCTAGCTAAAGGTCATCCAACTCTAGTAGGCAATGAGGGATAATAAGAAAAAAATCATACATTTAAATTGATAAAATCATGGATGTTATTCATTTTACTGATTCAAAAATTCAGCAACAAAAACTCAATCCTAATGGTACTATTCTAAATCATAAATTTTTTTATTTCAAAGTAAGGTCAGTTTTCTGAAGATAAACATCGTAGAGTCCGCATTCAGATCTAATACCACTAGCAGGTGCTGATCAGACATGTCAGTGATTTTGCAATGACTTCCAAGATTTGCTTGGCCCCAACGATTTCTGACAGATGAATGTTTGGCATACAACAGAAATCTCCCTCTTCTCCCAGAAGCTTGATTGATCCCCTTGTGAGTTGGAAATCAGCTGTAATCCCCAGGATAACTTTTCAACATTCACAGAAAGAGCATTTCTTCTGTGGTTTAAAGTTATGACAGAAGTTTTTGCAAGTCCTTAAAAAATGAGTGAAAAAAGTGACAGTTTTTAACACTACCAAAACAGCTGAAAGCTACTGAAGAAAAAGAGAAAGGATTAAATATTCACTGCTTAGCAGAACTTTATGGTTGTGAAAGTACACAAGTAAATGATTTACTGAAGAAAACGGGCAAAATCGAAGTTAGTTTTTATGTAAAATCATAAGAGAAAAATTAAACAGTAGAAACTGGAAATGATGGCATTGATTAAATGCTTTTAGAAAGGTTTGCTAATTACAGGGTTCGTACACTTTTGGGGGGAAAAATTCAAGGACTTTCCAGGCCTTTTCCAGGACATATACAAAAAATTCCAAAATGATTATTACGTTTTACAGTATCATGTTCAAATTACTTTTTAAAAGTAATTTCAGTTTTAAGTAATAAAAATGATGAAAGATGCAAATGGATGAGTGTGCTTTATGCAAATGGTCAAGTTTATCAAGCACAAGATCATAAAGATTATGATCTTGTGCTTGATAAAGCTGAAACGGATTCTGTTCTTATGCACTGACCTTTGAATTCAATTTGGACCATTTTCTACAAGGGTAGGTTTCTCCTCTCTGATAACAAACCAAAACTTTGTTGCAATCCAACAGATTTTATGTGAGTTAACATTCCTAAGCTTGGAGAACGAATACTGCTCTTATGTCTTGGCCTTTTAATTTAATTTCGACCATTTTCAAAAATAGGGTACGTTCCCAGGTTGTACCCAACAGCAAACCAAAATTTTGCCGAAATCCAACTGCTTTTGTGCGAATTATCATATGGACAAACCCAAAGCATAAACGTTTCTGCAACCTATAGTTCGAAAGGGTTAGTAATTTCGAAAATAAAAACATAACGAGCAGCGCAAAAACTAACTCATAAATAGAATATTTGAAACTACAGTATGCACTCTCAATTATTAGGGATGGTAGAGGGGAAGGGAATAGAACTGTCCAAAATTAGCATGTTTTCGTTGTGCTAGGCGCTTAAGTACTGTTGAATTCCGTCAGACCCAACCTAACCCCAATGGTCAAATGATTGAAATGTGCTGATGTTCGTGGAATGAAATGGTAGATCAGCTATGATGACCGCATAAAAGTTCGGAAGAAGGGGGGGGGGTTTAAGTTTATGCAACATTTTACATCACTCCAGTATTTATCTTGTTATCATCAACAATCGCAATGCAACTACCACTTACGATCGCTGATATCGGCTACCGAAAATCTGCCATATCACTAAGTGATACAACACGCAGGTATCCTGTTACAATGTATTGTAATTGAAAGAAAAAAGGATGTGGAAAAAAGAAACTTTCAGAAATTAAGATCACCGTCAAGCCATGGCGTTTCAAAAATCTGTTTTCTTTTATAATGTTTAAAAGCATGTTTCCGCTTTTTTACCTGTAGTGTATAATAAAAATACTGTTGATTTTTTTTTTTTATGGAATCAGATGTCCGTATGTCTGATTGTCTTGTCTGAGTTCACACGTTAGCTACTGTGTAAAGTAGACCTATTTTTTCAGATCAAAAATATGCAGTTTTGTATATATTCACAGTATAAGTCATTCCTTATTCCCACAGAACTGAATTCAGCAGATGCAAAATGAAGAACATCAAGACCCACCCAACACCATGTTTCTGATTGTCTGCTATTTATATTCAAGAAATGCAAATATGGATCAATGGTGAATGCAGCAACTATGATTTTTATTTATTACCAAGAAAAAAAAAGAAAAAAAAAGCCGTGAAAGCTGCAAAGCTGAAACGGATATTTCTTCCCCTTCATACACAAAAACATTCCGCTTAAGATCAAACAGCAGGAGCACGTCTCCACGCACACGCACAACCTTTGGAATGTCCTGATGGAACGGCTTCTTTTCATTTGGCACATCGCCATAACTCACCACCCGCAGCTCACTGAACTGTCAAGTTGCACCCTTCTTCCTTCACCCTAACTATAGCAGAAAATGTAAAAAAAAAAAAAAAAAGCTCCCCGATTTTCGCCAAAATGACCAAATTTACGTCATGATGTTGCAATTTACTAAAATACGTTTATCTGCTGAACTTTGCCTAAACCCATAGAAGACTTTTTAATTATAGATTTTTTTTTATTAAATCAGTAACTCAGACATCTGAACAAAAATGTATGTTTGTAATTCAAATAGAGTCCATATCATCACAGAAAGAAATTTAAGGATCACTCTGTTTAAATAAACCATGGCATCTAAAAAAAATAATTCACTTGCTTTTCCCTTAATTTAGAATTACTGTTTCTTTTTTTTTCAATCCGATTATGCAACAGAAGATTTTTTATTTTTTCATCTGCTTAAGTTTCTAACAGAATTTGGCGAAATTTGCACTAGAACTTTATTGTGATGTATCTTAACCACTGTAAAAATTTCACTGTGTTATTTTCAAAATTTGGGAAAATGGATTTCTGAAAATTTTCTCCTAGTCCCATTGAGCAGTGGAAGTGATAAACAGGTGTTTGCTTTCTTCCCAACCAAGGGCTTTGGATCAGCGCTTCCAGCTGTCAATCAACCGTTGCTATGGTAACACCCTTTCTGCTGGAGGCTCACTCTGTCCAAAGAAGGCATTCATACTTGTGCATAATAAAAATTTCAAATGCTAACTTTTAAAGTTTTAAATCAATTCACTTGGAATTTTGGGAGTAAGCTTCTGTAATCGAATTATAGTGAATGTAAAAATTTCAGCCACTTTCGTGAAAAATTGGCAAAGATAGTTTTCTTATTTTTTATCATAAGTAGCCGAAGTCTCTTGAGGGGAGGGCTGGCAATGCACATAAACAAGGACCAGATGAATGTGTTGTTCAGGCATACTCGTCACTGGTGGATGCCGGCTTACTTGGTACATACGCGACCCCCGTCCATGCAAATGCTAAATGTCTCTTCTTTCCCCTTCTGTTCTCAGCCGTTGTTGGACGGACACCATGGAAATAGTGCTTTTTTTTTTTCTTTTTCCCTCAGCCAAATTAGGATTTGGTACACGTCTGAAACATTTCTTTGAGAACAGAGGAGAGGAACTTTAAAAAATGAAGGGATGTAACACGATTTCCTAAAAGGGCATTTTTTTAAGCACTAATTTCAAATTTCAAGGCTTTTCAAGACAGCATTAAAAAAACACTGTTTTTCCAGGATATTCCAGGCCTTGAAAACGTAATCATGATTTTCCAGGACTTTCCAGGTTTTCAAGCACGCGTGCGCACCCTGTAATTACCAATCAAGGAACATTCATATATTTGAGCCTTTATTTCAGGAAATAGTTTAAATTGTCACATAAAAGATGGCCACACTGATTTTAAGGCTTCCAACGGAGGGCTACAGAAATTTGGATTTGTGCGCGAAATTCGTTTCTCACGTAGCATGTGGAGAATGTGAAGTTTCTCTAGTGGAAGCAGCAGAAAAAGAGGAAGGCACTTTGAAGAACATTGTTTCTGAATACTTTGATTTTTTTTATTTTTTTTTCAGTTTATGATGTATATACCCTAAATTAACATTTAAGTACCACAAGGGACTTTTTGAAAAACTGAAGAGGATCAGAGCAAAATATAATATCAGGCTTGCTCCAGATCTAAATAGCAAATTAAAGAAATTCCTGCCAGCTTTAAAGCAAAAGAAGTGGACATCCAATTGCAAGAAGGAGTAATATATTGCATTGACTGTAACTGCGGACTCAGTTATATAGGAGAAGCAGGGAGAAGTATTAAAGTCTGAATGAAAGAAAACCAAGCAGCTATTAGGAACATTAGTAACAAAACAGGGCTAGACGGACATATACAAGCAAGTGGACACTCCATAAATTGGGACTCAATAAGAATAATCGCCCACCAGTCAAACTTTGTAAAGAGGAAACTAGAAGAAGGGATCGAAATAGCAAGAAGTACCACAATTAACAATAATTGCGGTTGGACACTTCCAACTGAGTGGCAGCAACTACTCCAGTGACGTAGTCCTGATGACGAACTAGGCTTTAGTTCGAAAATTTGACCACCAACCTTTTTGAATAATAACCTCTATAAGACCCATAAAAAAGTTAATTCCACAGTTCATTTTTAGTTGCTTTCTCTACGTAAATTTGAGTTCATTCTCTTTTATCGTTTTCAACCTTAACGTTATATTTTATCTTCTCTCTCATGGAATGATGTTGGCAACAATCTTGAGGTCAGAGAGTGTGACGTATGCATGTTGACAGATAAGAACGTGAGATATATAATGTTGAAGCAGCAACCAAAATGTGTGGTGGAGGAAGCTGTATTAGACTGAAACTGTGTTTACTTGAAGTCTGCGTGTTGAAGTTGTATTGTCATATATTTAATGTTCGGAGTTGATAGAGTTTTCTGCTTACTAACTTATGTTAATCTGTTTTGAAATATTAGTACTATTGTGATTAGTTCCTCACATATTTTGGAATATTCAAGTAAAGCGCTCATATGATTTTAATGGGACAGGAATAAACAGCAAATAGTAAATAAGTCTTCCTGAAACGTTATTTAGGTGACTTTGTTTCACTTCGAGTGACAGTAAATAAGAGGAAATCTTAAGTAATGTTCTCAAGGCTACAAATAGTAAAGAACACTACAAGTTATCCAATAAAGAAAGTATTGGGAGGATGGTATCTGTACAGTAGACCACAGTCGCAGAATATAGACATACACGAGTACGCTCGTACGTGGATAGTTTCCAAATTATTAGCATATTTTGCAGATAATTTTTGTTTGTAAATTAAAAAAATAAAAATTTTATTTACAGCAATTAAAACACTTACTCAAGGCTTTACTCAGATTAATATATTTAATTATATCTTAACGTGAGAATGTTCAACTATTTTTCACATCTTCCGATAGCAAGTTCTTTTTGTTTTTACAGACATTTCTGGCCTCTTGATTTTATCAAGGCCTGTTCTCAATATATAGGAACTGTAACAAAAGCTTCGTTTACACAGAAAGACTTTAAATTTTATTGCCAGGTTCCTCTCGCAACTACCAGTTATTAAATTAAAATATTTTCCTTATGTATTTTATAAGTCTACTGCTTTTAAATTAAGTTGTTGAAAATGCTATTTATAATCATTCAATTTTTTGAAGGTTCTGCTTTTCTAGATATAAAAACTTTCTTTAATTAGTATCTTGTTTTTATGAGGTCCAATATTTTAAAGTTCTGGCCTTAAGGTCCATTTTACACACATTTCTGCGCATTCAGTCATAATGTACTTTTGTCCTTTCTGGAATCTGTAATGTTTTAATAATTATTTATTGTTATATTAATTTTTCTTTAAATTATCTCATTTTATTGCTATCGTGATTCGCGGGTTTGCAGCAACTTTTTTGTTTTAATGGATGTGTACGCAGATACATTTTATTTTTATATAACTCTGCAGTAGACTAACTACAGTAAAATATGTACACATCACTGCAAACTGTAGCAGAATATGTTCATTATTTCAACTGAGTTTAATTCAGCTTTTGAAATGGTACTTCTGCAGGGTTTTTTTATGAGCATAAGTTTCATATCGTGATTCGCGGGTTTGCAGCAACTTTTTTGTTATAACGGATGTGTACGCAGATACATTTTATTTTTATATAACTCTGCAGTAGACTAACTACAGTAAAATATGTACACATCACTGCAAACTGTAGCAGAATATGTTCATTATTTCAACTGAGTTTAATTCAGCTTTTGAAATGGTACTTCTGCAGGGTTTTTATGAGCATAAGTTTCATATGCCTATTTTGCTTTCACATTGACGAAACTAACAAACAATATTAACATAAATAGTAACACTGTACTAGTGATCCGATTTATTGGCATAAGAAATATACACATAAGCGTTTCCAAGCTTTCGCGCATCAACCAGATGGCTTTTTCAAGGAAGTTAGACAGAAACTGCAAACTGAAAAATAGAACGCTAAACAATTTGAATGCGGGAATTTGACAATAAATAGATGCGACGTTACTTCATTAAAGATACGAGGCATCACGTTGGTTGCACGCGGAATCCTAGTAGAGAAAAGGTATTACTTGAAGAATTGGTTCCAAATTCGTGGCAACTCGAGCGAGACAGAATTATTGCAAGTATCACTGTTGGTAATGATCTCCAAGGTTTCCCGAATGGCTGTACATTTAGGGGTAGAGTAGCTAGCTAATTTCTTTATATCATCCCACATAGGAGTGGCTGACTTAAATTTGACTTCTCTGGATAGTGCCGTGGTTACTTTACCGTATTTTGTGTCCCTTTTATGTTCGTTGACTCTGATTCCAAACGAACACTTGGTCATTCCAATGTAGTAACGTTTAGAGCCGTTCGGATATTGTAGGGGGATCGCATAAACGCCTGCTTCGCAGGAGAGAGGTGGTTTTTCACTATTTCTCTTTAGTATAGTATGTAAAGATGCAGGAGACCTTATGCCGACGCCATAGTTCATCTTCTTGAGGGCGTTTTTGAGTTTGTAAGACACACTTGGTATGTAGGGAATTGAGTCTAAATAACGTAGCTGCGGCACAGAAAGACTGGAATGTTTGGCTCTGGCTTTTTGGATAAAGCTACGTATCAGATTCAATGAATATCCTGCATCAGTGGCTAACTTGATGACGCTTTCAATTTCGTGTTGTCTAGAATGGGTATCAGAAGAAACGGCGAAGGCTCTTTGAATTTGAGAACGGAAGATAGCTGCTTTGTATTCTGCAGGACAGAAAGAGCTGCGGAGCATCAGGTTGGGGACGGAAGTGGGTTTGTAGTAGACTTGAGTACCGAGGCGGTTGTCACACGATTTCCTCAATAAAACATCCAGATAAGGTAAAGCGTTGTTGCTTTCAAGCTCCATCGTGAAATTGATTGTAAGATGTATATCATTGATTTTATAAAGGAAAATTGGAAGACTCTCTTTTCCGTGGGGCCATACAAAAAATATGTCGTCTGCATAACGCAGCCAAGTGGTAGGCCGTGGGGTAATGCTGGAGAATATATTCCGCTCAATTGGGCGAAGTATTGCTTCTGCAAGGATGGGTGAAAGAGAGGATCCCATCGGAGCGCCATTATTCTGTTTATATACTTGTCCTTGGAAACTGTAGAAGCTAGTATTAGTGACCAAATCTATAAATTTGAAGACGCTGATGCATGATTCCTGCGTATAAAATGTTGAATTAGATATGGCCTCCTTTAATGTTCTGATGGCTTCTGGAACGGGAATTGAGGGGTAAAGGGAAACTATGTCGAAGCTGCTGATAATGTTGCTTGGCAGGACAGTGAGTTTCTTGGCTTTCGTTATAAAATCCAGAGTGGAATTTATTACTAAGTCCGATTCAGGAAGAAAACTACGCAGGAATTTGGATAGTGCTTTCTCTAAATGGTACGTTGGTGCAGACTTCCTGGATACGATGGGTCTCAGTGGGTTTCCGGGCTTATGGTGCTTAAGTCTTCCGAAGAGCTTTGGGATCTGAGGTCCTGGTGGTAATCTGGCGGCTTTCCTAAGCTCGTCTGGAATAGCTGGTAGCAGGGCTGCTCTTTGTACCTGCGCAATCCAAGAATTTATAAGGTTCCTTTGATGGGCTATAGAACCAGAGTCAGTGATAAAATCTTCAATCTTCGTCTTGTAGTCTTCTGCGTCCATAATCGCTATCTGGCCAGATTTGTCCGTTAGAGTCAGTATTATGGACGGCTCATTTCTAAGGATCGAAACTGGCCACGGAATTATAAATTTATTAGGTATTTTATTAGGATGATACCAAGATCGTAATTTAGAAGAACAGAGCTGGCATAGTTCATCTTTTGAGTCGTTTGGAACTCTCGATATTATGCTTTTGAATTCGGAAACGACGCTTTTTGGGTTCGATCTGGTTCGGAAGTGAAAAACCACCTCTCTCCTGTGGAGCAGGCGTTTATGCGATCCCCCTACAATATCCGAACGGCTCTAAACGATACAACATTGGAATGACTAAGCGTTCGTTTGGAATCAGAGTCAACGAACATAAAAGGGACACAAAATACGGTAAAGTAACCACGGCACTATCCAGAGAAGTCAAATTTAAGTCAGCTACTCCTATGTGGGATGATATAAAGAAATTAGCTAGCTACTCTACCCCTAAATGTACAGCCATTCGGGAAACTTTGGAGATCATTACCAACAGCGATACTTGCAATGATTCTGTCTCGCTTGAGTTGCCACGAATTTGGAACCAATTCTTCAAGTAATACCTTTTCTCTACTACGATCCCGCATGCAACCAACGTGATGCCTCGCATCTTTAATGAAGTAACATCGCATCTATTTATTGTCAAATTCCCGCATTCAAATTGTTAAGCGTTATATTTTTCAGTTTGCAGTTTCTGTCTAACTTCCTTGAAAAAGCCATCTGGTTGATGTGCGAAAGCTTGGAAACGCTTATGTGTTTATTTTTTACGCCAATAAATCGGATCACTAGTACAGTGTTACTATTTACTACTTAATTGGTATACTGTTCCTCGTTATAAATTTAATATTAACATAGCCTGAAACTCCAAACAACAGTTTTGAAGGGGGCAAGGGGGGAGCAGTCCCAGCACAAACAAAGACCATTACTCAGAGGTTTCATTGAACAGTAATTGTTTATAAGTTTTAACTGAAAAAGTATTGAATTTTCCATTTTACTTATGCAATTGTAATTATCAAACACAGAAGTGAAAATGAACATTAAATGATTAGATCTGATAGAACAGATCACTCTAAAATTTGAAAATGTACAATCATTTATAATAAAATTTGAAAATGTACAATCATTTATAATAAAATTTGAAAATGTACAATCATTTATAACTAAACAACTGCTAACATGAGAATAATAATGTAATGGCATGAATATTTCTACAGTTATTAACTATGATGTAATAAATGATTTTGTGAATGTAGTCTAAAGAGATATTTTCTACTCACCTGACTGAACACAAATGATTTTCTTCCATGAATCAGTCCATGTCCTGTAATTACACTATCCCCAGGATACTGAAATAGAAGACCATATTACAGTCTTGTTTCATAAACCCATAAAACAACAATAAAAAAAGGCATATATATATATATAAATCCCTGAGTTAAATCCCTGAAATGGCAATGGGCTGGACATACTGCCAGAAGGACAGACCATAGATGGACAGCCGAAATTTTAGATTGGATTCCAAGGGACAGGAAAAGACCCAGAAAAAGACCACATGGGAGATGGGTGGATGAAATTCGTAAATATGCGGGAGTGACATGGAGGAGACTGGCACAAGACAGACCGTTGTGGAGGAAACTTGGGGAGACCTTCGTCCAGCAGTGGATTGATAATGGTTGACAATGATGATGATGATGATATATATATATATATATATATGTGTGTGTATGCAGGATATCCCACTCACTACCAAACCTGACATTTCTTTAATAATATTAACACCAATGAAGATATTGCAACGAAATTTGAAGTGGACTTACCTCATTTCGTACGAAATGTGATGACATCACAACATGTGCTGGAAGTGGCCACCATTTGTGTCCAGAGAGCATTGAACCCGGCGTACCATATTGTGGAAAGTCCTTGCCAGTACGTCCACTGTCACTGCCTGAATTTCTTTGGTGATGTTTGCTTTCAAGGCATCAACGGTTTGCGGTTTCTTTTGGTAAACTCTCCCTTTTAAATATCCCAATAAAAAGTAATCAGGAGGCGTCAGATCGGGCGAGCCCGGTGGCCATAGACACTTCGAAATGACGTGGTCGCTGAAAAAGGACTAAATTTCAGCAATATTGGTGTGTGATGTCACTCCATCATGCTGGTAATATTCAATGGAGAGTTCTTCGTTGTCCAATTGATTTACAAAGGTGTTGAAGATTTCCATATATGCAGCTGCTATGATGGTTGTATCGAAAAAGATGGGACCAATTATGTGTCGCCAGATCATCCCACAACAAACACCAAGTTTCTGTGAATGAAGGGGTTCTTCATGTATCGCACTGGGATTTTCGCTGGCTCAAATATGGGAATTTTGAGAACTGACATATCCGGACAGGTGAAACCACTCCTCCTCCGAGAACCATGTGTAGTCCAGAATGCCTGGATTTTCCTGAAGAAATGTCTGAAACCATCGATAATGTCACTCGTTTCATGTGGTCAGGCTCTTTCAGTTCGTGGAACCATGGAGATACGGTACGCATGAAGCTTCGCTTTTTTCACAGTACGTTGATAAGTGCATTTGGACAACCCTGTTTCCTGTGACAGTCGGCGAAGTGACTTTCTGGGAGATGCAAGTAGTCGGCCCTTTACATTATGGATTGTTTCCTCGGACATTTGTGGACGACCTCCTGCATGGTCATCTAATAAAGTCCCCTTGGTTTCCAATTTCTTTGACAATGCCCAAATGGTGGACTTGCTCAGCGGATGTCTGCCTGCAAACCTCTGCAGGAATTGCTGTTGACAAGACTTTATCGATTTTGTTTTCCAATAAGTGTGAACAATAAACACTCGCTCCTCCAGAGTACACCGATACATTTTTAAACGTATGCGAACAACCACGAACACGAGTACTCACTATCAACAACTGTATTGTGTAGACGCGCTCAGCGAAATGGCATAACAAAGCAGCAGAGAGAGCGTGTCCGGCTGGCTGATGGACTGTTCCTCAGTGGCGCCACACTCAGGAATGTGTCTGCCATTAAGGAGCACTCCGGATGACTGGCGGACTGTTCCTCAGTGGCACCACACACAGGAATGTGTCTGCCATTAAGGAGCCCTCCGGCTGGCTGGCAGACAGCGCCGGGTTCAATGCTGTCTGGACACAAATGGCGGCCACTTCCAGCACATGTTGTGATGTTATCACATTTCGCACGAAATGAGGGTAAGTCGACTTCAAATTTCATTGCAATATCTTCATTTGTGTTAATATTATTAAAGAAATGCCGGGTTCGGTAGTGAGTGGAACACCCTGTATAAATATATATATATATATATATATATATATATATATATATATATATATATGGTACCAAATGCAAATACATAATTTATATGCTCATATTACATTACATTATTAGTATTATTATCATAAAAAAGCTAGTATTCTGTAAGTTTTGTAATACCTTTAACATGAATTTCTGTCAAGCTTACCTGCAGATGAGAATTAAATTTGCTTTAACAATTCGTTACTTGAAGAACAGAAGGAAATTGCATTTTGATCCTAAAATGTAGTCAAAACTTTTTCAACTCTTGAAGATGTTTCTACCATTCTTGTCTGCTTCTTTCTTTTTGCATGCATTGCTGAATGATGATCTGAAAGGAGCAACGATTTGATGTATTTTGTAGGATCAAACTGGGTTAGCGGAGGCCCAGCAAATTTTGTGAAAAATAATTAGGTTATTGTTGTGATTGAAAGGAAAGACCCAGCTGGGGTTACTATTAGATTCCCATTTGCTAGAAGATACAGCAATGATTTGTGAAGTTTGCTTCAGCTGTGCTTAGGAATTTATTTTCCTTGAAGCTGTAAATGTTGTCTAAAACTATAAATCAAGTCTCTTTCACTGAGTTGAAGCCTTTTAGATAACTTCCTGATTTCTTTTTATCTTCACCATACAGTTTATTTATTTCTTCTTTTTTTATGGCCAATCATTTGCATCTAACCCTTTGGAATGGTTTAGCAAATCAACATCTTATTGTTTACATAATTACATGTTGTTACATATTTTGGTTATTGCATTAAGTAAATAATTATTCCAAAACTCAAAAATTTTGTGTTAAAAAAAGAAGCCTGAATGCAGTTCCTGGGCATTCTGCCATAAAAAAAAGCCCTGTATTTATTAAAGTTTTCACTAGAAAAATTACACATGAAAAGTACTGTGTAAGAGCATAAGTTCTCACCATTTAGGGTTGCCTGGCAAGACAACTTTGTGCCATGCATCCAAATCATAGAGCGAGTGGCAGCACCATGCAATTAACTGACTTGAAGCTTTCTTGTGACAAAAATAACAGCTTCAACAAATGTAATTTATTCCATGTGTAGCATTTGAGGTGTTAACATTAATTTCAATAAAGAGCACATTCATCGCTGTCTCCTTTTTGCATTTCATAAAAAAAAAAAAAGTACAGCCACCAAGGTATATACAGTCATACATGTTATAGGACAGACACTGTAAGTGAATAAACATGCTGAGATAGGTTTCTAAAGTTTTATTCATGTTATAGGATGCTTGAACATAAGCCCCATTCTGGACATCCTTCTGAAGTGTGAAGAAATGTTAGCAGCAATTGAGGCCAACCCTCATTAAGCCTCCAAGGATACTGCTGATAGCCTTTCAGTTCATCAAACAACTGCCATGAGGGGAATTCAGGCTATCGGAATAGTCTGAAAACTGGATCAATGGGTGCCACATCAACTATCAGCTAAGAATCAAATGGATAGATTGACTATTAAGTGCATGCTTTGCAGAAAAACAATCCATTCTTGGGTGGAATGGAGACTGAAGATGAAAAGCAAGTGCTGTACAAGAATATTAAATGTAACAAATCTTTTTAAAACAAAAGGGACATTTCAGGAATGACTCTAAAAACTGGTTCCCACCCATACAACAAGGTGCCTGGTGGGACTCCAATGTAGTTAACTATCCCACAAGTGCTGTTGGCACCTAACAAAACACAATCATTGCAATCCTTTACTCACAACAATCTAAGCATCCCAGTATGGTGAATCAGAAAGGTGTTGCTTTCCATCATGATAATGTCAGGCTGCGTGTGGTCATAGCAACACAAAGCATATTGCAAGAACTAGGCTGGCAACTTTTCCCTCACTCACAGTATTCACTGGACTTAGCACCAATAGGTTTTCACTTGTTTCAGTCACTGCAGAACATGTGGCTAGCAAAACCATGAAAGATGATGCATAGGTCAGAACAGCAATTCAAATATTTTTGGACACTTGGATGCCACTTTCTGTGATAGGGGAATCAAACATATAACCAAATGATGGAACAGGTCATCACTAATACTGAAAACTGTGCAACAGATCAAAATAAAACACTGTGCAAGTAAAAAATATCTCTGTTTTTCATATATGCAAATTGTGAGAACTTTTGCACTTACTCAATACATTCCACTAAATTAAGAATGCTACAAAATTTGTGTTACACTTACCATTAGTAAATATATATAAATTAATAAACATTCCTTGTTTAATTCAAACAATATAAGTGTCACAAACTATATTACAAAAATATCCTAATATATAATTTGCTAGAGCCCTCATCCTGCTCCGTGCCACTTTTTAAGTCATCATAACAACAACCGAGAAACAAATGTTTGTGACATCACGCTTAGATTTCCGTGTAGGTGACGTCATCACCTACACGCCCACAATCCACGCGTATATCACTTTGTTCTGTTGTCATAGCAACAAAGAGCACAGCTGCTGGTGTGACATCATCTAATCCAAATCATTCTCAAATGACGTCAGAGATGCGTTACGTCACACGGTCAACTCTTTAGAGATACGAGAACTTTACATCAGGAATTTTGGTTCACTGCCCGAACCAGTGTTTAGCCATCTGTATGTGGCAACATCAAGAGTATGACAATCTGACGACGTCAAGATAAAAATAGTTCATGGAAAAGAACAGGGGAAATTGATACAGGGTTCACAGTTAGTGTATACGAAAAATGTTGTGTACAAGAAAGTGTTGATGAAATAGGGACTAAAGGTTTTAAAAAACACATAACAAACAGACAGCCCCATTATATCAAATTCCATAACTAACTGCTCTGGAAATTTTCAGAAAGCTGTGAGCCAACATCGCCATCTATTGACATGAAACTCAAAAACTCAATATCATAAATTTTAACTCAAAAACTTCTGTATCACAAATTTTATTTTTCCCCATCATTATTAATGGGGTATACCATTTCTTTGCTGAATAAAATGTTTTTAAGAACAAAGCTGACTATATACAGTGCAGTGTTTAGACTTATTCAGATCTGCCAACTTTCAAGAATCAAAATTCGTAAAACACTTTCAGTGAAGGTTCAATCGATTAATTGATATGGTCAATTGTTTGATGTATCGAACATATCGAATGAAAGCCGATTTATTATACAAACGATTTATTGATTTCATATACTTTTGTTCAGCTTACAGCGATCAAAATGCAATCAATACATAATTATCTCTTTAGTATGCTATCATTAAGCTACATACACAGATAAAAATTTCATTTGTAACTGCGGAATTATTGCGATATTATTGCATTCATTTTTCACTTCAACTTAGTTGAGATTTTCACCTCAAAATTATATGGAATACCTTTAAAAAACACATTATTAAGACACATGTGAAGCTGATATCTTTCATTTCTACCCCCCCCCTTTTAGCATCCTAACCCTACAATGTTTTTTTGCTGAGTCTTCCTCGCTAGGCTGCAAGTAGAGGGGGTTGGGAAAGCAGAGTGGATGAAACTATAATCAGGTAAATCAAAATGTAGAGGCACTGTCAGGGGCATACTGATAGCCCTGAAACCCCCACGTTGTGGGGGGGTCACGATTATGAGGGCCTCAGCTGAAAGATTTTACAAATTTCTTTTGAGGAAACTTCGTACAAAACTGGTTAAAGAAATAGCCAGGAATTCAGGCAGCTTGCGTATTCTTTTTTTTTTTTTTTTTTTTTTTATGAGAGATTTAAGAGAAAAATATTTTACTATGTGCAAAACACTAACATTATGTTAAGTGTGTTTCTCACATTCAAATGAAAAAAAATTAGCTTTGAGTGTTTGTGCCATAATTTTTAATTGTTACTTATTAATTTGCTTACTGTTTTGTATTTTCTTATAAACCATAAAACGTCATTAGACACTGCCACACGGCAGGTACATGTTTTGTGTGTGTGGTCATGGGACCTTTTAAAAAGCTGATCTTAGTTCTATAAGAAAAGAAAATTTGCATGATATGATTAACTTTGGTGTAAGTGTTTTGGAGTATACTTTGTATCGTTATGAAACTAGGGTCATTATTTTAATTACAATGTGAGCATTTGTGTTTCACGCAATAAAGTGCAATAATCTTGGTTTTATGAAAAATATTTGTAGGTTTCAAAGAATTTGATTTATTAAAACTCCCGTTAAACCAAGTAAATAACATGGAAGTTAAAATTTATTTTCAATAATTGAAAGTTAATCGAGTTTCGCAAAAGGCCCTCAAAATTATTATTTTTGCGGGTAGGCCCCGAATGTTTCCGGTACGCCCCTGGGCACTGAGGTCCTTTGGGACATTTATTCTCCCCTTGAAATTGCACTAAGCTTGAAAAAAACAAGAAAACAAACAAAACAACAGAAATCTGTAAAATATTTTGCCCGTAAAATAACCATAAAACAAGTAGAATTTCCATAAAGCATGGCAGGTATGCTTATCCCATTCTGCAGCAGTAAGAGCTATGAAGCAAGAGTAAGAGAAATATTAGAAAACAAAAACAAGTACAGATTCAGTTATATGACAGCATTACTTAACCCCTTAACTGGGTATGACGTCTATAGACGTTTTCGCATTAGACTTCTACAGTGGGTATGATATGACGGCATAAGTCAATCATCAAATTTCTTGCGGATTTCTCTTGGGAGTGATGGCATAAGAGGTTGCCGTAGACTCTACCATATTAGTAAGAAACTTACAAAATACAGCCAATCCTGAACCATCTCCAAAACAAATTTTCCTCCATCTATACTCCCGAGCAAAATGTTTGTGTAGATGAATCACTTCTCTGGACGGGACAACTGGGTTGGATACAGTACATACCCTCAAACTGCCGCAGATTTGGCACGAAGCTGTACAAACTGTGTGAGTGTAGTTCAGGATATATTTGGAAGTTCACTGTGTACACTGGCAAGATACGGTCAGAACCATCCAGGAGAGAGTACAACTGCAAGAATAGTTCTTGAACTTAGTAATGATCTACTAGACAATGGATATCATTTTTACGTTGATAATTGGCATACTAGCCCGACATTGGTGGATAAGCTTTGTAACAGGGGAACTGATGTTGTGGGGACCATGGGGAATAACCAAAAGCAGTTTCCACAATTTCTGAAGAAGGCAAAATTACAGAAAGGCGAAACAGTTGCAGGCTATGGAAAGATGATGATGATGATGATGATGAAATGGAAAAATAAGCTTGATGTAACTCTTGTAAGCACTATTCACAATGATTCCATGGAGAGCATAAACACAAGAACGGGAGTCATCAAAGAACCAGCGGTAGCCCTGGAATATAATACGAATATGGGAGGGGTGGATAAGAATGACAGTCAACTCCACAGCTACAAAAGCAGTCGAGAACGTCTCAAGAAGTATTACCAGAAGATGTTCCGGTACTTCATTGACTTGGTTTGCCTAAATGCCTTTGTCCTCTACAAGAAGCAAGGTGGAAAACTTCAAAGACTGGATTTTCAAATGACACTTTCTAAATCTCCAAGACTTTCTCGTCTCCTCAGTCGCTGCTTCCCGGAAGATATTCCCAGCATAGTTTCAAGGAAAAAACCTCTCCGGAGATGTGTTGTGTGTTGGTCCAAGGGAAGGAGAAAAGAAACATCATACTGTCATCCTTACTCTAAAAAGACCTTATGTGTAACACCCTGCTTCCACCTATATCACACTGAGAACAATCTATAATGTAAAATAATGTTTGTAACCCATTATTGATATTTAGTAATCACTATTATGTTTGTAACATATTGTTGAAATTCAATAAACACTATTATGTCACTTTAAAATAATACTTTACAGATTTGTGTAGACAATATTTAAATATCACAAAGAAAAAAGTACCCAGGGCAGATTACGTATGTGGAGTATTTAATACCCAGTTAACGGGTTAAGTAGATACATCTGAGTTGGGTCAGCTTATTTATGCAGATACATTTCTACAGAAAAGATAACCAACTCAGATACATCTGAGTTGGGTACCTTTTCTGCAGAAAACCACATTAATAAAAATATAATTTGATGTTTGGAAATGAGTGTCACATGGGAGGAGAAGGACTGCCGTGACAAGTTGAAAAGAATAAAAAAAATAGTGGGTAAAATACCAAAGGTGGAGATCTACTACAATGAGATGGATGGATGGTGTAAAATTGTCTGTTAGTGAAACAGGCAGTGATTTTTCAAAAGCAGCAAATGTTACAATGAACCAATGGAAAAGCAGAACATTCATAGCATTCAACATTAATTTTTATTTAATTTTAATTTTGCTTTTCATTCACATGGTGTGCATGTATGTGCTGAGCCTCAGCAACCTGAATATCTTTGAGAACACAGATGTGGTACAACAACTGAATTCTTGATTGTAGTTTCTCATTCTTGTTATTCCCTCCACATATGCTCATGCATGTAGCATCTAACCTCCTACAAAGCCATTTTCTCTGCAGCCAAATCTTCCATACATAAAAGGGAGTAGGACTAAATACCTCTCTGTAGGCAATCAGTTTAGTTCTCTGGCTACCCCTCTTTCTGATGAAAATATTACTTTGATAAGGTATCTTTTTTTGCTTTGACAATCTTAATATTTAACTCCTTATCACAGCACCCGTTCTCATGAATAACCACACCCAGATAATTAAATATGTTACCTGTTCTACACAAATGTGACCCCTGTGCTACAAAATTAATCATTTTTGAAGTTCAACCAAAAACCACTGATTTAGATTCTCAGCATTGATCTCCAATCCTAATTTTTCACATGCCATGAATCAGCTGATTGATATTATACATAACCTGCTTACACTTCAAGAAATCACACAAAGTTATCAACATACAACAAACTGATATGTCTGAATCACCTACTTCAACATCTGAAACTATGAAACTACATTACTTTCTATGAGCAGATCACAACATCTTGCCTAAACAGATGTTAAATTCTGCAGTACTGACCACAAACCAAGAGGCATACTAGAATAAAGTGCACTGAAGGTGTGAAATCAGCCATTAGTGATTGATGAAGCAATGTAGTAGCTATAAAAAACTTTGCAATGGAAAGAAAGAAATGGAGCAAGTTTATTATAAACATCATTGTTTTCAAATAGTGTTCCATACTAAATGCATGCCTGAACACTGTACTGGCATATAGGCATGATATAATAATGATTCTTGCTATTCTTTCATTGCAAATTGCTTGTACACACATACAACTCAAAACATTTCATTAAAAAGATCATCTCAATAGGTTAAAAATTATTAATATAAATGTTTTTCCTTACACAATCTTTTTTTGTGTCTAGTAACTACATTTTAATATTGGTTCTTGGGCCTTAATGAATTATGGTTAATATCAGAGTCAGTCATAAGTTCATCCTGGTTGCAGCTAAAAAGTTTAATGATGCAAGAAAGCCATACACACTCACCTAATTCTGCAAAGTTCAGGCTATTGCTTTCTATAGTCCTTTGCCAATGTTCTACCAGAGCCACGATCCCATTGCAGTACTACTTGGCAGGTTTCGAGGTCAGAAAGTCTCTGATGCCAGATTCCATAATTCACCTCTGAAGCAAAGTACCATCTTTGTAGAAAATTGGCTTTTGAGCAAAGCAGGTAGTAGTCTGTTTGAACAAGTTCCAGACTGTGTTAAGGATGGAGCAGAATCTCAACCTCTTCCAATTCCTGTAGTTTTTAATGGACCACTCTGGAGCTGTGACTTAGGGCATTATCCACTTGTAACAGCATTTCCTATTAATATGTGGGGGATAGTGTAGGCACAAAGAATCATGGACATGCTGCATTGACACGGAGGTTCCTGTCCACAGCCTCATTATTTGGCACAAGTTCCCAGTACACAGGACTCTCAGAATTCCACCAAAAGCACAGCATGAAGTTCCTTTTGAACCACTCTCCTAGCAACACTGGCTCTTCCTAGTGTGGCTTCAGCCACTGGTTTCCAGTGGTAGTATAACATAGGAATATTCACTTTTCCTCACCTGTAATGATACAAAACCAAACCATAACGTCCTGTTGGTTTGTTCGCAATCTCAGATAGGGAGCAACACGTTGTTACATCTGCTGGGCTGTCAATTCACAGGGAACCATTTGATGGTGCCTGGAAAAGAAATCATGCTCGTGCAAGTAACAAATGCAATTGTCATATACTAACACCAGAGTTCGTGTCACACTTTCGACCAGGGTGTCAGTGTTAGTGGTCATTGGACGTCCTGAACTCTGCTTGTCTTCAAGACTGGTGACTCTAGCATTAAAACAGTGGAACCATTATTATGCAGTGCTGTTGTCTACTGTTTCGTTGACTTCAACTGCACAATTTTCTTTTGCTGCTGCCACATTTAACCCTTTTCTCCAATAACGGAGTAGGAGCACCAGTACATTTACCAACCTCCATCCTATGCTCACCTATTACACAATGTGGCTGCATGCATAATGCACATCATCAGCCTCTTATGTTACATGCTATCGTGGTACCTAATTAGTGCTGGTGCATGTTTCACACAGAAATGAAGGCCCAACATTAATGTGTAGCTCAAAACGAGACAAACTTTATATTCACCCTGATATATACTGAATTATCCAATTTCTTTGAATATGAACAACTTTTTTCATGAAATATGGATATGAAAATAAATATTCATCTTACAGTCATGCAATTTAGCAAATTCATATCTCTTAATCAGGTCTTATGTCAGATGGTTACAGACAATTGCAGAAATTGTTTTTCTCTAATTTCCAGTTGAATGTGATTTGTTGCTCTGTGCCATATAAATTGAGCCATCACACAATTATTTTATAGTATTTTCACTGTGCTCCTAAAAGCATGGGAATGTGTTTAAAAGGTTTCTTTACTTATGCAAGCAGATCTCAAACATATTTTTACTTAGAAATAAAGTTGTGAACTTTGTAAATTAAAAAGCAAAGTCACCTGAAACTCATTCAGTGTCTATGTTTCTTTACCATTTCCTTTACTGACATTAGTAAATCTCAATCATCCTTTTACTTAGGAATAAAATTGTGAGCTTTGCAAATGAAAAAGCATAAAATCACCTAAAACACATTTATTGTTAAACAGAGTGAGAATCCTATCATTCTTTGTAATAATCCAGTTTGTAATACTTCTTTGAAAATGATGTTCAGTGTCTATGTACCATACGTCTTCCTTTTACCAACTAAACTTGAAGTGTCACACATGCTCTTGCCATTAACCTCAGTTACTTTTGCTCTTGCAATCTTCTTTTCACAGATGTTTATAGTGAAGATTCACTTGCTTTTGTTCTGTTTCCCAAATTTGTTTTGCCATCAAATAATGTACTGTATATACTCGCGTATAAGTCGAGAAATTTGGGACAAAATGAGAGCTTCAAAGTAATGGGGTCGACTTATACGTGGGGTCTAAAAAAATCGTAAGTCCAAAAGTTCTACCCGTGAGGCAAAAGGTAATCCATCCCAAAAGAAATAAAAATGCCGATGCGGTATTAATTACGAAATCGCAACCCTCTGAAAGAAAGAAAGAAAGAACACTGATGTGGTAGAATTACGAAATTGCGACCCTCCGAATTTCTCCGCACTTAGAAAAGTCTCCTCTCTCCTGGCTTTGCGTATCCACAGCGCAGTGACAGCCGCGCATAGAAAGCTCCGCCCTTCCGACTACCGGTTGATTGCGCTGACCTTTGACATAACGGAGCCATGCGACAGCCAGTGTTAGATGTTTCTTGTTCTTAATCGCACGTGTTTTTCTTGTTCTTAATCGCACGTGTCTCGCTTCTCCAATTATGGGTGACACGGATTGTGTAAAGAAACGGATGTCCTATAACGCAGGATTAAAGTTGAAAGTGGTTTCTTTTGCAGAAAATACTATCAACTGTGCTGCTTCACGTCAATTTGGCATTAACGAAAAACTGATTCGAGATTGGCGTAAAAAAAAAACGGACTTGGTGAAAATCCCAAAATCGCAAAAGGCGCTGCGCTGTGGAACGACATCTTTCCCAGAGCTGGAAAGTGTCTTGAATGATTGGATTGTGGGCTGCAAACAAAACGGTTAAATTGTAACGCGAACTGGTATACGTTTGCGAGCAATGAAGCTCGCAAAAGATGAAAAGTTTGCAGCCGCAAATAACACTTTTCGTGCCTCACCAGGTTGGTGCACAAGGTTCATGAACCGCTATGGGTTGTGTCTACGGCCAGCGCACCAAAATTGCACAAAAGTTACCTCGTGACCTCGAAGCAAAGATAATGGAATTTCAAAAGTATGTACCGTAATTTTTGGGCTAAGAGCCGCAGCTCTTACGTTACTAAAAGGGAAATTTTTCGGGTGAGTGGCCCTTATGCCGAATTTGTTTTCGATAAGACTTTCTTCCCTCCCTTTTTTTCTTTTTTTTTTTTTTTCATGCAGATGCTTAGTAAATTTTTTCAAACCACGTCTTTTTTTGTTCACGAACTCGACTGCGATCATGTCCCCCCCTTCTACTCATACGTTAGACAATAACTCCGCTGTCCTGATGTTGGTTTAGGAGGGAAAGTGGGAGAGAACAGGAATGCCTGACTCAAACGCCCTTTGCATGGGGGACGGAATGGGGACATAAGCACACAGACGAGTAGCGTGACGTCCGAGGCTTCTGTGGATAGCGCGCCCAGCGGTAACAGCTCAGTGCGCAGTAAATGAAAGTAGGTCAAACCACTTGAAAGAGAGAAAGCACACCGCCATTTCGAAGTGTTAACGGCAGATCAGCGAACATGTGCGAAGCAGCTGGTAAAAGGAAACGTCTCTACATGAGAAAAAAAGCATAACATAGAAGGAACATATTATTAAAGAAAACATTAATCGTAAGCATAACAAGCGATAATTTATAAGTTAATTACTTCTAAGACGGATTCTATTGCGGTGAACATAGAACCATCCTGTAGCAGACATCCACATTGAATGGAATTTAGACAATTGTGCGGTTTTACGAGCAATGCGATATTCTAACGGGAGTCTTAAGATTAACTGTGATTTATATTGATTATATAAATGGTTCTGAGCATTTAATAAAGGCAAACAAATAACATCATTAGCATGATTAATAAAAAATGTATAAATAAAAATGTTTGCCAGTATGAAAAAATAAGTGTGTAAAGCAGATCGACACTGAGTTGCAGAATTAGCCTTTGAAGTATACATATAATCACGTTGGGCGTGAGTTAATTCATGAAAATAAGGAAGATAATTTAGCTTTCTGAGCAGCACCACGACTTCACAGGTGCGGCCCTTACGGCAACTTTTGCTTCCAAGATTGCAAAAATTCTCACCTGCGGCTCTTAGTCCGAAAATTACGGTAATTCAAAAGAGAAAAGAGACTGCTTTTGAACTTTCCCAAATAGGGAACATGGATGAAACCGCCATGTGTTTCGACCTTCCTGGAAATAAGACGGTGAACCAAAAGGGCGAAAAAAATATCTTGATCAAAACGACTGGCCACGAAAAATCCAGTTTCACGGTTGTTCTTTCCTGTTTGGCCGACGGCAGTAAGCTACCTCCGGTAATTATTTTCAAACGCAAAACTCTGCCGAAAAGCGTTGTCTTTCCGTCTGGTGTGCTCGTTCGTGCCCATGAAAAAGGATGGATGAACAAATCCGGAACAACTGACTGGTTAAAGAATGTGTGGAACAAAAGGCCAGGTGCACTTTTGAGGAAACCTTCTCTTTTGGTGTGGGATATGTTTGTTGCACACCGTTGTGCAGAAGTGAAAAAAACTGCAGAAAATTCAAAAACAACTCTTGCTGTCATCCCAGGTGGGTTGACATCTGTTCTTCAACCACTAGATGTCTGCCTTAATAAGCCCTTCAAGGACAATGTGCGGAGGTATTGGGCAGATTGGATAAGTTCCGATTTGCCGACCGAAACCAAGGGCGGAAATCTAAAGAAGCCGGATATCGTTTTGATTGCACGATGGGTCAAGGATGCTTGGATGCGATACCTGCGGAAACGGTCGTGAAATCATTCAAGAAATGTTGCATTAGTAACAAACTTGATGGCACAGAGGATGATGAGATTTTTATGAGTGATGATGACAGTGATTCTGATGACACAGGCATAGATGGGAATACTGATGTTTATGATGACGCGCCGATAACGGAGAAAGACTTTTTTGAACTGTTTGGCGAGTCTGACTCGGAATCAGATTTTGAAGGGTTCCGACGAAGTTTTTGGGTATGCAAATTAAATTTAGTATTATATATATAATTTTTTTCGTTTTCAAATGTTTTTGAATAAATTCACTGAAATTTTTTTTTTCTCATTCCGGGATCGACTTATACGCGAGTTTCCGATTTCTTACGATTTTTTTCCTCTGAAAGTGGGGGGTCGACTTATACGCGAGTATATACGGTAAACATATTCATTTGGTTTGATTGGTATCCATATATTGGGTGGAAGAAAGATCCTTTCTCGATCCAAAAGCAAAGCAATTTTTGTGCTAGAATGCCCTCAGATAGACTGACACAAGGGTGATCCTTCCATGCAAGTTTATAACTTACTCCACGGCTTCAACCTGGTTCACTTTTAAAAGTCAAATGATTTTATAACAAGTCAAGTTTAACTGTGCCCTAGATTCTGATACCAGCTAGCCCAACCCATTGTGTGACAGTTTTTAGCAAAACAATTCACGAGTTAAGCAATTTCCCTACTCACCAGATACGAACTCATGCACTTACCTTCAGCATTCTAAAAGTTAAAAAGTAAAGATGCACAATACTTTACTGTGATGAAATGACTAAACAAAATGCAACACTATAATTTCAAAAACTCAGTTTCACAGATGCTTCTAACCATACACAGAAGAAACAGTACAATAACTTGTTGTAGTGCTGAAGGTAAACAACCTCCATTACACTTTGAAACAAATTTAAATGTTCTGCTTCTATAAGTACAAATCCTTCTTCACATATTCAGTCTCTGGTTTACAGTATATGGGGGCAAATCACCTCCTTACAAAACTAATTAATCATTTAATTCTCCCTCTTTGAAAATAACAAGATGCTCCTATGAATCAAACTATTGCTTATGTTACTATCCAAATTCTGAAATGACAGGATTTGAACATAAAAGATCTGTTGGCAGTAGGACAGTGTTGAAGTTCTGCTGACTAAATGACATTAACAACAGGCAGAGCTAAAGATGAAAATGAAAAAAAAAAGGTACTTTAACATTCTTGACAAGCTTATTATTATTATTATTAAATCTGCCACAAATCTTTCCAAGCAGAAAATGACTTGAACAAAAGAATTCAAAATAACTGTGGCAAGGCAAAATTAATGAATGAATGAAATGTTAAGAATTCTGCAGGACAGGTGGCATAATGACAATTAATGCTAAATCTCATGAAGAATTTTCAGAATTGAGCTAAATGCATACAGAGTGGAAGAAATATTCTTCTCATAATACGTGGCAAATATGTCATGATAATTAACACAGCAATCAGACTTTGCTGAATTCACTGTAATTACTGTTTCACACGTGAAATCAATCACATCAGAAAACTTGAAAATTTCAAGTTTTCTGGTGTGATTGATAGAAAAAAATTTAAAAAACTTAAAAATTTCATCCTGCTCCACAGCGATGAAATTTTCAAGTTTTCTGATGTGATTGATTTCATGTGTGAAACAGTAATTATAGTCAATTCAGCGATCTGATTGCTGTGTTAATTATCATTGAGCTAAATGCTTTTAAAATTATATCTATTTTCACAGCTAAAAATCATTCAATGACCAACAAAAATATATTACCTGATACATGATGCAGAACAGTTACAATTTAAGGTATGATACATAACATGAACTGAAAGCCTTTGAAAGAATATCTTAGCTTCAGGGTGAGAGGTTAGAAAAGTGTGTAAATAAGTAGATATCATAAGCAAAATACTTCAACCAATCCATTCTCACTTCTGTCTCTTCCCTGGATAGAACCAACAAGGTAAAGACAAATGTATCCCATCTACATCTTACCTGGGATTCAAATCCAGGACTAACGGAAAGGCACCTGATACCTACAACCAAGACCACTTTATTAGAGTGACTACAGCTGCTGTTTACCTTCTTGTAAACTGCAAGCATAATTCATATAACATCTAGTGAATAATGAGCACATTGTGAAGTATCAGAAAAACTAAATGAGAAATAAAGTAACTTTTTTCGCAGCTTAATTGGTTGAGGATCCTCCAAATACGTGGCGACAGTCAATAAATAAATACATCGCTCTTTCCATGTTCCAGAAACACACAGCAACCGAAAAATTGTTTTTCAGCCGCCGCTGTGGAATTGAACCACAGAATTCTCGATATCTAGCCGAAAGTGTTACATTTACACAATGGTGGCCAACAATCCACGGTGCTACGTGTATTTTTAAGTCAGCTTCTGACATCATAAATCCGTAAGATGGGCTTAGCTACTGAGACGTCTCCATCTGGTGGGCATTAACGGCACTGGCTATATATATATTATAGCAGTTAATGCCCACCAGATGGAGACGTCTCAGTAGCCGAGCCCATCTTACGGATTTATGTCAGAAGCTAACTTAAAAATACACATAGCACCGTGGATTGTTGGCCACCGTTGTGTAAATGTAACGCACTCGGCTAGATATCGAGAGTTCTGTGGTTTAATTCCACAGCGGCATCTGAAAAACAATTTTTCGGTTGCTGTGTGTTTCTGGAACGTGGAAAGAGCAATGTATTTATTTATCGGTTGAGGATAGCATTTAAAATTTTTAGTGCAAAAAATTAGGGTATCATTTTCCTAAAAATAAATGGCTGCTGTATGTGTGTGCAATTTAAAATTCCATATTATAGTAATAAAACTCTCACCTTCTCTTTTTCCATACCAAAGTCAGAACATGTGTGTTCTGAAAACATGTCATACTCAACAAAAGTTCCGGGGTCCATAAGAAGTTGGATTCTTTCTCTTGCGGTAAGTTTTCCCTTAAAAAGAAAGGTTAGTGCTAATGTACACCATTTATTACATATGCTTAATATTTCTGAATTTATGAAGCAATGCTTATAGTTTGCAATTAGTACTTCATTTTCACTCTCATAAACTTAGAACACTTGCCATCTAAAACAGAATCCACAGTTCAGAAGAAAAAAAATCATTAACAATTTCACATACACAAATAATTAATGGCAAATCATTTTCATATATTATAGAATTAATATAGGAAGCTTGTAATCCTTTTATTTATTTCAGTCTAGTTTTCAGGAGCTGAATTCTCAAAAACTTATTTTTTGCTGCAAGTAGAAGCACCTCGAGTATTCATGGACAATCCATACATGTTTTCTAATGCTCTTATTTGGAATAACATTTTTTTTTTTTTTTGTGATGATACTTATTTGTTCTAGGTTTTTTTTTTCATTTAGTGTGTGCAAATAATCAAAATATGTTTCCTACCTCATTGTAGATACAAGTAAATCTTATAGTACAGCAGATGGGGGGAGGGAGGATTTTTCCATCTCAAATTAGGTTGCTTAAAAATTGTGTCAGGTTACAACTTTTTTTTTCAGATCTTGGACAAAATGCATGTTAAGGTACATAAAGATTAAAAATACATGCTAAAATTTAAAATGGCAGTTCACCTTCTTTTTACTAAAAATGTTAACCAAGTAGTTTTAAAATTTTAGCATTTCTGGCACCTAAATTATCATCACAAATTACTGTTTTCTTCAAAATCTTTTGACCAGCTAAACCTGAAGAACTGGAGTTTTACTCACAGGAAACATCATTTTAAGTACTTCATGGAACATAAAACAACAACTTCTTCATGTAAACAACAACTAAAAAAAAATACTACAACTGTATAAAAAATGGGTCATTTTTCATAACGATGATGGGCAAAACACGTAACAAGAAATAACAAATAAAGGTAAGTAGATCACACTAGTTATGTTACAAGATTAGAACTTTTACAAAGACAATTCATAAGTTGGGAGCTTTCAACCTCGTCATAGGTCTTCATCACACCAATGGAGGATTAAGGTTCTAATCTCTTAACGTAACTAGCGTAATCTACTAACTTTTGTTTGTAATTTTTCATTTTTGAGATCATTTTTTCCCTCACTGACCACTTATATTTAGAAACTAAAGATATCAAATGGTTTGTAATTTTGGATATTTTACTGGTACAGTTTTTGTACCTTATGTTACTTTTTTAGTTTTAGTATATACTTAAATTTACATTATTGTGAAAAAATCCTTATTTCAACGTTCTCCATGACCACACATATATTTCCTCAAAAACTTAATTTTTTTTTTATTCTGACTGTTTCTCCTTGAGATATCATACTTTTACTCAAACAAAATATTCCGGTGTATTTTGCTTTTTAAATTTAATCAGTCAAAAACCAATTGGGGATGTACATGAATCAAATAAAAATAAATGACTGCATCTCTGTATGATCCTGTAGCAAATTACCTTTATATTTTTATTGCTATTTCTCTACATTCCTGGAAAATAGCTTTTCTATTAATATTTCATCACATTAATCTTATGTGATTTTCCAGAATTTTCAATTGGTGTTGGAGGTCATTGTAAAACCTAAATTATGAGCTGGAAGAACAGTGCAATCATTTCAATACAGCCCCACAAGTCTGTTGCAGGATGGTGTGGATATATAAATGATACAGTCACTCATTAAGTTCCTTAGACAACTGTGTTGTCTGCGCAATGCACCACTGATTGCTAGAAATACAACACAAAGTCATTCACTTTCATTTCATTAAAAAAAACATTCTACTTTCTTCTCTGTCCAACAAACTTACTCCCACCTTCTTGCTGTTCTGGCCATTGATAAGGCTTGGATATTATTTAAGTTCCAAATACGATGAGGACTGAATGAATACCTTAGGCACTCTTTGCAGATCCTCACATTTTGCTTACTTTTCTTTCTGCAGTTTTCAAGCTATTCTCTAGGATTATACATGAAAGAAATATTTTGTAGCTGCTGTGAAATCATTTGCACCAAATTCTGATCATTCTTAATGCTGTTAGAAGGATTCGTCTGTATATGATGTCTGAATGTGTGCATTACAAAACTCCCAAACCCATCAACAACTAACCATATGTTTCGTTGTTGTTTCATGAGCTTTTCTCTGCTTATTAAGCTCATAAGCTTTTCTTGAAGTAGGTTATGAGCTTAATATAAGCAGAGAAAAGCTCTAATAAACAGAGAAAGCTCATTTTTACCTCTTCTTGAAGTAGGTAGTGGACCCACAAAATATAACCAAAGTGACTTGAATCTGTAACCACAGCAAGACATGCTGCATTACTTTGACAGTATGCTACATATATAAAAACCGACACTAAGGGGTAAACACAATGGTAACTTTGAATTTCATATTGAAATACAACACTCCAGTTTTCTGGAAAAACTAAGTGCAGTTTCATCAGTCCTTTATCAGTTTATGAAATTGTTGGGTTTTTTTTTTTCCTTTTTTTTTCCATTGGGGTTTTAATGACCACCGTGAGCAACTCAGTGGGCTATAAGCAGTTGCCCATCCCTAATTTAGGGCCACTGGTTCCAGGGAAAAGATAGAGCCAGTGCTGTAAGACAGACATAACATCTATGCCTCACCAGGATTCAAACCCGGACACATCTCGGACAAATGGTCAGAAGTCATCGCTTAAACTACTTGTTGCCACAGAGGCAGCTTTTTGGTCTTTAATTCACATTGTCTGAACAGTAATCTTTTAAGATACGGACAGAGACTCATTTTTATGAATTCTTAATAACCCAGTGCATCCATTTTGGCATTTTACTTCTTATCATACCTTAAATAAACATTTACAATAGCATAAATAATATTTCATGTTTTTTTATTCATACGATATCATTAAAATTATGTCGAGCCTGTTCTGCAGGAAAGCCGACAGCCGCCCTGGTGGCGCAGTGGTCTAAGCGATGGCCTCTGATCATTCATCTGAAAGGGGTCCGGGTTCAAATCCCAGTGAGGCATGGATGTTGTGTTTGTCTTACAAGACTGGTTCTCTCCCTTCCCTGGAACCAGTGACTCTAAATTAGGGACGGGCAACTAGTTATAGCTCGTTGAGTTGCTCACGGTGGTCATTAAAACTCCAATCAAAAAAAAAAAAAAAAAAAAAAAGCCAACAACAAGTTTATTTATATCCGACTATCATAGGTGACAGTTTTTATCCATAGCTGCAATTCCATTCAAGAGGGGAGGGGGTTGCATATAACCGGCAAAATGTCATGAAATTATCATATAACTCATTGTTTAACTGCTTTGGATTCATTTCACATTCACCTATTGTATTGGTCACCATGTTAAGCTTAATGAGTCATGATAATGCATTCTAAAGAAAATGTAGACAGTTTCAAGGTTTTGCTCAGCAAATTATATGATAGCTTTCTGACCTTATGCCAGTTACATGACAGGTGTTCCCCACCCTATTTGAGCGTGAACAGCTACAGCTGATGCCTGCCAACTAAAATTGACGATGGTTTCAATGTAAACAAGTCAGCTGGTGACATTCCTGCAGAGCATGTTCAACATATTTCTAACAAAGTTATATGAATAAAAAATTAAGGGAAACATTATATTTATTTAAATAGCAAAATGAAGTAAGATGCTATTGGGTTGTCGGAAAAGTCATGACGTATTTTAGCCATGTTTTGCAAAGGTCATTTATTGATAGAAAGAGCAAAGATCAATCAATGATATAATGCCCATTTTGTTCAATAACCTTTTGCCATCTTTCAGTGACCTGCAGAATGCCTTGTTCACAGAAGAAACTGTCTTTCGTGGCAAAAAACTGTACAAGGTGCTGATTTACAGCCTCATCTGAATTGAACGTTATACCACGCAAGGACTGTTGAAGAGAGTGAAACAAGTGGAAGTCTGACGGCGCAAGGACAGGCGAGTATGCCGAGTGTGGCAACACATCCCACCCAAGCTTCTTTTTTTTTTTTTTTTTTTGATTGAAGGTTTAACGACCACCGTGAGCAACTCAATGGGCTATAAGCAGTCGCCCGTCCCTAATTTAGGGTCACTGGTTCCAGGGAAGGAGAGAGCCAGTGCCGTAAGACAAACACAACATCCATGCCTGACCGGGATTCGAACCCGGACCCCTTACGGACGAATGATCAGAGGCCAACGCCTTAGACCACTGCGCCACTGGGGCGGCCCACCCAAGCTTCAATAATTTTTGGCAGGTGATCAAACTTGTATGTGGTCTTGCGTTGTCATGATGGAACACAACACCTTTACGATGAACGAGCTCTGAACGTTTCTGGATGATGTATTCGTTCAAACTGTCCAACTGCGGACAGTACACATTCGAATTGATTGTTTGGTGCCATGATAAGAGCTCAAAAAACAAGACACCTTTAAAATCCCTCCACACTGAGATCAGAACCTTCCGCTGATGAACGTTTGCTTTGGATGTCGTTTGAGGTGAAGCAGCACGTCAGGACCAAGACCGTTTGCACAGCACATTGTTGTACACAATCCACTTTTCGTCACCAGTTATGAGTCGCTTCAAATAAGGATCATTTTCCTCAAGTTTAATGAGCATATCACAGATGTTTATACGCGCTGTCAATTGAGTTTCTTTGAGTTCATGAGGAACTCACACATTGAGCTTGCTTACGTATCCCAGCTTCTTCAGGTGGCCGTGAACGCTTGCATGATGGATGTGCAATGTGTCTGCAATCTTTCGTGTCATGTAACGTGGGTTTGACTCGATCATTGCCTTGATTTGGTCGTCATCAACCTTGGTTGGCCTCCCGGACCGAGGAGCATCGTTGAGCTCAGAATCACCAGCACAGAATTTTGCGAACCACCGCTGGCACTGACGTTCTTGCAGAGCATTATCACCGTACGCTTTACGCAACTTTTCACAAGCTTGACGCGCGTTCTTCCCTTTGCGGAAGCAAACAGTAAAATATGGCGAAAATGCGCAGTTTGGTCTTCCATCTTCAACTTGATGTCAAATCTTTGCAAATCAACCAAATCGCTCACTATTCCATTTAGACTGCAGCTAGAACTGGCACCTATCGGATGCCATAGTGATAACAGAGCTGCACATGCCTCTAGTACTTCCAAAACCGCCCAACCGCCATCGGGTGCCAAAATGTGTCACAACTTTTCCGACAACCCAATGAAATGGATGCATCGTGTTACTTCATAAAAACGAGTGAGTCGGTCCTCTGAACTTTTTGATATACTGATGTGATATTCATCTTATGATGCATTTTGTTACTTGTCTTTCTTCCTCTTTTTTTTTTTTTTTTTCTAAACTTTCACTTTTTACAATTTTTCAATGGGTGCTTAAGCTCCCATAGCACCCACATAGTCAGCATCTATGCCTTGAATATACTCCACTGAATATGTTTATCTATGCCTTGAATATACTCCACTGAATATGTTTATCTATGCCTTGAATATACTCCACTGAATATGTTTATCTATGCATTGAATATACTCCACTGAATATGTTTATCTATGCCTTGAATATACTCCACTGAATATGTTTATCTATGCCTTGAATATACTCCACTGAATATGTTTATCTATGCCTTGAATATACTCCACTGAATATGTTTATCTATGCCTTGAATATACTCCACTGAATATGTTTATCTATGCCTTGAATATACTCCACTGAATATGTTTATCTATGCCTTGAATATACTCCACTGAATATGTTTATCTATGCCTTGAATATACTCCACTGAATATGTTTATCTAGGCCTTGAATATACTCCACTGAATATGTTTATCTATGCCTTGAATATACTCCACTGAATATGTTTAAATGACACAAGATGATCAGAGCTTAGACAAATACAAAGATAAATCATTTGTGTAATTTATCTTAGTATTTAACTATCAATGCCAAATGTAAGGATGTACATACATAAAGATCCTCAAAATTTGTGCTTTTTAAATCTGCTGAAAGCAGCTAATTTTCAGAAAAGTCTGTGTAGCTTGCTACTTTTACAAAGTAGCTTTCCAATAACTGCTGACGTCATATGTTCTTGCAGCTTAAAATACTTTGCATGTTCACTGTCAGAAACACTGTTTGATATAATTTATTAATATCATTACAAGACTTGCAACTGTATGCATTTGGATTTTGGCTACAGTGAGAACTTTGTATATTTTGTATAGATAAATCCCATAAAGAAAGTTAATTAGATTGAATGCAGAAATCTAGGAAGCCACATAACAAAGATGAGTTTGATTTATAGATTATATATTTATTTGAACACTTCCTTACTACAAATGATGTTTGTTTTTAACATTGAGTGTTTTTTGGTATATGCATACTGAGTCAACACAACAATTCATGGAAAATGAGATATATTATTCAGGCATTTTTTTTTTAAATTACAGAAAAACACAGCTAGTATAATATTACTATGTGCCTTTTCTGCAAAGGGGGCGGGGAAACTTTAAACTTTATTGCAGATACACTAACCAAAATCCATATGCATGTAATCTAAAACTTTAGAACACTACAATAAAATAATTTTATGTACATTATACATAATAATACCATGCCATACCATACATAAATACAACTAATAAGTCATTGTATGAGTACCACAAATGGTAATTACAAGATAAATAATTTTTGAGAGTGGGATATCCTTATGATATCATCATTGTAGCCCAAATGGCAATTTCAAGACTATTTATCAGGGGAAAATTATTTATTTTATAATCCCCTCATAATAACCTCACAGAAAATAATTGTTTCTTATATTAAAAATATTAGTTAAGAACTGTTTTTTCATCAAAGGAACTATAATTAAAATTATTTTTTTTTTTTGATTGGAGGTTTAACGACCACCGTGAGCAACTCAATGGGCTATAAGCAGTCGCTTATCCCTAATTTAGGGTCACTGGTTTCAGGGAAGGGAGAGAGCCAGTGCCTTAAGACAAACACAACATCCATGCCTGACCGGGATTTGAACCCGGACCCCTTACGGACGAATGATCAGAGGCCAACGCCTTAGACCACTGCGCCACCGGGGCAGCTAATTAAAATTATACATGATATTTCTGAAAATTGTGGGATATAAATAAGTTTATTGGATCTTAAAAAGAGAGGAAATTCACATGACACTGCTATTCCTCAACAAAGAAAAGATGACCCCACTCCCCCTTTCACACCTTTATCTAAAATAAAGAATGTCAGATGTGCAAAGTAGAACTGTAGTTTGAAAATGTGTACTCATTTCTTTTGATAATGATTTCTATAGTTCATCCCTCAAAAACTGGGAGGAGAATACTGCATACAGTAATGTCACCAGAATGACATTTTTAGAGGTATTTTCTGGAAAAATGTGGTAAATCTTACCTTAGAAATGGAGCGGAACTAGCTCGATTTCAAGTGGAAAACATGCCCGAGATCGTAATTTCATAGTCAAAAAAATGTCTTCAACCCATTTTAGCCTGTTTCATGATTCTGACCCATAAAGAAAGCTCTTTATTACACACACAGTTCTGACCACATTACACCCTGAGTTACTCTCTCACTGTTAAAGTCAGAGATGAGGTGTCTCCAGTATGCAAGGATATTAATGCGACATCATCAAAAGTGTAAAGACAATGAGGGATATATTTTTGACCAGCTGTACGGAGAAAAGCACATGAAATATATGTTGTAATAGTTTGAAAATTTATTTTATCTGTATAACCAGAAAGCACAAGAGCAAAAGTATTCTCAAGAATCACCAAAATTTCCATCACCTCTGAGTGCAATAAAAAATTTATGGCTGGGGAAACCGAAAATCTGTTACTATACCCTAGTCATGAAGTACATTGTCCCACTCAGATATCTACACTGCAGGAAAACAATATCATTAAAAAAAAAAAGACAACAGTGCGAATAAGTAGTTATATATATATATATATATATTTTTTTTATTGGAGGTTTAACAACCACCATGAGCAACTCAATGGGCTATAAGCAGTCGCCCGTCCCTAATTTAGGGTCACTGGTTCCAGGGAAGGGAGAGAGCCAGTGCGTAAGACAAACACAACATCCATGCCTCACCGGGATTCGAACCCGGACCCCTTACGGACGAATGATCAGAGGCCAGCGCCTTAGACCACAGCGCCACCGGGGCAGCGTTTTATATTTTTAAAAGACTTTTCCGAATGAAATGTAGGTTAGCCATTCCTTAGTTTGTTTGTTTTCTGTCAATCAGTGGCACTACGATTTTTCTTTGTTTTAGAGAAATCAAAGTGCAAAATCAGTACTGCCTCAATTATAAACGACTTTATGGATCACAAGACTAAATGGGTGGGGCAGGGCAAAACAATTTTGCTTTCTAATTTAGGGCCACTGGTTCCACGGAAGGATGAGAGCCAGTGCTGTAAGACAATCAGAGGGATAAACAAGTGCTCTGTTGATTGAGATGGTAAATAGGGACTTATATGACAATGTTTTAGTAGGAAAATACACCAAAATATATAATGATGCTCTTCTACACTATTACCAAAGTAAACATAACCCACCAAAACCCTGTCCATTTCAAGCACTATTTGATCCTGAAGCAATAAATGAAAGCTTTTGACTGAAGATGATGGTATACAAAATGAGGTTAACTTCACATTTTAATTGCTGCTCTTTGAGAAAAATCAAACATTCAGAAACTGAAACAAAACACTGGTATTAATAATTTGAACTGGAAAACATCTCAATATTTGCCAGAATCTCGTACCTCAATCCACGCCGCCCCGGTGGAGCAGTGGTCTAAGTGATGGCCACTGATCATTCATCCGAAAGGGGTCTGGGTTCGAATCCCGGTGAGGCATGGATGTTGTGTTTCTCTTACAGCACTGGCTCTCTCCCTTCCCTGAATTAGGGAAGGGCAACTGCTTATAGCCCATTGAGTTGCTCACTGTGGTCGTTAAACCTCCAATTTAAAAAAAATAATAATAAAAAAACTCTATCCACCCTGGAATTTTTGCTTCCTCGTATTAGTAAGGTAAATAAATAGTAAACCTATCTATACCAGAAAATTAGAACTTTGCTTTTGCAAACAAAACAAAAAAATCTAACACTAGCTGCAAAACTCAAATGTCTTTATACTGCTTCTCACATTAACTAACCTTCCAGAGAATAGTGTAATGTTTTTTTTTTCTTTTAGGTTCACCATGAGCAACTCGATAGACTATGGGTATTTACTCATCCCCAATTTAGAGCCACTGGTTCCAGAGAAGGGAGAGAGACAATGCCGTAAGCGTAAGTCAAACTCAACATCTAAGCTTCAATGGGATGCGAACCTAGACCGATCTCGGACAAATGGTTAGGAGCCGGCATTTATACTGCGCCACAGGGGTCGAAAATACTCATTTAGAAGCTGCTTTGAAGACAAGTTGGTAATTTGAAATAGATCGTGTGGACACGTGTATGTATTGCTCTTTTTTTTTTTTTTTTTTTTCCAGTACACTATTTATGTGTACTGCGTATAAACGCGTAAATTTAACATTTCTAAGCAAACCTTTCTATGTTGTGCTTCAATTCTATGTTCCCCGCCTCCAAGGAATGCTTCTTTCCTCTTGTTGTCGATTTGATTCTTAACAGCCAATGTATGTACCACAGTCGAGTACCTTTTAAATGCTAAGCAACGTTTTTTACCAAAGGAAAAACACGGCAGGCCTTTAAATATGCGGATTACAGGAAGATACATGACTAGGAAAATTTAATAATCACACTCTAAATTTATTTTTAGTAAGCAGTGAATGATGTTTTTTTCAAAAGAATAGCGCCGTTTTATTAGAAAAATTTATCAAAACATTCACATCACTCTTCCTCAAGCACGTTTACTGTGTACCTCTGCCACTAACACACTTATTTTTCTTGACTTGACTATAAGTGTAAACCAAGACCCACAAACCCGATATTATTCAAAATATGATCTGCCGCCGCCAGATGGCGCAGTGGTTTAGGCGATGGCCTCTGATCATTCGTCCGAAAGGGGTCCGGGTTCGAATCCCGTGAGGCATGGATGCTGTGTTTGTCTTACGGCACTGGTTCTCTTCCTTCCTTGGAACCAGTGACCCTAAATTAGGGACGATCGGCTGCTTATAGCCCATTGAATTGTTCGCGGTGGTAGTTAAATCCCCAATCAAAAAAAAAAAAAAAAAGAGGATCTACCTGATCGCGAGATCTCTACGAGAAAAATCGTCGGCGCTGTTGAAGATTTTGATTGCGAGATAACGGTACAGACCGTATGGATTTTTTTTTTATTTTTTTGATTGAAGGTTTAAAAAGTATTTATTTGTCCTGGTTAACACATACAGTTTGCTCTTCAGCTCATACAGATACAGTATTTGTGATACAGGGTACAACAAATATTCACAACAGCAAATTACATAGCGAACATGTGATATACATTATTCCAGTTTATCAAATAACAGAGAGAGACAGTGCCGAAGGACAAACATCCATGCCTTATCGGGATAGGAACCTGGACCTCTCCCTAGGCAAATGATCGGGAGCCATCGCTTAGATCATTGCGCCACAGGGACGAATGATTCTGCTAATGAGCAATCCTCAAATTACGAAGCCGTATTTCACCACTGAATGCACGGAATTGCGATTAAGGCCATTTCCGGCACGCGATTGGTTCAGAGCCACTTTGGAGATTTCCAGTAGGCGGGGTTACGAGGAGAGTCATGTGAGTGAGACATGCAAGCTTTGCTGCACACGCCATATGCCATTTTAATGTTCGGGTGTTTTCATTGCGACAATGGTTAACCCCAGTTGTTTTACCCGTACAGTCGGAATGCGACAGGAGTTAAATAAAGGGTGTACTTGATTGGTAGGGTAACTTTTCAGTTTTTATATCAATATGACTTCATGGACTTGTGACTTATCTTTGATTAATCGCAGAAAGCCATGCTTCAATCTATATATTTCTCACAGAGCCGATAGATGTCAGCGCGTCAGGGTGCACTGCTGTAGAACAGGATTAGTACTGATATGTTTTAAAAAAACATTTATGTGTTTTATGTAAATTGCTGCTGTGAATATTTATTGTTTTAAAAAAACACATTAAAAAAAGGAAAGAAACGTTAACTCTGAGCTGTTTAACGTTTCTTTTTTTTTTTTTTTTTTTCGGGGAGAAGGCGGGTTGAAATGTGGAATTGAAGGCATTTTTGATTAATTTTGGAGGGATACAAATATGAGGAATTTCCTAAATATTAGAAATATATATATATATGACAGATCACTTACTATTTTATCAGACACAATATATGGCAAACAACATTCTGGAGCATTTATTCCAACGGAAGTGTCTTATTTTTTTTTTTTTTTTATTGGAGGTTTAACGACCACCGTGAGCAACTCAAATGGGCTATAAACAGTCGCCCGTCCCTAATTTAGGGTCACTGGTTCCAGGGAAGGGAGAGAGCCAGTGCCGTAAGACAAACACAACATCCATGCCTGACCGGGATTCGAACCCGGACCCCTTACGGACGAATGATCAGAGGCCAACGCCTTAGACCACTGCGCCACCGGGGCGGCTGTCTTATTTCAACAGAACACTGTCTTGAGGTCGTACTCAGCGTTACATTCAGAGAGTTTTTTTCCGGGGGGTCAATCGTAAATTTTGAGGGAGCTCAAACTTGTTATTATTTGTTATTTATTTATACATTAATACATATTATATTATTTATATATACATTAATACATATAACAAATTTTCTGAAATCTACACATGCAAGTGATTAAAAATGTAAGAAAGTTATACTTTTATTTTAATTCAGTAATGCACCACGGATTTCACCATGCTGCGGTGGTGTAAAATATTAAGGATACTAGTAAGACAACGCTGCTGTGCTGGAGAAAATTCCCCCCCCCTAAACATTAGGAGTGGCAAAAATATTTTACTCTTACAACAAGCGTTTTTCTTATTATTAAGGAATCATTACAGTGTTACCTGAAAACGTATGGTGCAAACCAGTACGCTGCCACTTGGTTTCAGCCCCTTTAGATTAATTTAGGTTAGCACATAGTAGTAAAAAAACAACAACTAATTAATCGTTTGAAATTCCTGGATTTTCTTTTTGTCACAGAGCGTAAACCACATACCGCCATGGAAAAAAATATGGGAATCATTTTTAAAAATTTGCTATCGCTAAAAATTAGGTAGCGCAAATATTTTGTTGTATTGGAAGCCCTAACGTCATGTTAGCTACATTGAGGCTTACTTAACCATATACATGGGAAGTCGGCAATCAGAAGACTGAAATAAAGCTGAATGCCAGCTTCCAAAATATGATGATGTATTGCAGTACAAGCAGCATGCCGTTGGTGATTACAAATCCACAGTAAACTTAACTATCAAATACAAGGGCTCTAACAAATTTACCGATTTGTGAAACAATGCTTGGATTTCTTGTTTGCCCCTCTTGCATATGTAATCAAGATGAACTGGTCTTCTTCTACCCTCCTGATTTTTATCCGGAGAAAGTATTGAGTAATTTTGGTAGGACTTCATAATAGATTTTTAACATGGATAATTGTTCCATTTATAAACAAATTTACAAAAGCATTCTCATCTAGAGCAACAAATTTTTCTATAGAGTATATATATTTTCATAACTACTTTGATTTCAGAGCTACATTTAAAAAAAAAGTTTTTTAAAGTGTTAACACTTTGTGTGAAATCATTTATGGCTCTAATTAACAACGGAAATTCCGGGGTTTTTTTTGTTTTTCTTCTCGAGGTATTGTATACATTATTGGCTGCATTGACTCGTCGGATTTAGAAAACGTAAATATACATGCCGATGGCAATTTTGGTTTTAGTGTATAAAACAAAGCAATTAATTTAAAACTTAAAATAATCTTAATGCTACTGAGATATGAAGTCCATGTGAATGAGTTTTTTTATTATAATATTTTCCCCCGTTTTCTTAAATTTTTAAAATTAATTTCTCCAAATTTTCATCTATAAACAAAAATTTAGACTAAATATAAAGGGTGATCACTCAAAAACTTACTGGGGGGGCCGCCCATGAATTTTCGGGGGCTAAGACCCCCGAAAAGATGCCTGAATATATCACTGGTCGTTCTTCGGGTCATTAGGTAGTTCTTTGCTAATACAAAATCACTCCATTTGATTTTATTTTCTAGCTAGACCTCCTCACATTCATGAGGAAAAAACTTGATCGTCAGAATATTTCGTTGTGGAGACATACTTTTCATTGTTAAAGGTCCTTTTAAGGGAAATAGAAAGGACCTTTAAAAGGATACTTTTTAATATACTTCTATACCCACTTTCACAACAGCACGAGTCGTGATGGATAGTGGACGTGCTGCTATCTATTGGCCGATACGGAGTTATTAAAGTCGTTCTCAATTTGAATATTAAGATAGATTTCGACTTGTATTCATCTGAGAAACTGCAAATATTCCTTATGATATCGTGCACAAAATTACTTTACCGTATTATTGAATATGATCATTTGTCACATTTGTTAAGTAACCTCACTGAATTTCTTAGGAAGCAGAACTTCCCACGATAAAACTTTTCACGATATAATTCAATATGATCACTTCTCACATATGTTAAGTAACCTCACAGTGAACTTCTTAGGAAGCAGAACTTCCCACGATATAATTCAGTATGAATTATTTGTCACATATGTTAAGTAACCTCACAATGAATTTCTTAGATAGCAGAACTTTCCCAGATACATAGACAGTGTTCCTGTCACATGACTCTCCTCATAGGCACCGCCCACTCGCATTATCCAAAGTAGCTCTGAACCAATCGCGTGGCGGAAATGGCTCTAATCGCAATTTCGTACATTCACTTGTGAAATACTCGCCCGGTGGCGCAGTGGTCTACGCGCTAGCTCGTGACCATTCGTCACTGATGGGCCCGGATTCGATACCCGGTTATGCATGGGTGTTGAGTTTGTCTTACGGCACTATCTGTTTTCCTTCTCAAAAATCACTGGGTCTAAATTAGGGACGGCCGATTGCTTACACTGAAGAGCAATTGAATTAGAGATACCTGTCTAGTAACGTGTAGCACCACCTTTCGCCCTGATGACGGCGGCGATTCGTCTCGGCATGGACTCGACAAGACACCGGAAGTGTTGGGAAGCCATACGGATCCACGACCCCTGAACAAGCTCCCACAGTTCACGAAGATTTGATGGAGGGGTCAGAGCCTCGAACATCTCCCTCAATGGCATCCTAGATGTGCTCGATGGGATTGAGGTCAGGTGACCTAGCTGGCCTAGGAAGCAGGGTCACGTCGGCGGAGTGTTCATCCAACCATTCGGATACAATTCGGGAGCGATGGCACGGTGCATTGTCTTGTTGCAGGATGAGGTCCCCAGTGGGATGTTGAAGACTCACAAACGGGAGCAAATGGTCGTCCAGGATATCCCGGTAATGTTGACCTGTGAAGGATGATGTCACACGCGCCAGTGGTCCCATTTCAATCCACGTAAACAGTCCCCAGATGAACATGCCACCCCCACCAGCTTGAAGGGTACCCTGCTGGCAAGAAGGATCCATCGCTTCATGTCGTTTGCGCCGTACTCGTATCCTGCCATCTGCATGTATCAATGTGAATCTCGACTCATCAGTCCAGGCAACATTTTTCCACATGTCTAGGGTCCAGCGGCGATGTTCCCGCGCCCATGCTAGTCTTTTCACCATGTGGTGTGCGGTCATCAGCGGTACCCTCGTGGGACGATGGCTTCTGTACCCCATAGCGAGGAGATGGTTCTGGATGGTGTGGCTGCTTACACGTTTTTGTGCACCAGCGTTAAATTGTCGAGTGATTTCTTGCACTGTGGCCCGGCTATCCGCTGTTACAATGTGAGCCAGCCGACGATGACTCCGCTCCTCCACACGCTGTTATCCACGGCAGTTGGCTCTTGCAGGGATGGTTTTACCGGATTCCATGTACTCACGGTGCATCCGTGACACAGTGGCTCGTGAAAATCCCAGGGCCTACACGCCTTCCGAGATGGAGTGACCCATTCGTCGGGTCCCGACAATTTGCCCATGATTTTATTTTATTTGATTTGATTTGAAGTTTAACGAGCACCGTGAGCAACTCAATGGGCTATAAGCAGTCGCCCGTCCCTAATTTAGGGTCACTGGTTCCAGGGAAGGGAGAGAGCCAGTGCCGTAAGACAAACACAACATCCATGCCTTACCGGGATTCGAACCCGGACCCCTTTCGGACGAATGATCAGAGGCCATCGCTTAGACCACTGAGCCACCGGGGCGGCAATTTGCCCATGATCAAATACGCTTAGATCCTTTGTCTTACCAATGCTGCGTCCGACTCTTACTGATTCCCGTCGCATCACTCCTTATATTGTCGGATAGCTGCATACGTCATGTCGTTTCCGTTTACAGGACCGCCCCAAGCGCCACATTTGCATAACGCCAGCTGTCTCTAATTCAATTGCACTTCAGTGTATACTGTATAGCCCATTGAGTTGCTCACAGTGGTCGTTAAACCTCCAATCAAGAGAAAAAATTTGTAAAATTTTTGTCAAATATTTCTGCTAATGAACAATCCTCAAATTATGAATTTTTTATTAAATATTTCTTCGAATGAGTAATCCTTAATTTTTTTTTACTGAAAGTTTAACGCTCACCGTGAGCAACTCAATGGGCTACAAGGGCGCACCAAATGGGGATTCCCCTGGTCCGGACCCCCATGAAGCCAAGTATTTTGTAATATGATTCCGACAACTTCGGTGTCCGACACGAGAGATTCCTAACCTTCTAACCGTTCTCCAATTTTCTTATTTGCCAAAGACCTTGGTGAAGAATAGACTGGCAAACGTAATGGAGCCGTTTGCCAGTCTATCCCGGTGGCGCAGTGGTCTAAGCAATGGCTTCTGATCATTCGTCCGGAAGGGCTCCGGATCGAATACCGGCGAGGCATGGATGTTGTGTTTGTCTTACGGCTCTGGCTCTCTCCCTTCCTTGGGAGCAGTGGCCCTAAATTAGGAACGGGCGACTGCTTATAGCCGATTGAGTTGCTCACTGTTGGTAGCAGTGCCACCTGTAACTGCGAGGACGATGAGAAATACATAGCTATTGGAAAAATACATGCAGTGTTTGATTCAACGCATAATATATCGTATAAATAGCGCAGAAGGAATATTCGGGTGGGAATGCGAACCAACAAATTTCTAGATCAAAATTTAATTAGCAAGTTCTCAATTTCAATGAAAATCTGCTATGAAATAGAAAATACGCCGCTACATACAACGAACAATCTGGTACGTGTAAGTTGTAGCAATGCGAATTTAAATATACAGCATTATTGTTCCTTCATATTGCCCTTAATCACCCGATTTTGTTCCTCGAATTGTTTTATTGAAAAATATTTTAACCACATGAGCTCATGAAAAATGAATATCGCATAAATCAAAAAACGGGTCTACATATATCATGTTTACAAAAGTATGACTGCTTTTCCTCAGACATGCAGAGCTCTTTATATCTATTATTAATTGCAGTGCTGTATTCACACTCAATAATCTATTTTTAAAAGCTATTCCTACGTATAATTTGAAATACAACCACAGCACTTTATCTCATCTGATTTTCTAACCAAGCACTTCTATACCTCAGTAAACACTGCATGTTCCTATGAAGCAAATGAACAATTAATACATCACTCCCTCTCTATCTTTTTCTTACCTTATTTTTTCTTCGACTACAGACCGATGTGAACTGTTTTTTTTGTTGTTGTTGTCGTTGTTGTTGCCGTTGTTGTTTTGTTTTGTTTGCTAAGAAAAGATGAATATATAAACATTTTTTCAAATTATCTTGTAAAAGATCAAAAGGCACAACATAACACAGAATAGGCACTAAAATAGTGGTAAACAAGCTTTGTTTTTCTTCCTGCAATTATGATTTAGTCAAATTCTAACTTTAATATGAACTGAATGTCAACAAACTGTTCTATAATCAAGTGCTGTTTTGACCCACTCAGCACGGAATAGGTTGATCCCCATGAGCGTAAATTTTACCGATGAGATTGTAAAATGTTTCTCTCGATAGCCAATCTGAGAATGTGCTGAGTTATTTTCAATCGTACACCTCTCTGTGGTACACCTTGTATGCAACGATTGTGCAGCAACATTTGACAAAATTCACTTCGCCAAGCTTTTATCCATTGGCACCTTTTATTCAACAATTGTATGCTGTAAGTAAGCACAGAATAGCTGCGTTTATCACAACCACAGCAAACCGAATGGGTGAAAAAACAGAAAATTCACTTCACCCAGCTGTGATCGAATAAAATGAGAATTGTGTGACACTTTGACTTGAACACATCTTCCATTCGAAATTGTTCTGGTTGTTATACAACACAAAATTCACTTCACCCAGCTGTGATCGAATAAAATGAGAATTACATGACCACCTGACACTTAAACATGAGCACACCTTCCATTTGAAATTGTTCTGTTAACGCATTGACACCTTGATATTGTGCAGTGGCTCAGCGTTACTTGATAACCATGTCGCATATGGGCTTACAAACCTGACATACTGGGTTATTAAACCAAAGAATCTTGCACGCCACATAAGAATCAGCTTTCAGGTGTCACAAATGCTGCGTATTTCTAGCTTCCGAGGGGAGACGAACTTTGAAATGTTCAGTGAACGTTGTTGATACACTGTCCAGAAGAGGCGTAGAAAGTTTCCGCATGTTTTTCGCCTCGTTTCTGGCAATTTAATTCAAAATATGATTAAAATTTTGAATCCATAATTTATATCAGTTTCCAACTGGTGTGTTTCACCAAATTAAAAAAAGTAGGGTAATAATTTATATAATCTTCCCAAAACAGCTGGAGCGTACAAAAGATGTTTACGCAGAGAGCCTTGGAGGCTTTTCATCATGTTTTGGGTAATCTTATTCAAAAAATGTGATTAAAAATTTAAATCCAAAGAAGAAAATAATTTCCAACTGGTGTTTTTCGGCAAATTAAAAAAAAATGTAAGACAATAAATATATTTCGTCTTTGCACAGGGTAGGAACAGCATGTCTCTTTTCACAGGGGTGATTGTCGGGTATTTGTATTTCTAGTGCTTCCAGGAACAATTTAGCAATTATGATGTCTTGAAACACACAGTTTTCGATATTTTCAGTATCCCATGTTCGAAAACTTCATTTGCAAACAACCCTTAAGCCCCAAATGTGACTATTTGGATGTCGAACATGTGTTTCGAAGTTTGATTTTTTTGAACATGGAATACAAATAATTGAAATGAACAAGAGAGGGTGTTCAAAAATGGTTAGCAGTTCTATATTCAAATCAAAAAACGTTGTTCTGCAGATAATTATTATATTTTGAACATGTTCATGTATTCTTTCATACTTAAAACATATTTTCTTTCATACTGGTGAAAAGCATCATCTATGCAATTACAGTCAAATACATTATGAACAACAATGAGCAAAACATTTAACTTATTTGTGAAAATTTATGCGTTTCTTATGTCGGCCGTTATTTTACATCCATGTCTAACACAGTATCTGACCCAAACGTGGCCATATTTACTATGTATAACAACCATTTAGAGCACGATTTGCAACACGCACTCAACCGGCGTATACTAAATAAACTCTATGGTATACTCATGAACAGGGCCGGCGCTAGCCAAAGTTCCGCCGTGTGCGACTTTCTCTTTGCCGCCCTTCCCCTCTCCAATTGCCGCAACATTGTCACGAATTCGCTGTTCTTATTCTTCCTTATAACAAATATTTCTTAGCTCATAATCAACCATAGGTTCCACTCTTTTCTCTTCCTTTTCTACTTCACATTTCAATATAAAAGGTGCTAATTATTTTTCCTTCATAAAAAATGTTTAGATTTCCCCAAAATTTTATCATTATTACACCAAGTTCAAATATTAAAGAAAAACATTGTCACAACCCAAAACGATATTGTACACTGCTGGACAATTGCTAAGGACGGATCATAAACGGCTATATAGCGCATAAAAAAGTAAGTGTGGTTGGATGCCAAGTGAAATAAAATAATGTCAGAATGCCAGGACATTACAAGAAAGACAATTTATTGTGCTCTGAAATCCAGAAGGCTTTGGAACGTGTTCAAGGAACAAACAGGCCATTTTGTGCAGAATACGTAAACGTGAAAAAAAATGCAATTACCGTCCGCAGGCGTTCCGGCGTAAGATGTCAATAGGGATATGGCCACCATGGAGGGCGATGCAAGATTCCACACGTCGTGCCATGCTTTGCACAACATTATCAAGCAGCTGTTGGGGTAATTTATCCCATTCCTCTGTCAGTGCACGGATGAGGGTGTCCTTGTTTAGTGGAGGGCATTGGCGACCAGCAAAACTCCTCCCCAAAGCATTCCACACATTTTCAATGGGATTCAGATCTGGAGAACGTACTGGCCATACGAGGCGTTGAATATCCTCGCTCTCAAGACACTCCTGGACAGCGACTGTTCGATAACACGTTGCGTTGTCGTCCATGAAAATTAATCTATCACCGACAGCACCACGGAACATGCGAACATGAGGTAGCAGAACATCATTAATGTATCGTTGGCCAGTCATAGTCCCAGTTGGAAGCACATAGAGGGACGTGCGGCCATTGATCATGATGCCAGCCCATACCATGACACTACATGTCGGATATCGGTCCCTTTCCTGTATGTTTGCTGGACAATATGCAGTACCACTATCACGCCAGATCAGTTGTCGTCGACAATCAGACGATAGACTGTATCTACTCTCATCTGAGAAGAGGACAGCAGACCAGTCGTTATCAGTCCAATTGCGATGTTGATGGCAGCATTGCAAACGGGCGGTACGGTGACGTTTGGACAATGGGATGCATACAACAGGACGGCAGGTGTATAGTCCTTCTTCATGCAAACGTCTGGCGACAGTTTTTCGGGAGATCCACTTGCCAGTAGCAGCCATAAACTGATTTGCTACTTCCCTAGCTGTGCTGCGCCGGTGTCTTTTTGTTGATAGCACTATGTACCGATCTTCTGCAGGTGTCGTACTGCGAACACGACCTCCCCCGTGACGTTTGCTACACTCTGCATTTGTTTGAAATGATTTCCAAAGCCTTGAAACAACACTGTGGCTGACGTCAAACTCCCTGGCAACATCTGTTATTTTTCGCCCTTCTTCAATCTTGCCAATAATACGGCCACGCGTAAAATCATCTAGGTGATGTCGGGAAGACATACTGAAAATTGCAAGTTCGTCAATTGATTCTTTCCCTTTCAACTTTGCGTTTGAACAACAGCGGTCAATACGCGTCAAATCCTTTATATCTCTTATCAGCGCTATGACGTCATGAACAAGTTCGGCAATCCAAAATTTGCATACGCACAACACGTCTTACTGTATCCCGCACTTATGCTAATTTCCACATTTTCCTGCCTTCCATTTTATGGTTGCCGTCGTTGCTATTGTCATCCGTCCTTAGCAATTGTCCGGCAGTGTATATACACCGATAAGCATTACATTATGACCACCTACCTAACAAACTGTAGGTTCTCCCCTTAGGCCGCAAAGCAGCGGCCACTCGGTGAGGCATAGATTCGATGAGGTGGCGATAGGCATCCTGGTGTATGTGGTATTATAATGTCAGCAGCAGGCCCTCCAGTTCCTGTGCGTTTCGGGGTGGTGGTGATTTAGTAAGAATCCGCTTTTCAAAGTCGAACCATAAATTTTCGATTGGGTTCATGTCAGGTGAATTTGGAGGCCAGGGCATTAACAGAAACTCACCGGCATGTTCCTCGAACCATTCTTTGACAATTCTGGCAGTATGGCATGGCGTATTATCGTGTTGGTAATGGCCATCACCAGCAAGGAACACAGTTGCCATTAATGGGTGAACTTGGTCCACAACGATGTTCAGATACCTGACAGCTGTCAGGGATTGTGCTATTGGGATAATGGGGTCTAAAGTATGCCAAGAAAACATCACCCACAGCATAATACCGCTGCCGCCGGCCTGTTTTCTCCCAACAGTCAGTGGCGGATTTTCAATTAGGCACGGTAGGCACATGCCTAAGAGCGTAGCTCCATGAGGGGCGCAAAAAACTCTTTGAGGGTGTAAAATTGTGGTGGGACTGGGAACAATGCTAAGCAGAGTCATGTTTGGACATTGCAGGGTTCCCTAAAACTTATTTTTGGGGTGTATGTGTGTGTGTGTGTGTGTGTGTGTCAGACAACAACACTACCAGTGCCTTTGGTGCACTACCGCACCACGACCTCCTGTTTGGGAAGGGGGGTCTTTGTCTGAGTGAGTCCCAGCTCACATTCCTGGACGGAACTACTGCTACAACGCCATGACCGGAAATGATATTCTGGGATAGGGGGAACTGGGCACGCGACGTCTGTCCTGTCCCCTCCCTCCCCTGATAGTAACCACGACACAACAAATAACAAATAAAGAAAAAGAAAAGAAAGCAAAGGAAAAGGACAAGGCATACTTCATTCCCAGGGAGTCCCATGGGTGGGGGCATGGGTGTGACCGTGTGAGACCCGTTTACCATACCATATGTTTTTTAATTCCCTTCATCTGAATGGCTGAGAGTACGTGCACGGCGTACGTTTACCCCAACCATATGAAAATGCGCTTCACAAAGACATAGCTCAGGGAACTGTAACTGGTCAGACACTCAGAACTCAGAGCTATTAGTGTATCAAAGTATCATACTCGTAATTAACCTAGATTTCGCGGCCGTTTCTGCGGTGAGTTGTACTTTCTTAGATTTTTACTAGGAAGTTTGAACGAGCTTGTTTTAGTATGTGTGGGATGCTGTGCTGAAATCTCCAAAAGTGATGAGTGAAAAAAATGGAAAACTCAGTGGGGCTCAGAATCGGAAAATCGCGATTGAAAAAAAAGGAAGGGAAACTAAGCTGCTGAAAGCCTAAGCAAAGTAGACAGTTTTTTTTAATAAAATAATTCGATGGAGACAACAAAAACTTTAGCCAGGATATTCGAGATGCTAATGGCTTGAACCATCCAGAAGCATGTCAAAGCAAAGAAATACTAGAACAAATTGTAGACTATTCGGCAGCTGATTTGAATGTAAACTTACCGTCTGTTTGCGAACCAGACCTCTCAGAAATTAAGAATGATTTCGTCAGCGATGACCCAGCGGAATGGAATAGTAACGAACAAACGATTGATATTCTATTACGCCGAGGATTTAATCAAAATAAAGATGCTGATTTTTCCAAATCGGAAAGAAAGATAGGTGGTAAAAGTCGCTTTTTAAATGAAAGTGCTTCCTATCGAAAACTGAGGTGAGCTGTCGTGAATACCTACTGTATTCATGCAACACGGGTTCGTTATACTGCGCACCTTGCAGGCTGTTTAGATCAAAGCATGCTGCACCCTGTAATCTTGCGACTAACGGTGTATCTGATTGGAAAGACATCGCACATATTTTATCGCAGCATGAAAATTCGCTGGAGCACAAAAACAATGAATTAGCACTGTTAACTAGGAGAAGAAATATTGGAAAACTAAAAAACCTGTATGAATCACGAGTAGAGACTGAAAAAAAATATTGGCGAAATGTTCTGAGTAGAGTTTTTGCAGTTGTCAAAAAAGCTGCCGAGCCGCGGACTTCCATTCAACGGCCGGGAAGAGAAATTTGAGGATATTCATATCGGGAATTATATGGTGTCACTAGAGCTTATTGCTGAATTCGATCCATTCCT